>CM070543.1:11794921-14194921 GCA_036346415.1 Raddia guianensis | reverse complement strand
GATTGAGAGTCGACAGGAGTGCTCAAGGGCTTGCAATCGATCATGCTGGTATGATCCAAGATATCTAGAATATACTGTCACTATGAGAGAAGTATAACACCAAGCTAGGACCGGATAAAACTCTGAGAAAGTGATGTAATGGGCCAAGATCCTTGAGGGAGAACTCATGATCAAGGGTAGAGATTGTCCGACTTAGCAAATCATTGGAGGATGCAATGAGGACAGCATCATCCACATAAAGCAGCAAGTAGACAGTGTCAGTACCATGATGATAAATACACAGTGAAGTATGTGCCTTGTCTTTAATGAACCTGAGGTGAGAGCACATGAGAGGCGATCCTACTGTACCAAGCTCAAGGGGCTTGCATCAAATCATTAGGAGACTTGTTGAGCCGACACATATGGTCAGAACAAGAGGAGTCCACGAAGCCTGATGGCTGAGCGTAGTAGACGGTCTTGGTGAGAGTGCCATGCAGGAAGGTATTGTTAACATACAACTGATGGATGGCCAATTCCGAGAATGCGCCAGTGTAAGCACAATCCGGATGGTGGTAGGTTGACTGCAGGGCTGAAAGTTTCATCGAAGTCAATGTCGGACCATTGTGTCAACCCACGAAGAACCCGACGGGTATTATAATTGTTAAGAGAGCCATCTTCATTGAGCTTATGCTTGAAAATCCACTTGTCAATGACAATGTTCGCTCCAGGAGGACGTGGGACAAGATCCCACGTGCGGTTGGCTTGGAGAGCGTCAAACTCCTTTATCATGTTGTCACGCCAATTGCGATCTGATTGAGCGCCACAATATGAATTTGGTAATGAAGTCAACACTGCGGTGTAGAGGTTGAGACGCTCACACGGCTGAATATGAGTACCGATTTTCCAACGAGTGACCATGTGATGAGCATTGGTCATGGTTTGTGTGGTCACACCACTGACAACAACCTATGGTACGGGACCAACAGGGGTAACAGTATGAAAAGAAGAGACAATTAGCGCAGCGACCAGGCCCGACACAGTGCCCGACATGGCTGACACAGTGGCCTGTGTGGCACGGGCAGCTGCCGGCACAACAATCTAGGTGGCAGCCGACGCGACCGACACAGCCCGGGCATTAATCAACGCAACCGACGATGCAAGGACCAGCATGACCAACGATGAGCAAGCGACCAGCGCAGCTGACGAAGAAGCTAGCCCACGTGAAAGCAAGGCCAAGGTGGCCGATGTTATGGTCTGGTCAACTATCTACAGGGTTGGCATAGGTGATGGTGAGGACGATTGTGGCACGACTGTGGTGGTCAGTGCAACTGGCGTAGCTTATGTACTTTTTATCAAAGAGGGATAACGGACCCAACAAACAAAGGATAACATGCTCATTCTGATAAAAAAAATCAAGGTCTGTGGGAAGGGTGGGTGAGGATGTGGAAGAGACAAAGAAAAAAGATGACTCATCGAAGATAACGTGTCGTGAGATGATGGCATGATTGGAGGACAAATCAACGCAACGATACCATTTGTGATGGGAGGAGTGACCGATGAAAACATAAAGGGTGGAACAAAGCGCGGGTATGTGAGGAGTGTTGCTAGAATAGTGCCGGTAGCAAGCGAGCCGAACAGGCGAAGGTGAGAGTAGGTAAGGTGAGAGTCGTGGAGAGCAAAGAATGCAGTAGAAGAGAGAGAGTGGATGTGGATGACGGTTAAGGAGGTAGGTGGCAGTGTGGAGGGCTCGTCAACCCACTATGAAGGAGGTAGACTGGCCTGAAAGAGGACGGAAGACATGACATCATTGGTGGTACGGATGGTGCATTCAACCTTGCCATTTTGTTGAGACGTATAGGTATATAACGTATTGATTGCGATGCTATGGGTGAGAAATAAGGACCTAGATGCGGAGTTGTCAAACTCATCACCGTTATCACATTGAGTAGTTTTAAAGCCAGCGGCAAACTAAGTGCGGGTGTAGGCAAGAAAATTGGTGATGATGGAAAAATACTTTGATTTTATACGTAAGGGAAAAATCCATAAAAATGAGAGCAATCATCTAGAATAACTAGATAATATTTGTAACCGGAAACACTAGTGACAAGAGATGTCCACATATCACAATGAATTAAACCAAAATTCTGAACAACTCAATTATCAGAGGAGACAAAGGGACAAGGAACATGGTGACCAAGTTGACAAGCATGACAAATTGGTTTGAGGTTGTCTTTATTATAGGAAATATCTGAGGAGTTAGCTAGCCTAGAGAGCGACTCGTGACTTGGGTGACCAAGGTGACGATGCCAAAGTGTCAAAGACGGAATGCTGGCAACGAAGGCATAAAGAGGGCCGGCGGCTGGAGTGAAGGAGTGGAGGTCCCTATAGACATTTCACCTGTCAATGACGCTCTTGGAATGAAGATCCTTCACAGAGAAGCTAGAGGGCTCAAATCCAATGTTACACTGGTTATCTATAATGGATCTATGAACAGAGATAAAGATTTTTTTATTATGAGGGGTGTAACAAGGACATTACGAAGTGAAAAGGATCGATTGCTAGTGGGAAAAGAGAGAGAACCAATGGAGGTTATTGGTAGACAAGACCCATGAAAGGATCTAGTCGGCCTAGAGGGGTGAATAGGAAACTTTTAAATTTTTATGCAAGTTTTTCAATATTAGATTAATGATCGAAAGCTAGCTAGCATGTCCTATTCTAAGTAATAGATATAAACATACCACAGTAGAAATAAACAAGAACCATATAAGGACCGAAAGTAAACACAGTAACAAAGGAAGAACATAGGGAATTGTTTTACCAAGGTTCGAAGTTCTCCTTCTGCTCCCTATTGAGGCAAGCTCTTCACCAAAGAATTAACTCATGCTCAAGCCCTCAGCTCCAATCCACTCATTGCAACTTTTCACCACTCTAGTAGGCAAGCTCCAAGCCTTTAACAACAACTTGTTGAGAGCTTCCACACACCCCATGGTCAAGCTCCTTAACAACACACCACCAAGCTGTCTAGGATTGAAAATCCAAAAGTAACAGTTTTCACAGCATCACCAACTTGGATTACACGCTTTCATTCTCAATAGGACAACATTGGAGCAATAAAGGTGGAACCTTTTGTGTATATGTGAGAAATTTTATTTCCTAGGCTGTGATTTAGGCTTATATGAGTATGAATGAAATTCATGTGCAAAACTTGCTCTGAGAGAGGGTTTCCACAAGCTTATATAGGCAAAGATGCAAATACTGGCCATTAAAAATGGACAACGAATCTTCTAAAAGCACTGAAAAATTTTCTTTCACAAAGAACACATTTTCAAAAGATACTCATAGCAGAAGAGGGATTTTAGTTTGCGACAGACATGGTTACAGTGAAAGTCGTTCACGCTTCGGACTGTTTGGTGCAAACAACATTTTAACTGTGTGTTGCACTGTCAAAAACTAGTTTACAATAAACTGTTCAGTGTGAACTGAAAACACATTGGACAACGAGAGATGGACGAGCCTAAAAGGGATGTTTACTTTGGATTGTCCGACATGAACTAGAGTTTATTTGGAGGACGTCGGACTGAAAATAGAGGAGTAGAATTCTTGTCTGGCATAATTAGAATTCTCTAGAAGGATTTTGGGTCAAGATAAGAACTAAGCTAGATATATTTTGCTCCATGCTATTGAATGAAATAGAGATGGTATTTTCCAAACTAGGTAATACATTGAAATCCCTCTTAATAGTACAACAAACTAAAAGAAAAAGAATCCTATCCGAAGGCTTGATTCATCTCCCAAGCCCACAAAAAAACTAGCAAAAGATCATTAGTCTTGAATATAAGCTTGATGCCACCCCACCAAGGATAAAACTCATAACTTTAGCGTTAATGCTCTGAGGAGGGTTACTTTTGATCTTCATGAGGTCATAAACACCAAAATCCTTAAACCAAGTATATCCACAAAAAAATTAAGGGGCCTAGATGCTTCAACCCATTGCCAACGATGATGTTGGTTAGGCAAAATGAAGAGGAAGGATGGGAAGAAGAGAGGTTACCAGCATCCGAAGTCATGTGCGAGGTCACACTAGAGTCCATGTACCACTCCACATTTGTAGGAGCCGGAGTTAATGTCATGGTGTTGAAAGTATTGACCAGCAACTGTTGGCCCCTTTCGGCCCCCATTATGGGTCCACAATCCGAGAGTAGTGGCTGCTACACAGCCCTAGTGTCTAGGCCAGGAGCTTGCGGAGGGGTGATAGCACCAGGATGGGCGGTCACGACCAGACATGAGAAGCCTGGAGAGGTCCTAGTGTGGGGGGAACGGGTGATTGAACGAGTCGGCCTAGTCCGTAGTGTGGCCATAACTGAATTGTGCCTGTCCAGGGGTTGTACTGAGGTGCTATCAACTAAGGAATAGATGTGGGAGGTGTACCCCCACCACTCGTGGAAGAGGGATGTCCGTTACCTGCACCTCCACCACTACTACCACGATATGGTCGTTGTTGCCACGGCCATTGTTGTTATGGCGAGGCACTCCGAAAGTGGTGCTAGAAGTAGAACCACTAGAGGGTGATGGGAACCGAAAGTGGTGTTGATGATGAAGGCGGTGGAGGGGGTGCTCGACGAGGAGTTCTTAGTGATCTCTTCAAGCAGTAGATGAGACCATATGTCCATGAAGGTAGGGAAGGGCTTCTGAGTCTAAAGAATGGCCTTTGTTGTGTCAAACTTGGCGGAGAGACCACGAAGCATGTTGAGAACCAACATACGATCGTTTATCGTCTCACCAAAGTCGTCGTGCATGTCAGCTATGCTCTTTACCCGCCTGCAGTAGTTCGTGATAGAGATATCACCTTGAATAATGGAGCGAAACTTGGCCTCAATGTAGAGGGAACGAGTCTCCTTATTGCCAAGAAACCGCTGCTCGAAGCTAGCCCAGACGGAGTGGGAAGTGGCAGTGGTATTCATGACAACCTCTAGAAGGTTTACAGAGAGGCGACCATATATCCAGGAAAGGACGACATAGTCGAGCCGAACACACTCTAGATGGAATGGCCACCCAACTGGAGAGTACGAGGTTGGCTAGGGTGAAACAACTGAGGGTGACTAGAAAGAGTCTACGCCCTTTGTTGTAGTTTGAGCTGGCTACATCAAGAACGACTAGGACAAGGGTGGCGTTGTGCATGATGCCAACCACATGTGCATGTTGTGTAGTGACGGTGGCGGCATCACCAACTAGATCCAATAGGTCGGGATCACTGTTCACACCAAAGCCAATCGCTCCGAGGACAAGACCATCCGCACAGTGGTCAGCTTATGGCATGTAATCGATCGTGTTGAGAAAGTGATTGGCAATGTTGAGGCTGATGCCGAGAAGATGACTAGTGACGTGACTCGATGGAGACGCGCTGGGAATGCATAGACGAAGATCATCAATATATAGATCGGGAGGAAGCGCGATCTCGACGCCATCATGATGGAGGCGGCTATGGCGTGCGTGTCTACTGGGTGCACAGCGACAGCCTGCGTTGCAGCGGCACAAGAGGTGACGACTTGCACAACACAACATGCACGGCAGCGACGTGCACAATCTAGGAGTGGAGCCGGTAGCCTTGACGGGCACCGAGAACACAGTGACCGGTGTGACTCGGTAGGCGGCTGCTTGGGTGGTGTGAAGGTGTGTGGCGGTATCGATGTGGATCAACGTGCAGGTAGAGATGCCAGCGGTGCCGACGTCGGTGATGGAGATGCCGGCCGAGGAAATGATGGGAGGGTGCCCAACTTGGGGCAAAATGGGAGGCCTGCTGATAGAGAGGCTGGTGGAGATCTCACCGGACGAGATCTCATAGGCGGAGGAGGCCATGTTGGGGTAAGGACGACAATAGAGATGGTCGGAGATTAGGGTTTGCGGAAGGGTGAGGCACAAGATCCTGTCTGATACCATGATAAATGGACAATTGGTGCTTTACTGGAAAGAGCATAGAGTACAATACATATAGTCAGGTGGCGTTTCATATCTCAGCCGTCGATTTATAAAATATTATCAAGGAGATTAGAAAAAAGTTAGTGATATACATGTGTGGTTATACCACGGGTACATGACACATGTACTCTGACGCATACATTGCTGTTAGCACGGACGGAGGTACTGCAGGCTATCCTCAAAGCTCGAATGAGATCGTGTCCTCTGGAGTTATTCATTAGGAAATTGATGTGCGATTCCGAGGTACATATTGTTCTTTTACATGCTAAGTTTTAGAGGTATTAATTGTTGGTTCGCTTAACTGTGATGGGCGTGCAATTAAGAGATTTTATTGTGGGAATTCAAAAGATAGAAAGAGGAAATGCTATGACATAAATTTGCTGAAAATGCTAAAAAATTATTATGTGAATAGTTTTTAACATAAATTTTTAGAGACTTTATTATGCATGGTCATAGCTAAGAAAAAGTTTATGATCAGTTCACAAGCGCTTACACGCGACGACTTAATTTCACTCTTTCACAGAATTAAGTAAAAGAAATGGAACTATGAAGAAGAAAATAATTATCAAGCTTATCAATTTTTAATATTTATTTTAATTATTTTGGTTATTCCATGCTACGAATGGTTGATAATATAAAAAACAGCCACACTTTATAATTTACTAGCAAATATTTTCATGCGTTGCAACGGGAGAAATAAAAATTCACGCACTCTCCTAGCCCCTAAGCATGGCACAAGACCCTAACCCCATAAGCATACTTCCAATTTAATCAGAAAATCAAGTTGTAAAGGAGTTCGGACACACCAGAGACATGACGCCATGCCGGCCCGGTCCTGGGTTTTTTGGGGCCCGGGGCGAAATTATAAACAGAGGCCCTAACGAAAGCACAAAAAAAAAATTGCACTACCAGACGTCCAAATTTGAACTACCAGACGCCCAGGCGATCACCGGTCATATGATACTTTCCTAAATTAATAAATGAGAAATACTCCTACATATTAAAACTAATAATTAGGAAAAAAAAAAATAAATCATAGATACTTTCCAAAATAAACGAGGAGAAATTCACAATTTCACATCACATAGCAACATGAGAGATCGATATGAATTCAATCAGAAATACAAATAACATAATGAATGGAAGCTACTCGGTGCAGGACATGATAATTTCACAGGGCATTCAGCTCGAATTACCAAGACCATAAATAGAGGGAAAACAAAAAGAAAAACAACGATGATCAAACGGACCTGTAGAGTGTAGATCAAGTGACCAACGATGACCTTGTCAGTTGCGTTGCGTCTTTGCCGGGGTCGAGGCGATGGCCACAAATATGAGATGCCGCAGGTGTGAGATGTGAGACACCGATCAATCGATTATTGAAGCGCGCCGCCGCCGCTGCCGACTCCATGATTCTCGTGACGATTGAATTTGAGTATATTGACGAGACGAGACGAGTTGAATGAACGAACCGTCGGTAGTCGGCCTAGCATGCGTGCGTACATGTAGCGCGTTGGGCCTTCGGTCTGGCGGGCTGCAGCCTCTTGCGGCTTGCCTCGTCGCGTCGCGTTTTCTGGCGCCCGCTGCTAATCGTTGTCGGGGCCTCGCGATTTGGGGGCTCGGCGGTTGCACGCCGCCTCCCTCGTGGCCGCCCCGACGCCATGGGCGTAGTAGCAAATCAACTTATGATATATATATTGCTACAAAATATTCTTCGCTTGGCGTGGTGACGGGAACAGGAGGGCCCGACGGTGTGGGTCTGGGTGCCAAGCGGCGGGGGTCGGCGCGGTCGCGTGGAGGAGGCTAGGCAGTGCGGGTTGGCGCGAAGGAGGCAGGGCGCTGTGCTGGATGATCGGTGAGGCTGCACAGAGGAAAGGCATGGTGGCCTGGCTCGCAGAGACCGACGGAAGGGGCCGGAACGATTCTTCAGCTTGATTCACGGTGAGATTTTTTTTTTTGAGATTGATTGATTTTGAGGGTTGGTTTATGGGATTGCAGGTTGGGGATTGCGATTCGTATCTATATCTAAATCTAAACTACTCTATAATTGAGTAGCTGGCCTAGATTCAACTACAGATCACATCCATGTATTCCCTTGTCCATCATACAACAACCATAATTTTTCAGGAGTTTGCTATCAACTCCATACGCAGAGACCACGAACTCTTTCTCAATACGTATAGACCACTGACTCTTGACTCGATACATATACACCACGGACTCTTGACTCGATACATATACACCACGAACTCTTGACTCGATACGTATAGACCACGGACTCTTGCCCATCTAATCTAAACTATTCTATAATTGAGCAGTTGGCCTAGATCCACCTACAGATCACATCCGTCTTTTCCCTTGTGCACGTATCTAACAGGTGGGTTAGGTTATATTCAGTTGTGATTAGATTAGATTAGATTAGAATTAGAATTAGAAATCTATTGTGATTAGATTTCTATTTTCTATATATACCCTCACGGGCTCACTGGAGACTCCTCCCATCACAGACGAAAGGAAGAAGATGGAAGAAAAAGGAAGAAGAAACCCACCTTGCTTTATTATTATAGGTATAGAAATACTTCAGATCAAACACTTTAATTTCAAACTTTGGAACGTCAGATTACGAGTTTCATTAATTTTCTAAGCGCTGTTTAAATATTCTCTACAAATTATGAAATCAATGGTGATTGCTCTTTCTTATGTCTTTTTTTTTGCAATTATTTTGGCCCCTTGATTTTAAAATTTCACACATATATGCCCTACATACTATCGCTCATGCATTTTTTTTTGGCATTTTGTCCTCTGCGGTTTCTCCGTTTCATGCTTAGGGCCCTAGTTTTTAACATTTTATCCCTCCGAGTTTCCTGATTTCCCAACCTATCAATTAGGGTTTTTACAACCGGCTAGCTTTCGTGTTTTCTCATGAAAACATGTCCTCCTATGTTTTGTGGGCCCCATGCTCTGTATCTTAAAATTATACTATATCAATAACCAGTTTAACTGATTCCATCACGGAGCATGGGCACTTAGATGTACAAAAAGATTTTACACAAGTAAAAAAAAAAAAAAATCTGAAACCCTCCAAATTAAGCAGCCCTGCCCCCACCCCAAACACACACACCCACTCTTCCCCCCTTTCCCTATTTTTTTCAAGCATGCAACCAATGGGGGCACAGGTGCGTGCAGCCCTGCAGTCTGAAGGTCAGGACCATATATACATATACACCCCACACCCAACTGCCAAGATAAGTAGGACCACATTAACCTCTGATTTTTTTAAATTTATATTTTTTCCCCTTTATGCGATATATAGTATCAGCACTGGCTTGCTGCCCACTTTTGAAGAACCTTTTCCAAGCCCCTTTTCTTAACAGGAAGAATGATGGGGCCAAAACCTAGTTGTACCCTCCCATGTGGCCCACACTTAAAGGTGATAATCCCATGAAAACCAGCATCTGAAAAAGGATTAGCCCTTTTCAACGTCGCAGATTAATTTTCCCTGCCGATCAATTGAGAAACTGAACCCCCTGCAACTCATGTCATCCCACCCTATATACCCACTTACGTACATACCCAAGGAAAGAACTAAACACTATTTTTAACTAAGCAATTTTGAGGTGTTTGAGAAGGACCACCGAAAAAATAAAAAAAATAGTTATGGGGTGTTACAACACATATAATTTACATAAAAACAATAAATTTTAAGCCGTGGAATTTAGTCCGACTTAAGATGAATCAAAATTTGACCAGCTAAGATCAAACGAGTCATGCATGTTTTTAACGTGCGAGGGAGAGCTTGCTGGAAGTGGCGCCAAGATGCATGCATGCACGTATGGTCGATGCATCATGCATGCATAGCGCAGTGAAAAGACAAGTACGAACACGGATGATGCATATATAATATGCGAATCATTGGTTGGCTGCGACCTCCATCCGACTAGGTAGCGTCATGTCTGGGCAGCAAGTACACGGCTCAATTAATTTGGAAAGTTCTTTCCTTGCAACTCTAAAACAGTCGAGTTATACAGAGCCTGGCCTTTGTTGTTAGCGCATGCATGCATTTGCACGCCTAGCTTGATTGCAAAACGTCGACCTGCATGTGAAATCAGCGTTGCACATCGATCGGTCGATCTCTAGATTAATCAAGACGCAAGACTACCGTCAAGTTGAATGGACGATCCAGAGGGTACATACATATATTCGTGCTCTTTGTGCGCACTCTCGTGCATCCTCTTGGAGACACGATGCGACTAATCATGAAAGAAAAGGCCAATTTTCGTATAGGGAATTAAGGGTGTGTTTGGTTGCTCCATCCTGCACCGTCCAAGACGATTTTTTGGCATGGGTCATATCCATGAGGGATGGATTAATGATAAAGCCTTTGTTTGGTTGATTTATCATCATCCAGCATGAAAAGAGAGAACCAGAGCAGCACTCGCCTTATCCCCTGCCTCAAACTCAAATCGAGGCACACAAAAAAATCGCTGCTTTTGGACGTGAAGCAAGAATCAATCGGAACCGCAGTTCAAGCGAACCCTAAACTAACTCCTCAGCTCAAGCAACACCCAGTGATGAAACCTCACCTCAATCCAGAGCCCCGACGGAGACCCGAGCGCCGCAGCAACCGCGACTTCCACCCCGTGTCGGTCTCTGCCCTGCGCCGCAAGTCGTCGAGGGAGAGGAGGAGAGGAGGAGGAGGAGGAGGCGCGTCGCGGGTTGCTGGGGGAGAGGAGGAGAGGAGGAGGCGCGCCACGGGTCGCCGGGGGAGAGGAGGAGGAGGCGTGCCGCGGGTCGCCGAGGAAGAGGAGGAGAGGAGGAGGCGTGCCGCTCGGGGAAAGGAGGAGAGGAGGAGGAGGAGGAGGCGGCACGGCGGGAGCTAGCGAGGCGGTGGGCTGACCGGCGATGAGGGAGAAGGATGAGGCGGCGGCGCGTGGGGAGAGGAGGAATAGATGGGGCATGGGGCGACGGGGACGAGCCCAACTCACCTATTTGCGTCGGATGGAGCCGTCCTCCTTGCTGCGCTACGGAGTGACTGAAGGATGCGTGACGAAGCGATCCTCTTTTTCTCAACCAAACAAAAAAATCATTCGGTGCCATACCGGACCGTCCAAGACGGTCCAACCAAACACACCCTAAGAGTACGCACGGAAGCAAAGTCGGTCTATCCAAGTCAAATACATTAGCTACCTTCAAATCTAACTTAAATTAACCTTTTTCATAATAAAAAATAATCTCTGCATGGTTCGATGTATACGGCAAAAGCATTTATTAATTACACTAAATTTATAATAGATTTTAGAGCACCAACAAAACAAAACAAATTAGTCTTAGCGAAGTCTCCGCCCATTGATTATTGAATATTCAATTCCATAGAAAAGACCTACACAGATAGGCATGTCTTTACTTTTAAGGAGAAATGAAGACGATACCTGATCACCAATCCTAAATTGCAAAGGGAAAATGAGAAAGCTTGCCTTCACTGAATTTTTTTTTTCGTTTCTTCTAATATACATTATTCTTTTTGGTTGAATATTTGTCTGATATATGATTCGTTGCATCATGAAATATGTAGCCAAATTTTCTAAAAACTAAAGACATGTCTATGTGTGGAGGTCTTTGCTATAACCCTTGGTGTTGAAAGGTAGTATAAATGTATTGCTCACTCTTCGTCGTCAGTTTAAACTTTTGGGTGAATTGCTCGATGCATGCAACTTAATATGGTATCAAAACCAGAGATCTCGAGTTCAAATCCTAACTAATGTCCAACCTTCCCCATCAGCCTAGACTTTTGGCTTAACTGCTTGGTACATGTTAACTTGATATGGTATCAAAGCTAGATGTCTCGAGTTCGAATCCTAGCTGATGTCTAACCTTACTCATCAGTTTATAATTTTGGGTGATCGAACTAGTTGGTGCATGCAACTTAATACTCTGGTCTAGGAATGTCAGGTGTAGGGGAGGTAGGCTAGATGCAACTTAATATGATATCAAAGACAAAGGTCTCGAGTTTGAATCCTAGCCGATATCCAACCTTTCCCGTCAGCTTAGGTTGGTGCATGCAACTTAATACTTGGGTTTGGGGATGTCAAGTGTAAGTGCGGTAGACCGGATGGTAGATCAAGAGACAACCCCTTCTGATGCTCATCATTTATTATTGATATTTTATTTTAAAGAACTCTTTGCAAGATTACATTCACTTGATTGTGATCATAAAAATCCCAGAAAAAGATTAAAAGCAATGCTTGTATAATCATAATACCGTAATCTCTTTGGAATTCTTCCATTTTTTTTTTCTGCGGTATGAAAACTAATAGATGGGCTAAGGCTACTCCCAATGGATGGTATATATCTTAGACAATATATGGCTTACCACATAATTTTTTAAGTAGTGTGGGAAAAAAAATTAAAGATGAGAGATGAATAAGTAGTATCTTACTCTCTTTGGTTCCAAAAAAACTTAACGTTTTGAAATTGGCACAATATTCAAAATGTGTCTCTGACCGTTAATTATCACTGTAATTTATTTATAAAATCCATATTAATTTGAAGTTTCCTTTTTAGACAAATCTAAATATATGATTTTTATGTGCCCAATCCAAATAATTTGTAATATTTTTATAATAAAGTTTTAAAATTTTTGCTATCATGTTTTCAAAATTGGAAGAAGTATATAAGAGATCATTTGGCACAACCTCCAATACTTTGGATATTGTGCAAGTATCGTTTATCTCTTGCCTTGGTATTTTAAGAAACAACCACATAAGATACTTTGCATTAGAGTAGATATTTATTTTTAGTATTTTATCTCTCTTTCTCGGACGTGGCGTTCCAAGAAATATCGTTAAGATATTATATACTGGGAACAGCCTGATAGCCCGTGCTGTTTCTAACCGTCAGATCTCCATCCGACAGACGACCCCCCTGCATACATGCGCCCCGGGCCTAGATGCCTCCAAACACGTCGTCGTCCATGGAGAGCATTCATCCTCATCATCGCATCACATCCCATTCCCATCACATTTTGTCACAGACGAACACGTACACATATATGCCTCCTGCACGATCTATGGTCGATGAGCAACTGGGCCTGCATGCAGGGTTGGAGCTTAGCCCCAGCTCTGCACATCACACTTGGCTAGGCAGCATCTGCCTGCCCTCCGAGCGAGCTGCAGATGCATGCTAGCTGCGCGAGAAAGTGACAGACTGATGGACAGCGGCAGCGTGCTTTCTCATTTCCCCTCCCCCGAACCACCATCTCCTGATAGAAATCGAGATCAAGATCAAGATCAAGAGAGAAGAAACAAAATTATGGAGAGGGAGAGATAAAAGGGTGTACGTGTATGTCTACGTTTGAAATTGATCAACCGAAGCATTTGGAGGGCCATGGTCCAGGGACGTACATGAAGGAGACTCGTAGTGTAGCTAGCTAGCTATATATATATGGTCCATACCGATCGATATGCTTGTCGATATACGTACGCACGCACGCACGTACGTATGGCATGCATGCATTCACTCTGAGCGCCGCACGTACACACATCTAAGCTAATTAACTAGCCATGATCAGCTGTGAGGGAGAGGGAGAGGGAGAGGGAGAGAGGGGGAGAGAGAGAGGTGAGTAGCTAGGTGGGGGCGTGCGCCTGGCTGGCCTTTCTGAAAGGCGCGCTCAAGCACATGGGACATATGGCTGTGTCACTGTGTGTTGTAGTATTAGTTGGAGGAAATGCTCCACACAGATCCATCTTTCCTTGTCATCCTTCATCCTCCACCGCTTCCCCACGCGCACCCTAGCTAGCCGCGTCGCTTATCTGCACCGTTCCCTCTAGCCTCCTCCACACCGGCCGGTAATTAATCTTCTGGCTCTAACCTTCTTAGGGTTTGTTTGGGGGACCGGGGCAAAAAAATTCGGTGAAAATAGCCACCATAGTTTTTTTTTCATCATTTCAATTCCATAGGAAGTAAAAAAAATCCACTTTCTCTCTCCCTCTCCCTCTCCCTCTCCCTCTCCCTTTCTCTCTCCTAGAGCGGCGACACCTCTCCCTTTCTCTCTCTGCTGGAGCGTCGTCGCCTCTTCCTTCGAGAAACGCGCCGCTACCTATTCCTCTCGTCGCTAGGGGTGAAAACGGTTTTGGTATGGTCGGGTAGAAGGTCATATCGTATCCTACCCTAATATATTTTTTCGGGTATCGGATCGGATACGGTTAGCCTAAAATCAGGTCGGATACGGTTACGGATACGGATATTTACGGTCGGGTAGAAAACGGGTATCGGATATTATACGGACGGGTCAAAATCGGTTACCGGATATAGTTGGGTCATATATAAATTACGTAGAATTCAATATGTAATAAATATAATATAACACATAGTGAAATTAGTTGGATTGTCATTGTTAGTCTAAATTATCGAAGTTATTTTAAAATAAAAAAATCCCAAGCTCATAAACCTTTCACCATCTTATAAGAACGTTTCACCATCTTATAAACGATGATTTTTAGCTCTACACATCAATCATCCCACCCCATTGTCGGTACACTACATGTGTGTTCTCTATCACCACAAGCTCATCCTAATGACTTTATACATCTCCCAACTCATAGGCTCATAGCAAAAACACAAGATCCGCTGCATCGCCGCCCCATCATCTCCTCGGCCAATATCTACCGCCATCGCCGCTTACTTAGTTGGGTTATATGTAAATTATATAGGATGCAAACATTGAATAAAAATAAAATAACACATATATATACACTATAGCAACATGCTTATATGGTGCTATATGTATCCATATGTGTTGCAAGCATCAATAGCATCACATAACATAGGTGTTGTTATAGGTAGTGTTGCTAGTTGTAATCTGCATCACAAACTATATGGTGCAATATGTCTGTATATGTGTTGCTAACTAGCAACATGTATTTAGCATCACAAACTATACGGTAACTGATAGCATCACTTAAACGGTCTATTGCAACATCTTTAAATGTGTGTGCATATAATTATATTATTTTTTGGTAAATAATATAGTTGTCACACATAATTGACTAAAATTGATCTTAAACATCTCTAAATATGTGCAATAATAAAAAAGTATTTTATTCATTTAAATATAATGTAATGTACATCACTTCACATAGAAAAAAAAAACAACTCGGCCTTTGTCAATACATATAAACAAGTAACAATTGACTTTAAAATATGAAATACAACAAATACATCTACTTAATTCCTATTTTCTTCTGCCCGAGCATCCCATCTTTCATCATGGATTTGCTTAACATAATATGCTCTTTCTTCCTCTTCTCAAGGCCCTACAAGAGCACCTATCCTTTTATCGGTCTCAACATGGAAGCAACACTTGGTGTCCTCCAAAGCCATTTTGTACGAACTTCTGTCCTACCTTGCAAATGTTAATTTGGAATATGAGCACAACTGCACATTAAGAATTCCATAGACGATCAAAGAGTGAGATGATATAATGCAAGATATTTTTTTTTTAAATTCAGTCTAACCTGTTAGGTAGAATATAGTGACTACAATAATAAGATCGACAATATTAGCATAGTTGTCAAAAACATTGCCTTGTGCCAAAAAATTATGAAATTGAACCTGCAAGAAGGACAATTTACATAAGCTACAACAAATAATCTTAATAATGAACTGTCAAAATTATGCCAATAATGGCGTACAGAGAATTCAATGAAATCTTATAAAGTCATCTATATTTTCAAGTTAAGTTCGAAGAAAGAAAAGCAAAGACCAAATAGTCTTCATAAATGTAGTTCAGCAACTACATTCATAAACTCAATAGCCTGAAGAAAATAGCTTCAGACACTAAGGAAAGAAAGATTTCCTCTCATCATATTATTATGCAAACACACATGTACTGTAGGGTAAAAGCACCAAAAAGAATAAACGAATAAGAATGCTAAGTTACATAGTAGCCACAAAGAAGCTACTACCTCGGACTTCTTGTTTTTAGGGCTAGGAATGTATTCCTAGTCATCCCAATGTGCCGCTGCAATAATTAGGGCATGATGTAGTTAGCTATTAAGAAGAATGAACAAGGAAGTCTATATGGACAGTAAGCAATATGTAAGATGTACCTTCTCAGTGCTTTACCATCAGATATTTGGTCCAAACATAATGCTATAATCTAGTACAAGCAATTTAACATCATTAAAATATGCAATATAAAAAACACAGAATGAAACTGTATATGTAGGGTGTGTCCGCAAAAGGTAACACCAAAGACATCTGAAGATTCATTACGTGTCAAAATCAATCCCAAATATTATTTTTATTGAAAAATCAAAGACAGATAAACACGAAGTCACATGCATCGATGTTATAATATGCTGCTCAGGTGCCCCTTTAAGCTCTGCAGAAACCTCTGAATGAACAATGCCTCGAGCTACCATCAATAAAATGGCAAGCAAATCCACAAGAAATTACTCCAAGACTATTTAACACATTTGCGGTAAGCTGGCTCAATACAATATTCTAAACTATTTTAAGTTATACAATATTTTTCCAGCATATTTGGTACTAGCTTAGGATAGGTAATTAGATATGTAAGCAACTAACATAATAATGTTTGTCAAATCAAATGGTTTTCAGATAACTAGACATATGATGAACATAGTGCATTCAAATTACCAACATCCATTTAAGCAGCAAAATAAGGTAGCCCTAGTACCTTTCAGAGAAAACAGCAAGGAGTATGATACTTACACAGACAACATCATTTTCTTTAAAAATACTCCGCATATAAAGTTCTTTAACGGCAGTTCTCCTTCTCAAATAGGAGGAATGTGGAAAAAACATTAACTGGAATATTGAGGAAGAACCACTAGCGAAATAATAAAATGATGATGCTAATCATTGCTCCCTTTGGACATGACGCAACATTTTAAGGTGTTATTATAAAACAATAGCATCCTAATTATACTCCAAGAAACTACAATGTATGTTTTTAGATCAGTGTGCTAAACTTATTGTTAGGTAAGTTAAAAAGGGTGTCTCAATGCATGTCTCAATGCCTGTCACCATAGCGCTTAGCATAATTCGTCAATCCCACAAAGCAATGGTACAGAAAAGTATACCTGAATGCCATCAGGCAAATTCATAGAAGAAAGCATCAAAACAACATCTTGGTTAAAATTTATCTCCAACCTCCAGCGTTTAGGAGCAATCTTCGAAAGAAAAAAACATGGTAATTCACATAGGTCTGAAATGGAATGAATGGTCTGGATGGATGTTGAACTGATAGGGCTAGACCATAAAATAAACAATACATAATTCTAACAATAAAATTAACAAAAAGATTTATAAATTTACCTATACACTCTGATTGTTAAGCTGGATGTACAGACAAAAATAATTAACATTAGCCATTAGGCATAAAAAATAGCAACTAACTATTACTTATTAGCCATGGGACAAAACTACAAACTAGGCATATATTATCACGATTTGGCTAAACATATTTTCATATCAGCGATTTTTATCAGCATTCAATAATACTTACAGAGTAATTGTTTTAAAAAAGGTAAGGAAGTCGAAAGAGTGGCATAAATCATAAATATTATTATATTAATACCTCAATCACACGACCAACAATGATATCGCCAATCTCAGTCTTATACCTAAAAAGGTGAACGAGAAAAACTTGAACTAAGCCTAGAAGCTCATCCATAACCCCCAATTGTAAGTTTTCTTTTCTTAAAAAAAGTTCTGGAAATAGAACAACCGACCAAATATTTGAATTCAGAAAGCAATACATAATTAAATAAGTGACTCGTGCTTATCTTAAGTAACAGAACTCAGCACAAATTCATAAAGCAGTGAAAAGCACAAATAATTTCTTCCATGACCTGTAAATGAATTCATATAACAAGTTATACCTTACCAGGTTCCTTGGCCCCACAAAAGAAATTGATCCTATGGCTTAATAGGGTAGAAATACCTGTAAATGAATTCATATAACAAGTTATACCTTACCAGGTTCCTTGGCCCCACAAAAGAAATTGATCCTATGGCTTAATAGGGTAGAAATCATAGCGGACCTGCTCGAATTCAATATATCATAACATTTCACAATGCAACTGCAATACTTCATTCCAGTAGGAACATAAAATGGAGTCGATGGGAGCTTGGGAATTGCTACAGCAGGAGAGACGCAAAACAGAGAGAGTGAACACCTCGCCCAGAGAGCACACATAAACAAGTTTGTTCATCCGCTCCACCACGCCACACAATGTTGCAACGACCTCTCCATACTGATCAGACATCCCATGCACACGCACCCGAGGACATCATCTCAAATGACAAATGTTTCTACATGAAAAATGCATCGCAGGAAATACGTAGGACCTATTTCAATGGACAACCTAAAGTAAATTTCACTGCACAATTAAATGGCACTTACATACATATATCAATCAATACAAGGCAAACTGGAAAGATCAAGTAAACTATAAGAAACCATAGTGCATAACTTTTTACATAGGTATGTTAATTAACTAACCTAGGGATGTATCCGTTTAATTAGTCCATTAGAAAGTTTCTACTTGTATAGTTGTATAGCAAATAAATCAAGAACAACTGCATGTAATAGGGCAGTATTGGATTCCACATCAAAATTGGGTGTGTGTATATATGCTGCTAAATTTTGGAAGGAAAAATGAAGCAAATTCAGTGCATACAGAACCATTCAACATCCACACTACAGCCATTGCTCCATGTCATAATTGCAGCAATATGCAATCTGATCTGAAACACGCGGGGCTGAATTCAGTGCATATATATCATGGAAGTCACAACTAATGCAATAGAATATCATTTGCAATTTGTTAGTCGGTACTATCAAAAGCAGAATCGATGCATATAGCAGAAGATTACCATTTCAGATTCACATTAGTACTCCAATTACAGGTCCTGTACGGTCCATGTAGCATTGGACGCCTCACGCATCGTTATATCATCGCCTCAGCCGTGTAATCCAGCGACGGAGGAAAAAGTGGAGCCGGTGAGGAACGGGAAGCGGGCATGAGGACAGCGGCGCCGGCGTGGAGGAGCCAGCAAGAGGAGGGGAGGCGGCGGCACAAGGAGTAGGGCAGCGATCCAACGAAGAGGAAGGGACAGAGCGAGGGAAGAGGCGGCAGGGGGCAGGCTACAGGGGAAGAGGCGATGGGACGGACGGAGCGACGGAACGGGACACCATCAGGGGGCAGCCTACAGGGCGGCAGGCGGTCGGCGAGGAGGCTTGGCGGCGGAGGGGGATGGCAGTTGGAGGCGTGCGGCCAGGCGGAACGACGGCCATGTGAGGCCCATTGGCGTGTACGGTTGGGTGGGGTAATAATCAATTTTTTTGTAAAATTTTTTTGATACATCTACACACCATTGACCTTACATGGGCCCGCCCCTAATGCGGGGCAGGGCGGTGCGGCGAGGCAGCGGGCGAGGCGAGGCTACGGGGATTCAATGAAGGGGTAATATATGTTTATGTAATGTCATAGGTCGCAACTAACGAAAAAAAATTCTTTTAAATAATTACGTTGACCTTGGCCGACAAAAATAATTTCAAAACACAAAGAAAACAGCGCGAGCACAGCTAGCTTCATCGGCTCACCCGGACCGATGAAATTAAGGCTTCAATTTCGTTAGTTTCCGCAAGCCGACGAAATTAGCGAAATATTTTCATCTGTTTATTGTATCGATATAAAAAAAATGTCCTCATACGATTTTAATTTTTCTCAAATTGCATTATGGTCCAATTTTTGTATTTTATTAACTAAATATAATAGTTTTTCTTATATTAAATAGACCACACATACCTGATGCATAGCAACAGGTTTATTAAGTGAGCCTAGGCTATAGAACAAGAAAGGTTTTCACGAATAAATTCAATGATTTAACACATGTGTGTCAGCAACATATAATATATGATGCAATACTATTTCTTAGCATCATAACTTATATGTGATGCTAGGGTGTGTTGTAGTAGACACGTAATCTGAGTTTTTTGCATCACAAGCCATATATGATGCTAAGTATGTGTTTGAATAGGTTAGTTATGTTGTAGCGAAATTGTATGTAGCGGGTACATAGTTATATTAAACATGATAAACTATAATATTATATGTCCACTAATATGAAATATGTAGTCGTATTTAGTCATGATTACCTAAATAGTAACTTCAATTTATCTATACCGTTTTCAATCATAAACACTTATTTATTTTTTTCCTTTATTAAAGTGGAAGTTTCTCGTATTTTAGAATAAATATGCGACTATTTTAAACTCTATTTTAATATTACAATAGATAGATTGATTACAAATCAAAATGAAAATGAACACCTAAATAGAGGCGGGCGGCGGGTGGCGCAGGTGGCGTCAGGCGTCTGGTGGCGCGGGTGTCGTCGAAGGGGCAAGGCGGTGTTGGCGGCGGCGGCTCGAGGCGGGCTGAGGCGTGAGCGTCGAGAACCTGTGGGAGGCGGGCGTCGAAGCGGTGGTGTGGCCGGAGGCGTCGAGCTGCGTCGTGGCGGCGGTGGCGGCGGCGAGAAGCGCGGCGGGATGGCGGTGGCGCCGGTCAGGTCTGAGGAGGCGCGTGGGGAGGAAGGTGGGGGGCTGGGCAAATAAGTTAGGGTTGGGGATAGTGGGCACTGGACAGTGGGCCTCTGGCTTAGACTAATGGGCTGCCTATTATATTTTCGGGTACCCAATCCATTGAAACCACCGGATACTCGAATCCGACCCGAACCCGTCGAGTATCTGTCATATTATATCCGACCCGAATCCGTTAAAAAAATTCGGGTATTACCCGAACCCGACCCGATACCCGACGGTTAAAACAATAGCCAACCCGTTTTCTAACCGGCTCTAGTCGGGTCGGGTACCCATCGGGTAGTACCCGACCCGTTTTCACCCCTACTCGTCGCTGCCACCTCCTACAACGAGCAGTGCTCCTCGGCAGGAATTTGTCGTCGTTGTCGTGTCCTAAGGCCGCCGGCACACCATGGATCCACCACCACCACTGCGCCTCCGCCGTCGCCGGGCATTGAGGCTGTACCACCGCCGCTCCTTGAGGTCACCGAATCGACGAGGTTTCACCGCCGCCTCGCCTTGTATCTGCTGCTGTCGGCACTTCGCCGAGGATCCGTGGCCGCCGTGCCTTGAGGTCGCCGTCTCGCCAGGGATCTGTCGCCGGTGCCGCGTCATCGGCGGAGTCTTGAAGGCCATGGCCGTGTGATTTGAGCCATAGGGTTGAGGGGAAGCTAGGGAAATTTTCCGATGGGTGGAGCCGAGGAATTCTTCTAGTGATTTGGCAGGGAAATTTTGCTCCCCCTGACTTCCGAACACACCTTGGGGGAATTTTCCATGGGTTGGTCAACGGGGAAGTGTTCCTTGGGATTAACCCGGGATCCCAGCCGGGATCTGAATGTCCAAACAAACCCTTAAGGGGACAACCGCCTTTGGAGAAAAAACTAAAGTGTGCATGACGCTCTAAGAGACAATATATGAGTCTCAGTTATTCGTCTAAATCTCACAACCATCATGCTTGACGAGTTCTTTACAATATGGGGATAGCAATTAAGCAAGTGTCTACCTCACTATATATAGACTGATCGGATGACGCAATTGGCGATGGCCTACACATGAAAACTACATAACAAAGTCAACCCACAACAACATCCCGTTCAAGGGCACCTTTAAGTCAAAGTTGAATAAAATCATATGGTGATCATGGCCTCCAGGTTGCTGTTGATTATTTACATGTCTTCTACTCCAAGGTCAACTCTAGACTACAAACAGATTGGCAAGGAGGGGTTGGAAAAACAACCTTCTTTGTGCCTTCTATGCGTCGTAGCCGGAGACCTCCTTTCACCCGTTTTTGTGCTGCCTGACGGTTCAACAGATATAGAAGATTCTAGGCACACATATGGCCTGTGACGCTTTACAACCATCGGTATGGTGCATAGAGAGCTGGTTCAACTGTTGGAAAAAGTGCATCTAGGGCACAACCAAACAACCATAGAGCAGTGAAATCTCTCATCATCCTCATCATGTAGAGAATTTGGTGCGAGTGAAACAAAAGAGTCTTCAAGGATTTTCCTACCGATAGATTCAGTTCTCATGAATAAGGGATGCATGGTTTTAGGTTATGGATGTGAGCGCAAGAGTAATCACTCTCAGCCTATTTTAGGGCTTCCTTCTTGGAAGCACTCTATAAATATTTCACCCACACTTAGTATATAGGCCAACAAGTCAGG
This sequence comes from Raddia guianensis, assembly GCA_036346415.1. Taxonomy (NCBI): domain Eukaryota; kingdom Viridiplantae; phylum Streptophyta; class Magnoliopsida; order Poales; family Poaceae; genus Raddia; species Raddia guianensis. The sequence goes on along the minus strand of CM070543.1, from coordinate 14,172,691 downwards.
ATCCTTCAAAAAAATCTTCTTAAGGCTTAGTTTCGGGAGAAAAAGATATACTTCAATCCTCACATTGCTACAGAACACCCCATCCTTGCTAGATCATCATTACCGGTTCACTTGGAACCGACAGTAATAACTTATCACTGCCAGTTTGTAAACCACACGACTGAAAACATGACTAAGACCTTAATAAAGAACCAACAATGATAAGTCTTATCAAGTCTAGTTCTACACCCAATCGATAGTGAGATATCACTCCTAGCTTTTGTTAGCCAATTAACCATTATCACCGTTAGTTCATATGCCCCATGGCGGGAACATCATTTAAGGCTTAAAAACCTGTATAGATGTGTTACCACTACAATTTTTTTCACCCATCTTATTCCTAGGTCTCTTCTCATGTTCCTGGTACTTCATTTTTTGACCCAGCCCTTCATCTCCCCTTCCTTTTCAAATTCTCTTACCCCAGCTAGCAAGCCACCTCATTGTCACCATGTCTCAACATGCCTTCTCCATTGTGCTCCCTACCATGCCATCTTCTCCACTTCATCCTTAATAGCTCCGGGGTCAGGATGATGTGCCGGTTACCATGCATCCACTTTTGCCACGATGTCCCCCACTGAAAAACCCCGCTGCCACGTCGCCCCCTTCAACAACTGCCCCATAACGATGCTAGCTAGCTACCTTCCCCTTCGAGATTCGTCACTCTCGCCACGCCGTTTGCATCCACCTCCTTGTCGTCATGTCCAACATCAACACACGAACGCCTCGGGTTCTTCAACCAGAGGCTTTTGTGAATTGCATGTGCATACAACTATAATGTTGTATAGTAGTATTTTGTGAACTGCATGTGCTTGTATTTAGGTCCTAGTATTTTGTGAAATGCTATTGTTATGGTTAATGATGCTTGATTTTAAAATGCTAATGGTTATGACGCAGAAAGTATGCAAGTTTTTGCCTATTTTGATTTTTTCACTAATTATGTTACACATCTCTCAACTCCAATCGATCTTATGTTTATGTGCAATTTAGACTGTTAAGATGTATTGGTTTGTGCATGTAATTGGAAAGACCAACTAAACCATATGCTAGCTGAGTGGCATACTTTGCTATAAAAATCATGCAGGCTTTCAATTGTATTATGTAAGAGGCCATATGTAATGAGTTATTTATGATATGGGTTTGAGTTTGTATATTCAAGCTATTGTTCAAATGGGTATACTAGTGTTTTTTTTAACTGAAAACTAATGATGTGATGAGTGGGGATGCAATACTGTTACTTCATTGTTTATACCATTACTACTTATGCTTTAGACCATCGAAAGTTGTGTATATAAGCAATTCTGTTCTTGGGTCTTTTTTGTGCTGTTATTGGGTTCAAAGACATATTATTTGCAAAGGGGCCTATAAATGTCAGTGTTGTTTCTTGGTTTGATCTGAAAGTGATATAGGAACTATCATTCTCGGTTCATGGCTTGCTCTGGCCATGATAATGACTATCACAGTCAGTTCTATGATCGGCATAGATCATCACGGGTTATCACTGCCCAGCTTGTGCTGAGCTAACAATGATAGGGTGTTCTGCAGTAGTACCGTACACCGCAACACATTAATTCATCTATATTTTGCTAGAAGCATTTTAAACTTCCTAAAAACATATTTTGTGGCAATTAAATGACATCAATAAAAATAATTTCGGGAAAAGTATTTCTTTGGTCTTAAGTTGTTACATTACCTTTGGAGTTTTTAAATGCCACTGTGCGTACTAATATATTAGACGTTTTCTTACGCCATCATTAATATTACAACGATTTTATATGCACCGGAGTTTATGTATTCCATGACGCTTTTTATGAAACTAATTTTATCTATTCCACGGTGGTCGAAGACGACAACACAATTTTCCAGGTGTTTGCAAAAGCCATATCTAAAAGGGTAGCATTAGGGAACGATATCTAATTGGTGTTTGCGATTTACGTCAACATTTTTCATTAAATCATATGCACATGGGTGCTACGACTTCCTCTCCGACTCACGAACCTCCTAGGACCAAAAACCCTCACAAGCGACGGTGCAACTACGACAAGCCCAAAATCACATCTTCAACCATGCCTGATCCAATATAAGGCTAGATTCGGCATCTATGGGAGCTATGGGTGTTTACCGAGGCCAAGAGAATGTTCGGCGACCGTGGTGATCTCGGACAACCTTCAATGGGACGACACTCGAGTGCTCCTCCTACCAAACCGAGACCACCAACGTGATCGCAAAGACACACGAACATGATGGACCAATAATTTAGCACATGAGACTCACCAGCGATGAAGGAATTCCTCGTCGGAGTTCTTATATCTAAAACGCCCCCTTCCCTCTCTGCGGTGGCCCTGGCTTCCTCGATTCGAACTAACGGCGGCGGCTTCTGCGAGCTCCCGCGAACCTTCCTCGTGCCTTAAATAGGGCTGGGAAACCTTGAGGCGGTTCAAACGGTGAGGCCCGGCTCGCGATGGTGCAACCACCTCGCCTGACTTTGGCATGGAGTTGGAGAGGAATACTGCACGGATCGAACTTCCATGGCTCTACCATGTCGCCCAGTAGATACTCACAATTAGAACATACTGGTTCAACCTAGTAAGTGGTATCTGACGGCTCAAAATTTGCATGTGTGCAAATGGATGGGCTGGATTGCACCACATCACTCTCTCCCGCAGCGATAAAGAAAACCCTTTTTCTTATTTCTAGAAAATGGTAATTTGAGTTTTCCAATTATTGAAAAAAATGGCTTTGTAAAAAATCTAAAAAAAAATCATCTGAAGCATTTGGAACCTAGGAAAAATATTAGCAAACACTGTTCATAAAAAATATGTAGTTTATATATAGTTTTGCTCTCTTTAAATATTAGAAAATGATTTTGGTCTTTTTTTAAAATTACAGAAATTTGACATTTAATTATTTGGCAACTAAATAGGCTGAAACTCAATATTTGGAACTGACCAAATTTTTGCGATGTTACACTCGCGCCACCACCCTTCTCACCGCACTGTCCCTGTCATCCCTCTCCCCACCACGACGATGCCCTTCCCTCCATCTTCCCTTTTTTTTTTCAGCTGTATGTTTTCCTTTGGTTGATGTTTCGATCGTTTTGTATTGCCTCCTCTGAATGCTGCTGCATGTATGGGACATGACAATCCTAATCTTTTGTTTACCTTAATTTCTGTCATAATCTTATCTTAGGTTACAGTCAGGTTGCTTTAGTATGACAGATTAATATTCGTACATGTCAATTAGGAAATGGTTTAGCCTGTTTATACTATTAGCAATCATGCTAATTAATCAGAGCTTGCTTCTCCTTTTACCTCTTTTTGCCCCTCTTCTTTCTGAATGCGCCTTCACATTTCATGGGGTTTTCTCATTGTTATGTCTATATACCATGGGTATTGTTACCCGACGTTGTGTCGCCTCTTCATTTTCTGAACGTGGACACTAATAGGCTCAGTGGCAACATCCATGGTGGACTGAGGTGCTCGAGTTGTTGAATTATACAATGTGCTAGCAGGAAGAAGTTGGTGCTGCCATGTCGCCTGGAAATCACACGGTGGGCCACGACTCTCGGAAAAATCTCAACCCTTCGAGCACGGCAGCCGATTCAATCCTACCGTCCAAATATTTTCTTTCACACCATCTTAAACAAGGCAGGGTGTTGGCCTTGGTGGTCTTCAACACTAGCTTTTGGTAAGCTGCCCTAATTCGAATCCCAGCCACTCCCAATTTTCCGCAAAACTTTGCCTTTTTTTGCTCTTTCATCTTTCCGCTTCTATCTTGTTTTTTTTCCTAGCGTGCATGCCCATATCCCGCCGACAAAAACACATAGCTCATTCTGAAATAAATTTATAATTTAAATAGTCATGAGAACGATAAAAAAGATGATTTTTTAGGCCTTCTATTTCAATAAAAAATAAAAAATTCACAAAAACATGAATTAATAAATAGTGGGAAGGAATCTAAAAAAACATTGAAAAATATAATTACATATTAAAGCAAAGGGTCCTTAAAATAAAATTCTAAAATAAAACAAAAAACGAAACCATAATTTCAAGGAATGGGTCGATAAAATAATTTGGTTTTCAAATTATTAGAATTCATAAAATAATTGAGTTAAGAACTAATAGGAATGACAAATAAGAAATAAACTTGCAACAATAGAACCAAATCTAAAAGGGAAGCCATAAAAGTTAATATTTTCAAATATTTTTGTAATTTTAATAATTGAGATTTAAATAATTTTGTAGTTTTTTAGTCATTTGGTGCTTTTCATTCCGATAGTTTTTTAGCCCGCTGCAAAAATAAATAAATAAAAAACAAAATATTTAACCATAAATTCATGCTAAGGGTCCATAAAAATATTTAGACATTTGTAAGAATTTTACCATTCACAAAAAATAAATCAAGAAATAACTCTTTTTTCCTTCCGTTCTAAATTTTTGCAGCAAGCTAAAAAATTCAAAAAAACCTAAAACTTTCCAAAGTGGAACCATAATTTCATGGTAAGGGTGCATAAAATATTTTGGACTTATAAAGTATTGATGGTATGAAAAAAATAACTTTAAAAATGTAACTATAGATTAAAGATAAAAAAAAGTTATAAGGAGAACTTCAACAGAATGGAACCATAATTTCATGGTAAGACAAAAAAATAATTTAATGATCTTAAAATAATTTAATTACAAAATAATAGGGATGACGAAAATATAAATAAGGAATAATAGAACCATATTTTAAAGGAAAGGTTCCATAAAAGGTAGTATTTGTAAATAATTTTTATAACTTAAAGTCATAAGAATGATAAAAATGGTTGCACTTTTAAGGACCCATATATTTCACGAAAATATGAATAAATAAATAATAATAATAATTAATCTTAGAACTTTGAAAAATATAATTATAGATTAAAGGTCATAAAAATTAAAATCTAAAAGAAAACTTAAAAAATAAAACCATGATTTCATGGTATGGGCTGATGAAAAAAGTTAGATGTTTCAAAATAATTAAAATTCATAAATGATTGAGTTCATAATTAATAGGAATGACGAATAAAAAAATAAACTTGCCACAATAAAACCAATTTTCAATGATCCATAAAAGGTATTGCCCCCGTTATGAAATAGTAGTTGCTTTGGACATTTATCCAATCTCCAAAATATAAATCTTACCATAAAAAATTATTTATAATGCATAAAAATTACAATATTATGAAATTTCTTTTCAATACGAATCTATATATATGATTTTTATGTTATTAATCTAAATAGTTTAAAAGTAGTTTATAATAAAATTTTAAAACTTTGACTTAGGATAAGTCTAAAATGACTACTAGTTGATGACGGATGGAGTAATATTTTGAAATAATTTTTTAATTTATATACTATTTGATAACGATAAATAATTAAGGTTTTTATTTTTTTTGAGTCTGGATGTATTTCATCGTCATGGGAATTATAAAAAACTACATAAATATTATGACTTACATGTATATTTTTGAAAGATTTGTTGTGTTTTTCATGTAATTGAAATTTCCAATTTTTTCAAATTTTTTTACTTAGGCCATGCTTTTTTTTTTAATATGGGGTGATGGTTTTGCAGACCTATTACTTGCAACATAGCATTTTATAAATTTTTATGATTATCTTGCTAAATCAGTAGAGCAAACAGTTTAGTGCATCTAAAATCGGTGGAGCAAAGGGTTTACTGAATGCGGTTTAATTTATTTGTCATGTCTACAGCAGAGAGATGGCATGCCCTCCGGGATAGGAAGAAGTCTACATTGCCTCCCTCAACTATTAAAAAAGTTCACTTTTCCTCCCTCTGTGTTAAATTGGTGAGATCTGACCGTCCAATCTTACATCGAACGGCCACAAATGAGTTGAGGGAGGAAAAATAAACTTCTGCAATAGTTAAGAGAGGTAAATTGGACTTCTTCCTCCGGGATATGGGCGCGCTGATATCGCTACTTTTTTTACCTCTCCTCAAGATTACCTACCTAAGATGGGCCTATCTTTGTATTTCTAGGGCCAGGCCACTTTTTTTCTTGCAAAGGGCCGGCCCAAACATTTTGGTCACGCCCAGCCTCGTTCCACTGCATGCACGAAAGCCCGTCCAAAACTGGTTCGTTTCTTTAAAAATGTATACAAAAGAGAACAGAAGTTCTCCAATTATTGGCATATTAATTGCTATCAGAAAATAACAACATATTAATTCGACTTCTCCTAACCTATATATGCCTCTCAGTTCTCACTAGCTCTATATTGAACTCTATGGATAGCTAAAAATGTGACGTGCATTATTATGAACTAAAAACGTATCACGAACCTGAATCAAGCACAGAAAAAGCTAATGTCGGAATGAGAATATGCATTGGAATTGATTTCTATCGTGGCATATGTTGAGCTAGCTGCTAGCGTCGCGGAATCGGATCAGTGGCCGCCGGCCATGCTTACGGAGCGGAAGCTGCTCCTGGACATCTTGGGCAGCATCGTGACGCCGGCGACGGCCGCGGCGAACGCGAACACCGAGGCGGCGGCGAACGCCGGGATGTTGCCCTTCCCGAACAGCTCGTCCCACGGCCCGGCGCCGAGGGCGATCACCATCTGCGGCACCACGATCGCGATGTTCAGCACCCCCGTGCACAGCCCTGCCACCCCGCAAAAGCACCCTCGCCGTCAGCTTCTCGCCGCCGGCCGGCCGGCCGGCCGGAAATTAAAGTTCAGGCCTGAGAGAAGCTCAGTAGCTTACCTTGGCCGCCGCCTTTGCTCGCCGCCAGCTGCGCCGTCACGGCGAAGGGGACGCTGCACAGAACCTGCACAAGTCATCACTCTGGGCTGAGCTGAAGCTCTGAAGCTTCCATGGCTTTGTGAGGAATCGGTGCGGTGAGCGGCGGTTACCGCGAAGGGGAAGCCGAGGGAGACGAAGAGGGCGAGGGCGGCGCCCTTGAGGCCCTTCTGGGAGGGGGTGGTGCCGCTGCTGGCGACGTCCTGCACGGAGCCGGCGAAGTCGCCGAGGGACCAGGCAGAGAGCACGGAGACGACGGCCATGGCGGCGCAGACGACGACGTTGCTCATCACCCAGACGGCGCGCGCGCCGAGGCGGCGGCACATGGGGTCGATGAGGAAGGAGCTGACGCCGAGCACGACGGAGTTGAGCAGCAGCCCGAAGGCGCCCTGCCGGACGCCCTCCTCGAACGCCGCCACCTCCGCGGGGCTCCCGTCCGGCCGCCCGTGGTACATCTCCCGCCCCATCCAGTCGGTGTCGAACAGGATGAACGGGAACCACGACAGCTGCATGCGCGCACCGCCATGCACCCGGAAGGCCAGAACCGTCAATTGCCTCGCTACCAATTACTATATTACATCATGAAAAAAAAAACTAAATCGCTTTCCACCCTCTATAGAGTTTCCTGGCTTATCTCTATAACCCTTAGTCATATTTCGAGATTCGTGTGAACCTCCCACCTATTATCTCTTAGCCTTTTGGAAAAAAAATAAAAAAATATAGAAAAACAATCATATCCTTTTTTTTTTATTCTCTACTCCCCATTCACCTCAGCCGGTTTGCACCCACCGATCCGCACGATGCCTATGCGGCTCGAGGCCACACCATCATGGTCATGCGCATCCGATGCATTGGCAATGCTGGTGGCAGCCGACTTGAGGCCGCCGTTTGTTTCATGTTTGGCAATGCTGGTGGCAGCCGACTTGAGGGAATGAGGAGAGAAGAAAGGACTTGATTGCTTTACCTTTAAATCTTTCTTGGGAATTTTTGCAAAAGACCAGAGAAAGGGGGAGCTCCGCATGAATTTTGATGCACAACCAAGGGCTAAAGATAAGACAGGGAACTCCATACTGAAGAGTAAAAGACACTTTCAAGTACCCATGTGAGGCCAGTGACAATGAGGACAGACGGCATCCCAACAGGTAGATTCTTTATGCCCTTGAGCACACCAAGTGGCCCAGAAGACTCCCCCTCGATCTGCTTCAAATCTGCGGGGTTTAGCGGCACCTCCTTGGCAAAGATCATGGTCACGGTGATTGCCAAGCCTAGGAATACCTAGAACCAGGGGCACAATGAACAAGTGATCAGCCAATTTCATGAGTACAAATACAATGCTACCTTTGTGAGGGTATCAAACAATTCATCACCTTTAAATTTGGGCTAATTGAATAAATGCCGCTTAAAACTGACGATTCAAAGAAATACCACAAGAAAACGCATATTCGTAAAATATTTCAATATGAAACCGTGCAAATTAGAAATTTGGCAATATATACGCCATGCTGCTTGTTTCATCACCGTATATTTTGATCTAGCGCGCCCTTGTCTATGTTCTCTCTCTCTCTCTCTCTCTCTCTCTCTCTCTCTCTCTCTCTCTCTACCTTCTCCTTATTCCTTAATGAACGTCACCGATGCCACGCACCAACCCCTTGCCCTCATCACACATCTCAGCGGCCCCGCACCTTAATTCGCTGCGCCCCCTCAACCTCACGTCTTGCGTGAATGACTCAGCCTCATGGCCTCATTGGGCTACCTGACATCCCTCGACAAAAATCGTCACCCTGGCGTCTCGTCCTCGCTATGGCCGGTTCTGCGGGGATGCACAGAAGGCAAATGGTGTTGGTGACTTGGTGAAAATGGAGGGGATCGAGGGAGGAGGATGCTTCTCTCGCCATCTGGAGGATGGGAGCTTGCCATTGGTGTAGGTTTGTTGTTGACAGCGAGTCGAGGCCGGGGATTTAAACTTCGGAGACCAAAAAAATTCGTCCTCCAACGAAATTTGGACGAAAGGCACATCAGTAAAGGGTACAGAGGGAAGGAGAATGACACAGTGTCAGAAACACACAAGGACACACGAAGTAGACACACGCGAGTTGGTGCTGCGAAGCGGCAGCGTTTTCTGTTGTATTGAACTGAACTTATATGAAAACAAAACACGGCAGTTAAACTGCCTACAAACGCACAAGAACGCATGATGGCCGTGCCATCCCACGACCCACGATCGAGCTGCGTAACCAACTAACAGACCCACTTCTGCACGAACACAGCGTGCATCAAGCAGCAAAAGACTCGGGCAACTAGCTAACTAACTTATTCAAACACCCGAAAACGAACTGACTATGAACAGTAAAAAACAGAGGAATAACAGAGGAAGGAAAACAGAGAGTAAGCGCTCAAGAGTTATTTTCAACAAATCTCCTACTAAATCTTGAAGCGCTGAAACTACTGAATCTCTAGAAGACCAATCTTCAAGCAAAGATCCTCGAACTTGATTTTGCAGAGAGGCTTCGTGAGAATATCCCCAAGCTGCTCCTCCGTTCTAATGAACTTCACCTCAATCTGACCTGTACTTGCATGCTCCCGAATCGAAATGAAATTTGATATCTATATGCTTACTTCGGTCGTGATGCACTGGGTTCTTTATCAGCGAGATAGTGGACTTCTTGTCCACCCTTAGCACCGGCCTGCTCACCTCTGAATCACTGATTTCAGCTAACAGCCGGGCTAGCCAAACAGCTTGACATGCAGCAGTAGCAGCAGCAATATACTCAGCTTCACAGCTAGACAGAGCTACTACCTTTTGTTTAGTCGATTGCCAACTAATGGGACTGTCCCCAAGGAAGAATATGACTCCAGAAGTGCTCTTCCTACTGTCCAAATCTCTAGCCAGATCACTATCGCTAAAGCCTAAAAGCTCAGCTTTTTCACCATTCTTCCTAGGATAGAAGACACCCCTATTGCTTGTCCCAGCTATATATCTCAAGATATGTTTCACTGCTGCAAGATGTTCCATATGAGGTTCTTCCATGAACCGACTCACATACCCAACAGAGTATGCCAAATCTGGTCGGGTATTGACAAGGTATCTTAAACTACCAACCAAACTTCTATATTCAGTAGCATCTACACAAGGACTCCTGCTTTCCTTGCTCAACTTCAGTTTGGCCTGCATAGGTACCTCACAAGGATTGCAATCCACCATACCACCTTTCTCAAGTATCTTCTTTGCATAGCTGCCCTGAGATAGGGTAATACCTTCTGCATCTTGCTTCACCTCAATGCCCAGGTAGTAAGTGAGCAGTCCAAGATCACTCATCTTGAACACTTTAGTCATTTGCACCTTGAACTTATCAATTTCAGTGCTGCTAGTGCCAGTGATTACCAAATCATCCACATAGACACCTACCACAAGCCTCTCATCACCACTCCCTCGGCAATAGATAGCATGTTCTGATGGACATTTGTTAAACCCCAACACACCCATTTTTTCATCCAATTTTTGATTCCAGGCACGAGGAGCTTGATGTAAACCGTAGAGAGCTTTATGCAGTTTGAATACCTTGTGTTCATGGCCGGGTTGTGCAAATCCCGGTGCTTGCTCCACGTACACCTCCTCCTAGAGGTCGCCGTTCAGAAACGCCGTCTTGACATCCATATGGTGGACTTGCCACCCTTGATGCGCCGCTAGCGCCAATAGCAGCCGCACCGTCTCCATGCGCGCCACTGGAGCGAACACCTCATCGTAGTCGATCCCGAGACGCTGTGCATAGCCCTTCACGACGAGCCGCGCCTTGTGCTGCACCACGGCACCGTGCTCGTCCTTCTTGACCTTGTACACCCACTTGAGCCCTATGGCGCGCCGGCCAGGAGGTAGCTCAGTGAGTGTCCATGTGCGGTTCTCCTCAATGGCGCGTAGCTCCTCCTCCATCGCCCGGCGCCACCTTGGATCTTGCTCGGCCTGAGCCAGCGACCCCGGCTCCTCCGCGCTCACCGCGAAGAGTTGTCCTCCATCCAAATCACGGACTGCCAGTCCAGGTGGCGTAGCAGGGCCGATGATGTTGCTCATGGTGCGGAATCGGAGTAGCGCCTCTTCGTCTTGGTCGACATCCAGCTCATCGCCCACTCGATTGGTGGTGTAGCGAACTGGATTGCTGGGGTGGTGGCTGATGGAGATCCGTCAGTTGTCGTGGGCGATGGTGTTGGTGACGCAGAGTCCATCACTGGGGTTCCCACCATTGGTGTTGAGGGAGACACTGATTCGCCCATGGACGCGGCTACCGAAGATGCAGTGGACGCCGCACCCGCGCCGTCAAACCTTGGCACAGCCTGGTACTTGACGGTGAAGATATCATCATCGCCGGGAGCATCAGTGCCAATCTTGTCATCTCCAGACCAATCCCACTGCCCAGACTCATCAAAAATCACTTCACGTGTCACATGAACACGCTTTGTGATAGGATCATAGGCCCGATAAGCCTTGGATCCCCTCTCATAACCAACGAAAATCATTTTTCGGCCACGGTCTTCCAATTTCTTCAAATGAGGTGTCGTGTTCTTCACGTAGATGATGCAGCCGAAAGTTCGAAGATGGTGAACCGCCGGCTTCTTCCCATACCATGCCTCAAATGGAGTCATGCCATCCACGCCCTTCGTGGGTACCCGGTTCAGAAGGTAGACTGCCGTGAGCACAGCCTCACCCCAGAACCAGCCCGGCATGCCCTTCGCCTTGAGCATGCTCCTCGTGGTGCCGACGACCATGGCGTTCCGGCGCTCGACGACTCCGTTTTGCTGTGGGGAGTACGGAGCCGTCAATTGCCGCAGGACACCATCAGCTGCGCAATACTCCATGAACTCCGTTGAGGTGAACTCGCCTCCGCGATCAGTGCGCAACGCCGCCAATTTGCAACCGGATTCTGCCTCCGCTCGAGCTTGAAACTTCTTGATGGCCGTTGCTGCACGATCCTTTGATGGCAGCAGTGTCGCCCACATATACCTGCTCCGATCGTCGACGAGCAATAGAAAATATTTGTTACCCCTTGGTGTTGCCGGCGTCACGGGTCCACACAGATCGTCGTGGACCAGCTCGAGTGCACGCTCCGCCCGCCACTGCGCCTTATCTGGGAACGGCGTCCTCCTCTGCATGTCGGTGATGCACGCCTCGCAGAGCTGGTCCACTTGCTCGATGGCGGGTAGCCCCCGGACCAGATCATCGCGAGCCATCTTCCGCAGCGCCGCCATATTGATGTGGCCCATCCTGGCGTGCCATCGCCAGGCGCTCTCCTTGCCTCGCATAGCCAAACACACCGGCCGTGCCACGTTGACGTTGAGCACGTACAGCCGGTTCCTCGCACGCGTGATCCGTGCCAGCAGGCGTCCGCTGGGCTCGCGGATGCTCATCACGCCTTGCTTGATGTGGACGCCGTACCCCGCCTCATCGAGCTGCCCCACGCTCACCACGTTTGCCGTGAGCTAGGGTATGAAGTAGACGCCGGAGAAGGAGCGATGTTCACCGTTCTTGCACTCGAACAAGACCGTCCCGCAGCCCTCGATCTCCGCCACCGAATCGTCGCCAAAACGAACGGTCCCTGTCACCACCGTGTCTAGATCTGCGAAAGCCGCCCGAGACCTCGACATGTGATTCGTGGCCTCGGTGTCGCAAATCCATGACTTGGAGTCGTGCTCCTCCTTTGCTCCAAGTTGGACGAACACCTTCTCCTCCCACAGATGCACCTGGCCGCCGCATCTTGCCGCCTCCACTGATTCACCGGTGGGAGACGTGCGCGCCAACGCCGCACATGGGGATCGGGAGCACGAGCTCGCCGGAGACGAGACGCCCGGCGAGATCGCGGTCGGAGAAGCCTGAGGATGCGGCGAAGCGGATTTCGGCGGCGGCGGAGGTGTGGGGAGGTGGACGAGGGGAGTTGCCTTCACCAGCATCAACGTCTCCTCCTCTTGTACAACGTGGGCCTCTTCCTTTTTGGGCTTGGACCGGCAATCCCGGGCCCAGTGCCCATATTTGCCACATTTACGGCATTGGTCCCGGCCAATCTTGCCGGAGTTGTTTGCCGGCCCAGAAGACGACGACGAGCCAGATGAACCCGAGTCGCCGCCGCGCCCTCGGCCGCGTCCTCGCCCACGGCCGCGCCCACGCCCGGAGTTGCCGCGCGTGCCACCACTGGACTGGTTCTCCGCCTCGCGCCGCTTCCGCCGCGTGTCCCACTCCTCCGTCAGGTACAGCTTGCCGTCGTGGTGTACCGACGGTGGGTGCGGCTCGAACGCCTCCTCGGCCGCCTTCAGTCGCCCTGTCACTTTAGCCAACGTGAGCGTGGACACATCCAGCAGAGTTTGAATTGCGATCACGATTTGCCGGAACCGCAATGGCACACTGCGGAGCATCTTCGCCACCACCTTGGCTTTTTCCACCACCTCGCCGAGCGTCGCAACGTGTGCAACCATGCCGCTCAGGCGCAAGGAGAAATCCTCCACGCTCTCATCCTCCTTGAACACCGCCAGGTCGAATTGCCGCCGCAGTTGCTGTGCAGTCGACCTCTTCACGCGATCATCACAGATTCACATGATCTTGATTACATCCCACGCCTCCTTCACCGTGCTCTTGTCGGCAATCGTGGCCACCATCTCTGGCGGCACGGCGCTGACCAGGACATCCAGCGCCATCATGTCCTCTTGAGAATCGACACCGCCTGTGTCGACGGCCGTCCATAGCCCCCTTGCCTTGAGCTTCACCTTCATGAGCAGTGCCCAGTCAGAGTAGTTGATCTTGGTGAGGGCGGGGTAGCTAGTCCCGCCGCCCACCTCACGAACCACCCGCTGGATCACGACTCCTCCGCCGGAGCCGCTCACCGCATCGCCGGCATCGTTGGTGACCGAAGCCTATGGAGCTTGGGGCCCTGTCATCAGAGAGTACTCGATCGCCCGGTCACGATTCCAACGGCGATACCTCGCCGCGATCGCGCCCCGGTTCGCAACCGGCTCTGATGCCACTTGTCAGAAACACACAAGAACACACGCGAGTTGGTGCGGCGAAGCGGCAGCGTTTTCTGTTGTATTGAACTGAACTTATATGAAAACAAAACACGGCAGTTAAACTGCCTACAAACGCGCACGAACGCATGATGGCCGTGCCATCCCACGACCCACGATCGAGCTGCGTAACCAACTAACAGACCCACTTCTGCACGAACACAGCGTGCATCAAGCGGCAAAAGACTCGGGCAACTAGCTAACTAACTTATTCAAACACCCGAAAACGAACTGACTGTGAACAGTAAAAACAGAGGAATAACAGAGGAAGGAAAACAGAGAGTAAGCGCTCAAGAGTTATTTTCAACACACAGGAGAGTAGCACGAGGTTGTCGGTCTTATCAGCGTCCTGAATGGTTAAAAGAATCTTTGGTGGGAGGATCCATGACTCGAGGAGGGACATGACCGAGATGAAAATGGAGGATGTGATTGGGAGGTGGCATGAAGAAGAAAGCGTCGAGGAGAAATAGGCTAGGAAAAAGATGAAAGGGACAAAATAGTTATTACACTAATATGAGATCTGAGATTCAAACAATAACAATTCTCTGTTTTTTCTGGTTTCATACTGACATTTCTGTGAATACTGTTTTGCAGTGGCATTTCTCTAAATTGCAAGTTTTGCGGTGGCACAACCCTAAGATTATCTCACACAATCCTCGCAGTATATGACATATATAAAATCTCTTGTTACGGGTTAAAAGCCTAAAATATGTCCGTAGGATGTTAAGTGCTGCTGCAACTCACCACTGCGACCAAGAACGCAGCCTTGAGGTTCGCGCAAGCCTCGCAGCAAGCCCTCGTTTGCAGGAAAGGGAACCACCTTTGGGTACGTTTCCATGCATCAAAATCCATGATCATGAATTCAGAAGCAGGTCATGCTCTAGCACTAATTCAAAAAAAATAAAGAAAGAAAATCTTCTCTCTAGTAACTAATTAGTACTAATTATGCGAACTGAATTAGTGATCATGACAAGATGAGAGTGAGGCTCACTTGTGCCAGTCATTCGTGGAGCCGGAGGAGTACCCCAGGATGTTTCCCAGCGCCATCCAGCAGCAGAAGATGGCGTTGGCTGCGCTCGGCCCATGGCGACCTGCACATTCAAAGCACTGTTAATTACCCTACTTTCAGACCTCTGAAACCAAGAAATAACAAAGATGATCGAATCGAGCAAAAAATTCGCTGTTCATCGAAGAACTGAACTGAGCTGATCATCACCTGATAAATCTGCCATCAGCGCGCGTGTTGGACCCTAGAAAAGGAACAGGTCAGAATCAGATCAGAAAGACTGAGAGTTGCTACAAGCTAATTAAGCTAGTTACTGAAATCACCTGCACGGTGTTGTTGGAGAAGTCGAGCAGCCAGAACCCCATGATGAACGCCGCGGCGGCGTGGTAACGAGGTCCCGTGTAAACCCTGAAACAATTAGTCTCTCATCAGGTCACAGATCGATCGAACTCTAGTTCAACTAAAGCTTTTGGATTGTTACAGCATGGGGAGCAGCTAGGTAATTACTTGCAGTCTTCTGCTGTGTCACCCAGAGCATATCCAATGTCTGACGAGAACCCGATGACCATGACCTATATATATATATGGTGCATGTACAGGTGATTTCGTTAGATCATTAATTTGATCAGGGAGTTAAATTCGTCGGGCCCGCAGGTTAGTCAGTATTAGGACGGATAATTAGTACTTCATTAGATGTGATTAATTAGTATTTAGTCGATCGGTTCTCACAGATAAACAGATGACGATGCATCCCGAAAGGACAAACGGTCTCCGCCTTCCGAGCCTGGAGGTGCACTTGTCGCTGTAGAGGCCAACGCTGGGTTGCACCTGCAATGCAAAATTAATTAAGCGTATTACTCGATCCAGTAACAAATTAAATTATCATATTATATGGTTCATATGCATAATTATTTGAAGATAGGAGGATGCACTACCAATTATCACATTTGTATGAAACATGTAAGAGACTAGAAATCGATCACTTCTTATAGTTTTTTTTTATGGGATCACTTCTTATAGCTTGATGTACTTTTAGTTATACCGGTTCGCACTTGGGCATTATCTTTGTGCAAGTGGATCTTTGCAGCTTTGTTCTGAAGATCGTAGGTACTTACAATTAAGCCAGCAATAGGGCCACAAAGCCACATGACTGAAGTAAGAGCATGAGGAATTCCCAATGTCTGAAAAAACAAATTTAAGTTAGTGACATTCATGCATGTATATGAGATTGAACGCAAAAAGAAGTTCCCTTCGTGAAATTATAAGGGCCAGAACAATTTCTGTCAGCCGGGAGCTTAGGCCACTATTTGTTACTTTTGATATTTACATGTATTAATTTGATCATTTATTTGGATTTACAAAAGATGTCATTAGGTCTATCTGGTGCCACGCTGCAGACGGCAGAAAATGGTACTGTTTGTAACATCAATTATTCAAGTGACTTGCAATCCTTGTGAACAACAAAGTAAAACACTTTTCTAGGGTTTTCACAATCCTTAATAGGTGCCAACAGGGTAACCCTTAAAACGAGCACCGTACCAACTATATAAAATAAACTTTTGCACATTAAATCTGGGTTTCTTTCAAAATATGCAGAATATTTACAACACACACAGACATACACACATATAAACTATCGTACCAAATATACGGAGTAGTTCCAAACAAAATCGACATGCCCTACAGATTAATTAGCTCACACACACGTGGGTCCAAGGAAAATTGATGACCCAGAGGCATGCGTGTCTCCCTCGGGTAGTCGCACTCGCACATGCATGTTCGTTTTGTTGCATGTTCACTACAGAAAACGTAATCAGTATCGGCGACCGGAAAATCAGTGTCGGCGGTCAAAATACCGACGACAACACAATGTCGACGGTAAAAAATAATCCCGCCGATAACAGTATATGACGAACGGCTATGTCGGCGGCATCACTAATACCGCCGACAATGCGCCCAATCCATACTGCGCGGTTCCGCAAATTTTGAATTTCCCAACCCGCCATACAGGTTATAGCGGTCATCTTATGAAATGTAGTAATTAATCTTCGATGCAGTTTATTTTAACGAATTTAGTAGGCAATGTATCCCGTGTATATAGAGGTTTCCATGTATGTACCATATGCACCAACTAATAAAAAGTCATGAAAAATTCTAAAAAATTGTAGATGTTAATTCTTCATTGGTTGCTCTACGCACCTATTTATAAATCTTTAACATCAAATCCATTCTATATATATTAAAAGTTATAAAAAAAAATAGAACACTACATCAATTTTAAACTATTGAAATTTATCATTATTTTCTCTTCTTTATAGAATGAGCCGAGGGTACATGTATAGATGGCCAAATGGGCCGGGCTAAAAGGACCGGCACGAGGCACGACATTTTGGTCCGGCTCAAGCACGCAAGACGATATAGATAGGGTAGGGGCCGAAGACAACACTATCGGTAGGCCGTGCTTGGGCCAAAGGCTAGGCCGTGTCTTTGCACAGACACAAAGACGATTAGTTTTTGTTTTATTTTCATTTAATAGTATGTATATGATAACAAACTATATGGAATATACACAAACAAACAAGAGTCCTACTGGTTATCAGAGGTGGCAACCAGCCTTAGATCTCAGGTTCAAAGCCTGCTGGCCTCATTTTTACCTATTTTGAGAATATTTTCTTAGCCATTTGTTAAATGGGCCGACATGGCCCATCCAGCCTGTCATGCCTCGGGCCGGCCCGGCACGGTTTTGTAGGCTATCGTACCATGACTGGGCCTTGCCCTCAGCCCATGGGCCAGCATGGCATGACCCATTTCTCAGCCGTGCCTAAACGGGCCATGCCTAAACGGGCCCGTGCCTAGTCTGGCTCGGGTGGGGCCGTGTCGGGCCGCCCATTTGGCCATCTATAGGTACATGCAAACCTCAACATTGTGGTATGAGATGGCGGCACCCTCCACCACGCTGAGGCTAGTGTCAGTGGCAACCGTCAGCGACAAGCTCACCGAAGCTTTCTCGTCGTCCTCTTTTTCCTCCTGCCACCACCTCCTACTCCTTTCCCACGCTCCCTCCATCTTCCCTTTCATGCTTCTCCTCCCTGACAAGCTCATCCAACAAGCAAGGTAGCCAGATCCGATGAGCACGACCAAGGGCCTCATCGAAGCTAAGGAAGAAGGCGGTCAAGAGGATGTGTGCCATCCTTTTTTAGCCTTGAAATATCATCATTGCAGGAAACTGAATTTTGGTCGACGGCCAAAGCCGACGACATAACATCAAATAACGATAATAAAACGTTTTGTCATCAGTCAGCTAACGACAAAAGTTCGTCGACAATGAGTCGATGACACAAGTACTTTTTGTCGGCGGCAGTGCACAAAACCGACGACACAGCCACCTCCTGCGTTGAGCACCTACGGAACATCAGTGTCGACAGCCCATGTTCCAGCCGCCCACAAAACCACACCCTGACGGCACGAGCGCGGTGACGGCGCTCTGCCGTGTGGGTCCCGCGGCCTAGGTGAGGTTGCCACGTTGAAAACCTTTGTGGACGGCCTACCAACAAGCCACCCACATTGCTTCTTCTGTGTGGACAGCCTTACGTTCTGCCGCCCACATTACTCTATTTTCATGGACGGCTTTATGTTTAGCCGCTGACATTGCTCCTTATTTAAGGATTGCCTCTACATATGCCGCCGACAATACTATGAGCTTCGTGGACATCAAAGGTTTGGCCGCAGAGAAAACGAAAAACCTGCGCTACTTTTGGCATGCCCCTTGCAGGACTTTTGTGGTCGGCTTTTATAGAGGCCGCCTGACATTGATGGTGTGCCTGCAATAAAAAATGCTGGAAATTTATAAAAAAGCTCAATTTCAATCTGCAAAAAAATTGTATTCCTCATAGTTTTAGATACCCAAATTCCCCATAACAATCACAATATATATAATATATATATATATATATAGAGAGAGAGAGAGAGAGAGAGAGAGAGAGTTGGGCTAGGGTCAGTCGGCGATCCATCAGTCGTGCCGTCAGTCGGGCGTGTTCTACAAAATCTATGGTGAAATTCTTTGATCCGGACCGTACATTTTGTTCATCTCCATAAACTCTTCTAGAGTACCAAATTTTACAATTTTTTGATTTTTTTGCTATTTGTTTTGTATTTTCCAAATCAGCTTAAATGGACGCTCTAGAATACTTTAGAATGCTAGGCTGATTTTGGAAAATGCAAAAGAAATAGCAAAACAATAAAAAAAGTTGTAAAATTTGGTACTCTAGGAGAGTTTATGAAGATGAACAAAATGTATGGTCCAGATAGAAGAATTTCACCATAGATTTTGTAGAACACGCCTGATCGACGGCCATGACGACGGACCTGACCGACCCAACCCAACTCTATACACACACACACACACACACACACACACACACACACACACACACACACACACACACACACACACACACACACACACACACACACACACACACACACACACATATATATATATATATATATATATATATATATATATATATATATGAATTGGGCTGGGGTCAATTGGCGATCCGTCAGTTACGCCTTCAGTTGGGCGTGTTCTACAAAATCTATGGTGAAATTCTTCTATCCGGACAGTACATTTTGTTCATATCCATAAACTCTCCTATAGTACCAAATTTTACAATTTTTTGATTTTTTTTGCTATTTGTTTCGTATTTTCCAAATCAGCCTAAATGGACGCTCCAGGATAAAATACTCCTAGGAGTATTTTAACTAAGCTACTCCTATGTTTAGATGATGACAAGCGTCCCTTCCCATCATCCATGCAACTAACTTTGATACCCTTATTTACTTTTGTTTTTCCGCCGTAATTTTTTTTAGAAATCTCAGATTGACAAACCGTTTTCACTATTAAATTCTTGACATTTTTTCAAACAAATCTAGACTAGTCTCGCTCATAAAAACTTTGCCTTACTATAATTCTAACAGTACTTTACTATGTCTTCTGAAACACTTTACTATAACGTGTTACGTAAGATCTTGTACACGCTGAAACACGAATCGTACTACATGAAACAACGTATCTGAGAAGTAGTAAAGTATATACAGAATATAGTAAAGCTTGTTCATGATTATAGTAAAGTAAAATTTTAAAAAGTGAGACCGGTCTAGTTTTGTTCGAAAAAATGTAACGAATAGAAAAGTGGAAACGGTTTATCAATCGGATCTTTCAATTAAAAACTATAGCGAAAAAACTAAATTAAATTGCTCACGTCATCCCCCATGCACCACATGGGCTGGGGATACCAGATTTGGTCTGCCTTTACTATTTTTTATGTGTAGTTTTGCTTCAATCGGTACACACATTTACTATAATATGTCTGCCGAAGTCTATATGCGTGGGAAAGGTGGGGAAGGTAAGGGAGGACACGTGGCGAGCTATAAACGTGGGAGTATTTTAGTTAAAATACTCCTAGGAGTATTCTAGTGTTTATCTCTCTCTCTCTCTCTCTCTCTCTATATATATATATATATATATATGTGTGTGTGTGTGTGTGTGTGTGTGTGTGTGTGTGTGTCCATAAGCAACCATATTTGCATCCACCAATACATTTCTCAATCAATCACGCACAAATACGAAAACATATAAACAATAGCGCGACATCAATACACACATTGTCCAAAAATTCACATTACATGCATCACCGAGCGCATCGTCTAACCCACAAGTTCACATTACATGCACAGAACCCACAAGTTCATCATTTAACCACATTTACGAATGCGAACCTAGGAATGGATCGACAAACATTTCCTCAACGAATTTCTCCTCGACTGATCTTGTCCTCGACAAATTGCATATCTGTATGTATGGTTCATCTAAGTTTGCTTGTTGAAACATTATTTTTGTTGTCACGAAGCATCTAGCTTTTGTGTGGGGTGGATGAATTATCAAGGAACAAGACTTTTTTTTTTAATCAATTTTTGACATGTTTCATCAGTTCTTTTGTCATGGTCCAGTGTTCTTTGGCATGTTCCGACAATTCTTTTAGCATGTTTCAGTACTGGTTGACTATGTTACATCATGTTCCATCAGGTTAACTGCTATGTTCCATCGATTTTTTCAGTGTTCCAACAGTTTTGTTGATATGTTCCAATATTTTGTTTTTTTATGACATCATGTTGCATGTTCCATCACAAGATATCATATTCCAATAGGCACAACCACATGATCTAATATTGCATTGTGTATATTCCAGCATTACATTGTATATGTTCATAACAAGTTGCCTATGTTTTGGAACAAGCATTCATTTAATTTTCCCTAATTGAACTTCTGGTTTATCATGGGACCCATGCATACAACTTAAACGGAGAGTTCGTAACACTCCCTCTTGGGAAAATATCGTGTCATGAGCATGCATCGTTAAAAACTCCTCCTAAAACCACATTGGGAAAAATAGGATGGAGAAAAGAATGCATTGCTTCCGCAAGCTATATTAATATATTGCCTCATTAAAAATCTATAACAAATTCTTAGAAAAAAACTCATATAAGAAAATAGAGTACAATATAAAATCTTCAAGATGAATGTAACCTTCCAGACCTTTATATATAACATAGATCAGCATGATTTTTATTGTGGTGTGGTTGAACATTTGTATTTGATTGCCATGTCAATTTCTTCTGGCTTCGACCAAAGATAAAATCTACATGATCTCATTTATAACAATCAATATTTGTCATATGTTCCCCTAAAACGAAATCGCTTGGTGTATTCTAATTTAAATGTCTTCTAGACACTTATCAAACTATACTTCGGGAAAGTGTGAGTATGAAATAATTTGGGAAGAATTCAACTCAATTCTCAAATACCACAATTCACTTATGTAATACAAGCAAAACTAATCCTTATTAAAGGATAGGGATAAAATTAATTGTGATATCAGATACCTTCTGGATACGATATATTAAACCTTCTAAGTCTTGGTATACATTTGCAATTACCGATAAGTGGTTAAAGTTACAACCAAAATGGCTTGTTCTACAAATCTTATAACTATGGTTGCACCATTATAAATTTAAATAAAACTAGTCCTACTTACAACATTAATGGGATTCCATAATTTGCCATTACCACCAATGTTCATTCATTGTACTAGAGGATGCCATCACTTACCTAACTTTTGGTAAGAGATGCATACTAGTGCTCATGTGGCACACTTATGATGTTTTGGTTCCTCATTTCATATTTTTGGGTCTTGATATGGGTCGTTCGCCACATAGAGAGGTTATTGGTGTACCCTAAATTTTACCACTAATTAGGGTCCTTGACGAAACCTCTATTTTTTGAAAAGGGTTAAGCATCATCTTGGCTGGAGAGTCACTTTAGCGAAATCTGCTGCAGACATTGAAATATCTGAGACGCCATTATAAAGTAAACATTTGCGCATATATGCCATTTTCGAAGCTAGGATGGAATTTTGGATCAAATACGTGGAGAAACACGGAGAAAAATACATACTGACATGTGAGACCCACATGTCAGCCTCTCCACTCATCTTCTTCCTCCTCCCAACTCTCACTCTCTCTCTCTCCCCTACCCGACCGCTCTCCCCGAGCTCTCCCCCCTCTCTCTCCCTGAGCTCTCCCGGCGGCGGAGGCCGGCGGCCAGCAAGAGGCGGCGGCGGCAATAGGCGGGCGGCGGCCGGCGACGGTGAGAGGGGCGCGATGCAGGGAGAGGCCGATGATGGCGCCCGCTCCGTGGAGAGCCGACGGCGCCCGCGCCCAGCCACAGCGTGTCGTGGCGGCGTGAGGCGGCGGCGGCGCACCCGACGCCGGCGTGGACGGCGCCTCGGAGGGCGGCGGTGACTCCGTGGTGGCGATGCTGGTCTGCTCGATCCCCCTCGCCGCTGCCTCCTCCTCCGCCACTCCTCCTCGCCGCCGGCACGGGCCGGCCTCGCCGGGGCACGCCGCCCCTCGGCCTCGCCGGGGCACGCCACCCCTCTACACCTCTAGGGCGTGCCGCCGTCGGCCTCTCCGTGCATCGCGCCCCTCTCGCCGTCCGCCTGCCGCCGCCCCAGCCGCATCTCGCCGGCCGCCGGCCTCCTGCCGCCGCCTCTCGCTTGCCGCCGGCCTCCGCCGCCGGGAGAGCTCGGGGAGAGAGAGGGGGGAGAGCTCGGGGAGAGAGAGGGGGGAGAGCTTGGGGAGAGAGGTCGGGTAGGGTAGGGGAGAGATAGAGAGTGAGAGTTGGGAGGAGGAAGAAGATGAGTGGAGAGGCTGACATGTGGGTCCCACATGTCAGTATGTATTTTGCTCCGTATTTCGCCACATATTTGATCCAAAATTCCATCCTAGCTTCGAAAATGGCATATATGCGCAAATGTTAACTTTATAATGGCGTCTCAGATATTTCAATGTCTGCAGTGGCATTTCTGTCCAAAGGGGACTCTCCAGTTGCATATATGCTTTTAACCTTTCAAAGTGTTCTTAATTCTATAAGAAATCATCATGTATGATTTTACATATATGTCATGATTTTATCTGTTTTATTAAAAGCAGTAATGAGACGTAGGATATAAACATGGATTTCTATAATCCATTTACTACGTATTTATTATATCATCTGCTAGAGTTATCTTATTAATAATTGCTATTAATTAGTTAGTGTTTGTGTCGACGGTTGAGATAACGATCTCAAGTCGCTAAGGTTCTTTAGAAGTGAGATAGGAGACACGCCGAACAACCACGAACGGCAACAAACAGGAGACAGGTGTTTTTATCTTGGTTCGGGCCTCTCGAGAGAGATAACAGCCCTATGTCCAGCCTTTCTTATATATCAAAGATGAATACAAGAGGTGGCTCGACGAGACGAACAAGTCTCGGCGAGATCATGGTGTACAGGTGAGAATCAGGTGTCTACCAGATACGAAAAGCCAGATCAAGTCCCCTCTACACGCCGTAGGGGCCTTGTTTATATAGTGTGGAGCAAACTGACCTACCGAGGGAATATCGGGCCGGGCTAACTACGAGATCACAACGAACTCGACATGACAAATATATCCCGAGGCAGATAAGGCATACTCCTAGTCTTGGGGATCACGACTCCTACTCCGATCCGGGAAACGACGTCCGGGTCTTCACGTAGCCGTGTAGAACTCCTGTTCGAGACGGACTCAAACACGATTCTTTGGCCGTTACGCACCATGCCAGCCAGGAGGCTGTTCGGTAGGATGTATATGGGCCAGATAGAACCTTCCAGGGAGCTGGGCCCTGGTAGGCTGTTCAATTGGGCCGTCAGGGAGTGGGCCATGGCAATGGGCCGTGATTTTATCCCCAACAGTTTGTCACTATATGGACCTTTGAACTGTAGCTTTCTCAACCTTGTTATTTATATAATGACACATTAAGTTAGAGCAAACTGATTCTAAGAATTTTAAATTTCTTTTATGATTCAACCTCAGTTGCTTGCCTTATTAACTTAATGTAAGTGCTTCCGGCGCTGTGCCATGGTGTTTTGTTTTCAATCAATATTGGCAACTTTAGAGAAGTAAATTATTTGTCGACAACATCTCTCCATATCTTAATTATCGACAGGGTATCAATGTTAACTAGAAATTTGGTATTTTCTAAAATAAAAATTCTTGCTTGTTCCATATTCTCAATGTAGTAACATGTCTATTTCCATCATGTAGAATATTCATCTTTAGGATTATCCTTTTCTAGAGGTCTTTCCCATAAAACATCGTCTCTCCTATTTTGTATATTTCCCTCTTGAAACTAAAGCCTTTGTGGCAAGGGTTAGTTGCTCCATAACTAACTAATAAGCCTGGTGAAAAACACGTTTTCGATGCAACAATAGTTTTGCAAAGCCGGTTTGAGACAAGGATGCCAATCAATCAAGGAAGAAGCCTATGATTTTACCTTTATTCGAGCCTTCAAGACTGACTAATGGCTTTATTTCAACATTTCTTCAATATAAATAGTAGACAAAAAATTAGTAAGGAAATATATGAATCTTAAATTGCTAAAGCCTATGAAGTGTTTGTCACACCTTCTTCTTTCCATCCCCTTCCCCTTAGGGGACAGTTGAGGCCCTTTCTGTTAAGTTGTCTCCACCTGGCATATATCTTTATCCACAGAATGTTTGGTTGTTCTATTAGAGATGAATATATTTCTAGTAAATGATCCTTTCATTCCATATAGGTAATTATTTAAACTCTATCTATATCCTAAATATGCTAGTCAAATAGACATAAGAAAACCCAACACATAGGTCTCAAACTCCTATTGAACTAAGGAGAGGCAAAACAAACAATTGTGACCTAAACCATTAGGAGTCATGTTAAACTGTAACCCAAGGAGTATCTCAGGGCCAAGAGCTAAAGGGCCTTAAATAACTGCCATAGGGATAAATACTTATCGTTATGTCATGAGATCATATCTAAATAGACAAATGAATTAATAAATTTTTTTATGACTAAAGTGTGTGATAGAATACCAAATCAAGCAAGGGCCTTGTGATTAGGCTCTTACCTTAGTGGCTTTGTTGCTATGAGTCGTTCTATAGCCTATAATGGACTACTTTTTATCACTGAAATCGGAGGACGATGACCTAAGTTATCTTGGGCCATGTTACATGCTACCCTAGGAGTAATACTACCATCCTAGCCCCAAATCCTAACCCTATTTTTGTAGCAATAGAGTTGGAGTAAAATGTAAGAGAGGAAAATGTAGGGATTGTGTAGGAGAAATAGCGTAATAATTGAAAAGAGAATGAATATATATTTGGATAGGTCTAGGATGTGGTTAGCAGTATGAGCTAATGAGCCTTAAATAATTCATTCAGATTGTATAATTTATAATTCCTCTTGGCATGTCTATTTTATAATAATCTATACAATTACAAAAGTATCATGATGCTAGATATAAAATATACACACGGATTGAGTGATTCCTATCATTTTACTAAGTGAAGTTGGAGAAGAGAATAGAACTATTGGATCATATAAAAAAAGTTGTTTGAAGGCTATGAAGAGGAGCAGTATCCGCTACAGTAGGCAAAGGGGAATGTTGAGGTAAGTTGGTCGTCGGTGTGATTTTGACTAGCCTACTTTTCATCACGGGGCTCCAGCTTGTTGGCAGGGATGGCTAGGGCGTGAGCTGCATTGGTGTCTATACAGTAATAGGTTTTGATTTCGATACTTAGATAGTTTGGTTTCTCCATTTCTATAGGAGGGGCTTTTGGTTCCTCTATGGAAAAGCATGTAGCGATAGCGACACATGCGAGCACTGTGGTGTGACTCCCAAATCTTGTGAAGGAGGTCATAAAGAACTTCCCATGCGAATGGTGGCATGTGTAAGGATGGAGCATAGTCTTGGTGAGGGATCTCATTCGTGTGGAGGTGACAATTTATGGATTGGCTCTTCTTGTTGGAGGCAACTAGTTGGATCTTACGAGCCCTTTGGAGGTTTGAATTTCTTGGGAGTTGTTAGATTTGAAATTTTGGGTTGGAAAATGGGAAGGGATGATTTACTTGGTTCCGAGCTGTGTTGGGATGGTTGGGTGATTAGGGATAATGACGGCTCTTGGGTGGTTGGTGTTGTCGGGCTTCTTCTCCATGGTAGGCCAAAGGTGGGATTTGCAAAGCTTTGACGATTTTCTTGTTAGCGACCTTATCTCACACCACCCCAAGGTAGGGTCAATTCCATTGGAGGGGAGAGCTATGATGATGTCTACAAATGGGAGCTTTAGCTTCTCCATCGCCGGTGTCTTCGACTTCAGTCTTCAGAGGCAGTTGTTCTAGATTGGTTCTCCTAGAAAGTTTGTTGTGTGTCTGTTTATAAGAGGGACACTACTTTGTAACATCGCTTCCATACCCCCATGTCACCACCAGTTCACTGAAAACACAGTAGTGATAAAGGATCACTGTCAGTTTGCAAGCATAAAAGCGCAGGAAGATCATTTAGGGCTTATGAACCAATAGTGGTTGCAACATATTGGTTGACGTAATGAACTGGTAGTGATTGATCGCTACTAGCTGTACCCATGAATCAAAACTGAAATTAATTGTTATCATTACCGGTCTATGCGTTGAACCGATAGTGATCTGTCATTACTGGGTGATATCTCTGACCTGCAGTGTTGCACATGTCACCACTATCGGGTTCTGGCTCGAGCCAATAGTTATTAGTCATATCATCAATTCAAAAACCTGAACAAACTGAAATGTTTGGAAAGCAAAATATCTTACATATGATGATTTGATGTAGATATTTTGTGGTAACTTTTGCTGTCGATTTGATCTACCACCCGGCAATACTAAGTCCCTGCTGCCAAATAATTGAGGTGGAAGAACTAGTAGTGCTATGGCCAAGGAAGTATGAAATTTCTCTTCCACCACCTGTCCACCACTACAAAATCATCATCAGCTTCCTCCGACCCAAGCTCATCCTCCACTCGGCATTAGCCATTGTCGCCGCCTCCACTCAACGATCCCACCTAGGGCTGCAAGAAAAGCTCGAGACTCAGATACTTCTTGAGCTCAACTCATAAGAGGCTCGATTCAAGCTCAGCTCGAGATCCAAATGAGCCTGAGGCAAGCCTATTATCAGGCTTGCAAGCCTAGATGAGCCGAGCTCGAATAGCTCGTCTAGGCTCAATGCTTTCCGCAGCCCCGTATTGTAGTCCTAAGCCCATGACTCCACTCTTGTCCCCCTAGGCTCTTTTGGCTTGTCCATCCCTCCCCGACTCCCTTCATTAACTCAACCCTAGCTCTCTTCTATTCCCACGCCGCCGCCAAAAAACAAGCTAGTGGACACCTCCTCCCTACCTCACTTCTACCCTTGACATAGCCAATGGGTCCTATGTCCTGCTGTCGCATCATCCGCTAGGTGTGACCATCGCCTTCTGACTATTGTTGTCTCCATCTCCTAGGTTTCCACCATTGACAATCAGTACATCGCGATGTTGATGTCTACTATAATAGCTATTGTTGTCACACACGCTCTCATCATTCGATAGAATGATGAGGTTGTTTGGATGAGCTCCGTCCTCCTTGTCTCCTCCTCCTGCTCATCATCTTTTTGTAGCATTCGTGCAATGGCCTCCTTGTTGGCCACTTCTTCCTCGATGCAAACTTGCGCAGAGAGTTCCACTTGCATGGCAGCGGCGATTGCGGTGCTGACCTGTATCACATCGTTGCTCTCTTCCTCTTGTTCTTCTTCCTCCTCATCTTCTTCTTCCTCCTCCACCGAGGGAGCAGCCACCACGTGCCAAGTGGGGCACCCACTAGGGAAAATAGGAGTCGACATCAAATCCAATGCTACAACTGCGGCATCCCAAGCTAGATTGCCAGCAGGGGACTCAACATAGGAGAAATCAAAGAAGTCAGAGAAGGAAGAGGATGACCTTGTGGAGGACAAGGACCGGTAGGGCTATGGCTGACGAAGGAGGAGGAAGAAGAGAAGTTGGAGAGCAACAGAGAGTACTACAACTACTATTCAACAAGATGGATGATGCATCAACGACAACAAAACTTTCGATTCCAGTTGGTGTCAAAACATGGCAAGGCTCTGCAACTTCCTAGGCCAATTTGTATGTCAAAACATAGTGAGGCTATCCAACTTCTGAGGTCAGTCGGTCATGTCGAAAGACAGCGAGTCTATGTAACTTGCTTCAGTCAATGAATTTAATGAATAATACCATATAACTTCTAACTCTGTAACTTATATGATAGGAGTGGGTACAGACTTCTGATCTTCTGGTGAGAGGAGAGATATAAATCCTGTAAGTGTCAGGTGACCAGAATGATCCAGCTACCAACCACATAGGTGAATGTAAGTCCCAACGATTGCTAAACCACCACGACGAACATTATCCACCGAACCGAGGCACGATTGACCTAATCACGAAGGTTGACTCCTACAATAAAATGAAGGATGTGCAAGAACACAGGATAATCAATCTTATATTGTGAATATAGATGGAGAACAATCTGAATTGGGGTTCTGAAAACTCTGTCTTGTTGGTGTAGACGATACAACAAGAATAAGGCAGTTTCACACGCATGTAGAGAACTCAATTAAACAAAACCCTCCGAAGATAAGCATGTCGGCGGCCATATATTGTACCACATACAGGGGTAGTGCATCACCCACACGGGGACCCACGTGCACGCAACCCTAGGTGTACACTAGCTTTGGCCCCAAAAATGGTGACACATTGCTGTGCAGATTCAGTTTGCCTTCATATTTTGACAATTTTCTATGCTCTATATGGAATTTTTCAATGGACTAGACGCATTGGAAATATTATCTCATAAACTTTTCATGAAGTGGTAGAACATTAAAACCCGAAGCTTTATGTGTCGTATACGTTTGTTTGAAGGTGGGCTAGGATGGACGAATCCGACTCAGCGACGACGTGGACATCCACTCGGGCTAGTCCCTGTGGTTAGGGGCTTCACGGGTCAAGCATATGATTGTTGGACTCCTATTGGTGAAGGCTCATATGGCTTTGGATGAGGAATCATATCATCTTGTTGCTTTCCAAGCCCGCAACCGGCGTAGTCAAAGTAGTGGAAATAGTGGACGTAGGTTTGCCGGTGATCTCCTTATCATCCTTGCTTTATTAAATTTGTGTGATCCTAGACTAAAGCATATTATCCTTCAAAAGGTTAGTAGCAACAGGAGGCAAAGTCATAAACACATCCTTTCAACAAGTTCAAACTTGTTTTCACATGGTTTGTTCTTTTTGGATGCACTATGTTTTTCATTTGCACTGCATTCTTTATTTTGTGATTCAAGGTTTGTTTTTTCTATTTCAGCTGGAATCATATGTACTAGTACGATTATCTTTCCTTGAACATGAAACTATATTGATTAAACCTACCATGA
The DNA here is from genome assembly GCA_036346415.1 of Raddia guianensis. Taxonomy (NCBI): domain Eukaryota; kingdom Viridiplantae; phylum Streptophyta; class Magnoliopsida; order Poales; family Poaceae; genus Raddia; species Raddia guianensis. The sequence goes on along the minus strand of CM070543.1, from coordinate 14,142,939 downwards.
TGAACAACATCCATATCATATATCCAAGATCTGCCTAAAAAAATAGTGCAAACATCCATAGGCACAATATCACAATTATAACTGAGAGAGATATGTATATGAATAATTTTAGATACCTTGAGCTTACCGCTCAAGTTAAACCATCCAATACAGTATGGATGCGGATGTGGAGATGTGGTCAAGCAAAGCTTTCTCGACCATATCCACACTAGCAAAATTGTTGCAACTTTCTCCGTAGATGACAATAGGCACGACATATTCGTTGACTATAAATCTTGTTTGAAAAAGACTATGTTGATAGCTCTGGTGAGGTCGTTCGGATTGGGCATTAAGTGCATGCGTAACACAAGGGCCTTCAAGCGCATGGTCATTGCAGCCTTATTATACTCTCCTTCTAAATCATCCTCATCTGCGGGATTAGTTGCAACTTTCAACAAAAGGTTGTTAATCTTCAATATCACTAACAGAAGAGTACTGGCCATCCTCACGAATATCCTTTTCATTGAAAACATTGCAAATCGTGCATTTGTCCTATAGAAGCAACCGAAGAAGCACTTTTGGTAATGTCTTGCATCATGAAAGTCTTGCTTGTGCTTGTAGTACGTGCCGATGTGGTGAAAGGAACAATCGGTGGAGATGCTTGATTGGGTGCATAAGATGGAGCCTTTGCAGTCTTTTAGTTCGACCTTGTCGAACCACCAAAACTACCTCGTGTCCTGTATTGTCATCCCTGCACTTCCCTTTCCATTCTGCAAGCAAGATGGAACAAACGACGGATAGAATTGCATTCTTTATAGTCAAGTATATCCTAAATCTCACGCTTTAGCCCATCTAATAATCTAGCCATTTAAACTTTCTCATTTTCTCGCAAGCCACAACGTAACATACCAATTTTTAGTTCCTAATAATATTCTTGTATTGATTTACTACTTTGGTTTAAATCTTGCAACTTATTAAGGAAATCACACTCATAATAAGAAGGAATAAATCAAGTTCACATTGCATGTTTTATGGCATCCCAAGTTCTTAGTTTATGTCCTCTCCTACAAATTTCATGCCACCAATGGATGCAAAATCAGTGAACTCACTAATAACAACATTAACTTGCTTATCAGAAGAAATATCAAAGCACACAAACTTTTGATCTACTCATAATTCGTAGGCAAGATACGCCTCAAAATCATATCTACTAGCATAAGGAGGCATCGATAATTGGCTAATGAATCATCACACACCTCCTAGTTTACTTGTCGATTTCTTTCCACACCTTGTCTATTGTGGCAAAGGTGATGAAACTCACGATCGTTGTGCACATTGAAACCATCATCTGCCTCCGAGTTAGCAATGTGTTCGTTCTCAGCCTGTTCCACCTCATTGGCCCAAGAACATAACAGGGGAAACAATAGGTAGTGCTCATTCTGAATTAACAATCCTTGTTATCGATCTGGAAGTTCTCTCCTCTCAAGTCACTCCATGACATGAGTATTGTGTTGCATAATCTTGGCGATGTTGGTGCTCCAGTTGGTCATGGCCTTTGATTGATCTTCCACATACTTTGAGAACGCACTTTGCCACACACCATATCCTTCTTCTTTATTACTTCGTGACATGGTCAGTAAAAATGAGGAAAATACATAGATGTATATATCTTATGCACTACCAGGGTGAGTAAGTGGCAAGGCTCTCGCACTCAAGTTTATACCTTTACTCTTTCATGTTTTTAATGTTGGAAATGTGCCCTAGATCAATCATGAGAGCTGATTGTAATACGTCTTCGTTCATCTACTTTTGATAACTTTGATTATCGGTTTCGTGAATATATGTCATGAATTTGTTTTTAAAGTACGGCTTGGTTGTGAAACATAATTGTCGATATGATATTATTCTAAATAATCACTTATACATATCAATACAAGCAGCGGTAATGATTTGATCAGCACATGTATTGATTGATGGTATTGTTTCACTTACCATAAATATAAAGATATCAAATCAATAATGTGGACACATGTTAGAGAATATGGATAGTTGGATTGACCTACTCCGAGACACCGCTGAGATTGTTATCTTAAAATTGCCATCAAATTATAGTCACGAGTGATACACCTATATGGTCCTTAGAACTGAGATCATAATAGAGTCCTAGCATGCGTAGTCATATACTTTAGGGTTATCAAACGTTACTATATAACAGGTTAGCTATGAATAAAACTTACAGGTATGCCACGAAACATGGCGTAGGGGTGTCATAAATCAAGATAGAATTTGCCCCTCCTTGATAATAGGAGAGATACCTTTGGGCCTCTCAGTGTGGATGGGTAAGAAAAGTGTGCGGCCGTGCCAATGTGATTAATGGTTAATCATAAATTATATACATTACATTGACGAGTGAATGGTCGGGCTATCAGAAGGATAAGGCACATCTTGTTTTGAGCTTGACTGGATTTAGCCGATGAGAATCATTATATGCATCCGGGGGGTCAATATGTGCTTCTAGGTACTGCTATTGATTTATGGATTGGAAAGCGAGTTTTCGGGTCCACGGTTGGCTTACACATGAACATAACGGTTCACACACTTAACGGGTTGTAACATGCCTAATAAATTTATCCAATTAATGGGTTTTGCACACGGATACGGATCCGCGTAGGATTTAGAGTCCTAATGGGCTACTATCATAGAAACTTGTTAGCATGTCTATATAAGGAGGAGGCATTGGGCGGCGCGGCTATATATGCGAGAGAGATCCACCTGAAACCTAGCCGTTGTGCCTATCCCACTTTAGAAAAAATCCTAGCTGCGCGACGAGGTACTAGCACACTTGCACATGGCGTTCCACTGCTAGATGTGTGGATACCTTTTGAGGCGCTGCCGCTACCGCTACCGCGGACGTGCTGATCGGTAGACCCCGAGCTAAAGAAGATCAAGCCCGAGCTTTATTGAACCTCCCTGAGCTTCGTTGACCTTCGGCCCCGAGCTTCCTGATCTTAGCCCGACCTCAAGGCCGAGCTACGTTGAGCTTCTTCCAGACCTTTGCCTAGAACGCGAGCGGGACGTGAATACTTCCCGTACCTCGACGCGCGTGACATGAGAACCGACTTCTCCAGCTTTTTTCCGCTGCCTCTGAGCGTTAAGGGTAACAATATGTGAACCTCTACTTGTATGATTGTCCTAGGTGTTTGTATAGAAATTTATTAATTTGTGCTAGTGTAGCATGTGTGTTCCCTTCATTTATCATGCAAGCAGACGATGCGACTAGTTATTGGTTGGTGATAACTTGAACATGGTGGCAAAGTGATTACCATTATCCGTCCTTGTGTGGTTACTAGATGGTGGAGTTTGGACATGCTAATATATATAGCAAATTAAAGGAAAAACAATTCTTCAAAATAGTGATGAAAAATTGAAAATTAGCCTAAAGTAGTAGTATTGTAACAGGAGTTAATAATAAGGTAATGCACATGACTGCTGAACAAGGTATCATAGAGGTCCTCCTTGGCGTATCTTTTTCTATGGTGAGCACCATCGTCCGGACGTTCGTCCGGACTCCCGCGCGCCGGACCAATCGCGTGCGTCGGATCGCCGGCTACCGCGCCAATCCAACGCCCCCGAGTGTGCGTGCCCGTGTCCCAGCCTGCCCAGCGTTTGTTAGTCGTCGTTTGATTAAATTCCCAAATAAACTTTTGATTTTTGTATAAAATTCAAACAGTGTTCAAAATGCGTGGAATAAATTTCATAATTCTTCTAAAATCGAGAGCAACCCATTTTAAATACTTTTGAATTTTTGAATTATTCTCACTTTTTAAAATTTTTTGATGTGAAACTAGGAGAAGGCACTTATGAAACTTACATCTATACTAGCGAAACTTGGCCGTGTATTGATGAAACTTGACCGTGTACTGATGAAATCTGATGAAACATGGATGAAACTTCGATGTAACATGATGAAACTTGGATGAAACCTGTTGAAACTTGATGAAACTTGAATTGACCTGATGAAACTTGATGAAACTTGAAAAAACTTGCATGAAACCTGATGAAACTTGACAGTTCGGCAAAGTTTTACGAGTATGAAACCCAAGTTTCAGTAGGCGAAACCCAAGTTTCACCAGATAAGTTTGAGGAGTTATATGGCAACATATATCTTGTTTTGTTCGAAAAATACGAGGAACACGTTGGCGCAAACGGTTTGTGGATTGGAGCACCCAGTCAAAAAATATGGCCATTCAAATGAAAAAAAGAGTGCACTGTGCTGTGCGTTTGCATGCTGCTGTGTGTTCGTGTTGTGCATGCGTGGCCATGCACATGCGGGCATGCGGCATGCAGGTCAGGTCGGCGCACAAAGCCGTGGATGCGTGCGGGTACCTCGCCAGGCACGAGACGCATGGTTGCTCGCGTGCGTCCGGATGCGTCAGCCGTCTGGCCCAAAGTGTTTTCGTTTTTCTATTTATGCATGGCTATTTTTTATGTGCTATCTTCTGACCAAAAACTTTTTATTTTATTTTATTTTCTGATTTTTTCTAATTCGGCCACACGAAAATATAAAACATGGGAAATTTCCTCTTCATTTGGAGGTAAGGAGCACCGATTGTGGATTTCAAAACGTGCTCCAAAAAAACTGTGGAGAAACTTCGAGGGCAAGATACAATATCTTCCAAGGCGTTTTTGGCCCAAAACGTTTTCGTTAATTAACGTAACTTTTGGGGGTTTTGAATATAAATTATTTATATACCTAATTGAAAAAATTGAAAACATAGTTCATATGTAAAAGTTACAACAGTTTTACAGACGAGGGTCCAAGGAGGCCCGGATTATGTATGAAACGAAGATAAATTTTGGTTTTTGCGGTGCAAAAGAGTGACTGTAGGTTTACGGGTTTGACAAATTGGATGGCTAGCGGTGCAGGGTGATTAACACTAGGTGATTTGTAACCTGAGTAGGGTATATGCAAAGCGGGAAAGTGAGGCCTTGTTCTTTTCAGCGTTACGTACCATTGCGTATTACCGTAGCAAATTTTTTTATTTTTATATAGCCTTTATGTTGTGATAATTTATATCTATTTTTTCGTGGCTTTTAGTAGTCCTCCCAAAGATCCTACAACTATTTTTAATTATTTTTTCTAATCTTTAGACCTCTTTTCGAGGGCTCTAAAATTTGCTAAAGTAATACGTCAACACAAAGATACGTTGACAAGAATTAGATCTAAGATAAGGTGGCTAGCAAGGGCACTCTGAGGCGGCTCGGCTTGAACAACGGCAAATTAAAACCAATCTAAGACTCGAAGAGACCAGCAAACATGAAGATGACGATGGGCAAAAATTCAAAGATGCAAACAGTTGAACAATGCTATAGTTAACGGGGCTTGGACAACGGTAGATACAAATGACAATTTTTTTGCGCTTTTCTGGACTCTAGGATGAAACACAAATTGAAGCTAGCGCAAACACTACAAGAATAAGCTGGAATCTTGAGGGCTAGCAACCCTCGAGAAAGGGGAGAGAACCCACGAGATTAAGCTTTCTCGTGACTGGCTACTTGAGAAAAAAGGTCTTTCTCGAGGGTTAAGATGTGGCCCTCGAGAACCATTGGAGAACACGGCGTTAGATGCACTGTGCATCTTTCTCGAGAGCTGGATGTGGCCCTCGAGATATTATCAAGCATTCCAGCACATTATTATCAAGCACAAATGACCTATCAAGCACATTATCAAGATTCCATTCCATTTATGTCCAGAAAATGATTTTCGGCACAAATCATTCACAAGCACAAATGAATTATCAAGCACATCTACATCACATATTATCAAGCACATCTACACAACACATATTATCAAGCATGAATGATTTATTATCCCCGATTTCAGACTACGCAGAACTTTTTTTGATTCGAAACTGCGCAGAACTTAAACATGAGCATTATTTATCCTCGAAAGAACAACAGGGAAGCATGATTAGATTAGAGGTTTCTAAGGCATCATAAGGTGTGGACAACATGGACCCCGGGTATCCACACGGCGAGCCTAAAAGACCACCTGACAGGGGATGGACCAAGTCGGGTGGATGAGGACGGGTACCACTCGGATTCTAGAAAGCTTGCCCGGCAATGAAAGAAGTCTATTCCTAATTAATAGAAAAGATATACTTGTAATCCCGGATAAGGATAGAGATAGGAATCCTACCTTGTAACCGACTAGGACTCTCCTTGTAACCCCACCCCCTCCACTATATAAAGGGGGTAGGGGCCATAGTTCGGCATGTCATCTACAGCATCCATACGCTGTAATCATCTAGAGAATCACATATCTACAGCTTGATCATCTCCCAGGTTCATCATCTTGTACACATATATCCCATATAATCTCAGAGCACAGGACGTAGGGTATTACCTCCGCCATGAGGGCCTGAACCTATATAAATCCTTGTCTTGTACTACCATCGAATTTGGATCTTGTGCATCGCCCCAAATATAATCATTGCCGGCGGTGACCCCCCAGTTAGTCACCAGTCGACAGTTGGCGCGCCAGGTAGGAGCAGCGTCAAGATCATCTTCGTCAAGCTCGATGGCATCGATCAACGGTGTCGCCGTCGTTTCCGCCCCCGGAGCCGACTGCGTCATCAACGGCTTCAGCGACTCCACTTCCCTGATTTGGATCAGATCCAATCTGGGGAGAACTACAACAACGCCTCCCGCTCGGGTTGGGGAACGCCACGGCCATCTACTCATGAGTAGTACGCCATGGCTCAATTCCCGACTCGGATACGGCGACGGCTCGAAGACAGATTCTGGACGTCATCTTGTTTCTTTAATTTCCATTGATCTAGAAAGAATTTCGGAGTGAGACTTGATGCATTGGAAAGATAATTTCGTCATCTTTCCGTGAAGCCCAAGAACGCCCAAAACGGAGTTCGGATGCGTCCGGGACATCCGTTTGAAGGCAGGCTGCGCGGGAAGGTCGCGAATCTCGGCGAGTTCGTAAAACCCATCTGCGGAGGCTGTTGCATGTGGATAGCCCATGATACACCTCCAAGAACATCGAGAATCAGCAAGGAGCTTCTACAAACAATCGACGACCAACACTTCTTCCGGACTTGGATCCAATCTAGTCTGAGGAGAACATCGACATCGCTTCGTCTGGACTCCCGTTCGGGTCGAGGAACGCCGCCGCCATCTACTCCCGAGTGGTGCGCCGGGGGCTCAATTCTCGACTCGGATACGGTGAGAACTCAACCAAGGACTTCTACAACACTTATTCGAGTTCGGACATGATCCAATCCGTGGGAGGAATTCAACAGCGCTTCACTCGGACTCCCGGTCGTGTTGGGGAATGCCGCTGCCGCCTACCGACGAGTAGTGCGCCGGGGGCTTAGTTCCCGACTCGGATACGGCGAGGTCCCGATGGAGAACGAATCTCGGGTGGTAACCGTCATCAGCAGCAAACCACTCGGACTCGATGATTATTGCGTCCACCGTGCGACGTTGGCTTCATCAACCGCGAAACAAACATGAGAAGAAGATGCGATCTGTTCCCATTCAGATTCTGGACGGAACTTGTATCGCTATTTCCCGCTGACTCAGAAGGAGTTTCGGAGTGATATAAGATGTGTTGGAAAGCTTATCTCGTTATCTTTACAACGAATCCAAGAACACCTAATTCCGACTTCGGATGCGACCGTGACGCCTTTGTCAAGGAAGTCTGCGCAGAGAGGTCGCGAATTTCGGCGAGCTCGTAAAGCTCGTCGGCTGCCGGCTACGGCGTGAGGATTGATCGTGCCACATCTTGTGGGACGTTGAAGACCAGCGAGGACTTTCATCGACTTTCGTCAAGCTACACCAACCGCATGGAGATCATTTACGACTACGGCCAACTCCGTCGACCACGGGCAAGACCTCGGCGAGCACGTGCTGTTCGTCGCCGACCACGACGTGCGCCACTCGGTGTTGATCGAGATTTGAATGACTACTTCCTCTACTCGGCTACGCGCCTACGCCTCCAAGGTCTATAGCTCGGCTGTACGCCATCGCGCGCCACAAGCGCCCGGTACGGCTACACGCCTGGAGCTTCAAATCTACGGCTCGGTGATAAGCCGCTCGGCTACACGCCTACGCCAGCGCCAAGAGCGCCTCCAAGTCTACGGCTCGGCGACACACCACTCAGCGACACGCCTACGCCCGCGCCACGAGCGTCCAAGTATTCAGCTCGGCTGTACGCCATCGCGCGCCATGAGCGTCCGGTACTGCTACACGCCTGCAGCTACAAATCTACGGCTCGGCGACAAGCCACTCGGCTACACGCCTACGCCAGCGCCACGAGCGCCCAAGTTTACGGCTCGGCGACACGTTGCTCAGCGACACGCCCACGCCCGCGCCACGAGCGCTCAAGTCTATAGCTTGGCTATACGCTATCGCGCGCCACGAGCGTCCGGTACGGCTACATGCCTGTAGCTTTAAATCTGCGGCCAGGCGACAAGTCACTCGGCTACACGCCTACGCCAACAAGTCTACGGCTCGGCGACACGCTACTCAGCGATACGCCTACGCCCGTGCCACGAGCGCCGAAGTATTCAGCTCGGCTGTACGCCATCGCGCGCCATGAGCGCCTGGTACGGCTACACGCCTGCAGCTACAAATCTACGGCTCGGCGACACGCTACTCAGCGACATGCCTACGCCAGCGCCACGAGCAGCCAAGTCTACGGCTCGGCTACACGTCTACGCCTGTATCAGAGCTAAGTTCTCATTACCATAATCTTTTCATATTAATCTAAGTTGTTTCTTGACTTGCTACTTAGTTGGTCTCCAACTAAGCAGTAAGTCGGGGGCTACACGTAATAGGTGCACTTGCATGCACTCTTTTGTTGTTTTTTCTTTACGATTGCAAATGAATCCGAGTGGTTTTTCGAGTAGTGAAGCTCTGACACACGGACGGCGAACTCTAGTCACTCGATACGCGTGCCTAGGAAAAGAGCCATGAGCCAATTCCCGACGCCCGGGGGCTAGACTAGTCGGGCTGAGTGCATAACAAAAGGAAGATTACTTGGAGAAATTTAAGATCAAAAAAGGAAAAGTGGCAAAAGTATAAAAATTATCTAATTAGAGCAGTCGGACCTTGCATCCGAGTGATTGCTTTTCATCTAGATATTGCCTAAACTCTACATGTACATGCTACAGGAGTTCATGGGTTTTTTACCTCATCAAGTTGGCACAACTATACGCCCACACTAACTTCGGTATGGCTATACGTTTACACCAACTTTGGTACGGCTATACACTTACGCCTCTGGCCATAAGCCATCCTGCGCCCTAAGCGCTAACAACGGCCTTCCAGCTGCGCGTCACAACCAGTGGCTACAAGCGCAGCCGGGCTAAGCCAAATTCAGTCTCGGTGCACCCTTTGAGGGCATATCACCGGCAGAGCTACAAAAAATTACCCATCTCTTGGTATACCCCATGTTGGGTCACTAGTTGGTCGCTGCATGTCAGGATCAGATACCAGTGATGTCGGGATTGAGTTTCGATGGTACGCTCCAGTTGGGGCCTATGCTGTACACCGCTACCCGGGTATGGATACCATACGGCTAAACTCTTTCCTTAAGGTGCATACTGGTGGGGTCGCTAGCTGTATTCCGCTACGATTAGAGTGCAATTACTTTGGTGACAACAATGGTATGCCCCATGTTGGGACACTAGCTGTGTTACCGCACCAGTCAGATACAGGTATCATTGGGCCAAACCCTATCCAAATGGTATGCTCCATGTTGGGCCAAGCTTTACTCTGCGAGTATAGGTACCAGATGGTTAAAAATACGGTATGCCCTCTGGGGCCACCAGCTGTATCCTACTCCGGTCATGTACAGATACCGCTCGGCTCTTCAGCCAAAACCAGTAGTATGCCCTATGTTGGGTCGCCAGCTGTACATCGCACAACGAGTACAGGTATCACTCGGCTTTTCAGCCAACACCAGTGGTACGCCCCATGTTGGGTCGCCAGCTGTACATCGCAAGACGAGTACAGGTATCACTCGGCTCTTCAGCCAAAACAAGTGGTACGCCCCATGTTGGGTCGCCAGCTGTACATCGCAAGACGAGTATAGGTATTACTCGGCTCTTCAGCCAAAACCAGTGGTACACCCATGTTGGGTCGCCAGCTGTACATCGCAAGACGAGTACAGGTATCACTTGGCTCTTCAGCCAAAACCATGGTACGCCCCATGTTGGGTCGCCAGTTGTATATCGCAAGACGAGTACAGGTACCACTTCCTCAAAATCGAGGTGATGCGTCTTACAATGGGCCGACCGCCAGAACTCCGGCAATCCCGGGCTGGGTGTCACTAACAACTTTCTATGAGTCCTTCACAGTCTCCTCGCAGATAACAGGCATAAGCCAGTCGGGAAGGAGCAGCAACAATCTACAAGCACTCGGCATGAAGCATGACTCATCCAAGGTGCGACAAAGAAGAGCAGCAACTCGACTATGAAGCACTCGAGGGCTACTGTGGACAACATGGACCTCGGGTATCCACACGGCGAGCCTAAAAGACCACCTGACAGGGGATGGACCAAGTCGGGTGGATGAGGACGGGTACCACTCGGATTCTAGAAGGCTTGCCCGGCAAGGAAAGAAGTCTATTCCTAATTAATAGGGAAGATATACTTGTAATCTCGGATAAGGATAGAGATAGGAATCCTACCTCGTAACCGACTAGGACTCTCCTTGTAACCCCACCCCCTCCACTATATAAAGGGGGTAGGGGCCATAGTTCGGCATGTCATCTACAGCATCCATACGCTGTAATCATCTAGAGAATCACATATCTACAGCTTGATCATCTCCTAGGTTCATCATCTTGTACACATATACCCCATATAATCCCAGAGCACAGGACGTAGGGTATTACCTCCGCCATGAGGGCCTGAACCTGTATAAATCCTTGTCTTGTACTACCATCGAGTTTGGATTTTGTGCATCGCCCCATATATAATCATTGCCGGCGGTGACCCTCCAGTTAGTCACCAGTCGACATAAGGTAACATGGATGAGGAAAAAATCCAAGCAGGAAAGAGGGAAAGAAGAATAGTAAAGAAAGAAAGAGGATTCGATTTAGCCTGCATCAGGGCAGAATCCATCTTCATCACTGCGATGGGGAAGGAGGCGTGGCCGACATCGGAGGTGGAGGAGGCGCCAATGGGGAGGACGCGAGGCGGCGGGGTCCGGGATGACGTCGAGGTGGCGGATCCGGCCGCCGCTCGCGACGGAGGCGACGTACGTAGCGCCGTCGGCGAGGACCCGGCCTCCTCCCACCGGATCCGCCGCCGCTTCAACGGAGGCGACGGACGAGGCGCCGACGGTGAGGATCCTGCCTCCGCCCGCTGGATCCGGCCACCGCTCGCGACAGAGGTGACGGAGGAGGCGCCGGTGGCGAGGACGCGAGGCGGCGGGGTCGGGGATGACGTCGAGGCGCCGAATCCGACCGCCTCCTGTCAGATCCAGCTGCCGCTCGCGACGGAGAAGGCACCGATGGAGAGTAACCGAGGCGGCGGGGTCGGGGATGAGGTGGAGGCGCCGTGATCGGGGATGAGGTCGAGGACTAGCCCAGGCCGCCGCTCCTCTGCCACTCGCCGTCGACGCAGCAGCTCAGCTGGGGCCGCCGCTCCTCGCCCGCCACTATCTGCTGCCGCCAAGGCCGCTTCGCCGTCGAAATGAGAGAGAGAACGAGAGAGAGAGGACTGAGAGAGAGGTTAAGGGAGAGAGAGATAGAGAGAGAGAGAGAGTGAGCGGACTGAGAGAGAATGTGGGCGGATAAGAACGAGTGAGATTTTTTATTTGGGAAATTTGGACTGGGTGGCGCCTCCTCAGGAGTTTCTCGAGGGCCAGCTCCCTCAAGAAACCGAGGGCGGGAACAGCTCGCGAGGGCCAAGCCATCGAGAACTGTCAGCTGGCCAAACGGCCGTCAGACGGTGGCGCCTCCGTCCAAACTATCTCGAGGGCTTCTGGTTAACCCTCGTGAAACCGTGCCTTTCAAGCACGTAGGAAGGGGAGGGTACAAGCACGTGGAGGCGATGCGGCGCACCTGGGCGACGAGCCCCCTAACGGTGGGCACCTCGGCGACGAGCCCCTGCGGCGGCGCACCTCGGCGACAAGCCTACAGCGGAGAGAGGCGGCGGCGCGCCTCGATGACGAGCTCCTGCGGCTATACGCCACGGCGACGAGCGTGCTCCTCGTCGACGAGCTCCGGCGGCGGTGCATCTCGGTGACAAGCCCCATCCCCCGGGACGAGGCGGCGACGGCGGCGCGGCTCGGGGTCGAGGTCATGGCGGCGAAGCCTCACCCGGCGAAAAGGCGAGACATGAGGAGGAATGAGCCCCGTGCGAGAGACAGAGAGGAATGAGCGAGGGAGGAGTCCGGACGGACGGACGTCCGTCCTAAAGTGTTTTCGATATTATATTGTGAATATAGATTTTGCCCGCCTTCATATTTTAGCACGATGTAAAAAGGGTGTATTATCTCCCCAAATAAGTAATATATGACCCCTACTCAAAAGAAAGTGAGAGAACATCAAATTAGGAAGTCTGTGCTTATGATTTGGATCTACTTTAATTTAGTGGTCTTGTTTCTAATGGGCCGCCCTTGAGTCGGTAATAGTGGGTCACATGCATGAAAACTGGGAACATCCTGTGTGGGCGCCTCTCTTTTGAAACATGCGCCATCTTAGATATCGACTAATACGTAAGGCCGTAAGGGCAGTCACAACGCCGTATCTTTAGTCGTTTCTGCGTGTGCCGAGTAAGCAACAAGACTCATATATATGGCAGGTAATAGATGAAGAAAAAGGTGGTGATCGTTTCTAAACTAAGAAACGGTTTCTTACGTGAAAACTGGAGCATGGAAACACTGAAGCAACGCATTGGGATTTGGGAGTACCTCATTTCTTTTTTTTTTTGAGGAATGTCGGAATTTCATTTCATCAAAGAACAAGTTACAAGCAGACTCTTACAAACACTCCCAGGACACACACTGTAGAAGACGCCTAAGGAACAGGCTCTAGAAAACATCCAGGGGGAGGACTGGTGTAGAAGACCTTAGACATACAGTAAGTGCTCAGTGCGAATCAAAAGGAGCGAGAGTACAAGACCACTCCCAACTCACTCTAAGAACACACAAGCTGTAACAGGCGTCAATCCTGGATTATCGGAGATGTGACGCACCCATGAACCATCATGGTAGGACTAGCACGGCTCACCAGGAAGCATTAAGCACTCAGCAAGCGACATTGCGAAGAACCTGCAATAGAATGCGGCCGCACCAAACATCTGCGGACCAACACGAACCTAACAAACACAGAAAAAACCACAACCCGGCGGAGAACACCCCGGAACCCCCTCGACGTCGGTGCCGACGCCCGGAACCTTGCCACTCCACCGAAGCCACCACGACGCCGAGGGAACGACGGAACCCGATTCGGCCGTCGTACCGCCGCTGCACCTTGCAGGTCGAGTACAAACGCCGAACCAGAAGAAAACGCCGGCACCGGCGAAGAAGGACAAGTCAACAACCTTTGTCGCCGTCACGCCAAACAACGACGCCGTAGGTCGCCTCCCCACTCCCACCGCGCCCACCACCACCAGCCGCCGCCAACGATGGCCGCCGTCGGAGAGCCCGGGCCTTATTACGGGCTGCAGGAACGACACCAACAACACACAGGGTCGCCGGAGCACCCGGAAGCATAAACCGCGGCAGAGCAAAGGAGACACCTCTCCCCCGCCCCCCGCACCAGTACCGCCCGCCGACTTGACTCCAGAGGAGCCAAAGGCAGCGACGAAACCACACCACCGGCTGCTCCCACCGACGACGACGCCGCCAAGCAGGAGGATCCGGCAGAGCACCAAAAGAAGCCCCAAAAAACGAGGCACCACAGCAACCCTAACCAGCTACACCTAAAAAACCTAGATCTAGATCCAAACCTCTCCATATTCGAGCTCACCATCCACCTCCTCCACCAAAACCCGGCGTCAAGCTCACCTCTGGGCCCTCAACGCCGGCGAGCCGCCGTGAAGGAGAGGAGCACCATGGCCGAACCGGCGGAGGAAGGGGGAAGACGAGGGGAACGGGAGAGGAGAGGAGAGGAAGGGAGGAAGGGGAGACCTGAGAGGGAGGATGGGCTCGGGTCCCCCCCACCCCTCTCTTCTCCGGCGAGGCCGCCGGAGAGGGAGAGGGAGGGGGCCAGCGAACGGCGGCGGCGGCGCTCGGGTTGGGGAAGAGACGCAGGCGCTCGGGTTGGGGGAGAGTGAGCGGTTCAATGGCGAGTACCTCATTTCTACTCATGGCCATTTCTATGCGTTTCTATTGGTGAAGCAATAAATATGAAAGTAGCAGGATTGAAATCCAGCTCTGAAGCTGCCGTATCATTTCATCGTTTCCAGGTGACGTGGAGATAGAAAAAACACTGCTCCCTCCGTTCTTTTTTATTTGACGCTTTTGACTTTTAGATACGCATTTGATCATTCGTCTTATTCAAAAAATTTATGTAAATATCATTTATTTTATCGTGATTTGTTTTATCAACAAAGGTACTTTAAACATGACTTATTTTTTTGCATGTATGCACTAAAATTTTGAAAAAGAAGAATGGTTAAAGTTATGTCTAAAAGTCAAAAGCGTCAAACAAAAAAAACAGAGGAAGTACTGAGAAACGGGCATTGGCACTTGCCATAAGAGGCGGAAAAGGGCAAAAATGCAACATGGCGAAACTACAATGTAGCCCCAGTTCGGAACACGGTAATTTTGTCTCCGTACGTTCTTGCACGAACTGAATTGGCTCCGGTAAATTAATTCAAGTACGATCGTGGTCGGCAGAGCGTGTGATCATGAGCCATCACTGACGCAATTAATGTTCGTTAGGAGCACATTTGACTCTTAAGCATAGTAGGCCTATATATTACTCCGTATTATAGAAATGTCTGCGCAGCAGAATCTAGACTTCTAGAAAGGATTATCTTGGAGCCCCCCTCTCCTCTTTGCTCTCTCAGGGAGAAAATTATCAGCCATGTTTATCAGCAAGCACATGGTTAATTTCTACTCTTTGCAATCGAGCTAAACAATTTTATTGAGTTTATTATTCATGCACTGAGTCCAACAGCATTTTATACAAGGAGTATTATTGTATCTAGATTATTGAGCTATATGGAACGGCTTGATGGTAGGTCGTAGCGTCGTGCAGAGGCATGCCTAATTATAATATCGCTACTATCAAATTTTTTTTACGAATAACATGGGTACGATCATAGTTTACTAAAATTGATGCCATATTTCCTTCGGCGCACGCCAGCGCTTAGACGTCCAACCGAGCACAGCGATCGGACGCCGAGCTATCGTCGGATCGCCGGCAAGGACGCACATCCAAGCGTCCAGATGCAGCCACGTCTCCAGCAGTTCCGCGCGTTGTGCGTATGATTTTTTGGAGAACAGCGAGCGCGTGTCTGCGTACACCCCCTATGGCCCCTCCACTTTACAGCGCGCCTCCCCACGGTTCGATTCCCACGCACGCCCAGTCTTTTTAGTGGGACGACGAGCATGCACCCCCCGCACACCCCGTGGCCCCACTTTGCATGCATGCATGATGTTATTTTTTGTGGATCGTTGGCCAATCAAAAGTAGCTAATGAAACTTAGAAAAATATCTAACGAAACTTAAATAAATAACTAATGAAACTTAGAAAAAATATAATAAAACTTGAATAAATAACAATTAAAACTTGATAATTTACTAATGAAACTTGAGAGCGTACTAATGAAACCTAAGAACAATGAGTCAATGACAAACTCAGACTCAGTCAGGTTCAAGGTTAAATTAATTGGATTATCTAACTTTACATGAGTTAGGTTAGCTTGATTCCTTGTAAAATTAAAATCTAAAAGTTGTGGTCTCTCGACGTGCGGCTTGGAAAATTTAAAAAATATTTAAAATAGTTTTATGATCTCTAAGATGAACCTGTAAAGGGTCAACAAAAATAAATACAAAATGCTACAGATCATAGCTTTTCAAATTATAGATTTTAATTTGGTTTACGACGAACAGAAGGGCCTAGTAATGCCGTTTGGCGGGCTAGGTTAACGACCATCCAGGTTGATAAAGAAGGATAACGATTTATAATTTTTTTAAAAAGAGGAATATTTTTCTGGGCAAGTGTGGTTAATTCATGAATTTACGATGAATTAAGCCTTTGATCAATTGCTTACATTTATGTTATTTTGAGCTGATTTGAACGGCTGAAGACAAACGGCTGAAATGACTGAATTTTAAGAGCTTCTCAAGATAGTATCAACATTTAGATCCATTTTGTTTGACTTCCTTTTTCTGGGGATGCTCGGCGGACGCGCCATGTGGGTGGCCCGACCAACAATTGGTATCAGAGCCTAGGTGGCCCGTCTGGTTACATACATTCTGAGCCCAATGTGTGAGGAGGAGATTGTTGGAATAGTTCCACAGCGAAAAAACAAGTTTAAAAATTTAAATCATATATCTTTCCATAGGGAAATGCTTCGGCGTGGACGTCCAACGCGTCGGACGCTGCCGTGACCCATGACGCGAGCCCAGCAACCCACGCATGCGCGCCTCGCTGATGCACATCGCTGCTAGCAAAAAAACGAGCAATTCATTTTTTTCTATTTAATTTTCTTATTTTTGTCTCTATTTAATCTGGAGTCCAAAATGCATTGAAAAAATTTCATAATTCATCTAAAATCCTAATTAACTCATTTTAAATACTTTTTATATTTTAATTTTCATCATTAGGCAAATTATTTCAATAGTCTATACATATTGTTTCCAATAGGCTAAACTAGTTATTTCAGCAGCTAGACAAATTGTTCCAATAGAAAAAACTAATTGTTGCACTTAGCTAGACATATCGTTCCAGTAGGCTAAACTAATTGTTTCAATAGGCAAAAATATTGTTCCAATAGGCTAAACCAATTGTTTCAACAAACTAGATAGATTGTTCCAACAGGCTAAACTAATTGTTTCAATATGCCAAACATATTGTTCTAACAGGCTGCACAAATTATTTCGTCAGGTTAGACAAATTGTTTCAATAGGCTAAACTAGTTGTTTCAGCAGGCTATATATATTGTTCCAATAGGCTAAACCAATTGTTTTAGCATGCTATATATATATATATATATATATATATATATATAGAGAGAGAGAGAGAGAGAGAGAGAGAGAGAATAGCTAGCGTACTCTCGAGAGTACAGATCTCTCCGTACTCCCGAGTGGTTTTCGAAATTCGAGATGCCTAACAACCGATCCGAACCGTTGATCTTGTTCGTCTCATCAAACGTTGTCGTTGACCAAGTTTCATATTTTTTGAATTTTTTACTATTTGTTTCATATTTTGAAAATCAGCCATCCAATTAGTCGTAGTGCGACATAAGAAATAAATAGTAAACAAATTCAAAAAATATGAAACTTGGTCACCGACAACGCTTTCAAAGGAGACTAACAAGATCAATGGTTCGGATCAGTTGTTAGGCATCTCGAATTTCAAAACCACCGAGTATATATATATATATATATATATATATATATATATATATATATATATATATATATATATATATATATATATATAGCGTACACCCATGCAGGGAGATCCGTACTCCTCAACGCGTTTGAAATCTGAGATTATTATCGATCGATCGAGCAGATTGATCTTGTTAGTCTCATTGAAATGTAGCCGATGACCAAATTTCGTATTTTTTTAATTTGTTTACTATTTGTTTCGTATTTTCAAAATCAGCCTTCCAATTAGTCGTAGTGCGTCCAAAAAGCTGATTTTGAAAATAAAAACAAAAAGTAAATAAATTCAAAAAATACGTAAACTTGGTCATGGCTACATTTCGATGAGACTAACAAGATCAATGGTTCGGATCGATCAATAGTAATCTCGGATTTAAAACGACTTAGAGTACGGAGAGATCCGTGCTCGGGGTGTACGCTAGTTTCCTATATATATATATATATATATATATATATATATATATATATATATATATATATATATATATATATATATATATATATATATTTGTTTGAGATTTTTCTTTTATTAAGATTTAACTATGATAACCTAAACCTTAATTAAGATACCTACAAATTATAGATATTAATTTCAGATTTTAACTCAAATTATAGATATTAATTTCAGATTTTAACTTTTTACTATTCTTGGATGATGGTGGAGAAATACTATACTACTATTATACCCACCACACCAAGACTTTCCCTTTTAGTGTATCTCCCACTATCAATAGTGTGGAGGCACTTATAAATTCAGCTTCCTTAAATATTTAGGTTATACTTAACTCCTTTTAATTACTATGCTACTTTTCAACAGGATCTTGCAGGTTGGCGAAACCAAACAAACAAAAACAAAATGAGTATCGACAAATGTTGTAAAAATCCTACTCGGTACTCACCATATTTATCATTAGTTTGTTTTAGACGTAGCTAAGTCTTTCTCTGGCTATCCGTAGTTCAAACTCTATGGAATAATTTTTTATCTTCTCCCCAGGCAGTTCCACCCGAAGGGAACACTTATCTACGGCAACAGAGTTCTCCTACCCGCTCAGGGGATTTATAAGAACGGCACGCAGAGGTTTCTCCTATAGGGTCCCTAGCATAAAGAATCAAACCATAGAAACCGAGCTGACAGGACGCAGAGATTTTCAAAGCCAGAACTACTTCATAACACAAACTAATTTACATATGGTTTTCCCTTTCGGGAACCCCCGAAGGGTATTACAACAAAGAGAAAATTACCTTCACAAAGCTCGCGCACACAACTTGGCCTTCTTACAGTATGATATTTTACAAAATGCTTATTACAAACTCTACTATTTAGGTGGAGGCTCTCTTCAGACGCTCAGAGTTCTAGCCTAATGCTCTCGCTCTGCTCAGGTCTTCTGAGAGTTGTATTGTTCGTCTCCTCCCAGTCTCCTTTTATAGTGCCATCTGTAGGCATACGCTGCCTGGCCATGCCTCTATTATTGGAGTAGCACGGGTGGCTCCTCTGTACTGATATTCTTCTTGCCTTCAGGTCGATATTCGATTCGCCAGATAATGGCCTTGCATGACTCCTTTCTCTGGTGGTAGTGCATGACGTGCATGACTCCTTTAGGAAATGGCATGAGTGATCCCTTTAAATCTTGTCATATCTTTTCATGTCCTTCCCCCGTACAAATAATTGATATATTTATATCAATAACTACTATCCTATGATATTCTTCCTATGTATAGGTTTCTGTTGTATGATTCTTGGGAAATTAATTTCAAAGTGGATTCTGCCCATGTCCAGCAATATCTATGTCATCGTCAGTGACCGATATTTCAAATTTATCATTGATTAATTGTTTCATCTCTTCTAATTTATGGCTGAATTCCTCTCTTATTTCTGTTAATATTTCTTCCTTCATTTCAGCCTTCCATTGTGGAGACCATCTTTCAAATGTTTCCTCTACTTTCAAGTCAATATATGATCCATCTAAGGGATCGATTTTATTTAAAAGGCATTCTTTATATGAAATTTTTTTTGATGATTCTTCATGTTCTTCTTTTATATTTGAAAGGGGTGTTGCAGCAACCCTTTTATTTTTTGTCTTCTTAAAACTTTGAATATATTCTTTGGCTGCAGGCTCAATATAGTAATTTACTCCAAGTATATTTCTTGCCTTGCTAAGAGCTTCATCGATATTCCCATATTTCTTCCATGATGCTTCTCCTCCAGCTGATTTTGCTTCTATTTTTTGCCTTATGGCTTCTTCAAATGTTATGTATAGTCCTAGGACTTCTCCTTCAAAAATAACATATAAAGGCTTCTTTTCTATTTTCTTGGGTTCTTCAGTTGTTGGCAAAAATTCATTGATGAAATGGAAATATTCTGCAAGACTATTTAGCACTGATAGCATGTAGCCTTTTTCTTCACGCTTATTATTGTACTGATTCCAGAAATTATCTAATATGCATTCTTGCACTTCATCAATAATTATATGATCTTTCGGTTTAAATTTAAATGAATTAGGGGGAAATATTCTCAATTTATTTTCTGCCCCGAAGATGAAAACTTCAACACCATATTGGTTAACAGATTTCTTCATTCCTGCAAAATAGAAGAACGAGAAAACAGATCAGGCAACTTATTATCTTTTCCTTTTATATGTTCAAATATAACTTTATATCCATTGCCTGTAATAATATCTTCAAATAAAACCCATCTTCTAGTAGAACTTTTCTTACTATTTAATTGGTTATAATATCTACATATAGCTTCACAATCAGTTCTTACGGTAGAGTCTTTAAATCCTAGATATAGCCTAAAGGAATTTATAGCATGAATTATAGCCAATATTTCTCTATCAATATTATTTACAACTTTCAATTTATAGCTTCCAGAGGCGTATCTGCATATCTTTTCTTCTGACTTTGGTGAATATTTATTAGGCTTTTGTTTTAATATAGCCCCCCAACCTAGTTTTGAGGCATCTGTTTCAATAATAAAATAATAATCTTCTAGTGGCAATTCTAATGGTTTTAAATTCTTAACGTTATCTTTTATAATTCTTACTAACTTAACATCTTCAGAGTTAAAGTACTTCTGACCATTCTTTCTTAACTTTGCATATAATGGTCCTGCTAATTTTGCTAAATTATCTATATAGTTCCTTGCATAATTTATAATTCCAAGAAATTCTTGTAAAACCTTTCTATCATTCATAACATCTGGGTACTGCAGAATTTTCTTAGCAATATGCTCTTGTAAGTATATCTTTCCTTCTCCTATTTCATGCCCTAGAAAATTAATTCTTTCTTTGCAAATTTCCATTTTCTTCTTAGGTAGTATCAACCCATTTTGCTCTACCTTTCTAAAGAATATTTCTAGATGCGCAATGTGTTCTTTATAGTATTTGGAGAATACTAATAAGTCATCTATATATACTAATATGAATTCTTGATTTTCATTAAATATGTTTTGCATTTTTCTTTGAAATAAAGCTGGCGCATTTTTTTATCCCAAAGGCATTACAAGCCATTCAAAGTGTCCTTGTGGACATGTGAATGCTGTCCATTCTATAGATTCTTTTGCCATTTTTACTTGCCAAAATCCGGCTTTTAAATCAAATTTTGAGAAATGTCTGCTACCTTGTATTCTATTTATCCATTCTTGTTTATTAGGAATATTATAAGCATCCTCTACTGTATTATCATTTAATCTTTTATAATTTATAACCATTCTAGACTTTCCTCTAACTTCTTATGCATGATTCCTAACTATAAATGCAGCAGATCTATGCGGGCTTCTGCTTTCTCTTATTGCTCCTAGTTTTAATAACTCTTCTATGTGCATTTTAAATTCTTCTATATCTTTTGGTGTAGCCTCTATAGGACTTGTTTTAATTATATAATCTGGGTTTATTATACTTATTTTACATTCAATGGAGTTTTTATCCCAGTGCTTCATAGGTATTTCTCCAATAATTTGAATGTCTTCTAATCTCTGAACAATCCTTTCTATGTCTTTCTTTGACTTTATATCTCTATACCAATTTGGCGAGAATGATTGCAACCCTATGCATTCTGTATCAAACTTTGCTATGTAAAATTCTTCTATGTTTGAACCTAACTCTTCTTCTATACTTATTTCAACAGGTTCTTCTTCATCCATATTAAGGTTCGAAATTTTTAATGGTGTTCCACCACGCTTTCGTACCTCTGATATATATGGAACATTGTCTTGATAAGGGATAAATGTAATTCCTTGTTCATGTATAATTGTAGTTTGTAAAGATTGTTGTAAAAATCTTAAACCAATTATCATTTCATCATTTATCATGGATAGATCTCTTATTGTTATTTCATCTATTATATACCTGGTATCATTTATGTATGCTTCAATATTGTAAGCTAATTGATTATGAATTTTTCGATTCGACATATGTCATTGATGTCTCGCTTTTCATCATCAATAGTATGTACTAGTTCACGACATCTTATAAAATATTTGTCGTGAATAATATTTTTCGTACAGCCTGTGTCTACTAAGGCTAGTATTTTGTAAGTTATGTTAGGTTTTAATTTTATTTTAACAGGAATTCTTATCCCTAAAATATCTTTAAATGGTATTTTAATGATATACTTCTGACCGAAACTCGTTATCGCATCTTTTAATTGTATAATCTTGTCATATTTATTGTTTCTTAAAGCAACTATTTTCTCTTTTTGTTCAGGTATTGTTATTTCTTTAAATTCAGTATTTTCTTTTTCTTTTTCTTCTTGAGTTTTACTAGTCTCTTGTAATTTATTCTTTGTACTGCTTTCTGGCAGCTCGTATATATTATAATCCTCTCTATCTTGTAAATTTCTTTGTTCATAGTACCATTTGAGGTCTTCTATTTCAGCTTCTAATTTATTTAACTTATTTTCTACAGTCCTTATTCTAGTTGATAATAGTTTTTCTTCTGGTTCTAATTCTATTTCCTTTCTCCATCTTTGATTACTCCATTTTACACAATCTACACATGCCTGTCTTAAACATAGTCTACATGCCACTCTATTTATCTGACTTGGGTAATATTTGCAAAAGCACATTTTATATTATAATCTCCTTTACCTATAACCCAATCGTGTTTCACAGTCAATTTGATTCATCATTTCTAATTTTATTCTGCTAATTCATCTATTAGATCTAATTCTTCCTCACTTGATTCATGTTCTGCTTCAATGTTTTCAACTTCATCTGTCTCAACTATAGAATATATTGATTCATCATCTTTTATCTCATCATCACATACTAGTATATTTTCATTTACACTATCAATTATTAAAACTCTTTCCTGTTCTTCGAATTTACTAGAGTATCTTTTTTGGTCTTTATTTGGGCATGTCCTGCTTAAATGATCAGGTGAATTACATATGAAACACCTACAAGTCTTATCATAGGTCTTTCTAGGATTATATCTCCTAACATTTCTTTTATGTAAATATGGAGCATTATTATCTGATCTTCTTAGAAAATATCTTTTCTTTGTTCTATAATTATTCCTTCCTTTATTTTGATTTCTATATAGTCTTCTTCTAGGTTTCTCTTCCCCATATGTCAATGGTATTTGAATTATTTTATTGCAGAAATTATAACCTGAATGCTTCATAGACCTTTGAGCTTGTATATTTGTGCATATTTTTCTTAATTGCTTGAATACGAATGTTATGGCTTGTGATATATTAATGACTGCTCCTCCTACTTCTTTCTTATATTCTTCAAATATTATGCTTCCTAGAGGATCACATAACTTATTGAAATATCTTTCAATTATTCCTTTATTATATCCCTGCTTAGCTGTTGTAGCATTATATAGATAATGTTGTGAAAATTCTTTTATTCCTTTCCAATTGGTTAATGTTAATTTTTCTATTTCTCTTAACCTTTCATTCTCAGAGAGCAAGATACCCAATTTCTGGATCTTCAGCTATAATGATGGTTGATATTATGTTTGCAAAATTATATGGATTACTTCCTGCTCTTTTTAGCATTTCGTAATCATTAGGGTTATTTTCTACCCATTGTTCCCACAAAACTTTTACTGACTCGCCTAAGAATGTTTCTAAATAAGTTAGCATATCTTCTACTTTAGTGCCTATATTATACTGATTTTGTATATATTTTTGGACTATCAAACCTTTCTAAATGCTTATAATATTTGGCCAGTCTATTGGATCATGTGCAGCTAAATTTAATATTGCACCATCACTTTTGCTATTTTGAAATTTTACTGCCTTTTCAAATTGCCTACTTTTAGTTCCCATATACTTATATTGGTCAGGTATATAATTATATGGATATTCCTCCTTTTCTGGAGGCCATTGTCCATATTTTCTAGACGGTCTTTCTCTTTCTCCTTCATTTTTTACCGAACTTTCGCCGTATCTTCTTCTTTTTCTTAAATCGGGTTCCATTTCCATACATTCCATAGCATTATCTATATTATGTAACCCTATCTCGTCTAAGGAGTTCAGAAAATCTTCATTATCATTGTAAGGATCGATTCCTTCACCTTCGTTATACATTTCATCCATTAGTTTGTATTCTTCCTCATAGCTTTCTAAAAGTAATCTTTCATTCCCTTCCCATTGCTCTTCTTCGCTTAATGGTTTTGCTACTTCATTAACCTTAGCTGCTTTGGTAACAATTGGTTCTTGTTCTGCTATTTTCTTTTGCTTAGCTTTTTGTACTTCTATATTTTCTATAGCCATCTCTTTGTCCCTTTTTATCTTCATGAGTCTGGCTAACTCTCTACGAAAATATATTTCTTTTTCTCTTAATGCAGACCAATCATGAATCATTGTATTATGATAATCATCACTTATATGTTCTAATTTTTGTTCATAGTATTTTATTTCAGTTTCTAGATCAGGTCTTTCCATAAATTCAGAAACACTATACCTTTTATTATAGTCACAGCTGTTTTCTGAAGTTTCTTCATCTATGTCTTCTAAAGCCCTTGTCTTATAATTCATAATTCTTATACTGGTTTTTCCATTTTTGTTCTGATAGCTTATATATTCTTGAGGTTGTTTTATAGCTTTACTTTCAATTAGTTCACTTATATTCCATTCTTCTCTTGCTCTTTCTTCTGATCCTATCTTTAATGGGCTCATAAATCTTATTCCTTTAGACTGCATGCTTTCTATGACATCACTCACATTCACTTTGTATCTGGTCCCACTTTTATTGGTTAGTATTCCTACAAATTCTATACTGACTAGTAAATTTGTTCCCTTAAATTCTTCATATCCCTTTGTCTAGAATCCAAACCTCATTTTTTCTATAAATTCTTTAACTGGCATGATCAGGTCTGGAGCTATATAGGTTATTAGCATATTTTCATTCATATCTCCTTCTAAAAATCCCAATGCGGCTTTATTTACAGTGTCCCATCTCTTATCTAATAGGGTTATTAGAACCTTTGTTCCTAACTTTTTTCTAGTCATTCCTTTAATTCCAATAATATACATCCCTTGGTGTATATATTTATATCCAGAATATTTTAATGTATGTTCAAACTGCTTACTTACTATGCTTACCTCTACTGGATGTGTTAAAACACTTAGCTCTACTTCTCGGGATATTCTATAAAGTCCTGTTTTATTTTCAAACATACCCATCTGGTATATTTGTTGTGGTTTTATTTTTCTTAGAGTATCTTTCTGATATTTCTCTAAGTCTCTATCAACATTAACAACTTCTTCTAGACTATCAATATCTTCACTCTTTCCTTTTAGCTTATCTATTATAGTTAAAGGCCTAGTATCTTTATTAACTATTTGGAGTACTTTATCTCTTCTAGTGAAGCTTTTAGATATGTCCATCTTTCTGAATTGATTGTCCTGGTGGAAGTAACTATTCCAGATGATGCTAATACTATTTCTTTACTACTTTCTTCTTGTTTGATTTTATTTAAAATCTGAACCAATAGTTGGAGGATGGTGTTATTCTGCCTTATTATTATCTTAGAATCTTCTTTAGGTGATTCGTAGTTTGAGAATCCAATAGGATGTGCTAAATATTTTTCTGTTTCTTTTAGAGCTTGGTTATATTCGGACATATATTATGCAAGTACTAAATTTTTAACTTCTTCTAATGAATCTTCGATTCGAATTAATTCTTTGTCTAGTTCTTTTGTATTATCTAATATACTTTTAACTTCCTTTTTATAATGGAAACCTTCGAGATTACCTGCTTGGTTTATTTTCTTGTATAACAAGCCTACTTCTTCTTTGATATAATCACTATTTTTGCTAGTATTGCTTTGCTCTAATTTTCCTTCTTTCAATATTTCTAACACTAAGTTTATATTACTGTTCAAGAAAGAATATTGTTCTTCAAGATTCTTATAATCTTTAAATAACCTTTCTATTTTTGTGTCAAGCTCTTCCTGTCTCTTAGCCCAAGTTATGATAAAATTATATAAAAGGTCTACTACTAGATTCAATTGGCTCTGCGAGGAGTGCCAACTATGCTGCTCAGTAGAATTAAACCTACACTTGATATCAATATTATCCTTCGTGCTAACAATTTTACCAGTATTTATTTCTAGGTTAAGGTATTTTAAATTTTCAATGATGTGCACCTTCAAAATATGCAAATTATTAATAGTAACCTGGCTCTGATACCAATATTTGTCGTCTGAGATTTTTCTTTTATTAAGATTTAATTAAGATAACCTAAACCTTAATTAAGATAACCTACAAATTATAGATATTAATTTCAGATTTTAACTTTTTACTATTCTTGGATGATGGTGGAGAAATACTATACTACTATTATACCCACCACATCAAGACTTTCCCTTTTAGTGTATCTCCCACTATCAATAGTGT
Organism: Raddia guianensis; assembly: GCA_036346415.1. Taxonomy (NCBI): domain Eukaryota; kingdom Viridiplantae; phylum Streptophyta; class Magnoliopsida; order Poales; family Poaceae; genus Raddia; species Raddia guianensis. Next base: position 14,116,512 of record CM070543.1, on the reverse strand, counting down.
GGAGGCACTTATAAATTCAGCTTCCTTAAATATTTAGGTTATACTTAACTCCTTTTAATTACTATGCTACTTTTCAACAGGATCTTGCAGGTTGGCGAAACCAACAAAACAGCCGGGTATGCGACAGCGGTTGTAAAAATCCTACTCGGTACTCACCATATTTATCATTAGTTTGTTTTAGAAGTAGCTAAGTCTTTCTCTGGCTATCCGTAGTTCAAACTCTATGGAATAATTTTTTATCTTCTCCCTAGGCGCTCCACCAAGGAACACTTCTCACGACAGCATGAGTTCTCCTACCCGCTCAGGGGATTTCTAAGAACGACACGCAGAGGTTTCTCCTATAGGGTCCCTTGCATAAAGAATCAAACCATAGAAACCAAGCTGACAGGACGCAGAGATTCTCAAAGCTAGAACTACTTCATAACACAAACTAATTTACATATGGTTTTCCCTTTCGGGAACCCCCGAAGGGTATTACAACAAAGAGAAAATAACCTTCACAAAGCTCGCGCACATAGCTTGGCCTTCTTGCAGTATGATATTTTACAAAAGGCTTATTACAAACTCTACTATTTAGGTGGAGGCTCTCTTCAGACGCTCAGAGTTCTAGCCTAATGCTCTCGCTCTGCTCAGGTCTTCTAAGAGTTGTGTTGTTCGTCTCCTCCCAGTCTCCTTCTTTTATAGTGCCATCTGTAGGCATACGCTGCCTGGCCATGCCTCTATTATTGGAGTAGCACGGGTGGCTCCTCTGTACTGATATTCTTTTTGCCTTCTGTGCTGATATTCGTTCTGCCGGGATAATGGCCTTGCATGACTCCTTTCTCTGGTGGTAGTGCATGACATGCATGACTCCTTTAGGAAATGGCCATGAGTGATCCCTTTAAATCTTGTCATATATATATAGGAAAACGGAATGGGACTCCATGGAGTCAGTGCTCCATTCCTTGTTGCCGTTGGATTTCATCAAGATTTGTGCACACAAAGTAATTACATGCACGACAACACTATCATTTACCATACAAAGATGTGAATGCAATAACTACATCATTAATTGTTTACAAAGAAGGCACGGAGCACAGGCTCCATGAAGTCCCAAGTATTTTTACTATATATATATATATACAGAGCCCCTAATATACCCCTGGGTGTAGATTAGGTTTAATCTACCCGCAACCGAACTCTCCAGCGAGCGCACCAACCAACAAACCAGGCGAGCACGCGTCAAGTTCGACAGTAATTGAAAGTAATTCAAAAGAACTGACTTTGACACTCGGCAGTAATTGGGCCTGCATGTGGTGCCGAGAATTGTGGAGCCATTAACTATTCGGTTTCAAACAAATTGCAGCTCGTTTTTTTGATATAAATTTTGAATCGTTGTTCCGATCGTCGAAAACTTTACACCATTGAATTACTTGCATTTTTTCAAACAAAACAAGATCTCAAATGATATATGAATTTGAAATATTTTGAAAATGCCAATTTGAACATGATTCTGACTTGACAGTAATTGATTGTAATCCAGATGAATATGATTTACAGCTTATAGTAATCAATTTTTTAAACTGTTTCGACCAGTTACTTTTCGTTACTCACGATATTTCGAACTGACAACAACCAGATTTAGGGTTTCCCAACAGATTACTCTCCTTTACTACTAAAAATTAAAACTTTATATATGATGAAAACACAATTATTCCAGATTACTACCAATTACAATGTCGTATTAACCAATCAAAAATGAAAAATTCTCACAAAAAAAGGATAAATCACATCGGGCGTCCCATTACTGTGCATTACTTCCAAAATTTCTCAAAGTAATTCAGAGTAATGCCATCATCACATAGTAAATGCAGATCGGGGGCAGATCGGCCGACGACGGTGTAGATCGGGGTCTGAACTGCCGGCGGCGGCGTGAATCGGGGTCGAGGCGCCCGCGAAGGGATGACGGCGCCAGGTCGACGGGAACCCAAAGAACGGTGGCGGGCGGCGACCATCGTCTTTGGTCGGGTGGCGGGCGGCACTTAGATCTCGACGGGCGGCGGTCGACGTCGTGGCGCGATGGGCGGCGGCCGCTCGTCGTGGTCGAGGCGGCGGGCGGTAGCCTAGATATGGACGGGCGGCGGTCGTCATCGACAATGGCGGGCGGCGGCAAAGGCGAAGCGCGACAGGGCGAGGTGGCGCGGCCGTGGAGGAAGACGTCAGACGGCGGCGTTGCGCGGCGTCGGGCAGCCGCATTGGGGCGGCGGCGTCGGGCAGCAGCGTTAGGCGGTGGCGGCGGGCGCGTCGGCTGGGCGGAAGCGCTGGGCGGCTAAGTCGGGACGCCGTCGGGCGGGCGCTGGGCGGCGCGGCTGGGGCATCGGGCGGTTACAGCAGCGGGGCTGGCTGGGAGGCATACAAGCGGCGTGGATCGGGAAGGAGAGAGAAACTGTGGAGAGAGAGAGAAAGAGAGAGAGAGAGAGAGAGAGAGAGAGAGAGAGAGAGAGAGAGAGAGATAGAGGGGATGTGGGGAAAGTGGGGTAGTTAACGGGTGGATCTGCTTTTTCTATTTTTTTTTAAATTTTCCGCCATGTTGCTGCTTGGACTTGCTGGAGCCTGGCTCGTTGGGGTGGCTAGGTGTAGATTAGGCTTAATCTACCCCTCGGGGTAGATTAGGATCTATATATATACCCTTGGGTGTAGATTAGGTTTATTCTACCCGCAGCCGAACTGTCCAGCGAGCGCACCAACCAACAATCAAGCGATTAGGTCCTGCCAATTCGACAGTAACTCATAGTAATTGAAACGAACTGAATTTGCACTTGAAAGGAATTAGGTCTGCATGTGGTGCCTAGAATTGTGGGAGCATTAACTACACGTTTTCAAACGTACTCTATCTCGTTTTTTCGATTTAATTTTTGATTCGTAGATCCGATCACCAAATCGTTTCCAACACCGTATTGCCGGTATGTTTTCGAACAAAACAAGACCTTTGTTGCCATATGAATCTGAAATATTTTATAAATTTCAATTTAAACATGATTTGAGTTTGAACGTAATTACTAGTAATCGAGATGAATGTGCTGTACGTATGATAGTAATCCATGTTCGTAGATTCCGGCCGATTACTTTTCCTTATTTTCGCCGACAAGAATGGACAAGAATTCAATTATCGCCATTTTTTGGGCAAAAACTGATATGAATTGAGATTCCATACTGATTACTTTTCATTCCTCCAAAATTACATTCTTAAAAAGAGAAAAACACATTCACTGTGTCGACATTTCAGACACAGACTAAATCATTTTTCAAGAATCAACATAGATCGATTACTTCCTCCAGTAATCAAAAGTAAATGGAACCACCACGCCACTGCCTCATGCAAGGTCGGGGTGGCGCGCGTCGGTGCTGGGCGGTGGAGGCCGACGGCGGTGCTGGCCGTGGGCGGCGTGGACGGGACGAGGCGCGCCGATCTCGAGGAGGGCGGATCAGGTGGCATCTGCGTGGAGATGACCGGAGGGGAGGCGGCGGCGGAGGAGACGAGGCAGGGGCCGCTGACGGCGGCGACGGCTCGAGGCGTTTCGGCGGCGGTGGCGGGCGCAAGGGACGACCGGAGGAGGAGGGCGCGCGAGGTCGTCGTTGCCGCTGCTCCCTCCTCCGTCCCGGCAACGGCGCAGCCTCTCCTCGCTTCCACGCGCCGGTGGCGGCGCCGCTTCCACGCGCCGGAGGCCGCACCGATGTTGAGGAGGACGGTGAGGAGGCGGCCGGGAGGCGAAGGCGCTGGGCGAGGAGGCCGAGGCGGCGCTGATCGGGCCGGGCGGCGGATCGGAGGAGGCGCGGTGGAGGCGTGGAGGAAGAGGCGGAGGCGGCGCGCCGCAGCCGCGCGAGGAAGAGAAGGGCGGCACACGCCGCGCAAGACGGAGGAGCCGAGGCGCCACCGGCCGCCGTCGAGGGTGGACGACGAAGTGCGGGCGCCGAGCCGGTGAGGGCGTGGCGAGGATGGAGACGGGAGGGCTCACCGCCCTCCCTCGGCGGCAAGCGGGCGGGACGGAGGCGGGAGGGCTCGCCGTCCCTCTACCGACAGTGGTGGCGGGATGGAGGCGGGAAGGCTCGCCGCCTTCCCCGATGGACGAGGCGTGCAGCGGCGCGCGCCAGCACGTGGGCGGCCCTCCCGCGGCGCGGCGGCGAGGACGGAGGCGGACGGATTGGATCGAGAGAACGGGGAGAGGAGAGAGAAAATAGGAGAGAGATGGGAAGAGGGGAAGTGGGGTAGTTAATGGGTGGATCTGGTTTTTTTGATTTTTTTTTCAAATTTTCCACCATGTTGACTGCTTGGACTCGCTGGGACCTAGCTCGTGGGGTGGCTAGGTGTAGATTAGGCTTAATGTACCCTTGGAGGTAGATTAGGATATATATATATATAGTAAAAATACTTGGGACTCTACGGAGCCTATGCTCCGTGCCTTCTTTGTAAACAATTAATGACGTAGTTATTGCATCCACACCTTTGTATGGCAAATAATAGTGTTGTCGTGCATGTAATTACTTTGTGTGCACGAATCTCGATGAAATCCAACGGCAACAAGAAATGGAGCACTGACTCCATGGACGTCGCTGGGGCTGGCGTCGTCCTGGTGTCTCCCACCGGTGATGTCGTCCGGCATCTGGTGGTGCTGGACTTCCGCGCCACCAACAACGTCGCGGAATATGAAGGACTGCTCGCCGGGCTCAGGGCGGCTTCGACCCTTGGCATCCGGCGGCTACAAGTAAAAGGCGACTCTCTCCTGGTCATCAACCAGGCGAGGAAGGATTTCTCCGCCGATCCCGCCATGGCGGCCTACCGTGGAGGTGCGCCGGTTGGAGCGGCACTTCGAGGGCTTGGGCTTCGTGCACATCCCTCGCCGCGACAACTACATGGCGGATGAACTGTCCCAGATTGCCTCATCAAGGGCACCTGTTCCGGCTGGGGTCTTTGAAGAAAGACTTACGCGGCCGTCCGTCGCAGCCCCCAACTCTGGCGGGGACGACGCTTTCCCTGACGCAGCTCCCACTTCTGGAGGAGACGTCACCAACCCTGCTGCAGCTCCCCGGTTGGAGGGAGGAGGATCCGAGACAGGGCGGCGATCCGGGCCGCCAAGTATCAAGAACTGCCGCGTTATCAAGCAAGGCGGGTGTGTGTGAGAACACCGGCATGGGCGACCTCGTTCAGCAGAAAGTCAAGCGCAGCGGGCGCCACAAACTGTCTCCCCTGTGGGAGGGCCCCTTCAAGGTGGTCTCGGTCTCCCGCCCAGGCTCAGTCAGGCTCGCATTCGAGGATGGTCGCGAATTGGCGAACACTTGGAACGTCGAGCGGTGAGGAAGTTCTACCCAGAGAAGCGGTCCAAGAGCTTTTTTTGGCCTTCCTTTGGAGCCGAGCGGCGAGGTCTTCTTCCTTCACCGCTCGCCTCGGGGGCTGCATTGTACAAAGCCATCTTCAATAAGAGATAAGTCCTGTCTCCTTGTGGGCACCCGTTTCTTTTTTCGCCTCAAGTCTGTTAGAAAGCATTCATTGAAAGTCGGTAGCGAAAAAAGTACTCAAGGCGGATGGCCCCTTAGTTGCAAGGATTTAACGCCGCGACTGCGCTTCGCGTTTAGGCGAAGCGGACGGAAGGCGGGTTCTAGCTGGTGCGTCGGCTCGGTCAGGCAATGCGCCAACAATGCACCGCGACTAGACCACTTCCGAAGCTAAGTTTCGCCACGCGACGTCGTGGTCGGTTCGCAAAGAGGCCATAAGGGTTGAAGTAACCAGATGCCCGAGGAAAGCGCCACTTTCAACGTAAAGCTCGTCTAAAGTTTTTAGCGATCGCTGGTTTAGCTCGAAAAGGTCGTTAGAAAACATTCGCCGAAAGTCGGTAGCGAAAGTACTTATGGTCGATGGCCCTTAATCGCAAAGGCAACGCTTATAACTTACGCTGGTGCGAGGCAAAGCGACGGAAGGCGGTTCTAGCCCGTGTGCCGGCTCGGTTCAACAACGCGCCAACAATGCACCCGCGACCAGACCACTTCCGAAGCTAAGCACTCGCCACGTAATGTTTAAGTCGGGTTGCGAGAGGCCATAAGGGTTGAAGTAACCAGATGCCTAAGGAAACAAAGGCTCACTTGCGGCGAACGTTCAGCCTAAAGTTTTCGCGCGTCGGTGCCCAGTTCGGGCCGCAAGTTTAAATTCAGCGAAGTTCAAGTGAGACTCACAACAAAAGAGCAAAAGTTTGTTTGCATTGATAGGCAACATTTACAAGGCAAAAAGACAGGGAGTCTCTTCTTCTCCTCGTCTTCGCTCTTCCGCTGAGCGGGCGCCACCATCATGGACACGCGGGCGGCGGCGGTGTCGACCCGCGCCGCTCAAACCGGTCCACCGGGCGCGAGGCTCCCGATGGCGGCATCGAGATCAAACGCGCGCCTCGAGCAAGACAGCTTGCTCAAGATGAACGCGCTGCCGAGCGCCTTGGCGACCGTCTTCGATCGCCCGCGTCCGCAACGCCACCGGGAGACCGCGCAGGGCTTCGGCGGCTCGTCCCACGGCGCCAGCGTACTGCGCAGCCGTCTCCTCCAGCGGGGGATGCAAGGTAACACCCAGTGGATGCAGGGCGTCCCGGAAGCCGCGGTAGGCAGTGCGGAGCATGTCGGCGAGGGTTCGGAGGCGCTCGAAGCGTTCCAGGCGGAGGTCTTCGATCTGCTTGGCGGCGGAGGCAGCGGCGGCTTGGGCTGCCGCAGCCTCGCGGGTCATCGCCTTCCAGGCGGTCTTCGCCAAGGGGTCCGCCGCAGCTCGCCGGCAGACGCTCCGCCAAAGCGAGGGCTTCCTCCCGCCGCCCAGTGCGGGAGAGGTGCGGCGCCTCGAAGGCGCCACGCCGGCGGTCACGGCCGAGATGGCGGCGGCGCCGGCGGACGCGGTGGCGGAGAGGGTTCTCCGACATGGCGTGGCGAACCCTCCGCCGAGGAAGCACCTCCAGAGAAGGAGCGGCGGCGGCGGTGGGGGGTGGCGAAGTCGCGTGGAGCGAGCTCGACGCCTTGGCGCCCGCCTGCTCCAAGAAGGACAAACAGGTTCAGTATGCAAAAGCGCAGCATGCTAACCCTAATGAGAAATATGCGAAGCGCAGGAAAGCCAACTGAAGCGGTGCGCCTCAAGGCGAAAGCCGGCGGGGAGCTCAAGTCGCTTGTTTGCGGCGGCGGTGCCGCTGCGGTCGCCGCCGCCGCCGGCAGCGCAGCGCCGGGCGAGTGGCGCTGTGCAGAAGCACCAGTGGTAGCAGAGGCCGACGATCGGCAGGGCGCCGCGCTGGAGGCGCCGCGTGCGGACGGAGCGAAGAGACCGGCAGCAGCGCGCCAGTTCGGAAGAGTCGCCGCGCTCGCCCGGTGGCGGAGCGGGCGGCGTAGCCCGAGTCGCCGCGCTCGCCCGGTGGCGGGCGGCGGCGGTAGCAAGCAGGCCCCATTGAGGGGGCCGGGCGGTGGCGGCGAAGCTCGAGGTTGGAGGGCGAGCCCTCTTTGGACTCGTCTCTCCCTCCTCGTCGTCATCATCCACGGCGAGGATGAGGCGGCGCTTCCCGGAGGCGCGGTCGGAGTCGGCCGCCGCGGCAGAGGTAGCGGCGGCCGCGGAAGCTTGGGCGGTCGCCGGAGGCAGATCGCGGATCTGTAGTGGCCCCCGTGCCACTTGGACCGCAGGACCAGAGACCTCCATGGGGGGCAGCGCACTCAAGTATTGGTTGCGCTCCCGTGGATCCCAGTCGCAGAGGGGAGGATTCTGCAGCAGCAATGGCGTCGCCGACCGGTGGGGCCAGACCCCGCCACCGCCCCGAGCACGCCGTCGTCCAAGCACGTTCCCTGCGGCTGGATGAACGAAAAAGGAAACCATAAGATTGGCGAGAAGGAAAGACGTACCGCAAGGTCGCGAAATCCAAAAGAACGCGAGAGTATTCACCTCCAAGAGTAGTGCGGGTCCCGTCGTTGTCGCCGTAGTACGTCCAGGCGGGACGCGCCCTCAAGCGAAGCGGGCAAAGGCGGCGCCGCAAAAAGTCCGCCACCACGTGGGTTCCGGTGAGCCCGCGGCGAGTTTCGGCAATGCGCGCCATCATCGCATCCGTACCCGCTGGATCGTCTAGCTGGGCCCCCCAGTCGGCGGTGGGCTCTGCGGGACTGTCAGGAAGGACAAGATCGTCGCAGCCGCTGGAATCTTCCACATACAGCCACTGCCGGTGCCAGTCCTTCCAGTTGGACTTGACCGCGGCAGGTATGAAGGCGGAGGCCTCGCGGAGCGCAAAATAGCAGCTCCCAACCGCGCTCGAGCGCGAGCCCGTGTGCAGGATGAAGAGTCGGCGCCAGAGCGGAAGGCTTGGCATCGTCCCCACGAACATCTCGCAGAGGTGGGCGAAGATGGCCAGGGCCATGATCGAGTTGGGGGGAAGGTGCGCCGCCTGGATCCCATAGAAGGCGAGCACCCCCAAGAGGAATTCGGAGTACGGCGGGACAAGGCCCGCCAGCATCGCCCAGGAGAAGGTCACGATCTCCCCGGCGCGAGGACTCGGCATGATGGTGCCGGCGCGGAACCGGGCGGCGGTCGGCGGCACGAAGAGTCGAAGCCGCGCCACCTGATCCTCATCGACAGTGAAAGCAGCGTAACAGCCTCGGAAGGTGGTGCGGCATCCCCGCGGCGGCCCTTGCTGCGCTTGGGAGCCATGGAAAATTTGGCGGTGGCGCTGGCGAAAGACTTGGTGGCGAAGAGAAAGAAGGCTCTGTGGTGGTAGTGATGGAGGCAAGTAGCAGTTTGAGGACTTAGCGCGCGGAAGGATTAGCCGCAGCGCCAAGAGAAGTATTTATAGGCGTGGGGCGCGAGCGCGACGGTTTGGATTCCGCCCCCACGCGCGCGCGTGGCGCCATTATTGCCTCGCGCGTTTCGGTTTCCCGCGAAAAGCGACGCGGTTCCCTAAGGAAGATCGTGCGCATGTGGAGAATCCGGCGTACGGCCGTTGCGGGGGTTGGGCCCCCCACGATTCGTCTCCCGCCACGCAGAAGATAACCAGACATCGGCGCAACGGTTCTCGTATCACGGTGGTCCCGGGGGCTACTGTCGGTGTAATAAATACCAGGGTAGGAAGAGTCCTCAGCCGGACGGGTGCGTGGGCGAGCCCCCTCTGAAGGAGAGGCGAGGGCTCCACGCGCCGGGCGGGTGCGTGGGCGAGCCCCCTCTGAAGGAGAGGCGAGGGTCCCACGCGCCAGGTGGGGCCCGCGGTGGGAGGCGCAGAAGGAGTCTTCGGGACGAAGGCTCCCCCTGCTGCGAAGGACGAAGCGCATTTAATGAGACATCACGCGCGGATGGACAGCTGAAGACATGATTACCGCATGATGACCTTTGCAGGTCCGAGGTATCGCCATCCGGGTACGTAAGAATTGACCGCAGAGAGAAGGTTTGCTTGAGGAGGCCGCCTGCTGTCGAGGAGGGAGGTAGGCCCCACCCGCAGACTCACCGGTGTGTATGCGGGTCGAGGCCACTTGGCGGCACGCGAGGGCGCGCGCGCAGCCAAGGTAAGCGCACACGTTTCGTCTCTTCGCCGAGTCGTGTCGAGTATCTTGAGTATCAGATCGCCTACCCCTCGGCTCTCTCGCATGCCCAAAGCTTGTATAAAAGGGGAGAGAGAGAGGAAAGGGTACGTGCACTAGCATTCGTGCATTCGAAACGCTCTGTAAGACACATCCCCATTCAACCACAATCGGAAAAGAGCTAAGGCTCAGCAGGAGTAGGACTATTACCCGCGAGGGGGTCCGAACCTAGGTAAATCGGCGAGTCGCTCCTCGTTGTGCCCGACGCTCAAATCGAACCGAGCTTGATCGAGTTGGCTAGCAGTCTAAAAATCTGACCAGGGGTGTGATCCGCAGTGGTTGAGCGGAGAACACGCCGTCAACTCTTAACATCCATTTGAAAGAGAGTTATGTTATAGAGAGAAGCGAATGCCAAGAGTAACCGTATAGCTTCAAGTCGAGCAACGAGGGCGTAGGTTTCTCCATAGTCAAGTCCTTCGATTTGTGTGAAACCTTGCGCCACCAATCTTGCTTTGTTTCGCACTACTTCACCGTTCTTATCTTGTTTGTTGCGGAAGACCCATTTGGTTCCAATGACATTGCGGTCCTTCGGTCTTTCCACAAGCTCCCAAACTTCATTGCGGGTGAAGTTGTTTAGTTCTTCATGCATGGCGTTCACCCAGTCCGCATCCGCCAATGCCTCATCAATGGTCCTAGGCTCAACAATAGACACAAAGGCGTGATGCTCACAATAATTAGCGGTATGAGAACGGGTTCTTACGCCTTGATTGAGATTGCCAATGACTTGATCTAGGGGATGATCCTTGGAGAGAGAGCGGTGTTGTTGGACGGGTACTTATAGATCAACGACTCCCCCTTGAGCTTGATCAACATCGAAATTCGCTTCTCCGTCCACCGCTTGATCTTGAGTTGTTGGAGAGGTGTCTTGAGCTTGATTATCAATGGAGGTGGTGGGGTGATTACTTCATCTTTTGGTGCCTCCGGTGAGGGTCGAATTTCCCCCAACTCCATGGCTTCATGCGGTGGCTCATCGCCTACATTTCTTGTCAAATCTTGCTCATTTTGCGAGCCGTTAGTTTCATCAAACTTGACATCATAGGCTTCCTCAACTAGCCCGGTAGAATTATTAAAAACTCGAAAAGCTTTTGAGCGAGAGGAGTACCCTAACATGATACCAATGTCACGCCTCTTTTGGAACTTACCCAAATGAGTCCTTTTCTTATAGATGTATACCTTGCAACCGAAGACTCAAAAGTAAGAGATGTTGGGCCTTCGTCGCACTAGTAGTTCATATGAGGTTTTGTGAAGGAGTCGGTGGAGGTAGAGACGGTTGATGGCATGGTATGCCGTGTTGATGGCTTTCGCCCAAAAAGCATGTGGCGTGTTGTACTCGTCAAGCATTGATCTTGCCATCTCTATCAATGTACGGTTCTTTCTCTCCACCACTCCATTTGGTTGGGGAGTGTATGCCGCCAAGAATTCGTGCTTCACACCTAACTCATCACAAAATTTCTCAACATTTGTGTTAGTGAATTCGGTGCCGTTATCACTCCTCACCTTTTTGATAAAAGAGTCAAATTTCTTTTGAGCTTTCAAAACAAATCTTTTAAACACATCACCGGCAAGTGATTTATTTGCAAGAAAAAAATACCCAAGTGAAGCGAGAGAAATCATCGACAATCACATGACAATAAGAGTTACCGCCTATGCTCGCATAGGTGGTTGGGCCAAATAAATCCATATGCAAAAGTTCAAGTGGTCGGGATGTAGACATGAATGTCTTAGTTGGATGAGAATTAGCCACTTGCTTGCCGGCTTGGTATGAGCTACATAAACGATTTTTCTCGAATTTGACATCCTTCACTCCAACAACCAAGTTGTCTTTAAAAACCTTTTTTAAAGTGCCCATTCCAACATGTCCAAGACGTCTATGCCACAACCAACCAAGAGTGGTTTGAGTAATAAGACAAGTCTTGATTTGAGAAGTTTCACGGTTTGAAAAATCAACCAAATATAAATTTTGAAACCGGGTGCCTTCAAATGCAACACTTTGATCCTTAGTGGAAACAACACGAACTCCGTTGACCGAAAAGAAACAATCAAAACCCAAATCGCACACTTGAGCAACGGAGAGGAGATTAAAGTTGCAAGCTTCCACCAAGAGCGCATTAGAAATGGATAGGTCATTAGATATTGCAATTTTACCTATACCCTTTACCTTTCGCTTGGAGTTATCCCCAAATATGATCTTGTGTTCGGGGTCCTTCTCCTCCTCTAGTGAGGTGAACATACTTGAGCTACCGGTCATGTGTTGAGTGCAACCGCTATTAAATATCCAATGCCGGCCACCGCTTTTGTAGTTCACCTACACACACAAAATCAAGCTTGGGTTTTAGGTACCCAAGACTTCTTCTTGGGTCCTTTTGAGTTAGTCATCAAACATTTGGGCACCCAAATAGCCTTCACATCTTTCTTTTCATTGGGTGCACCAACATATTTTGTATAAGTAGAACCATTCTTCCTCATAAGCATGTAACTAGCATTAATCACTTGAGTTTAAGACATGAATTGAGACGATTTTGTAAGAGGACAAGCAATGGCTTTGTGTTTATCATTTTTTCAAATATGGCAACGGATCCCTCTCTTAACAAAAGTTAGCTTGGGCTTACCCCAACCTCCCTTGGGCAAATCCCCGGGATGAAATCTCAAACCATGATTACCCAAGGTATACCTTTGCTCCCGAAGCACCTTGTTAAAAGAATTGTTCCCCACAAGCAATTTAGTCAAGCTAGAGTCTAGTTGCTCAATTCTATCCTTTAGAAGCAAATTTTCTTTAACTAGCTCATTAGCACATTTAGCAACACCACAAGTACTAATAGAACAAGCATTTTCATTTGAGGAAGTAGCACTAGTGGGTGAGGATGAACTAGCATTAGGTGTGATAGTGGGTGACAAGCTCAAAGATGTGTCATGAGATAAGCTAAGTGAACCATTAACGCTGTCAATCAAGTCATAAGTCACATCCACATTGCATTTTTTAATTGAGCAATCAAGAGAAGTTTCATCAACATTAGAGCTAGCTAATTTGTTCTCTAGAATTTCAATTTGCAAATTTAGAGCTTCGTAATCATCTTCTAGAGTCTCATGTTTTTCAAGCAAATTTTCAAATTCATTCACAAACTCTTTATGCACTTTCATTAACTTCTTCCTCTTAGATTTTTCCTTTTCTAGAGCATTATTCAAATCATCAATCAAAAGGTTAAGCTCACTTTTAGAGAGGTGCTTATTTGTTACCTTCTCCCCTAGTGCCATGAGGCACATGGGAGATGTAGGATTGTTGATGGCGACTCCGGACACCTTGGTGTTTTCATTGTCGGAGGAGTCCGCCCAAGAGCCTTCATCGTCGGTGATCCATTCCCCAATCACCTCTTCTTATATGTTGGCGGTGAGGCAAAGCTTTTGCTTGGGAAGAGCCGGAGGAGCATTTTCCTTGATTGCAAGCCTGGCTAGCCCATGAGCTCTAGTATCTTCTTCTTCGGAGGAGGATTGGGAGGATGATGAGGTTGAGCTATCTTCCTTTTTGGTCTTTTGACCGGCAAGAGCCTTTTTCTTCTTCTTAGATTTGTGATCGCTCTTGCGGTAGTGACGGTACTTCTTCTTGTCGTCATCATCATCTTCCTCTTGATTACTTGCCTTGTGCTTGTTCTTTTTGCTTCTTGGGCAATCCGCCGCCAAGTGACCCTTCTCTCCACATTCATAGCAACGCATTTCGGAGATGGGTCTCCGCCTTGAAGAGGATGATCCACCGCGGAAGCTCATTTTCTTGATCAACTTTCTTGATCGCTTGACAAGGAGGGCCAATTCTTCAATCTCCGGAATTGCATCATCGGAGTCATCATCATCTTCTTCAACTTCAACCTTCTTCTTCCCACTTTTGGCTTTGGCGGGGAGAGCAATTGACTTCTTGTTGAGCGGAGACTCTTCACTTTCAAGAAACCGCATCTCATAAGAGTTGAGTTGCCCGAGGAGCTTGGTCGGTGTCATTTTCTTGAGCTTCGACTTGGATGCTCGAATTAAGGTCACAAGTGGATTGAAGCTAAATGGCACTACATCGAGCATCTTTCGACAAACGTCAATGTCCTCCAAGACCTTCTTCTCCGAGCATCCGGCAATTTCATTGACGATTGGATTCAACCTAAGAAACATTTCATTGACACTTTCATTAGGGAGCATCTTAAATTGATCAAATCTTTTTCTAACTCGAGATAGCTTCTCCTCAAGCATCTCGGCACTACCAACATGAATTTCTTTAAGATGCTTCCAAATGCCATAAGCTTTAGAGAGATTGGCAATGCTATCAAAAACTTCGGAAGACACACTAGAAAGTAAAGCATTTCTAGCAATGGCACTAAAGCGTTTGTACTTAGCATGAACTTCATCAAGAGCAATTGTTCCGGCCGAAGGGTCCGGATAGCCGGTCTCACAAGCAACCCACACATCATAGCTAAGTGCCACTAAGTAACATTGCATCCTAATTCTCCAATAGTTGTAATTTGTTCCATCAAAGATAGGAGCTTTTTTAATTTCTATCCTAGGCCCCTCTTGAGCCATCTCCTAGCGGTGAAGCTAATACCGGAGAACCTGGATGCTCTGATACCACTTGAAAGAGGATCATAAGGCCTAGAGGGGGGTGAATAGGCAATTTTCATTTCCTTTTTGATTATTCTCAATTAAGCATCATATTAAGAATGACCCAATCCTAGTTGCAATTATCAAGTAAGCGGAAGCGATAAACAATTACAAGGCAACTAAGACATGGCAATCAATTTATCACAAGCGATGCAAGGAAGGTAAGTGCGGGAATTAAATGAGAGAGTGACACGGTATTTGTTTGACCGAAGTACGGAGCCGCAACTCCTACTCTCCATTGAGGCTACCCCTTGCGCACAAGGACCGTCTCGCTCTCGAGCATAGCGCCTCACTTACTCCCGGTAGTCATTCCGCCACTCCGGCGAGGTGGACTTCGTCACCCGTACACCGACTCAATAGTAGCCACACGCCAAGGCCTACTCCCAAGCCCTCGCCTCCACGAAGGATGTCTTCAAAAGTAACAAGTCCGAAACGCCCCGATCATGCCGGATCGAAGGACTTCCATGAAGCTCGGTGTTGGGGTTTAATGATTGTGGCTTTGGATGATTTGTGGGTGGAGGAATGGCTCTAGAACATCTAATTGATGAGCTATGAATGTGGTAGGTGAAGTGGAGCAGCAAACCTCAAAATAGCCAGCCACTAGGTAGGTATTTATAGCCCCTAGAGCAAAACTAGCCGTTGCCCCCCGGAAGAGGACAAAAAGACTAACCGTTAGCCTCTACCGGACGCCGTCCGACGGGCACCGGACGCCGTCCGACAGAGCCTACTGCTCACAAAAAGCGCTTTATCGGACGCCGTCCGGTCCCCACCGGACGCCGTCCGACAGCAAGGAAAACTCACGCGCCAAGTCCATCGGACGCTCGCCACCTACGCCCAGACGCCGTCCGACAGCAGAAAGGACACCAAATTGAACCTGACCGGACGCCGTTCGGTAACGACCGGACGCCGTCCGACAGTGACCAAAGCAAATGGTTTTGGCTGGTCGGACGCTGTCCGGCTGCGCCCATACGCCGTCCAACAGAGGGTGTTTTTGAGAGAAAAGGCTTGAGTGTGTGTGGGAGAGTTTAGGGTATTTCTTTCTCTCTCTAGATGTCTCACAAAGGAATATTTGGGTATTTTTAGAAGTAGTGGACTACGGAAACCGAGTTTTCGAGAATTCGCAAAGATCCGGCAAGATCCGAGATATTCAAACCCCTTTTGAAATCCGACGAAAAACAGAAAATAAATCCTAACTACTCCTAATCTATACGTGACCTCTTCTCTCGCCCGGTCACGCACTTGAAACCTCGGAGCAGCTCACAAATTTGTCGTCGCATCAAATTAGGGTTTGCAAAAACGCCGAGTCTTCGCTAGGGTTCCGAGAAATCCAAAAACCCCCTAGCACTTTATATTAATAAATTTTGACATCAATGCCACTAATAAAAATTAGGGCTCAACGATGCTCACACCGGTGCAGAGCGCGAAGAGGACGGGCGCGCGTCGGGTCGGCGCCGACGCCAGGAGACGAGAGCGGCGCGTCGGCAGCGCCAGGCCTTGGCGCGAGGAAGATGGGCGTTGTCGGGCGGCGCGGGCGAGGAAGATGGGCGGCGCCGCGGGCGGCGTGGACGGGACGAGGACGCGGCGGGCTTGGCGGACTTGATGGAGGCAGGCGTCGGCGGCGCGCCAGGGCCGGGGAGAGGAGGGCAGGATCGGGCAAGGCGGCTGGGCGGCGCCGACGACGGGCGTGAGGAGGAGGGGCGGCGTCGGAGAACGGAGAGAGAGAGAGAAACCGAGAGAGGAAGGTGGAGGTGATTTTGAAATAGGGATCCGATTTTTCGGCATTAAATCGAGAGAGAAAACTAGCTCGACAGATCTGGTTTGGGCTAACGGTTAGCCTCAAACCGACCCATTGTAGCTCTAAATCTAGGGAGATTGGGATATATATATATATATATATATATATATATATATATATATATATATATATATATATATAGTAAAAGTATCTGAGACTCCATGGAGCTCGTGTTCGTGCCTTATTTGAAAACAATTAATTGCTTGATTATTGCATTCACACCTTTGTATGGCAAATGATAATGTTGTTGTGCATGTATTTACTTTGTGTGCACGAATCTTGATGAAATCCGACGGCAACAAGCAATGGAGCACCGACTCCATGGAGTCCCATTCAGCGTCCTATATATATATATATATATATATATATATATATATATATATATATATATATATATATATATATATATATATATATATATATATAGTTTCAATTGGCTAAACCAACTGTTTCACTTGGTTATATGTCAACTAGGAAAAAATAATTGTTTCAGCAGACTAGGCATATTGTTTCAACAGGCTAAACTAATTGTTCCATTACGATAACAAATTGTTTCAGTAACTTTTTATATAGCAACATTGGTCTTGTTTTGTTCGTAAAAAAATATGAGGAACGCAGCGGTGCAAACGATTCGTGCATTGGAGCAACCAGTCAAAATCTATGGCCATCGAAAGGGAAAACTGAAAAGAAACATCATTGCATGCAAACAGTGAGGGACTCGCGAGCACGCTGCGGCAGCGGAGGTGAAACAATGGCAGAAGAAGTTTGTTCCGGTAGGGTGCCAAGTTGTTTCAGCAGATGGAACCTTCGAAGATTGGTTAGGCTGGACGCACCGTTGATGGGTCAACTGGGCCGCGCGAGGGTCCGACGCCGCGCCCAGGGGACGGACGTCCGTCCCCAAGTCCGTCCCATCTTTTTAAAATGCAGATAAACCATTAAACTGTCAACCAAGCAGCCTGAACATCTTGTTCAGGACTTAGGTGGAAAGACAGCCTACCGCAGAGCACACGTCGCAAATGAGGCAAACTAAGAAGAAGAAGAAAGAAGGCTTCTTTCTTCTTTCTTCTTTTTCTGATCGCGATTAATTCAACGGAAGTACACAAATATGAGGCGGAGATCGAGGCTGTGATTAATTGACAATTTGACATGAACAAAAGAAAGATTAATAACTGATTTATTACCGTATCCTCCTGCAGTAAACCATGTACTCCTGCAAGGCTTAGGATTACTCGATCTCACGCTCACTCATCTCTCCGGCTAAGCTATAGACTGAACTCTGAATGGCCGTCTCTTGTTCACCAATCCTCTCATCAAAAACGGGGCAGCGTCGTCGTCGTCATCGGCAGCGGCAGCGGCTACATGAGCAGGCTGCGGATGACGGCGGCCTGCGCCGTGCTGACGTCGGAGGCGGCGAGCAGCTCGGAGAGGCGCTCGCTGAGGTCGTCCACCTCCCGGTGCAAGCTCCGGATGTAGCTGCACGTCTCCTGCAGCACCCTCGCCGACGGCACCTGCGCAGCGCACGCGCACATGCACATCGATCATGAAACTAGCCAGCTCGATCGATTCGATTCACTGCGCGCATGCATTTCATTGAATGCAGTGTTGTGCGAAGCGGGCGTACCCTGTCGTTGCTCCGGAAGCGAGCCTCGGGGAGCAGCGCCTGCAGCTTGGAGACGAGGTCGCCGATCTGCTCGTCGGTGATCCTCGACGACGCCGGCGACGGCCTCGAGCGCGACCTCCGGCTCGACATCTCCGCCACTCACACGTACCGGCAGGCAATGCAGGCTGCTGCTAGCTAGTGCTATAGCTCACCAGTGCTCTCTGTCCGCCGCCAAGCAAGCCAGACAGCCGTCAAGAGGAGATACACTAGCTCTTCTAGTGGTAGTGTGTGTGTGTGTGTGTGCGAGAGAGTGAGAGAGAGGGAGATGGTAGTGCATGGGGGAGACGGCGGGGCAGGTGTTGGGGAGTTAAATAGCTGCAGAGAAACCTCGAGAAAAAGCAAGACAGTAAATTGGGGAGGAGAGCGAGTGCACTGAAATCCAGGACATGAATGGCCATCGCCATGCCGACGGAGGAGGTTGTGCTTCTCTTCTCCCTCGCAGGCCTCAGCTGGGGTCTGGGGAGGATGGCCCTGGCGCCCATGCAGCCGGCAACGGGTCGTGTCGTGTCAGGGATTTTTTTTCGTTCGAAATTTCGCGAAATTTCACGAATTTCGGGTATTTCGCTGACAGCCGAAACGCTGCCGATATTTCATTTTGAATATATTTAAACCTAATTTAAAACTAAGTTATAAAATAACGGCTTGGCTATTTCGCAGGCGCCTACACGGGGCCGTTCGATGCAGGCGCAGGGCGCACCATGCGTTTGTACGGTATGTTTTTTCTATTTAAATTTCTTTTTTTCATTTCTATTTTTATCTGGAGTCCAAATTGCGTAGAAAAATTTCATAATTCTTCTAAAATCCTAATCAACCCATTTTAAATATTTTTCTATTTTTCCTATTTTTTGATTGTTTGCTATTTTTTATTTAATTAGCACTCAATTAGTGAAAATTCCACTAAATTTCTACTGTTTTTCCACATTTTTATTTTATTGGAAAAAATTGTTTTGCGATAGTGGAATTTTTTGCGAAAAAAATCCACTTTTTTCTACTGTTTTTCCACATTTGTATTTATGGAAGAAACGCTTCGCGATAGTGGAATTTTTGCCAAAAAATTCCACTTTATTTCTACTGTTTTTCCACATTTGTATTTTATGGAAGGAATGTTTCGCGCTGGTGGAATTTTTTACATGAGGTCGATTTTTGCATAGATATATTTTGTTTTATGTTTATTATAGATTTATTTTTGTTTTTCTATTTATTATAGATTTATTTTTGTTTTCTGTTTATTATAGATTTATTTTTGTTTCTATTTATTTTATATTTTATTCTCTTTTGTGCAGCACATATTTGCATGGCTGTGCTGCGTTACTGCAGGCGCCTGCACAAATCGGCTGGGTGCAGGCGCCTGCTAGCTAGCAGGTCCCATAAAATAAAGGCACACATGGCCTTGTCACAAGGTCTCCTTTGGTCTGGTGGTAAGCACAAACAAGGACAAGGCCTAAGACCAAGGTTCGAAGCTTGAGAAATGCAATTTTTTCCCAACTTTTTCAAAAATTCAAATTTTCTATTTTTATTTTGTTCGAAATTTCGTGAATTTCGGTAATTTCGCTGGCAACCGAATTTTTTGTTCTACCGAAATTTAAATCCTTGGTCGTGTCATGTTATGTTAGCGATTTTATTTCTCTATGTATAATTTGCACCCTGCAGCAAGGTTAAACCTTTACCATCAAAATTAAAGGCCAGTCATGAGCGGTGGCAGTAGCATGGTAATTGTTTTTGAAATAAGTCCATTTTACGTACTCAAATATAATTAAACTGCCATGTAGGTTCAGAAAACCTCAAACTATAATTTCATCTACTTTACTTTCTGAACTTGCGATTACGACACAAAATAGATCAAAACGTTTTGTTGACATGGCTGCCACATGTCTTTTAAACGTTGAGGTGGCATCTATGCTATCGTCCATGCCATTGCCTTTTTTCTTTTCTCTCTCTTTTTCTGAGAAAGAAGAAGAAAAGAAAGAGATAAGGATAAGAACAGTGAATAGAAGAAAAAAAATTGAGAACGAAAAGAACCTGCATGGTAGTTACATCAGCAAAAATCACCCTTATATGATATCAACTTCAGAGAACCATCTTTTGATGTGTTTTACACTTCAGAGAACCATCTTTTGATGTGTTTTAAACTGGAATTGCAAGTTCAAGAGGGGTGAAATAGGCCAAATCATAATTGGTTTATGGAGGGGGGTGTCGGGAGTTTCTGGATCTTCATGGTAGTTTAGGTAGCAAAAATAGACTTACTTTTTCTACAATTTCATTTAATGTTGTTGAATCTCTCGGCTCAAAGGTTCAAATACTTCCTATGTATTTGACGTGCTTTCTTATTTCAGTGTATTGTATTTGCTTTCCATTGACTCACGATATTTTGGATCACCCTATTTGTCTACTTTCTTTTAACTAGCCGAGTGCAAGTAATTTGCTACAAATTAAAATAATTAGTGCATTTGACTCATGCATTCAACTACACTTATATGTTGTACCGCGTCGCCCCAAAACACTAACAGCTCTGACTATTATTTTTTCATTAGTGTAAATGAAACATTCCTATAGTATAAATATAGTAAAATAGAAACGCAAGCTAAATTAATAAAAAAATACTCTTGCTAATCAAAACCTTAAAAAATATAATCCACTAAAATAAGAAAAGCACAGTAAATAAATGAATTGTATTGTGGACAATTGAATAAAGGACTAATGGGTGCAGGTGGAGATACAAAATTGGTCATACCAGCACTGTTGTAAGGCTCTTTTTATAGCAAATGGGTTGTATTTTAGTAGGCTTTCCATCCACTCAAAATATGCCAAACAAAAATACGTGAAAAAAGACTATATAGTCAAGTGTAAAATCGGAGCTAAAGACATGAGTGAAAAATTGATATAGTGGAAATTAGTATACTATATATTTTTTGTATAAAACCGTAGGCATTTGATTAGTGTTAACACATGCAAGTGCACGCAACTTGACGCATGTGCGATATGAGAATGGTCTGATTTAGAACATACATATTTCTGGCGGTATGGAAAGAAGTAGAGATCACTTGCGAATTTGGGCGGTATCCAAAGAAGTAAGTTTGTTTGTTTCGAAAGAAATATTGCGCATTCAGCTTTTCAAATAAAAATGTGTGTGGCAGGGTGAGTTTGTATGCGTTTTTTTTACTACTATCTAGAAAAGTTATACACAGTTTGCACATTTGGAACACGAAAGTTTACTTTGACTCTGTAAATCATAAACCTTCATTTTAGAAAAGCATTGAAAAGTAGGATGTTTCCTATGAAGCTTCTCAATGACATACAGGTTTTAGCTTTTAATTTCTTTTAAGTTTGCTCATCATCATCAGTTTTTCTTGCGGTATTAGTTCGTAGACCAATTTGCCTAAGATAGACTTTTTCAATGGAGATTATCGGCCTCATGGGTCCCCACCGATTAATTTTTATATCAGCCAAAAAATCAATTTTAGATGAATTGTTTTTAAATTTTGGATATTTTTGTTTGTCTCTCTTGAAATTATTTTTCCGCTCCAAATTTAAATCTGTCTTCTAAAATCAAGCCATGTCATTTTTTATTGGTGCCTGATGATTTTTTGCTTCAAAACTGATTAAAAAAAAATATGAATTTGTTGTAATGCATGGTATGGTTTTTGACATAAAGAAAGATATACTTGTCATTTTTCGAGAAGTGTGTTGGATGTGTCATTGAGCATTGTTACAAAATAAGTTTGACGAGTAGAAGCTTATTGAGGCTGGATGATCACGTGAGGTTGTCACCATGACATTTTTCTTCAATTACTGCGGGAGATTAATCGTAGGATCGGACTCTAATATCTTTGTCTCTTGTTTTGATATGTCTTCTTTTTTTTATTGAGATCAACAATTCATACATTGATGGAGTTTTATATTGGTCGCATATGTTATACGTGTAGAGACCGAAACTTTGTTCCATTATCTAAAAGATACAATCCGTAGGCGGAGTGGGCGACCAGGCTTTGAGCAGTGGTAACGACGGCGACGATCATGGAGGCTGTTAGGTATTGTGTCGAATATGTGTACGAGTAGGTTACAAGGACTATGTGTTGTAATAGACAGGGTTGGTTAGTGTTAATTTGAGTCGGACTCTATTCAGGCCTCTACTATATAAAGAGAGGCAGCCCTGGTGTAATCAAGACAACGACTTCATAATAGTAACATAGGCAAGAGAGGAGGTCAGCGGCCGGCATGTAGCCGTGACCTGGTTGGCCGGTGTGCTGCGGTATTATGGATTGGGAAGGAGCGCCCATAATCAGAGCCCCGCAGATGTAAGCGAAAGCCGAACTACGTTACCAAACATTGTGTCTCCTGGTGTCGTTCGTGATCTTGCATCGGCGTATTTCCTAACAAGTGGTATCAGAGCCAGGTTGGCGAGGTTGGCCATGCGGAAGATCTAGGGGGAGACACGGGGTTTATGCATACACCGGCGTCATAGAAAACACCTCATCGGCGCAAGGTGGAGCATGGCGGCGATCGACGATTCGATCGATGGTGTCGGACACTTCGGGCAGGAGGCTCGAACCGTTCGATGGGCTACCGTTGGCAGGGATTGACCAGACGTGGCAATCAGGCTGACAAAGTAGTCGGCGAGGTCGGCAGGCGACGATGACGACCTCGGCGTTCGCGATCAGACCGGCAGGCGCGGATGAATGCCGGATAGATTGGAACGGTGGGAGCAGTGATGCGACCGGATGTTACACAGGAGGCGCTGCATCACGACACTGGAGGTGAAGCTATGGCGTGGATGCGGATAGCCAGGGTGTGGCATGTTTTGCCGTGCATGGACGTGGTGCATGGTGGCGGGCTGGGAATCCTGCTCGAGGGCTCGAAAATTGAAGATTGGATCAGGATTTAGATGTGGTTTTGCTACGATTTTTCTGATATTTTTTTCGGCGACGGCGGATGTTCTCGGTGGCTACGACGAGG
The DNA here is from genome assembly GCA_036346415.1 of Raddia guianensis. Classification (NCBI taxonomy): domain Eukaryota; kingdom Viridiplantae; phylum Streptophyta; class Magnoliopsida; order Poales; family Poaceae; genus Raddia; species Raddia guianensis. The sequence goes on along the minus strand of CM070543.1, from coordinate 14,093,875 downwards.
TGTGGCGCAAGGCGGCGGCGCTGTACGGACGTCGAGGCGGCGTCCACTGCGGCGGCCAGAGTGGCGTCGGTGGCGGCGGCGGCTGCATAGCCCATGGCGCAGCGCGACGCAGCGTCTTGTGTGACAAGGCGCCTTGGCTTGGGCATGGCTGGCGCGCATCTGTGATCTGGCATATGGCGTAACGCAACGCGGCGGCGAGCTAGGCGGGGCTTCAGATGGGCGGCCCAGCGGTCGGCTCGGCTTGAAGGCTTGACCCGGCGGGGCAGCGTGGGAGCGCGGCCAGTGGCTGTGGGGAGGCCGACTCGGGCTCAAAGCAAGTAGCGTCTTGTGAGGAACGATGCCGGCCGAAAGGAGGAAAAGAGAAAAATTAAGAAGGGGAGCCCGATTTTTAGTAGAAATTGAAGTCTTTTAGGACTATATTTTCATGACAAAAATTGGGGCTGTCTCACCACTATAAAAACAGGTCCAAGGGGGAGCTAAACCCAACAATCCAAAGCAATCAACAGTGTTTTTGAGTGCGGATTTCGGAGGAGTTTTTAAGGCGTGAGATTCCGAAGGAGGGAGGCGTTCTTGGAGGGTTGTTGGCGATCTGTTCAAGATGGCGAACGGGTCGGGTGGCGATATATCCATCGACAAGCAATTGGCGTTGGTAGGATCGTAAGTCGGCAGGATGAAGCCGACACATACAAATTTCGGTATGGTGAAGTTTGACGGTACTGGAAACTTCAGTTTATGGCAGGTAAGGGTCCGGGATATCCTGATACAGCAGGGTATTGTGGTGGCTCTTAAGACGAATAAACCGGAGAAGGTGGAGGCTGGTGATTGGGAGGAGATGCGGTTGTAGGCTACGACAACCATACGCCTTTGTCTCTCAGATCAGGTCATGTATCATGTCATGGAGTTATCATCACCGAAGGAAATTTGGGACAAGCTAGCCAGTCAGTTCATGTCCAATATTTTGACCAGCAAGCTGTATCTGAAGCAGAAGTTGTATGGGCTGAAGATGCAGGAGGGGTCAGATCTGCAAGCACATATTGATGTTTTCAACAGGTATATCACCGATCTATCACATCTAGAGATGACAATCGCTGATGAAGATAAGGCAATTATTCTTCTTTGTTCGTTGTCTCCGTCCTTTGAGCATTTGGTCACGACGCTGACATATGGCAAGGATAGCATCAAAACTGAGGATATTACTGCGGCGCTTATGTCTCATCAATTGAGAAAGAATAAAAATGCAGTGGAGGAACCTCGTTCTGTTGCTTTGCTAGTCTCAGGTGATCAAGGCGGTCATGGGACCGGAAAGAAGAACAAAAAAAATAACAGGGCGGTGCGGTGTTTCAGATGCAATGAGTGGAGGCACATGAAGAGAGACTGTCTAGGTCCACCAAAAGGAGCAGATGCTAATGTGGCAATAAGCTCGTATGACTCCGGAGGCGACAGTGCTGAGGTTCTTCTATTAGAAGGGGGTTCTGTTGCAGGTGGAGCTACTAAGCATGTTGCAGGGTTGGCGTCGTTTGTTTCAAAAGACGGCGAGTTTGACGAGGACTCGTCGGGCGGCCCGCTGTAGGCTGCAAAGGAAGGAAGCAACCAGAGTCCGGGTGCACGGGTTCGCGCAAAACGCCGGAACGACTTTAAGGTGGAGAGACCATATTCTCCAAAGTGGAGTTTGTTAGGTATTGTGTCGAATATGTGTACGAGTAGGTTACAAGGACTCTGTATTGTAATAGACAGGGTTAGTTAGTGTTTGAGTCGGACTCTATCCAGACCTCTACTATATAAAGAGAGGCAGCCCTGGTGTAACCAAGACAACGACTTCATAATAGTAGCATAGGCAAGAGAGAAGGTTAGCGGCCGGCATGTGGCCGTGACCTGGTTAGCCGTTGTGCTGCGGTATTATGGATTGGGGAGGAGCGCCCATAATCAGAGCCCCGCAGATGTAGGCGAAAGCCAAACTGCGTTACCAAACATCGTGTCTCCTGGTGTCGTTCGTGATCTTGCATCGGCGTATTTCCTAACAGAGGCGATGCGCTTGGCGCCCACGGCCCATGTCTCGCGGCGCCTGACAGGTCAATGTGGGCGTGTCTCTCGCGTCGATGGCCGCCATTAATCTGCTCCAATCTCTTCCTTCTGCTGCGAGGCCAGCATTCATGGCCGGTGCCGGTGGTTGATTTGATCCCTTGATCCATGCATCTGTTTGTGTTCATGTTTGCTTCCTGCTGCATTAGTAGATCGCCTCGGTCTCGATCGAACTGCAGGCTGCAGCAATAGCTAGCTGCATGCAGAGCATTGTTCATTTGATCAGTAACTAACTGCGGCTTCTCTTCATTTTAACCAGCTCTGGTCAGTGGTCAGTGCGGCTGTCAGGAGGAGGGGTTTCTTCCTCTTTCGATGTGCAGGATTGCTGATTGGTTGCAGGCCGATTAATGGGATGTGTTGAGGAGAAGCATCCAATGTTTGTCATGTAGTAATCAACCCCATCCCCACTCTTGCTACATATGATATTTTTGTAAAAAACTCCAACGTACTCCGCTAGCTAGCACTAGCAGCCATGGGAGATTGACCGGTCAATGCACTGGCATCATGTTCATGCTTCAGACTCTGGTTTTGTTAATTGCACGCTTTTCTTCCCTTTTCTCTTTATTTTTAGAAAAACGGCTCTTCAACAAAGAAGATGCAAAACAAGTTTTTCAACAAAAAAAATGGTACAAATAGTACTTAAAATGTCCGTACAAATTTTTTAGAATTCTCATCAAGAATCTGTTAACCATATGTAAGCGCGAAATCTACATCTACGCAAAATTTCAGGAACAAACACAATCCTGCCCATGAGACAGAAAAAAAAAAAACCACTAGGACGCATAACCCTGTTAATTAGTACTAATATTTAGCATTGCTTCCAGTTTTGGCAACGCGTAATTGCAAACAGTAACTGCACATGTAAAACATGTAATTATGTATACCGAATATTTCGGTTACTTATGATTGCATGATTTAACCAACAAAAACGAGGTATTGCTACTGTTGATGCAGAAAAGTTATCATTTTATAACTTTACATTGCTACTGAATGGTCAGTGATGACGATCTAATGATGCAGCGGGAGGTGCACAAATGTTTTAACTAATCCAGTTCTGATTAACAGGCCAGCCAATCACAGCGTATGCTTGCCATGCGCTGAAAGTTCCCTCTGTCTCCTGAATACTAAACTGACAAGATCCACAGCCAACAGCCTAGAATAATTAATGGTGCACATTTAGGGCAGATATAGTGAGGATCCAGAACATGGTGTAATTATGTAAAAGCTTTCAAATTTTCAGATAAATACAAATGCGGTCCCCTCTTTTAACTATAGATACACTATATAGATCTGAACCACTCTTAACATATATGTAAACAAATGGCAGAGTCTTACACTACCAATAGTTTCTACAGGGTCATGAGCTGAATACTTATTCAATGACTCGAAACAATCTTGAGTTTTCTGTAACATGCATGTTTATTATAGAATAAATTTTTTGTATGCCATTGCATAGCATTTTAGTGTTTTATGTGCCATAAGCCTACATGTTCTTTCATGCCATTGCAATCACTAAAATATTATCTTGCATGCCGCTGTTGATCATTTTTCGTTAGCCAAGCCATCAGGACACTGCAAAAAAAAGATCATTAATTTTGCCCCTGATTTTTGCCATGAGTTTGCAATTTCCAATAGTTCTCTATATACCACTCGCCGCCTTATAACCATAATTTCAAATCAGCCCGATTTCTTCAAATTCATGAGCGAAATTGGGCTTCAATTATTTATCTTCTCTCAAATTACTCTTAAATTCCGCATAATATTGGGGGTATTTAGAACATTGTAGATGCTTGTAACGGTGACAAATGATGGATCTTGAAGACGGTGGCATCGAAGACAATATTCAACTAATTGCAATGGCTCATATGATGACGGCGACTAAGTGATGATATGACATAGAAAAGAGCTATACGATGGTGCACAACATATTTTCCTATTATTATAGTGACAATGTACTTAACCACAACTAACTTAACATGCCACTGACATAGTACATCTAGCACCACTTGTAGTGTAAACTACTCTGTAACATGACTACAAAACTCCTATTAAGTACGATGTTGATGTCAACAATGTAAAGATCCGGTCGATCCATTCATCTCTTGCTCGTGCTATTAAGTGACGGAATCATGGGTAGTACCATCTTTCTTGCAAAACAATCAAGCCAAGCAGGCATCAGGCATCTGGCATCACCTGCTAAGAAGATGCCAGGGGTCTGCAGGGCCTCAGGGCTCACATGCATGCATTAACATAACATATGAGTAAATAACACTAGGTTAGCGAGCCTCACATGCATCTCCTACCCTAATGAATCAGACACTGTGCATATGTATGTGTTACCTTGAGAGGAGTTACAGCAATCATGTGAGCCAGGAGCCAAGCACACTGATCACGCAACTTATGAATGATTTGAGACTGAAAAGATCCTATCTTTTGCAAGGGTTCAGGTCCAGTTCAGGGATGCTAAAACTTCGGAGGTGAGGTGTCACTCTAGCTGACACAGGAGGAATCATCTGATCTGGAGATACTGCCGAATCCAGCTGCTCGCCAAAATGCTTTAGGCTGTGGTTACATGTACAATTTACTCACCCAGATCTTGGAGTTCCGGGGATTCTGCAGCTGCAAATGACTAAAGAAACATGAGCATATATCTTGAAATATTATAGAATAATTGATGTTTTGCCACTCCAAAAATTAGTATTTGAGAATTTGCCACATATATGTATATATGCATACTTATGCAGAATAGAGGGAGAACATCTTCTGGGTCCACTAATCATAGACACATATGTAAAAGAGAATAGATCTATCTTAACTAACATGGAGAGAATCAAAAACTTGCCTAAGGGCCAACCCTACATGTCAATCATTGAGAGCTAGATTTGCATCCCATTGCCCATGGTAACTACTAGTCTTTAGGGTCAGAATCTGTTATCATCAGCTAATTACTTCTTACACAGCAGATCGGTTGCGAGGAGCAGGGATATATCCAGTAACCAATAAGATATATATCAGGGGGAGATGCAAATACACGTACGTACTCAGTTCTGTTTCTCATGCCGGCTTAAATGTTAGAAAGAGTATTACTCTTAAGACTGCCATCACACGGGAAGATTGAACTACGACCAACCTCCAAACATGTCTGAAGTTACAAGAAACATCGCACATCACTAGTCACTGCTACAATCTATCATCACTGACATAACTAAACACGAATATTGCAGCCTCTGGATGATTAGAAACAATGAAACAAGGATGTTTAGCATTTGTACACTGAAGATTCAAGTCTGAAGATCATCAGTTGTCAGGAACAAGAAGACCCTGTCACTTAAAGTCCAGTACGGGTTTGTTACAGTCTAAACTCAGTCTGCAGCATTTATCCGCAAAAGATTCATGATGTGCGGCGTTTGTTACAGATCATCGTCCGCAGATGGAAAATGTCGGTTCAACGTGGAGAAAAGGAACAACAAATCTAGAATAAAAAGATTCAAGATAACAATTTAGAAGATACAGGCTCTGTAGCTGAAGACTAGAGGCCGGCTTGGCAACTGCAGATGCGGCACTGTTCGAAGCTGTTGTTATCTTGGAGGGGAAAACGACGCAGAATAAACAAAAGTATCTTGAAACGGGAAAAACGTTCGCGGCGATTCGACGGACAGGTAGACTCGACGGACAGGTAGACGAAGGGGTTCGACGTCAACCTGACCTGACCTAGCTAAGTAGCAGCAGCAGCCAGCAGGAGCACAGTGCACTCTATCTGCTGCCACATGCGTAGTAGCAACTCGAGAAGCTCTTCACTAATGATTGGAAGGTGGCGTGGAACTGTGGAAGAACTCCACAGTCATTTGCTACTCAAGCAAGAAGGAAGATGATTACGTCAGTGAAGCTCACCTTCATAAAACTTAAGTGAAGTTCAAAGCCATTGGTTTCTCCGGACCTGTTTGGTATCAGTGTCAAATCAAGAATTTAAGGGTGTGTTTGGTTTTGGGGCCCTGGATGGTTCCATCCAGCACATCATCATTTTTTGTTTGGTTGTCATTACTTGCATCCATCTGTCCTGGTCATCTTCGTCCACCCATAGTATTCCAGAGAAGTCTCTTTCGTCCGTCCTGCTCGTCCGGTCCCCGTCTCCTCCTCCACCTCTCCCCAGGCGGTACGCCTCCTCCTTCCCCGGCGACCCGCGGCGCACCTCCTCCTCCTCCTCCTCCTCCTCTCCTTCTCTCCCTTGGCGGCGCGCCTCCTCCTCTCCCCGGGCGGCGCGCATCCTCCTCCTCTCCTCCTCTTCCCTGGCGACCCGCGGCGCGCCTCCTCCTCTCCTCCTCTTCCCCAGGCGACCCACGGCGCACCTCCTCCTCCTCTCCTCCTCCTTTCCCCCGGCGACCCGCGGCGTGCCTCCTCCTCTCTTCTACCCGAGCGGCGCGCCTCCTCCTCCTCTCCCTCGGCGACCCACGGTGCGCCTCCTCCTCTCTTCTCTCCCTCGGCGACTTGCGGCGCAGGGCAGGTGTCGACGGGTTGCTAACCGGGGGTTATCGTCGGCAATGATTATATATGGGGTGATGCACAAGATCCAAACTCGATAGTAGCACAAGACAGGGGGTCTTGTTTATACAGGTTCAGGCCCTCACGGTGGAGGTAATACCCTAGTCCTGTGCTCTGGGATTATAATGGTGATCTGATGATCAATGCGGTGGGAGATGTCTCTCTATGGATGGGTGCGAAGATGTGTATGTAGATCATGATGAAGATCATGATGCGGGATGCTGTAGATGCCGAACCAGGGGCTCCCTGCCCGCCTTATATAGTGGGGGAAAGGGTTACAGGGTAGAGTCCTGGTCGGTTATGAGGTAGGATTACTATCTCTATCCTGTAGCCAGATACGTAGTTATCCGGGATTACAAGTTTATCTTCCTTATTAATTAGGGATAGACTTCTATCTTTATGTCTTTCCTTGCCGGACAAGCCTTCTAGAGTCCGAGTGGTACACGTCCTTATCTACCCGACTTGGTGCATTCCCGGTTGGGTGGTCTCTTAGGCCCGCCGTGTGGTTACCCGGGGTCTATGTTATCCACAGTAGCCCCCCGAGTGCTTCATAGTTGAGTTGCTGCTCCTCTTTGTTGCACCTTGGATGAGTCACTCTTCATGCCGAGTGCTTGTAGATTGTTGATGCTTCTTCTCGACTGGCTTCTGCCCGCTATCTGCAATGAGACTATGAAGGACTCATAGAGAGTTGTTAGTGATACCCAGCCCGGGATTGCCGGAGTTCTGGCGGTCGGCCCTTTGTAAGGTGCATCACTTTGATTTTGATGAAGTGGTACCCTCATCTTGCGATGTATAGGTGGCGACCCAACATGGGGCATACCATGGTTTTGGCTGAAGAGTCGAGTGGTACATGTACTCGTCTTGCGATGTACAGCTGGCTACCGAACATGGGGCGTACCATTGGTTTTACCATCTAGTACCTGTACTCATAGAATACAGCGATTGGCCCAACATGGAGCATACCATCTGGATAGAGTTTGCCCCAATAATACCTGTATCCGACTAGTGCGGGCACACAGTTAGTGTCCCAACATGGGGCATACCATTGTTGCCAGCCAGACGGTACTTGTACCCCGACCGGAGTGGGTTACAGCTGGCGGCCCTACCATAGGGCGTACCTTAAGGATAGAGTTTGACCGTATGGTATCCATACCGGGTTGCGGTATACAGCATCGGCCCCTTCTGGAACGTACCATCGAAACTCAATCCCAACATCACTGGTATCTGATTCTAACATGCAGTGACCAACTAGTGACCCAATATGGGGTATAACAAGATATGGGTATTTGTTATTGTAGCTCTTCTAGTGATATGCCCTCAAAGGGGTGCACCGGGGTTCAAAGGCTTGATTTCAACTACACCCTGTTACACTTGGTGAAGGGCTGTTGAGAAAGCCTGTTAAGGGGATCGTCCTTTGCTTTGGTCAAGTAGAAATTGACGCTCGGGGCGCAAGGTGGCTTATTGCCATCGGCGTGGGCTTATAGCCGAGCCGTAGTTGCCACTCATGGCGTTGGTCCTTCTTGCTTGTATACGGAGTCGTAGAAGGTACTCGATGAGATGAAAGCCCATGAACTCCTGTAGCATGTACATGTAGAGTTTAGGCAGTATCATAAAAACAATCATTCGGGTATAAGGTCCGACTGCTTTATTTAGATAATTTTTATACTTTTGCTCCTTTTTCTTTTTGATATTAACTTCTTTGAAGTAATCTTCCTTTTGTTATGCACTCTGCCCGACTAGTCTAGCCCCCAGGCGTCGGGAATTGGCTCATAGCTCTTTTCCCGGCACGCGTATCAAGTGACTAGAGTTCCCCGTTTGTAGGTCAGAGCTTCACTACTCAGAATAACCACTCGGATTCATTTGCGATCATTAAGAGAAAGAAACAAAAGTGCACGCAAATGCACCTATTAGGTGTAGCCCCCTGACTTACTGCTTAGTTGGAGACCGACTAAGTAGCAAGTCAAGAAACAACTTAGATTTATATGAAAAGATTATGGTAATGAGAACTTAACTCTGGTGTAGGCGCTGGCGTGTAGCCGAACCGTAGAATTGGGCGCGTAGGCGTGTAGCCGAGTGGCGTGTCGCCGAGCCGTATACTTGGAGGCATAGGCGTGTAGCCGAGCCGGGCGCTCGTGGCACGCGATGGCGTACAGCCGAGCTAAAGACTTGGGCGCTCATGAAGCGGGCATAGGCGTGTCGCCGAGTAGCGTGTCGCTGAGCCGTAAACTTGGGCGCTCGTGGCGCTGGCGCGTAGCCGAGTGGCTTGTTGCCGAGCCGTAGACTTGAGCGCTCGTGGCGCTGGCGTAGGAGCTGAAGACTTGGACGCTCATGGCGCGGGCATAGGCGTGTTGCCAAGCCGTACACTTGGGTGCTCGTGGCGCTGGCGCTGGCGTGTAGCCGAGTGGCTTGTTGCCAAGCCGTAGACTTGGGCGCTCGTGGCGCTGGCGTAGGCGAGTAGCCGAGTGGCTTGTCGCCGAGCCGTATAATTGGAGCTGTAGGCATGTAGCCATACTGGGTGCTCATGGCACGCGATGTCGTACAGCCGAGCCGTAGACTTGGAGCAGTAGACGTGGGCGTAGGCGTGTCGCCGAGTAGCGTGTCGCCGAGCCATAGACTTGGACGCTCGTGGCGCTGGCGTAGGCGCGTAGCCGTGCAGTGGAAGTAGTCGTTCAAATCTCAATCAACACCGAGCAACACATGCCGTGGTCGGCGTCGAACAGCACATGCTTGCCGAGGTCTCGCCCGTGGTCGGCGAAGTCGGCCGTAGTCATAAATGATCTCCATGCGGTTGGTGTAGCTTGACGAAAGTCGATGAAAGTCCTCGCTGGTCTTCAACGTCCCACAAGATGTGGCACAATCAATACTCACGCCGTAGCTGGCACTGATGAGCTTTACAAACTCGCCGAAATTCGTGACCTCTCTACGCAGTCTATCTTCAAAAAGGCGTCACGGTCACATCCGAAGTCGGATTCAAGCGTTCTTGGGTTCGTTGGAAAGATAACGAGACAAGCTTTCCAACGCATATTATATCACCCTGAAACTCCTTCTAAGTATACAGGAAATCACGGCACAAGTTCCGTCCAAATTATGAATGAGAACAAATCGCATCTTCTTCTCACGTTCGTCTCGCGGTTGATGAAGCCGGCGTCACACGATGAGCACCATGATCGTCGAGGGCGAGTGATTTACTGCTGATTATGGTCACCTCTTTCTCTATCGGGTCATCGCCGTATCCAAGTCGGGAATTGAGCCCCCATGCGCACTACTTGTGGTAGGCGGCGGCGGCGTTCCCCAACACGGCCGGGAGTCTGAGTGAAACGCTCTTGAATTCCCTCCCGGATTGGATCTTGTCCGAGTCCAAAAAAGCGTTGTTGAAGTTCTTGATTGAGTTCTCGCCGTATCCGAGTCGGGAAATGAGCCCCTGACACAACACTCGGGAGTAGGTGGCGGTGGCGTTTCTCGACCCGAACGTGAGTCCAGACAAAGCGATGTCGATGTTCTCCTCAGGCTAGATCGGATCCAAGCCTGGAAGAAGTGTTGGTTGTCGATTGTTTGAAAAAACTCCTTACTAATCCTTGATGTCCTTGGAGGTGTATCACGGCCTATCCGCATGCCGCAGCCTCCGCATATGGGTTTTATGAGCTTGCTGAGATTCGCGACCTTTCCGCGCAGTCTGCCTTCAAAAGGACGCCCGGAAGCATTCGGACTCTGTTTTAGGCGTTCTTCGGCTTCACGGAAAGCTGACGAAATTATCTTTCCAGCGCATCCAATCGCATCCCCAAATTCCTTCTGAATCAACGGAAATTGAAGATACAAGATTGAGTCCGGAATCTATCTTCGAGTCATGACCGTATCTGAGTCGAGAAGTGAGCTTTTGGCGTACTACTCATGAGTAGATGGCCGTGGCGTTCCCAACCCGAGCGGGCGGTGTTGTTGTAGTTCCCCCCAGATTGGATCTAATCCGAATCTGAGAGGTGGAGTTCGCCGAAGTCGTTGCTGATGCAGTCGGCTCCCGAAGCGGAAAGCCTAGCCGAGGGCGAAGACGACGGCGACTCCGTTGATCGATGCCATCGAGCTTGATGAGATTGATCTTGACACTGCCCCTACCTGGCGCGCCAACTGTCGACGGGTTGCTAACCGGGGGTTATCGTCGGCAATGATTATATATGGGGTGATGCACAAGATCCAAACTCGATGGTAGCACAAGACAGGAGGGTCTTTTCTATACAGGTTCAGGCCCTCACGGTAGAGGTAATACCCTAGTCCTGTGCTCTGGGATTATAATGGTGATCTGATGATCAATGCGGAGGGAGATGTCTCTCCATGGATGGGTGCGGAGATGTGTATGTAGATCATCATGAATATCATGATGCGGGATGCTATAGATGCCGAACCAGGGGCTCCCTGCCCGCCTTATATAGTGGGGGGCAGGGTTACAGGGTAGAGTCCTGGTCGGTTACGAGGTAGGATTACTATATCTATCATGTAGCCAGATACGTAGTTATCCGGGTTTACAAGTTTATCTTCCCTATTAATTAGGGATAGCTTTATGTCTTTCCTTGTCGGGCAAGCCTTCTAGAGTCCGAGTGGTACACGTCCTTATCCACCCGACTTGGTCCATCCCCTGTCAAGTGGTCTCTTAGGCCCGCTGTGTGGGTACCCAGGGTCTATATTATCCACAGTAGGGACCGACACGGGGTGGAGCTTGGCACGGAGGCACGGGGAAGTCGAGGTTGCTGCGGCGCTCGGGTCACCGCCGGGGCTCCGGATTGAGGTGAGGTTTCGTCACTGGGTGTTGCTTGAGCTGAGGAGTTAGTTTATAGTTCGCTTGAACTACGGTTCCGATTGATTCTTGCTTCACGTCCGAAAGCAGCGATTTTTTTGTGTGCCTTGATTTGAGTTTGAGGCCGGGGATAAGGCGAGTGCTGCTTTGGTTCTCTCTTTCCATGCTGGATGATGATAAATCAACCAAACAAAGGCTTTATCTTTAATCCATCCCTCATGGACATGACCCATGCCAAAAATCATCTTGGACGGTGTAGGATGGAGCAACCAAACACACCCTAAACTATTGGGATGCTCCCATCGAGTCGCCCAACAACGGTTGTTTGTCCCTCCTCTCCGTTCGTGATCCATCTGTCCTTCCATGCTGGCTGCCATGCCACATGCAATTGAACGATTTTTTCTTTTGCTATATAAAAATTCTAGTTAAAAAATGTCCTTCAACTTAACGAAAATAGGGGTGGTGCCGCCCCAGCAAAGAGCGACTTGTCCCCGCTAGGGACACATGGCTTGTGGCCATGGGACGGTGTGGGAGGAAGGGCAAGCCGCGCCTACCACGGGCGGCATTTGGGAGCTATAAAGCCTTGACCGGGCTGCACTATGCTTGTTGAGCCTTTGTCATCCCCATGCAAGAGAGAGAAAAGAGGGAAGGGAGGGAGCGAAGACAAGAGAAGAGAGGGAAGGGAGAGCTCATGGGCAGACCACCGTGAGCTTTCGAGTGCTTCACAGTCCATAGACACCACCGCAACTAGGGCTGGAAAAATAGCTCGCGGCTCGGCTCGGGCTCGGCTCGGAGGTGCTACCTAGCTCGAGCCAAGCCAGGCTCGGCTCATTTCTGACCGAGCCTGATATGGCTCGGCTCGGCTCGGCTCGTTGGTATCTTTGAACATGAAAACGCCTTTGGCTCGTGACTCGGCTCGGCTCGGAGGTGTTATCGAGCTCGAGCCGAGCCTGGCTCGGCTCTTTTTTGACCGAGCTTGGCCGAGCCAGGCTGGGCTTAGCTCGTTTCCACCCCTAACCGCAAGCTGACCCCTACAGGTATGGGCATACTCCGCAGTAAGCGCCCTACGTAGGAGGTTCCAGCTCTCACAAACTCCTTCATGCTGACCTCCATAGGCGCTAGACCCTTTCAGCCGTCTAGGGTTCTCACAGTATATAGCTTGTGGCTCTTCTTTTGCCGATATAATGTGATTCTCTCGAGGTATTGATCGTGTCGGTATGCAATCTACAGTTTTCGGAGCGATAACCTCTGCGCCACGATCTACAAGCTCTTATTCGACAACAGAGCACCCCTTCGGACAGTTCTGGTGGTCGTGCGCTCTATACTGGTGCACTCTAGGGACCCTCCAACACAGGCACTTATCGACGCTACGGAGATTTTTGATGTTCTTGCTAGATGTGATGTGCACCCCCTTCCCTCAATAGGTGGACTCCTTTAGGCCGGCCCTAGGCAGTGAGGTGACACTTCTCGGCGGTGCATAGTCGACCTACATCATTAGATGTGCTATGCTAGGAGTACTTGATAGTGTATGTCAGAACTTGTTTTAATGATGTGTTCCAATGTATGTCACTACTATGGTATCATATGTTGACTAATCTATCTGGATATTTTCTCTATTGCAGTTCAGTCTTGCCATAAAACTCATCACCGTGCTCATTGGGCCGATATTGCTCGATATGACCAATTAGTGTGAAAGCACGCAACCGTATTACCTCTCCACCGTCAATCCAGCACTATATGATGTGATGGGTCATCATCAAACCGGGCACCTCTACCACACATCTGATTGTGACGTGACATTTTACTGCAAAAACCATAGGCACATTAACTCTCTGGCAGGGAGCATATGTGCAACCATCCTTCCGCAGTGTGCTAGCACCATCCGGACCAATAATTCACATCCTACGAATTGAATGCACCCTCCTATTTAAATGGCTCGAAATGTAGTGTTATCGTGGAGGTCATAGCGGCCATAGTTCTGCTCACTTGTTTGTGTCACCCAGATGGTGACGGTCGTATGGACTAGGCATGCAAGACCATGCACCCTCTCCAGAGTTTCTGGTAGTACCCAGGGCTTAATACGACACAAACCCTACATTGTTGCGAGATCTAGAGTTCAATCGAGGTTAGCTGAAGTGCCAGCACATGGTGAACACGGTTGTCCAAGTATATGACCAACTTCCAGATAGGTTTACAGGCCGGAGATTCTACCAATATGCGATGGATGAGATTAATATACAATCTGAACTAACATACTTACTTTGTTTACATTACAGTAATAAATCTCAATTGCTCACAGTTAGGGGATTGCGGTTTCACGAAATGGATGGACGATTCGTTCCCGATGGCTACATATACCTACATCGACCATCTCCATGTCAGGATAAACGAATTGGAAGACCATCTAAATGATATCGCGAGGGCAGAACAAATTGCAGAGCAGTGACACGAAGGAATCCTAGACCCACAACATGAGGTAAACCCTCCTTTTACCAACTTAGCATGCTTATGTGATTGCCACTACCCAGAAAGGCCGAACGATGAAGTGCATGGTCGAGAAGGATCAATAATAGGAAAATGACCACCTAGAGTACCCATATTTCGAACCAAACCTTTCATGCACCAGTTGATGGTGCCCTTGCATGTGCCACTTTTCAAACCAAACGCCGTAGAAACTTGTATGCCCATACCAAATAAATATTTTGTTACAAATATTCCGTCTATTGCTTTCACTCTATCTTATTGTCACTGACATATATTTTAGGAAAAAGTGCCGATTTGGTCTCCCAATTATACCCGTCGGACCACTTTGGTCCCTAAACACAATACCGGACTTGTTAGGTCCTTGAACTCTCAAAACCGGACTTGGCTAGTCCTTTGACCGGTCAAAGCGGTGGTTTTAAGGTTTTCACTTACACTGATGTGGCCGATTTCTTCTGCATGGACGCCATTTGGGGCTGCTGCATCAGCAAAAGTATGCTAGATCTGCCACGTAAGCTGCCACTCCGCCTAAAACCACCGTTTTGACTGGTCAAAGGACTAACCAAGTTCGGTTTTGAGAGTTCAAGGACCTGACAAGTCCAGTATTGCTGTTCAGGGACCAAAGTGGTCCAACGGGTATAGTTGACGGACCAAATCGACACTTTTTCCTATATTTTATGCTTCAAACATTGTCATTTTATTACCTCACTTGTTAGCCACCCCTCAGCACGACGTCAAATATCAATGCAAAAGGCACAGCTGCATTAACTCACGTATCGACCAACCCTTTATGTGTGACGTGACCAATCACTACAAAATTTGCACATGCATTACCTCAATTGTCAGCCACCCCTCTCTGTGTGACATGACCGTTTATAACAAAAGCCGCCCTCGTATTAACTCACTTGTCGGTCACCCCTCTCCGTGCAACATCACATGTCACTGCGAAATCCATAGGCGCATTAACTCTTTGGCATCTAGCACTGTGCAAGCACGCAACCATGCGTCACTAGCCGTTGGGGCACGTTACCAGCCATTGCATACCATTTAGACAATTGAACCCACCCCCTCAGCCGCTCGGCTTGGCTATTTAAGCCCCACCCGAGCTACTCAAAAGCATCACAGAGAAGAGAGAATAGGAGAAGTGTAGATGGAGAGAAGAGAGAACAAAGGCTAAAAAGAGAGACCAACCCAAGGGCCGTTATGCATGCACTTTCCCTTGCCCCCAAGGGAATGCATTTGGGAGGCCATCCCGGAAGGCATTCAGGAACCTATGTGTCTATGCAGGGATCTTTGCAAATTCGTGAAGTTCACTGATATCTCTTACACCTACGATAGGAGGTATTGAATGTGTGTAAACTACGCGCATGACCAAATCGAGGAGATGCAGAGGGTAAGTTACTGATCACATTTATAATTCCGTTAAAAATATATTACTGCTCGAACTAATCTACATCGTGTTACCCTTTGTATCTTTCATTGTGCGAGTTCATTCAGTATTTGGACACCGAGAGAATTCCCAGCAATGGGAGTATCTGTTTAGGGAGGCGCGGTCTCGCAGAGCTAGGGTAGAGTAGTCGTGGCATGAGGCTAAAGAGGAAGAGAAAAACATACATTGGCAAGAGGAGATGGATGCACAAATAGAGGTCGAATGGCGGTGGCAGGCTGATAACCGTGAGGCCGACCATAAAAGAAACGCGAAAGGCTGCTACAGCTAGGGCAGCAGGACCTAAAGTCTTTGAGAAGGAAAAATACCACCAGTGCACACAATAGATTGATTGTAGTAGAGTACCACCATGTTTTTTTAATTCGTCTAAGGCATGTTAGGTTTAGATCCGGCACACTAGTACTACATCTACTACGTGTACCGCACATGTCATTGTTACTATGAATTGTGTAATTCATGTGCTTGTAATCATCATTTGCTCACCTGAACTATGTTTGAATTATGACCACTTGCTTGTGTTTGCAATTATCATGTTGGGTCATAGGGCCGAACTGCATAATGCAACAGTAACATCTAAAAAATAACTAGATGTGATGAACGTTCCTGATTTTTTGCAAAATTATTCGACAAAGGTACATAATTTTTTCCACGTACTCTAAACGTCATAACTGCACATAATAATATTACGGTACACATTAATTTTTTCATTGCAGATACCAATGCAAACTTATATTGCCGCACGCCGAAGAAGCGGCTAGACACTTGCCGCTCCGGGCAGAGATGACAACACACTACCAGCACCTAGGATGAGCGGAAACACACTAGCCGCCCCTGGCAGGGGTGGCAACTCTCTAGCCGCTCCTTGCAGGGGTGGCAAACCGCCTTCCCTCCCCCCAATCCAGAGCAGCTCAGCCCCATTTTCGGAGATGGCATAATTACAAAAGCATTCATGAAATTGAAGCTTTTTAAAATGGCGAAGAAAATTTCAGTTGAACCACACCAACTACCGCACCTTATTAATGTTCGCCCCATAACCGCCACCACTTATAGCACCAGCTTAACCTATGCAACGAGATGCCTCGTCGTGCCACACTATATGATTTGCACTTATTCTCTATAGAAAGCTTGAAAGACGACTATCGAGAAACGACCATCGCTGGCGCTGGGATGAGAGAAACACTCTCCCTCAATGGCACAACCGTTGAGAAAGCTTTTCTTGATGGCTAACGACAAGTGATCGGCAGTACGCACAAAGCCGTCGTCGGGACGACGACGACTCAGTCGCCTTTTTCTAATCTAGTTGTACCTTTGCTTCATAATTTTTCCTCTTGTCCACTTAGTAAATCTTTCCCATTTTTCTCCAACTTTTTTTTTCTAATCTAGTTGTATTTGAAGGGGAAAACACATCTTACTTCAATCTTCAGCTTACGTTTTTGGAGGATAAATTATTTGATCACTTTTATTGACTGGTATGTTTCCTCGAAGGTTACAGATGATGCTATAATAGTGTTTTTAGGGGATGAAGGCCAGTAAAATACATTACAAGTTACTATTCATCGTTCTTGTGTTGCATGTTAAGTTTTTGTAATATAAAACTTTATAACAAGTTATTTTGCAGTTTTACTATTTTATAAATTATAAATCTTTATTTTTATGTCCTAATTTTTAATGATGCGGTGCTTCTATTGTGCACTCAAAATAATTCATATTTGTGAACCCCCTAGTTTTCCAATTCTGGATCTGCCATTGGACGTGGCTCCTCCCCCTTCTGATATATTGGTTGATGCTCCCCTCTACTCCTCTGTGATTCTCGCTTATTTTATCCACCAACCTCCTCACTAGTGGAGACATCACCCTTAATCCTTGATACGCGAATAGTTTGTTTCTATTCATTCTTCTCCTCTGATCACTTGTGCCTTCTCTCTCCCATCTTTTTCTCTATTCCCCATCCGAGCTTGGCGGCCAAATTCGGGGAGCACAATATTGACAGCTAACTTTATTGGATTTGAAGAAGAAACCATGCAAATTTGGAGAAGATGAATACTCAAAATATTTGCATGAGACATTACCCGTGAGAGTAGAGAACATTTGGCTTGCTCTTATTAAAGACCTCACTTGCTTTTGTGAAACGTTTTCTTTTGCCATTGTTTCACTATTAAAACATTTTATTTTATCTTATGAAACAGCGGCCACCTAAAACATCTTGCTTGCTCTTGTGAAACAATCACAATATGCCTAAAACTTTTCTGTTTGCTAGCCTAAAACATATTTGTTTACTTGCTGAATATTGCTTGTATGGATTGAAACAACCGTGAATAGCTGCTAAAAATTTTGTGTCAATATTTTAAATAATGTTTCATGTAGTAATGCAAAATGTTTTAGTTATACTTAAGCTTTGTTTGCGATAGCCAGTACTCATATTCCTCATATCCAAGTTAAGCATAATATTGTGTCTACTCTTGCGAAACATTGCCCTTTTTTTTTTCACAAAACATGTTTTCCCGTATGGAAACATCCTCGCTAACATTTAAAACAATGTTTCACGCGTCGAAATGTTTCAGTACTATTCCAACTTACTTTGTTTCTTACCATCACAGCTAACGTTTCGAAAGAAAAAAAAAAGAAAAGAAAGAAAACAGGATCGGAGGTCTGATCGCTAGCACCTTGCCAGAGAAAAAACAAAACTCTCCAAGCCCAACCATTTCAAACAGACATGACACTTCACACTCCGTGGGCTGTGGTCATGCGGCCCATTACCTAAATGGAGAAAAAATGGAAATCAATGTGAATTGGTATCTGGCCTCATCGCTCACCTGATAGACCATTTCAGCAATCTCCATTATTTTGCCATTCTTGGGTGCAGGAACACGGTGCTACTTCTGGTCATTTGCAAAGAAGACAGAGGATTTTTTAACATTTTTTTATTTTTAACTAAATAAATAGATATCCATTTAATAGCATTAAATAAATAGACTTCTCTCATCGGTCCAAAGGGCAGTATATATATATCCTGCGTTTCCACAACAGGAATTTGAATTTCCGCCATACTGTTTAGTGTGATTTAGCCAATGGATAGAGTCGCGTGGCAGGCAACTAGTGGGATTTATCTCCCTGCCAATTGGCAAGATGGGATTCGCTCAAGGGGGGAAATCATCCTATTGGAACGATAGGATTTGAAGGCGGGGAAAACCCATGATTCCAAC
Organism: Raddia guianensis; assembly: GCA_036346415.1. NCBI lineage: Eukaryota > Viridiplantae > Streptophyta > Magnoliopsida > Poales > Poaceae > Raddia > Raddia guianensis. The sequence goes on along the minus strand of CM070543.1, from coordinate 14,075,343 downwards.
GGGTGGGATTTGGCCGCCCATATAAACCCTACACTGCGTTGTGGCCATTTGGACGAGCGCTCGGCTGAGTGAAGAGAGAGGGAGGAAGAGAGAAATGAAGGGCGAGAGGGAGGAAGAGGAGGAGGAGAGAAAGAAAGAAAGAAAGAAAGAGAGGGAGAGGAGGAGAGGGAGGAATAGGATCGTTTCCTACGGGCGGCTTATGAGATACATTTTTACAATTTAAAGTTATAAATTGTGAAAACAAGGTAGGTTAACCATCTAATCCAGTTTTGTATTATTAGATAAGTTAGTCATGTACACGAATGATTAATATTTTAAATTAGCATAATTTAGTTAGAAATACAACTTAAATTACATTAGTTGAAGCATCGAGGTTATGTGATAGGTAGAGTAGTACAATAGTATTGTTAGGTGGTAAATCCGTACAATGTTTAGTGACACCCAGTTAGTATATGTGTGATTTGTAGGGAAGATCCAGTATATAGTACGTTTGTAGTGTAATTTTCAGCGTAGATCTGAGGTAGTAGTATATGTCAGTTATTTGTAAGCAGTAGCATTCTGACTTTTTGCACAATCATGATGTCAAAAAAAAAATTAAACGCCATGTGTAGGGTACAAATCATGGTTACGTTGAAATAATTTGCGGATATGTTTTCCTTGAGTAGGAATAATGCTAGACAAGTTATATTTTCAAATAATTTATGTTGAATGAGAAGCTTTGTATGGTGAAACCGGAGTTGATCTGTTCAATTTTTAGCCAGTCATACTAGGGATATATCTAGGCCGACTGAAAGGATGTTCGTTACGGACCTTTGGACTAAACCCAAAAGAACATATGAAAGGTTAGTGCTGTGGTGAGCCGTGCCATGGAAGGATACTATTGAGAGTTGATATCGATAATGTCTACCCAAAATTGGAGGCGTTATGTGGAGATTGCTACTAAACATAATTTCCCTTTAGCGTTGTTTTCTCGAGCGAAGTTGAATCAACATGTTGGGTCAAGCGGGGCAGGAGAGAATGAAACAATGGAAGCCACAGTTGAAGAAGAGGTACAACATGCAGAGGGGGCTGATAATGCGAACATCATAGAGGAAGGCGAACGCGTTGAGTTAGAATGAGGGAGGAAACATTAACTTGAAAATGCCTAAGGAGACCGGTGTGCCAGATGAAGGGGAAGAAATTGTAGCAATTGTAGAACAGATGGAGGTGGAGGATGCGAAGCAAGAGCAAGTCCCCGAGGAAGACATGTCAGACGATGAGAGAGGATTCGGAGATCGTCAAATTCTGGATGAGTGGAACTCATATAACTTCGAGGAGTTATCCGTACTTGAAGATACTCACAAGGGATGGGACTACCATGTGAATGAGGTGACGCAGGGCGCAATGTATCCAGATTAGGCTTCAATTTCATCTATCGTCAACCATTGGTTAGTGTCCCTAAAGAATTGAGGGTTAAGTACGATAAGAGTGTGTACGATGTGAAGTGTGTGATGCCTGATTGTCAATGGCAGGTTCATGCTTTAGTGGGTGGATTATTGAATTTGTTCGATGTGAAACAGCACAATTGTCAGATGGAACGAGTGATACAAAGGCATAGGATCATACTTTTGTAGATGTCATGTAGGCACAAATAGTGGATAACCTCATCTTTGAGTCTGGATCGACAATAAGAGCCTCGAGAAAAAAAAATCACTACAAGTTCGTTATCCCCGAGCTTGGAGGAAAAAACATAAAAGGCTTCGGAGATGAGATTTAGTACTTATGAAGCATTGTATGCCAACCTATTTGCCCTTTTAGATATCATAAGCTAAAGGAATCCTAGGACTTACTTCAACAAGGAGTACCCTGCCTCTCTGGAGCGGACACCGGACAGATGGTTTTGTGGCGGACATTTTTTGCTTTGGTCCCTTGCATCAGAGCCTTCACATATTGTCCACCCATCTTGTGTGTGGATGATACTTTCCTTACCAGCAAGTATAAGGGACTGATATTGACAACTTTCGTGGTCGATGGAAACAACTAGATATTATCAATGGCATTTGCTTTTGCAAAAGATGAGAACACTAATAGTTGGTATTTTGGAGCATGATAAGCATCATGTAGTTGTTGATAGGCCAATTGTTTGTGTAACACATGACATACATGCAGTGCTGTTGCAGGCAATCGAACATATCAATAATAGTTCTGAAAGCTGTGGGAATGCGCAATGGACAAACATACAGAGCAGGTGGTGTATGAGACACATGGGTGCCAATTTCTACAACCGTTTCAAGACTAAACATTTCTTGACTCTTTTCAAGAGGCTTTATAAGCATAACCACCAAAGGAAAGTTCAATAAATTATGGGGGATACTCGACGAGCTTATCATAGGGCAGACCGAAGAGCTAGCAGGCTGTAGCCAATCCGCAAGGTCACATACCTCGGCCATAGGATCTTTTTGTATTGGATCAAAGACGATCCAAAAGAGAAGTGAACTCTATTATATGACAAAGATGGAGCTCGATATGGAATAATGACCACAAACCTGGTAGAGGTATATATTGGGTGATGTGAGGGTCGAGGAAATTGCCCCTAGTTGCAATTGTTTAGCGGTATAAGCCATATCGGAATACAACTGAAATCCTGAACAATTGTATTTTCGGGGATCTCTCAGGGTCCCCACAACTAGTATATTAGATTATTATGTACATCGTACATACCATTGTTTGTCTGCACCGTGTAATCCGTGTGTTCATACAATGTAATGAACAATTTTGATGTTCGAACTATGACCATTTACTTGTTTTGCAATTTTCGTACGTAGTGCCTGATAGGGATTGAACCAACTAATGCAACAGTAACATCCTACGAAGAACTCGATGTGAAGGAGCATGTTGGGTTTTTCCAAAAAATTTTCAGGCAAGAGGTAATTTGCCACGTAAGTCAAACGTGCTAGCTGGCCATAATAAAATTGTCGCACTTGTCGCCTTGAACTTTAAATCTGCATCACATTTCAGTCTAATGAGGAACATACTCCCACCCATGTCTAACTGGTGTATTGTACATCTTTAAACATGGATAGTAAATATGCGCCGTTTCAATAGCTGTCACTTCCATCAGCCCTATTAGCTAGTTAAAATGGCGGGATATGGGTCGATCCAATTAGCAGCCAATCCAAATGGCGGATAGAGGTCGGCTCTATTTTCCGCCAGTGGAATCGATGGGATTTCATACCCGTCATTCGATCCGGTGGGATTTGAATGCACCCTATTTCCCGTCGTCTGACTGGGCGGGACTCGGCTCCATGCTTTTTTCTGCCGGTTTGACTAAGGGGAGGAACCTATCAATTTAATTTAAATTAGTGGATATTTATTTATTATTTTAGAAAATATAAATTGTTAAAAAAATTCGAAGATGGAGTTCGTACGGGCCTATGACATACATAACATACGCTGGTGGGCTTCGGGTGAGCTCAAGGATTTCATGGAGATCGCGGTTCATGGAGTGGTGCGAGGGGTCGTTGGACGCCGTCAGCGCGCCACCTAACCACAAAAGACAAGGGGGAAGTAGAACCACCCACACAAACAATGAATTTCAGGCCAAAAAAAAAAATAGTGGAACCTGGAAACGGTCAACCACCGCGCCCAGAACACAATCGGTAAATTCGATTTTAAACATAATTAACAAAGACTCATTTCGGAGTACTATTTAGATTTGTTTTAAAATAGTTCAAAAAAATGGCAGGTCGATATGATGTTCCCGAGTAATGTAAAGAGTCCCTATTGATTCTGTTGAAATAGTCTCACATTGGAAGTGGGAGTGCCTCAGCATGGTTTATAAAGTTAAGGGTGCACCCTCTTATTGAGCTAGCTTTTAGGGGAGATGTGACGCAAAAAACCTAAAGCCATTTGTTATCGTTGGACTGCATATCTGGCGTGCCAACGGTCTTAGAGTGCTTTCGGCGGCGCGCCATGCATGTGCGGTCTGCCAACAAAATAATTGATACAAAACAATTGGTATCAGAGTCTAGGTGGCCCGTCTGGTTCCAGACATTCTTGACCCATGTGTGATGTAGAGATTGTTGAAATAATCCCATATTGAAAGTGGGGAGGGTCTCCCAATGTGTGATGGGGAGATTGTTGGAATAGTCCCACATTAGAAGTGGGGAGAGTCTCAGTATGGTTTATAAGGATGAGGGTGCACAACCTCATTGAGCTAGCTTTTTTGGGTGGAGATGTGACTCAAGAAACCTAAAGCCCAATGCTGTATGTTGTGTCTGTATATGCGGCAGGCCAACGGCATGGGGTGGTCGATGGGCGTACCATGTGGACGGCCCGGCCAACAGGTTCTATAATTCAAGTTCAGTTTCGACTGGTCGAATTTTTTAGAGGTACATAAATAAAAATAACATATTTGTTTGATAATTCAGCTGGTTCAGTTAGAGGTGTGCCCATCCCTACCGCATGGAGCATGATTATTGCGTAAATTCATTCACCTATGATGCTAGCTAGCCAGAGCATAAAAAACAGAATTTTAGAACGGTATCCGTCGCCGACGGATACCTCCCCATGCGACACGTGTCCCCGCCCGGCTCAACCCTGCATACCATGCGCTGCTGAGGAGGAGGAGGAGGAGGAGGAGGAAGGAGGAAGGAGAGCCTACCTCGACGCCGTCGACCTCGCCGTCGCCGCCGACCGACGCCGCCGCCGCGGGTTAGGAAATATTAGGGTTTGAGTTAGGGAATATTGGGGTTCCTGTGGTGTAGAGGAGGTCGGGGAGGCGGACGACCCGGCGGTGGGTGGGGCTCGTGGGCGGTGGCGCGGCCAGAGCTGTGGAGGGCGAAAGGCGGGTGGGCCGACAGTGAGGGGACCGCCCTCACCCTCGGGTTAGGTGGGCGGCGACGGCTCGGCGGCGGGAGGCTCAGCAGTGAGCGGCGGGCGGCGAGCCGCCGCCGGCGGCATGGAGGAGGAAGCGGGGTGGCGGGGAAAGGAGAAAGAGGCGGGCTCGCCGGGAGGAGGAAGGAGGCGGCGGGCAAGGCAGGAGCGGGCGGCGGCGAGGCGCCGCCGCCGCGCGGATAAGGAGGCGGAGGCGGAGGGCTGGCGAGGAGAGGAGGCGAGGCGGCGGGGGAGCGAGCGAGGAGCGAGGTGGGTGCGGGGGGCGAGTGGGTGAGCGAGTGGATGAGGGGAGGCTCGGGGACACGTGGCGGCTGGGGGAGGATCCCGTCGGGACGGGGGCGGGACGGGATCTTGTCCCCTAGTCGCCCCCCCAAAAAAAAAACAGAATATAAATTCTACTACAGAAAAATGCCAGCGCTGGGGCGGAAGCTAGCACACGTACAATGATTGAAGGTGTCTATTCCTATTTTCTTTTTTTCGCAAGTTTAATGTAAGCGCATCACATCTTTTAGCTAGCGTGATGAGCATTATTTCAGTAAAAAAAGTTGAACAGGGAGAAACCATGCATGCATGTTTTTGCCCACTTATCGAGGATCTGAGTGGCCTGGCAACCGAATTTTGATCACCGCGAAAAAGTAAGCCACTGAATCTAATGCCCTCATCACATGGGACGAGAGATGCTATAGCTCCTCTTCTTGAATCCAATACCCTAACATGCCAATCAAAAGATGCTCTACACTGCCCCCCTCTCATGTGGGCCTCTCTCCCTGACATGTGGGCCTCTCTCCCTGACATGTGGGCCTCCCACCATGTGAGCCAAATCGCTTTAGCAAGAGCTGTCCCTAGTTAGCTAGCTTGCACCATCGATCGATCAACCTGATGCCTCTTTGATTTGCTCTCCCTTTAATCTGCCGATCTCCATGCACCCATCTTGGTTCATGGCTTAATGCGGCGTATGTGCTCATGATCTGACATATAGATGCTTTCTTTCTCAATTTCAGACGGCCACGCCACGCAAAGGCGTACGGCAATTGCAGCCACGTTTGAATCATGCGTGCGTGCATGCATGCGATCGATGAAGAAGCTAGCAGCTAGCTAGCTCTGAATTCCGATCGAGCGAGCTGCAGCCTGCATGCGAGGTGAAGGGTCAATGGCGACCTGCATGCAATGCAACTGCAACTGCAAGTAAGATGGAGCCTGATAAGACAAAGCTGGCAAATGACCAAACGACTCCGCCATGATCATGTTCAGATAAGACAGCGACGCCAACGTGTACGTCCGACCGTCCAGCGGATTAGCACTTGGGATAATTAATTAACACTGCTAATCCGGCGTCAAGCCGCATTTCATTCCTCTCCGTTCTTTCCTGCCTTTGTATCATGTCATGTCACTCAAAGGGGTTAATCATCTAGCTAGGCTGGGCATATGATATAAGCTTAATTTGCCATGCATGCTATTGGCTTGCTTGCCTCAGGATTGCACAGCTATAGCTAGCTGCTTCTAGAGAACCATATTCTAAGGTTGAATGGTGTGTGTTCCTAACTTGATCCCCCCTTTTCTGTGTGTGTAGTGTTTGTTCTTCCTCTAGTTCCTTTCACTTTTTGTTTCTTCTGGCTTCGATTTTTCAACGGGGCACCAGAAGTTTAATTTGGCTTTAGAATATTATTATCCTGCCAATAAGTGGTGGCTTCAATAGCCATGTTGTCATCATGGATATATGCGTCTCTTTCTTTTCCATCACCATTTGTTGAGATGCGGTTGGAGATCGATTTCTTGCGTCCATCGATCCATATGAGCCGGAGACGCGTATTTATATAAAGTAGGGATACGTGGCATTCGTCGACACATATGAGTCCATGTGTCAGTGGCGGTACTTTTACAATTTAAAAAAATACTACCTCTGTTTTCTTTATTTGACGTCTTTTACTTTTGTACATGTTTCTAACTATTAACAATTCTTCTTATTCAAAAAAATAGTACAAACATGAAAAAAAAAGTAATTAAGGCATACTTAAAGTACTTTTATTAATAAAACAAATCACAATAAATAAATAATGTTTACATAGTTTTTTTTAATAAAACGAATGGTCAATGAGATGTCCAAAAGTAAAAGACGTAAAATAAAAAAGACGGTAGGGAGTTTTATTCTAGATGGTAGGGAGAGTATTATTCTGGATGGTTAAAGACGTAAAATAAAAAAGTGGCACAAGCATCTAGACACCGATAAAAACATGTTATGTATACGGTTCTGAAATAATATTGTGTCTATGGATATATATATAAGAACATGTACAATGGTACAAATCAACTATCTATAAGTCATTTATAAAGTTTGCCATATAGGATAAATAATGACGTGCATGGATGAGAGAGAGCGCATAGAGATGACTCTACACGCGAATTAAGAAATCTTGTGTGTAATTAAGTGGCATAAAAAAAATATGAAGTTGTCTTTAAGCCATCTGTACCATTGTATTATTAGTTGTCTCTATGTCATCTCTATAATCAACATGGCAATACTTAGAGATGATTGTTGTCTCAACCATGGTACATTCTCTAAGCTTAATTGCATTGACGGTGACAGATATCTTATGTCTCTGTGACGCACGTGCCTTAGACCATCTGGGCGAGCGTCGCGCGTGTGGTAACAAACAGCTAAGTAGGCGTATGAGATTTTTCGTTTATACGGGGTCAAGCCGAGAGGAGGCGTGGAAAACATTGGACGCAAAGGAGGTAGAAGTCGTAGCGAGAGATCATTAGCTCCAAGCTAGCTCACCTTGTTCCGTGCGTCAATCGCCTTGTTTAGTTCATTAATTAATTAATTAATCTCTTTTCGTGTTCGTGTTGTCGTGGAGATTACGACATTTGGCACTTGCTCTCGTTGGAAGCTAGCTTAGCTATCTAACCAGTGAATCATTACCTGGAGTGTCATGGGATCGAGCAAGTGGAGGGATCGAGATCAAAATAGTGATAATAATAATTATTAAGTGGCTGGTGCAGTGTACTAACTACGTAGTACCGCACCATTAATTTCTACTGCAAATTGTGTTGCTTCTGTCTCGTGCAAAATAAATGGCGATCAGTTCATCACCAACCAAAAGTCGTTCGGTCTCGGAAAAGTTCAGAGTTGGATCACTTCACTTTAGCGATTAGCTGGTAATTAAACCATTGGACGATATATGGCTTTTGGGTAGAGTTTGATAAACCCTATTAATTTAGACGGAAGAAGTTAGTGGTTGTACTCGCGATCACTCACATTTGTTTTGATAAATGAGCAAGGTGACCCGCATTTTTTTGTGGTTATATTTTTCTTAATCCTCTAACTTGACATACACTGTTATTTCTATTTTTTAAAAAATTTATATAATTTTAAATTTTTATTAGAGCTAATATAAACTCTTTCTTTTAATCTAGTATGGGCTCTTATTTCTATTATTTTTAATTCTAAATTTTTGTTATTGTTTTTCTATAACTGATACGAACTATTTTTTTAGTCTAGGAAGGACTCTTATTTTTATTATTTTTTATTATAAATTCTTTATTTCAATATCACCGTTATAATCTGGACCCACAATAATCAACGATGTATAGCTTTTTTTCCTTTCCGATTAACATGGGATTTTCTTGTATTTTAATATTAATATGGTGGCTCTGTTTAACTCTACTTCGTATAATAGATAGATTTGAGATCATGTTTTATGCATTTTTTTCTTTATCATATTTTTGAACGCTTTGCCTTTTATGCCGTATCTCAAAAAATTTGCAGTCACAATATAAACATTCCCAAGTAAAATTAACAAACTCGTGGACAAACTAAGTGAAAAAACATCCTAAGTTAATGAACGATTGATCCAGAGTGTACCGACAGTCTGACACTAACGGTTGTGATAACTGATAACATACCTCATTGTGCCATGAAGAGCGAGTTTTGAATTGTTTCCTTTTCTGTTTGCCTTAACAATATATGTCATATATATTATTTTGGTTTGGAATAAGTCCATATCATATCCTCAACTATTTGAGAAGTCTATCCTACACCCCATACAACAAAACCAATTATTTAACACCCCAATTATCAAAATTGGGTCTACGTATAAATTTATTTAAGAAAACACCTAGATAATATTATATTTATTGCTAATTTTATAAATAATTTATAATGGTAATGAGCGGTCAAAATCAGGGAGAGAGCATTAACCAGGCAGACGAGGACGAGAAGGAAGCAAGAGAGAGGAGCAAGGAGAAGCGTAGCCGGTCGCCGCCGCAGCGTTCTCCGTCGCCGGTCCACCCTCGCCACGTCCGTGCGCACGCAAGCCAAGCTTCATCCTTGCGGGGCCCAGACGTCGTCGCCGAGTGCCGCCGACCGCCGCCGCCGCCGAACCACGCCGATCGTTCGCCGCGCAAGATTGGCGGCCAAGCGTCCGGACGCGGTTGGTGCGCGCCCTGTCATGCCCCTGCATCGCTGTGGATCCACCGCCGAGCCCCGCTCCGGGCTCATATATATAGTTACGAGCAGAGCTCACGTGCTTCGCACGTGGGCGAAGCCCCGTGTAGTGCATTCCAGTTTGTTAAGTAGATAGAATTAACATAGATATGATCATATATAAAGCCAAAAGAGGAAACGGAGTCCAGAAGATTAGTTATCTGACATCACTAAGTGGATAGGACTAACATAGATATGGTCATATACAAAGACAAAAGAGGAAACAGTGTTCAAAAGACCAGGCATTTGACATTTTAGTGGGCTGAACGGTGGTGAGATGAACCTCACCAGATAAACAGACTAACATGACACAGGCTGTAAGGACAACATCTTTCTGTTGCTACTGCTCAAGGTGTCATTAGGTTGCACAGTTAACTATGTTCAGGAGCTTGGAACAACTTTCTATTCGTCAAGCTTGCCGCTGCAGGGAGGGGCTTGGTGGTAGATCTGCAAGAGAACACGCAGTAACTATTTTCGGAGCAATACCGTTAATTTGTATATATAGCACTCCATTTGTTCACCTTTAATGTTGAGAGCTGTTTGCTTAATTTTGGAACATCTATATGGGTTTGGTCATCTAGGTATTTGTAGCAATTGAAACAAGAATTTTGTAAGCATGTAATGTATCAAGAGTCATTTGCAATCGAGGGTTTTTTTTTTATATTCACAGGGTTACCATTATTTGACAATGATCTATATGCATAAGAGATAGAATAAAGGCAATATGACTTTGTTCGCTAAGTTGCATGTTCTACAATGTATTATACATGCTGAAAATGGGCTAAATCGCTATCTCAAAATTAATAACACAGACGTAAAGCTAGCAAGGTTGGATCATTTGCTCTATGCTCAGGACTTATGATAACTTATGGTTAAATCAGCTAAGTCAGGATGAAAGCAAGCAAGATTGAATTTTTTGTCATTGCATTGCTGAATATTACATGTACAGTACATGGCTAAATCAATGAAATGGTTTCCACTCAATTGAAACATGGTTGAATCAGAACATTCTCTCTATACCTCTTTCCTTTATAGGTGTCAGCAAGACTGCTTGGTTTAGGTGGTGGAGTGGTTGCCATCAGCGATTTGTTGATGTCAGCAATAGCCCGATCTGTTTCCTGCATATACCAGGTGGTGGAGTGCAAGGAGTCAACAAAACTAAACTAAACACAACAAGGTATCAAAGAGGGCCTCAATCTATCTTGTTTATAACATCATGATATTTGCAAGAAATAAAAAAAATTGTCCCAAAGCAAAGACATATGCAGGTCTATTTGATATAACATGGGTTATGTAAAATAACTTGAACTATCTAGGATTCTTTACTCTAGTTGATAGTGCATAGCAAGAGGACATTATTTAGCACCTTAGGCAAATAAAAATATTAAAAAAACATGGTGTAGAGACTGAGGAACCCAAGCGAGTTTGTAAATCTGAATGGAGCAATACTGGATAGCCTCTGCACCCTTTACATCATGCATCTAGGCAAAAAAGAAAAACAAAAGTAGCATGGGCTATAGTTTAGGACCTGAATAATTTTAGAATATTTAAGCGTATAATGTATTGATATTACGCATGACCAAAAAATTGAAACAATGGATACGATGAAGAGTGGAATTACCAGTGTTTAGCATTAGCACATCCCTTAAGACTGAACTATACAGATGTAGGCAGTAACCAAGAAGGGGGAAGGTGTGATGATATGAGCTAGAATATACCAAGATGTGAGTGGGCAGAATGAATAAGGCAACCATAAGTAAAAACTTTATATATATGTAGAAGGTACCTACCAATAGTCAACATGAAAGTATCTTAAAACAATCAATAATTGTTCATGTTTAATAAGCACTTTCCTCAAACTTTACAGTAAAAATACAAAGTATGTTTGATGCTACGCATCCAACTCAATATCAATCGACCAACATAAAAGAATAACCACATGGACGCAACAAATTAGTACCGTGAAACCCTGCTGAGCACTGGACAGTAACATTGCTATGCTGGCTTATTGAAGCTATTGGTTTCTATTACAGAAATACTTTGGAAAATAGCCGATATTTTCCTTACCCAATAGCTTTCGTATACCTACCCCGCATAAAGCTGTTATAATACTTGTAACACCAAACTGTATTCGATCCTACATTACATAAAGTCCCACTGCAACCATTCCAGTTCGCCATCAGACGGTAGCGTTCTTGTGCCAGCCACTCAGGACAGTGCACCACAAGCACTAAACATTCAAGAAGCACCAGTAGAATAAACAAGGGATTCACGAAAGGATGTTAGCAGTTCACTAGACTTATTTCCAGAGACAAAAGTGCTGCCATTAGCATGACAATCGGCATCACATCAATCCAAAAACGAAGCAGAAGAAATAACAACACTCGGTCTAAATATGTCTAAAAACACACCAATTTCGTCGCCGTTCCCCCTTTTGTCACCCCCGGCCACTAATCCATCATTCAAATGCAAGGCGCCCAACCAAAGGAACAAGAGATTGAGAAGGCAATGCATGCACTGGGAGCACAGAGACGGATCACCTCATGGCCGTCACGGCAGGCGAGGCTGTAGGCGGTGCAGACCCTCGCGGCGCCGGCAAGCACGTCGCGGACGCCGGGCGGCTGGGCGCCGGAGGGGGACAAAAGGCCGAGGCACTGCTCGGTGACGACGAAGGCAGCCACGGCGGCGCGCGCGGCGAGGAGGCGGCGGCGGACAGGGGGAGGCGGCGGTGAGGACACGGTTGCGGGTCCGACGAGGCGGAGGCTCGTTGCCACCGTGGAGGCCGCGGTCGCCGGACCGCACAGGCCGGTGTGACCAGATCTGGAGGCATCAGAGGGAGTGGGAGTGGCGGCGGTGGGGGGGGTCGGATGCGGTAGTGGGAGAAGGGGCGCTAGCGGTGTGACGCGGGCGGAGCGCAGGACAGGAAGAGGCAGCGGCGGAGAGAAGAGAGGCGGCGGCGGCGCGGAGGGGAAGAAGAGGAGGCCTGCCCGTGGGAAGAGGGGAAAATGGAGTGGGAATGAGCCGGGGAAAGCGTTGGAGAAAGGTATAAAAGCAGTGGCATTTGCGGGTAATTTCGTCCGAACTTCAGGTGCATCTACAAAGCCAAAAAGGGCATCGCTGCAAGAAGAGGAAACATTTGAGGGGGGAAACAGAAAACGACATAGGCAGAAAAGGACGAGTGTTCGGGGAGGCGGATAGAAAATCGCTAAGCACGAGGGGTTTTTTGCAAAGCTGTCCCCCCGGGAAGGGCCTAATCGGGCGGCTGGGACGGGGACACGCGGCGAGATCAGACGGCCGAGATTTTCGGGGCGACGTGGCCACGCGAGGGTGAGCCTTAGGGGGGGCGCTATATAGGGCCGCAGGCAAATGTTTACTTATTAGGCCTGCTTCTTTTTTATTTAAATTAAATTAAATCAAAATTCGTTATTTTTTAAATCAAGTAATGTAGCACCTTGTAATCAGTTTTATGATGTTTAAATAGTTCTACTTAGAGTTGCTGCAACATTCTTTTGGATTTTTCAAAAGGTCTCGAGGGATCACAACTTTTCACATTAAATTTTTCAGCCACTTTCAGCCAAGAATAACAAGACCTAAGACATCAATTAATTAACCGGGAGAATGAGACAGTACCTCGATTGGTTCAAGGGAACAAGAATTGTGCCCGTTTAAGCTCAAGTTCCCAGTTATAGCAAGGTTAGTTATCCTCGCTAAACCAAAATGGCATGTTTGAGCCGGTTCAAAACCAGCCATCTATGTTGCCGGTTCTATGCACATTTTGTAAACTATTTCATTTCAAATTCAAATATTAGCTTGCTTAAAAATCAAACATAAGACGTCCCACTCACTTTAACCTCACTTTTCTAACCATTCAAAATAGCTCAAAAGATATTCAGGGCATAAACAATGTTAAACCCATTTATGAACTATTCCATCAATATTTGTCAATTTCTTAGTCATTACCTTACACTTATCCCTACGTAATCATCTCTTATATTTTAATCCTTAGAGCATGCTTGCATGGCCGGCCGGTGTCGCCACGCATCGGCATCAATGACAGCCGCACTCACGCCATGATCACTGATTTCAAATTTTTCTCCCGACCGCCGTCTTGTGGCTGGTGGTGCGGCTGGCGATGCGGGCATCTTGCGATGCTCTTACTATCTGACTCTGATTGAGTACCACAAATGGACACTAAATAAGCATAGCGTTCATTATATCCTTGACGGCGTGTTCTCCGCTCAACCACCGCGGATCACACCCCTAGTCAGATTTCTCTCCTGCTAGCCGATTAGCCGTGCTCGGTTCGATTGAGCGGTGGGCGCAGCAAAGAGCAACACACGGGGATTACCCGAGTTCGGACTTCTTGCGGGTAATAGTCCTACTCCTGCTGAGCTTTCGCTCCTCTTGTTGTGGTTGAATGGAATGTGGTTTACAGAGTGCTTGTGAACTATGTGTTCAAAGTGCACGTACCCAACGTGCCTCCTCCCCTCTCTCTCCTCCCTTTTATACAAGACTCGAACCAACGGAGAGAGCAGAGGGTAGGCGATCTGATACTCTCGATGCTCGACAAGACACGACAGGGGGAGGCAACAGCGCCGCCCACGCTGCTGGCGCCGCTTCGCGTGCCGCAAGTGGCCTCGACCCGCCTGATCCTGCCGGTGAGTCTGCGGGTGGGGCAACCGCCTCTAGACGCGAGCGGCTATCTTAAGCAAACCTTCTCTCTGCGGTCAATTCCTCTGCGCCACGGTGGATATCGCTCAGACCTGTAGGGTCATTTATGCGGTAATCATCTCTTCACCGTCTATCCGCGTGATGTCGCGACAATGCGCTCGTCTTCGCGTTAGGGAGCCTTCACCCGAAGACTCCTTCCGTAACTCTCCTGCTGTGTGGGCCCCGCTGATGGAGGGCCTACGCTGCAGAGAGGCTTCGCCACGCGCCGCACTTTGGTGCGTGGGGCCCTCGCCCGGCCTTGATGGGCTCGCCCACACGCCGGGCACAGTCGCCCGTCGGCGTGTGGGGCCCTCGCCTAGTCTTCTAAGGGGCTCTTCACACTCGGTATTTATTACACCGACAGTAGCCCCCGGGTCCACCGTGATACGCAAACCGTCGCACAGACACTTTTCCGTTTCTCGTGCGGCGGGAGATGAATCGTGGGGGCCCACCTTCTGGCGGCCGTCGCTGATTCCCCACTGCGCGACGATCTTCCTTGGGAACCACGCCGCTTTTGGCGGAAAATCAGCAGCAGGGCAATAATGGCGGCAGCGCGTGGTCGGAATCAAACCGTCGCGACTCTCGCGCGCGCCGCTTATAAATACCCCTTTGCGCGCGTAATCCTTCCGCACGCTAAGTCCTCAAATCCTTCACCTTCTTCGCCGTTGCCTGAGCCTTCTCCGCCGCTGCCACCTTCTTTTTCGCCAACTCCTCCACCGCTTTTCCATGGCGCCCAAAGCGCGCAAAGAAGGGTCGCCGAGGACGCGCCACCGTCTGGGCCTGCTTTGCCTGCCTCTGCTATCGACGAGGACGTGGCGACGCGGCTCCAAGGGTTCGTGCCGCTCACCTCCGTCCGGTTCCGCGCCGGCACCATAGTGCCAAGCCCCCGCGACGGGGAGATTGTGACCTTCACTTGGGCGATGCTGGCGGGGCTCGTCCCGCCGTACTCGGAGTTCTTCTGGCGGTGCTGCGCCTTCTACGAGATCCAGAGCGACCTTCCCCCAATTCTATCGTGGCCCTGACCATCTTCGTCCACCTCTGCGAGATGTTCGTGGGGACGATGCCAAACCTCCCGCTCTGGCGCCGGTTCTTCACGCTGCATGCTAAGCCGCGCTCGAGCGGGGCCATTGGAAGCTGCTACTTCACGCTCCGCGACGCCGCCGCCTTCCTCCCGGTCACGGTCGGGTCCAGCTGGAAGGGCGGCACCGTCAATGGTCAGCGTGGAGGACTCCGTGGCTGCGGCGACCTTGACCTCCCGAGGGTCTGCGGAATCCCTTGCGGTGGGGGGTCTGCTCAAGACTTCGGTGAGCTAGAGGAGATGATGGGCGATCGGCGAGCTCCGCCGCAACGGGCTCACCGGAACCCGTTGTGGTGGATTTCTCTTGGCCGCCTCTGCCCGCTCGCGTGAGGGTTCGCCTACTTTGGCGATACTATGGCGATGACGATGGAGCCCGCCTTATCCCCGGAGGTAAATGCTCCTTCAATCTTTAGGGTTTCTTGTCTTGTTGGAATGTCTCTTCTTTTGACACCTTGTGATTTACGGCTTCTTCTTTTCTTGCGCCCATTGCGAGGAACGTCTTGAGAAGCGATGCTCATTTGTGGTGGCGGAGACTCTTGACGCGCGCCGGCGATATCTCTTTGCGGAGACCATCCGCCCTCTGCGATTGGGACCCACGGGGCGCAACTCAAGATGCTGCGTGGGCTGCCCCATGGAGGTCTCGGTCCCGGTCCAAGTGGCGGGGACCACTGCAGATCCATGAACCGCCCGGCGGCCGCCAAAGCTTCCAAGGCCGCTGCTGCCGCTCGGCTTTGGCGGCGACTCGATCAAGGCTCTGAAGCGCCCCTCATCCTCGGCCGGCGGCGAGCGAGGAGGAGGAGAGACGAGCAAAGAGCTCGCCCCTCGAGCCACGAGCTTCGCCGCCTCCTCCGCCCCCTCCGGTGGGAGCCTGCTGCTTCTGCCGCCCGCTTCCTTGGCGGGCGAGCGCGGCGACTCTCGAACTGGCGCCGCTGCGCTAGTTTCTTCGCTCCTCTCTTGGCGGCTTCGCCGGCACGCCGTCGCCGCCATTGCGCGGCAAGACTTCTGCCGCGACCGCGCCGCGCCACGCCCTTTGCTCCGACGGCGCCAACGTGGCGCGCCGCTGCTTCCGCAACCAGCGGCTTGACGCCGACTTCGCTTTCCGGGCGAGCAGCCGGTAGCTTTCTCTGACTTACGCACATTTTTTACGTTAGGGTTTGCATCTTTGCATGTTTTCGCATACCTAAACCTGTTTACATTTATCTTCATTGGATAGAGCGGACGCTGGAGCCTCAAGCTCCATTCCGCGCGACCCGGCAGCCCCCAGCTCGCCCGCGGCTCCTTCGACTGAGGCGAGGCCTCTCGCCGCGGAGATCGCGCGGAGACGAGGCGGAAGATCGCCGGCCGTTGCCGCGATCGACGCTAACGCCGTGGCGCCATTACCCGCCGGACGTCGGGCGCTCGCGAGGCGCTCCGTGCCCTCGCCACACTTAGGCGGCACAGAAAGCGCCTTGGCTGCTGCGTCCACGGACCGTCGGCGAAGCCGCGGTAGCGCTGGAGCGGAAATCGCCCTTGGGAGACGACGGCAGCGAGGTCGGGCGGCGCAAGCGCGCCGCCTCGGCCACCAAAACCGTCGAAGACCTTTGCGCGAGCACTCCGGCGTCTTGGTCTCGCCGACATCTTTGCTGGCGCCTACCACGGCACCGGGGCGTCCTGCACCGGCTGGCGTTACCTTATACTCTCCATTGGAGAGACCGCCCTTGATATCTTTGGGGCCGTGGGGCGCGCCGCCGAGGCCTTGCGCGATCTCCCGGTGGTGATGCGGGCGCGGGCGATCGAAGATGGTCGCCACGGCACTCTCGAAGCAGCGCGGTTCATCTTGGGCAACTGCCTTGCCCAAAACGCCGCGTTTGACCTTGACGCCGCCACCGGGGAGCCTTCACGCCAGCTGGACCGGTTTGAGCAGTCGCGGGTTGACGCCGCCGCCAACCGCGTCTCAATGATGGGCGGCGCTGCGCCGGCAGAGGGCGAGGAAGACGAAGACGAGGAGTAGATTGACTCCCTCATCTTCTTTTTATCTTTCCTGTACAAACCCTGTTAATGCAAACTTTTGCTCTTTGCCGTGAGTCTCGATCAAACTTCGCGCAAACTTTTAATTGCGAAAAGAACTGGGGCACCCGAACGCAAAAAGCTTAGACAGAGCGTTCTATTGAAAGTGAGCGCTTTTTCCTTAGACATCTGGTTACTTCAACCCTTATGGCCTCTTGCGACCCGACTTAAACGTTACGTGGCGAGCACTCAGCTTTCGGAAGTGGTCTAGACGCCGGTGCCGCCGTTGGCGCATTGCCCAGACCGAGCCGACACACCAGGCTAGAACCCGCCTTCCGTCCGCCTCGCCTCGCCCCACCAAGCCGCAAGTTTAAGCGTTCGCCCTTGCAACTAAGGGGCCATCAGCCTTAAGTACTTTTTCGCTACCAGCTTTCAACAGAATGCTTTCTAACAGACTTTTTGAGGCTACGCAACTGATCGCCGCAAGCTTTAGATAGAACGTTCTGTTGGAAGTGAGCGCTTTTTTCTTAGGCATCAGGTTACTTCAACCCTTACGGCCTCTCGGCAAACCGACCTTAAACGTTACGTGGCGAGCACTCAGCTTTCGGAAGTGGTCTAGACGCCGGTGCCGCCGTTGGCGCATTGCCCAGACCGAGCCGACACACCAGGCTAGAACCCGCCTTCCGTCGCGTCGCCTCAACCAGTAAGTTCAGCGTTCGCCCTTGCAACTAAGGGGCCATCAGCCTTAAGTACTTTTTCGCTACCAGCTTTCAACAGAATGCTTTCTAACAGACTTTAAGGCGAAAAAGAACAGATGCCCACAGAGAGACAGAACTTATCTTTTTATTGAAGATGGCTTTGTACAATGCAGCCCCGAGGCGAGCAGGGAAGGAAGAAGACCTCGCCGCTCGGCTCCAAAGGAAAACCAAAAAGCTCTTGGAGCGACTACCTCGGGTAGAACTTTCTCGGTACTCGGCGTTCAAGTGTTCGCCAACTCGCGACCGTACTCGGCGAGCTGACCGAGCCTAAGCGGGGATCGAGACCACCTTGAAGGGCCCTCCCACGGGGGAGATATTTGTTGCGCCCGACTGCGCTTGATTTTGCGCAGGCGAGGTCACCCGCCGCCAGTGTTCTCTCACACACCGCTTTGCTTGATAACGGCGCGCGCTCGCCGATACTGGCGGCGGATCGCCGCCACGTCTTTGATCTCCTCCAGAGATTTACTTCATCGGCGCGGTCGAGTCTCATCTTCTTCAACGCCGCCACCTTGGGGACCCAAAGGCGAGCTCGATGGGAGCACCGTTTGAGCCATACACGGGAAGAAAGGGGTCTCGCCGGTGGCCTGTTGGGAGTTGTCCGCGATGCCCACAATATGGTGGGGACTTCTTCCGCCAGCCGCTTGCGCGCTTCTCCAAAGCGGTCGAAAAGCCCTTGTCTTGAGCTCCTCTCGAGTACTTCCGCATTTGCCGCTCCACTTGCCCATTGCTCTTGGTTTGTACAGCGGAGGAAGCACGACTTAGTGCCCAGCTCTTCGCACCGATCTTGAAATCGGCGCTCTTGAGCTGCAGCGCGTTGTCGGTGATGATCTGTTGGCGATGCGAACCGGACGAAGATGCTCTTCATAAACTTTATGGCGGCGGGCGTGATCGCCGGGGACGGCGATGCCTCCACCCACTTGGTGAACTTGTCGACGGCGGCGAGCAGATGTGTGTAACCTCCGGTTGCCGCGAAACGGGCAGGATATCCGGCCCAGCATCGCGAACGGCGAGAGAAGCGGAATGGTTTGCGGCGCTGGGCGGTCGGTGGATCTGCTTACCATAAGCGCTGCGCTTCGCATCTCCTCGCGGCTCGAAGGCATCACGGAGGCGATAGGCCAATAGAAGTCGTGGCGGAAAGCTTTCCCGACCAACGCCCGGCTTCGAGTGGCTCCGCGACATGCCTCCATGGATCTCGAGAGAATTGCACTCCCGTTCCCGAGTGGCGCGCCGGTAGAACTCCATTTGCGCCTGGCGTCAGTCCCCACCTACCGAGCGTGGCGCTTGGCCTGCGCTATCTTCTCGGTGACACGTCATCGTCGGGATCACCCGTCCCCGCAGTAGGCTAGGATCGGATCCATCCGCGACCTTCACGGACGAGGTGAGCGACGTTCCGTACATTGTCGCCGGCGTACTACGCTGGCACGGCATTTCCGCCTCAACCGCCTCGGCAGTTCTTCCGCCTCCTCCTCCAACCGGGGCTGTGGCGAGATTAGTGATGTCTCCTCCGGATGTAGGGCTGCGTCGAAGCGTCGCCCCACGAGATTAGGGGCTGCGGCGGACGGCGCGTGAGTCTTTCTTCAAAACCCGGCCGAGAACAGCGCCCTTGACGAGGCGACACAGGGCGGTTCATCCGCCATATAGTTGTCGCGGCGAGGGCGTCGCGCAAGCCAAACCCTCGAATGCCGCTCCAACCGCACACCTCCGCTGTAGGCCGCCATAGACGGATCCGGTAGGTGAAATCCTTCCTCGCCTGGTTGATGACCAGGAGAGAGTCGCTGACTTGCAGCCGCCGGATGCCCAGGGTTGAAGCCACCCTGAGCCCGGCGAGCAGCCCTTCGTACTCCGCGACGTTGTTGGTAGCGTGGAACTCCAGCACCACCAAGTGCCGGACAATGTCGCCGGTGGGAGACACCAGAACGACACCTGCCCCAGCCCCCTCAAGCCAGAACGAACCGTCGAAGAAGAGAGTCCACGGCGAGGGTACTGGGACGTCTTCATCTTCTGCGTCCGCCGGAGTCCACTCGCTGACGAACTCCGCCAGAGCTTGCCCTTTGATGGCCGTTCGGGGAGCGAATTTGAGGTCGAATTCTGCTAGCTCCATGGCCCACAGCGTCTGACCGTCGCCTCGCGGTTGAAGAGGATCTCCCGCAAAGGGTATTTGGTCAAGACGGTGATTTCGCCTCGAAGTAGTGGCGCGTTTCCGGGACGCGTCGACGCGGCGAGAAACATCCTCTGTGTCTGCGAGTACCTTGTTTCAAACATCGTGGAGGACTTTCTTGATGTAGTAGATGGGCGCTGAACACCTTCTCTTTCCGCCACAAAGACCACGCCGACCACACTGGGCGACCAAAGACGGAAGGGAAGTCGATACTTCTTGACCGTCAAGCGCCTCCTGCGCCTCCGCCGTCCACTCGGTGGTTGGTCTTCTTGAGAGCTTAAGCGGTGGGAGACTTTATCCCCAGGCGAGCTATAAGCGGCCCAGGCGGTCAAGCAGACCCACCAAGCATTGCATCTGCGAAGCAGCGTCGGGGCTTCATGTTTTCGATCGCCGCAATCTTGTCGGGTTCGCCTCAATCCCCCTCTGGAGAGCGAGGAAGCCAGCCGGTTGTCTGACGAACGGCGAATACACACTTCGTGGTTAAGCTTGATGCGATACTTCCTCAAGTTGGCGAAGATTTCTTCCAGGTCGCCGATCAATTCCTCCGCCTTCTTGGACTTCACCACCAAGTCGTCGACGTACACCTCCAAGTTCCTCCCTATTTGGGGGCGGTGAGCGATGTGCATGGCCCTCTGATAGGTTGGGCCTGCATTCTTCAGTCCGAACGCCATTCTTGTGTAGCAGTAGACGCCCATGGGCGTCACGAAGACGGTCTTGTCTTCATCTTCTTCGGGCATGCTAATCTGGTGGTACCCGGAGTACGCATCCAAAGCATACCGCCGCACCCACCGTGGAATCGAAGATGAGATTAATGCGAGGCGTGGTACGGATCCTTCGCACGCATACTGTTGAGGTCGGTGAAGTCCACGCATCCTCCACCGCCCGTTGGATTTCTTGGCGAGGACGGGTTCGCGAGCCACAGGATGGGCGGCGCTTCTGACGACCCCGCCCGAGAGCTTGTCCACCTCTGGCGGATAACTTCTGGCGCTCCACCGATCGCTTCCGGACCTTTTGCATGACCGGTCGTGGCCGGGAACGTCGCCAATTTGTGCTCAATCACCTCTGGGGACCCGGCCATGTCGACGGTTGCCACGCAAACACGTCTGCGTTAGGATCGAGGAAGGAGGCAGCGCGCCTTCCTATTTGGCGGCGAGAGGCGCCCACCAGCGATCTTCGCGGGTCGACTTCGCTCAGGAGACCGCCTTAACCTCCGCGGATGAAGCGGGAGGCACGAGTCTTCGCCGGGAGCTCCCAGTCGAAGCCTCGGCCTTCTTGGCGCCGATCGCCCCGCCAAAGCGAGCGTCCTTGTCGCAGCGGGCGCCTCCGGCGTCCACTTTCAAGACGATGGGGCCGGTGGCCTGGGATCTTCACCACCATGTCGCGATAGTGGCAAGCCGCCATGAACTTGGTGGCGCCGGCCGACCCAATATGGCGTTGTAGGGAGGTCAAAGTCCGCCACCTCGAACTCGAGCATCTCGGTGCGGAAGTTGTCGAACCTCCAACGTCACCGGAGGTCGACGCGCCCAATGGGACGGATTCAGCCCGGCGCGATGCAAGAACGGAGCGCCGGGCGAAGCTCCTGCTGCTGGATCTGGAGCGTCTTGGCGACCCGGGCGGACAGGAGGTTGAGGGAACTCCCTCCGTCGACCAGCACCCGCCCTAGCTTTACATTCCGGACCGTGGGCGCAACCACGATCGGGAGATGCTCGAGGCGTGATGCGGCAGTGATTGGCTTTGTCGAGCAACGCGATCGGTTTCTCCGACCACGCCGGTGCCTTGCGACCTTAACGCCGAACGCGGTGGCGACACCTCCCTCATCGCGCGCTTAAAGCTAGCGTGGGACGGATAGGTGGCCAATCCGCCGTGGATGACGGCAACCTCGCGCTCTGGCTGCTGGAATCCAAGCGAAGCCGTTTCCTTGCCCTTGCCGCTGCCGGGCCTTTCTTCTTTGCTCGTGGATGCGCTTGTCCACCAACTTGTTGGCGACATGGCAATCGCCGTCGTGGGAAGCTGATGCGGTGAATGGGACGATAAGCCCCCGCTCCACTCGCGGGACGGCGGTCTCGCCCGTCGTCGCGGCCGCGAAGACGCCGTGATCACGACGGTCGCATACAGCGCCCTGCGGGGACCGTTCTGCGCCGCCGCCGCCGCGCTGCCTCCTCCTCGCTTCGCCGCCCGCGCTGCGCCGCGGCCGCCGCCGTCTTCATCGTCGTCGTCGTCGTCGCTTCGGTGACCATGACCTGCCGGTCTCGGCGCCTTGCGCTTCTTCTTGTCCTTGCCACGGGATTTCGAGGTCCGGCCGCCGCCCGGCCGTCCCCTCCCATGCGGTACGGCAAGGCGAGCGAGCCTCCGCTGGAGGGCGACTTCAGCGCCAAGGTGAAAACTCTTCCGTCATTTTGATCTTGCGGGTGGCCATCTTCTCCTTGACCCTAGGGTCTCGGGCACCTCTCACGAATGCCGTGACAGCGGCGTCGATGGAGATGTCGGGGATGGTATTGCGGACTGGTGAAGCGCGGATGTAGTCGCGACTCTCTCTTCTTCTCGCTTCCACGTTGTGGAGGTCGTCCTCGACTCCGGGCTGCTCGAGCGTGTCACGGAAGTTGGTGATGAAGAGCTCGAGAGCTCCTTCCACGACCCCACGGACTCGGGGGCAGTTCATGAGCCAAGAGCGAGCTCGCCCGATGAGGCTGCGCAGGAAGTAGTTCGCGAGAACCTTCCCGACCCTCGGCCGGTGCATCACCGTAGTGTAGATCTGCAAGAACTTCGTCGGGGTTGGTGGAGCCGTCGTGCTTCTCGATGGGGGTGGGCGGAACCTCTCCGGCCCTTTGGACGCGCGCAGCTCTCCTTGAAAAGGCGCGACACCCAACGTCGGGAGCCTCCTGCTCCTGGACGCGGGCCGCGTCCCGCCGCCCCCGCCGTTCGGACGGCGCTGAAGAGGCGCCGCCCTCTTCGGCGGACGCGGTCCCACGGGAGTCCTCTCGCTGGTCCCCGCGAACGACAGCTTCAGCGCGGTTGCGCTCTCGGTCGTGTTGCCTGCGGAGCTTGTCACGCAAGTCCTCTCCACGTCGTAGATGGCGGTCCTCCAAGTGGGACCGGAGATCTCGCCCACTTGTACGCCTACCAGGTCGAACACCCGTAGGAGTCGCCCGGCTCCTGTTGTCCTGGCCCCGCTCCCTCCCGCCAGGAGATCTGCGAGAGGTGTGCGAGGGCAGGAAAGAACGAGAAGAAGCGGAAACGCCGGTTCCCGCCCCTCCCGAAACCTGCACCACCGCCGCGGCGGCATCGACGTAGCGGGCCAAACTGGCCAGCCACGGCGCCGCCGGGGAGTCCGGAGTCACCGGCACCGGTGGGTTGTCGGCGAGGCCACAGCGCATGGAGGTTACGTCTTTGAGTGCACTCTTCCAAGGCAGCGCCGCCTAACTGGCGGGCGATCGCCGCCCGGTGATCCACCGCCATTACGCGCTGCCGGCGCTTGGCCGCGGCTCTAGCGGCCGCCTCGATCCATCGCGGACTGTTGATCCGCCGTTGATGAAGTCGAAGAGCAAGAACTGATGCTAGCGCTCCCCAACCTGGCGCGCCACTGACGGCGTGTTCTCCGCTCAACCACCGCGGATCACACCCTAGTCGATTTCTCTCACGCTAGCCGATCACCGTGTGCTCGGTTCGATTGAGCGGTGGGCGCAGCAAAGAGCAACACACGGGGATTACCCAGGTTTGGACCCCCTTGCGGGTAATAGTCCTACTCCTGCTGAGCTTTCGCTCCTCTTGTTGTGGTTGAATGGAATGTGGTTTACAGAGTGCTTGTGAACTGTGTGTTCAAAGTGCACGTACCCAACATGCCTCCTCCCCTCTCTCTCCTCCCCTTTTATACAAGACTCGAACCGACGGAGAGAGCCGAGGGGGTAGGTAGTCTGATACTCTCGATACTCGACAAGACACACAGGGAGACGCAGCGCGCTGCTGCCCACGCCAGCTGGCCTCGCGTGCTTTGAAGGCCTCGACCCGCACAAATACACCGGTGAGTCTGCGGGTGGGGCCCAGCCTGCTCCTCCTGACGCGGGCGGCTATCTTAAGCAAACCTTCTCTCTGCCGGTCAATTCCTCTGCGCCCACAAAGGATGTACCGCTCGGAGGGTCACCAGTGCGGTAATCATCTCTTCAGCTATCTATCCACGCTTGATGTCGCATTAAATGCGCTCGTCCTTCGCAGCAGGGGGAGCCTTCACCCGAAGACTCCTTCCATAGCGCCTCGCCGTGTGGGCCCCGCTGCTGAGTGGGGGCCCACGCTGTGCCGGGGGCTCGCCGACACGCCCGCCTAGTCGTGGGGCCCTCGCCCGTCTTGTTGATGGGCTCGCCCACGTTTGGGAACTCGGTCGCCACCGACATGTGGGGCCTCGCCTAGTCTTCTAAGGGCTCGCCCTTGGCTGGGAACTGCTCGCCCTCTGGCCTGTGGGGCCCGCCTGGGCGCCGAGGGGCTCGCCACGACTGGGCACTGTAGCCCGCCTGACGCGTGGGCCAGCAGGGCGCCGAGGGGCTCGCCCACGCTGCTGGCCTGCTCGCCCGCCTGACGCGTGGGGCCCGCCTGGAGCGCCGAGGGGCTCTTCACACCCTGGTATTTATTACACCGACAATCCTCGTAGATAAAGTTTTAAAATTTAACTTGAAATATGTCTAAAACAACATATTTTTTTTAGAATCGAGGAAGATAGAAGCACTAGTCCTGCATGCATGGCGCGTACGGCGGCGTGCTCCCCGCACGCGTGATCTTGCCCGAGACCTCGTACCTCAAGATTTTGTTAGACAACCACGCTACCGGGTGTAGTCCGAGGTTGCCTAGCTGTGCATAGATCGTAGACGATGAAAAACAATCACAGATGAATACAGGATGTAGGAGAGGAAGTATTATTTTATTGCTTTCTCATGGGTACATAGTAGATGGAAACATCTCCTATTTATGCTTGGGTGCTAGGGTTTTGGCTGGTCTATCCAAGTGTGGCCCACCCCTTAGCCGCGCCAGGCCCAAGGCCGGCACGGCTTGGTGCGGTTCCTCAACACTCCCACTTGGACCTTACCGTGTGATGCATATGCCCCAAAACTCCACAAAAACCCAGCGGGAAAAAGTTGTAGAAAGATTACATAGCATACGCTTGTTGTGCGTATGGATTTGCCTCATTAAAAACCTCACGTGAGAAACGTCATTGAAAACTCACTTAAGGGAAAAAGAGTACAGAACCACCCAACATTTCTTTATATTCATACATTCATTCATTCAAGTTGGGTACTCAAACTTCATGTTCAAGATTTCAATTTATAATATGTGAAGTTTCTCCCCCTGAACTCTGCACTTCATTAAGTCTTCTCATTCCAATTCCTTTCACGCATCTTTCAAAAGATGATGCCGGAAGTGACTTAGTAAATAAGTCTGCTACATTCTCGCATGACTTAGTGTGCTGAATATTAATTTCATTCATCTTATGCATTTCATGAGCATAAAATACTTGGGGTTTATGTGTTTCGTAAGATTGCTCCTGACATATCCAGTTTGCACTTGTGCGACACATGCTGCATTATCTTCATAAATGATAATAGGGTTTGTTGAATTTGCAATACACACGATTGAAGGATGTGGAATGTCATTCTTCGAAGTCAGGCACATTCTCGTGTGGCCTCATACAGTGCTATAATTTCAGAATGATTCGTCAACGTTGACATGAGTGTCTGCTTTGCCGACTTCCAGGACACTATGGTCCCTCCGCACAGGAAAACATAGCCTGTTTGGGATTTACCGGAGTGTGGGTCCGAAAGGTACCCTGCATCTGCATATCCGACCAATGTCATATCTTGATTCTTCCTATAAAATAGGCCAAGATTGACAGTTCCCCGTAGGTAACGGAGGATGTCCTTCACTCCCTTCCAATGTCTTTTAGTGGGCTCTGCACTGTACCTTGCTAGGAGGTTCACGGCAAACGCAATGTCAGGCCGTGTGCTATTGGCTAGGTACATAGCGCACTAATTGCACTTAAATATGGGAATTCAGACCCCAGGTAGGGGTGAAAACGGATCGTATTCGGATCATTCGGATAGAGGTTTTTGGCTCGGATAGATACATATACATTACAGTTTTTTCCCATACAACTCATATTTTGTTTTTGGAATGAAGGTTAATAAAACGGTCTAAATACTTTTTTAAAATATGTTGTCCATTTAATTCGGATAACTCGGATATCTCGGATACGGACAGAAACTTTCACCCCTAACCCCAGGACTTCCCCCCTCTTCTCTAGGTCGATATGGGTCTAGGTCGGCTTGCCATGACCTCCTGACCATCGAAGTTCTAGAAGCGTACGCCTTCTAATGGCCAAACCTTTCAAGCACCTTTTGGATATAGGTAGCCTGGTGTACGAGTATTCCATCTGGCATATGCTCAAGCTGAAGGCCCAAGCAGAATTTGGTTTTACCCAAATCTTTTATTTCAAATTCAGATTTCAAATAGGAGCTTACTTCTTTGATTTCATCATCAGTCCCGATGATATTGAAATCATCCACATACACAAATATTGTACAAAATACATCGCTGGATCGTTGTATAAAAACGCATGAACAATCTTGCTTAGAAATTCACTTAAGAGATTATACCACACTCGCTGTCAACGGGTAGCTAACCGGGGGTTATCGTCGGCAATGATTATATATGGGACGATGCACAAGATCCAAACTCGATGGTAGCACAAGACAGGGGGTCTTTTTTATACAGGTTCAGGCCCTCGCTGTGGAGGTAATACCCTAATCCTATGCTCTGGGATTATAATGGTGATCTGATGATCAATGTGGAGGGAGACGTCTCTCAATGAATGGGTGTGGAGATGAAGATGTAGATGTAGATGTGGATCATCATCCTGCCGAACCAGGGGCTCCCTGCCCACCTTATATAGTGGGAGGCAGGGTTACAAGGTAGAGTCCTGGTCGGTCACGAGCAGGTGCAGGTGCTCTTCTTTCAATGTCTTCCATTTTTGTGATCAATTTGACAATCCTTCTCTCGAGCCGCTCCATCCCGTGGGCATTTGCATTCGCCAGTTGAGTGATGCTATTGGCCATATCAGCCATGGCCTTTTGCTGATCCTCCATGTACTTCGTGAATTCAGCGTTAAGCACAGACTCGTTGTTACTTCCTCCTGACATGGTTAGCGGGAGCAAAAAGAACACACAAGAATATATATACTATATGCTACTATTGTGTGTGGATGTCAATAACTCTCTCTAACATATCCTTTGTTCTTATCAGTTCTTACCGTGCAAGCAGTAGGTACAAACGGCAACTGGTCGGCAATAACTTCAACGCACAGGGTGGTAAAGCGATGGCTAGGATCCGTCCCTGCTTGGTTAGTAGATGGTGGAGCTTGGATAGGCTTATATATATAGCAAAGGATAAACAATTGTTCGAACAACAATACAAAGTTGAATAATAGCCCAAAATAGTACAATTGCTGGAACTAGCCTAGCCTAGGCTTATATAGGTCAAGCTAGAATATAGGGATAGCACAAAAGAATGGGACAAAGCCTAAGATCGGACAAAGAACACTATAATTGAACACGAAGAATTCCCTTGCCAACTTCTCTTCTCTCTTTTTTGTTCTCAAATTATGCGCGGCTCTTTTCTAGGCGCGTCCTCTTTTTTCCACCAAAATTTTTATTTTTGTATGATTTTTTCTGATTTTTTTTCAGCTTCAGCAACACAGAAATATAGACACATAACAAACTCCCCTTAATTTTAAGATTGGGGGTGCCCGATACAATTTATGAGGTGTGCTCTGAAATGCGTGCAGGAACTTCGGGGGCCAGATAGGTGGTCTTCCTGATGGATTTTCGGGATTCTAATTCGACCAAAACAGATGAAGGGAGTTTTGATGTATCTCGTCGAGATCTTTCAAATGAGTGGTCGTGGACCCAAATCAGAGTTCGTATGAGAAAGTTACGGCTGTTTTACCGAAGGGTCTTCGGATCAAGGTTCCTGTATATGCTATTTTGCCGTTTTTCTGCGTTTCGGCAACGAGCAGTGGGTATGCGGTGGATGAATTGAAGAGCTAGCGATGCAGGGCGATTAACACAAAGCGGTTTGCGACCTATCTATGGTTTGAGATGGAGGGAAAAACACAAGGCGGCTAGTGGGGCAAACCGAGTACGACTCGATTTGGATCAAAGACAGATAAAACCGATCTAGACTCGACTAACCAGCAACACGACAAACTGTGGGCAAAAACTCAACGACATATACAACAAGAACAATTGTAAAGGCTAAACGTGGCTTGGAAAAATAGTAGATGCAAACTCATTTTATGTGGCAATTTTCTGGACTTTAGGTATGAAATCAATCTACTAAACAGAAAAACAAAATTTCTCACCAGGTAACGGATGCTCTGATACAACTTGATGGGCATGGACACAGGGTCCCGATCTTCTAGTAAGAGACGATGATGATAATTTGGTAGGTGTCACGGAGACCTAAACGATCCGGCTTCCAACCCCGCAAGGAACTAAAAATCCCGGCGATCACTAAACCACCACGACGAGTGTTATCACCGAACCAGAGGCACGATCAACCTGTCCACGAAGGACGATTCCTGCAGGCAACCGAAAAACGAGTAAGAACACAATATAAGCAATCACAATTGTGGATATAGATTAAGGATAATGTGGTTCAGAAACATGGTCCTGTTGGTCTAGCCGACACAAGTAGAACAAGGCGAAATCTCACACAACAGTGACGAAATCAACTAAACAAAATCTAACTAATACGAAGCACGGAGGAGAACTTATATAGGGCGGCGGCCAGAGGAGGGGTGCCCAAACAGGTGCCCACACGTGCTCAACCATAACTCTAGGGGTACACGGGCTTTGGGCCCAAAAATACGACGACGCAGCGCCTGAAAGTTTCTGTCCATCAGCTTGTTTTCGCGATTCCTTTTGACTTGGATTGAATTTGGAGGCGTGGTTGGATCTGTTGGAAATCTTATCTTGTAAGCTTTTTGTAGAGTCCTTATTTGCCTCATTTGGACGTCGTATGTGATCTGGACGTCCGTTTGAAGGTGCACTAGTCCTCACTACAACACAGTAAGCATGTCACGGCATTTATATATGCCAGCCTACGGCCCTAAATGCCTCCAAAAGGTTTTCCTCGACACTTATTGGCCGTCAAGAAAAATGCCATCGGGGAAAACTATTTCCCGACATTTAGCTAGTAGGGCAGAAGTGATGTGCCGTGGATTCTCTTGGCCGACAATTATTAAACGTCGTGGTTTCTCTTCACCGGCACAAAACAGACGCCATGGATTCTCTAGGCCGACATTTATTAAATGCCGTGGTTTCTCTTCACCGGCACAAAACAGACGCCATGGATTCTCTAGGCCGACATTTATTAAACGCCGTGGTTTCTCTTCACCGGCACAAAACAGACGCCATGGATTCTCTAGGCCGACATTTATTAAACGCCGTGGTTTCTCTTCACCTGCAAAAAACAGACGCCATGGATTCTCTAGGCCGACATTTATTAAACGCCGTGGTTTCTCTTCACTGACACATCTCAAACGTCGTGGTTTCCCTTGGCCGACAAATAATAAATGACATTATTTATCTTGGCTGGCACTTGATAAACCTCATGGTTTCTCTTCGCTGGCAATCTATAAATACCCCATATGGAATCCGGCATATAAGAGATGTCATGTTAGCTAATCGTGGCATATGGAATCTAGTTAATATCTCTAAATGTACTTCACAAAAGTATAATGCTGCCATGTTGCAAATTTGCAATGTTGCACCCATAATGCATTGCTTACAGATATATGTGTACCATCCATCCCAATCAAAGAAAACAACAATTAAAACTAATACACACATCATTGACAATGTACTCCAAAGTGAGCAATTTCAGCATGATCACACTGCAAAGAAGCATAGTGATTAATTTTGAAATTCATAGGTTGTCCACCATTCATATATTAGTAATATATGTATATATGTCATACAATAAAACTATAATACATATGTCAATAGGAATGTTTACTTCATAGTAAACAAAACTATAGACAGCAAAAGTGCAAAACAGGTCTTCCACCATATGCCTCAGTGTTGATTGCCATCATTACATAGGCATTCCAAAAGTTAAAAGCCATCCATTACATATTTTGTCACAAAATACTTAGACTACATCTATATATTACCTAATGAGGCAACATGATCACTTGCTAATCCTTTTGGGCAAAACACTGGTTGCATCCTTCATTTGTAGAGATGCTGTGATTGGACCATCTGGTGACTTGTTGAAATCTAAATGCATAAAAAAAACAGTAGGTAGGCTAAGTTATATTTTTTGCAAATAAAAATTTACTCTAACTTATCATCTTATTTATGGAGTACCTAGTGCACGCTTGGACAAATATAGTGGTGCTCCATCTCTTTCAACAACCTATGAATAAACAAGAGATGATATATAAGTAGTATACACTTAATATAATTTTTTATGATGATAAAGTGCAATTCTTACATTTTGAAATGGCCATGCTATGCAACGGCCAATAGCTGCACCCAACCTAGTAGTTTGTCCTTGCGGTCGAGGCAATATAACATTTTTATCAAGCACAATATCAACTATGACCTCATAGTATTCTCCTAAGGGCAGTCCATCCATGCCTTTAGCCTTTTTATTAGTGCATCTAAGTCGACCATATGCCACAATCTTGGAACCGTAGTTTAACGCATAAAAGCAACTTCTTTACCATCAACCTACAAAATGAATGACAATATAAATTTGTAAAAGTTAACCTCTACTTTATATGTATGTATAATGTATAAATGATGTAGATATTCATGAAAAGATGTTCTATGGAGTAAATGCCTAGATAACATTAAAAAGACATGTTATATACCAATTAGCTAGTAGTAAAAATTGAAGGTCAGTAACTAATAGATTTCATTTCACATTGGCTAATAGTAAAGATGCATGTCACTTATAAGTGACATCTTATATGTTAAATAAATAGCTAATAGCTAATAACATGTGGGATAAAATAATAAGTTGGCACAGTTGCATACTTGATCTTGTTTTACGCCAAGCTTTCTAACCTTTGAATTATTCACACCATCCAAGAGCCTCCCATTATCCGATGATGATGATTGCAAGCTCATGAGACATTTGTTGCATTTTGATCCTAAAATTTTAAGAGTGCGCCAAGATTAATACACTACAAAATAATGTTGAAATATAAGACAAAGAACAAGTAATAATTGAAAGTACATTACCACACCGTGTTATGCATAGCTATTCTTTCCTTTTGTCTATTAATCGCACAACTGTTTTTTACAATTGTTAAGAGATTGCCGTCCATGATCACGACTAGCAAACCTGCCCTCATTTTCAGCAACTAACCCTACATCATTTTTTGTATGAGTGTCACCTTCACCAATAGATCTTGCACCATTATCATTATAACCATTAGCTCTTCTACCACTAGCAGAAATAGATTGACCTCCATTATCATGACTAGCAGACCTAACTTCATTTTGAACATCATTGAACCTTGCATCATTGTTGACGGCGTGTTCTCTGCTCAACCACTGCGGATCACACCCCTGGTCAGATTTTTAGTCTGCTAGCCAACTCGATCAAGCTCGATTCGATTTGAGCGTCGGGCACAACAAGGAGCGACTCGCAGATTTACCCAGGTTCGGACCCCCTCGCGGGTAACAGTCCTACTCCTGCTGAGCCTTAGCTCTTTTCTGATTGTGGTTGAATGGGAATGTGTTTACAAGGTGTTTCCAATGCACAAATACTAGTGCTCGTATCTCTCGTCCCCGTCCCCCTCTCTCTCCTCCCCTTTATACAAGGCGTGGTCATGGAGAGAGCCGAGGGGTAGGCAAGATCTGATGCTCAAGATAATCGACAAGACACGACAGAAGAGGCAGCGTGCCGCTGCCACGCCAGCGGCTCCGCCTCGCGTGCCGCAAGTGGCCTCGACCAAGACTGACACACCGGTGAGTCTGCGGGTGGGGCCTACTGCACCTCCCGGCAGGCGGCCTCCTCAAGCAAACATTTCTTCAAGGCCACAAGGATACCGCCGGACTGCAGGGTCATCAGAAGGTAATCATTTCTTCACTGCCTATCCGCGCGTGATGTCTCATTAAATGCGCCGTCCTTTGTAAGTAGGGGGTGCCTTCGTCCAAGACTCATTCGCAATGCTCCCCGCCGCTGGCCCCACGATGCGTGGGACCTCGCCTGGTCTCGAGAGGGGGCTCACGCACGCACCCGCTTTGGCGCTGGGCCTCGCCTGTTTTAAGAGGGCTCGCCCACGCACCTTTGGCGCGCGGGCCCTCGCCTCGTCTCCAGAGGGGCTCGCCCACGCACCCGCTCGGGCGCTTGGGGGCCCTCTTGGCTCTCGAGGGGCTCGCCCACGCCATTGGGCCTTGCTCGCCCGCCGACGGCTGGGCCCCTTGGCCTTCGAGGGGCTCGCCAGCATGTGGGGCCTTGCTTTCGCCCTTTGACGCTGGGGCCCCATGGCCTTCGAGGGGCTCGCCACGTGGGGGCTTTGCGCGCCGCCGACGCTGGGCCCTCCCTGCCTTCGAGGGCTCGCCACGCCACTGGGCCTTGCTCGCTCGCCGACGCGTGGGGCCCTCCCGCCTTCCTAGGACTCTTTGTACCCGGTATTTATTACATCGACAGAGCCCCGGGTCCACCATGATACGCGAACCGTCACAGATATTTTTTCCGTTTCTTGTGCGGCGGATTTAATCGTGGGGGGCCCACCACCGCGCGGCCGACGCCGATTCTCCACCGCACACGATCTTCCTTGGGAACTACGCCGCTTTTGCGGGAAACCAAAACGCTGGGCAATGATGGCGCCGCTGCAGCGCGTAAGGCGGAATCCAAACCGTCGCGCCGCGCGCCACGCTTATAAATACTTCTCTCGGTGCGCGATAATCCTTCCGCGACGCTAAGTCTTCAAAACATCCATCGCCTTCTTCGCCGCTACCACGCCTCCCGCCAATTGCCACCAAGCCTTTCGCTAGTGCCACCGCCAAATTTTCCATGGCTCCCAAAAGCGTTAGCAAGGGCCGCCGGGATGCCGCGCCGCTTTTACGAGCTGTTCGCCCGCTTCCACCGTTGATGAGGATCGTAGCGCGGCCAGTCTTCGTGCCACCGACCGCCGCCCGGTTCAGCGCCGACACCATCATGCCGAGTCTCTCGCCGGGAGATCGTGACCTTCTCTGATGGCGTCTTTGGCGGGCCTTGTCCCGCCAGACTCAATTCTTCTTGGGGTGCTCGCTTTCTACGGGATCCAGCGCGATCTTCCCCAACTCGATCATGGCCTGGTCATCTTCGCCCACCTCGCAAGATGTTCGTGGGACGATGCCAAACCTCCCGCCTCGACGCCGACTCTTCATCTCACTGACACGGCTCGCTCGGCCGAAGGCCTGGGAGCTCAGCTTTCGCGCCCGCGACGCCGCCGCTTTTTATCCTCGCTGCGGTCAAGTCCAACTGGAAGGATCGGCACCGGCGTGGGTCAGACGTGGAGGACTCCAACGGCCGCGACGATCTTGTTCTTCCCGACGATCCGACAGAGCCCATCGCCGACCGGGGGCCCGGCCGACGATCTAGCGAGTACGGAGGCGATGGCGGCGCAGATTGCCGAAGCTCCGCCGCCGGGCTCACCGAACCACGTGGTGGCGGACTTTTGCGGCGCTGCCTTTTGCCCGCTGTTGAGGGCGCGCTCACTGGACGCATTTACGGCGACGACGACGGACCCAAGATCGCTTTGGAGGTGAACACTCGCGTTCTTTTGATTTCGTACCTTCTTTCTTTCCATTTTTGGCTAATAGCCAACTCGCCGCTTCTTCTTTGGGTGTTGGTGATGGGAACGCGTCGGGCGACGTGTTCGGATCGGTGGCGGGCTTCGACCACGCCGACCGGCGACATCGCTTCGCCGACGGCATCCGCCCCTCTCGCGATTGGGATCCACGGAGCGCAACCCTTACTTGCGGCGCTGCCCCATGGAGGTCTTCGGTCCTGCGGTCCAAGTGGCGGGGACCATCTGCAGATCCGCTGAGCCGCCTCGGCGACCGCTTAAGCTTCGCGCGCTGCTGCTCTCGCCGTGGCGGCGACTCCGCCAGCGCTCTCGGAAGCGCCGCCTCATCTCGCCGTCGACACCGCGGCCCCATCCAAGGGGCCTGCTGCTACGCCGCCGCCCGCCACCGGGCAAGAGCGGCGACGACGCCAGAACTGGCGCCGCTGCGCGGTTTCTTCCGCTCTTTACGCCGACGCTCCTGGCGCGGCGCTGCCGCTTCCATTGGCGCTTCTGACCGCACATTTCGCGCCATGGGCGGCGCGCTGC
This sequence comes from Raddia guianensis, assembly GCA_036346415.1. Classification (NCBI taxonomy): domain Eukaryota; kingdom Viridiplantae; phylum Streptophyta; class Magnoliopsida; order Poales; family Poaceae; genus Raddia; species Raddia guianensis. Next base: position 14,040,918 of record CM070543.1, on the reverse strand, counting down.
TGCCGACAGCGGTGACGCGATCGCGCCGCCACGCCGCCGCAGAACAAGCGATTTGAGCTCCCCTTCAGCTTCGCCAGGCGCACCGCTTCAGTTGGTTTTCCTGCGCTTACGATATTTCGATTAGGGTTAGCATGCTACACTTTTTGCATACCGAACCACGATTGTCCCTCTTGAAACAGGCGGACGCTGGGCATCGAGCTCCGCCCACGCGACTCGCCATTTCAGCCGCCGCCGCTCCTTCGACGGAGGTCGCTTCATGGCGGCGGAGAGTTCGCCGGCCGCGGCGGAGAACCTTCGCCACCTCGTCATTGGCGCCGCCGCCATCTCGGCCGTGACCGCCGACGAGGGCGTTCCTTGAGGCGCTGCACCTCTCCCGCACTGGGCGACGCGGAGGAAGCCTTGCCTTGGCCGAAGCGTCTGCCGGCGGCTGCGGCGGGCCTTGGCCAAGAAACCGCCCTGGCGAAGGCGATGACCAGCGAGGTCGCGGCAGCCTAAGCCGCCATCGCCGGCCGCCAAGCAGATCAAGACCTCCGCCGAGCACTTCGCGCCGCCCAACCCTCGCCGACATCTTGCGCGCGACCGCCATCGCGGCTTCCGGACGCCTCGCATCCATTGGTGTTTTTGCATCCCCATTGAGGAGACGGCCAAGAAGATATCTTTGGCGCCGTGGGGACGAGCCGCCGAAGCTCTGCGCGTCCTTCCGGCGGCCATGGACGCTGGCGATCGAAGACGGTCGCCAAGGCGCTCTCGGCAAAGCGGTTCATCTTGGGCAATCGTTTTGCTCGAGACGCGCGTTTGATCTCGACGCCGCCATCGGAACCTTTTCGCGCCCACTGGACCGGTTTGAGTAGCGCTGGTTGACATCGCCGCCGACAGCGTGTCCATGATGGGGGTGCGCTCGGCGATTTAAGACGAAGAGGAGTAGCGAGACTCCCCCGGCTTTTTTGCCTTGTGAAAGTTGCCTATCAATGCAAACAAACTTTTGCTCTTTTGTTGTGTGTCTCACTTGAACTTCGCACAACTTTAACTTGCGGAATTGAATTGGGGCACATGGCCGCCAAAGGCTTTAGACTGAACGTTCTGCCGCAAGTGAGCGCTGTTTCCTTAGGCATCTGGTTACTTCAACCCTTATGGCCTCTCGCAACCCGACTTAAACATTACGTGGCGGCGCTTAGCTTCCGGAAGTGGTCTAGTCATTGGTGCCGCCGTTGGCGCGCATGCCTAGACCGAGCCGACACACCGAGCTAGAGCCCGCCTTCCGTCGCCGCCCGCACCAACAGAAGTTATAAGCGCTTGCCTTTGCAACTAAGGGCCATCACCATAAGTATTTTCGCTACCAAATTTTCAGCAGAATGTTTTCTAACATACCTTTCTAAGGCTAAGCCACCGATCGCTAAAAAGCTTTAGACAGAGCTTCGCATTGAAAGTGAGCGGTTTTTCTCTGCATCTGGTTACTTCAACCCTTATGGCCTCTTTTTGAACCGACCCTAGACATCGGCGTGGCGAGAACTTAGCTTCCTAAGTGGTCTAGTCGCGGTGTCGCTGTTGGCGCATTGCCTAGACCGAGCCGACACACCGGGCTAGAACCCGCCTCCGTCCGTCCGCTTCGCCGCCCAACCACGAGCCGAGGCGTTCGTCCTCAGAACTAAGGGGCCATCGCGCTTGAGTACTTTTTTTCGCCGACTTTCAACTAATGCTTTCTAATGACTTGAGGCGAAAAGAAACAGATGCCCACAAGGAGATGAACTTATCTCTTATCGAAGATGGCTTTGTACAATGCAGCCCCGAGGTGAGCGGGAAGGAAGAAGACCTCGCTGCTCGCTCCAAAGGAAGGCCAAAAAAGGCTTCGAACTGCTACCCACGGTAGAACTTCCTCACCGCCGACGCTCCAAGTGTTCGCCAATTCGCGACCATCCTCGAATGCGAGCTCGACCGAGCTCAGGCGGAGGCCGAGACCACCATGAAGGGGCCTCCCACGGGGAGATAGTTTGTTGCGCCTACCGCGCTTGATTTTGCGAGAACGAGGTCGCCCTTCGCGGTGTTCTCACACACCGCCTTGCTTGATAACGGCGCGGCACTGCCGATACTTGGCGTCCGGATCGCCGCCTGCCTCGATCTCCTCCAGAGATTTACTTCATCCCGACGCCGGTCGTGGTCTTGGTCTTCACCGAACGCCGCCACTCTTGGGGAGCCAAGGCGAGCTCGATGGGAGCACCGCCTCGAGCCATACACCGGGAAGAAGGGTCTCGCCGGTGGCTCATGGGAGTTGTCCACGCCCATAATCTGGTGGAACTTCTCCGCATGGCGCTTGTCAAGGCTTCTCCAGCGGTCGAACGCCCTTGTCTTGAGCCCTTTGAGTACTTCCGTTCGCTCGCTTCACTTGCCCATTGCTCTTCGGATGTGCAACGAGGCGGCACGCCTTGGTACCCAACTCTTCGCACCAGTCTTGGAAATCAGCGCTTTTGAACTGAGCGCCGTTGTCAGTGATGATTCTGTTGGCGACACCGAACCGGACGAAGATGCTTTTCATAAACTTGATAGCCGCTGCGGATGTGATCGCCGGGACCGGCGAGGCTTCAACCCACTTAGTGAACTTGTCGATGGCGACGAACAGATGAGTATATCCTCCGGTCGCCCGCGGGAACGGGCCAGATCGTCAAATTTCTGCATCGCGAACGGCCAGGAGAGCGGAATGGTTTGCAGCGCCTGGGCCGGTCGGTGGATCTGCTTAGCATGAAATTGGCACGCTTCACATCTCCTCACCAGCTCGAAGGCATCCTGGAGGGCAGTAGGCCAATAGAAACCGTGGCGGAAAGCTTTCCCAACCAACGCCCGGCTCCCTGAATGGCTCCCGCACATGCCTCCATGGATCTCAGAGAGAATTTCACTCCCCGCTTCCCGAGTGACGCACTTCAGTAGAACTCCATTTGCGCCCTGGCGATACAGGTCCCCACCTACTGTATGAAGCGCTTGGCCTTGCGCGCTATCTTCTCACCGACGCACATCGCGTGGGATCACTCCATCCCGCAGTAGGCTAGGATCGGATCCATCCACCGACCTTCCCGGACGAGTGTGACGACGTTCTGTACATTGTCGCCGACGTACTCCGCCTGGCCCGGCGTTTCCGCCTCAACCGCCTCAGCAGTTCTTCCGCCTCCTCCCTCTAACCGGGGAGCTGCAGCAGGATCGGTGACGTCTCCTCCAGAGGTGGGAGCTGCGTCAGGGAAAGCGTCGTCCCCGCCAGAATTGGGGGCTGCGACGGACGGCGCGCGTAAGTCTTTCTTCAAAGACCCAGCCGGAACAGGTGCCCTCGACGAGGCAATCTGGGACAGTTCATCCGCCATGTAGTTGTCGCGGCGAGGGACGTGCACGAAGCCCAAACCCTCAAAGTGCCGCTCCAACCGGCGCACCTCCGCCAGGTAGGCCGCCATGATGGGATCCGAGCAGGAGAAATCCTTCCTCGCCTGGTTGATGACCAGAGAGAGTCGCTTTACTTGTAGCCACGGATGCTAAGGGTCGGCCACCCCGAGCCCGGCGAGCGATCCTTCATACTCGCGACGTTGTTGGTGGCACGGAAGTCCAGCACCACAGTCTTTGGACGACATCGCCGATGGGAGACACCAGATGACGCCACCAAATTTCTCCACCGGAATGAGCCGTCGAAGAAGAGAGTCCACGGCGAGGGTTTGGGGTGTCTTCGGCTGTGGTCCGCCGAGTCCACTGGCCGATGAACTCCGCCGAGCTTGCCCTTTGATGGCCGCTCGAAGCGAATTTGAGATCGAATTCCGCCGGCTCCATGGCCCATTTGGCGATGCGACCCGTCGCCTCGTTGAAGAGGATCTCCGCAAGGGATACTTGGTCAACACTGTGACTTCTCGCCTCGGAAGTAGTGGCGTAGCTGATGCCGTCAAGACGGCGAGAGCATCTTCTCGTGCTGTGAATACCTTGTTTGGCGTCGCCAGAGGACCTTGCCGACGAGTAAATGGGCGCTGAACGCCTCTCTTTTCGCCACCAGCACCGCACTGACCGCTGGGTTTGCCGCGACGAGAGGATCAACGGCTCGCCTGGTGCGGGGCGACCAAAGACGGGCGGGAGGTAAGATACTTCTTCGACCGCCGAACGCCTCCTGCGCCTCCGACGCCCACTGAACTGGTTGGTCTTCTTTAGGAGCTTGAGCAAGGAGACTTTTATCCCCAGCGAGCTATAAAGCGGCCCAGGAGGTCAAGCGCCCCACCAAGCACCTGATCCGCCAAGTCGCTCGGGGCTACATGTTCTCGATCACGCGATCTTGTCGGTTCGCCTCAATCCCCCTCCGAGACGAGAATCCCAGCAGCTTGTCTGACGGAACGGCGAACACGCATTTCTCCGGATTAAGCTTGATGCAGATTTCCTCGGGTTGGTGAAGGTTTCTTCCGTGTCGCCGATCAACTCCTCCGCCTTCTTGACTTCACCACCAGATCATCGACATACACCTCCGTGTTCCGCCCTATTTGGGAGCGGTGAGCGATATGCATGGCTCGCCGATAGGTTGGGCTGCATTCTTCAATCAACGCCATCCTTGTATAGCGAGAGACGCCCATGGGCGAACGAACGGCGGTCTTGTCTTCATCTTCGCCGCCATGCTAACTGGTGGTACCCAGAGTACGATCCGTAAAGCTGTACCGCCGCACCCGCAGCTTGAGTCGACGATGAGATCGGCGCGGGCGGCTGGTACGGATCCTTCGCACGCCTTGTTGAGGTCGGTGAAGTCCACGCACATCCTCCAACGCCGTTGGATTTCTTGACGAGGACGGGTTCGCGAGCCACCGATGGGCCACATCTGCGGACGCACCCCGCCTCAAGAGCTTGTCCACCTCTCGGCGGATAACTTCCTAGCGCCCACGGATCGCTTCGACCTTCAGATGACGGTCGCGCGCGGGAACGCCGCCAATTTGTGCTCAATCACCTTCGGGACCCCACCATGTCGGACGGTTGCCACGCAAACACGCTCTGCGTTAGATCGGAGGAAGGAGACGAGCGCCTTCCTATTTGGCGCGAGAGAGGCGCCACCCGAACGGTTCGCTGGTCTCGACTTCGCCAGGAGACCGCTTAACCTCCGCGGACGAACCGGGGAGGCACGGCTCTTCGCCGGAGGAGCTCCCCAGTCGAAGCCTCGGCCTTCAGCACCGACGCTTCGCCAACGCGAGGGCGTCCTTGTCGCAGCGGAGCGCCCCGGCGTCCACTTTAAACGATGGGGCCGGGTGGCCCGGATCTTCACCACCATGTACGATAGTGGCACACCGCCATGAACCTGGTCGGCGCCGGCCGACCTAGTATGGCGTTGTAGGAGGTCAAGTCCGCCACCTCAACTCGAGCATCTCGGTGCGGAAGTTGGCGAAGCTCGAAGGTTACCGGAGATCGATCGCCCAGCCGACGGACTCACCCGGCGCGATGTCAAGAACGGAGCGTTGGCGAAGCTCCCGCCGCTGGATCCGGCGCCCTGGGCGACCCGGCGACGGAGGTTGAGGAACTCCTCCGCCTACCAAAGACCTGCCCTAGCTTTACATTCGGACCGTGGGTGCAACCACAATCGGAGATGCCTGTGGCGGCGGATCGGGCTGTGTGATCGGCTCGACCGAACGCGATCGGTCGCTCCGACCACGCCACCGCCTCACCGACCCAAAGCCGTAAGGCGGCGACACCTCCTCATTGCACGCTTAAAGCTAGCGTGGGACGGATAGGTGGCGAACCGCGCGGATGACGGTAACCTCGCGCCCACTCGCTGAAAACCAAGCGGCCGTCTCTTGCCCTTGCCATCGCCGGACGCTGCTGCGGTGCCGCTCGTGGACTCGCTTGTCCACCATTTTGCCGACGACATGGCAATCCGCCAAGTCGGGAGTTGTTGCGTGAATGGGACAAGAGGGCCTTCCGTCCCACTCACGGGGCGATGGTCTCGCCCTTCGTCGCTGCCATGGCGTCGCCGTAGCCGCCGCCTCGGCCGCCTTTACGGGACCGTATTTCACGGCCGCGACCTCCTCCTTTTTTCGCCGCCGCGCCCATTGTGCGGTAGCATGTCGTCGTTGTCGTCGTCGTCGCGCCGCGGCTGCGGCATGACCTGCCCGGTCTCGACCGCTTTGCGCTTCTTCTTGTCCTTGCCGCGGGGTTCTCGAGGTCCCGCCCGCCGCCCATAGCCTGGCCCCGCCACGCAGCCGGGCGGATGCGAGCTCATCAAGGGCGACGCAGCGCTTAAGGTGAAGAGCTCCTCCGCTGCCTTGATCTTGTGGTGGCCATCTTCTCTTTGACCTTGGGGTCTCGGGCGCCTCTCCGAATGCCGTGACCACGGCGCCGATGGAGATGTCGGGGATGGTATTATGACCGACTGGTGAAGCGCCGAATATAGTCGCCAGCAATGATTTTCCTTCTTCTCGCTTCCACGGTGTGGAGGTCTTCTTCACCCGGGCTGCTCGAAGGTGCCCCGAAGTTGGTGACGAAGAGCCCGAGAGCTCCTTCCATGACCCCACGGACTTGGGGCAGGTTCATGAGCCACGAGCGGGCTCACGGTGAGGACCGCGGGAAAGTAGTTCGCCGTAACCTTCCCGACCCTCCGGTCGGCTGCATCACCGTCGATAGATCTGCAAAAACTCATCGGGGTTGGTGAAGCCGTCAGACTTTTCGATGGGGGCCGGACGAAACCGTTCCGCCATCGACGGGCGCGCAGCTCCTTAGAAAAGGCGCTGCACCGACGCCGGAGCCTCTGCTCTGGGACGCGGTCTCGCCCGCCGCCCTTCGCCGCTTGGCGGCGCCAAGAAGCGCCACCACCTGGCCGGGCAGCTCTGCTGGAACCCTCTTGCTGGTCCTCAGCAAGACGGCGGCGACAATGCGGTCGCCTTCGGTCGCGGCCCGCGGAGCTTGTCACGCAGGTCTTTCCATGCAGCAAGTGGCGGTCCTCGAGATGGGACCGAGATCGCGCCACCTGACGCCTGCCGGCCGAGCCCCGTGACGGGTCGCTGGCTTTTGTCGTTTTGGCCCGCCACCCTCACCAGAGATTCGCGAGAGGAGGCGAGGGCAACAAAGAACGGAGGACGCGAAATGCCGTTCCCCGCTTCGAAACTTGCACCGCCGCGGCGGCGTCGACGAGCGGGCTGTTGCCAACCACGGCGCCCGGAGTCCGGAGTCACCGGAACAGGTGGGTTTTCAGAAGGCCTCGGGCGCGTGGAGGTTTCGTGGCCGGAGTGCACTCCTTCAAGGCCAGCGCCGCTTAGCTTGGCCGAGGCGGTTGCTCGCCGGGCTCCAACCTAGGCGGGCGGCCACCGCCAGTGATCCACCGCCATCGCCGCGGCCGACTCCGTGGCAGCGGCTCTAGCGGCCGCTTCGCCCATCGCGGATCGCTGCTCCGCCATCGCCTCTGAAGAAGGGACGAAGAGCTTGAACTGATGCTAGCGCCTCCCCCAAGGCGCATCGACGGCGTGTTCTCCGCTCAACCATCTGCGGATCACACCCTGGTCAGATTTTTAGTCGCTAGCCAACTCGATCAAGCTCGATTCGATTTGGCGTCGGGCACAACAAGGAGCGACTGCAGATTTACCTGTGTTCGGACCCTCGTGGGTAATAGCCCTACTCTCTTGAGCCTTAGCTCTTTTCTCGATTGTGGTTGAATGGGAATGTGTTTCTGAGGTGTTTCCAATGCACAAATACTAGTGCTCGTATCTCTCGTCCCGTCCCCTCTCTCTCCTCCCCTTTATACAAGCCGTGGGTGGCGGAGAGAGCCGAGGGGTAGGCGTCTGATGCTCTCAAGATAATCGACAAGACACGCAGAAGAGGCGAAAACATGTCACGCCCCGCGCCACAAGGCCCAGACTCAGCAGCTCGCTTGCCGCAGTGGCCTCGACCAGCCTGATCACACCGGTGAGTGCGGGTGGGGCCCTGCACCTCTCCCGGCGGGCGGCCTCCTCAAGCAAACATTTCTTCTGCGCCCCGGTGGCGGCCGCCGCCAGACTGCAGGGTCATCATGGCGGTAATCATTTCTTCAAATTGCCTATCCGCGTGATGTCTCATTAAATGCGCCCGTCCTTTTGTAAAGCAGGGGTGCCTTCGTCCCAAGACTCCTACGCAATGCTGCTGCTGCTGGCCCCACTGATGCGTGGGACCTCGCCTGGTCTCGAGAGGGGCTCGACGCACCCGCCTTGTGCGCTGGGGCCTCGCCTGTTTTAAGAGGGGCTCGCCCACGCACTTTGGCGCGGGCGCGGGGCCTCGCCTCGCCTCCAGAGGGGCTCCCACGCACACTCGGGCTTGGGCCCTCTTAGCCTCGAGGCTTCCGCCCACGCTGGGCCTTGCTCGCCCGCCGACGCGCTGGGCCCCCTTGGCCTTCGAGGGGCTCAGCATGCCTGGGGCCTTGCTCGCCTGGCTCGACGCGTGGGGCCCCATGGCCTTCTCGAGGGGGGCTCGCCATGTTGGGCCTTGCTCGCCGCCTCGACGCTGGGGCCCTCCTGCCTTCTAAGGGGCTCGCCATCGCCATTGGGCCTTGCTCGCCGCTTGGCCGACGCGTGGGGCCTCCCGACCTTCCTAGGACTCTTTGTACCCGGTATTTATTACATCGACAATTGTCAAGAATGACAATATCACCTTTACTAGCACATCTTGTACCATTATTAGCATCGACGTAAAATACTGCAGCAATCCTCCTCTTTGTATTGCTAGTAACATGTTTTTAGTTCGATGTAATTTTGCTCGATTTTTCAGACCTTTCTTCAAAGATTCTTTATCCTCTCTTTAAGTTCCGTGATTTTCAACCTCCATTTGTCTCATTGCTCTTGTAGCTCTTCCTAAAGCCATAGACTTAAACCCTCCCGGTAACAAACCTAACCCACGATTCTACCTTTTTGCTCATTTGGAAAAACATCACCATATAAGTCACCTTCTTCCATAGATTTCCTAGCAAGGCTTTCATCATTCTCAATCCTTTCTCGTATCTCATCCTACAAATGTTATAACAATGAGAACTAAACTACAAATATGAGGCGAATAATTTTCTCATTGAAATCAAGCACTTACTATTTTTCTTGACACTCATCATTAATGATTGTCCATTTGCCTTTGTATGTGTAACGATATACAATTCAAACGGATGGTTCACGACCAAGCTCATTTTCCTGATCAATTATAGTTTACAAACATATTATTAGAGATATAATTCATAAGAGAATAAAAAGAAATTCTAAGAAATAATAAAATAGACCAAACAATTTTTACATACCAATTGTTGAGATACTACAAAGATAACTTCTTGACCCACAAGTATGAAGTGCATTGACTTGGTTATGACGAACCTCTCTGTTCCTATAAGCTTTAACCTACAATATAACAATTATGTCAATTGCTTACCAATATACAACACTTTTTAATAAATTTGAATTATCCCTAAAATATGAAAATATTGAAACCTTTGTTTCTTCTTTAGACCAATGCATAACAAGCCATGCCCATTCTGGGCTAGGAATCCTATTCTTACAGCCATTTGCAACATTCTCTTCTTCAGAAAGATTCTCATCGAAGTATGTTTTCTTTAATGTATTTTTGAAGTCACGCCATTTCTTCACAGCCGATGCCATTACCCACTCTTCACATATTGGATCAATTGTGAAATATTTCTACAATTTTTATAATATAGTAATCAAGTGGACATTAAATCAATAATGCAGCAAAATAAGAATGTAATAAGGAAAAAGTTAAGGACACATTACGTTAACTAAATTCCAAATCTTTTTTTTATCTTCTGTTGGAACAGTCCTCCAATCTTTATGCTTTAAGGATATATTGCCTCCTTTAACTAGGACAGCAATGAAGTTTGTGAAGTTGCTAGTTTTTATCCCACAAGGTTGGCCATATCGATTGATCTTCACAAATATTTTTATCTTCCCTTGAGTTGCTATGATTGATCTCATCTTTGTTGGTCCCCTTACATTTCTTTGCTTGTTTAGTTCTGCAATAGCTTTCAAGTAATGTTTGATGGCATAAGTTGATTTATTTGGTAAAAAATATTTTGCGAGGATGGAGCTAACTAATTTAAACATACCATGTCTCTCTTCTACAGGTTCATAACATACTCCATGTTGATCATTAGTTCCATCACCCAAATCAGCATCGACATTGTCATCATCTGTTCCCTCATTTTCCATGACATAATTTGGATCATCGGCTTCTTCCACATAAAAAACAGGATCGAAAGCCTTCAAAAAAACATATTTACTTGTTAAACTATATAACAAAAGAATGTTGATATGTACATGTATATAAACTCATGCTACCAAGCGATCATGCTCTTATGGATGATCAGATGATACTTCACCAGGAATCGGTGTTGTTCTGAGATTTAGTTTCTTAAGACGGGAATTATTATTTTTAATATTTTTGTCACGCATAATCTCATATGGTGTTTTATTATTTGATTTTCCTTTTTCCTTTTCCACCATCTCTATTCCCTTTTCCACCATCTTTGTTGCTGCAAGATAAACAAATTCTTTATTAGAAACATGATATTGTACCAACAATTTAATAATAGATAATGACAAAATATACAAAACAAGTACCACTTTGAATTAATCGCAAAATTATTATGGTCAATAGTTATAAGTCATCCCCATCCTCCTCCTCTCCTGTATCCATGTCAAAAACATCTCTTGGGTTTGCAAATATTACAGCGTGCCACTCTATTTCAATAGGATCTTGCACATAGAACACTTGTGTGGCTTGTGTGGCAAGAATAAATGGCTCATTAGAAATTTTGTCGCCTTCGTATGGCAAGTGGTTGAAATTCACGAGAGTAATCCCAAATTTGTCCTTATTGATACCACTACCTTTAATTGTGTCAACCCAATCACACTTCAACAGTACAATGGATCCCTTGTCTGAGTAATTAAGTTCAATAATTTCATTGATGACACCGCAATATGTAAGTTCATCTGTTATTGTCTTCTGATCTTTATCACTACAAAATCTTGATGCTTGTGCAACCACAGCAACACCAAAATTTTGAGTGGTCTTTTCCCTTCCATAGCATTTTGTTTGAAATTTCTAGCCATTTATAGCGTAACTGCTATATTTGGTTACAATTTTATATGGTTTGTTTGCGAGAACAAGTAATTCTTCTTCAACAGTATTACCTTCCCTAACCAACTGATTGACCTATAAGAACATAACAAAAAAATTAGAACAATACATGATATAGTACTCTCTATATGGACCTTCAAGTCTTATGTAGCTAACCATGTGTGGAATGTTTCATGATGTATTTGTTCTATGTCTTGCTTTCTAATGCGTTTATTAGCTGAAAGATAATCAATGTGCTTTCTGCAAACATTTAAAATAGTTTAGTAGTGACACAATTAAATAATAATCATATAACTTAAATGACGATGGCTTACTTGATGTATGGTCCAATGTGGTCATAGTTCATTAAAACATATCTATGAGCCTGAAGCCATGATATGTTATCCAAATTTGTACTATAATTGCCAACCAAAGGGCGGCCTACTGATTTAATATATGACAATTGAGATTTGAGGCTATCATTATTGTCATCATTTCGGCCTCCACGATTGAACTTAGTTTGACAACCATGAAGGTATCGCGAGCAAAATGTAATTCTTTCATCTAGCACGTAACCTTCAGCTATCGATCCTTCTGGATGGCTTCGTGTTCTAACCATTGATTTCAATTTTTTTAGGTACCTACATTTTAATTTATACATTGTTTATTAAAAAATCAAAAGGTATGTGAATATAAAGATACTAAGATGAGTAAGTGACACACCTCTCGATTGGATACATATTTCGATAGTGTATTGGTCCAGCTAGCCTAGCTTCAGTTGGAAGATGGACACACAAATGAACCATGACATCAAAAAATGATGGTGGAAAAATCTTTTCAAGAAGACAAAGTGTTTCAGCTATTTCATTTTCCAACTTTTCCATGTCACTGACATTAATAACCTTGGAGTATATTTGCTTGAAAAAGTTGCTCAAACGAATCAATGCTGTGCAAACCTTTTCAGGTAGAATTTTTCTTATGGCCAGAGGGAGCAAGTGTTGCATTATATCATGCCAATCATGGCTTTTAAGACCAACAAATTTCCTTTGGTCAACCAGAACCTTGTTGTGCAAATTAGACGTGAAGCCATCCGGAAACTTTACATCTTTTAGTACTTGACAGAACATTTTTTTCTCAGATATGTTCATCGAGTAAATTGCGGCTGGTAAATAAGTCTTATTACCTTTTATGATTGGATGGAGTTCCGGCCTTACACCCATTATTTGGAGATCAAGACGAGAATTTAGATTATCCTTTGACTTCTTATCAATATCTAAAATAGTGTTTACAATGTTCTCAAACACATTTTTCTCAATATGCATTGGATCAAGATTATGTCGTATTAAAAGAGACTCCCAGTATGGTAGCTGAAAGAAACAAGATCTCTTATGCCACTTAGGCTGTATTTCCTCATCTCCACGTTTTCTCTTGGTTGCACGTTTTTTCTCTTCTAACTTTCCAAAGATAACATGCAAATCTTTTGTTTCCTCAGACACATCGTATCCAGAAATTGGGATAGGAGCTTCTCTCAACTCTTTATTACCATCAAAGGCTTTTCCTTGTTGCCTAAACATGTGACTCAAATGTAGGAATCTGCGGTGCCCCATATAGCAAGCCTTATGGCCATGCTTTAATTTTAGTGAACAAGTACCATGGTAGCAAGTAGCACAACCTACCTCTCTATTGGTTTTTCTTCCGCATGTATGCATTACTGGGGTAATCACTAATGGTCCCCATTAATGCTGCACGTAATGTGAACCATTCTGAAGAAGATGAATCAAATGTCCTTACTCCCTCATGAAATAAGTAATCAAGTTCTTCAACTAATAGTTGGAGGTAAACATCAATATTATTTCCCGGAGATTTTGGGCCAGAAATCAGCAAAGAAAGAATGAAATTTGATTGCTTCATGCATATACATGGTGGAAAATTATATGGAATTAAAATAACAGGCCATGTGCTATGCGACACACTACAAGTTCCAAATGGATTGAAGCCATCCGTTGCTAAAGCAAGCCTAATATTACGACATTCAGAACCAAACTCGGGATGGTTGAAATCAAAGTCCTTCCATACAGTTGAGTCTGCCGGATGCCTCAACAAACCATCCTTTAAACAACTTTCCTCATGCCATCTCGCATCGCGCGCTGTTTTTGGTGACATGAATATTCTTTGAAGTCTCCTTTTAAGTGGAAAATGTCGAACAACTTTCATTGGAACTCTATGCACACGCTTTCCATCTATACCAACATTTTCACATTTCCACCTAGATATTTTACAAGTTGGACATGAAGAAGCATTGGCATACTCTTTTCTATATAGTATGCAATCATTTATGCATGCATCGATGGAGACATATCCAAGACCAACATCTTTGACAAATTTCCTAGCCTCATGATAGTTTTTAGGCAAATTGTCACCTTCAGGAAGTGCTCCCTTAAAAGTTCAATAAGTTCATTAAAGCATGCATTACTGACTCCCCATAAATTTTTTATGTTCAAGAGCCTAACAATGAACTGAAGTTTTGAAAACCTTTCACATCCAGGATACAACTCTTTGCTAGCTTCATTTGCCAACCTATAGTATGTCTCAGTGTCTACATCATTCTCTCTCATGTCATCACTGTTGTTTATACCCTTAGTACTGTCACCAAGAAACCCAAGCCCTTCCCGAAGCATTGCATCTATTTCATCGTCACTATCAACTTTCCCTTGTGCATCTGAGCTACGAACAGGTTGAACAGGTTGAGAACACATATCTTCACCATGAAACATCCACTCACTATATCCTCTCAGAAAACCATTGTAGATCAAGTGATCATACACAGTACTCTTTATCTAACCAATGCAAATTAGCACAAGTATTGCAGGGGCAACGGATTGTGTTGGCTCTTGCTGACTTGGAAAATGCAAACTCCAAAAAGAAATTAACACCTTTTTCATATTCATGTGTGTGCCTAGGTAAATGCATCCATTTCTTGTCCATATTTGTGCTCCTAATAATTTGAAGTTATTGCACATCAGAATAAGGAATAAGACAACTTATATCACGGAAAAGCCACAATACCATATTAGCACAAAAGAACACCATTGTAAAAATAAATTCAGAAATAATATTAAGATCAGATTAACATTACAACTGGGTAGAACATATTGAATTTTAACTCACCGGGACAACAATAGGAGGATAGTTACAATGTCCCGCTAACACCTTCATTGTTCTCCTCAATTTGCTCCTTACGCCAAAGAAAATCAAAATTTCCAAACCGCATAAAGTAGTTTACTAATTAATTCAAGAAATAAAACAAGAGAGCTTATAAGTCGCAAGGAGATTACTTAGCTTCAGATACAACGATGCAATGGCAAATCACCAATCTTTATTCCTTTCTTTCATATTGGGTGGATTTCCGGTTGTTCAATCTGAAAAAGCAATAGTTACTACTCAGACTTGCTAAAATTAATGAGAACCTTTTGGGGATAGGTGCTAAGAATGGTCCACAAAGAAAATCCATATTATGCTCTATCGAGATATCACCATAATGTAGAATTTTTACAAACAAATAGATGAACTGAGCCAATATACTTACCAGATTTGTACTGTGAATGTGGCGGGTTGAAATCTTTTGGATTTGAGTAACTCAACAAACTAGGGTCACCACAGATGGAATTAGGGATTTGTTCCTTGCATTTGAGAAAGGGGGCGTTGTGTAGGGGAGGAGAGGGCGTTGTGAAGGGCGGAGAAGGGGGGCGCCGGACTTGCTAGAGCTGTTACAAAGATAAAGCGGATCAGTAGGATGGCGTTGTGGGAGACGAAGGGGAGTGCGTACCAGAGGTCTAAAGCAGCAGGATTGAAGTCGATTACCTAGAGAGAAGCACGAGGGTTTAATCTCTTTACTGGGGATGGGAAGGGAGCTAGGGGCGGAGGAGTGTGGAGAAGATTTGGAGGCGCCTGGTGTTCTTGAGAAGCCGAGGAGAACACCGGTATCGGAGGAGGAGGCGCAATGGGGAAGAAAGAGGGCCAGGGGGATGAGGATGTGAGGAGAATATAATTTTTCCTCCCCGCGCGCCCAGTTTTTCCTCCCTGCGCGCCAGATTTTGCCTCCGCCGCCAAAATAGGACTTTCCACGGCATTTGTCATCCACGGCGTATATTAATTGCCATCCGTGATCTATACCCAGCAAATGTTAATTGCCCTTCTCTCCATAATGGCCGGCAAATATTATATACCATGTATAATTTAGCCCGGCATCAATAAATGCCATTTTTTTTCTAAAAGATAACCCGACGCTTCTTACATGCCAGGTTAAATTCTTTTCTGGCAATTTTTATATGCCTTGCATGTGAATGCCCCTAAATTAAATTAAATGCCCTAAATGTATAATTCAATGGCATTTGAGTCAAATGCCAAGTAAACTAAATGCCCTCGAATCTATATCCGTGTTGTAGTGCCTGGAAGTCTGTACCAGACTCGGCAGCGAATTCTATGTCCTCTCGACTTGGGCAAACGCGTCAATGATGTCCTCATCATGCTACCAGCCTTACTTTGTACCATACCACTTCATTATTCTCATTTCTCTTCTGAACAAATACCCACTTATATCCCACGGGACGAACGTAGGGGGTGTGCGGCACACAGGGCCAAACACTTCTCTTTTGTTCAGTGAGAGGAGTTCCGCAGTTACTGCCTTCTTCCATTCTTCCCAGTCCGGACGTGACTTACACTCGGAGAGAGATGCAGGCTCAGAATCGGGTTCAATTGTTTTGGCAATTTTTCTTGCAAAGTATATGTCGACATTGGCTATGGTTCTATCCATTATTTCCCCAGAGTGCACAAAATTAATGTCCATTTCTTCATGGGGTGCTTCGTGCACTTGTGCTGCTTGCACTATCACTTGCTCTGCATCGATATTTCCCAACGCGAGAGCAAGGACCTTCATATGGTTGCCGATGTGCGGATTCACATGCTCGTCTGCACGCCCTTCGGCACACTCGTTTGCATGTCTTTCGGCTTCTTTTTTAATTCTTTCTTCTTGTACTGGTAAATTCAAATATGGGAGTGCCTCGCTAGCAAGCTGCTCAGCAGCGCCAGGTCTCAACTAGCTCCCCTTCTTATTCTTCTTATTGTGGGGCATTTTCGTGACCGGTTGTGATAAGTCCTTGTTACCGTTTTTCTCCGGACGTCTCCGGGTACTCCAGATTTGAGAATCCAGATTCACTGGCCTTTTTCTTTGAGGCCTCAGAGCAGTTTGAGGGGTGCCTTTCGGATTCTTTGGCACTTCAACCCTCTCTGGTGCATTGAGCGCTGGCACATGCGACTTTATCACACCTCGAGAATCACAAAAATGATCTGGCACTTCATTTGCTAAGGTATGCAAATCGAAGATCTTTCGAACCTCTTCACCTGCTTCTGTCATACGGGGATCATGCGTAGGAATGCCTATTACTTGCCACGTTATTTCCCGACATACTTCTGGTAAGGGTTCTTTATCTCCCCCTAATGACGGGAAATTATCCTCGCCAAAGATGCAATCAGCGAAGCGAGCGGTATGCAAATGACCCGTCTGGGGTTCAAGGTACATGATTATGGACACAGTCTCATAACCAACGTATATCCCCTATTTTCGGAGGGGCCCCATAGACGTTCACTGTGGTGGTGGTATCGGTACATACACCAAGCATCCAAATTTTCTTAAATGGGAAATTTTAGGTGTGACCCCTTGTACGAATTGCATAGGTGGTTGGATGTTGTATGATGACGGTCTCAAGTTCAATAATGCTACTGCGTGTAGGACTGCGTGTCCCCAACATGTATTAGGTAGATTACAACCCAGCATGAGCGGTCATGCAATAAATTTAATTATCTTAATCAGTGCTTTTGCTAGTCCGTTCTGAGTATGGACATGTGGCACTGAGTGCTCTACTTTAATTCTAGATGCCATACAATAATCATTGAATGACGTAGAAGTAAATTCACCGGCATTGTCCATTCTAATGGACTGCACATGATGATCAGGGAAAGTATTGTTTATTCTTATGATCCGCGAGATCAATTTTGCAAACGCGTGGTTTCGGGTGGAGAGTAAACTCACATTAGACCACTTCGAGGAGACATCTATGAGCACCGTATCTAAATGGGCCAGATAGGGGTTGTATGGGACCGCAAATATACCCTTGAATGCGCTCAAGAAACGCAGGGATTTCATCTTGCACCTTTATGGTCGAGGGCCTAGTGATTAGTTTCCCAGTGGCACAGGCATTGCATATAAAATCTTCGTGGTTTGGGAAATTCTTTACACTAATTCCATGGTCCTGAGAGTTGTTAACTACTTTTCTCATCATGGTCAGGCTCGGATGGCTAAGTCTACTATGCCATAAAGAGAAGAGTTCGGCACTTTTAAAAGAAATTTTCAGAGAAGTGTAGGTGTCAGGTCATTTAATTCTAGTGTGGTATAGCCCAGTTTCAAATGAAGGAAATTTTTCATAAATTCTTTTCTCACATCCGTCATGCTTCACAATGCACAATTTTTTTTTACCATTTTCTTCAGT
The DNA here is from genome assembly GCA_036346415.1 of Raddia guianensis. Taxonomy (NCBI): domain Eukaryota; kingdom Viridiplantae; phylum Streptophyta; class Magnoliopsida; order Poales; family Poaceae; genus Raddia; species Raddia guianensis. Next base: position 14,023,309 of record CM070543.1, on the reverse strand, counting down.
GGTCTCAACGTGGAAACCATTGGCACAGATGTCACGAAAACTCAAGAGAGACCTAGTAGATTCAGGGTATAACAATGCTTCTTTAATTGTCAATGAGGTACCCATAGGCAATACAATGGTGGCCCGGCCGGAACCTACAACACATGAACCACTGCCAGAAATTGTGGTTATGTGGCCTGCGTTCTTTTCAATTGAGTGGAAATACTTAGTCTCTCTCAAGATGCTATTCGTGGTATCACTATCAACAATGCAAATCTCCTCCATATGGGCGCTACAAAAAATATATATAGATGCAATCAGATATTCATTCATACACACTTCTCATTTATTCATTCAAATGGAAGCATTTATAGATAAACTGGAAATAAATGCATAGAGTACGAGAATAAAAGGTACGCTCACTCGGAGCTTACAATTCATAGTTCATGCAATAAGTTGACTTCTTATGCAATCACTACATTATTCATAATGCTAGATAATACTAGATAATGCTTTTGATAGGTTAACTAGATGGATTCAGTGAAGAAAGCGTTCACTGTGTCCACAATTTCTTTCTCGCTAGCTTCTTCATCTTCTTTAGTCACCTCAGCGGTGGGTTCTTCTTTGTCAAGGTGGGGCTGCTCATCCTTGTTGGAGACCTTCATTTCCTCGAGTTCTTCCCCAACAAGATCATCCGCTTCCATGGGGTCGTGCTGCTCGAAGATGGCGAGGTGCACCTCCTTCTGTGCCTTTCTTTTGGCTCGGTAGTCCACGATCGTCCTCTTAGATTCATGACAGATCTTGAACCAATGCCCCTAGGTGCCACATTTAAAGCACACTTGGTCTTGCTGACCATATGGCTTAGACTGTGGCTTCTCCTTGTCTTGGGTATCGGATTTCTTATCTTTTTGGGCTGATCCCTCCCCCTGTCTTGAGTTGCCCTTCCTCTTTCTCTTGGGCTTCTCAGCCTGGTATCTATTAGCGTTCACCTCCGCCTGCTTACCGAGTGCCTGCGAGTTATAGTTCTTAAGCAGAACATTGTCTTGAGATTCCGCAACTTGCATCACATCGATCGATTCGCTATATTCAATTATGGCGTTCACGATAGTGCGGGCACTGTATGGCATTAGGGTGGAAGGTAGAAAGTGTCTTCTCAATCTTCTCTTCTTCTTTAATTTTAATTCCACAAAGAGAGAGATTTATGACAATTATATGTAATGCAGAGTTATACTCAGCCACAGTTTTAAAATCTGCAAACCTCAGGCGAGCCCAGTCCTGCTGTGCTTGTGGCGCTATAGTGTACTTAAGCTTTTCGAACCGCTTCTTAAGTGCAGTCCAGATCTCAGTAGCATTTTCTTCAGCCATATACTCACGTTTCAGAGTAGGGGACAGGTGATGCCTGATAAAATGCAATGCTTGATTATTCTGTGCTAGGGTAACAGAGCTTGCTTCAATGCCAATGGCGGCGCGGAGACTCTTACCACCAAGCACAATTTTCACGTCCGATGTCCAAGTGAGGTAATTCCTGCCGTTGGAGGCCAGCTCCTCAAACTCGCGAATTACAATGCCAGACAATGGATGATGTAAATTCATGAGATTACGGAGGTAATCAAAGTGGTGCATGACAATATTCTCATAATTTTCAATAAATCATTGCTAAAATAATGATTACAAATTATAATAGCAAAATTTTCAAATAATTGCACATAATAATAAATGGAACCAAAACATTTATAAAATATGCAGGATTCAAATTCATATAGCCAGATATTTAATTCATAATATTCATAAATTGTAGGGGTCAAAGTGTAAATATAGGAAATAAATACACATGCATATTTCATATTCAAGCCCATTCAATTTACTTTCCCTTTCATTTTCTTTACTTTTCTTTTCATATTGCATAATTCTTTTCCGGCCTAAAGGCCTTCCTTTCTTTTCTTTCAACGGTCCGCCCCTATTTTTTTTCTCTCTCGCGCCACATTCGGCGCCATGGGCGTAGCCCACACGGGCGGCTTGCCAGTGTGACCATGCTGGGCGGCCTGCTAGAAGCGGCGTAGCCCTTGCAGGTGGCGGCTTTGTATGCGGCGTAGTAGCCACACTGCAGGCGACAAGCAAAGAGGGGCGGCACCCGGCCCTGCTGCCCTCTGACTGCCGAGGCAGCACAGGCGGCTCGGCTTTCCCTAGCTAGCCGCCGCCGATGGCGTGCAGGTGGTGGCGCTGACGAGTGACAATGTGACGAGTGCGGCGGCGTGGCGGCGCGGTTGCGTGGAAGCGGTCTTGGTGCGCGGCGGCAATGGTAAGGCGAAACGAGCAGCGGTGGTGCGGCCGTTGCAGGCGGGCGCGCACGGCCGGCGTGGCGCGGCCCAGCGCAGCCCGCTACGCCGATTCTTCTGATCCCAAAATCAGGGCATTCAATTCAATGGATTTGTTAGATTCTTACCATTTCTTCGATAGATTCAAACAGGAACCCGCGGTAAAAAACCGATCTATACCTTCGATTCTTATGGCAAAGACAGGATGCGTGAACTGTCGCGTAGGATAGATCGACGGGTCCCAACTTGGCCAACGGAGGGGATGAAGATTCGATGCAGTTCGTCGACAACCGATTTCCAACGTCGTTCGTCAGAGCTTCGCGATGATAACGTGTTAGAGAACCATGCTACTGGGTGTAGTCCGAGGTTACCTAGCAGTGCGTAGATCGTAAATGACGAAGAATAATCACATATGAACATAGAGATGTAGGAGAGGAAGTATTCTTTATTGCTTTCTCATGGTACATAGTAGATGGAAACTGACGGCGTGTTCTCCGCTCAACCGCTGCGGATCACACCTGGTCGATTTTTACTCTGCTAGCCGACTCGATCAAGCTCGATTCGATTTGGCGTCGGGCTCAACAAGGAACGACTTCATGATTTACCGAGTTCGGACCCCTCGCGGGTAATAGTCCTACTCTGCCGAGCCTTAGCTCTTTTCGATTGTGGTTGAAAGGGAAAGTCTTTCTGAGTGCTCTCACGAGGCGAGTGTTGAATCCTACCCGCGTGTCCCTTCCTCTCTCTCCTCTCCTTTTATACAAGCCTCGAACCGACGGAGAGAGCCGAGGGAGTAAGCGATCTGATGCCCTCAAGATAATCGACAAGACCACGACAGAAGAGGCAACGTGCGCTGCCCGCTGCTTGTGCCGCCCTCGCGTGCTCGCAAGTGGCCTCTCACCCGCCTGATCCTGCCGGTGAGTCTGCGGGTGGGGCCTACCCGCTCCTCCCGACGGCGGCCTCTTCAAGCAAACCTCCTCTCGCTGTCAATTCTTGGCGCCACAAAGGATGCTCGGCCAGACTGCAAGGGCCATCATGCGGTAATCATTTCTTCCATTGTCTACTCGCGTGATGTCTCATTAAATGCGCCGTCCAGCGGCGGAGGGGAGCGCCGTCCAAGACTCATACGCAATACTCCCCACGCTGGCCCCGACGGCAGGGGCCCTCACCGAGTCTTCGAGAGGGGCTCGCCCGCGCACCCGCTTTGGGCGTGGGGCCTCGCCTCACCATCGGAGGGCTCGCCCACACGCCCGCTTTGGGCGTGGGGCCCTCGACTTCGCCTCAAGGGCTCGCCCACGCACCCACTGGCGCCCTCTCGGCCTTCGAATGCTCTTTGTACCCGGTATTTATTACAGCGACAGAGCCCGGGTCCACCATGATCGCGAACCGTCGCTGGGTTTTTCCGTTTCTTGCGGCGGGAGGCGAATCGGGGAACCCACCCGCGACGCCGTCGCTGATTCTCCACGCACACGATCTTCCTTGGGAACTACGCTTTTCGCGGAAACCAAAAAGCAGCGGGGCAAATGATGGCGCAGCGCGTGAGGCGGAATCAAAGCATCACGCTTCGCGCCCACGCCTATAAATACTTCACTCGGCGCGCTAATAATCCTTCCATACGCTAAGTCTTAAAGTGGTCCTCTGCCTTCTTATTTGCTACCACAAAGCATCTCGCATAATCGCCACCAAGCCTTTCGCCCGCCACCGCCAAATCTTCCATGGCTCCCAGCGCGGCAAAGGCCGCCGCGAGGATGCCGCACCATCTTCGGAGCTGCCTTGCTCGCTTCCACCGTCGATGAGGATCTGTTGGCGGGCCTTGTCCGCCGTACTCGAATTCTTCACAGGGGTGCTTTCGCCTTTCACGGGATCGGCGGCGCACCTAGTTCCCCAACTTCGATCATGGCCTGGTCATCTTCGCCCACCTCTGCGAGATGTTCGTGGGGGCGATGCGAATCTCCGCTTTGGCGTCGACTCTTAAATCTTGCACGGGCTCGCGCTCGGCGCGGTTGGGGCTGCTACTTCACGCTCGCGTTACCTCGCCTTTATCCTTCCGCGGTCAAGTCCAAGCTGGAAGGGCTGCACCGCAATGGTTGTGCGTGGAGGACTCAGCGGTGCGGCGATCTTGCTCTTCCCGCGATCCGCGGAGCCCACCGCCGACCGGGGGCCCGGCTAGACGCAGACGATCTGGCGAGCACGGAGGTGATGGCGGCGCGCATTGTCGACTCCGCCGCCGAGGCTCACGGAACCCGTGGCGGCGGATTTTTGCGGCGCCGACTTTGCCGCTCGCTTGAGGGCGCGCCCGCTGGGCGTACTACGGCGATAACGGCGGGACCAGCGCTGCTCTTGGAGGTGAATACCCTCGCGCTCTTTTGGATTTTGTACCTTCCTTCTTTCCATTTTGGCTAATAGCCAACTCTTTGCTTCTTCTTGGTGTTGGTGATGGGAAGCGTCTTGGCGGCGTGCTCTCGGATCGGTGGCGAACTTTGATGACCGCGCCGACCGAGCGGCATCGCCCGCCGGCGGGCATCCGCCCCTCTGCGGCCCAGGACCAGCGGGGCGCAACCTTCACTTGCGGCGTTGCCCCCATGGAGGTCTCTCGGTCTGCGGTCCAAGTGGCGGGGACCACTGCAGATCCATGAGCCGCCACCGGCGACCGCCCAAGCTTCATGCCGCCGCTGCTCTGTCGTGGCGGTGACTCGCCCGCGCTCGGAAGCGCCGCCTCATCCTTCTTTGTCGGCGACGACGGCGAGGAGGGAGGGCGAGCGAAGAGAGCGCTCTTCAAATCTGGGCTTCCGCCGCCCGCCGGCCCCAACCAGCGGGGGCCTGCGCTCTCGCCGCCCACGCCGGGCGAGCGCTGGCGACTCTTCGAAGCTGGCGCCGCTGCGCGGTTTCTTCCGCTCCCTCGCCGGCGCTCCTGCGCGGCGGCTTTCTTCTGTGGCGCTTCGCCGCGCACCGCTTCCGCTTCGCGCCAGCGCCGGCGTCGAGGGCGGCAGCGGCGATGACCGCGACCGCGCCGCCACCTCCGCCGCAAGCAAGCGACTTGGAGCTCCCCCCTTCAGCTTTCGCCTTCAGGGCGCACCGCTTCAGGTTGGCTTTCCCTGCGCTTTCGCACGCCGCATCGGGGTTAGCATGCTCGCGGTTTTGCATACGAACCTGTTTGTCCTTCTTGGAGCAGGGCGGACGTTGGGGCATCGAGCTCCGCTCCACGCGACTTCGCTAGCCCCACCGCCGCCGTTCGCCGGCGGAGGCTGCTTAGTGGCGGCGGAGAAGTCCGGCGGCGGGAGAACCCTCAGCAACCTACTTTCTTTGGCGCGCCGCCATCTCGGCCGTGACCGCCGGCGTGGGGCGCTCCTTTGGCGCCGCACCCTCTCCGCACCTAAGCGGCGGAGCAAGCCCCTTGCCTTGGCGGAGCGATCCGCCGGCGACTGCGGGCGGCCCTTGGCAAGAGACCGCCCGAAGAAGGCGATGACTCGCGAGGCTGCGGCAGTAAGCCGCCGCCGCCTCGGCCATAAGCGGTCGAAGACCTCCGCTGGAGCACTTCGAAGCGCCTCCGGACCCTCGCCGACATCTGCGCCCGGCCTCTCGCGGCTTCGCGACGCCAGCATCCACTGGGTGTTTCCCGCATCCCCGCTGAAGAGCGGCGGCGCGATGCGACGCGGCGCCGTGGGGAACGAACGCCGAAGCCTGCGCGTCCTTCCGGCGGCGGCTGCGGACGCGAGCGGCGAAAGATGGTCGCCACGGCGCTCTTGAAGCCGCGCGGTTCATCTGAGCAAGCGCTGGCCGGGGACGCGTTTGACCTCGGCGCCGCCCGGAGAACCTCCGCGCCGGTGGACCGGTTCGGCGGTAGCTGGTTGACACCGCCGCCGACCGCGTGTCCATGATGGGGGTGCGCAATGAAGGCGCGAACCGAGGGAATAGCGAGACTCACGGCCTTTTGCCTTGTGATTGTTGCCTATAAATGCAAACAAACTTTTGCTCTTTCTTTGTGAGTCTTATTTGAACTTATACGATTTTGACTTCTTTGGCGAAATGGGGCACCCGCCGCCAAGGGTTTTAGATGAGCGATTACGCGCAAGTGGCTTGCTTCCTTAAGCGTCTGGTTACTTCAACCCTTATGGCCTCTCGCAACCCGACTTAAGCGTTACGTGGCGGCGCTTAGCTTAGGAAGTGGTCTGGTCGGCGATCGCCGTTGGCGCATTGCCTGAACCGAGCCGACACACCGAGCTAGAGCCCGCCTTCCGTCGCCGCCTCGCACCGGCGTAAGTTATAAGCGTTTGCCTTTGCAATCAAGGGCCATCGACCTTAAGTACTTTCGCTACCGACTTTCGTGAGAATGTTTTCTCTGAGACCTTTCTAAGGCTAAACCAGCGATCGCCAAAAAGCTTTAAGCGAGCTTCGCTGAAAGTGGCGCTTTTTCCTCGAGCATCTGGTTACTTCAACCCTTATGGCCTCTTTTGAACCGACCCTAGACATCGGCGTGGCGGAACTTAGCCTTGAGTGGTCTAGTCATGCGGGTGTTGTTGGCGCATTGCCTAGACCAAGCCGACACACCGGGCTAGAGCCCGCTTCCGTCCGCTTCGCCTCCTAACCATGAGTCATAGGCGTTAAATCCTTGCAACTAAGGGGCCATCTCGCCTTGAGTACTTTTTTTCGCTACCGACTTTCGACGAATGCTTTCTAACAGATTTGGCGAAAAAAGCAGATGCCCACAAGGAGACAGAACTTATCTCTTATTGAAGATGGCTTTGTACAACGCATTGCCCCGAGGCGGTGAAGGAAGAAGACCTCGCCGCTCGGCTCCAAAGGAAGGCCGGAAAAAAGGCTTCGGAACTGCTACTCACGGGTAGAACTTCCTCGGTACTCGGCGTCCAAGTGTTCGCCAATTCACGACCGTCCTCGAATCGCGAAGCTCGGCCGAGGCAAGGGAGGCGAGACCACCTTGAAGGGCCCTCCCATTGTGGGAGACGGTTTGTTGCGCCTACTGCGTTTGGATTTTTGGGCAGACGAGGTCGCCCATCTGCCGAGTGTTCTCACACACCGCCTTGCTTGATAACAATGGCGCTTGCTGCCGATACTTGGCGGCCGGATCGCATACTGTCTCGGATCTCCTCCAGAGATTTACTTCATCTGACGCGGTCGTGGTCTTGGTCTTCGCTGAACGCCGCCACTTGGGGAATCAAGGCGAGCTCGATGGGAGCACCGCCTCGAGCCATACACCGGAAAAAGGGGTCTCGCCGGTGGCTCTGCTGGGAGTTGTCGCGGCGCCCTGTCTGATGGGAACTTCCTCCGCCAGCGCTTGCCGCGCTTCTCCAGCGGTCGAACGCCCTTGTCTTGAGCCCTTTGAGTACTTCGCGTTCGCCGCTCCACGCCCATTGCTCTTGGTGCGCAACGGAGGCAAAGCGCAACAGTACCCAACTCCTCGCACGATCTTGGAAATCAGCGCTTTTGAGGCGGCGCCATTATCGATGATAATTACATTTGCGACATCAACCGGACGAAGATGCTCTTCATAAACTTGATAGCAGCTGCGGGCGTGATCGCCGGGACCGCGAGGCTTCAACCCACTTGGTGAACTTGTCGATGGCGGCGAGCAGATGAGTGTACCCTCCGGTCGCCCGCGAGCGGGCCAGAATATCGGCCCCGGACGCGAACGGCGGAGAGCGGAATGGTTTGCGGCGCTGGGCGGTCGTGGATTTGCTTAGCATGAAATTGGCACGCCGCATTTCCTCACCGGCTCGAAGGCATCACGGAGGCGATGAGGCCAATAAAACCGTGGCGAAAGCTTTCCCGACCAACGCCGGCTCCTGAATGGCTCCGACATGCCTCCATGGATCTCGAGAGAATTTCACTCCCGCTTCCCGGTGGCGCGCCGGTGAGAACTCCATTTGCGCTCTGGCGATATAGGTCCCCACCTACTGGGCGTGGCGCTTGGCCTTGCGCTATCTTCTCACCGACGCAGCGTCATCGTGGGATCACTCCATCCCGCGGTAGGCTAGGATCGGATCCATCCGACCTTCCGGACGAGTGCGGCGGCGTTACGTACATTGTCGCCGGCGTACTCCGCTGGCTTTGGCGTTTCCGTCTCAACCGCCTCGGCAGTTCTTCGCCTCCTCCCTCTAATCGGGGGCTGCGGCGAGATTGGTGAGCGTCTCCTCGAGGTGGAGCTGCGTCGAAAGCGTCGTCCCCCGCCAGAATCGGGGCTGCGACGAACGGCCGCGTGAGTCTTTCTTCAAAGACCCCGGCGGAGCAGTGCCCTTGACGAGGCAATGCGAGGCGAGTTCATCCGCCATGTAGTTGTCACGGCGGGGATGTGCCACGGCCCAAACCCTCAAAGTGCCGTTCAACCGGCGCACCTCGCCGGTAGGCCGCCATAGCGGGATCCGGCGGAGAAATCCTTCCTCGCTGGTTGATGACCGGAGAGAGTCGCTTTTACTTGTAGCGCCCGGATGCCAAGGGTCGAAGCTACCCTGAGCCCGGCGAGCAGTCCTTCATACTCCGCGGCGTTGTTGGTGGCGCGGAAGTCCAGCACCACCAGGTGCCGAACGACATCGCCGGTGGGAGACACCGGGCAGCGCCTTGCCCAGCCCCTCGGCCGGAATGAGCCGTCGAAGAAGAGAGTCCACGGCGAGGAGACGGGGTATCTTCAGAGTTCTGCGTCCGCGAGTCCACTCGTGATGAACTCGCGAGCTTGCCCTTTGATGGCCGTTCGGGAGCGAATTTGAGATCGAATTCCGCCAGCTCCATGGCCCACTTGGCGATGCGACCCGTCGCCTCGCGGTTGAAGAGGATCTCCCGCAAGGGATACTTGGTCAACACCGTGACTTCTCGCCCCTGGAAGTAGTGGCGTAGCTTCGGGATCTTTGTCGGCCGGCGTAGAGCATCTTCGGTCTTGTGAATACCTTGTTTGGCGTCGTGGAGGACCTTGCCGGCGTAGTAAATGGGTATTTGGGCGCCCTCTCTCCGCCACCGACACCGCTGACCGCTGAGGGTTTGCGCGACGAGAGGATCAGCGGCTCGCCGGGTGCAGGCGACCAGCCGCGGGCGGGAGGTAAGGTACTTCTTCAGCCGTCGAGCGCCTCCTGCGCCTCCGCCGTCCACTCGAATTGGTTGGTCTTCCTTAGGAGCTTGAGCGGTGGGAGACTTTTGTCCCCAGGCGAGCTATACTCATGCCCAGGAGGTCAAGTAGCCCACCAAACTCTTGCATCTGCCGAAGTCGCGTCGGGGCTTCATGTTCTCGATCACTGCGATCTTGTCGGGTTCGCCTCAATCCCCTCGGGAAGCGAGAATCCCGGCGGCTTGCTGACGGAACGGCGAACACGCATTTCTCTGGATTAAGCTTGATGCGAGACTTCCTCGGGTTGGCGAAGGTCTCTTCCAAGTCGCCGATCAACTCCTCCGCCTTCTTGGACTTCACCACGGATCGTCGACATACACCTCGAGTTCCGCCCACTTGGGAGCGGTGGCGATATGCATGGCCGCCGATAGGTTGGGCCGCATTCTTCGATCAACGCCATCCTTGTATAGCGATGAAGCGCCCATGGGCGTGACAAAGGCGATCTTGTCTTCATCTTCTTGCCATGCTAATCTGGTGGTACCAGAGTACGCATCCGTAGCTCTGTTGCTTTCGCACCCGCAGATTGAGTCGACGATGAGATCGGCGCGGGCGTGGCACGGATCGCCGGGCATGCCTTGTTGAGGTCGGTGAAGTCCACGCACATCCTCCGGCGCCGTTGGATTTCTTAGCGAGGCGGGTTCGCGAGCCACAGGATGGGCGACATCTGCGGACGACCCCGCCTTAAACTTGTCCACCTCTGGCGGATAACTTCTGGCGCTCCACCGACCGCTTCCGGACTTTTGCATGACCGGTCGCGCCGGGAACGTCGCCAATTGTGCTCAATCACCTTCGGGACCCCACCATGTCGGACGGTTGCCACGCAAACACGTCTGCGTTAATCGGAGAAGGAGACGAGCGCGCTTCCTATTTGGCGCCGAGAGGCGCCCACCAGCGGTCTTATTTGGTCCGACTTCGCTCGGAGACCGCCTTAACCTCCGCGGACGAACCGGGAGGCACGGGTCTTCACGGAGGAGCTCCGGTCGAAGCCTCGGCCTACGAGCACCGTCGCTTCGCCGCCATGAGGGCGCGTCCTTGTCGCAGCGAGCGCCTCCGGCGATCCACTTTCAAAACGATGGGGCGGTGGCCGGGATCTTCACCACCATGTACGCATAGTGGCACACCGCCATGAACTTGGTCGCCGGCCGACCTAGTATGGCGTTGTAGAGAGGTCGAAATCCGCCACCTCAAACTCGAGCATCTCGGTGCGGAAGTTGTCGAACCTCCAAAGTCAAGGAGACTAATGCGCCCTAAGCGGGGCGGACTCGGCCCGGCGCGATGTCAAGAACGGAGCGTTAGGCGAAGCTCTCGCCGCTGGATTTGAAGCGCCGCGGCCCGGGCGAGACGGGAGGTTGAGGAACTCCTCGTCTACCGCATCCGCCCTAGCATTACATTCGGACCGTGGGTGCAACCACGATCGGGAGATGCCAGGCGGCGATCTTGGTTGGGTGATCGGCTGATCGAACGCAATCATTTGCTCCGACCACGCCCGGTTGCCTCACCGACCCAAAGCCGAACGGCGGCGCACACCTCTCATCGCACGCTTAAAGCTAGCGTGGGGCGGATAGGTGGCGAACCGCCGTGGATGGCGGCAACCTCGCGCTCCGCTGCCGAAAACCAAGCGAAGCCGCCTCCTTGCCCTTGCCGCTCGCCGGACGCGCGCTGCTGCTGTTGCTCGTGGACTCGCATCCACCATCTTCTTGCCGACGACATGGCAATCCGCCAAGTCGTGAGAGTTGTTGCGGTGGATGGGACAATAGGGCCTTCCGTCCCACTCGCGAGGCGATGGTCGCCCGCCGTCGCGGCTGCGCGGGCCGTCGCGACCACGGCGTCGCCCGTAGCCGCCGCCTCGGCCCCTACGGGACCGTACCGCCGGCGCCGCGACCTCCTCTTTTTCGCCGCGCGCCCATTGCGCTTGTTGGCCATGTCGTCGTCGTCGTCGTCGCGCTGGCGACCATGACCTGCCGGTCTCGGCCGCCTTGCGCTTCTTCTTGTCCTTGCCGCGGGGTTCCTCGAGGTCCGGCCTCGCCGCCCATGATTGGCCCCTTGCGCGGAATGGGCGGATCTGAGCTCACTGGAGGGCGACTTGCGCCAAGGTGAAGAGCTCTTCCGTGGTCTTAATCTTGCGGGTGGCCATCTTCTCTTTGACCTTGGGGTCTCGGCGCCTCTCACGAATGCCGTGACCACGGCGTCGATGGAGATGTCGGGGATGGTGTTGCGGACTGGTAAGCGCCGAATATAGTCGCAAGAGCGACTCTCCTTTTTTCGCTCCACGTTGTGGAGGTCGTCTTCTACCGGGCTGCTCGAAGGTGCCACAGAAGTTGGTGACGAAGAGCTCGAGAGCTCCTTCCATGACCCCACGGACTCGGGCGGGTTCATGAGCCCTGGCGGGCTCGCGGTGAGGACAGCGGGAAAGTAGTTCGCGAGAACCTTCCCGACCCTCCGGTCGGTTGCATCACCGTCGTATAGATCTGCAAAAACTCATCGGGGTTGGTGGAGCCGTCGTACTTTTCGATGGGGGCGGACGAAACCGTTCCGCCATTTGGGCCGGCGTGACTCCTTAGAAAAGGCGCGGCACCCGGCGCCGGAACCTCTGCTCTGGGCGCGGTCCTCGCCCGCCGCCCGTCGCCTAGGTGGCGCCAAGAAGCGCCACCCTCATTGGCGGGCAGCCTGGGAACCCTCTTGCTGGTCCCGCAAGACGGCGGCGGCAATGTGATCGCCTTCGGTCGCGACCCTGCGGAGCTTGTCACGAGTCTTCTCCATCTGACAAGTGGCGGTCCTCGGATGGGACCGGAGATCGCGACCACTGCTGACGCTGGCCGCCGAGCCCCGTAAAGTCGCGCTCTTGTCATCTTGGCCCGCCCTCAACAGGAGATCTGCGAGAGGAATGCGAGGGCAACAAAGAACGAAGGGCGAAGCGCCGGTTCCCCGCCCGAGACTTGCACCACCGCCGCAGCGGCCGACGGCGGGCTGTGGCCAACCACGGCGCCCGGAGTCGAGTCACCGAACGGTGGGTTTTCAAGCGAGGCCACAGCGCGTGGAGGTTACATCTTTGAGTGCACTCCTCCAAGGCAGCGCGCCTAGCTTGGCCGAGGTGGTTGCTTTCGCGAGCTCCGACCACTAGGCGGCGGCCACCGCCGGTGATCGCCGCCATCGCCGGCCGACTCGCGGCGCGGCTCTAGCGGCGCTTCTGCTCCATCGCGGATCGCTTCTCGCCATCGCCTCTGAAGAAGGGTCAAGAGCTTGAACAAGCGCTAAGCGCTCCCCTACAGCGGCGCCATCGGCGGCGTGTTCTCCGCTCAACCGCTGCGGATCACACCTGGTCGATTTTTACTCGCTGGCCGACTCGATCAAGCTCGATTCGATTTGGCGTCGGGCTCAACAAGGAACGACTTCGCAGATTTACCGAGTTCGGACCCTCGCGGGTAATAGTCCTACTCTGCCGAGCCTTAGCTCTTTTCGATTGTGGTTGAAAGGAAAGTCTTTCTGAGTGCTCTCACGAACCGAGTGTTGAATCCTACCTAACGTGTCCCTTCCTCTCTCTCCTCTCCTTTTATACAAGCCTCGAACCGAGCGGAGAGGCGAGGGAGTAAGCGATCTGATGCCCTCGATACTCGACAAGACACGACGAAGAGGCAACGTGCATTTGCAGCTTGCGCTTGTGCCGCCCTCGCGTTCGCAAGTGGCCTCTCACCCGCACATCCTGCCGGTGAGTCTGCGGGTGGGGCCTACCCTGCTCCTCCCAGCGCTGGCGGCCTCTTCAAGCAAACCTCTCTCTGCTTGTCAATTCTTGGCGCCGATGTGTGGCTTTCCAGACTGCAAGGCCATCAGTAGCAGTAATCATTTCTTCCATTGTCTACTCGCGTGATGTCTTATTAAATGCGCCGTCCTTGGCGGGAGCCGCCGTCCAAGACTCATTCGCAATACTCCCGCACGCGGGCCCCTTTGACGCAGGGGCCCTCACTGGTCTTCGGAGGGGCTCGCCGCGCGCACTTTGGCGCGTGGGGCCTCGCCTCACCATCGGAGGGCTCGCCCACACGCCCACTTTGGCGTGGGGCCCTCGACTTCGCCTCAAGGGCTCGCCACGCACCTACTCGGGGCGTGGGGCCCTCCCTGACCTTCCGAGGGGCTCGCCCATGGCTGGGCCTCGCTTCGCCTGCTTCTCGGCCTTTCGAATCTCTTTGTCTTGCGGTATTTATTACTGTGACGTAAACCTCTCTATTATCTTGGGTCTTTAGGATTTTCTTTGGTCCATCCAAGTGGGCCCCACCCCTTAGCCGCGCCAGTCCTAATGCCGGCATGGCTTGGTGCGGTTCCTCAACAGATTTAGTATTCCTTCGATTCATCATTTGATAAAAACATAATACTGATTGCAGTATATCTCTATTGTTTTTCATTTATGAAAGCAAAGACACAGAAGGTAAAAAATACTGATTTAGTTCTTGAACATTCGTCTTTACCCAACTTTTAATACATAAACTTAATTGGGGTTCTTTAAAGGACGTACAATAAAAATCTGGATACGTCAATGCGGATTTTTTTTTTGGTGTAGCTGGGATGCAAGCGCGCAACCAGGGCGGAATTTGGCCTGAGGCCACCGGGACACTAGCCAAGGCGCCCCATCGGCCCACCGTCAAGTTGCCCACTCCCTCTCCGCCTCTCGCACGCTCACTCCCGTCTCCCGAACCCTAGCTGCCTCTCCTCTCCCAGCCTCTCCCCACCGCCGCGCGCCCCACCTCTTCCCGCCGCCCGCCCACCCTTAGCCGTCAGCCTGCATCCGCCTATCCGTTTTGTCCCTCCGCCGCTTGGTCCCACGCGCCGCCGCCATCGAGCCCTGCCACGCCGGCCGTCAGCCGCCCCACACGGTCACGCCTGCCTCTCCAGGGTGCCGGGGTGCTGATTGTGTTCGTGTTTCTTCCATCAGCTGTGTGAAGGAGGAGGTGGAGCTGCTGGAGAGGAGGTATGCATTTGGTGCAGGGCTCGATTTAGACCTCCTGGGGTTTGAGCTCGATGACACCGTTGGTCCCCGGAGTCGGCGTGGAATCATAGGCTCATAGCGAACCAAGCCTCTAGCGGGTAAGATTTTTTTACTCAAGTAGGGGCGCTCATCAAGACAGAACTACACTGTAGTGAAGTCCAGTAGTGGTATTGCTTAGCACAAAATTTTACTGTTCACATTTAAACAAATGGCACATCATTTCTATTGTTCACAAAACATCACCGTTTTGACCCTCACTTCAGCAAGAAGGTTAACAGATTAGGGAAATATTATGTCCTGTCATCTGCATAATCTCTACTATTAAAAATTATTTAGTGGTGAGCGTTGAATGCTGGTATGCCATGTATCTGCACCATACATCACTCATCTAAATATCTAACGGTTAAGTGTGTTGTATTTTAGAAAGCCATCTTAAATTACAACATGATCGTCGTACTTTTCATTGTAAATTACACTTTGTGTTCCTATTTTTCGTCATACATAAGTCTCACATGTCAATTTAGACTTAGACTTGGCCCCGATCTTTGATAAATCCTGGTTCCTCCATTGCGCGCGGCTATGCATACCCGATGACGATTTGTGCCGCATGGCCGCCACGCCCATCCAATGAACGCCACTCCCGACTCGGCTCCCAGGTGATCCCATGCGTCGGGCAACGGCTCGGCTCGGCTCAAGATAGGCCTCGATCGAATCTCATCGCCTTGCCGCCCGCTCCCTCTCTCACTTCCCCAACCACGCCTCCCCCACCGCCTTCACCTGCACCCCACGAGCCGTGTGGAAATCCCAAACATAACTTTAAAAGGAATATTTTTTATAAAAATTGTTGGTTTTTTTGGATTTTTAGAAAATATGAAAGAATTTTAAAAGAATTTTTCCTATATAACGAGAAGGAAAACATATCATTTTTTGAATTTTAAAACTACAAAAGGAGTATTTTATATTTTTATCAAATACTAGGCTAATTTTTTTATTTTTGAGAATTTTGTCAGAATTTTTGAAAGATTTATGCTATTTGATAAAAAATAAAAGCATTTCAGGAAATAAGAAAATGTAAAAAGAGTTGAATGGCTTAGATTGGAGCTGAACAGGGCTTCGGCTGTGGAGTCCATAGGCAGTGGGAAAGGCGGAGGAAGGAGCAGATTTGGATGGGGCTCGGATCTTGAGAGGGTTTAGTATCGCTTTCTGGCGGGGTGGTCACCGATGGCGAGGGATGACCGGAGTCAAGGAGACGATGGGCGGGATGTGCGATTGGGGTGACGTATGGCTTACTGAGGTGGAGGCAGTGCTTGGGGTGGCCAGAGATGAGGCGCGACAAGACAGTGCGGCAGTGATGAAGGAGGTGGACAACGGTGGTGTTTCGGTGGTCGCCGATGAGAGGAAGGGTGGGGGAGGTGATGGCTTGGGGTGAACATGCGCCATGAGGCCTATTTATAGGCCGAACAGTGGCGGCGGCCAGAGACTTTCTTGGTTTTAAAATAGAGAAGAAAGAGAAATTCCAGCGAGTCCGTGGCAAACTAGGGGCGGCGACAAGGGGGAAATGGTTGGCGATGATGTGGCGATGCCGGAGAGGTCGATGCTATGACCTAGAAGGGTTGAAACTAGCGACGGAATGCGATTTTGGCAGGTGGCGTAGCGGGAACAGTGGCGTTAGCGGAATAGGCAGTGGCGGCGCCGCCGGGAAAAGGTTAAACAGCGGCAGTTGTTGGATCATGGAGGAAAACGTGGGCATCGTTGGATTTACTTTGCCAAAGAGGTATAGATTAGGTGACATGGCTATATCCGATTTGGACCACATGTTGTCACTCGATGCACCGGAGTGGGCTAACGCTGAAAGTGGGTGTCCGGAAAAGGAAGGCATATTTTGGTTATTTTTGGAAATGGAAAAGCGCTTTGGAAATTAATAGAAATTGGTAGATAATTCGGAAAAATGTGAAATTGGTTTCAAATTTGTTAGACAAATGAGGAGAACATAAAGATGGAATAAAATATGATATTTTATGGGATAAATTTCTTTATAAAAATATAAGATGGTTTTTATTCAATGAAATAAATTAAGGATTGTTTTGGAAAATTCTTAGAAAAATTGGGGGAGTTTCCAGGGACTTAAAAATGACTTTTGCGAAAAAAAATTCATAAAAATTTAGATAAATTTTATGTAAGTCACAAAAAACAAGTAAAATAATGAGGAACTGACTCTCAAGTACACCTTAAAAAACTTCAAAAACTTGGATTGAAACTGCTCTAATGAGCATGTTATATTTTGTTCATTGGGTCGAAGCTGAAACGAAAAGTTGATTTTTTTTTTCTGCCGGGAATTTTGGTTTTTTCGCGCTCCTACTCATCATAACCACTCCCCAAGTCCAAAAAAGGAATAAATAAATCGAGGGGGAGGAATCCGAAGCAGTCCACATTTGGCACACCGGAGAGAGAGAGGAGAAGAAAAGCAAAGCAGAGAAGAAGAAAGAAGCTGGAGGCGCAGAGGCGCACAGAACTGCAGAACGGAGGCGTACCAGCCTACCGCCACCTATATACCATCTATATATACGCCGATAAAATTGTGTGGTCATTGATAGGCGAGCTGGTAGGGAGAGCAGAGCGTGTGGGGTTTTCTCGTTCTTTGCACAGATGGGGAGGGCTTGATTGATTTGGCCGCTTTCTTCGTTCTCGGATCCGGCCGCCGCCGCCTCTGTTTCCGCCTGCCGCCTCCTCCTCTCGGTGAGGTTTCTTTCTTGTTTCTTTGTTTGCCACAGAGGGGGATTTGTGTGTTGATTCTTGGATGGATCGGTGTGGGATTTGGGGTTTCTTGGATTGGATGAGCAGGGCGGGGATTTTGTTCTTGCGGGGTGGATGTGTGGTTTGTTCTGCTTCGATTTCCCTTACCCTGTAGCTCGGGTTCTTCAGATCTCCGTTTCTTGAATAGTCGCTGAATTCGGTTTATCAAAACCTGTCTCTACAGATCGGAAGAAAGCTAGCTGTGCAAATCGCGGGAGGAGGAGGAGGGAGGAAACAAAGACAGTTCCATTTGGTTGTTGATTCTTGGCGCATCCAATAATCTCCGAAACAGCGACCACAAGAATGGATCTCTGTGACAAGGAAGTGGAATCCATGGTGTTGGAAGGGAGCTCCTGCGAGGCGGAGTCACAGTGGGCATACCATGAGCAGGAGCTGCTCGCTGGTGGCCACAAGCGCCCTCCGCCTAAGGACGCTGACGACGTCCAGGACGTGGACGAGGTCGGCTGTGGTGGCGGTGGTGGCAAGCGCAGCAAGCCGCCTTCGCCGCAGCCACACACGCCTGACATCCGTGAGGCCCATGCCCCTGGCCACCGTGCTGGTGGTGGTGGAGAGCAGGGAGGCAACGGGGGCAGCCTCATCGGTGAACTTGGGCGTGACATGTCCATTAACTGCCTCCTTCGGCTATCCCGGTCTGAGTATGGCTCAGTGGCATCACTGAGCCGGGATTTCCGATCTTTTGTGCGCGGAGGGGAGATCTACCGGCTGCGGCGTGATAATAAGATCTCTGAGCATTGGGTGTACTTCTCTTGCAATGTTTTAGAGTGGGATGCATATGATCCGTATCGTGAGCGCTGGATCTCTGTGCCCAAGATGCCTCACGATGAGTGCTTCATGTGCTCAGATAAGGAGTCACTAGCTGTGGGCACTGAGCTGCTTGTGTTTGGAATGACACACATTGTCTTCAGATATAGCATACTGACAAACTCTTGGACACGGGGTGAGGTGATGAAAGCACCACGTTGTCTGTTTGGCTCAGCTAGTGTGGGGGAAAATGCATATGTTGCTGGGGGTACTGATTCTTTTGGAAGGATATTCAACTCAGCAGAGTTGTATAACTCTGAAACACATACATGGACGCTCCTTCCTGGAATGCACAGGGCCCGGAAGAATTGCTCTGGGGTGTTCATGGATGGCAAGTTCTATGTCATAGGTGGTGTGACCAATAACAATCAGGTGTTGACCTGTGGAGAAGAGTATGACATACAGAGCCAATCTTGGAGAGTGATTGAGAAGATGTCTGAAGGTCTCAATGGAGTGAGTGGTGCGCCCCCTCTAATTGCGGTTGTAAAGAATGAACTGTATGCTGCTGATTACAGTGAGAAGGACTTGAAGAAGTATGACAAGCAGAATAATAAGTGGATCACACTAGGAAAATTACCAGAGCGTTCTATTTCAATGAATGGTTGGGGCCTTGCATTTAGGGCATGCGGTGAGAGGCTGATTGTAATTGGTGGCCCAAGAACTTCAATTGGTGGTATGATTGAGCTCAACTCTTGGATCCCTGATAACAAGCCACCTGTGTGGAATTTGATTGCCAGGCGTCCATCTGGGAACTTTGTATATAATTGTGCTGTGATGGGCTGCTGAATTCGTTGGATCAAGGATGAGCACGGAGATATTCACAAAGAGAGGTATGCACAAAGGCAGACCTATTTAGCTGAAGCATTCATTCTTCATCAAGAATTTCTGCCCTCGACTTGGCATCTGATTTAGTTGGCATCAGCAGAGCAACATCAGTATCTTGTAACCCTTGTGTTCTAATACATATCTTTTCACCACAGCTAATCCATTTCTTCATTTACATTTGGACCAATCTCATGAATCATGATTTCAAACATGAGACCATGCAGAAAGTGTCGTATCAATAATCTAGAAAAAAACAAACTCAGAGGTTTTCTATCATTGATAATAAAGAAGAAGATATTTTGATAGTATTAATTGTCTGTATGTAACAAAGAAAATCATTTATACAATCATGCCTTTAAGATTAATTGGCATAATTATTTGACCTACATAGTATGTTAGTGTTTCCTCCCTGTCTTCACCTGATGTTCCCTTGGCTCCAATCACTTCGAGAAAGTCTAGTAATTTGAATACATCTACACATTTGCCCTTATGGCTTTATTGGAGTAGAGGCAGACTGGAAATTGAAACCGTATGCTTGGAGCCTTGGGCCAAAACCAAGACGAATGAAAAATTCCCCATTTCAATTAGTTTAGATAAATCACTGCCACCAAAATACTCTCTTGGATTTGGTTACGTCTAAATTCAAAGTTGAGATTTAATGCATTATGGTTTGTAATGCTTGTCTTTACTGATTATGGTCTTTTTCCCCTTAACTGTTGTGAGATGTTTGCACTGGTCTTGTGTAAACAATTGCTAGTTACTTTGGATTGTTGTACTGATTTCTCTACTTGAAATGTTGTGTCAGTCCATTTTTGATAAGTAGGGGTGGATTCGAGCCGATCTTAAGCTAGATAAGCATGCCTAGGCTCGAGCTCGGTTTGGCTCAAGATTGGCTTGAGCTCGGCTCGAATGTATATCAAGCTCAATACAAGGCTCGTACTCGAGATCGGTTTGCCTCGGTTAAGCTCGAGATCGGCTCGGTTTGGCTCGAAAATCATTAAATATCTCATTTGTTTATGATTTTACATTGACATTGCAACTATATCAAGGACAATAACATGATACAGTTAACATCGAATAATGTTCCTTAATCATAGTAAAAAATGCATAAAAGTATAGTGTTAAAACAATGATCAGTGAGCACGTAGTAATATTAGCTAGGTCGTTTGAAGGTTGGAATTGTCGCTTAGTGAATAGCTATTCGAGCATTCGAGCTGAAACCGAGCAGCTCGAGCTCAATCCGAGTTCGAGTGGCTCGTCGAGCCTGAGTTTTTTTCTCTAGCCCTACTGATACGAGTGAATAACTTCATAGTATTGGTTTGATATAAAATTTAACAAAGTAGATTCACAATATATGATGGTTATTTCTTTCCTTCCCCTTGACATTCCTATCATTGTACAGTACTGTACAATCTACTCTGGCAAGCACGCAACGTGTGGCCGTACAAAATACTATTTTTTCCTTAAAAATGTGAGAAAAAACAGATTTCACATGCTAATGCCAAATTTGTAAAAAAATTATGGATCCTTGTTCTTGATGTAAATCTTACTTGTTTGTAATGCAGATTTTTGTGTGGGAAAGAAATCCTGTACTGCAAACTTTGCTGGATACTTCTCAATTTAATATTTGTGAATTGTGATTTTATTTCCATGGGTTGGTCACTTGATTGGTAGCAAAAACTTGGATCAGTTTGGTTGAATCAGATGTCCTTTCATTTTCAGTGGTGGGTTCGTCTTTGTACAAGTCTCCATTTTCTAGGGCAAAATGCTTATAAAGCTTTTTCTATCAGTCTGTCATGTCGAATCGTCCTATGATGAATGATCAATGAGATAGATTCTGCATGTATGCATAATCTGTTGTGTTGTGTGAAGTTTCCTCCTTTTGACTTTGAGCTTTGAAGTTACCTGTTCTTTCTTACATCATAATTGTTTGCTTTAGCTAGTTTTTGCTGTTTGGAATTATCTATGAAATATCTTGTCTTGAATTTAAAGCCTGACCTCTATAATTTGTTAGGCAACATATCCAGTGCAAATGGTTATTCAGTGCTAATATGCTAAACAGTAGATCTGGACCATCAGATCCACAATGAGTGTCCCAGATCTAAAAAGGTGGAAGCCCCTTTTCATTTAAAAAGTTAGGGGGTTTTTCGAGAAAGTGTTTAAGTGAGAAAAGTGAAATTACACTCTCCAGGATCTGAGCATTTCCTTATAGATCGATGGCTGCAGATCTAGTGTTAGCGTGTTAAGATTGAATAACCATTTCAGACTTGACATCGTTGCCAATTTGTTATAGGCCACTGTTGTACTGTTTTTGTACGAAGTTCCATCTCTCGTTTGCATCCTTCTGATTATTTGCAAAAAGATATTTTCATTTTAGTTTGATAGTTTCCTTGTTTGGATGTTCTGTATCCTCCAGTTCTTTTCAAATTACATTCTTGAGCTAACTGCGTAGCTGGTGAATTGTCGATTTTGTCACGAGTGGAGATTGTCTGTCTCTGCAATTGCCATATCATTCTTTGTTCTATGTAAATTCTCAACAGTTTATTGGACTTCTTTTGAACCATATTCTATGGTCTATTATTGCAATATATAGGATTGTATTTGTTCGCCAGCATAAAAAATATCTTGGCGGAGAATTTGATTAAAGTTAAAAATGCATGGTCTTGTGGAATATTTGGTTTTATCTGTGTGATAGGAACAAGACACTGGATGGTATAATATGGTTGCAAAAGTTGATTTTCCCCTCTTCCAGGGATGTAGACAAAATGCAAGAGAGGGAAGGTGATCATGTCTTATGGCTGGCTTATGGTGTATTGCAACTTGCAAAAAGCTTTATTCTTTTTTCTGTTTCTCATCAGCTTTTCCTCCGCATATGTTTTTTTTCGCACCTGTCTACGGCTCAGCCCAATTGGCAGAAAAAGGTAATGTTCCCATTATGGTGTGATCTCGCTTTCGTGGAGGTTTCCGAGTCAGCATTTGCGGTTTGATGGTGCAATCAGCTGATGAATGCTCATACCACTTTATTTTGCCATGCTCATGCATGAACCAAAGCGTGGTCCATGCAGCAAGTGCAGGATGCCCAGTTGCGCTGTCTATCCCTGAGCAAAAATCTGTACTCTATTCATTGCTAGGGAAGTTTACCCCTCGAAACCCAGCTTGCTAGGGAAATTTCAAAAATTTCGAGCAAAATCATGTTGAACTGGATGAGATTTGAAATCTAAATTTTGAA
Organism: Raddia guianensis; assembly: GCA_036346415.1. Lineage (NCBI taxonomy): Eukaryota > Viridiplantae > Streptophyta > Magnoliopsida > Poales > Poaceae > Raddia > Raddia guianensis. The sequence continues at coordinate 14,001,263 of CM070543.1, read as the reverse complement.
ATAGCCGGTGGATTGAAAACAAACTTTTGCTAGGGTTTACCGAAATCCTGAGAGAAATTTTAAAAGCTTTGTTTTCCAAATTTTTCATTTGAATTGAAGAGGTTTAGAGTTCGCAGTACTTACATCGGTTTGTACAAAATGCAAGGATCCATGTGAGTTTTAATCAAAATCCTGGAAATTTGCAGTTCTAACTATTGTGATGTGCCCTTCAAGTTCACTCTTTAAAGTCTTTTTATATGTTAAAATCCGTTACCTGAGTTCTAACCTGCTTTTTTTTTTTTTGAGCAAAGGGCAGGAGGACTGGAATCTGATCATTTGATACTCTTTGTTTCTTATACGTGGGTTTATATCTAATACACTACTCCAACCTCTGAGGCGCCTGTTGAAGCAGTTGCCAGACACGTCAGCTTCAGGACGCGTGCCCTGTTGCGGCAGTTTCCATTCTGCACCTTTTTTTTTTTTTTTTTCCGAGGGATCTCCTTTTGCACTTGAAGAACATTGTCCCATGCTAGGATGTTTACGCGCATATGGCACGTTGTCCGGACAGCGTCCTAACATCATCGGATTAGGTCTGGTGTACAAACCATGTTTACGTGTTTGTGGCACGTTGCCTGAACAATGTCCGGACGTCATCGGACTGGGTCCGGTGATCGCCTCGGTGTAGGGTTTGGTCTCCACCAGCTGTTGTCCGGTGGGCTTCGGACTCTTATCCGGTAGAGTTAGTTTTACGATGGTTTGTTTTGTTGTTGTTCGAAAGAGACTGGTTTTTTGTTGCTTCAGCTGACGTTGTTCGATGGCCGTCGGACAATGTCTGATGGAACCGGTTGATTGCGTGGCTACCCCAGGTTGAGCCACATGTTGCAACCATGGGAAGGACAATGGCCGCTCGTTGTCCGGACGATGTCCGGTCGTCACCTGACTAGGTCCGGCGGTCGTTGCACTGTGGCCTTTCCGGGGAAGGGGTTCCTATGGACGGGGTTCGGTCGGCCTTGGTCCTAGCTAGGGGTGGGCCTAAAAAACTGAGAACAGAAAACCGAAACCAAGCCAAAAAAACCAAAAAAAATGTAAATATTTTGGGTTCTCGGGTTCAGTTTGGTTTATTTCCAGTGCTATTTAGTTCTTCGAGTTCGGTTCGGTTCCTGAGTTGCAAAACCTGAAATACCTGAAAAAACTAACCTGAATCACTCGGCCGATCGGCCCAGTCCAAAGAGCCACCTAGCCCAGATTCACTACCCTCGGCCAGGCCACAGTCATAGACCACTCCTCACCCAGCCGCATCCTCTTCGCATGTCAGCTCTGGCCATCTCCCTCCGCCGCACTATCTTCCAGCCGCCGCGACGCCGCCCATCTCCCTCTCGGCCTCTCCACTCCCTATTCACTAATCTGGTAATCCCCTGGGGGTGGGAGTGGGTTCAAACCCACCCCACACCCACCCCAACCCAATGAATACACAGGGAACTGCCCACCCCAACCCATTCCAAAATTAGATTTTTTCTAACCAACCCAGCCCAACCCACGTGCACCTGGTTTGGTTTGAACCCGTTTCACCCCACTAGGCCAACCCATTTTACCCCATTCGGTGACTTTCCCCACCAAGCGTTCCTCAATGCCTAGATTTCCCCTGCCCAGATTTTCTGGCATGAAGACAATATCATTTAAATTCTTACAGAACGACTGCAGCAAATCAGACTGTAATACATTGCTTCCACATGACCACATCAAATGAAACTTGAATCTACATAGATCTGCATGTAACAAAAATAAAATGAGATGTCAAACAACAACTGACCAAACTTCTGCAACGGTAAGAAAAACACACAACATTTTCTTATTCATATAATCCTTAGTTCTGGATGTAACTGTACTAAATTAGCTCCGCGATCCATATACAAAGAGCAAGGGGCTCTACGTAGGCAGTGAATGACTGAAGCAACAGTCTCCATGAAAACAAACTTTCCCTTGTAGTCTTGTAGATAGACAGGATTGCCCCGCATGATGCTCTGTTCAACGAGCACTGACAAGGGTGCTTGCATTGTTTAGTCTTTGAGAAACCTCAGCCTACAAAAACAGAAAATCATGGCATTGGTTTTTGAGAAATCTCAGCCTACAAAAATAGAAAATCATGGCATTGATATTACTCATTGAGAATTGTACATTAAGCTTGTCTATAAAATCAATGTGGTAATGTATTTCTTGATCAATTTACAGTTCTTATGAAAATGGTTTGACAGACTATCAACAAGAAGATCATTCCATGTCAATACCCCCATGCACATGTGAGTATGTGAAGTGCCAAATAAATATGTATAAACTACAGCAACTCAAGGCAATAGCTGTGGACAGAAAGTAAACAAGATATTTAACCAGCAATCAGCAGGCATATGATCTTGGTTATACACATCACATTGTGATGAAGCAGGAAGTAATGCCTTGGTTATAAATTGCATCTGATTTGGTAAGTGGTAACACCAATTAAAACTGGCTATTCGGTTTTCATATTCCCACCTAAATACATCTATTGACTTTCCTACCTCTGGAAATTCCATCTATATTAATTAATAGCATAAGATCTCTTCCACAGCCCATTTTTCTCTCGGAACTCACAACAGGGATTGAGTGTGCATCTAAGCTATAACACCTGTATATGCTATAACACCTGTATAACGATATCAAATAGGGAATCACATTCACACACCGTTTTTTTACCTTCAAGGTGGTGGGCCGGTGGCAGCGGAAGTTCTGATCACGTCTCATTATCATCTGCAAAAAACAGTACTAAGTTAGTAATAGAAAAATCTAAAATACATTTTTATAGCAATAGCTATAAAACATTTTTATAGCAATATTATACCTTCGATACTAGGAATCTTGGTCAACCAATCCTTTCCACAAACCAAGGCTTCAACCATTTCAGATGATAACGAGCTTCGACTATCCCTAAAAATTCTTCCGCCGCAACTAAAGGCCGACTCGGATGACACCGTTGAGAGCGGGATTGCAAGAAAATCTCTGGCCATTCTTGATAATATGGGATACTTTTCAGCATGCTGCTTCCACCACAACAAGATATCGGAGTCCTTACTTCTCTCAAACTCATCCTCTAAATAAATGTCTAGCTCAGACTTAGGCTCACGCCTTCCTCTCCAATTTGATCTGTACTGAGCAAACTCTTCTTCGAGTTGTATTTTTCCAAGAACAGGAGAACAATCTGCCCAGCATCAGTAGTACATGGCACCGAGTGCCTTGTGCTTCTCTTCACAAGATGCTCGTATTCTTGGAAATACCTCTTCATCCAGTCCTTAGCTAAATCCACTTCGCTGTCAACTTCATCCAAATTTAGACAGATTTTCTCATAGAAGAAATCTAGGTAATCCAATTTTTTTTGATGGATTTAGTATAGTGGCAATTACAAGAGCCATGTTGTAATTATTGTCCCAATACTTCAAAAACTTTTTGTGCATAGCACTAGCCAACTCCTTTAATGAGTCATTGATCTGCCAATTCTGGTCACTAAATGCATGACTAATGCATAGCATAATATGCATGAAGAGATGCGAAGTCGGTTTACTATCAGCTGACACCGCTCTTGTCGCTTCTTCAAATGCTTTCAGAAAGACTGAAATCGCTTCAGCATTTACTCACTCTTCCTCATCTGGACAAGGCTCCAATTTTTCCAATGCATATCTGTTGAGCGCACCTTTGTATTGTAGAGCTTGTCCAATCATTTGGAGCGTGGAGTTCCAACGGTTAGGCACATCCAATATAAGACCAGACTTTGTAGGAAGCCCAAATCTAGCCACAATCCAATTGAAGGCTTGAATCCTTAAGGGCGACTGAAAAGGCATCTAGGCCCCTAACTTTGTTTTGGTGATTGATGCCAACTACTAAAGACTCCTACTAATCATCTAGCTGAGTTGTGGACAGATAATTAGATTGGAAATCGCTTTTATGAAGAATTGTCCAAGGACTTGAAGAATTATTCAATTGAAGGCTCATTTTTTCTTCATCTGTAATCTTTATTTTATTGAGTCTAAGGTCGGCCGTACTATAAAGGGGGATTCGACGAGAAATCATAATTCGAGGTGACTCTGGTGCTCAAAAGATGATCCTAGGTCAAATCTTAGTCATCCGATAATTTCCCCACTATTTCCAAGTCCAAAATACTTTTCTGTGTTCGGAATGTCCATGGATAGGCTCGGACTGTTCGAATTGTCGGACTGTCCGAGGCACCCTCCAGACGTGCTCTCTGTCTTGAATTATTGGAATTACCGGACTGTCCGAAGTTTTGGTCCGGACTCTCCGAATGTCGGACTATCCGAGGTATCCTCCAGTTGAGCTCTCTGTCTTGATTTATTCGATTTACCAGACTGTCCGAGAGACCTTCGGACAGTCCGAACCACTTAGCCACATCTGAAAATTCTGAGCCCATTTCTATGATCCACCTACTCTCCAAATCTCAAATATAACTTTTGTTTGGGTCACTATTCATAGCCTGACTCGGACTGTCCGAAGGTTGTCATGGATAGTCCGAATCTCACTTGCTATACCATAACGGCTAGATCTGGGGGAGCTATAAATACCCGTGGCACTGTTCCCAGCAAACTCACCACTGTGCGCATAACTCAGATTTATTTCTCTCACTCAAGAACCCTAAAAGCATCTCCCTCCAAGTGCCTCTTGTGAGATTGATTTGAGGGTGGAGAAGCTAGATTGGTGCTAAATATGAGCTTGGTCCATCTCGTGAGCACCTTGGTCGCCTCCAAGTGAGTGATTTCACGCTGGATTTGTTACTCTTGGAGATTGAGGACTCCTAGACGGCTAGGCGTCGCCGTGAGCCACCGAAGCGTTGTGGTTGGCCTCGGATCGTTTGTGAAGGTGTGATTCCACCTCCGCAAGGAAAGGAATCAAGGTGATATTTGGTGAGTGTTTTGGCACAAATCCGAGAGGAATAGAGTCAAGTGGGACTCGGGCTCTACGGTGTTGAGCCTACCTCAACGTAGAGTAGGATCTCCTCAAAGATTCGAACTTCGGGATAAAACTCCTCGTGTCTCTCTTCATATTTGGTTTTGAGTTTTCTCTCTTGCTAGATCTACTTTATTTACTATCTTGTGTTTGAGGGAGACCTCTCCTGTTTTCCTGTGATATTGCTTTTGGTATTCTTGTTGCTTGAGTGGTGCAGGACGTTTCCTGATATTTGGGGGCAAAGTCTTCACAGTTGACCTCGGACTATCCGAGGGGTGTCACGGACAGTCCGAACCTACCTCCGCAGCGCAACTGAAGTTTGAATTTGGTATCACGCCTATTCACCCACCCCTCTAGGCGTCATCTCGGTTCTTTCAATTGGTATCAGAGCAAGGCTCTCCTTTCAAGCTTGGCCGCTTGGAGAAAAGAAGATGTCGAACTCTCCCGAGAAGACCCACAACGAGAGTTTGGATTTAACTAGAGTTCCTCCTTCTCTCGCTTATGGATCTAACCCCTCAACATCTTCAACTCATCATTCCTACTCATCGGAAAGAATCCCATACTTTGATGGGACTTTCTACCCACTATGGAGGCATAAGATGAAGTTGTACTTGAGGTCACTTAACCCTTTCATTTGGAGAATTGTTGAGATAGGTTTTACTATTGAGGATTCCACGAAGCTCACTAAGGAGGACAACAAAAATATTTACCTCAATGATCAAGCCGTCCAAGCGTTGGTGGCCGCTATAAGCCCAAGTGAGTACAACCGGATGGATGGGCTCGAAGATGCCAAACAAATTTGCGATACCCTGAAGCTTGCTCATGAGGGTACTTCAAGTGTCCGAGAGTCCAAGGTTAAGCTTATACACGGCAAGTTGGGAAGATTCATTCTTGAAGAGGAAGAAACATATTCAAGCATGTTCGATAGGTTGATGAAGTTGGTCAACGAGGCTAAAGGGCTTGGAAGCACGGAAGTGACGGATCATGCCGTTGTCAAGATCATGTTGAGAGCGGTGTAAGATCAAGTTTTGGTATTGATGACAACAGGGACTTCAAAATTAAGCCTCGTGAGTTTCATAGTTTTTTTTTCTCATACTCTTTGCGTGAGTCTTCGTTCCTGCTCAAGCCTGCTACATCTACGTCAAGCATCAAGCTACAAGATCACGACAAGACATGATAAGATCACGACAAGACAAGACAAAACAAGACAAGATCACGACAAGGCATAACAAGATCACGACAAGACAAGACAAGATCACGACAAGACATGACAAGATCACGACAAGGCAACAAGACAAGACAAGATCACGACAAGACAAGACAAAAATCACGACAAGATCACGACAAGACAAGACAAGATCACGACAAGACAAGATCACGACAAGACAAGACAAGATCACGATAAGACACAAGACAAGACGCAAGACAAGACAAGACAAGACACAAGACAGACAAGACACAAGACAAGACATAAGACAAAACAAGACAAGAAACAAGACAAGACAAGATCAAGACAAGACAAGACAAGACAAGAACCTAGGTGCACCCTGTCATGACCCGGTCATCAGGACGCGTCCGATGCCGGCTGCACTCGCGATCGAACACATGGTGGGAATCGTTTTTCCAGATCCGGAGTTGCACAATGAGGAGTATCGGACGGCTTCCGATAAACCCGTCGGACGCGTCCGATAAGCCCTTCCAGCCTAAGTCGATTTACTGCTAGCCGTCTGATCTCGTTCCAAGTTAATCTCATCCGTCCATTGGCCCAGCCTGAACCCTATAAATAGGTGGGATTTCGTGGGAGAGACTTGAGAGAGCTCATTTGTTCATCCCTTAGCTTTGAGAGAGTGAGAGCTCCTCCCTAGTTCATCCTCCACTTCCTTAAATCCAACATGAGAGATTGAGATTGAGAGTGGGAGAAGAAGAGGAAGAAGAAGAGGAGGAAGAAGAAGCCATATCTTTCCTCCTCCGGTCATCCTCAAAGTTCTTGTGCTTTCCCCATGAGTTCTTGGCCTAGCTCGATGGTGGGAGAGGTGGTGGTCTAGTTGTGCTTCCAGTATTGTGCTCTTGGACTTCTTGTCACCGGGATTCAACTCCACCACAAGCTTCATCGACACGTGAACCGCAAGCAAACCCACCAACGTGGTGGTCATTGGCTAGGCGTAGCCGGTGCATCGTCTTCTCCAGTGTGTCGGAGATGTGCTAAACCCTAGGTGTGCTCGAGGTCAACTTCGCCAGTGAAGTCGGGTGTTTCAGGGTTCTTCACGTGTGAAGGCTGCCGATTCTTGTAAAAGTTGGAGTTCCCTTCCGAGGTGTTCGGGAACGAACTTCTTCTAGTAGATTGAGGATTAGGGACGAAAGGGTCCCGGGCTTTCCTGTGTGGCGAGCTTTCTCAACGAGAGTAGGTGCTTGCACCGAACTCGGTAAAAAGATCGGTTTGCCCTCTTGTCTCCTTTATTATTCGCACTTGTGTTTACTTCTGCTACTAGACTTGTGTAGGGCTCATTCGCTAGTTGGGTGATTAACTTGACTAATTGACCAAGTTCAACAAGCGAATAAAATTAAAATAGTCCGATTCACCCCCCCTCTCGGCCTTAGGTCCCTTCAATTGGTATCAGAGCTCAGGTTCTCTAGAATTTGCTTAACCGCTTAGAGATGGCCGAAGGGGATAGCATTGCTGCTAATAGGGTTCCATTGTTTAGTGGGTCACACTTTGCATTTTGAAAAATTCGCATGACCACATATCTTCAGTCAATGAGCCCGGACATTTGGGATGCCGTTGAGAATGGCATTGTTATCACACACACTGAAGGTGTACCTCTCACACCTGAACAAAAGAAACTTTCTGCTAATGACGCTAAGGCTAAAAATGTTTTGTTCACTGGCTTGAGTATGGAGGTGTTTGAGAGGGTTAGTAATCTTGCATCTGCACATGACATCTGGACCACACTCATAGAAATTTATGAGGGAACCGCTTCTGTCAAGGAGTGTAGATTAGTGGTGGTTAAGGAGAGATTTGATCGCTTTGAGATGCTTCCAAATGAAAATGCTAATGATATGTATACTCGACTTAACCCCATAATCAATGAGCTCAAGGGGCTCGGACTCTCTATGCCAGATATTGATGTGTGCAGGAAGATGACGCGGATACTGCCAAGACAAGAGTACCGCGACATCATCAACTACATGTCCAACAGTGGTGATGTTGACAAGATGACCCCCACTGCCTTCTTGAGCAAGCTGAGGGCTCATGAGATGCTCATCATCGAGCCCACAGCTACTCCTGTCCCTGAGAAGAACAAGGTCATAGCACTCAAGGCAACTGGACACAAGCCAAGTGACATGTCTTCCTCATCCAAGACTCATGAAGGAACAAGCTTCTTTCCAAGTGAAACAGCTGAGGAGATTGTGGCTATGATTGGGAGACGCTACGGCTTGAGGAAGCTAGGCAAGAACCCACACTCTAGTTACCGGTGCTTTGAGTGTCATGAGAAGGGTCACATTTCTTCCATGTGTCCTCGAAAGGACAAACTCAAATATGAGAGGGCCAAGCAAGACAGTGATGATGACAAGTCAAAGAACAAGGAGAGGAAGCACAAGGACAAGGATAGCAAGAGAAGCTGGAAGAAGACCGAGTTCAAGGGCACCACCAAGCAAGGAAAGAAGCTGGCATTCTTTGGAGAGTGGGTCACAGATGAGAGCTCCAGTGACACACCTGCCTCCGAGGATGAGGAGAATGGTCAAGGACTTGCCATCGTGGCAATTGCTGAAATGACACCACCGCCTCCATCCCTTCCTCCAAAATGCTTGATGGTCATCCCAGAACCACGAGAACAAGTATGGTATTCTGATAGGGATGAGTCTGCTTCCTCCACTACTTCTACACCAAAGGCTTCATCACCACCAGCTACCTCACCGAAGTGCTTGATGGCACGACCCTCCACTGAGGTATCAAACTTTGACTCTGACTCTGATATTGACTGGGATGATGAGACAACTAGGGAGCATGTGCTCAAATTGGTTGACATTGTGCAGAGTGAAACCTTGAGAGCTAAAACTCTTCAAGAGTCTTTAAATTCTTTGATTGCTAAGCATAACTCTCTTAAGACTGAGTATGACATCTTGCATGGTGATAACATTAGCATGACTAGGAAGCTAAATGTTCTAGATGAAGAGCGTAGGGCAAAGAATGAAAGTGAAAAGGATCTGTTAGCAACCATTTATGAGCTTAGGGCTAAAAATGAATCACTTGTGGCTAAGACTGCTTCTGTTGATGCCTTGCCTATTGCATCTTCTTCTAGTGATTTGAATGTTGCTCCAGCTTTAATTGTGCCTCATGTCATGACACCTTTCACTAGCACTGTTACACCTGCGATCACATTAGCTGCTGCTAGCAATGATCTCTCGTCTGAATGTGCCATGATTGCTTCTACTACTAGCATTGTTGCTCCTATTGTTGAAACATGTGCTAAATGTTATATGATTGCATCTAGCTCTAGTGGTTCCTCTAATGTAGCTGTTGAGTGCACTCCTAATACATGTAAATTTGCACTAACTGCTAGAGAACTTGTTATTGAAAATGCTGAACTCAAGGCCAAGCTTGAGAAATTTGACAAGGGTCTTGGCAAGTGCTATGAGGGTAGTGTTGCTTTGAACAAGATGCTTTAGAAACAAAGGAAACCGACCCATAAGGGCGGCTTGGGTTTCACCCCTGATCCTAAGGGAAAGAAAAAGAAAGGTTCTCAAGCACCTTCCAAGAAGCAAAACTCCTCTTGTCGGGGATAAAATTACGGCCCATTGCCATGGCCCACTCCCTGACGGCCCAATCAAACAGCCTACCAGGGCCCAGCTCCCTGGAAGGTTCTATCTAGCCCATAGGCATCTTGCCAAACAGCTTCCTAGCTGGCGTGATGCGTAACGGCCAAGGAATCGTGTTTGAGTCCGTCTCGAACAGGAGTCCTGCACGGCTACGTGAAGACCCGGACGTTGGTTTCCCGGATTGGATTAGGAGTCGTGATCCCCAAGACTAGGAGTATGCCTTATCCGCCTGGGGATATATTTGGCATGTTGAGTTCGTTACGATCTCGTAGTTAGCCGGCCCGATATTCCCTCGGTAGGTCGGTTTGCTCTACACTATATAAACAAGGCCCCTACGGCGTGTAGAGGGACGAGTTTGACGACTGGATCTAGCTTTTAGCACCTGATATACACCATAATCTCGCCGAGACTTGTTCGTGTCGTCGAGCCATCTCTTGTAATCACTCCTGATATATAAGAAAGGCTAGATATAAGGCTATTATCTCTCCTGAGAGGCCCGAACCAGGATAAAAACCCCTTGATCCTGTTCGTTGCTGTTCGTGGTTGTTCGGCGTGTCTCCTATCTCACTTCTAAAGAACCTTAGCGACTTGAGATCGTTATCTCAACCGTCAACAGTTGGCGCCGTCCGTGGGGATCGCAGATCGAACATGTCGACCTCCGTCGGCGATCTGTAGATTCTTCACGAGGGCTATGACTCGGAAGGCGGGATGTTTCTTCCTCGCCACTCGAATCGATCTTACCGACCTAGATCGATGTACGTATGCGAGATGAAGTTTCGGATACGCCAGGAGATGGTCTCAGTCGAGCTCCGTCATTGACGATGAATACGGGTGATGATCTTTACGTTGGTTTAGATCTATCGATTCCAAGGCTATGTCGGTGGATTCCTCTGTGGCGACTACGATGATGACACCGTCTAGCGCAATCGCGACGGCCACCGCGTCGTCAACATGACCGCGCAGGACTTGAATCTCGCGCGGGTCTGGCGGCGGAGAGATCGAGCGGTCGGTTACGCTCGGCATCCAGATGAGGTGCATTAGGCGCTCGCGAGCAAAATGTTGTTCGCCGCACTTTGACGAGTCCATCAACCAAACTCTGGCGCAGAATCTGCGACCAGCGCAAGCGTCGGCGCGTAACCGCCTCGCGCACCTCGCCAAGACTCCGGCTGAAGTTCACTGCCGGTAGAATCGCGTGCGGACTCCGATCCGGCAAGACGCGGATGTCTCGGGGATCCCAGGGCCCCTGGAGCAGAGCCAAGAGCGACTCCAGGCCCTGGCTACCGTGATTAGATCCGCTCACCAGGACAATCTCGTCCTCGTGGGCGACGCTGTGGCTTCTTACCTCGAGAAGTTGGCCAAAGGCCTTAAGTCTTTAGGTGAAGCCTCATCCGGACACCGCATCGAGCCTGCCCGGGTGGATTCGGGCAGTGAGCGATCCGATCGATCGCGTGACTACCGTCACCGTCGAAGGATCACTGTCCACGAGCAAGCTGCCCGTGGTCGCCGCCGTTCGCCAAGTCTTCGTAGTCATCGCGACCACAGGGGCAAGCGTGCGCGCGACGATCACGGAGGATCCCCTCGCGAGGAGCGCGTTGTCGCGACCACGAGGAAGGAGCGTGGGGGCTTATCACGGAGAGAGTTCCTCCAAGCAGAAACCTCCCGCTCAGCAAGAGTTCCTTCGACCAACAGGATCAACGTCTTCTCAAGGCTAGGTTCTGCCGGGGAAGGTGGCCGGTCTTACGCCTTGGGCTGCAGGGCTTTCTCTGACGAGCTTCGCTCTGTTCGGTGGCCCTCAAAGTTCAAGCCCGGACACATGGAAAGATACAATGGGACCCGTAACCGGAGGAATTCCTTTCCATCTACGCTACGGCCATCATGGCGGCGGGGTGACGAGCTTGTCATGGCAAATTACCTCCGATCGTCCTTGAGGGTGCTTTGCTTTCGGACATGGTCTGTTCAATCGGCAAGAAGGTTCCATCGCTCTTGGAACCCAGCTTTGTGACGCCTCGATTGCCAATTTTCGGAGGCATTACGTCGCGTCTGGGCAAGGAGGATGATCTGCACCGGATGATCCGGATGAGCGGGAGACCCTACACAACCGTGAAGTGTTTCATCAAGATTCGCAACACGATCCCGAACATCTCGAGCGAATCATTGTCCGCGCCTTTAAAAACGGAGTCCATGACGAGCGGCTCACCCAGATCTCGAGATCAATGAGACCTGGACCGCCAACGACCTGTTCAGGGAGGCTGACCGCTATGCCAACGCGGCAGAGCGTGTTCAATACAAGAAGGCGTTTGACAAAGGCGAGCTGCCCGCCCAGCCTGGTGTGGAGGAAAAGAAGAAGAGCAGCAACAATCCTGGTGACAAGAAATCCCAGAAGAAAAAGAAAGGTGATGCGAACAACACCGTCGCCGGTATAGATCGGACACCTCCTCCCAAGGATGGGCAGAAAAAGCCCAGCAATAACTATAAGGGCAAGAAGCCCACCCAGGGAGGCAACCAAGGCAAGAAAGGTTCGAGTGACCGATATTGCAAGTTCCACCAGAACTACGGGCATGATACGCGCCATTGCAGAACCTAGGCTGCAAAGCTCGAGGATTTCTACAACGGCAAGGGCCCAATGCCCAACCTGCCCAAAAAAGGTGATGCCGGTAAGGCCAAGCGCCAAACCGATGATGGTGATCGGGATGACGATGAATATCAAGAGCCCGTGAACCATATCGCCGTCATCTTCGGTGGCTCCTCAGCTTATACCTCTCGCCGCAGCCTCAAGGAAGTTGCTCGGGAGGTCCACAATGTTGAAAAGGGTAAGCCTCAGCCCGAATCGATGAAGTGGACCGAGGTCCCCATCTCCTTATCTCAGGAGGATTGCCCCACTGGGATGACCAAGCCTCAGGGGCTCCCACTGGTGGTCGCTCCGACCATCAGCAACGCCAGAGTTGGCCGTGTTTTGGTCGACGGCGGGAGCGCTTTGGACTTGCTCTCTGCTAAGGTCTTGGACGAGATGCAGATTCCTCGCTCCAAGCTTAAAGAGGTCGCGATGCCTTTCTACGGCATCATCCCGGGGGAAGCTGTTCAGCCATTGGGGCAGATTATTCTGCCTGTTACCTTCGGCAGTCCAAGCAACTTTCGGACGGAGTTGATCACGTTTGACGTGGTCGATTTCCCTCCTGCGTACAATGCGATCCTGGGCCGGCCATCTCTTGGCAAGTTCATGGCCGTGTCCCATCATGGATATCATTGCGTGAAGATACCGGGCCCCAACGGTGTGATCACGGTCAAGGGCAACTACAAGGCTGCTCTAGATTGCGACGAGCAGTCCCTTGCCCTGGTCGACCAGCTTCCGCCGCGTGGTCCCGAAGTTCCGCAGACCAAGTCTGCACGCCCTAGGGTCTCCCTTCAGCCAGGGGGTGAGACCAAGGAAGTTCCGCTGTCTCTGGATGATTCCTCCAAGACAGTTCATCTGGGGGCCAATCTGGACCCCAAATAGGAAAGCGAGCTCATTGCCTTCCTCCGAGCTAATGCAGACGTGTTTGCCTGGGAGCCGTCTGATATGCCCGGAGTCCCAAGGGAGGTTATCGAGCACAAACTGGCCGTCCGGCCGGACAAAAAGCCTGTTCGCCAGAAGCTTCGTCGCTTTTCGGAATTCAAGCAGGGGATCATTAAAGATCAGCTCGGCAAGCTGCTCGCTGCCGGATTCATCCGCGAGGTTGATCACACCGAGTGGCTGGCCAACCCTGTCATCGTAAAGAAGAAAGGCGGCAAGTGGAGGATGTGTGTCGATCACACAGATTTGAACGCTGCTTGTCCCAAGGACAACTTCGGCCGCCGCAAGATAGACCAAATTGGTCGACGCGATCGCGAATGCCTTGATTTTTGAGTTTTTGGATGCTTACTCCGGTTATCACCAAATAAGGATCTCCCCCGAGGATCAAGAGAAGACTGCCTTCGTCACCCCCTTCGGCACTTTCTGCTATACGACTATGTCTTTCGGTCTGCGCAATGTTGGTGCCACGTTCCAGCGCTTGATGGAGAAAACTTTCCCAGAACAGCGCGGAAGAAACCTAGAGGTCTATGTCGATGACATAGTTGTAAAGAGCAAGTATGCTCCAGATCATGTAAAAGACTTGGCCGAGACGTTTCGTAACCTCGCCAGGCATCGCATAAAGTTAAATCCAGAGAAATGTACCTTTGGTGTTCGATCTGGAATGTTGCTCGGTTATGTAATTGGTTCGCAAGGCATTTCGGCCAACCCCGAAAAAATCGAGGCCATTGAAAACATGCAGGCTCCAACTACCGTCAAGGAAGTTCAGAGCCTCACCGGACGGATGGCTGCTCTGAGCAGGTTTATTTCCCATCAGGGCGAACGCGGGCTGCCCTTCTTTAAGGCCCTGCGTAAGCACAATGGTTTCGAATGGACAGAGGAAGCTGATCGATCTTTTCAAGATCTAAAGCAATACCTGTCCAACCCACCTATCTTGACCACCCCACAACACGGCGAGCAGCTCTTACTCTATCTCGACTGTATGCCTCAAGCGGTGAGCGCGGTCTTGACGGTGGAAAGGGAAGGCATCCAGCGGCCAATCTATTACGTGAGCGAGGTGCTTCACGGATCGAAGGAGCGTTACCACGAGGTCGAAGCTGCTCACGCCTTGCTCATGTCCTCCGTAAAACTTCGCCATTATTTCAAAGCATCAAATCTTGGTGGGACCAAGTTCCCTCTTGGAGAAATCCTAACGAACAAGGAAGCTGGCGGCCGTATAGCTAAATGGGCAATGGAACTGGCAGAATTTGATATTTTGTTTGCTGCCCGAACTGTTATTAAGTCCTAGGTCTTGGCTGACTTTGTCGCCGAATGGTCCTGCCCGCCCAAATCTCAGGAAGCTCCCGAGCAACCTGATAACCCCCCTTGGACCATGTTTTTTGATGGCTCGCGTACTGGAAACTCGGGGGCTGGATTCGTTCTCATCTCCCCTCAAGGAGAGCAACTACAGTATTCTATCCAACTACACTTTGCGGCGACTAACAACGCTGCGGAGTACGAGGCCCTCCTCGTGGGACTTAGAGCGTGCAAGTCGCTCAGTGTCCAACGGCCGACCGTGAAGGAGATTCACGGTGGTCATCAACCAGTCAACAAGGAGTATCGGTCTTTGCGATGACTCAATGGCGCGGCACTGCTAAAGTGAGAAAGTTGGGCGGCACCCGATTTTTCGAGGTGCTCTTTGTGCCCGAAAGGACAACTTTCCGCCGATTAACCGTCCAAGTATGGATCCTCACGAGACACCTCGCTCGGTAGGTGCTCGTCGAGCACCTTCACAAGCCCTCAATCACGTCTCCGGACGAGGCAACAGAGACAGGTGGTGCTGTCTCCGTCTTCGCGCAGGCTGCAGGTTGGACAACGCCATTTGTCCGGTACCTTGCAGATGGGACCCTGCCCGAAGACGAAGCCGAGCGTTCCCGGCTTATAAGGCGTGCTGTTCCATACAAGCTTATGGACGGCATCCTTTACCGTCGAGGTGCTCTGGGAGTTCTCTCCAAGTGCATCTCGCAGCAGGAGGGTGTGTTCGTTCTTAGGGACATACACGAGGGTGCCTGTGGCAACCACGCCTCCTTCAGAACTCTGGTCGGCAAAGCGTTTCGCATGGGCTATTACTGGGCAACCGCGTTACAAGATGCCCGGGAGATCGTGACAAAGTGCAAAGCTTGCCAATTTCACGTCCGGAAGGCACATAAGCCCGCCCAAGAGCTCCAAACGATCCCCCCATCATGGCCTTTCTCCACATGGGGACTGGATCTGCTCGGCCCGTTCCCTAAGGGGTACAAGGGCTATACACACCTGCTCGTCGCCATTGACACTTTTACAAAGTGGATTGAGGCAGAGCCTGTGTCGTCTCTTCACGTAAGCGGTATGCGCTTCTTCAAAAGCAACGTGGTCACGCGCTTTGGGATCCCCATAAGGCGATCACCGATAGCGGTACCAGTTGAAGCGAGCTATTCGTGAATCTGCGACATTTGGGCACCAAGGTCTGTTCGCCTCGTGGCACATCCACAGAGCAATGGAGCAGTCGAGCGAGCTAACGGACAGATCGTCCAGGGTATCAAACGGCGCGTGTTCGCGGCACTCCGCGAACACAACAAGGCTTGGGTTGACGAAGTTCCTTCCGTCCTTTGGGCAGTTCGCACTACGGCCAGCCGGGCAACCGGGGAAACTCCGTTCCAATTGGTCTATGGTGCAGAAGCCATCATGCCCGCCGAAACAGTACTCGGTTCGTCTCGCACGAGCTCGGTCAACTTCGTTGACTACGAGCAAGAGCGCCTACTCGATCTCGACCTCCTCGAAGGCACACGCGACCGGGCACAAGTCAGAATGGCGCGCTACCAGCAAGATCTTCGCCGGCACGCCGCCAAATTAGTTCAACCAAGGGCTTTGCAGGCGGGCAATCTCGTTCTGCGCCGTGTTCAGAACCTGTCCAATGCCAACAAGCTAACTCCCACAGGAGGCCCGTTCCACGGTCGTTTCTTTGCGCCGCCTGGGGCTGTTCGCTCGCTATGGAGGACGGGAGAGAGTCGACCAGACTTGGAACATCGATCGACCGTAAGTTCTTTGTGTAGGTCTTTTCTGTGTTTGCTTAGCTTCGCGCTTTTTGTCAAACTTCGCGCCTTTGTTCGTCCAAGTCTGTCGGGCTCCATGTAAAGTTCAATCCATTTATAGTGAAATTTTCACGGTCTTCTGCGGCCATTTCACGTCTCCGTCTTCTCAAGACTATCCTTTCTCTGGTAACACTTGATGGCTGCCCGGCCTTGCGAACACTTGGCTCCGCAATCTTAAGGATTTTTTTCCTGCTCGTATCCAGTTTCAACAAGATCCACAATCAAGGTTGCGTAACATGGCTTTTCCACCTCGCGGCTAAGTCAGCTCTCGTAAGCCCTCCGTGGCAGAGGCACTTACCGCCTGGCGCGACCACTTGGCAAAGTCTGCTCTCGTAAGCCCTCCGCGGCAGAGGCACTTTCCTTGTCCGGTTATCCTCCGGAATCGCCTAACTTACGTTAACGACCAGTTCTTGGAATACGTCGATCAGGATACGGGTGTCGCTTTAACTCTCTACGCACGTCCTCGAATTCGCAAACTCAGGTTTTCGAGCACCGTCCGTACCGGGGGCTAGGGCGTCGCTCTTTCTCTTGTGCACCTGTTCGGGTTCGCAAACTCAGGTTTCCGAGCAGCTGCACAACGGGGGCTGGGAGTTAGGCTAAGCGTTCTACCAGTTTTTCTTAAAACTATCTAGCGCTGTGTTGCCTTTGCTCTTAGTTGCCTGCTCGTTCTTGTCTCTTTTGCTGCTCTTTTTTGCAGAGAAAAAAGGTAAGTTTTTATTAATTAAAAGTTGCAGGTACAAAAGTCCCCTTTGGGTTACAGCCCTGCAGCTACTTAGAAGCGAGTTGCTCCTTGAGCTCCTCGACCACTTCCTTGAGGCGCAGGACTTCCCCCTGGGCTTTGAAACCCTCTCTGGCCTCAGCTCGGAGACGATCGGCTTCCTCCTTGCTGACCCTGGCCTGTTCCGTTGCCTTCACGCGGAGAGCTTCGACCTCTTCGGTCTTGGTCCAAAGCTGCTCGGTCAGATCCCTGCTCTGGCTAGCGCTCTGCTCGGTAGTCTTGAGCTGTTCGTCTAGCTCTTTGACTCTTTTCTCCGCGGTGATCGCCCGCACTACCATCCTGCGCATCTCCTCGATGTCTTCCTGTGAAGCCCACAAAATCGAGATCTTCGCTTGGAGATCCGCGGAGGTTTGCTTTTCCTTGGCAAGCTGGGCCTAGAGCTCCTTGACGTCCGCCGCGAGCAGCTTCCGCCGTTGGGACACATCGTCGAGCTGCTCCTCCAGCCACTTCGTGCGGCCCGGCTCCCTTTCCGCTACGCTTGCCCTCGCGGCCTGCTCGCGAAGCTCCTCGGCCTCTTCCCGAAGAGCCGCGGAGGATCGCTTCTCTTTGGCCATCTGAGCTTTCAGCTTCTTTACCTTCGCCCTTGACCGCCCGGCTCTGGCCGGGCGCAAGTCTCCGCCTCGGCTTCCCGCGTCCGGAGATGCTCCCGGAGGGACGCCAGCACGGCGCTCCGCTCGGTGGTAACGCCTTCTTCGAGCTCCTCCATGGTGTCCTTGAAGACCTGGGGAAGAAGGTCATTTTAGCCACTTAGCGATGATATAGCACGACCAGGGTTAGGCTTGATTTCGAGCTTACCTTGCCGAGCCGGCGCTTTAGTCCCCGGCGCAGGCGATCTTCGAGACCATGAGTCATGAAGCCTCGCTCGTGTGGGATGCGACGGGCGCGTTGCTCTTGCCGCCGTCCTCTGGGCTCCTTCATCTTGCGGGAGCGCACTTCCTCGGGGGCGGGAGCGACGGGCGGAGAACTTTCGTCCTCGCGCTCCTGCCCTTCTTCCTCTTCCGCCTGGTCACCTTCGGGCGAAGTCGGTGTCGCCCCACCGGGCAACATTGGGGTTTCCACTGGCAGGGCAGCTTGTGCGCTCTGCTCGTGGCCTTCTTCTTGCTCCTCGGCAGCAGGGCTTTCGCCCTGCTCACCAATCATCTCCGTCGCCTTAGGGATGGGTTGCCCCTGCGACGAAGTGCCCGGCGGAACCGTCTGCTCGGTCCCACCTCGGGCAACTTGCGGAGCCATCACCTTGGCCCCGCCGTCAGTGGCGCTGCGTACCGCCTCTTCTGCCTCCTGCCGCTCCACCGCTCCCTTCAGCGCGTCGAGTTGGTCGCTGGAGTCTGGCGGGAGCAGGCTCCACGCTGCTAGCTTGTCCTTGAGGCTGGCCAATCTTACTGCCCGCGATGCACCGTGCAGGTGCTCGGGCAGCACAAACCGCTTGATTGCCGCCTTGACGTCGTCCGTGGCAATCTCCTCTTGGGCAGCTGATGAAAAGAAAGTTATTTGAGCCTAACGCAGTCAGGAAGATAGTAAAGTCGAAAGATTTGTTACTACATACCTGCCGTGGAGGGTTCGATCTTCTTCTTCGTCACCAAGACTTTCCGCCTCTTCCTCGGGGGCTCCTTAGCGGCTTGTTCGCCTTGGCCTCTGGGTGTTCGCGGCGATGAACTCAGCTCCCTGGTGAGCTGAGCGCTCCTCTCGCGCAACGCAAGAAGCTTTTCCTTGCGCGCGACTTCTTCCTCAACCCTCCTCTGCTCGGCGAACTGCTGTAGCCGTGCCGTATGGCCCGGGTGAGCCTGCGTGTAACGCCTAAACCAAAGGGTCATGTTCTTTACCTCTTTGTCGCTCTGCTCGATGAGGAGGGAGGGGCTTGGTCTCCTCCCGCTGGGCTGACCGCGCGCCCGCTTGGTCTGCTCGGCGCGCTCCGTCGCCGCGGCTGGTTCCTTCGCTAGCTGGCGGCCACCGTGTCGCGGCGAGCTTCGCGTCGGCTCCGCCGCCACCTTGGGCTTTGTGGCCACCTTGGTCTTGCCCTTCTTTGCCTTCTTCTTCTCCGACCCGGAGAGCTCTTCCACGATCCCCCCGAGGATCAGTTGGTCCTCCTGCGCATTGGAGAAGCGGATGTTAGCATTTAACGACGGTGTGGATCCGGTAACACGGACCAGAGTTCAAGCAATTACCTCGGCCGTGCGGACGAGCACATTCCGCGGACAGGTATAGGCCACCTCGCCGGTGATCTCGCCGTCCTTCTTCGCTGCCTTCAGCATGGCGTCGACCCGCTCAGTCACCCATGCGTCGGTTGGCTTGTCTGCCCGAGCAGGAGAGCCTGTTAGTCCCTATTCGGATGAGTTATCAAGTAAATGTTGAGTCTTAAAGGAGCTTACCTGTGCTCTCCCTCGAGATGTCTTCACATCTCTCTATCTTATAGAAGGGATAGGGTGTTCTCCGCAGTGGATAGATCCTGTTCGCTGTGAAGTCCCGGATGATCTCCCTGCCCGTGAGCCCGAGGCTCACGAGGGAGGCGATCTTCCTCGTCAAGTACCAGTCCTCGGCGGTCATCTCCGGCCGAGGCATTGGCGTTCCCTTCGCCGGCGCCTTCCCGGTGAAGACGAGCTTGCTGTCGTCGCTCCGCCTGGTGTAGAACCACCTCGTCCACCATGCGCCCATCGAGTTGAGCAGCGGTGGGCGGGGGTACGGCGCGTCGTCGGCGGTGGCCCGGAGATTGAGGTAGTAGCACCCCAGCGCCGAAGCGGCGGAGCTGCTCCTCGTCACTGTATAGTAGTGGAGGAACAGCCCCACCGGTGGATCGATGTCCAGATAGCCCTCGCACAGGTGTGCGAAGACGACCATTTGGAGGATGCTGTTCGGATTGAGGTCCGCCACCTCCAATCCGCTGATGTTCAAGAACGCCTCGACGAAGTCGCTCAGAGACCTCACCGAACAAAGGCGAACTGCTCAAGTCGACGAACTCTCCTCGAGCGGCTCGGAGTTTCCTCCTCTCCGGGCAGCCTCCAGCTATCGGCGTCGATGTGTCCTTCCTCCTCCCAGACCTTCAGGTCCTCCTCGGTCATGCTGGTGCCAGTGAACTTGGCCATGGCAGTTCCCAGGGCTTGACGAACAGGCTGGAGGGTGGAGTTCGGCTCCTTGATGCTGAGTATGGTTGGAGTTAGGGCTTGGAGAGGAAAGGCGTAAGGGCAGAAGTGGCTGGCCGCGGGCGGCTTAGGTGCTTTTATAGTCCCGTATGAGCAGCTCTGCAATGGTTTTGTCACAAAACGGCTAGTTTTTGCCACAACGGCTAGGTAAAACGGTCGCCTGTTTTCACTGCGCCGCGACGGGAAGTTACCGTTGGAATCTGCCAACGGTTGTTTTTTTCGATGGTGCCTGACCGAAGGTGAGTGCTCGCTTTCGGCAGATGTGATTCCCTGTTCGACGCAACAGAGTTGCTCGGTACTGATCGGGTCTGTCCGGTCCCGAACAAGTCTTGTTCGGTTGAACCATAACCTGGTCGGTCGCTTGTTACACGTGTTTGTAGCAACAAAATTTCCTTCTTTGTGACTTGGAGTCTCAAGAGGAAGACCCCACTCTCGTGAGTCCTTCCACTTGAGTCTCGGGGGCTAGCTGTCGGGGATAAAATTATGGCCCATTGCCATGGCCCACTCCCTGACGGCCCAATCAAACAGCCTACCAGGGCCCAGCTCCCTGGAAGTTCTATCTGGCCCATATGCATCTTGCCGAACAGCTTCCTGGCTGGCGTGATGCGTAACGGCCAAGGAATCGTGGTTTGAGTCCGTCTCGAGCAGAGTCTGACGGCTACGTGAAGACCCGGACGTTGGTTTCCCGGATTGGATTAGGAGTCGTGATCCCCAAGACTAGGAGTATGCCTTATCCGCCTCGGGATATATTTGGCATGTCGAGTTTGTTACGATCTCGTAGTTAGCCCGGCCCGATATTCCCTCGGTAGGTCGGTTTGCTCTGCACTATATAAACAAGGCCCCTACGGCGTGTAGAGGGACGAGTTTGACGACCGGATCTAGCTTTTAGCACCTGATATACACCATAATCTCGCCGAGACTTGTTCGTCTCGTCGAGCCATCTCTTGTAATCACTCCTGATATATAAGAAAGGCTGGACGTAAGGCTATTATCTCTCCTGAGAGGCCCGAACCAGGATAAAAACCCCTGTCTCCTGTTCGTTGCTGTTCGTGGTTGTTCGGCGTGTCTCCTATCTCACTTCTAAAGAACCTTAGCGACTTGAGATCGTTATCTCAACCGTCGACACCTCTCATGCCCAAACCAAGAGTAACAACATTGGGTCTAAAAATGTGAACACTAGAAACAATGCTCCTAGGAAGCACAATGAGCACAACACATGGCAAGGACCTGCTAAGCACTATAACTCCACATGGAACCCTAGGAATCAATATGCTTGGCAATACGTTCCTAGGTACAACAATAGAAATGGTCCTCCCATGCGTTACAACAACTGGCAAGCTCCCATGTTTCCCACCTGGTTAGCTCATCCACAAATGTTCTGGAATGGTCCTCCTAGACAGAACTTTGCTAGACAAGCTCCACCTAGGAACCAAAACAGGAACACTCCTAAGCACACCCAACCCAAACTTCCAAGAGCTCATGCTGAGTTGTATGATCACTACTTGCTTAGGATGAATGACAAGGGTAAGGTGATTGCTAGATATGCTGGTTTGAGGGCTGAGAATGAGTATAAGGCACATGTTTGGGTGCCTAAGTCATTGCATCAACAGGCTGTACGTTCACAAGTTTCTCAAGAAGACCTCTTATGAGCTGCTTGTGGGAAGACGACCAAATATCTCCTACTTCAGGGTATTTGGATGCAAGGTTTATATCAAGAAGAAGAGGAAGCACTTGGGCAAATTCCAAAGTAGGGTGGACACAGGGATTCTCCTAGGATACTCCTCCAGAGGGACTTCCTACAGGGTATTCAATGAAGGAAGTGGACAGATTGAGGAAACTTGTGATGTGAAGTTTGATGAATCAAATGAGAGCCAAGGTCGGCATGACAATCTGAATGATGTTGATGGAGATCAATTGGCAAGAGCAATGGGAGAAATGCAACCTAAAGATGTGAGGCCAATGGAAGCTCCTAGGGTGAGTGAGACAGTTACACCACCGCTCACACCTGTCCTTATGCCAGACTCAGGGGGAGCTGTGCCTCAAAACAGCTCAAGTGAGGAACCATCTTCAATGACAGAGACAGCTGATGAGCAAGATGGAGAGTCAGTGGAGCAGTCAAGTGGACAACCTTCTCAGTTGATTAGAACCCATCATTCAATTGCTCGTGATCACCCATCTGATCAAGTGATTGGGGACCTGACTCAAGGTGTTCAAACAAGGTAAAGAATAGCTGGGTTCAGTGAGGTCAGTGGCATGGCTAACTTCTGTGAGCACCATGTTTTTGTGTCTGACTTGGAGCCAAAGAAGGTGGAAGAGGCATTGGCTGATCCTGATTGGATAAATGCCATGCACGAGGAACTGAACAATTTTGAAAGGAATCAAGTTTGGACACTTGTGGAGCGACCCAAGGATTGCAATGTGATTGGTACCAAATGGGTTTTCAAGAACAAGACAGATGAGTTTGGAGTGATTGTCAGGAACAAGGCAAGACTTGTGGCTCAAGGTTTCACACAGGTTGAGGGTGTGGACTGTGGAGATACTTATGCTCCTGTGGCCAGACATGATGCAATTAGGCTGCTTATGGCATTCTCTACATGTCACAACATCACTCTTAAGTAGATGAACGTAAAAAGTGCCTTCTTAAATGGCTACATCGAGGAGCTGGTGTATGTTGAGCAACCTTCTGGGTTTGAGGATCCAAAATACTCCAACCATGTGTTCAAGCTATCAAAGGCTCTATATGGGCTCAAGCAAGCTTTCAGGGCTTGGTATGAAAGACTTAGAGACTTCCTCATCTCCAAGGGCTTCTGTGTTGGACGAGTAGACTCTACTCTCTTCACCAAGGTGGATAATGGACACTTGTTCTTGTGCCAAGTCTATGTCAACGACATCATATTTGGGAGCTCAAGCAACAAGATGGTGCAAGACTTCAGTGAGATGATGGCAGCTGAGTTTGAAATGTCAATGATGGGTGAGTTGAATTTCTTCTTGGGCTTTCAAATCAAGCAACTCAAGACTAGGGTGTTTATAAGACAAGATAAGTACACTCTGGATCTCCTGAAGCGCTTCGACATGGACGGATGCAAGCCAATTCGGACCCTAATGGCTACAAACGGCCACCTCGACCTCGACATAGAAGGTAACCCTGTGGATCCCAAGGTTTACCATTCCATGATCGGTGCATTACTTTACTTGACAGCATCTAGGCCGGATATTATGTTTAGTGTGTGCATGTGCGCTAGATACCAGGCCTCCACTAGAGAAATACATTTGAAAGCTGTCAAAAGGATTTTTAGATATCTAAAATTCACTTCTAACATAGGTCTCTGGTTCCCTATGGATGCGCGGTTTGATCTCCTTGGCTATTCTGACTCAGATTATGCTGGATGCAAGATTGATCGCAAAAGCACTTCAGAGGCCTGTCACCTACTTAGTAGATGTCTTGTGTCGTGGGTATCAAAAGCGAGACTCCGTGGCGCTATCTCTGCCGAGGTGAGTATATAGCGGCAGGAGTAGTCATCGTAAATTCTATTCGACACAATCCTTACTTGACTTTGGCGTAAAACTTGACCACGTGCCTCTTACGTGTGATAATGAGAGTCTTTGTGAAGATAGCTAACAACCGGTTCAACACTCGCGCACCAAACACATTGACGTCCGACATCATTTCCTTCGGGATCATGTGATGAAGGGCGACATCGTGATTGGATCTGTGCGTACGGAGGACCAGCTTGCTGATATCTTTACCAAGCCACTAGATGAGACACGCTTTTGTAAGTTAAGAAATGAACTGAACATATTAGATAGGTCAAATGTTGCCTGAGTTGGTCGTGGGGCTGTTGTGTGTGAACCTGGCACAATCATATGAACTTGAGACAATCTTGGAGCTTTGCAAATTCTACTTGATCATATTTGTTCAATGCATCTCCATTTGCACTTGATAGCTAAATCTCAAAATTAACTGTCATCGTGCTCAATAGGTGCTCTAATTAACACATGCTAATAATTTTTCACTTAGAGCGAGTGTTAGATGTGTTAAACCCATGTGTATCTTTTTATAGCTCATCTCTATGTGAATGACCTAGTGCTTCTAGTTCTGGTCTTGCTATTAACTGTGTATCTTGTTCAATACCATGACTAGATATGAGCACCTTTGTTTTGAAAATGTTGAGGAATCTAAAAGAAAAGGAGTGCAAAATGTTAAAATAAGGCCAAAAAGGCCATCCTTGTTCTCACCAATGTCTTCCCAGCTAAGACAGCTTGCCATTGCACTAGGCATGAACTTAGGGGGAGTTTTGGATGATCAAGACACTGAATCCTTCAGTGTAATGCTGGGCAGTGTCGCCTACGGTTTTGAGACATGGAACTTAAAAGAAAATCTTTTAGATTCTACTCTTTGACTTGGTGTAGCACTTGTGCATATTTGAACATGCTTGTACTAGGTGCTAGTTTGCATCAAGGGACCTCTCCTAGTGCATGAGCTTACTAGATACTCATTGGCTTTGATTCCTCTACATCTAGCTCTAGATCTTAATTCTACTTACACATCACTCAAACATGAGCCTCTATTGTGTATTGTGATATTTGATCTAGAAATAGTCTTGAGTTTGCAATGTGGTGGATAACTTGGCATGATTAGAACTTGTATAATCTACAAAGCTCTTGAGTATTGACTCCTTTTCATGTGCTTGTTGATTGCCCTTTGTGGTTATTGATGACAAAGGGGGAGAAAAATAAATGAGTGGCAAGCAATGGGAAGAAAAGTGAGTAGAACAGTGGAAAATATGACAAATGTGTGTTGCTCACTTGATAGACAATGATCTAGGGGGAGCTAGGTGTTAGTCTTGCATTACATTGCACTTTAATTGATCTTATGCCTAGTTGTTATTTCAAGTGAAGTAATCTCAATTGGTATCACCCTTGTTGGAACTAACCCACTGCACCAGACACACATTTGTTTGTTAAAGTTAGCTATGCAGGAGACTTACAGGTGTTGTCATCAATTACCAAAAAGGGGGAGATTGTAAGATCAAGTTTTGATATTGATGACAACAGGGACTTCAAGATTAAGCCTCTTGAGTTTCATAGTTTTTTTTCTCATACTCTTTGCTTGAGTCTTCGTTCCTGCTCAAGCCTGCTACATCTACGTCAAGCATCAAGCTACAAGATCACGACAAGACATGACAAGATCACGATAAGACAAGACAAAACAAGACAAGATCACGACAAGACAAGACAAAGATCACGACAAGACAAGACAAGATCACGACAAGACATAAGACAAGACGCAAGACAAGACAAGACAAGACACAAGACAGACAAGACACAAGACAAGACAAGACAAGACACAAGACAAGACATAAGACAAGACAAGACAAGACAAGACAAGACACAAGACAAGACACAAGACAAGACAAGATCAAGACAAGACAAGACAAGACAAGAACCTAGGTGCACCCTGTCATGACCCGGTCATCAGGACGCGTCCGATGCTGGCTGCGCTCGCGATCAAACACATGGTGGGCATCGTTTTTCCAGATCCGGAATTGCACAGTGAGGAGTATCGGACGGCTTCCGATAAACCCGTCGGACGCGTCCGATAAGCCCTTCCAGCCTAAGTCGATTTACTGCTAGCCGTCTGATCTCGTTCCAAGTTAATCTCATCCGTCCATTGGTCCAGCCTGAACCCTATAAATAGGTGGGATTTCGTGGGAGAGACTTGAGAGAGCTCATTTGTTCATCCCTTAGCTTTGAGAGAGTGAGAGCTCCTTCCTAGTTCATCCTCCACCTCCTTAAATCCAACATGAGAGATTGAGATTGAGAGTGGGAGAAGAAGAGAAAGAAGAAGAGGAGGAAGAAGAAGCCATATCTTGCCTCCTCCGGTCATCCTCGAAGTTCTTGTGCCTTTCCCATGAGTTCTTGGCCTAGCTCGATGGTGGGAGAGGTGGTGGTCTAGTTGTGCTTCCGGTATTGTGCTCTTGGACTTCTTGTCACCGGGATTCAACTCCACCACAAGCTTCATCGACACGTGAACCGCAAGCAAACCCACCAACGTGGTGGTCATCGGCTAGGCGTAGCCGGTGCATCGTCTTCTCCAGTGCGTCGGAGATGTGCTAAACCCTCGGTGTGCTCGAGGTCGACTTCGCCTGTGAAGTCGGGTGTTTCGGGGTCCTTCACGTGTAAAGGCTGCCGATTCTTGTACAAGTTGAAGTTTCCTTCCGATGTGTTCGGGAACAAACTTCTTCTAGTGGATTGAGGATTAGGGACGAAAGGGTCCCGGGCTTTCCTGTGTGGCGAGCTTCCTCAATGAGAGTAGGTGCTTGCACCGAACTCGGTAAAAAGATCGGTTTGCCCTCTTGTCTCATTTATTATTCGCACTTGTGTTTACTTGCGCTACTAGACTTGTGTAGGGCTCATTCGCTAGTTGGGTGATTAACTTGACTAATTGACCAAGTTCAACAAGCGAATAAAATTAAAATAGTCCGATTCACCCCTCCTCTCGGCCTTAGGTCCCTTCAAGCGGTTCTCCCAAGAAATCGCAACTTGGTTCAACTCATCCGTGAGAAGGACAACTATAAGAAGATAGCTCCTCACGAAGTACTTAGAAGACTAATGGCCGATAAAATGATGGTTGAAGAATCAAACATCATTGAGGAGCTGATGAGGCCAAGTAAGAAAAAGAACATTGCACTCAAAGCCTCCAAGGTTTCAAAGAGCTCAAAGAAAGAAGAAGAGAGCTCAAGTGATGATGAGGAGGACGATGAGAGCATTGACATGGAGGAGATGGCTCTCTTTGTGAGAAAATTCAACAAGTTCTTCAAAAACAATGGTTATGGAAAGAAGAAATTCAAAGACTCCAAGAAATCATCCTCATCATCCAAGAGAATATGTTTCGATTGTGGAAGTGATAGCCACTTTATAGCCGATTGTCCTAATGCCCAGAAGGATGAAGGAAAGAAGGATAAAAAAAAACAAGAAGAGTAAGTAACTAGCTCACATCGGCATGAAGTGGGAATCCAATGCCGAAGAAAGTGAAGATGAAGGAGGCATTGCAAGCATTGCTATTACCATTACTACATCCTCATCAAAGCCATGCAAGTCTCTCTTCGGTGACATGAGTGACGATGACAACGATACACCTATTTATCTCATGGCCAAGGGACCAAAGGTATCAACTAAAATTAATCTCTCTTCTGTTGTTGACCCTTGCATGGATAATAATAGTGATGATGGTAGTGATAGTGATGATGGTAGTGATGATGATGTCTCTAATGTTAAAAACATGAGCAAAACTAGTTTGATGAAAATGATGAAATCTCTTGACTTTAATAAATTGAGTGAAATGGTGAATGTCATAGAAAAGTAAGAGGGCACCATTCTTAAGAATAATGACATGACCATTAGTGAGAAGAAAAAGAACATGAAACTAGAGAATGCCCTTGAACAAGAGAAGAAGAGATCCGAGGATTTGGCCAAAAGTCTATCCAAGGCCAAGTCCGAGATAGCTTATCTTGATATCAACAATGCTTCACTCAAAGAGGAGCTTATTGAAGCAAAGGAAGCTTATGACACTCTTGTGGTGAAGTTTGATGATCTCTTGAAGAGCAATTCAACTTCCCTTAGTGCAACTTGCTCTTCTGTGCCATCCACTAGCAATAGTTGTTCTAAATGCTATAAACTTGATATAGTTGCTTATGCTACTAACTTTGAAACTATGCAAGGTTTGGCATGCGAGAATGAGAAATTGAAAAGATTTCTCGAAGATGGGTTACAAAAGTCATATAAGACTAGTAAGGGTCTTGATGAGTTTCTAGAGAAGAAGAAAGGAAACTACAACAAGAGAGGGCTTGTATATACTCCTCTCAAGGGGACGAAGAAGCATATTGTGGTTGCCCCAATGACCAAGCCCATACACTTTATCCAGACTCAAGGATCCAAGACTCATGCAATCCACTATACCTTTAATGCATCTTATGTTCTTAGAAAAACTCAATTTGGTATAGTATTTTTATATGTTGGGTCTAAGAATAAAAATGTATTTTTGGCAAAATCTATTTGGATGCCAAAAACCCTTATCACTAACTTGAAAGGACCCAACTTGGTTTGGGTACCTAAATGTAAGAACTAATTCTTGTAGGACTTTCTCTCCGGTGGCCTAAGTTGGGTGATTGATAGCGGATGCACACAACATATGACCTGAGAGAGGGATGTTCTCCGAGCTTAACACCGATGAGTATCCAAGAGGGGACATCTTATTTGGAGATAACGGAAAAGGTAAACCTATGGGTCTAGGTAAAATTGCTATCTCCAAAAACCTTTGCCTTTCAAATGTATTACTTGTTGATGGTTTGAACTACAATTTGTTGTCCGTGCCACAATTTTGTGCTTCAGGCTACAATTGTTTGTTCTCAAATAAGGGTGTGGAAGTCATAAGGAGGAGCGATGGTTTAATAGTTTTCAAGGGACACTTAAGGGATAAGCTTTATCTTTTAAATTTCTCAATTGATAAGCCTTGTCCCGGAGTGTGTCTTATCGCTAAATCTAACATGGGTTGGCTATGACATCGTCGACTAGCCCATGTTCGTATGAGAAATCTCGACAAATTCTTGAAAAGCAACCACATCCAAGGACTAACCAATGTTTCCTTTGAGAAAGATAGGGTTTGTGGTGCTTGTCAAGCGGAAAAGCAAGTTGGAGATCCACACCCCATTAAGAACATCATGACAACAACAAGACCTTTGGAGATGCTACACATGGACCTTTTCGGACCTATTGCCTATCTAAGCATAGACTGTAACAAGCATGGTCTTGTAATTGTAGATGACTATTCTCGCTTCACGTGGGTATTCTTTTTGCATGACAAGAGTGAGACTCAAAGCATTTTGAAGAAGTTTATACGAAGAGCCCAAAATGAGTTCGATGTGAAGATCAAGAGAATAAGGAGCGACAATAGAATCGAGTTCAAAAATATTGGTGTTGATAAGTACCCCGATGAAGAAGGAATTGGACATCAACTCTCGGCTCCCTACTCCCCTCAACAAAACGGAGTAGTCGAAAGGAAGAACCGGAAACTTATAGAGATGGCAAGGACTATGCTCGATGAGTCCAAGGTCTCCGACATCTATTGGGCGGAAGCCGTCAACATCGCGTGCCATGCCATCAACCGGCTTTCTCTTCACAAGCTACTTAAGAAGACGGCCTATGAGTTTCTCACCGGGAGTAAGCCCAATGTGTCCTACTTCCGGGTATTTGGAAGCAAATGCTTCATCCTCAACAAAAAGGCTAAGTCTTATAAATTTGCTCCTAAAGTTGATCAGGGGTTCATACTTGGTTATGGTTCTAATGCCTATGCTTATAGAGTTTTTAATGGTTCCTCCGGAGTTGTTGAAATCTCACATGACGTTACCTTTGATGAATCTAACGGTTCTCAAGTAGAGCAACTCGACTCTCATGTGCTAGATCAAGAAGTACCATCTTGTGACGCAATCAAGAATCTATCACTTGGAGATATCAAGCCAAGCGAAGGTGGTGAGGAGAATAACCTAAAAGATGGATCGAATCAAGCTCAACCACCTTCTACTCCATCTCAAGATCAAGAAGCAAGTAAAGGCCATGGTGAGGAGGAAGAACAAGTTGTAGATGAGCAATCCCCACCAAGGCCTCCTCAAAGGATACCTCAAAGCATTCAACGAAATTATCACGTGGACAACATTCTAGGTGACATCAATAAGGGAGTCTCTACTCGTTCTCGTTTAGCAAATTTTTCTGTGCACTATTCTTTATTTGTGTCTTCTCTTGAGCCAATGAATATAGAAAAAGCATTAGAGGACGCCGATTGGATAGTGGCGATGCAAGAAGAGTTGAACAACTTCACGAGGAACGAGGTGTGGGAACTTGTGGAACGCCCCAAGCAAAATGTCATTGGAACAAAGTGAGTCTTCCACAAAAAACAAGATGAACATGGGGTAGTCGTCAAGAACAAGGCGATGTTGGTCGCTCAAGACTTCACACAAATCGAAGATTTGGATTGTGATGATACTTACGCTCCTGTTGCAAGAATTGATGCTATAAGAATACTATTGGCTTTTGCTACTCACCATTCATTTAAGCTATTTCAAATAGACGTTAAGAGCGCATTTCTCAAAGGGCCATTCTTTGAACAAGTCTATGTTGAGCAACCGACCGGTTTCGAAGAACCAAAGTATCTCAACCACGTCTACAAGCTACACAAGGCACTATATAAGTTGAAGCAAGCCCCGAGGGCATGGTATGAGTGTCTAAAGGAATTCTTGTTAAAAAGGGTTTCGCCATTGGAAACTCCGATCCAACCCTCTTCACCAAAAATGTGGACGGTGACTTATTTGTGTGCCAAATCCATGTTGATGATATTATTTTTGGATCTACTAATGATTTGTTTTGTAAGGAGTTTAGTCAAATTCTGACAAAACGATTTGAAATGTCTATGATGGGGGAATTGAAGTATTTCCTCTGATTTCAAGTCAAGCAAATGAAGGAAGGAACATTTATAACCCAATCTAAGTATGTGAAGGATATGCTCAAGAAATTCGAGATGGAAAACGCCAAACCAATCAAAGCACGTATGCAAGCAAATGGGCACTTGGACTTAAATGAAAATGGTAAGAGCGTCGACCAATAGGTATATCGCTCTATGATTGATTCTTTATTCTACCTTGTGCATCTAGGCCCGATATCATGCTTAGCGTGTGCATGTGTACACTATTTCAAACCGCTTCTAAGGAGTGCCATTTAGTGGCCGTTAAGAGGATATTGCGATATTTGGTTCATACCCCAACTTAGGTCTTTGGTATCCTAAAGGATCAAACTTTGATCTAATCAGCTATTCGGATGCGGATTATGTCGGTTGCAAGGTGGATAGGAAGAGTGCCTCCGGTACTTGCCAATTTTTGAGTAAATCCCTTGTTTCTTGGTCTTCCAAGAAGCAAAACTCCGTTGCCCTATCCACCGCCGAGGCCGAGTATATTGCGGCGGGAAGTTGTTGCGCCCAATTGCTTTGGATGAGGCTAACCCTAAAAGACTATGGCCTAAACCTAAGAAACATTTCTTTATTGTGCGACAATGAGAGTGCCATAAAGATAGCAACCAACCCCATCCAACACTCTAGAACCAAACATATTGATATTCGCCACCATTTCCTCAAAGACCACTCGACCAAAGACGATATTGATATAAAACATGTTTGCACCGAAAAACAACTAGTCGACATCTTTACCAAGCCTTTGGATGAGAGAAGATTTTGTGATTGAGGAATGAGCTCAATATCCTTGACCCTCGAAACATGGCTTGTTCTAGTATGCACATTGATTGGTGATTGAAAAATGAATTGAAAAGCTATATAAATATCTATTCTATTTTTTTGGTTCAAATTATGCAAATATGTGATTTGGATTTTCATCACTTTATTCATGGTTATAGTTTGATTGATTGATTGACTGCTTACTAGCCATGGATAAAAGTATTTTATAAGATATCCTTCCAAAACCCTTCCGGTGCCCCCCTCTCTAAAATTCCATTCAAAATCTGGAATTTCTTTTTACGGGGGTTCGACCGTGTCGAAAACCGATCCGATCTTCCGATATCTGGACCGCCCGACACCCCCCACGCCTAGATCAGCTCTCTGTCCGGGTTTCGGACTGTCCGGACGTATTTACCGGACAGTCCGAATCTCACTTATTCCGCTACATATGTCTGAGGGTAGCCCGTGTTATCTCTCTCTCTTCACTATCTCCACGGGCTCTCTCCTCCTCTCTCCTCTCTATTCCCTTTAGGTTCCCCCACTTGGTGACCAAAAGCTCCGGATTCTTCCCCGATTTGGCAACTGATTTGAGCTTCGGAGGCCGGATCTTTCTTCACCTCATGCTTTCCCACAATGGCTAGGGAAAGGAGGTATATTCTTCGAGGCATTGCTCTATTTTCTTTTGTTTTTAGGGTTTGGTACCCGATCTGTCAAATAGAGCAACATCTTTCGAAATGCCTTGGTAGAATAAGTCTATTACGTACCTATTTCATCTCCTTCAACTTGCATAGAGTTCTATTGGTTGATTTGAAAAATCTAGGTTGAAACCCTATTTTTGGATTGTTCGGACTGTCCGAGTCCTGGCTCGGACTGTCGTAACTCTTTAGAAATTTGGTGTCAATTCTAAATTCTAGAATCATATCTCCTATGCAATACCCTTATTTGCTTCCTTGTCTCCTATATTCAGAGGCAGGGACTCCATTGGCCAAGGCGATGGTTCTGATTCAAGAGACTTGCCAAGAGGGCGTATGTCGGGGATAGAATCACGGCCCATTGCCATGGCCCTCTCCCTAACGGCCCAATCGAACAGCCTACCAGGGCCCAGCTCCCTGGAAGGTTCTATTAGGCCCATATGCATCCTGCCGAACAGCCTCTTGGCTGGCGCGATGCGTAATGGCCAAGGAATCGTGTTTGAGTCCGTCTCGAACAGGAGTTCTGCACGGCTACGTGAAGACCCGGACGTGGTTTCCCGGATTGGAGCGGACGTCGTGATCCCCAAGACTAGGAGTGTGCCTTATCTCCCTCGGGATATATTTGGCATGTATGAGTTCGTTACGATCTCGTAGTTAGCCCGGCTCGATATTCCCTCGGTAGGTTGGTTTGCTCTGCACTATATAAACAAGGCCCCTACGGCATGTAGAGGGGACTGGGATCTACCTTTTAGCATCTCGTAGGCACCTGATCTTTGCCTGTACACACATTATCTCGCCGAGACTTGTCTATCTCGCCGAGCCACCTCTTGTAATCATCTTTGATATATAAGAAAGGCTAGACGTAGGGCTATTATCTCTCCCGAGAGGCCCGAACCAGGATAAAATCCCCTATCCCCTGTTCGTTGATGTTCGTGGTTGTTCGGCGTGTCTCCCATCTCACTTCTAAAGAACCTTAGCGACTTGAGATCGTTATCTCAACCGTCGACAGTTGGCGCCGTCCGTGGGGATACGCAGATCGAGCATGTCGAACTCTATCAGCGATAAGGAGATTCTCCCTGAGGACTACGACTCAGAAGGGCAGGATGTTTCTTCCTCTGCCAGCTCGAATCGATCTTATCGCCCTAGATCGATGTCTGTATCTGAGACAGACGTCTCTGGATATGCCCCAGAGATGATCTTTGGTCGAGCTCCGTCATTGACGATGAATACTGAGGCCCGGCGATCTTTCGCCGGTTTAGATCTATCGGATTCGGGGCTATGTCGGTCGATTCTTCTGTGGTGACACGGCGATGGCGCCGTCTAGCGCCTGACGCACGGCCACCGCGTCGTCTATATGGTGGTGCAGGACCTTAGGGATCTGCACGGTCCTGATAGCCAAAGAGATCGAGCGAGTCAATTCCGCTCGGCACCAAGATGGAGCCGCACAATCTGCTCGCGAGCAAGACATTGTTCGCCGCACTTTCGACGAATCCATCGACCAAACTTTGGCTCAGATCCGCGATCAGCACAAGCGTCAGCGACGCGATCCGCCTCGCACGCCTATGCCAAGACCCCCGGTAGAAGTTCAGCCTGCCCGGTAGAATCCCCACGTGCCCAGACTCCATTCGGGCAGGACGCGGATGCTTCAGGGATCCCAGGACCAATTGAGCAGAGCCGGGAACGGCTCCAGGCCCTGGCGACCGTAATCAGATCCGCTCACCAGGACAATCTCGTCCTTGTGAGCGATGAAGTGGCTACTCACCTTGAGAAATTGGCCGAGGGCCTTGAGTCTATAGGTGAGGCATCATCCGAGCAGCGCGGTGAGCCTGTCCGGGTAAATTCAAAAAGTGAGCGATCCGATCGATCGCGTGACCGCCGTCACCGTCGAAGGACCACTATCCACGAACGAGCTGCCCGTGGTCGCCACCGCTCGCCAAGTCCCCGTAGTCATCGCGACCACAGGGGCAAACGTGCGCGCGACGATCACGGACGATCCCCTCGCGAGGAGCGCGTTGTTGCGACCACGAGGATGGAGCGCGGGGGCTTATCACGGAGAGAGTTCCTCCAAGCAGAGACCTCCCGCTCAGCAAGAGTTCCCCCGACCAACAGGACCAATGTCTTCTCGAGGCTAGGTTCTGCCGGGGAAGGTGGCCGGTCTTTTGCCTTGGGCTGCAGGGCCTTTTCCGACGAGCTTCGCTCTGTTCGGTGGCGCTCAAAGTTCAAGCCCGGACACATGGAGAGGTACAACGGGACCCATAACCCAGAGGAGTTCCTTTCCATCTACGCTACGGCCATCATGGCAGCCGGGGGTGACGAGCTTGTCATGGCTAATTACCTTCCGACTGTCCTTGAGGGTGCTGCTCGGACGTGGCTGTTCAATCAGCAGGAAGGTTCCATCTCTTCTTGGAACCAACTTTGTGATGCTCTGATTGCTAATTTCCAGAGCTGTTACGTGCGTCTGAGCAAGGAGGATGATCTACACCAGATGATCCAGATGAACGGGGAGACCCTTCGCAACTTTGTGAAGCGTTTCATCAAGATCCGCAACACGATCCCGAACATCTCGGACGAATCTGTTGTCCGCGCCTTTAAAAAGGAGTCCGCAATGAGCGGCTCACCCAGGATCTCGAGATCAATGAGACCTGGACCGCCAACAACCTGTTCAAGGCGGCTGATCGCTATGCCAACACGGCAGAACGCGTTCAGTATAAGAAGGCGTTCGACAAGGGCGAGCTGCCCGCCCAGCCTGGTGTAGAGGAAAAGAAGAAGAGCAGCAACAATCCTGGTGACAAGAAGTCCAGAAGAAAAAGAAGGGTGATGCGAACAACACTGTCGCCGGTATAGATCGCACACCTCCTCCCAAGGATGGGCAGAAAAAGTCCAACAATAACTATAAGGGCAAGAAGCTCGCCCAGGGAGGCAACCAAGGCAAGAAAAGTCCCAGTGACCGATATTGCAAGTTCCACCAGCATCACGGGCATGACACGCGCCACTGTAGGACCTGGGCGGCAAAGCTCGAGGATTTCTACAACGGCAAGGGCCCAATGCCCACCCTGCCCGAAAAAGGTGAAGCCGGTAAGGCCAAGCGCCAAACCGATGATGGTGATCGGGACGACGACGAGTATCAAGAGCCCGCGAACCATATCGCCGTCATCTTCGGCGGTTCCTCGGCTTATACCTCTCGACGCAGCCTTAAGGAAGCTGCTCGGGAGGTCCACAACGTTGAAAAGGGCAAGCCTCTGGCCGAATCGATGAAGTGGACCGAGGTTTCCATCTCCTTCTCTCAGGAGGACTGCCCCACTGGGATGACCAAGCCTCAGAGGCTCCCACTGGTGGTCGCTCCGACCATCAGCAACGCGAGAGTTGGCCGTGTTCTTGTAGACGGCGGGAGCGCTTTGGACTTGCTCTCTGCTAAGGTCTTGGACAAGATGCAAATTCCTCGCTCCAAACTTAAAGAGGTCGCGATGCCCTTCTACGGCATTGTTCCTGGAGAAGCTGTTCAGCCGTTGGGGCAGATCGTTCTGCCTGTTACCTTCGGTAGTCCAAGCAACTTTCGGACAGAGTTGATCACGTTCGATGTGGTTGACTTCCCATCCGCATACAATGCTATCCTGGGCCGGCCATCTCTTGGCAAATTCATGGCCGTGGCCCATCACGGATATCATTACGTGAAGATACCGGGTCCCAACGGTGTGATCACGGTCAAGGGCAACTATAAGGCCGCTCTCGATTGCGACGAGCAGTCCCTCGCCCTGGTCGACCAGCTTCCACCTCGAGGTCCCGAAGCTCCGCAGACTAAGTCTGCACACCCTAGAGTCTCCCTTCAGCCAGGAGGAGAGACCAAGGAAGTTCCGCTGTCTTTGGATGATTCCTCCAAGACAGTTCACCTGGGGGCCAATCTGGACCCCAAATAGGAAAGCGAGCTCATTGCCTTCCTCCGAGCAAATGCAGATGTGTTTGCTTGGGAGCCATCTGACATGCCCGGAGTCCCAAGGGAGGCTATCGAGCACAAACTGGCCGTCCGGTCGGACAAAAAGCCTGTTCGCCAGAAGCTTCGTCGCTTTTCGGACTTCAAACAGGGGATCATCAAGGATCAGCTTGGTAAGCTGCTCGATGCTGGTTTCATCCGCGAGGTTGATCACACCGAGTGGCTGGCCAATCCTGTCATTTTAAAGAAGAGAGGCGGGAAGTGGAGGATGTGTGTCGATCACACAGATCTGAACGCCGCTTGTCCTAAGGACAATTTTCATTGCCTCGCATAGACCGCTTGGTCGACGCGATTGTGGATGCCAGCTCTTGAGTTTTTGGATGCTTACTCGGTTATCACCAAATAAGCATCTCCCCGAGGATGAAGAGAAGGCGCCTTCATCACCCCTTCGCACTTTCTGCTATAAGACCATGTCTTTCGGTCTGCACAATGCTAGTGCCACGTTCGGTAACAATGGAGAAAACTTTCCCGAGCAGTAGCGGAAGAAACCTCGGAGGTCTATGTAGATGACATAGTTGTAAAAGCAAGTATGCTCCGGATCATATAAAAGACGATCGAGACTTTTGAAATCTCAACAGCATCGAATAAAGTTAAATCCAGAGAAGTGTACCTTTGGTGTTCGATCGGAATGTTGCTCGGTTATGTAATTGGTTGCAAGGCATATCGCCAACCACGAAAAATCGAGGCCATTGAAAACATGCAGGCTCCAACTACCGTCAAGGAAGTTTGAGCCTCACCGGACGGATGGCTGCTCTAAGCAGGTTTATTTTCCGTCAGGGCGAACGTCGGCTGCCCTTCTTTAAGGCCCTGCGCAAGCACAGTGGTTTCGAGTGGACAGCGGAAGCTAATCGATCCTTCCAAGATCTAAGCGATTACTGTCCAACCCATTGTCTTGACCATCCCGCGATCTGGCG
The DNA here is from genome assembly GCA_036346415.1 of Raddia guianensis. Taxonomy (NCBI): domain Eukaryota; kingdom Viridiplantae; phylum Streptophyta; class Magnoliopsida; order Poales; family Poaceae; genus Raddia; species Raddia guianensis. The sequence continues at coordinate 13,964,048 of CM070543.1, read as the reverse complement.
AACAGCTCTTGCTCTATCTTGGTCAGATGCCTCAAGCGGTGATCGCGGTCTTGATAAATCGAAAGGGAAGGCATCCAATGCCAATCTATTACGTGAGCGAGGTACTTCACGGATCAAAGGAGCGTTACCACGAGGTCCGAAGTTGCTCACGCTTTGCTCATGTCCTCCAGGAAACTTCGCCATTATTTCCAGGCGCACCAAATACTAGTCCCGACCAAGTTCCCTCTTGGAGAAATCCTAAGGAACAAGGAAGGTGGCGGACGATAGCTAAATGGGCAATGGGCGGCAGAATTTGATATTACATTTCTTTGCCCGAACCGCTATTAAGTCTGAGTCTGGCTGACTTTGTCGCCGAATGGACCGCCGCCCAAATCGAGTGAAGCTCCCGAGCAACCTGATGACCCTCCTTGGACCATGTTTTTTGATGGCTCGCGTACTGGACACTCGGGGGCTGGTTTTGTTCTCATCTCCCCTCAAGGAGAGCAACTCCAGTATTCTATCCAACTACACTTTGCGGCGACTAACAACGCCACGGAGTCTGAGGCCTCCTCGCGGGACTAAGCGTGCAAGTCGCTCGGTGTCCAACGACTAAGCGTGAAGGAGATTCACGGTGGTCATCAACCGTAAACAAGGAGTATCAGTCTTTGCGATGACTCAATGGCGCGATACTGGTTGAGGTGAGGAAGTTAGAGCGGCACTTCGATTCTTGAGGTGCTCTTCGTGCCAGGAAGGACAACTTTCGGCCGACCACCGTCCAAGTTTGGATCCTCACGAACTCGCTTTCGGCAGGGTGCTCGTCGAGCACCTTTACAAGCCCTCTATCACGTCTCCGGACGAGACAATAGAGACAGGTGGTGCTGTCTCCGTCATCGCGCAGGCTGCGGACTGGACAACGCCATTTGTCCAGTACCTTGCAGATGGGACACTGCTCGAAGACAAAGCCGAGCGTTCCCGGCTTACAAGGCGTGCTGCTCCATACAAGCTTGTGGACGGCATCCTTTACCGTCGAGGTGCTCTGGGAGTCCTCTCCAAGTGCATCTCGCAGCAGGAGGGTGTGTTCCTTCTTAGGGACATACACGAGCGTGCCTGCGGCAACCACGCCTCCTTCAGAACTCTGGTTGGCAAAGCGTTTCATATGGGCTATTACTGGCCTACAGCGCTACAAGATGCCCGGGACATCGTGACAAAGTGCAAGGCTTGCCAATTTCACGCCCGGAAGGCACATAAGCCCGCACAAGAGCTCCAAACGATCCCCCCATCATGGCCTTTCTCCACATGCGGTCTGAATCTGCTCGGCCCGTTCCCTAAGGGGTGCAAGGGCTACACACACTTGCTCGTCGCCATTGATACTTTTACAAAGTGGATAGAGGCAGAGCCTGTGTCGTCTCTTCACGCCAAAACGGCTGTGCACTTTTTCAAAAGCAACGTGGTCACGCTTTGGGATCCCCATAAGCGATCGCGATAACGGTACCAGTTCGGCGAGCTATTTCAGAAAATCTGCGAGCATTTGGGCACCAAGGTTCGCCGCCTCGTGGCACATCCACGAGCAATGGAGCGATCGGCGAGCTAACGAACAGATCGTCCAGGGTATCAAACGGCGCGTGTTCGCGGCACTCCGCAAGCACAACAAGGCCTGGGTTGACGAAGTTTCTTCCGTCCTCAGGCGATTCGCTACTGACGGTAGCAACGGGGAAACTCTTTTCCAATTGGTCTATGGTGCAGAAGCCATCCTGCCCCTCGAAATAGTACTCGGTTCGCCTCGCACGAGCTCGGTCAACTTGGTTGACGACAAGCAAGAGCGCTTACTCGATCTCGACCTCCTCGAAGGCACATGCGACCGGGCACAAGTCAGAATGGCGCGCTACCAGCAAGATCTTCACCGGCACGCTGCCAAATCAGTTCGACCAAGGGCTTTGCAGGCGGGCGACCTCGTTCTGCGTCGTATTCAGAACCTGTCCAATGCCAACAAGCTAACTCCCCGTTGGGAGGGCCCGTTCACGGTCGTTTCTATTGCTCGCCCGGGGGCTGTTCGCCTGGCAATGGAGGATGGGAGAGAGCTGACCAGCACTTGGAACATCGACCAGCTTCGTAAGTTCTTTGTGTAGGTTTTTCTTGTGTTTGCTTAGCTTCGCGCTTTTTGTCAAACCTCGCGCCTTTGTTCGTCCAAGTCTGTCGGGCTTCATGTAAAGTTCAATCCATTTATAGTGAAACTTTCACGGCCCCCTGCGGCCTTTTCACACCTCTGTCTTGTCAAGACTACCCTCTCTCTGGTAACACTTGCTGGCTGCCCGGCCTTGCGAACACTTGGCTCCGCAATCTTAAGGATTTTTTCCTGCTCGTATCCAGTTTCAACAAGTTCCTCAACTCAAGGTTGCGTAAAAAGGCTTTCTCGCCTCGCGGCTAAGTCTGCTCTCGTAAGCCCTCCGCGGCAGAGGCACTTACTGCTCATGGCACGACCACTTGGCAAAATCTGCTCTCGTAAGCCCTCCGGGGCAGAGGCACTTTCCTTGTTCGGTTACCTTTGGAATCACCTAACTTACGTCGCCAAGCAGTTTTTGGGATAAGTCGATAAGGATACGGGTGTCGCTCTAACTCTCTATGCACGTGCTCGAATTCGCAAACTAAGGTTTTCGAGCACCGTCCGTACCGGGGGCTAGGGTGTCGCTCTTTCTCTTGTGCACCTGTCCGAGTTCGCAAACTCAAGTTCTCAAGCAGCTGCACAACGGGGGCTGGGAGTTAGGCTAAGCGTTCTACCGGTTTTCCTAAACTTTCTAGCGCTTTCGTGCCCTGCTCTTGGTTTCCTGTTCGTTCTTGTCTTTTGCTGCTCTTTTTTGCAGGAAAAAGGTAAGTTCTTTATTAACAAAATTTGCAGATACAAAAGTCCCTTTCGGGTTACAGCCCTACAGCTACTTAGAAGCGAGTTGCTCCTTGAGCTCCTCAACCACTTCCTTGAGGCGTAGGACTTCCCCTTGGGCTTTAAAACCCTCTCTGGCCTCAGCTCGGAGACGGTCGGATTCCTCCTTGCTGCTCCTGGCCTGCTCCGTTGCCTTCACGCGAAGAGCCTCGACCTCTTTGGTCTTGGCCCGCAGCTGCTCGGCCAGATCTTCACTCTGACTGGCTCGCTGCTCGGGGGTCTTGAGCTGCTCGTCCAGCTCCTCGACCCTCTTCTCCGCGGTGCTCGTCCTTGCGGCCAGCCCGCGCATCTCCTCGGCCTCCTCCTGTGACGCCCACAGGGTCGAGACTTTCTCCTGGAGTGCCACGGAAGTTGACTTTTCTTCGGCGAGCTAGGCCTCGAGCTGCTTCACCTGATTCACGAGCAGCTTCCGCCATTCGGACACGTCGTGGAGCTGCTCTTCCAGCCACTTCGTGCGGCCTGGCTCCCCTTCCGCGACGCTCGTCCTTGCGGCCTGTGCGCGAAGCTCCTCGGCCTCTGCTCGAAGAGCCCCGGAGGATTGCCTCACTTCGGCCAACCGAGCCTTGAGCTTTTTAATCTTCGCCACCAACTTGCTCCGGCTCTTGGCTGGCGCGGAAGGCTCCCCTTCGAGCCCCCTCATTCGGAGCTGCTCTCGAAAACCCGCCAGAACGGCGCTGCGTTCGACAGTGACTCCATCCTCGAGCTCCTCCATGGTATCTTTAAAGACCTGAGAGAGAAGACCAGTTAACTGCTTTGCCATAATGCTGCTCGACTGGGCCAGGTTAGGTTTTGGAACATACCTTGCCAAGTCGGCGCTTCAGTCCCCGGCGTAAGCGATCTTCGAGACCATGCGTCATGAAGCCTCGCTCGTGCGGGATGAGACCAGCGCGCCGTCCTCGCCGCCGTCTTTTTTGCTCCTTCTTTCTACGGGAGCGCGTTTGCCCAGGAGCAGGAGCGGCGGGCGAGGAACTTTCGTCCCCGCGCTCCTGTCCTTCTTCCTCTTTTGCCCGATCACCTTCGGGCAAAGTCGGCGCCGCCCCACCGGGCGGCACCGGAGCTTCCACTGGCGGGGCAACTTCTGTGCCCTGCTCGTGGGTTTCTTCTTTTGCCTTGGCGGCGGGGCTTTCGCCCTGCTCGTCGGTCGCCTCCGTCGCCTCAGGGACGAGCTGCCCTGCGACGAAGTGCCCGGTAGGACCTGCTCGGTCCCACCTCGGGCAGCTTGCGGAGCCATCGCTTTGGCCCCGCTATCCGTGGCGCTGTCCACCGCCTCTTCCGCTTCCAGCCGCTCCACTGCGCCCTTCAGCGCATCGAGCTGGTCGCCGGAACTTGGCGGGAGCAGGCTCCATGCTGCCATCTTGTCCTTGAGGCTGGCCAACCTCACTGCCCGTGACGCACCGTGCAGGTGCTCGGGCAGCAGAGATTGCTCGATTGCCTCGTCGACGTCGTCCGTGGCAATCTCCTCTTGCGCAGCTGATGACAAAGAGAATGGTTGAGCCTGGTGCGGTTAGAAAAATTGTAAAGATGAAAGTTTCATTATAACATACCTGCCGTGGAAGGCTTGATCGTAATCTTCTTTGATAAAACATTCCGCCTCTTCCTCGGGGGCTCCTTGACGCCTTGTTCGCCTCGGCCCCTGGACGCTCGTGGCGATGAGCTCAGTTCCCTGCTGAGCTGAGCACTTTTCTCGCGCAGCGCAAGAAGCTTTTCCTTGCGCGCGACTTCCTCCTCTAGCCTTCTCTGTTCGGCGACCTGATGCAGCTGTGCCAAGTGGCCTGGGTGAGCCTGCGCGTATCGCTTAAGCCAGAGGGTCAATGTCTTTACCTCTTCGTCGCTTTGCTCGGCGAGGAGGGAGGGGCTTGGTCGTTTCCCGCTTGGCTCGCCGCGCGCACGCTTGGTTTGCTCGACGCGCTCCGTCGCCACAGCAGACTTCTTCGAGGGTAGGCGGCCGCCGTGGCGCGGCGAGCTCCGCGTTGGCTCGGCCGCCGCCTTGGGCTTTGTGGCCACCTTGGCCTTGCCCTTCTTCGCTCTCTCCTTCTTCGACCCAGAGAGCTCCTCCACGATCCCTCCAAGGATCAGTTGGTCCTCCAGTGTGTTCGAAAAGTGAAATGTTAGCATTTACAATAGTGCGAATCCAGCAACACAGACGAAGGTTCGAGCAACTTACCTCAGCTGTGCGGACAAGCACGTTCTGCGGACAGGTGTAGGCCACCTCCCCGATGATCTCGCCGTCCTTCCTGGCTGCCTTCAGCATGGCGTCGACCCGCTCGGTCACCCATGCGTCGGTTGGTTTTTCTGCCCGAGCAAGAAATCGTCTCAGTTTCTGTTCGGAAGAAGCATCAAAGATAGGTTGAGTCTTAAAGGCACTTACCCGTGCTCTCCCTGGAGATGTCTTCCCATCCATCTATCTTGTAGAAGGGATAGGGTCTTCTCCGCAGCGGACAGATCCTGTTCGCTGTGTAGTCCCGGATGATCTCCCTGCCCGTGAGCCCGAGGCTCACGAGGGAGGCGATCTTCCTCGTCAAGTACCAATCCTCGGCGGACATCTCCGGCCGAGGCATCGGTGTTCCCTTCGCCGGCGCCTTCCCGGTGAAGATGAGCTTGCTGTCGTCGCTCCGCCGGGTGTAGAACCACCTCGTCCACCACGCGCCCATTGAGTCAAGCAGCGGCGGACGGGGGTACGGCGCGTCGTCGGCGGTGGCCCGGAGCTTGAGGTAGTAGCACCCCAGCGCCGAAGCGGCGGAGCTGCTCCTCGTTACCGTATAGTAATGGAGGAACAGCCCCACCGGCGGATCAATGCCCAGATAGCCCTCGCACAGGTGTGCGAAGACGGCCATCTGGAGGATGCTGTTCGGATTGAGGTTCGCCACCTCCAATCCGCTAATGTTCAAGAAGGCCTCAACGAAGTCGCTCTCGGGAGATCTCAACCCGAACAGTGCGAACTGTTCGAAGTTGACGAACTCTCCCTCAAGCGGCTCCGGAGTTTCCTCCTCCCCGGGCAGCCTCCAGCTACCGGCATCGATGTGGCCCTCTTCCTCCCAAACTCTCAAGTCCTCCTCGGATGCGCTAGAGCTTACGAACTTGGCCATAGCGGTTCCCAGAGTTGGACGAGCAGGTTTGGTGGTGGAGTTTGGGTGCTTGGTGCTGAGTGCGGTTGGAATTAGGGCTTGGGAAGGAAAGGCGCGAGAGCAGAAGTGGCTAGCCGCGAGCGGCTTGGGAGCTTTTATAGTCCCATATGCGCAGCTCTGCAATGGTTTGCCACAAAACGGCTAGTTTTTACTGTACCGGCTAGGTAAAACGGTCGCCTGTTTTCGCTGCGCAGCGATAGTAAGTTACCGTTGAGTTCTTCCAACGGTTACTTTTTTCCAAAGGTCCGTACTGAAGGCCGAGTGCTCGCTTTCGGCGGATGTGATTCCTGCTTGATTGCAACGGAGTTGCTTTCGATCTTGTCGGGTTTGTTTCGGTCCCGAACAAGTTCTGTTCGGTTGAACCCTAACCTGTTCGGTCGATTGTTGCAAGTCTTTGTAGCAGCAAATTTTCCCTCTTCGTGACTTGGAGTCTCAAGAGGAAGACCCCACTCTAGTGAGTCCTTCCACTTGAGTCTCGGGGGCTAGCAGTCGGGGATAGAATCACGGCCCATTGCCATGGCCCACTCCCTGACGGTCCAATCGAACAGCCTACCAGGGCCCAGCTCCCTGGAAGGTTCCATCAGGCCCATATGCATCCTGCCGAACAGCCTCTTGGCTGGCGCGATGCGTAATGGCCAAGGAATCGTGTTTGAGTTCGTCTCGAACAGGAGTTCTGCACGGCTACGTGAAGACCTGGACGTGGTTTCCCAGATTGGAGCGGACGTCGTGATCTCCAAGACTAGGAGTGTGCCTTATCTCCCTCGGGATATATTTGGTATGTATGAGTTCGTTACGATCTCGTAGTTAGCCCGGCTCGATATTCCCTTGGTAGGTCGGTTTGCTCTGCACTATATAAACAAGGCCCCTACGGCATGTAGAGGGGACAGGGATCTAGCTTTTAGCATCTCGTAGGCACCTGATCTTTGCCTGTACACACATTATGTCGCCGAGACTTGTCTGTCTCACCGAGCCACCTCTTGTAATCATCTTTGATATATAAGAAAGGCTGGACGTAGGGCTATTATCTCTCCCGAGAGGCCCGAACCAGGATAAAATCCCCTGTCTCCTGTTCGTTGCTGTTTGTGGTTGTTCGGCGTGTCTCCGATCTCACTTCTAAAGAACCTTAGCGACTTGAGATCGTTATCTCAACCGTCGACAGCGTATGTCTTTTCAGCCAGAAAGGCGAACCAAGCAGTGGCATGACACTATGTCAGGGGGCAGTACATAGCATGAGATTGAGGAAGAAGAGGAAGATGTGGAGTATAGCCCCGACGAGACATATGTGGGCCGAAGGAGAGCAGTTATTGTTAAGAGAAAAATGTCTAGCACCTCGGGGCCCGGCAAGCAGTCTTTCAGAGGAGGGTCCAGAAGTACATCAGGAGGGCTTATTGGACCTCTCACTATGCACGTGCCTCTTCAGTACCACGACGCTCCAAGGAGGGCGATCGACTATTCCAAGGCTGGAGAGAGAGAGAGTGAGGAAGAAGCGTATGGAGGAGCTGGCAAAGTACAATCAAGTGGGCGTGGATAAGCGCTTTTGGTCTGAATTCCATTCTGACTTCTATGCCACAGTAATCATGACGAAGAAGAGTCCGATCACAGATATGCAGTGGTTTGACTGGAGTCACATGTCTAGGGTGAATGACCCCACTTTCGACAAGATCATCGATGCATGTGAAGAGCTTGGATTGCGTAGGATCATGGGTCTGAAGTATGATTGGTGCAAGGAAATCATTGCTCAATTCTATGCCACTTACTATTGCAAAGGCGATGAAGCTGAGACTGTCAGTTGAATGACTGAAGGAGAGTGGTACTCCGTGTCCTACAAGAGATTTGGGGCTATTCTGGGATTCACTAGGGAGGAGCTGGACATTGGATACAAGCTTCACAATGAAGAGGTCATAGCTCTTGAGAGGATGGAGGTCATGTATGATGATCAAATGAACATCAAGTACTGCACCACTGTGGGCATGAAGCCCTACCATAACTATTTGAACAGGCTGTTCAGGAAGACCATGACTCCAAGGGGTGGAGATGCAAGCAATATCTCTAGGCATCAAATGAATCTTATGCTCAAGGTCAAGCCTACTGGAAAGCCATTCAATGTTGTCGACTTCATTTGGGAAGAAATTCGCATCACCTCTATCTCACCGATCAGGGGCTGTCCCTATGCGCCATTCATTATGAAAATGATTGAACCAGTGACGAAGCTGCAGTTTGTGAATGAGGAAAAGCACACCGGGCTGAGAATTAGGACCATCACCTTTGGCCACAAAGTTCCTCCTAAGCCAGCTTCCACCTACACCACCTCTTCCACTTTTAGCTCCTCCGGCATTCTCAACGCCCTTCGAGCCATCTTCTGTCTTGAACAGAAGAACTACAAAAAGATTTCGCGTCACTCAAAGAAGACTCTTTGACATGTGAAGGACATCAAGCGCCGCATGGACTTTGAGTGCTCTCCCGATGGCTCTGAGGTGGAGTCAAGCGGGGAAGATGAAGAGTTCAATGAGCAGGCCATCTTCGACCACCTTGATCCCAAGGGCAAAGCTCCCGTGACAAAAGAGGAGGCCGAAGGCGACGACGACGACGACGACGACGAAGAAGAAGAAGAAGAAGAAGAAGAAGAAGAAGAGAGCGAGGAAGGCAGCGACAAAGATGAAGATGATTGAGTCGGCGTCTCTTTTTTCTCCCCATATCTCCTTTTGTGCTTGATGACAAAGGGGGAGAACGAGAGCATCAAAATCTATCTTGTGTGCCTGTGTTTTATTGTATCTCTTGTTGTTGAACTATTTGAACCATTGTGCTTGTAATAACTCTTGTGATGTGTGTGTGGTACCATGGTTAAACTTGTAACACCCCAGCCCAACCGGCTCGGAGTATTACTAACTCTACGAGAAATTACAAATTTCGACAGCATCTCCTTTGTTTATATGGGCATCCACGACAAACAATTTAACATATATACACATATAATCAGCCCCCAACATCAATACGTAATCCACATCAACATTAAACTCAAACCAACTCACGGGTTGTCGGCACCCGATTTACAAGATCGGATTCCACCCGTGTAAACCCGTACTAGTCCCAAGGATCATGGCTAGTACACACAGATATACAGAAACGGAACAGTGCCAACGATATTTTTATTACAAACGGAACATAGTCCAGTACAAACAACATACAACGGCTCGCAGGCCGCAAATCAGAGTACACAGCGATACAAACCTAATACAACATCTAGAATTTTATTCATCCCACAGGCACGGAGGCTGTAGGAACGCGTAACCCTAATCTTCATACTCTTCATCGGAGAATGCCTCCTCGACGTAATCCGGGTCCTCCTCCTCGGACGGCGGGCCATACTCGGATGGACCAGCTGTTGAAGTTTTGAAAAGAGAGGGGAGAAAAGGATGGTGAGTACAAATTGTACTCGCAAGTCCGGAATTATGCAAATGCGGTTCAGTACAAGGAAGGTTTAGGATATTTGCGGAAATCGCAGTTATTTAACCTAGTTTTGACAAAGCAATTTCGAAACTTAAAATCTCAACATTTTCTTTGGGCTCTTCTCAAACGGTTCTCGCCACTTGGCCTCAGTGCCATAGCAAGAACAAAATTCTTTCTTCTTTTCTTTTCTCAAAACGGCTAGGTCCATTCAGCGACACTTTCCTAGAGGCGTCACCCAATCCGGAATATCGCGGTGGCACCTAGCTCAAACGAAATCCTTCTCAAATCCTTACTCATCTCAAATCCTTTCTTTAAAATCCCCTTTTCTAAATTTGTTTTAAAATGAAGTAACTACCATATAATCAGTCCTTGGCGCTCATAACGCATGAGCACGGCTATCATGACAGCTTTTAACTCTGCGAGTGGGTACGCTTTACCCTCGAGAGGCTACGCACCTGCACGATGTTTCGCCACAAGACCATCAACCACGAGGGCCAACGATCGGGTCCGTCCCATACCGGAGCTCGAGGTCGTCTGTAATGGCTCCGTTCATAGGATTATAGGATGAGCAGTCCTTAGACTAGGGGAGAGTTTATATTTTAGCCCAGTAAAACCCGGTGCCATACTACACCAACTGACAAAATATCTCCCTAGTCGGAAAGATTTTGGGGTAAGAGGAAAATCTTTTCCTATCAAGCATCACCCTTGATGCGCTATCCTTTAAATCATCCTTCCCCAAACATTTCTCAACAACACTTCTCATTTCACACAAATGATTGAATCATTCCGCATAAATGATTTTAAGCATTTATCCTACCACAATCAGAGCATATAAATAAGAGCAATTTCTACTTTAACCTTAGGTTTAATCCTACCATATTTCTTACCTTTCTATTCGGTCATGATAACTAAGTCTAGGAAATACGGCATTTATCTTTTAAACTAGCATGCATATTTTCAAGTCTAATAACATTTTCTAAATAACCGAAAATGGCTTCTCAATATGATCAAAGGGGGACTTGCCTTGATCGGTTCCGGGGAAAGCGAAGGGGACGTCGTCGATCGGGTCTTCGAGAGCTTGACCTCCTAAACGCGCATTACGCATGCAAAGCAATACAACACACATAAGTAAAACATTTTATGTCATTTGTTTTTAAGGAAAATGCAGCAACCCCATGTTTCATGTATTTTCATTTAAAGGAAACATGATGCTAAATGGTAATGCACACATGGAATGATGCCATCTCAAAATTACTGCATGACCAAAAGCAGATCTTTGGATGGATGCCATGCATACAAATAATATTTTTAAGGTCCAAGCAACCTCCAAAGTATTTTCCTGAATTTTTATAGAATATTTACAGCACATGAAATTAATGATGCACCTAGAGCTTATCTATTTAACCAAAAATGGATTCCATATGCATGACATGTAAATACATAATTTTTCCGTGTTAGAAACTAATAAAGTAGTTTCACTAATTTTATAAATTTTTACCAAGCATTTGGTTATTTTTAGCAAATATTTTAGGTAACAAACAAGGATTACTCAGAGAACGAAAAGAAATAAAATGAAAAGGAGGCTTTTTGGTAATGGGCCAGCTTGGCAGGAGGCCAACACGGAGGCGCTGCTTGGCACCTTGCATGAAGGGCGCAGGCAGCTCTGCTGGCTGACCGTGGGTCCCACATGGCAGCGTCTCGCAGCGGTGAAGAGGGGGAAAACAGAGGAGCCCGGCGGCGGCGAGCTGCTCACCGGCGGCGGCAGTTCCGGCTATTGGAGACCAAATGGGCTCGCTGGGAGTGAGAGAGGCGGCGGTGCCTCGGCGGCGCAGAAATGCACTGAGGCGGCGCAGCGAGTCACGGCGACGGAGTATCACGGTGTCGCGGCGCCGCGAAAGACGAGGCCTAACTCAATCCCCCGGTCGCGAGCAACAACGGGAGGAATAAAGCGATTGGTGAGCTCACGGAACAAGCGAGACGGCCGGCGGCGAGACGCGGCGGCGGCGGCGGCGTGGGCTCGGAACACGCGGCGGGCCACCGGCTCCAAATCAGCGGCACGAATTCCACGGAGCGACCTGCGCCAAATGCACGATGAGGTTGGTGTGGAAAATCGCGCGAAACCACGAATAACGGCGACGACGCGGAGAGAAGGAGCAACGACCGGCTCGGTGTACGTCCGATCTTGGCGGCGCAAAGCAAAGGCAGCGGAGGTAGCATACCCATTTATAGGCGAAGCTCGCATCGAGCGACCTCTCGGCGCGAGCGGTTTGGCGAACGCCGGCGCCGATTCGCCGGTGCCGTGTAGGTGAAACGCATTGAACGCGAGGTGGTTGGCGGCGATAAGACAAGGAAAGGGTAGGGGACGGAGAGGGTCGGCGGAAGAGTGTAGGGGTGGCGATTTCGTGGGAATCTTTGGTGGCGAGCCCCGGAGAGAGGAGAGAGAACAATGGCGGGCGACCGGGCGGACACCGGCGCTGACGCTGGGAAGAAGAAACAGAGGAGGAGACGGGCTGACAAAGGCGGGCCCGCTTGGCGGCGCAACGATCGGGCGCAAGGAGGGGCAGCGGCGAGCGGATGGGCCAGCAGCATGGTCTGCTGCCCAACCGAGGGAAGAGAGGAGAGGGAAAGGAGAGGAAGAGGCGGGTGGCCGTGCAGTTCTGCCCAACCGAGGGGAAAGAGGCGGGAAGAGAGAGGGAAAGGAGGAGTGGGCGAATCGGGCGGGGAATTAAAACGTTTTTTTGATTTTCCCAAAAGCATTACTCTTCAAACATCCTTGTTAATTATATAAAAAATACTTAAGAAATAATACTTTAATTCCAAAAATCTATTAATACCTTTCCCAAAATTCCACATGGGATTTGCTTAAAGAAGATAATGTAGGTTAACAAATTACTTATAATTTTTCCAACAATATTTTTACATTGGAGATTTTAAATGCACAAGTTATTTCAGGATGATGCATGAAGTGATGATGTCATGATGCGATAATGAGTGATTTAACATTTTCAAATTATGCATTTAAGAAATTAATAACGTGCCAAATTGGTTTTAAAAATTTGGGATGTTACACGGGTCTATCTCCATAAAGGCGAAAACCATCAACCATTCACCTTTACCTTTAAAGACGACGAAGACATTAAACAAGGAATAAACCAATTGTCCAACAAAGGTAATAAGCATAAATCACCACCAAGACAGGATTCATAGATAGTTCTCTAATAAAGATAACTAAAGTGGCTAAGTTCAACAATTAGTTTAATGAATAAGTGTGCTTGTGCCGAAAGGACTACGCTACGACCCCCCATGCATGTTGCCTTCAAGATCACCTAAAAACCAAATAAAGCAAGAGTGAGTATCGGAGAATACTCAGCAAAGTATATGTATAAACATAAAGGGCAACAAGATCTCTTCGACAATCTCATTAAAAGAAAACAACTATTATAACAACCACGTACTCTATCAAACTCACTCTCCAAGTATTCGATGCAATGCAATGCACATGTGTCTGTACTGTGAGCTCATACCGATATAGCTAGGTGCGCACCCGTCGATGCCACACCCTGCCCGTCCTTTTCAGGCGGGACCAATTACTCCACTCCCGTGGAGTGCCTACCAAGTAGGTTTTCAGAGCACTCCGGACTAGTCACTTTTGACTTTCTCACCTACCTCACCGGACTAGTCAAAAGTGACTTTCTCACCGACCTGGCTCATATGCACATGATGCAACATGCTCTTCCTTCATACGATCATCACACACTTCCAACATCACAATAAATATCAACTACCCAATTTAATCAGCATATAGCATTAAAACCGTTCATTCACATATCAAAGTTAAGAACATAGCACTATATCAACAATCAAATGCGCTATTCGCTTAACATATACTTGCCTTTAACAACGAGGACCAGCACGATCAATTGGCGCCAAAATTTCACCACCACCTACGGAAGACGATAGAATTCAATACAATGCTCCCATAATGAAGACACAACTAGAACATATCACGCCTACCGTAGTTTCTCTCCCTTATTCCCAAATATCCACCCCTCTATTGCTACTAAAATCCAGAAATCAGTTTATTAATATAACCGGACAGCAGTATTAAAATAATCATAACTCCTTCGTCTTTCGCCCGATTTCCGCATTCTTATTGCCAAAACGAAGATAAAACCAATATGCACAACTAACATTATAGGACGAACTGAAGATTCCCAACCTAGACATACCAAAACTTCCTCGAATGCTGCTGCATACAAGATCGATCTACTAATTCTCTATCTCCACTAATCTCCACCAACAATCCCACCAATTACACCTCTAACTTTGAAGCAATACTACGAGTACATCCCTAATCATGCGCAAATTCGAAATTAACGGAAGCACACATCAAACCCTAGGTCGTTTGTGCCCTTTCTTCCTTCTACTCCTCCCTAGCCCTCCTCCCTTCCTCCCAAATCGGCCCTACTGCACACCTCTTCCAATAGCACACAAATAGGGGCATCAATCATTACCTTGGTCGACCAGTTAAACGAGTGAAGGACGGGCACAGGACAACAGTGTGGCAACGTCCTCCCCGGTCGTCGGCGACGACGGCAACTGCAGCCGGCACGGTCATAGGGACGGCAGCGGCGCGGTCTCGCTGGCGGCGCGAACACAGGGACAGCAGCGGCAGCACGGCGCGCGACGTTAATAATAACGGCCTGGCGGCGCAGGCCTGGCGGCGGCGGCGCAGACGCAGGAACGCGACGATGTGGCACGGGACGGCGCGCCACCGGGCGGCGGGCTCGGCTCCTGGACGGTGGCGGGTTGGCGGCGACGCGATGGTGGCGGCAGGGGCACAACCACGGGGATGGGGCGGCTCGGTGGCTGTGGGGATGGGCGACGGTTAGGTTTCCCCTGGGAGAAAACCGTCGGTGCCCCCATGCCACTGCCTCTTATGTCCCTTAGGCGGGCTGGGCCAAGACGAAGGCCCACGGGCTATCACAGAACTGTTGTTGTTGTTGAACTGCTTAGAACCATCGTTCGACTATCTATCTATGTGGAAATTGGTGAAATTTGAGTGCTTACCATGTCATATGCATTGCTGTTTATATTTCGGATTTGTGCTCTAATTGCTAGACATATATAGGGGGAGCTCGTTGGTTTTATTCCCTGCATATCTTTAGGGGGAGCTCTTTATATGTCAACATCGGTTTTATTTATTTGAAGCTTTAGTGGTCAAATAAATAAAACCGATGTTGACACCTTTCGAGACGTCGTCGTCAAGGCCGCCGTCATGACCAAAGAACCAATTTCTCGATCTGTCGGACCATCTCATTGTTACGGGCTCGACACCTTTCACAAGCAGGTCATGTTCCCTCTTCTCCCATTTGGGTATCGCCTTGCGGTAACCACCAGGGCCGAGACGATGGTGGTATTGCTTCTTCGCCGCATTTTGCTTATTCTTTTCACTCATACTCTGACCTTGTTGAGAAGTTTTGTACCCTACAAATTCTTCCCAATGATCTTGCATCTTTGGGTATTTATTGAAGTCAGGGAGTACATTATTCTTAACGTACTCGTTGTTCAACTTCTTCTTGAACGTCTGGAATGCCATTGCCATCTTCTTCAATGTGTAAGTCTTCACCTTCTGTTCGGTCCCTTCGAGGAAGGTGAAAACTTGTTTCATATCGGTCCATAAGGTGTTCTTGAGGTCTGCAGGTACGTCGTCCCATTTGACAATGCTAATGGGCACGTGGTCCCTAACAATCGTTCCGAAAGTCGATCTAAACGGCCCAATCGCGGATGCTGGCTTCAGAGGCTCGCCTTCCTCGCTGACTTCAGTGATTATGTTCCTTGACTTCGGCCTCTTACTTTGACCTCGCTGACGTGACTGGCTACTGGTTAGACCAGACCGGGTGACTTCATCGGCCTCAGTGGCTTCTACGGCCTCACCGGCTTCCTCATCGACCTCCGTGGCTTGTACGGCCTCACCGGCTGCCGCAGGTTCAACTCTGTCATCCGGACAAGTCCCAAATATCTCCATAAAAAATTCTTCATCACCAATCCCTCCGCTCGCCATTGTAACAAATAAAGGCACTGAAAATACAAGTGCATCCTCACATAAGGCCTAGCAGAATCGTGTTGAAGGATATGATAAATTGCTTGCAAGTTTTAACTAACTTGTGAAGCTAAATCGGATAGTGAAGCTAACGACCCTAAAAACATTATATAAGCAGAGATGCTTAATGGTCATTTTGAGGACATCAAATAAGCACCGCAATGCTTTAGGTCACAGAACAAACAATTCAATAAATCATCTTATTTGTAAAGATCATCAAATAAGCACTGCAATGCTTTAGGTCACAGAACAAACAATTCAATAATTAGAGCAATGCTTTAGTTACTGACATTATATTAACAAAGCCAAAGATAAGCAATGCTGCAGGCAAATAGAGGCTAGAGCAATGCTGTATGTGAAATTGGTCAGGAATTAACAGGCGACACGGGCGGCGGCGTCGTCGGAGGAGTTATGGCGGCGACGCCGAGGAGGCTGTCGTGGGCGGCGGAGACTTCACGGGAGCGTCGTCGGAGGATGTAGGCGGCGGCGACACGGACGGAGGTGTCGGAGAGGTTGTACGGGGCGGCGACACGGGCGGCGGCGTCGACGGAGGTGGTTGTCGCGCCAGGTGGGGGCGACACGAGTGGCGGGGACGTCAGTGGGTCGTAGTGGATGCCGACACGGGCGGCGGGGACGTCACGGCGCATCGTCCGAGGGTTTGTAGGTGGCGGCGACAGGGACGGTGGCGTCGGAGGGGTTGGAGGCGGCGGCGAATCCGATGGCGGCGATGTCGACCTAGGGTTAATTTGGCGCGGTTTAGTGTGAGTGTTTTTGAAGAATTGGGGGAAACGGACATATGGGGGCATCAATCCCGGTTGATCCCAGAAACCGGAATTATTTCAACCATCAATCCCGGTTGAAACCCCCAACCGGGAGTAACCGGTTACTGACATGCGGGGCTTGCAAAACTGCATTGTGACTACAGGCCTTCAGTGCCGGTTGGAGGTTTAAACCGGGAGTAATGGTCCTAATCTCCAAACAAAAAGTGTGGTTGTAGGGGGCAGAAGCGGGGCTCGAACCGCGGCGGGCAGATGAGCCCACGCTTTCGCCTCGCTACTAACCGATTGGGCCTTGTCGCTTCTCGTTCTATTAGGGGGCTCATTGTTTAAATTGATTGAAAATATCTATTATGAGAATTTCGAGAAAATGAGGTTTCTTGTAATATTGTAAATATTGTTCGTAAATATTTTATTATCACTATAACATACGAAATATTTTGAAATATTCTTTGTAATGTTTAAATTCCTAAGCGTCACTAGAAATTACATTAAGTAGTATAAAATTCCGATTAATTCCGTTTAATAGAATAAATGTCAGTAAATTCCATTAAAATTCTCGCAGGATACATTTTTGGACTTAAAAAAAGAAAATTCGCATGAAATTAAGAAAGACTAAAACTACTACATAATGTCTAATCGGCGCCGCCCTCGCCGTCAGTGCTATCCTCCTCCTCCTCCTCCTCGTCCTCGTCGCTGTCGCCCTCGTCCCCGCTGTCAGGGTCTGACGACGAGCCATTGCCGTCGGCTTCGTCTTCACCGTCGAGTTCGGGGTCGGAGTCGTCAGCGCCATCCGGATCGTCGGAGCGATCGTCGTATATGAGGTCGTCGTCGTCGGACCACCATGGCCCCTCATCCTCTTCGGAGCTGGTACCCTCTGAGCGATGCCACCTAGGGGAGTGGCAAAACTCAGAGAGCCTCCACCGCTTCGGTGGTGGCGACGCATGCGGCGATGAATCAGAGCTAGAAGACATGGCGGCGGAGGTATAAGCGAGGGAAATTAGGATGCGTAGCTAGCTTTGTGTGTGTGATGTGGATTCCGTCCAAATTTATAGGGGGCCTGTATGATCTTTGGCATTCCATTTTCTCTCGTGTGTATTGGAAAATGTAGCTGCACGCCCGTCGGTTCGCGTCCCGATTCAAAGCGCATTGGGAGGCGAACAGCGCGACAACAGCTAATCCGGAGGAAGGGAAAGAAGCGGCGTGTGGGGCGGAAGCCTTTCAATCGGTTTAAAACTCACACCGAGGCGATGGTGGGAACCGACATGTGGGGCCATATAGTGCTGATCACAAAAGTGTAGGGGAGCCCATCAATTCCGGTTAAAAACTCGAACCGGATTAAATGTTCAGCACGACGGGCCCAACTTAACAACTTTGCGGGGATGGTACTTCAGTCCAGGTTAGCGGTTTAAACCGGGAGTGATAGTTGTGCGTTTAAAAAAATTTGGCAGCTGTAGGGGGCCGAAGCGGGGCTCGAATCACATGTGGCAAGCGATGAGCCCGCGCTTTCACCGCGTGCTACTAACCAGTTGGACGCAATACGCTTGTCGTTATATAAGGGGGCGCATTGTTTTTATGGATATCAAAATTCTATGAACAAAATTTCAAAAATGAGGTGTCTTCTAATATTATAAATGTTGTTCATAAATACTGCATATTCACTATAACGTACGAAAAAATAATTTAACTTTGTTTATAAATGGACAAAAGCTTATATTCGTCGATATGCATCAACCGATCTGCATTGCCCTTTATATATTGGCATCCGAGCGCATCCAAGTACTTGTCATATGTGATTATCAGAAAAATAATGATAAATAGTACATATATGCAACTACTTTGTTTTTACAAGTGATCCTTCATTGTGGTCATGGCGTACGTAAGGGGCATCATCATCACCATTGAGGATAGTAATGTCTACATCCACCGAGAAAGGCGGCAGCTCGTTGAACTGATTATACTCTTCTTCATCCGCTACGCCCTCAACTCCGACAATCCTTCTTTTACCAGGAAGAACAACACGGTGTCTTGGCTTATCCGTATTACAAGTATTATCCTTCTGCCTTTTGGTACTCCGTCCCTTTTGCATTTTCGGTTTGCTATCCATGTCAATCACATAGAAAATCTGTGTGACATCATTGGCGAGCACGAACGGTTCGTCCCTATAGGCCACTTGCTTAAGATCCACGGTTGTCATCCCGTACTCGTCAATCTGGACAGCTGTCAGTTTGACCCATTGGCATCGAAATAGAGGGACTTTCAAAGGTCTGTACTCGAGCTCCCAGATTTCCTCTATAAAACCATAATAGGTGTCCATGTTTCCATTTTTGTCCAATGCATCAATTCGAACACCGCTATTTTGGTTCGTGCTCTTTGCTATCCTGGGATGCAGTGTAAAATGTGTATCCATTTATCTCATACCCTTGCCATGATACGATTGTCATTGATGGTCCTCGAGCTAAGAGTTGCAATTGTTCATGGATACCCTCTTTGCCCAACACTGCTTTTGTAGCCAACAGCCAAAACTCTCTACTTGCTTGTTTGGGATCCACTTTTCTGACCTCCCTAGGTATTCGTCTCGTAGAATCTTCTCGTGGTCATCGACATATAGAGCCACTAAAGCTGCTTGCTTCAATACTGTGCAATGTGCTTGTCTAAATAATAATATATCTTTGCAAGAGGATTCTTTTCTCCCTAGAGTGCCTTTTCCCTGTAGCCTCCCCTCATAGCGTGATACAGGCACACCAATCGAATTCAATTCATTAATGTAGTCGATGCAAAACTCAATCACCTCTTCTGTACCAACACTCTAGGCAATGCATCCTTCTGGGCGAGACCGGTTACGAACATATTTTTTTAGGACACCCATGTACCTCTCGAAAGGGAACATGCTGTGTAAGAAGACGGGTCCGAGAATTTCTAACTGTTTCACCATGTGAACCATGAGACGGACCATCATATCAAAGAAGGACGGAGGGAAGATCATCTCAAGGTTGACCAAAGCAGTGACAATTTCATCCTGTAGATTACATAACCTATCTGGATCTATGACCTTTTGTGATATGGCGTTGAAGAACGAGCACACCTTCACGATTGTCCCTCGTACCTTGTCAGGCAGAACACCTCTCAACATCACTAGCAACAACTGGGTCATCGACACGTAACAATCATTCGATTTCACGTTTACGATTTTATTCTCTTTTGTGTTTATAAGTCTTCTTATGTTCGACGAGTATCCGGAAGGGACCTTAACAATGTTTAACAACTTAATCATATTCTTTTTCTCTTCTTTGCTTGGAGTGTAGCTCGCAGGATGGAGATAATGCCCTTTGCCTCTTTCTTGCGGATGTAATTCCTGCCTGAGTCCTAATAGCTGTAGGTCTTTCCATGTTTGAATAGTATCTTTTGATTTGCCGTACATATCTAGGAATCCTAACAAGTTCACGCATACATTCTTCGTTATATGCATAAAGTCTAATGAGTGACGAATCTCTAAGTCTTTCTAGTAAGGCAAATCCCAAAAAATTGATTGCTTCTTCCAACTAGCCTTCTTCTTAGCTTCTTCAGGAGGGAGTGGTGGGACAGGTTTGCTACCATGACCCTTTCCAAATACGATTTTCAGATCCTTCACCATAGAAAATAAATCGCCCCCTTGTGATGCTTAGGCTTCTTGCGGTTCTCTTAGTCCCATCAAAATTAACTAAGTTACTCCGTAGCGGGTGCTTGAGTTTAGGAACCTCGATGGCCCATGTATACAACCTTCCGAGAGTTTGTCGGTACTTGTCTTCCGTGATCGTCTAAGCACTTTCGATGCGTGCTTTATATCCCTTGATAGATAGGCCCGACAGGTTACCAGTCTTGGCGAGTCATTGATGATTCTGAATAGTAATGCACGAGGGTGAAGTACTCTCTTTTGTACTCATCCCATACACGTACACCATCGTTCCACAATGTTAGCAGATCTTCGATCAACGGTTTTAGGTACACATCGATGTCGTTCCACAGTTGCTTGGGGCCTTGGATGAGTAATGGCATCATAATATACTTCCGCTCGACACATCCAAGGCGGAAGATTGTAGATACATAGAGTCACCGGCTAGGTCTTTGTGATTGGTGCTCAACTTCGCCGTGAGGTTCATCCCATCTGTACTCAACGCAAACCGTATGTTCCTCGCGACGCTTGAAAACTCGGGTATTTCCTATCAAGTTTTCGCCGCTGCGACCCATCTGCGGGTGTTTTAGCTTTCCATCAACGTTATGAGCATCGCCTGTTAGCGCATCATCTTCGCATGCACTTTGTTCGCAAATGTACGCTTCAACCGAGGAATTATAGGAAAGTACCACACCACCTTAGCGGGGTCTCTTCACCTTCGTGCCCCTCTACCTCCTGCGTCATCACGCTTGGTCTTATACCGCGATGTTTTGCACACCGGACAGGCTTCCAAATTCTCACACTCATTGCAATAGAGGATGCAATCGTTCACGGCATGCATGTATCTTACGTACCTCCAAGCCCAAAGGACGGAGAGCTTGCTTGGCCAGACGTAGTTTCGAACAGCGTGTTACCCTCTGGAAGCAACTTCTTCATGAGGCCTAACAACTCGTTGAATCCCTTATCGGACAATCCATTTGCCGCATTCCATTGCATTAGTTCTAGTGCGATGCGCAACTTTACGTGCCCTGTCGCGGTTTGGATACAACGGTGTTTCATAGTCCTCCCAAAACCTTTGAAACTTTTCGTAATGCCTTTTATCAATGTATTCTCCTCTCCATCAAGCAAACATCTGGTCTAGATCATCGCCGCCAAACTCCCTTGCATATGTTGAAATAATTGTGTTGGCGGCGTCAGAGATATTATCGTCCACCTGTTCTTCTTCAGCCCGTGTAATTTCTACTTCGCCGTGCTTGGTCCAACAGGTATAATTTTCCATAAAACCTCTAGAGATCAGATGAAAATGAATTTGCTCACAGTTTGCCCAATCCTTTTGATTCTTGCAATCAATACATGGGCAACATATATAGTCTAAGGTAATATTGGTTTCGACATGACGAATAAAAGTTTCTAAACCCTCCACGAACTGCAAGGAACATCGGTCCATGTACATCCATCGCCGATCCATCTGCATTATACATATTCATAGCGTTGAGTGTGACAGTAGCTTGTGTATCAAATACACATATTGATACCATACAAACAAACATCTTGCAAGGCTAAATACTCCTAGGTGAATCAGCAAGGATCATCCATCATTGATACCATAATATTATTTTTTAACATCCATCATTCCTGAAATACCCTTTCCAATCCTCGTCCCCTCTATTAATCAATGCTAGTACACATACAAACATGATTTAACAGTACACATACAAACATGATCCAATACTTCACATACAAGCACCCAATGATAGTGCACATTAAAAAAACATCAATGAACATACAAAGTCTGTAGCACGTACAATTATACATAAATTGTTCGGACAACAATAATTCTTAAATGCATAAAACTTGAATTAAAAAGTACAACACAGAGTGCGATCTCGATGTCTCAATCAGACTCTACGGGAACATGACTTCCCCTTTGCCTCGCTGCCCTCGCCCTCGCCCTCACCTTTGCCCTTGCCCTTGCCGCCCTTGCCCTTGCCCTTGCCCTTGCCCTTGCCGCCCTTGCCGTTACCCTTGCCCTTGCCCTTGCCCTCATTACCACCATTCCCGCCGCCGTCGCCCTCGCCCTCCTCATCACCACCATTCCCGCCACCGCCATCGTCGCCGCGACGTGCCACATCATTGGTCGCCATGTATGTTTTGTCTTTTGCGCTACTTCTGTGGGTATTCGTCCCCCCACAACAAGCAATGGTGGAGGGGCATAGACACTTTAGAAAACAACACATTTTGGACCTAGTTGGAGGGAGCGTGGTTTCGATGTTAGTTGCGCTGTCACCGGTCCAACATGACATCCTAAATTTGGACGGAAATTTAATGGTAAAAACACAAACAAAGGTCGGCATTTGTGGTTGCGCCGGTAGCGGTGGCGGCGGTCGCTGCGGCGGCGGTGGGATCGGTAGGATCAGAAACGAGGATGCGATGCCGGTGGATAAATGTACCTCGTTGGCGTGGTGGGAGGGGGCGAATGGGTGGGCGTGGCGGCGGCGAGCGAGCGGCGAGGCGGGCGGTGGTGACGACGGCGGCGGCGGCGACACGGCGTTGCTCGATGATGATCCGATCCTTTCACGCTCCTCGGTAGCGGCGAAGGCTCCCCACTCCTCAGTAGCTCCTTACTCTCACCTCAGCAGCTGCTTTCTCAGCAGCTCTCCAGTCTCCGCTCCTACCTCACAAGCGCGTGCGAGCTCCCTCAGCAAGTGCGGCGACGAGAAGACGACACAGTGACTTTTTGTTACCGGAGGAGAAATGGCTCCAATTATCGGAGCCCAGTATGAGTCCCGGTTTGTAACACCAACCGGGACTAATAGCCAAATATCAGTCCCGGTTTGTAACACCAACAGGGCCTTTTGTGACAGGAAAAATGGCGCCAATTATCGGAGCCCAGTGTTAGTCCCGGTTGGTTATACCTGACGGCGTGTTCTCCGCTCAACCACTGCGGATCACACCCCTGGTCAGATTTCTAGTCGCTAGCCAACTCGATCAAGCTCGATCCGATTTGGCGTCGGGCACAACAAGGAGCGACTTCATGATTTACCTGAGTTCGGACCCCTCGCGGGTAATAGTCCTACTCCTGCTGAGCCTTAGCTCTTTTCTGATTGTGGTTGAATGGGAATGTGTTTACAGAGTGCCTCGAATGCACGAACACTTCTGTGACTGCCTGTGTCCTCTTTTCTTTGCCTCTCCACCCCTCCCCTCCTTTTATACAAGCTTTGGGTGGCGGAGAGAGCCGAGGAGTAAGCGATCTGCAGTGCTCTCGATGCTTGACAAGACCACGACAGAAGAGACGAAAACATGCACGCCCACGCCGCGCAGCTCGCCTCGCGTGCCGCAAGTGGCCTCGACCCGATAGTCACACCGGTGAGTCTGCGGGTGGGGGCCTACACTCCTCCCGACACAGGCGGCCTCCTCAAGCAAACCTTCTCTCTGTAGGTCAATTCTTTACTGCATACAGTGTGCCGCTCGGACTGCAAGGGTCATTTGAAGCAGTAATCATTTCTTCCTCTGTCTATCCGCGTGGTGTCTCATTAAATGCGCCCGTCCTTCAGAAGAGGGAGCCGCCGTCCCAAGACTCATACGCAATGCTCCCCCTTGTGAGCCCCTTGTGCGCTGGGCCCTCGCCTGGTCTTGAGAGGGGCTCACGCCTCCGCCCTTTGGCCTTGGGGCCCTCGCCTCACCGTCGGAGGGGCTCGCCGCGCACCCCGCTGGCGTGGGGCCTCCCGGCCTCTGAGGGGCTCGCCCACGCCACTGGGCCTTGCTCGCCCGCTGGCGCGTGGGGCCCTCCCGGCCTCTGAGGGGCTCGCCACTGGGGCCTTGCTCGCCCCTTTGATCGTGGGGCCTCCCGGCCTTCCTAAGGGGCTCGCACATGGCTGGGGCCTCGCTCGCCCACTTTGGCGTGGGGCCCTCCCGGCCTCTGAGGGGCTCGCCATGCCATTGGGGCCTTGCTCGCCCACTTTGTGGCGTGGGGCCCTCCCGGCCTTTCCTAAGGCTCTTTGTACCCGTATTTATTACACGACAAGAGCCGGGTCCACCATGATCTGTGAACCGTCACAGATACTTTCCACTTCTTGTCGGCGGAGGCAGATCGTGGGGGCCCACCACTGCTGCAGCCCGACGCTGATTCTCCACCACACACGATCTTCCTTGGGAACCACGCCGCCATGGGAAACCAAAAAATGCGCGGGGCAATGATGGCGCGCCCAGCCTGGCGGAATCCGAACCGTCGCGCGCGCCCCACGCCTATAAATACTTCTCTCGGTAGCAATAATCCTTCCCGACGCTAAGTCTTCGTTGTCCCTTGCCTTCGCCAAGCGCTACCCGGCCTTTTGCAGCGCCACCGCCAAATTTTCCATGGCTCCCAAGCGCAGCAAAGGCCGCCGCGGGGATGCCGCACCATCTTCGGGAGCTGCTCTGCCTGCTTCCACCGTCGATGAGGATCAGGTGGCGCGGCTTCGAGTCTTCGTGCCACCGACCGCCGCCCGGTTCCGCGCCGGCACCATCGCGCCGAGTCCTCGCGCCGGGGAGATCGTGACCTTCTCCTGGGCGATGCTGGCGGGCCTTGTCCCGCCGTACTCCGAATTCTTCTTGGGGGTGCTCGCCTTCTACGGGATCCAGGCGGCGCACCTTGTTCCCAACTCGATCATGGCCCTGGTCATCTTCGCCCACCTCTGCGAGATGTTCGTGGGGACGATGCCGAACCTCCCGCTCTGGCGCCGACTCTTCGTCTTGCACGGGCTTTCGCGCTCGGCGCTTGGTTGAGAGCTGCTACTTTGCGCTCGCGTCACCTCCGCCTTTATCCTGCCAGCGGTCAAGTCCAGCTGGAAGGATCGGCACGAGCGGTGGCAGCGTGGAGGACTCCGGCCGCTGCGGCGATCTTGCCCTTCCCGGCGATCGCTGGAGCCATCGCCGGCCCGGGAGCCCGGCGAGACGATCTTGCGATGCGGAGGCGATGGCGGCGCAGATTGCCGAGCTCCGCCGCCGAGGCTCACGGAACCCGTGGTGGCGGACTTTTGCGGCGCCGTCTTTGCCGCTGGCCGGGGCGCGCGCCCACTGGGCGTACTACGGCGACAGCAGCGGGACCCGACTTTGCTCTTGGAGGTGAATACCCTCGCGCTCTTTTGATTTCGTACCTTCTTTCTTTCCATTTTTGGCTAACGACCGACTCGCCGCTTCTTCTTTGGGTGTTGGTGATGGGAGCGTGTCGGGCGGCGGCGTGCTCGGATCGGGTGGCGGGACTCTCGACCACGCCGACGGCGACATCGCTTCGCCGACGGGATTCGCCCTCTGCGGCCCGGGATCCACGGGGCGCAACCCTTACTGCGGCGCTGCCCCCATGGAGGTCTCTCGGTCCTGCGGTCCAAGTGGCGGGGACCACTGCAGATCCATGAGCCGCCTCGGCGACCGCCCAAGCTTCATGACGCTGCTGCTCCTACCGTGGCTGCCGACTCCGCCCGCGCTCTGGAAGCGCCGCCTCATCCTTGCGTCGGCAGCAGCGATAACGAGGAGGAGGGCGAGCCAAGAGAGCGCCCTTCAAGCCCCGGCTTCGCCGCCACCGCCGGCTCCAACCAGCGGGGGCCTCTTTGCTGCCGCCGCCGCTCCGCCATCGGGCAGGCGCGGCGACTCATCGAAGCTGGCGCATCTGCGCGGTTTCTTCCGCTCCTCCACGCCCGGCGCTCCTGCTGGCGGCGCTGTTGCCATTGGCGCCTGCACGCCGCCGCTTCGCGCGCGGCCGCCGGCGTCTGGCTCGGCGGTGGTGGCTGCGATCAGCGCCGCCACCGCCGCCACAAACAAGCGACTTGAGCTCCCCCGGCTTTCGCCTGTGGTGCACCGCTTCAGTTGGCTTTCCTGCGCTTACGCACACGCCGCACTAGGGTTATACGCTTCGCGGTTTCGCATACCGAACCTGTTTGTCCCTCTTGGAACAGGGCGGACGCTGGGGCATCGAGCTCCGCTCCACGCGACTCGCCAGCCCCCAGCGTGCCCGCCGCTCCTTCGACGGAGGCTGCTTCGTGGCGGCGGAGAGCGTCGGCGGCGGCGGCCGGAGAACCCTCTAGCCACCTCGCCCGATGGCGCTGCCGCCATCTCGGCCGTGACCGCCGGCGTGGGGCGTTCCTTTGGCGCCGCCCCCATCCCACTGGCGGCGGGAGGAAGCCCTTGCCTTGGCGGAGCGATCTGCCGGTGAGCTGCGGCGGGCCCTTGGCCAAGAAACCGCCGCGAAGGAGGCGATGACCAGCGAGTGCGGCAGTAAGCCGCCGCTGCCTCGGCCGCATAAGCGATCAAGACCTCCGCTGGAGCACTTCGGCGCCTCCGGACCCTGCCGACATCTGCGCGACCGCCTACGCGGTTTCCGGAAGCCCTGCATCCCCTGGTGTTTCCTGCATCCCCATTGGAGGAGGCAATTTGCGCGTCTGGCTGGCGCCGTGGGACGAGCCGCCGAAGCCCTACACGTCCTTCCGGCGGCGCTGCGGACATGGCGATCGAAGACGGTCGCCAAGGCGCTCTCGAAGCAGCGCGGTTCATCTTGGGCAACTGTCTTGCTCGAGACGCCGCGTTTGATCTCGACGCCGCCACCGGGGAGCCTTCGCGCCAGCTGGACCGGTTCGGCGGTAGCGCTGGTTGACACGCCGCCCGACCGCGTGTCCATGATGGGGGTGCGCTCCAGCGGAAGAGCGAAGGCGGGGAGGAGAAGCGAGACTCCCCGCCTTTTGCCTTGTAATTGTTGCCTATCAATGCAAACAAACTTTTGCTCTCTTGTTGTGAGTCTCACTTGAACTACGCACAACTTTAACTTGCGGAATTGAATTGGGGCACCTGGCCGCCAAAGGTTTTAAATGAGCGTTACGCAAGTGAGCGCTGTTTCTTAGGCATCTGGTTACTTCAACCCTTATGGCCTCTCGCAACCCGACTTAAACATTACGTGGCGGCGCTTAGCTTTGGAAGTGGTCTAGTCGGCTGGTGCGCCGTTGGCGCATTACCCGAACCGAGCCGACACACGTGCTAGAGCCCGCCTTCCGTCCACCGCCTCGCACCGGCGTAAGTTATAAGCGTTGCCTTTGCAATTAAGGGCCATCAACCCTAAGTACTTTCGCTACCAGCTTTCGGCAGAATGTTTTCTAACAGACCTTTCTAAGGCTAAGCCACTGATCGTCAAAAAAGCTTTAGACAAAGCTTTCCGTTGAAAGTGAGCGCTTTTTCCTCAGGCATCTGGTTACTTCAACCCTTATGGCCTCTTTGCGAACCGACCCTTGACATCGGCGTGGCGAGAACTTAGCTTCCGGAAGTGGTCTGGTCGCTGGTGCATTGTTGGCGCATTGCCTGAACCGAGCCGACACACGGGCTAGAACCGCCTTCCGTCCGCCGCCTGCGTAACCATGAGTCGTGGCGCTAAATCCTTGCAACTAAGGGGCCATCGCCTTGAGTACTTTTTTTGCCCGACTTTCAGCGGAATGCTTTCTAACAGACTTGAGGCGAAAAAAGCAGATGCCCACAAGGAGATAGAACTTATCTCTTATTGAAGGCGGCTTTGTACAACGCTTGCCCCGAGGCGGCGATAAAGGAAGAAGACCTCGCCGCTCGGCTCCAAAGGAAGGCCAAAAAAAGCTTCGGGCTGCTACCTCGGGTAGAATTTCCTCGGTACTCGGCGTTCAAGTGTTCGCCAATTCGCGACCGTCCTCGAATCTGAGCTGACCGAGCTCAGGCGGGAGATCGAGACCACCTTGAAGGGCCCTCCCACGGGGAGGCAGGTTTGTTGCGCGCCCTTTGCACTTGGATTTTCTGTGAGCGAGGTCGCCAACGCCGGTGTTCTCACACACACCCGCCTTGCTTGATAGCGGCGCAGCGCCCTCATCGATACTTGGCGGCGGATCGCGCCTGTCTCGGATCTCCTCCGGGAGATTCACTTCATCTGGCGCGGTCGGTCTTGGTCTTCGCTGAACGCCGCCACTCTTGGGGAGCGGCGAGCTCGATGGGAGCACCGCCTCAGAGCCATACACCAGGAAGAAGGGGGTCTCGCCGGTGGCTCTATTGGGAGTTGTCCGCAGCGCCCACAATATGGTGGGAACTTCTTCCGCCCAGCGCTTGCCGCGCTTCTCCAGGCGGTCGAACGCCCTTGTCTTGAGCCCTTTGAGTACTTCCGCGTTCGCCCGCTCCACTTGCCCATTGCTCTTCGGATGCGCAGCGGAGGCAAAGCACAACAGTACCCAACTCTTCGCACCGATCTTGAAATCAGCGCTTTTGAGGCGGCGCCGTTGTCGATGATGATTCTGTTGGCGACACGAACCGGACGAAGATGCTCCTCATTAACTTGATAGCAGCTGCGGATGTGATCGCGGGACGGCGAGCTTCAACCCACTTAGTGAACATGTCCATGGCGGCGAACAGATGAGTATATCCTCCCGCCGCCATGAACGGGCAGAATGTCGGCCCCGGACCGCGAACGGCGAGAGCGGAATGGTTTGCGGCGCTGGGCGGTCGGTGGATCTGCTTAGCATGAAATTGGTGCGCTTCGCATCTCCTCACCGGCTCGAAGGCATCACGGAGGCGGTGGGCCAATAAAACCGTGGGCAAAAGCTTTCCCAACCAACGCCCGGCTCACTGAATGGCTCCGCGACATGCCTCCATGGATCTCGAGAGAATTTCACTCCCGCTTCCCGAGTGGCGCTTGCCGGTAGAACTCCGTTTGTGCCTGGCGATCTGGTCCCCACCTACCAGGCGTGGCGCTTGGCCTTGGCGCTATCTTCTCGGTAAGCCAGCGTCATCGTCGGGATCCTCCACCCGCAGGTAGGCTAGGATCGGATCCATCCGCGACCTTCCGGGACGAGTGTGACGGCGTTACGTACATTGTCGCCGGCGTACTCCGCTCGGCTGGCGTTTCGCCTCAACCGCCTCGGCAGTTCTTCGCCTCCTCCCTCTAACAAGGGGCTGCGGCGAGATCTGTGGCGTCTCCTCGAGAGGTGGAGCTGCGTCGAAAGCGTCGTCCCCCGAGTGGAAATTTGGGCGGACGGACTGCAGAAATCTTTCTTCAAAGACCCTCACCGAGCAGTGCCCTTGCGAGGCAATGCGGGGCGAGTTCATCCGCCATGTAGTTGTCGCGGCGAGGATGTGCAAGCCCAAACCCTCAAAGTGCCGCTCAACCGGCGCACCTCCGCTAGGTAGGCCGCCATAGACGGGATCCGGCGGGAGAAATCCTTTCTCGCTGGTTGATGACCCGGAGAGAATCGCCTTTACTTGTAGCCGCCCGGATGCCAAGGGTGAAACCACCAGAGCGGCGGCGATCCTTCATACTCCGTGGCGTTGTTGGTGGCGCGGAAGTCCAAGCACCACCGGTGCCGGACGACATCGCCCGGTTGGAACACGGGGCGACGCCATTGACCCAAACCCCTCCGGCGGAATGAGCCGTCGAAGAAGAGAGTCCACGGCGAGGAGGCTGGGTACCTTCAGCCGGTGTCGCCGAGTCCACTCGCTAATGAACTCCGCGAGCTTGCCCTTTGATGGCCACTCGGGAGCGAATTTGAGATCAATTCCGCCTTGACTCCATGGCCCATTTAGCGTCGACCCGTCGCCTCACGGTTGAAGAGGATCTCCGCAAGGGATACTTAGTCAACACCGTGACTTCTCGCCTGGAAGTAGTGGCGTAGCTTCGGGATGCCGTTAGCACGGCGTAGAGCATCTTGGTGCTGTGAATACCTTGTTTGGCGTCGTGGAGGACCTTGCCGGCGTAGTAAATGGGCGTTGAGCGCCCTCTCTTTCCGCCACTAGCACCGCGCTGACCGCTGGGGTTTGCGCGGCGTAGAGGATCAGCGGCTCGCCGGGTGCAGGGCGACCAGCGCAGGCGGGAGGTAAGATACTTCTTGAGACCGTCGAGCGCCTCCTGCGCCTCCGCCGTCCACTCGAACTGGTTGGTCTTCTTTAGGAGCTTGAGCAATGGGAGACTTTTATCCCCAGGCGAGCTATAAAGCGGCCCGGGGAGGTCAAGCGACCCACCAAGCCTTTGCATCTGCCGAAATCGCGTCGGGGCTTCATGTTCTCGATCGCTGCGATCTTGTCAGGGTTCGCCTCAATCCCCCTCTGGGAGACGAGGAATCCCAGCAGTTTGCCCGACGGAAAGGCGAACACGCATTTCTCTGGATTAAGCTTGATGCAGTACTTCCTCAGGTTGGCGAAGGTTTCTTCCAGGTCGCCGATTAACTCCTCCGCCTTCTTCCAGGCCATCCTTGTATAGCAGTATACGCCCATGGGCGTGACGAAGGCGGTCTTGTCTTCATCTTCTTCGGCCATGCTAATCTGGTGGTACCCGATGCGCATCCGTAGCTGCTGTTGCTCGCACCCGCGATGAGTCGGCGATGAGATCGATCGCGGGCAGCGGGTATGGATCGCCGAACACGCCTTGTTGAGGTCGGTGAAGTCACGCACATCCTCCAACGCCCGTTAGATTTCTTGACGAGGACGGGGTTCGCGAGCCACCTGGGATGGGCGACACTGCGGACGACCCTCGCCCTTAAGAGCCTGTCCACCTCCTGGCGGATAACTTCCTGGCGCTCCACCGACTGCTTCCGGACCTTCTGCATGACCGGTCGCGCGCGGGAACGTCGCCAATTGTGCTCAATCACCTCCACAGGGACCCAGCCATGTCGGACGGTTGCCACGCAAACACGTCGGCGTTGGGCGAGGAAGGAAGACGCAGCGCGCCTTCCTATTTGGCGCGAGAGAGGCGCCCACCGAACGGTCTTCGCGGGTCGACTTCGCTCGAGGAGACCGCCTTAACCTCCAGCAGACGAACCGGGGGCACGGTTCGCCGGAGGAGCTCCCAAAGTCGAAGCCTCGGCCTTACGGGCACCGTCGCCCCGCCCGGTATGGCGTCCTTGTCGCAGCGGGCGCCTCAGGCGTCCACTTTCAAAAGCGATGGGGCGGTGGCCGGGATCTTCACCACCATGTACGCATAGTGGCACACCGCCATGAACCTGGTCAGCGCCGGCCGACCTAGTATGGCGTTGTAGGGGAGGTCGAAGTCCGCCACCTCGAACTCGAGCATCTCGGTGCGGAAGTTGTCGGAGCCTCCGAAGGTTACCGGGAGACTGATGCGCCCCAGCGGGACGGACTCAGCCCCCGGCGCGATGCCGAAGAATGGGAGCGTTGGGCGAAGCTCCCGCTGCTGGATCTGGAGCGCCGCGGCGACCCGGGCGGACAGGAGGTTGAGGGAACTCCCTCCGTCTACCAGCACCCGCCCTAGCTTTACATTCCGGACCGTGGGTGCAACCACGATCGGGAGATGCCCAGGGCCGGCGGTACTGGTTGGGTGATCGGCTTTGATCAAGCGCGATCGGTTGCTCCGACCCGCCCGGTGCCTCATCGACCCAAAGCCGACGCGGTGGCGCACACCTCCCTCGCCATGCGCTTAAAGCTAGCGTGGGGCGGATAGGTGGCGAACGCCCGTGGATGGCGGCAACTCGCGCTCCGCTTTGCTGAAAACCAAGCGAAGCCGTCTCCTTGCCCTTGCCACTGCCGGACGCTGCTGCTGCTGCTGCTCGTGGACTCGCTTGTCCACCATCTTGCTGACGACATGGCAATCTGCCAAGTCGTGGGAGTTGTTGCGGTGAATGGGACAGCGGGCCTTCCGTCCCACTCCGCAGGCGATGATTTCGCCGCCGTCCGCGGCCATGAGGGGGCCGTCGCGGCCACGGCGATCGCCATAACCGCCGCCTCGGCGCCCTGCGGGACCGTACCGCGCCGGCGCGCGACCTCCTCCTCTTTTTCGCCGCTGCGCCCATTCTTGCGGTGGTCATGATCGTCGTCGTCGTCGTCGCGCTTCGGCGGCCATGACCTGCCGGTCTCGGCGGCCTTGCGCTTCTTCTTGTCCTTGCCACGGGGTTCCTCGAGGTTCGGCCTCGCCGCCGCTTGGTGGCCCGCCAGCGCGGCCGGGCGGATCGAACCCTCGCTGAAGGGCGACTTGTAGCGCCAAGGTGAAAAACTCCTCCGTCGTTTGATCTTGCGGGTGGCCATCTTCTCTTTGACCTTGGGGTCTCGGGCGCCTCTCCGAATGCGTGACCACGGCATCGATGGAGATGTCGGGGATAGTGTTGCGGACTGGTAGGCGCTGAATATAGTCGTGGCGACTCTCCTTTCTTGCGCTTCCACGTTGTGGAGGTGCGTCTTCTACCGGGCTGCTCGAAGGTGCCCAGGAAGTTGGTGACGAAGAGCTCGAGAGCTCCTTCCATGACCCCACGGACTCGGGGCAGGTTCATGAGCCACGGCGGGCTCCGCGGTGAGGACCGCGGGAAGTAGTTCGCGAACCTTCCCGACCCTCGATCGGCTGCATTACCGTCGTATAGATCTGCAAAAACTCATCGGGGTTGGTGGAGCCGTCGTACTTTTCGATGGGGGCGGACGAAACCGTTCCGGCCATCTGGGCCTGTGCGCGACTCCTTAGAAAAGCGCGGCACCCAGCGTCGGAGCCTCCTGCTCTTGGGACGCGGTCCTCGCCCGCCGCCCCGTCGCCTAAGCGGCGCCAAGAAGCGCCACCCTCACTGGCGGGGCAGCTCTGGAACCCTCTTGCTGGTCCCCGCGACGGCGGCGGCAATGTGATCGCCTTCGGTCGCGGCCCTGCGGAGCTTGTCACGCAGTCTTCTCCATGCAGCAAGTGGCGGTCCTCCGGATGGGACCGGAGATCGCGACCACTGCGCTGCCGGCCGAGCCCCGTAGGGGTCGCGCTCTTGTCGTCTTGGCCCCCCCCCTCACCGGGAGATCTGCGAGAGAGCGCGAGGGCAACAAAAACGGGGAGGGCGCGAAGCGCCGGTTCCCCGCCCGAGACTTGCACCACCGCCGCGGCGGCGTCGGCATGTGGGCCTGCTGGCCAACCACGGCGCCCCGGAGTCCGGAGTTACGGAACGGTGGGTTTTCAGCAAAGGCCACGCGCGTGGAGGTTTACGTGCGAGTGCACTCCTCCAAGGCGGCGCCGCCTAGCTTGGCCGAGGCGGCTGCTCGCCGAGGCTCCAACCTAAGCGGCGGCCACCGCCCGGTGATCCACCGCCATCGCGCGGCCGACTCTGGCTGCCGCGGCTCTAGCGGCCGCTTCCTGCTCCATCGCGGACTGCCGCTCCGCCATCGCCTCCTGAAGAAAGGTCGAAGAGCTTGAACCGACGGCGTGTTCTCCGCTCAACCACTGCGGATCACACCCCTGGTCAGATTTCTAGTCGCTAGCCAACTCGATCAAGCTCGATCCGATTTGGCGTCGGGCACAACAAGGAGCGACTTCGCAGATTTACCGAGTTCGGACCCCTCGCGGGTAATAGTCCTACTCTGCTGAGCCTTAGCTCTTTTCGATTGTGGTTGAATGGGAATGTGTTTCTGAGTGCCTCGAATGCACGAACACTTACATGTTGCTGTGTCCTCTTTTCTTTGCCTCTCCTCCCTCCCTCCTTTTATACAAGCTTTGGGTGGCGGAGAGAGCCGAGGGAGTAAGCGATGCGGTGCTCTCGTCTGCTTGACAAGACACGGCAGAAGAGCGAAAACATGCCTTGCCAGCGCCCAGGCTCGCCCTCGCTTGCCGCATGAAGTGGCCTCGACCGCATAGTCACACCGGTGAGTCTGCGGGTGGGCCCTACTGCTCCTCCCGACACGGCGGCCTCCTCAAGCAAACCTTCTCTCTGCCGGTCAATTCTTCGCGCCACAGTGTACCTTTCCAGACCTGCAAGGGTCATCAGTAGCGGTAATCATTTCTTCCTCTGTCTATCCGCGTGGTGTCTCATTAAATCGCTTCGTCCTTGCGAAGCGGGGGAGCCTCGTCCAAGACTCATACGCAATGCTCCCTGCTGCCCCCCCTGGCGGGGCCCCGCTGGTCTTGAGAGGGGCTGCCCACGCACCCGCTTGGGCCAGGGGCCCTCGCCTCACCGTCGGAGGGGCTCGCCACGCACCCGCCTTGGCGTGGGGCCCTCCCGGCCTCTGAGGGGCTCGCCCATGTGTTGGGGCCTTGCTCGCCCGCCGACGCGTGGGGCCCTCCCGGCCTCTGAGGCTCGCCACGCCTGTGGCTGGGGCCTTGCTCGCCCGCTGACGCGTGGGGCCTCCCGGCCTTCCTAAGGGGCTCGCCGTGGCTGGGGCCTTGCTCGCCCGCTTTGACGCGTGGGGCCCTCCCGGCCTCTGAGGGGCTCGCCCCATGCCACTGGGCCTCGCTCGCCCGCTTTGACGCGTGGGGCCCTCTCGGCCTTCCTAAGGCTCTTTGTACCCCGGTATTTATTACACCGACAATACCAACCGGGACTAATACTCCCCAGCTGTCGCGTGTCGCGCGAGGCGACCTATCGGTCCCGGTTGGTGGTACCAACCGGGCCTGAATACTGGTATGCTGCCTCGCTACCATTGAACTGGGACTGAAGTTAATCTCAGTCCCGGTTTGATGGTAACCTAGATTGATGTGCCGGGATGGAAGGGCCGTTCCGTAGTAGTGGTTATCGTAGATGAACTTCCTTTTGCCTTCCCTAAAAAAGAAGGTTTTAGAAAGTTAATGACCAAAGCTTGTCCACGTTTTACTATGCCATCTAGGAGAACAACTATTAGGGGGCCGTGTTCGCATTTACAACCAACAAAAAATAACCTCAAAATGTTTTTGAATAGTCCATGTGAAGGAGTGTCTCTCGCAACAGACACATAGACTTCAAACACGCAACAAAGTTACATGTGTGTCACTGCACATTTTATTGACAATGATTGGAAGCTGCACAAGAAAATGTAGTAGCATATAATGCTAGTTGAGACATAGTTGTAGTAGAATATAATTCCTGTTGGAGCCAAACATAGCACCCCAGACTAACCCTTTAGACAAAGCGAGGCCGAAAAGTCTAAGTGGGTGCTATGCATGCTGGGCCAGCCCTGAAGGTGAGCTAGGCTCTAAGTAATTTTGGGCCAGGGTGTTACAGGTACCAGCAAAGCCTCAGAAGGTACCACGCCACCCGGATGCAGGAGAGTACACTGGTAGCAGGTGACATCGTCCTACAAAAAGTTCAGATGCAGGCAGGTCGCAACAAGCTGTCTCCCCAGTGGGAGGGCCCATTTAAGGTGGTCTCAGTTTCTCGACCCGAGTCGGTCAGGTTGGCGATGGTGAACAGGCGTGAGCTCTCTAATTCGTGGAACATAGAGTAGCTCCGCAAGTTTTATCCCTAAAAAAAACTGTAAGTCCTCTGTGTTTTTTTGTAAAGACCAACTGTCGGGCAGTGTTCCCTGCTCGCTAGCTGTTCGAGGGCTATTGGGTATAGTCCTTGTGTTTTTAAGGAAGGAAGTTCTATGAGCTGTTTGTGCCTTTGTGGGGTTCCCCCCCAGCATTGGTTCTGTGTAGTCGCTGTAAGTACTTATAACATTTTGGTAACTTGCTGGTAAGTGTGGGCGTCCAGTTCCCGCGTCGGGCGAGGAGGAGGAGGTCAGAGGGCGCGTTCTAGCACGACGTCTTTACGGCCTGAGCACCTGGTGCCATCGTGGGCGTCGCTGGCTTATGACCACTTCTGGCTGCCTACGACCTTAGCCGAGCGGTGCTGTGATCAGACCCGAAGAGACTGGAAGTGTTCAACCAGAAAAGGCATCAGGAAAGCAGCGACAAGGCACATTCGCTGACAGTTCAGCCGTAGTCAGTTTAAAACTTTGCACACGTTGTCTATCAATAAATCTAACTCCTGCTTTGGTTGTTGTGCGTTGGTGAGTGCGTTAATTGGAAGTGCAGGGTATGCCTTTGAAGGCCAAGGAGCGTTCGAAGGTTGGATCGAGTTGACAGTGGTTGTCACTCGAGCAGTATGGGCGCGAGCAGAGAAGAAAAGACTGAGTGCCCGAGGGCAGGACCTCGTCGTGATCGCTATTACATGATCGTCTTGTAATGGTCGCTCTAAGGGGCCGGAGCCAAAACAACCACAGGATTCAAGAGTAGGACAAGGCTTGTCACAAGACGAGTAGAATTTTATTTACAAGGCTCGCGGCCAAGGAAGAAGAAGCAAAAGAAATAAAGGTAGCAGGGCGGCGAGGAGGCCTCTAATTGTCCTCGTCGTCTTCAACGTGGAGGGCCTCATCGCCAGCGGCGGTGCCTGCCTGTCCGCCTCGTCCTCGTCGTCCACGAAAGTCTCCAGCAGAGGGGGCTCCACTAGCATGATCTCGGCAACGATATCGACGGCGTCCCGCATGCGGAGGCGTGCGACGTCGCTAGCCTTGACATTGGCCCTTTCCATTACGGCGCGAGCGTCAAAGTTGGGGTCGTGGTCGGCACAGCAAGCCAACACGTGGCGCGAACGGTGGCGGTCCCTTCCCAGCCGGAGTGCTCGTGGAGCGCGGTACCCAGGCCGCTGAAGCCGTCTGCTACACGCGTCATCGCGAGGGCGAGTTGGGCGGCGGTGTTTTGTAGGGGCATTCACCTACACGCCGAATAACTCGAGGCGGTGGCTTTAGTGACGAAAGGAGGGTTGGAGCATGGCGCAGATGTTGTGCAGCTCACGACGGTGTTCGGCCCGGAGCTTGCCACTGCCTTCTCAGCCGCCTGGGCGCGGGTGCGCTCCTACGCCAGCTCCGCCTGAAGCGCCACCGATGTCCGGCCTTGCTCGGCGGCGGCGGCGTGGTGGGTGTCCAGTACCCCAATCGCTGTCCGCCTGAAGCGGGTCAGGTTGGCTAGGGTAACGTTGACGCGGGTGGTGGAGGCGGTCACCGGAGCGTAGGTGCTCTCGGCGCCGGTCTCGGCAGGCCCGCGCGGCGGTGCCTGCGGGGGCGGCAAGCTCCTAGTGGGAGTAGGAGGTGCGTATGGGCTATAAGGAAATGAAGTGTGTATTCAAAAATAGAAGGGAGAAACTGTGGAGAAGGGAATCAAGAACTTACCGGTTGCGGTGCGGAAAGACACGTGGCCGACCGACGGGCAGAGTCAGCCCACCGGTATCTTGCGATGGTGGCGGCGCAGCGTTGGTCCCAATCACCGTGCCCACCGGCAAAGAGCACTGTGGCACAAACGACAGCGGCGGGAGTCTATCGCCCTTGGCAGCTCTTTGGGTGTTGTTGGCAGTGCGCTTGTCTCGGCGGCATCGGCGCCACCCACTTCGGCTCCTGGCTGGGTAGAAGAGGACTCCGAAGGGCGCGCCCGCTTGGTGGCGGGGTCTTCGGCCTCTGCGGTGTGAGCACTGGGGTCGGAATCGGTGGCAGCGCCAGTTTGCCTCTGGCTGGATCCCCCCAGCAGCGGGCTGGTCGTGGATCACCAGAGGGCCCTAGCGTGGGGTGGTGATCACACCGGTGGAGTCTATGGAAGGCAAGGCGCGCAAGATTTGAGTGCTCTCCGATGGGTCAATATCGCAGAGCGGCTTGACTCCCGCTGGGAACGTCCGGCGCTCAGGAGCGGTGAACCCAAGGATCTCAAACATATCGCTTTGTTTGGGGCCACTCTGGTCACCAGCGTCTAAACAAACAAGGCCTAGAAGAGGATGGTGAAGATTGAACAAGATTAAGAAATAAGCAAAGCCAGATGGATCATCAACATACCATAGGGACAAGTTTGGGTCACGTTGGTGGTGCCGGTGTACAGGTAGGAGGGGCGTTCGCGCCGGGGAAGTGGGCTGATCCTGCGGGTAAGGTAGTCATGGACTACCGAGGCCCTAGACAATCTGGCGGCGCGCCATCATGGTGCGGAGCTCCGCCGTGTCCTCCACCGCTGCGGTCCAGCTGTCCGCGGCAACCGCTTTCTCCTCCAGGAGCTGTATGGCGTCGAGGCCGCTATCTTCGCCGATATAGACCGGCAAGGAGATGTACTGGCCGCTCAGGTGGTCACGGAGCTGAACGTGGCAGCTTCCCGCCACCGGGCTGTCGGGGTTGGGGCGGATGTAGAAGAAGTAGCGCTAGAGCGGAAGGTTCGGCGCCACCCCCAAGAACATCTCGTAGAGCTATGCGAAGACGGCGATGCAAATAATGGAGTTGGGGGAGAGGTGAATAGCATGGAGATTGTAGAAGTGGAGTATGGAGAGAAAGAACTCGGAGTACGGCGGGACGAGACCCGCCAGGATCGCCCACACGAAGGTGACGATCTCGCCGCTCCGGGACAGCGGCTTGACGCTGCCGGAGCGCACATGAAGCGTGTTGCGGGGCGCAATCAGCTCGACCTTGCCCACGCATTCGGCATCAACGGAGGAGCTGGGAAGAACTGCCATGGTGGTGGTGGTAGAGGAGTTGCTGCGGCAGCGAAAAGGGCGAGAAGTGCTTAAGTGGGAGGAACCCTAGCTCAAGAACAGGAAGCGACGGTGCAAGGGTTGGCAAGGGCTGGAGTGGGTGATCCGCGAGGCTAAGTGCCCCAATTTATAGGCGAGGGGCTGACGCTTCGGCTTGCGAGCGGCGGTGGAAGCGGAAATGTCCCCAATGGAAGCATTTTAGAGCCATACCACGATCTCCACGACCATCCGCTTCCTGACGCACGGAGTCATTTCCCGAAAAAACAGAGACAGAGACAACGTCGTGAGGGCTACTAAGCCGGAGGCCCAGAAAAGTGGTGGGCCCTCCTCGATTTGCGGCGATTCCCTCCGAAGTGGTTTTAATTGCCCTAGGCGTGAAAGGCCTACGCCTCTGGGTGGTCCCGGGGGCTACTGTCGGTGTATTCCACACCAGGGTGTGCCTCCGCTCCGCCGCCAGGTGGGACCAGAGTCCAATTGGGAAGTTTACCGTACTTGGAAACACTGGGCCCAAACAGATCAAGGTTTGGTTTTAGACAAAGTGAAGTTCAAGCTGTGTGATCAAGACACGTGGCGTCCGGCACGCAGGCCGGCGACTAGGCCCTAGGCACCGGGCGGCCAGGACACATGGCGTTTGGCACGCAAGCGGGCGTTCAGGCCCTAGGCGCCGGGCGGCTAGGTTACATGGCTCTTGGCGAGCAGGCGTTGGGTGAGCGCGCAGGGGCAGCAGGGGGTACGCGAGTCTCACTATCAGGGATACAGGATGAAGGTGCAAGGAAGCTTCCTTGCTAAGGGTTTCTTTGGGATACAACGAATCCGGAGCAATCAATGCGATGGAACCATTCCGACAGAGTGGGCGGGGCTCTGACAGTATGATTGCCCCCGTCCAGCTAGTGAGGTCAGCTATGCTGTGGCCGTCTCCGTAGCCGTCCCGTTCACGCCTAATACGGTGTGACAAAGGAGCGCTTGGGGCAGGCGCGCCGCTCTGTCCTGTCTAAGCTGTCCCGTTGTCAAAAGCGGGGTAGGAGCGATGGCGGTGAGGGCTAGCATAGGAGGAATGATGGCTACAGTAGTAGGATCATTTATTCCGCACTGTGTAGCATGTTGCAACCCATGCCAGCCTAGGTATATATAAGGGCTGGGGGTGCATCTGTAAAGGGGTTCCAGCATCGATCCTGATATCGGACCCTTCAGAGATTAGCCAATTCATACATTCCAAGAAGCTGGAGCAGGATTAGGGCTGGTACCCGATCAGGGGGCCTGAACCTGGGTAAAAGTTAGTGCCTGTTCTTGTGTTCTTGCGCTGAAGAGAGAGGAAAGGGGTGAGCCGGCTGCGCGCACCCCCACTGCCGAACAACCGGATTAGGTCCTAGAAAACCTATCAGTTGAAACATGCCGACAACTTTTTAATTCTTAACTTATTTGAAAATGCTTTTGAATACATTTGCATACTTTTGGAATATTTATAGCTCATTTGAAAATACTTTTAAATACTTTTACGATCTTTTAAATATTTATAACTCATTTGAAAATACTTTTAAATATTCTTAAAAATTATTACATATTTATAATTCCTTTGACAATACTTTTACATATTTTGAAACCGCTATTCATATAAATGACATGAAACCATATTTATAATTCATACATAGGTTAATACAACCATATCCTTCCTTATGATAAGTATCCTTCGTACACAAGAAAATAGAATATACAATACAATTGTACTTAATTGGTAACAGACTTTGTTTAAAAAGTGTTTCTTTCTTACGATCGCGATGTATGTAGGGTGCTCTCTCATTATCATTTAGGACACTAATGTCGATATCATCGCGAAAGAAGGCAGCTCGTTGAACTGATTATACTCTTCTTCGTCTGTGAGGCCACCTCCGACAATACTTCTTTTATCTGGAAGAACCATGTAGTGTCTTAGTTGATCGCTACTGTTATTCATGTCCTCCTGGTTTTTTTGTAGACTTGCCCTTCTGCCTTTTCGGTTTGCTAGGCATGTCCATCACATATAATACATGTGCCACATCATTGATGAGCATGAACGGTTCGTCCCTATGGCTGATTTGTGTGAGGTCCATAGTTGTCATACCATATTGGTCAATCTTGACGCTACCCGCGCTATCAATTTGACCCATTAGCATCGAAAAATTGTGTCAGATTTAGCGCTTTTTCTTTTTAACCTAAAATCTTTCAAGTGATGCAGTGCCTACTTTGTCAAGTATGTAACTTTTTGGTTGATGTTTAACCATTTTCTTTTGCATACTAACTTGTCTTAAAATATGCAAATGACAGTTAATTTTATGGACAATTTACTAAGGAGGAAAGCTCCAAATATCAATTGGGAATAGGAAATTCAATTCGATCCAAACAAAAGGAAAGGAATAGATTCTTATCATCCTAACCAGAAAGATATGGTAAGAATAAAGTACTTGGACAATGGGACGTGTCACCCTTGGACGTTTGATTTTCCGCATACATAGTATGGGGTAAAGAAAAGAAGGTTTAATCCTTAATGGTTTGATGAGTTTGGGAGTTGGCTAGAGTATAGTGAGTTAAAAGATAGTGCATATTGTTTTCGTTGCTTCTTATTTAGGGACCGCAATAATAAAGAGGCTGAATATGATGCATTTGTTGTGAACGGTTGGAATAGTTGGAACGAAAGAGCCAAACTAAAGGAGCATGTCAGTGGTGTCAATAGTGTTCATAACAATGCATTAAAAATTGTGATGATTTGTTGAAAAGAGAGCAACACATTGATGTTGCTATCCACACTAGTGAAGCCGCTAAGATTGCTTATTTCACTCGACTGAGGGCATCAATTGATGTTGCTCGGCTGTTATTGAAGCAAGACCTACCCTTTTGAGGTCATGATGAGTCAAAGGAGTTACATAACAAAGGTAACTTCTTAGAACTTCATGAGTTGAAATATGAAAACGACAAAAAAGGCTACTAGTCATTGCATTA
This sequence comes from Raddia guianensis, assembly GCA_036346415.1. Classification (NCBI taxonomy): domain Eukaryota; kingdom Viridiplantae; phylum Streptophyta; class Magnoliopsida; order Poales; family Poaceae; genus Raddia; species Raddia guianensis. The sequence goes on along the minus strand of CM070543.1, from coordinate 13,922,888 downwards.
TGATATCTCCTCCAATTCAGAAAGAAATTGCTCATTGTTTTGCAAGAGAAATACTACAATCAATCCTAAAGGAAATTAGACATGATGTGTTATGTTTGCTAGTTGATGAGTCCAAGGATATCTCTTGCAAAAAGCAAATGAAGTGGTCTTGCGGTATGTTGATATTTGTGGAATTGTGAAAGAGAGGTTTGTTGGTCTAGTTCACGTAATGGAGACCAATTCATCATATCTTAAGTCCTCTATTGATTCTTTATTTGCAGAATACCAGTTAAGCTTGAATCAAGTTAGTGGCCAATGTTATGATGGCGCTAACAATATGCGAGGTGAGTTTAATGGATTGAAATAATTGATTATGAGAGAAAATAGTATTGCATACTATGTTCATTGTTTTGCTCACCAATTTCAACTAGTGATTGTGGTTGTTATAGGAAAGCATAAGAAAATAATCAATTTCTTTAGTATGATCTCTGTCTTGTTGAATGTGGTGGGAGGATCATCGAAGAGAAAAGATATGTTTTGAGATATTAATCATGAACATGTACAAAAGGCCTAAGGGTGTGGGTTCAAATTGGAACATGTTTAAATAAAGAGCAATGCCTACAAAGACCTAGAGATAGCCGCTGGAGTTCGCACTACAAAACTTTTAATAGTTTGGTTTACTTGTTCCCTGTAATTGTTAAAGTGTTAGAATTTATGGAAGAAGAAGAAGGCAAGAATAGAACAAATAGAGATCAATCATCAGGTTTTCTAATTTACTTTTAATCATCTAAATTTGTCTTTTACTTGCACATAATGTTGGCTATCTTAATAGCCATTCACACCTTGCCATTGGCATTGCAGTGAAAGGATTAGGATATTGTGAATGCTATTAAGTGTGTTAAATCAACTAGGTTGCATCGGACAATATTAGAGAAGGCTTGGGAATCTGTCCTTGGTAAAGTATATTCATTTTGTGATAAACATGATATTCCTAAGTTGGAGATGGAAGAATCCTACATTATTTCAAAGAAGCAACAACAAAGAACTGGAGTTACCAATAGACATCATTATGAAGTGGAATGTTTCAATGATGTCCTTGATTGGCTATGTCAAGAGCTTGATAGCCATTTCAATGAAACCACCTCTAACCTCCTTGTTTGGTCAACTTCATTGACTTATTTCAAGATTTTAGTGCGGAGAATTTAATGAGTTTGGCTAAACTTTATCTTAATGATTTTGATTCCATGGAATTAAGGGATCTTAATCATAGTCTTAATCTCTACATTGTTGATGTACAAGCAGATGATAGATTCTCCAACATACAAACAATTAGCCAACTTTCTCAAACAATGGTAGAGACAAGGAAACATGTTTGCTATCCTTTTATTTATCGACTCTTGAAAATTGTGTTAGTATTGCCCGTCGCTACAACTACAGTTGAGAGATGCTTTTCAGCTATGAGAATTATGAAAACATATTTTCAAAATCACATAGGTGATGATTTCATGAGTGACAGTTCTGTTTGTTATGTGGAGAAAAAAGAAATGAAGAAAGTTCAACGCTTCATGAATTTGAAAGATCGTAAATAGTAAAAGGTGATATATCATATATTTACTTTTTTATCATTCTACTAGTATTTATATAAATTTCAATAATTGTGTACACTTTTTTATAGGTTGTGAAGTTCAGTGCTATTTGCTTATTGTCTTCTATTGATGACTTTATGTCCATGTTTTTACCATGATTCTACTTGTAATTCATGCACTTTGCTACAATCAATTGAAATTATTAGCATGTTATTTTGGTAAGCATTTATCATTTTTCCTGGTTTTGATATTATTTAATTCCATATGCTATATATAATGTGTATGTATTATATATCAAACACATAGTATGCATGACTATGTCATCTTGAGGTGGCGAACCCTGATGTATTTTGCTCTAGTTTCGCCTTGGCGATACCCATGGGGCAACTGTGCTACCTTTGGTAAAGGGGCGCTTGGTTGTGCTGGGGCCGCCACAACCCCTGATCTACCAAGGACATCTACGTGACTCCACCAGCGGAGAGCTCATATCGTGCTTTTTTGTGTAATCAAGGAAGAAGAAGGAATAGAAAAAAGGGTGCCCTTTTTAGTCCTGTGCTATGTCGCACCGTCGAAGTCTTAGCTTTTGTGACGCTCACTCAAGAGCATTCCTCTTTAGGGGAAAATGCACGCGCATGTCTGTAGACGGTCCGCAACAATACTCGGCCATGACCGCTAGCCACAAGGATTTCTCGCGTGGCGGAGTTACCAATGTCCATAGGCGATGTTAGCTGTCAGTGATCGGAAACTGGAGTTCATAGAGCTGAGCTTACTTGTTGAAATAAGGATCAATGGCTTCTTTCATGACGTATTAGGATATTCATAGGTCAGGGAGTTCGTAGAACCACCGAACGAACAACGCCATAATTGTTTATCCTGATTTTGACCTCCCATTGCTGAGATAATAGTCCTACATCCAGCCTTTCATTATCATGTGAAGAAGGTGTACAAAGGGGAACCAGCCGAGTGGGAGGGAGCACGCTCGAGCAGCCTCATGTTACAGGGATGTCATATGTGGGGGCCTATCTGAAGAAGAAGAAAACCCCTCTTTTTTAGAGAGATCCCCAAACTCCCATATATATACTGGCCGAGGGTAGGCTTTATTCTTGTGCAAGATACTATCCTCGGACAACAAGTCATCATGGCGTGTGGCGATATTGTCATCCTTTCTTTGACTTTGATGTGTGCAGCGACAGGTCCTGCCTGTGTCATCTCGTCTCATCGCTGCGTGGTTATTCATGGCAGGAAGGCATCCACCTCAGGGTCAGGGCCAGGTCAAGGCTAGACCTCGAGCGATCTGCGAGGCCAGATGATTACAAAGTTGCATCACCCAATCCCCGATATCTAGCTCAGTTTAGTATCGATCTACGTTGTTCTTGATCGACTTGTTGTGCATCGCTTTCTGAATCGACTACACAATACAATTCTAGATGAGTACTGTCTCGGCTAAGTCTGAACTTTTCACTTGTTTATTAGAATACTATCTTTGACGATATTGATGTGCATCGACATTTCGTCCAAAGGATAGATTCCACCATGGTTCTTTTGGCTTATTTGGCTTTACAAATTGGTTGATAGTATGTTTATCATTTGTTATGTAAGCTAGACTGTTTCATCGACTAGTTGATGGTCTGATTACCTTCGTTCTATCGACTTGTAGCTTCCTACTAGCCATAGTCTCTTTACCCTTTGTTCTATTTGTTTGATTAATTCATTGATTAAGCTGATATTATGTTTACCCTCTTTCCGCTGCTTAGTTGGCCCAATCGGCTTAGCAGTAGATTATCTACCTTTGCTCTACTATTTATTTAATTTATTGGCTTTATAGTAGATTGTTTATCTTTCGAAACTATTTATTTAAATATAATCTTACATTATAGTTTTATTATTTTGATCTATTAAGTCTTTTGGTTGTCCTCAAGTTTTATTAAGTTTATCTGGATTTAATCTACTACTTAAAACTGATTTTTTTTTACCTTACCGATTAACAGTCAAATCGGTTGCTATGCCCTAAACCCCGTTCAAGCCAATAGTTAACTTTCGACACGAACAAAATGCATGCTTTGTACTCCCTCCGTTCCAAATTATAGGTCGTTTGACTTTTTTGACACGTACTTTGACCACTCGTCTTATTCAAATAATTAGTGAAAATTTGAAAAAACTCAATTCATTATTAAAGTACCTTTCATGATAGACTAAATCATAACAAAAATAAGTTATAATTATAAAATTTTTTGAATAAGACGAATGATCAAAGTACGTGTCAAAAAAGTCAAACGACCTATAATTTGAAACGGATGGAGTAGCTGATAAAAAAGGAACTACAATGTGTTGCTAGGTCGCAATTGAATGCACGCTATTGGGACCATGAATTAAGCATCTCTATGTTTCATACTAGCCCCAAGGGTTGCAGGTGCATAGCCTGCACCATACAAGGTTACATATTTCATATAAGCATTTTCAATTAAAATTGAAAATGCCAATCCCAACATTATACCTAATGCCTTATTTGACCAGAGCACACATTTGCAACTATTTTCACATAACACAAAGATCATGGTACAATCATCTAACATGTAAAGCATTTCTGTTATATATTTCAAGAAAGCCACGTAATCACCCTACTCATTTCGAGATCAAGATTAATGGAGTCACAAAACAGTATTTCATTTTTAAGGATATAGCTCAATTCTAAAAATTAATTATTTTACACTACACTACAATAAAATGACATATTTGTGCCGGTTTAAAACCGCTCATTATTTGTGCCATTTCATGGCTAAAACCGACAGATGATGTTTTTTCAAAACACAATTTTGAGAATAAAAATAGTGAAAAAATGGCACAAATATGTTTTTCAACCTAGTGTCATATCCCTAATTACCAACCACTTTTGCATATTTAGGCCCTGTTTGTTTCAGCTTCTAGCCAGCTTTTAGCCCCAGAAGCCAGAAGCTCAAACAAACAGCCAGCTTTTGGAACCCCCTTCAAAGAAGCCAAAAGCCACCAAAAGCCTAATTTGTATTGTGATATGAGCTTTTTTCAGAAGCTAGTTTTTTGTGGTTTCTCCTAGAAGCAGCTTTTCGAGAAGCTACAACTCAAACAAGCTCAAACAAACAGGGCCTTAGCACATTACAAATAAAAAGGCATGCATGACCCGGTTTTTGAACCAGCACAAAAAAGGTTGTTTGTGTTGGATTAGCACAAATAACTATTTGTGCCGGTTTATGGCTAGAACTGACACAAAGGAGGTTATTTTAAAAATATGATTTTGGCCACAAAAATTAGTGAAAAATGGCAAAAATACTTTTTTCAACTCAATATCACATCCCTACCACCTACCAAGTACCAACCACTTATGCACATTTAGCACATTACAGATAAAAGGGTAGCACAAATAATCAATTATTTGTACTGGTTTGTGACTAGAACTGACACAGATGAGTCTTTGCCGCGTCGACCTTTCCCTCAGCTTTGCCGCTGCCTTCGCTCTACCACCGCAATGCCAACCAACCCACCCCCTTTTCTCTCTCCCTCATCTTTCTCTCTCTTCTGCCCACTTTCCTCTCTTTCTCCGCTCTCAGCCTAGCTATTTGGGCCGGTTTGCCTAGCCTAGTGTCGCTCATGCCGACCTGCGCGCCGCCCCCGCTTGGGCCGTTTTGGCCGGCTCAGTGTTGCCCTGTGCCAGCTTCCAGCTGGGCCTCCTTGGTTGGCCCAACCAGCCCGAGCGCTGTGTAGCCCATGTGCACAGCGCAGTTTTTCTATTTCTCTGGATTTTCAGAAAATGGGTTTTCCTTTCGAATTTCATAGCGATTCCATCCGAGCCCCAAATTCGGCGATTCCAGATCCTAAAAATTCCTAAAATTATCCTAAAAATTCCTAAAGGAATACATGCCACTATTGTTGTAAGTTATCATCGCCAAGACCGGTAAGAGGTATCCTTGTTGTTCGGTGTGCATGATCACCCGTAATTAAAATTTGACCAACTAATAGCTGGGATGGGGAGCGGCTGGTTGAATGGTAGGTGCTTTCGTGCGTGAGAATTGGGTTTGTGATTGTTCCGCCGCTCCAAGACTTTAGGACCAGTGGCCTGTGCCGACCCTTCCAAGTACTTACCGTACGACCACTCGTGGGTATGGGGCCACTTGGCTAATTTTATATATCCGCTAGTTCGGTTGGATGCCAATGGAGCTTCGAATTTGCTGGTGTTTTGTGTGGGGGAGTATGCTGCGGCGTCTTCTGTGGGGACCATGAGTGCCGGTTAGAGGACCGTGGCCAGCACCCACAACAACGGTTAACTCTTTCGGACCACAACATGGCACGTGGAAGTTTGGGCTAAAGTTATCGTGGAACGAACGGGCTAGCATGTATATCTGAGAAGCCTCGGCATGGCTTGCTATGTCATGTGGGTAATGCGTACACCTCTGCAAAGTAAAACCATTATGAAAGCCTTGCCCAGGGTTAAGGGCGAATGAGGGGACTTCATAGTGTAGAATTCACCTTAATTAACTGGACTAGATAAGATTGGTTCCGACTGGATGTTGTGGTGCAGTCTGTTGTTGCAGTATGGATGCCGTATTATTTTATTCTGGCGTAGATGTTGTGATGTCTTGTCCCGACGTGGAGGCCGGTGTTTCTTACCGTTAAGCTAATGGTGAAACCCTTGCGTGGGTGTTGATCACTATGGTTATCATTGTTCAATTTGTATTGATTACTGTTATCTATTTATTGCTTTATGTTTTCTTAAATGCATTTTCACTGTTAAGCAAAATGTTTTATGCAAAGAAACCCTAAGCTTCCTAGGATAAGCCCAAACCTAGCTCTACCTAGGAAATACTTGTAAGTACTTGCACGGTGTACTGACCTCGGTTGCACCGGGAATGCTCATTCCAAGAGTAGGTCAATAGATCGAAGATCATCAAAACGGTGTTGCCGACTTCCTAGAAGGAGCTCAGGACTACTAGCGTATTTTCGGATCGGCATGTTCCTGTGGTGGTAGCGGGACACCGATTTTGATTTGCTATCTTTTGCTTTACATTAGTCAGAACTTGTAATCTGAACTAATGTAATATTTTGCTTCTCCACACTTTGATGTAACTTACTAGCTAATGCATCTCTGGATTGGTATCATTGTTATGTTTCACTGTGGATACATGAACTGATCCTTAGGACACGTATTGTTAACAGAGGGGTTCGGTTTAGTAAAATCTGGTCCCGACGGGCTTGGTATCAGAGTCGCACTGATCTTAGGAAACACTAGTTAGTCTAGATTATTCTATTTATGATTTATTTGACAAATAAAGCTCTTTTAAAATCCTTAGGTATTTTCTCGGTCCTCTCGTTTCCTAGTGTTTACTTTGTCTTCCCTTACTTCATTACAAAGATTTATCCTCTCATCTTACCTAAGATTAATTGAAGATTGTGAGGACACAGATCGAATAAATTTCACCAGAAATGTTTCCTCAAAAACACAAATTGCCCAGGATGCAACAGTGCCAGAGCTGATTACAAAATCCAACCTTTATTCATTGTCATTACATTGTTTTGCTCAAAGGAGATTACAAAACCAGTACTTTACAACACCACACTGTTACACGGTTGCGAGTGAAGGAAATATATTCTAGAACAAAGTAACTAAAAGTTTATGCTAAAGTTGGCCAGCTCCTCAGCAGTAAATTCTTCAAATTCAATATTTGGAGAAAAACCTGAATAAGGAGAAATAAAGGAGGGCCCACACAAGGTGGGTAAGTACACTGATGTACATGCAGGTTTCCGTGAAGAAAAATTCTACTCTAGTACATGTAGGGATAAAACAAAGGTATATAGTTCAGCTGGTGAGTGGATGCCATAATATATAATTAATTCAGAGACTAAACTTTAGCAAACATTTATAAATAATTTGAGCAGTAAATCTTTTCACAAAGCTATCACACTTCATCACTTATCCTGCATACAGCAGCACCAACCATCCATTTTCTCAAATTTAAGTCATGGATTATGTGAACCGGAGAGGCATCACCCAGTTGGCACAACTTTATATACCCGAAGTAGGGTCCATTGATGATTTTGTTATCAGCCCTGTAGGACCTACCGAGCTTTACCCACATAATGGCCAATTATATGGATGGGTGCTATTTGTGTCATTTCTTTCCACTTTACCCAAGTTTTTATACGAGCAAACAACTCTAGTTGCACTTCTCCGCAAGCTAGTGCCAAGGTATTTTTACATAGGGTATACCCACTGCTAACTCAGAGCATAGAGAGCCTCGACCCTCAGGTCTTATACAAAATGGCAATGGTATATTTCTGAATTTGCCCATATAACCTAATTTCTCAGTGCTATTTAACGCATCATCCTCACATCCAGGTAAGCAGAGTGTGGACTATATGGGCCCCGGGTATCCTCTAGAAGGCCCATAAAGGAGCAGATAGGGGGCGATCCAGGTCCGCCGGCTGAGGATAAAGACCACTCGGGATATGCGTGCCTTGAGCTCTAAGGAAGTTCCCGAGGATATAATCTATCTCCATGTAATTAGTAGATTAGCACATACATGACATGTAACAACATAACAGAATTGGTTACCGTGTATCACCCACAATCCTGTAACTCTATCCCCCCTGGACTATATAAGGGGAGGGGGTAGAAGCCATCGGCATGTGACATAGAATCATCCACAGTGCACGGCATCATCTTGCATCCCGCATCTTGATCCACCATATAATCCCAGAACACAGGAAGTAGGGTGTTACCTCCGTTGAGAGCCTGAACCTGTATAAACCCTTGTCTTATGTTACCATTTGACTTAGTTCTTGATAAGCGTCCCCTCGTACAAATTCACTGCCGACGGTAACCCCCAGTTAGTCACCAGTCGACACAGAGCCCATATACTTATCCAGATGACAAAAGATTTTCTATCCTACCGGTTCTTGAAATACTTTATATACTAAGTTTTCCTACCTAGGGTTACCAAAGGAAAGGGAGATTCAAATATAGGTGGGTATTTGGATTCCGGCATTTTGGTTTTTAGCTAATCTACTAAACAAGTAAAATAGCAATCTTGGCAAAGAATAATAAATATAAAGTAATGCGTAATTAAAAAGATAATCGGGGAATCAATATGCATCAAGAAATGAAAACCTGCCTTGGTCGAAGACTTCTTCTTCTATACTAGGGTCTTACGGTGCATCTACCCAATATACTGGTTCAGCGGTACCATTATCTTGTTCAGCATCAGATGTAGCAAGAGAATTTTGTAAGAATTTTATTCATGCGCTTTTGTAAGAATTTTATTCATGCACTTAACTATCTTGAAAATAGTCTAACCGCGAATCTCATAGCATTGCCTTAGAGTTAGTTTACCTATATGTAATGCAGTGAAAAACATGTATCTATTCTATGCAGAAAAGTTGTTGAACATTTGTCTTCTTTTATTATAGTTTTAAATGGGAGGATTATAATTATGAAAAAGAATTCTAGGTGTGAAAATGCTAGAAAATTGGGTAAATAATGTAGATGCCAGGGAAATTATAAATTTTAATTTCTTGCCTCGGTTTCTAATTTGCAAAATCCTTTTTAATTGCTAAAAAAGGTTAGAAATTCCAAATTAATGTTCTTACATAGTGATAAAATCTACAAAAATTCTTTTTAGATAGAAAACATTATTTTGAACTATTTGTTTTATAAAACATTAACCTAATTCGGACATATAGGGCCTCAATTCAAAGAAAAACACTTTCTAGAGCAAATGAATAGTGCCAATTTAGGGTTCTTAATGGAACCGAATTGGGGATTTTGGATTTGGGGTGTTCTGGTTCAATTAATCTTAGGGCTTTTGCTTTCAGGGTGATCTAGTAAGGTTTGCACACCAGATTGGAGCTCGGGATGGCCGGAATTGGTCGGCGGCAAGGTCAGTAGCGACTGCTAGCATAGAGATTTTAAGGGTTTTCAATTTAGTACGAAATTGAAAAATTGGAGCTACGGTTCAGCCTTAGTGGGGTGCCTTGAGTGTCGCCAGTGTGGAATCGGAGCAGGGAAATGGTCGGAGTCTTGTGGCAATGGCGGCGCGGTAGAAACCGAGCAGAGCTCTCCGGCAGAGAGGAATGGGTATCTAGGGAATGGCTTGCTGCCCTTGAATAGGAGGGGGAGCTCCAGGGGGACGTCGAGATCCTATTTATAGGCGGCGGAGTAGCTTGCCATGGCAGTCCAAATGAATGAGCTAGCTAGAAGATCTTTTCCCCGGTGGGGCAAATTGGGGAAGTTGGTGCTTCCGAAGGCTTCCGATCTTGCTACGTGGCGCCATTGCTTTCTCCGGACGAGATCGATCATGGATAAGCTCGTTGGAAGCATAGCAGAGGCCGTCCGATGCTACTTAATGATTCGCGCAAAGGCATGCAGGATCGGCTGGGTTGGGCTACTGTGTCACTAACAAGCGGGGCCCAACGGCGTGGCTTAGGAAGGATTTTCTGTGGGACAAAATAATAACTGATTTCCTATTAGATTTTAATTCCAAAAATATTAGTTTGAGCATTAAAAATAGCAGGGAACTTGAAAAAATATCAAGAAAATTCCTGTGAGCTTAGAAAATTATGAAGAATTTTTATAAAGCGTAAAAATGCATATGTTTCACTGAAATTAATTAAGGAGAATTTATTTAGTCTTCTCGGGGTATTTTAAAAATATGCTACGCTATGCAAACTTTGTTTTAGCTTTATTATTAATTTTAATGAACCTGGGGTACCAATATGAACAGAAAATGGGTGAAATTTTTTATGCATATTATATGCTTTAAAGTTTTCGGGTTGTTACAAAGATTTTGGAGGAGAAGTCTTTAGGGTAAAACAGCGGACGATGCAAGATTAAGGTTTAAAATAAAACTAGATGTTAGGATCGGTTTTTTACAAAATTTGTGTGGAGCATATTGGATTATCCTTCTCGGTCCAACTATTCATATACTTTGTGGATATAATAATAAACGTCTATATTGTGCGGTATAGTTATTTGTACAACTTTGTATTGGTGATATTTTCAATTGGAAAACATGTCATTTTAGTCCATAAACTTTCACGAAAGCATAAAATTGGTCCTCGTGGTGGAAAACCGGGTTAAAACAGTCCTCATGATTTTGCAAAAGCAACATTTTTGTCCTTTTACCCTTTTTGAGGGTGGTTTTACTGATGTGGTGCCACGTCAACAAAACTACCACCCTCAAAACCGGCCAAAAGACAAAAATGGTGCTATTGCAAAAGGGTAAACATGAGTACTGTTTCAACCCGGTTTTCCATCAGGAGGACAATTTCATGCTTTTGTGAAAGTTCAGGGACTAAATTGACATTTTTTTCCTTTCAATAAAAATTTTTGTCCTCTATTTCATGCTTGTTTATAGGATAAATAGTGTGTGCTAAATCTTCAAGGCATTCCGCGAGCTTGCGTGTGCCGTGTTTTTGCGGACTTTTTAATCTCCACTTGTCTCGTACTAAATAGTAGTTGAGTATAAGTGGATAAAAGTTTTTTTGAAGCAAAGAAGTTCTTAAAAAATCCATCTAAAATTCTCTTTAAATCCACTTTCACCAAAATCTTTTCTAAATCTCCTCCAAATCAAACGTCTCTCAATGGTTTCCTTCAAATTCTCTTGAAAACTTCCTTACCCAAAATCCACTTTGAATCCCCTTTATATCTGTTATTTTTTAAAAATAAAAGGGTTTCCAAATCTTTTTCAAAATAAAATGTTATATAAAAATATGTCTCTTCAAAAAATGGCTTTTCCAAAGTCTCCAAAAGTGAATTCTTTAAAAGATTTTCAAAAGGTTTTCATATCTAGATTTTTTATTCTTCTCTCAAAAGTCTCTTCAAATCTTTTTCAAATCAAAAGTCTTATGAAAACGTTTTCAAAAAGTATTTTTTAAAAAAGGGGCTATTCAAAAGCCTCTTTAAATCCTCTTTAAATCAAAGATTTTCAAATGCCCCTTTAAATTTTCATTTTAAAATAATTTAAAATTAGGTTTTTCAATATTTCTTCAAGGATCTTTAAAACAAAATTGTTTCTCAAAAGTCTTTTGAATAGTTTTGTCATAAGTCCCTTTTAAATCCTCATTAAACTTAAAAGGTTTCTCTAAAACCCCTTTTAAAAGATTTCTCAAAAGTCTTTTCAAATCGGGCTTTAGAATCTATTTGAAAAGTACCTTTAAATATTCTTGAAATCAAACGTCTTATAAAAAAGGGGTACTTCGAAAGTCTCTTTAAACCCTCTCTAAATCCAAATTTTTTTAAAATTCCTCTTTAAAATGGTTATTCAAATGTATTTTAAAATTTGGCTTTTCATAATTGTTTTAAAAAATCTCTTAAAATAAAAGAAAAAAGAGTTTCTCAAAAGTCCCTTTAAATCCTCTTTAAGTAAAAAGTGTTTCTCAAAAGTCTATTTTTAAAAAAATAGTTAAAAGTCTTTTATATTAGGCTTTTCCATCTTTTTCAAAAGCCACTTTAAAAAGTTTTTTCCAAAAAAAACTTTTTAAATCATCTTCAAACTAAAAGTCTTTACCTCATATTCAGGATTTATTGCAGTTTTCCATTCTTCTTTGAATTAAAAATCTTTTCCCCAATAAAGCTTTTTTTCACCTATCTTTCCTGTCTGTTTATGGATGCCCCTCTTCAGTTGGACCAAGTCTTTAGTTGGACCAATGTTAGTTTGGCTATGCTGGGAGGTTTGGAAAGCTAGCCAGCGATAATGGTGCTAAGATTTAATTTGTGCCCAGTGTGCTTTTTTTGAGAAAGGCCAGCGTCATTAATCATTTGGAAGGTGAGGAAGTAAGGTCTGAAAGCTCAAGTTTGGAGTCATTTCATGTTGTCTATGATCATCCGGATGTGTTTCCCGAGGATTTGTCTATAGAGATGTGGAGTTTGTCATTGAATTAGCTCCAAGAGCCGCACTGATATCCCAAATATCATATCGGATGTCTACTAATCAATTGGCTGAAGTGAAGAAGCAAATTAAGGAGTTGCAAGAAAAAGGACTCACGAGGCCCTGTTCTTCTCCGTGGGGATCTGCTATAATTTTGGTGAAGAAGGATAACACATTGCGTATGTGTGTGGATTACCGGTCATTGAATGAAGTGACCTTTAAGAACAAGTATTTGTTTCCTCCGATCAACGATTCGTTTGATTAGTTGAAAGGAGCTCGAGTGTTTTCAAAGATTGATTTGAGGTCTGGTTACCATCAGATAAAGATCCGGAAGGAAGATATTCCCAAGACAGCGTTCACTACTCGGTATGGATTGTATGAGTACATTGTGATGTATTTTGGTTTGACTAGTGCCCCTACTCATTTCATGAGTCTAATGAACAAAGTGTTCATGGAGTATTTGGATAAGTTTGTCGTAGTTTTCATTGAAGACATCCTTATGTATTCAAAAAGTGAGAAAGAGCATGTTGAACACCTCCGTCTAGTGTTGGAGAAGATCCGAGAGCATTGTATGTATCCCAAATTCAGCAAGTGTGACTTTTGGTTAAGTGAAGTCTCTTTGCTCAGACACATCATTTCAACTGACAGTGTCGCAGTGTACCTAGCAAGGTTCAAGAAGTTCTTGATTGGGAATCACCTTCGTCTGTGACAAAGGTAAGAAGTTCCCTTGGTTTGGCTAGATATTACCGGAGGTTTATCAAAGATTTTTCACGCATTGAGAAACCTCTCAATCAGCTATTCAAGAAGGAAAAGAAGTTTGAATGGACTAAAACTCGTGAGTGCAGTTTTCAATAGATGAAGAGGTGTTTGACCTCAGCGCCAATGCTTGTCTTGACAAATAATTAGAAATATTTTGAGATTTTTTGTGATTTTTTCAAGGCATGGTTTGGGTTGTGTTCTTATGCAAGAAGGAAGTGTTGTTTCTTATGCGTCTCGCTATCTTCGACCGCATGAGGTGAACTACCCCACTCATGACTTGGAGTTAGGTGCAGTGGTTTATGCTCTGAAGTTATGGGAACACTATCTTATTAGGGACCGTACTGAAATTTACACCGACCACAAGGGTTTGAGGTACATATTTACCGAGCTAAATTTGAATTTAAGGCAAAGAAGATGGATGGAATTGATCGCCGACTACGATGTTCGAATTCATTATCACCTTAGGAAAGTCAATGTTGTGACCGACGCCTTAAGTCAGAAGAGCCACAACTAGAGTTGGATGATGAGATGAAGAAGTTAAACTTGTGTACTATGCAATGTGCGATGGCGTATGCTATGGTAGTAAAGCCTAATTTGGATAATCAGATACAAGAAGATCAAAAGGATGACCAAGAAAGCTTAGAGGTCAAGACTCGAGTGTAGGAAGGAAAACATGCAGGATTTCTGATCGACAAGGATGGAGTTATTTGGTATGGAAAGCGTTTGTTTGTGCCGAATGTTAATGATATCAAAGACACAATTCTTGGTGAAGCTCATGAGTCTCCTATTTCTATCCACCCTAGAAGCACAAAGATGTATCTGGACTTAAGAGGAAGATATTGGTCGACTGGTATGAAGAGAGACATAGCGGAGTTTGTTGCTTTATATCATGTTTGTCAGCAACTGAAAGCAGAGCATCAGCGTCCAGCCGGTCTTCTTCAACCCTTGAAGATTCCTAAATGGAAGTGGGAAGAAATCGGTATGGATTTTATAGTTGGTTTACTAAGGACAAGTTCTGGTTTAGATGCCATTTGGGTGATTGTCGATCGGTTGACCAAAGTGGCTCATTTCATTCCGGTCAGAACAACTTATGAAGAAGATAAGTTGGCATACCTGTATTTGGCCAGAATTGTGTGCATGCATGGAGTTCCAAAGAAGATAGTCTCAGATCAAGGTTTTCAGTTCATTTCTAGATTTTGGCAGAGTTTACATAAGTTGCTGGGTACAAAGTTGCATTTCAGTACTACTTTTCATCCTCAGACCGATGGTCAGACAGAAAGAACCAATAAGATTTTGGAAGATATGCTCAAAGCTTGTGTTTTGGAAAGCAAAGGCAGTTGGGATACCAATTTGTCGTATGCTAAGTTCTCTTACAACAACAGTTATCAGTCAAACATTTAGATATCCTCATTTGAAGATTTGTATGGTTGTAAGTGTCGAACTCCGTTGTATTGGGAAGAAACCGGTGAAAACAAAGTGTTTGGACCAGATGTTCTTCAAGAAGCAGATAGGCAAGTTCGACTAGTCCGAGAAAGGCTCAAAGTAGCGCAGTCTAGACAAAAAAAGCTACGACTTGTAGTTTGAGGTCAGTGATTATGTTTATTTGAAAGAATCTCCAATCAAAGGTATCCGCAGATTCAAAGTCAGTGGAAAGTTAGCACCAAGGTATATTGGACCGTTCCGAGTTTTGTCAAAGAAAGGATTAGTGGCCTATCAGTTGGAGTTGTCGCCTCAGCTGTCAGATGTGCATGATGTGTTAATGTCTCTCCATTAAAGAAATGCTTGTGTGTATCGAAAGAGTAGGCACCTTTGGAGAGTATAGACCTGCGTGAGGATCTGACTTATGTGGAATATCCGGTTCGGATTTTGGAAGAAGCTGAAAGGTGTACTCGTAGCGGTAAGATCATATTTTGCAAGGTTCAGTGGAATAACCACTTAGAGTCAGAAGCAACTTGGGAAAGGGGAGAATATTTGCAAGCAGAGTTTCCCAGCATGTTCCTTTTCGAATCTCGAGGACGAGATTCATTCTAAGTGGGTGAGGTTTGTGACATCCTTATTTTAAAAATGTTTAAAATAAGTTTCTCAAATTTTAAAAATTCCAAATTTTGAAGAAAATTAAAACAAGCATGTCAATTTAAAAGAATTTCAAATTTTGAAAATAATTTAAAAAATTGAAAAGCATGTTAATCTAAAATTTGTATATCAAATTTTCCAAAGAAAATATATTTTAGATTTCTGCATTTCTCCTTTTTTTGCTCTTTTTTCTCTTTTCTTCTTTCTTCTTCTCTTTTCTTCTCTTTCTCCCTTTTTCCATCTTCCCCTTTTCTTTTCTTCCTCTTTCCCCCATCTCCTCCTCTCTTCTCCACCTGGCTGGCCCCTCCTTCCTCCCTGCCACCTCCTTCCTCCACGTGCCCCCTCCCTCCTCCATGCGCCCCTTTCTCCCTGCCATCTCCACCTATCTCCTTACTTCTTCCTCCTAGTTTCTCTCTCCCTCTCTCCCATCGGTCTCTCTGCCCACTCCCCTCTCCCTCTCGATCTCCCTCCCCGGCGCCCCGTCCTCAACTCTCTGCCCACTCCCCTCTCCCTCTCGATCTCCCTCCTCGGTGCCCCGTCCTCAACCTTGCCGCTACTCGAGCATTGCCACCGCCGCCGCCAAAGCTCCCTGCCGAGGAGTGACGTCGCCGCCGGATCCCGCCGGAAAGCTTTGTTGTTGTCGCGCCAGCCGCCACCAGTTGCTCCTCCTCCTTTCTCCCTCCCCTATCCCGCATTCTCTCTCTCTCTCTCTCTCTCTCTCTCTCTCTCTCTCTCTCTCTTTCTCTGTCTCTCTCTCTCTATTCTCCCTCTACCACCGCTGTTCCTCCCCTGTCGCCACACCGCCTACCTTTCCCTCTCGTCCTTCCTCTCTTTTCCCCTTCCCCTCTCAGCTCCGCGCCTCCACCACAGACGCCGCCCTCGGTTGCTACCGCTCTGCCGCTGCTGCCTGTTGGTGGCCAGGCATCGTCGCCCCTTAGTGTCACCGTCTCTCCGCACATCTATGCCATCGCCGTGCCAAGCCGCCGTGTCTGCACCGCGCCGTCGTCGCTGCCGCCGATGCGTCAACCTCGCTGATGAGGACATCACTGACGAGCTGGTTGTCCCCGACGAGCTTGCTGATGTAGTAGGAAAGCGACAAGACGGCATGAATCATCATGCCATGCCATTCAATCCTGCATCAATGAAAGTTCAGCAAGTTAGTTCAAAGATTCAAGAAGTTCTCGACCACCGGGCCCAAGTCGAGAGGACGTCAAAGTCGCTGCCGAGTCCAGTTCGGACATCCAGGACCAGTGCACCTTCAAACGGACGCCCAGAGCACATACGATGTACAAATGAGGCAAATAAGGACTCTACGGAAAGCTTACGAGATAATCTTTCCAACGGATTGGCCATGCCTCTAAATGCCATCAGATTCAACAGTACTAACGAAAAACGTTGATGGACAGAAACTTTCTGGCGCTGCGTCGTCGTATTTTGGGGCCCATGGCCCGTATACCCCTAGGGTTAGGGTTGAACGCACGTGGGCACCTGTTTGGGCGCCCCTCCTCTGGCCGCCACCCTATATAAGTTCCTCGCCGTGCTTCGTTTTAGTTGGGTTTTGTTTAGTTGATTTCTGAAAGGGATATGCCGTAGATCAATCGTAGTGATAATTGTATCACGTCTTTGTTCATGTACATATGATAACGTTGTTTATCGGTTCCCTGAATAAATATCATGACTTTGTCCATTGGGTACGACTTGATTGTGAAACACATTGTTATATGACATTGTTCTAAACGGGTCCCTGATCCATATCATTACGAGGAGCTGTTATGATTTCATCAGCATACGTATTGGTTGATGGTAATGTTTCACATACCATAGATATAGAGATATCAAACCAATAGTATGGACGCATGTTAGAGAACATGGGCAGTCGGATACACCTACTCCGAGACGCTGTGAGTTGCTATCTCTTATAGCGCCATCAGCGTATAGTCTCGAGTGATATGTCTATGTGGTCCTTAGACCTGAGATTGTCATGGATGCCCAACATGTTGACTCGTATGCTTTGGTATCATCAAACGCTACACCGTAACAGGGTAGTTATAAAGGTGACTACTGGGTATGCCACGATACATAGCCAGGGGTGTGATGATCAAGATAGAATTTGCCCGTCATAGATAACAGGAGAGATACCTCTAGGCCCCTCGTGTGGATGGATAGGAAAAGTGCACGGCCATGCTAATATGGCTAAGGAGTTAGTCATGGTATGTATCCATTCCACTGCCGAGTGAAGTGGTCGAGCTATCAACAAGGGTGGTGCGCATCTCGCCATGAGCTTGACTGGTATCGGGTGGCAAAGGCATCGGTATGTGCACGTGAGTGTATCAATGTTCAGCCGAATATTGATTCTGTGCTCGGGGTTCAATACGTACTGCTAGGTGTCGCTGTTGATCGGTGGATTGGAAAATGGATTTCTGGATCCACAGCCGACTTGCATTGAACCTAACGGGTCACACACTTAACGGGTTGGAACTGTTTAACGGGTTTGCGCGTGGATATGATCTATGTAGGAGATAGAACCCTAGAGGACCGAAGCCCACTAGCGTGACTATATAAGGAGAGGCATAGGGACGGCGTTAGTAGATGATTTGAGCCTTCACCATGCCTAGCCGTTGCGCGCCCGTCCTGTTCTCCAGAAACCCTAGCCGCACGGCGAGGTGCTAGCACACCCCGTTTGGCGTTCCTGCTCGGTACCTGTGGATACTGCTAGAGGCGTTGCCGTACGCGGACACGCTGTTCGGTTAGATCGTCGGCGAGCACAGGTGAGTCATCGGCAAACACTGGCGAGCACTCGGCGAGCACCGGTGAGCACAGGCGAGCACTCGCTGGTGATTGCGACATGTACGTCTACTTCCTCTACGCGCGAGAAACTGCTTCCGCTGCATCTGCGCGTCAAGGGTAACGATCTGTGATCCTCTACTTGCATGTGCTCTTGGGTGATTCGTGGTAGAAAATTTTGATTTTGCGCTCGCATAGCCTACCCGTTTCCCAACAATTTCGTCACGGTTGTGTGAGATATTGCCTTGTTTTTCTTGTGTCGATCAGATCAACAAGACCAAGATTCTGAACCCCAGTTGATCTTAATCTATATTCGCAATTGTAATTGCTTATCTTGTGTTCTTGCTCGTCCTTCGGTTGCTTGCAGGAACCGTCCTTCATGGACAGGTCGATCTCACCTCTGGTTCGGTCGATAACAATCGTCGTGGTGGTTTAGCGATCGCCGGGATTTCTAGTTCCTTGTGGGGTTGGAAGCCTGATCGTTTAGGTCTCTGTGACACCTATCGAATTATCCTCGTCGACTCTCACCAGAAGATCGGGACCCGCGTCCGCGCCCATCACTCACCCTTAGCGCTGTCGCTGCTGTCGCTCTAACGCCGCCATGCCGCCCCGGCAGCGCCCCTTTTCTCTTTCCCTCCTCTCTCTCTCTCTCTACCGCCCACTTCCCTCTCTCTCCTCTCTTTTCCCCCTCTCGGTCTAGCCATTTGGGTCGGTCTGCCCAACCAAGTGCCGCCCACGCAGGCCTACATGCCGTCCCCGCTTGGGCCGTTTTGGTCGGCCTAGTGCTGCCCCACGCCAGTCTCCAGCTAGGCCTCCTTGGCCGGCCCAACCAACCCGAGTGCTGTGCAGCCCATGTGCACAGTGTAGTTTTCCATTTCTCTGGATTTTTGGAAAAAAATATTTTCCTTTCCAATTTCACTACGATTCCATCCAAGCCCCGAATTCAGTGATTCTAGATCCTAAAAATTTCTAAAATTCCCACCTTCCTCTTGTAATTTTAATATATTTTATTATCTTTTATAATAATATATTATTTTCTGTTATTTATTTTTGTTCCTCTTTTTGTGTGTGCTAGATTTTGTGTAATACGAAGGAGTGTACCCAACGCCGCCGACGTCTAGCAAGACCGTGAGTACCTGCAAGGCAAGTATTTCCACTAGCTCCCAATTTTTATAGATTTTACCAAAACTACTAATTTGTATAACCGTCCGATAATTTACCCTAGATGAACTGACTTGCATGTTACCTTCCGATAATGTGCAACTAATGTCGAACTTCACCACTAGGTTTAATATTATTGTATGCCATAACTATTTTAGGGTTTAGCTACTTAGATTTGCTGATTGTGGGAATATGTGTCACTATTGCTGTCAGTTATCATTGCCAAGACTGGTAAAAGGTATGCTAGTGGTTTGGTGTGCATAATCACCCTTAATTAAAATTTGACCAACTAATAGCTGGGATCGGGAGCGGTTGGTTGAATGGTGGGTGTCTTCTTGCACGAGAATCAGGTTTGTGTTTGTTTCGCCGCTCTGAGACTTAAGGACCGGTGGCCTATGCCGACACTGCTGAGTACTTATCGTACGACCACACATGGTTATGGGACCAGTTGGTTAATTTTATATGCCCACTAGTTCTGTTGGGTGCCAATGGAGCTCCAAATTTGCTGGTGTCTTGTGTGTGTGTGGTGGGGGGGAGGGAGTATGCCGCAGCGTCTTCCATGGGGTCCATGAGTGCCGATTAGAGGACTATGGGCAGCACCCACAACAATGGTTAACTCCTTCGGGCCACAACACGACGGATGGAAGGTTGGACGAAAGTTATCATGGAACCCAACGGGCTAGCGTGTATATATGAGAAGACTCGGCTTGGCTAGCTTGCTGTGTCATTTGGGTAAAGCGCACAACTCTGTAGAGTAAAACCATTCTGAATGGCCTTTCCCAAGGTTAAGGGCTGACGAGGGGGCTTCACAGTGTAGAATTCACCTTAATTAATTTGACTAGATGAGTTGGTTCTGACTGGATGCTGTGGTGTAAGTCTGTTGTTGCGGCATTGATGTTGTGTTGCTTTGTGCTGGCGTGGATGTCGTGATGTCTTGTCGCAGTGTGGAGGCCGGTGTTGCTTACCGTTAAGCTGTTGGTGAAACCCTAGTGTGGGTGTTGATCAGTATTGTTATCATTGTTCAATTTATGTTGATTACCGTTATCTATTTATTGCTTTATGTTTTTTAAATGCATTTCGTTGTTCAGCAAAATGCTTTTATGCAAAGAAATCCTAAGCTTCATAGGATAAACCCAAACCTGATTCTACCTAGGAAAGACTTTTAAATACCTGCATGGTGTACTGACCTCGGTTCTAGCAGGGCTCCTCTTAAGAGTAGGTCAGGAGCTCGAAGATCATCTTGACGGTGTGGCCGACTTCCTAGAAGGTGCTCAAGACTACTAGCGTATTTTCTAGATCAGCTTGTACCTATGGTGGTAGTGGGACACCGTTTTTTATTTGCTATCTTTTACTTTACATTGGTCAGGACTTGTAATCTGAACTAATGTAATATTTTACTTCTTCGCACTATGATGTAACTTACTATATAATGCAGCTCTGGACTGGTATCATTGCTCTGTTTTACCATGAATACGCGAACTGATCCTTAGGACGTGTATTGTTAACACAGAGGGGTTCGGTTTGGTAAGACCGAGTCACGATAGATTTTGTGGAGATAGTTCAAGCTAATGCATGCGTAATTTGGACATCAGGGACATCAAGTGTTTGTCTGGGAGGTTGTCCAACAATTTCATTTCATTAGTGTGGACATACAGGACTTTAGGCCCATTTGTTTGAAATCATAGTCCATCAGCCAAGCCGGTGAGGTGACATGTCAATATAAGATTTTGTAGAAAAGTTAGAGCAAGGTGTTGATGTCGGCTGATTTGCTTCACAAAGTCGACATAGGAAATGGTTGCAAGAAAATGTATACTTTTATAAGTTCAAAATTATCTCTAGAATTGAAGGGGAAATAATATAGTTTTTAAACGGGTGCTGGATTGTTTTGCGTGTGAATTCATACGATGTTTTATTTTAGTTGATTGCTTATTGAGCACTTGCTACCTATGAGATCGAGGCATAAGCCGTTTAAACAACCTATAAGAAGTTTTAATCTTGCTATTTATGTTGAAATAAAGATATAAGTGCAGTGGCAGTTGGAGAATGAAATTTATCAAATATCATTTAAATGGGTATCTAATATAGTCCCTTGTAAAAGAAGAATGGCGTAAGGTTTGTCTTGATATGGAGCAACAGGGGACTCCATTTGCATATTAAGGAGGTTTTCACTCACTAGTGGTCACACTGCTTAGCTTGTGCTCAACATACACTCTAATGGTCATGGTGAGGCTCATAACAAAGATGGTTTAAAAGGAGGCAACAATGTGGGCTGATTGAAGGAGGCAACAACCTCACATGTTAAGGAATGAGGGAGCCACAACCCTCTACTTGTAGGTTGGGGGTGTTTGGCTGGTGATCAACCCTCGTTGAAAATTCGAAGTGAGAGAAGTGAAAAAAGAAATTGATAGCGGTGTTTTTATGAAGAATGTCAATTGATTTGACACACACGTACGTATACGTACGTTACGTACATACATACACACTACTACGTGCACACACATATATAGATGAAGGCTAACGTGTACCTAAGTACATATATTCCTCCATGTACCTAATTTTTGGCTGCGACATTTGTCCCTTAAAACCCCCACGCACAGCCTTTCCTCTCTTCTCTGCGAATGCATGCATGCGATGGCATTGGCAATGACATCAGTGTAACAACTTCCTTTTCATTTTATTTTTTATCACAATTTCTGAATGAAGTGTCTGATATTTATGTTATTTTTATGCACAAAACTGGACCAGACTTTCCATATAAATTCCACATATTTTTTGTTTAACTATAATTTTAATTGGCAACATATCTAGTGCAAATGTTTATTGAGTGCGAATATGCTAACGGCAGATCTGAACCATCAGATCCACGAGGAGTGGACCAGATCTGAAAAGATGGAAGCCCGTTTCCATTTAGAAAGTCAGGGGGGTTTTCGTGAAAGTGTTGAAGTGAGAAAAGTGGCTTCCACCTCTCCAAATCTAGGCCGCTCCTGATAGATCTGATGGCTCAGATCTGTTATTAGCATGTTAGCATTCAATGGGCATTTGCACTAGATACGTTGCCATTTTAATTTGAGCTTGACTATAATATATGACATGACGTGACTATAATGCATAGTACACATGCATGAGATGGCTTCAACGATGACATCAGTGTTGCAGCCTCTTCTCCATTTCATTTTTTGATCATAATTTTTGAATGGAGCGTTCGATTGATGAAGCGTTTTCATCAAATTATATCAGTCTTGCCATATAAATTCCACATTTTTTTGCTTGACTATAGTTTTTATCTTAGCTTGACTATAATATATGACATGATGTGATTACAGTGCATAGTACATATGTAAAACTGGATTATAATCCAGTCAAGATAATGTGAACATATTTTTACTACTTTACGTAATATAGTAAAGCAATCCACAAGATTACATGGTATACTACTTGACTGCATAGTATATTTTATCATGTAACACTATTTAACTATATAATATAAATCATCTGACTACAAATTATATGAGTACATGACTACAATATATCATGTTTGCATCCGATGACGTCAACACTAACATGTACAGGAGCAAAGTTTCATACCGAGTTGTCATACAGTGTATCGAACTATTGACTATACGATATGAATGATTTGATTACAATGTATGTTATTATGTGACTACAGATCACACATGTAAATATTCTTTGCCATTTAATATGCAAAAAAATAAAATAAAGTTTCATATAGCAAGTGTGGTTTAGTTTTGTTGAAAAAATATCATAAACACGTTGTTGAAATTCGTTCGGTGATCAAAGTTGGCAATTAAAAAATACAATGAAAGAACTAAAAAGATATGTGGTAGCGATGACGTCATTGCATGCATGGAAGGACAGGGACACGTTTCGCCGTATGCAATTAATTACACAGAAGGCTTTATGTACTTAAAGCGCTACTATATACATGTATTAAAAATATTTGGAGCTCATTAGAAATATTTGGGACTAGGAATGGCAATCGGGCGGGTATCTCCGGGTACACCTCTGTCGTACCTGAACCCGAAACCGAAGAGAAGGGGGGAGAAGAGAGAGGAGGCCAGTAGGGGAGAGGGAGGAGAGAGAGAGAGAGAGAGAGAGAGAGAGAGAGAGAGAGAGAGAGAGAGAGAGAGATGGCGATGGCTTTATGCGGCGGCGGTGGCGATGACGACAAAGGGGCGGCATCGTGGTGGCCCGAGGGATGGAGAGGCAGAGAGCCCGAGGCCGAGGGATTGGGAGAAGAGAAAGGAGAGGGAGAAGAGAGAGGAGGGGGAGGAAGTAGAAAGATAGAGAGGCGGCCGCGACTTTATGCGGCGGCGATGGCAAGGGGGCGGCACGGCGATGACCCGAGGGATGGAGAGGCGGAGAGAGACAAGCGACGACAGTAAGGGGTGTCTTGGCGGCAGGGGCCAGAAGGAGGGTGTGGACTACATGGGCCCCGGGTATCCTCTAGAAGGTCCATGAGGGAGCAGACGGGGAATGACCCAAATCGGCTGATTAGGATAGAGACCACTCGGGTTATGTATGACTTGAGTACCAAGGATGTTCCTGAGGATATAGCCAAGTTCCATGTAATTAGGAGATCAATTCTTGCATATCATGCATAGGCACAACCGAACCTGGTACCATGTACTACGTACCACCATATAACTCTATCTCCCCCTGCACTATATAAAAAGAGGGGTAGAGGCCATAGGCATACATTAAAATCATCATCTACAGCATCATACGCGATCATATGCGATCATCATCATCATCATAATCCCAAAGCGCAGGAAGTAGGGTATTACCTTCGAAGTTGAGTGCCTGAACCTGAATAAATCCCTGTCTTGTGCTACCATCTGGTTTGGATCTTGAGCGTGCCCTCGTCCAAATTCATTGCCGATGATGACCCCCAATCAGCTACCCGTCGATAGTTGGCGCGCCAGGTAGGGTCCTATGTCAAGATCATCGCTCAAGCTAGATGGCTTCTTCAAGATCGCCGCCCGTCGCTATGAGGCTGGGGCAGTCGCTACGCTTCGGCACCTTGGACTTCATCGCCGACGGCATCGACAATCTTCATCTCTCCCCTCCTAGAGAGATCCCCCAACAAGAAGGTACACGTGATCAATGTGACCCATTGCCCTTTGACTTGCAGAATTCTGCATGTGCCTTTGTCAGATTGATCCGTTTGCGATCCCACTTTGCACCTCTCCTTGAAGAGGGCGAAGAAGGATTCGGTGGAATCACCCCCACGGGCGTGGATTCAATCCAGCCCGATGAAGACTCAGCGCCCCCGACTGGATCTCCCTCCGATCTTAGGAATCTTGCCGCGACCTACGCGCAGGCGGATCCCAAGACTGGGATAGGAGGTGACCACTCGGGGAACCGATCTGCTGAGCTAGTCGGACTTAACCGATCGGACCCAACCATGTTCGTGGGTGTCATTAACACCAGCCAACTCATTCGACAAAGCGAGCAAGTTAGCCCCTCCCTCTCAGATTTGGAGTACAACGGGAGCACGAAGATCTACAACTACCGGGAAGTCTTCGTCCTTGGCGCGGACAACCATTACTCTGCCTCTCAACCAGTCGAGAATGAGGCGGCCGCCACTGAGGCGGTCGGCGCAGACCCACGCCGCGCCGAGGATCAAGATCGCCTACGACAACTTCGTATCCGCGGACGCAATGTCCAGAATGACCTGTGCGGTGAAATTGAGGGATCAGGATGTCCACACCACTCCTCAAGCAAATATCGTCACCTCGAAGACTCTTCTCGAGACTATTGCGCCGCAGCTCTCTGAGAACAGCCCGCTCGTCCAGACCCTGGCTCGTGCAACGGTCATGGTCGAGATGGTGGCCATTCAGCAGAACGAGGCGCACCCTTCTCCTACTACAATGGCTCACAGCCGCTCTGGGCGCAACCGGAGCAAGGCGTGCGCCTCTGCCGCCAGTGGGTCCCATCCATCGGCGGGTCACGACCTCCGCCACGATATTGAAGCTAAAAGGAGGGAGCGCACCGAAGGCGATCGGCACTCTCATAGCTATTGCAGTCGGCGCCACGATGATCATGCTGAGAGCACTGTCAGTCGGCGTGACCATCGCTAAGACCCATCGCTGGAGCATCGCAGTAGATCCCCACGGCGGTGGCTGCCACGACCCTTGGAGGGGATTCGGGCCCTTACCACGGACCTCTGCCGAGTGGTTTGGCCGGACGGTTTTAACCTCAACGGCATCGACAAGTTCGATGGCGAGAGGGATCCCAAGAACTGGCTGCAGGTTTACGCCTTAGCGGTCAGCGCAGCAGGAGATCAGAACGTGATGACAAACTATCTGCAAGTTGCTCTGACCCTAACCGCTCTGACCTGGCTTACAGGACTCCCAGAGAACTCAATCGAGTCTTGGGATGACCTCCAGAAACAGTTCATCGCCAATTTCCAGGGGACCTATGAAAGGCCCGCTGGGAGATGGGAGATCGGACAATTGCATCGATGCAAAAATGAGACTCTCCGTGAGTTTATCAAACGCTTGACCAAGAAGAAGAACGAGATCCGAGAGGTTTCAGAGCAAACGTTCATCGACGCCTTCTTTGCCAGGTGAAAATCCGAGGAGTTAATCAGGCAGATGACTCGGGACCCCCTGCGAAATCTCAAAGCCATGTTCACAATGGCGGATCAGGAGGCCAACGCTGAGGAGGCCATCATGAACCATCGTGGCGGCAACGACGGGGGCCCCAAGAAGAAGCCGAATGACGAACAGAACAAACCCTAGGACAAGAAGCGCAAAGGGGATGAGATGGTCGTCAACATAGAGCGTTATCGGCCAAAGCCCCCTAGCGACAACGACTACAACAAGGTCATGGAAGCGATATGTCCCTTTCACCCACGTGGAAAACATGTGCCAAAGACTGCCTCATTCTACAAAAGTTCGCCAACAACACGAAGCAGCCAGCGGCGAAGGGAGGACACGGCAAGAAGCCTGATGGAGACTAATAAGACGCTGAGCGCGAGATCAATTACATATTCGGGGGCTCGGATGCGTATGAGTCTAGGCGGAAGTAGCAGCTTACCACTCGGAGGTCAACGCAATCATGTCAGTGGTCCCCAAATATTTGCGCTAGTCGGACGTACCCATCATCTTTGATCGATCGGACCACCCAGATCGGATCGCCTTTCTGTCGACGGTTGGGATATTGACCCAAGTCAACTAAGGTTCTTAAAGAATGAGATAGGAGACACACCGAACAACCAGGAACAGCAATGAGCAGGAGACAGGGGTTTTTATCCTGGTTCAAACCTCTCAGGAGAGATAATAGCCCTACGTCCAGCCTTTCTTATATATCAGAGATGATTACAAGAGGTGGCTCGGCGAGACGAACAAGTCTCGGCGAGATGTGTGTACAGGCGAAGATCAGGTGCCTATCAGCTGCTCTCTACATGCCGTAGGGGCTCTGTTTATATAGTGTGGAACAAACCGACCTACCGCGGGAATATCGGGCCGGGCTAACTACGAGATCGTAACGAACTCGACATGCCAAATACATCCCACGGTAGATAAGGAATACTCCTAGTCTTGGGGATCACGACTCCTATTCCAATCCGGGAAACCACGTCCGGGTCTTCACGTAGCCGTGCAGAACTCTTGTTTGAGTAGGACTCAAACACGAATCCTAGGCCGTTACGCACCGTGCCAGCCAAGAAGCATTGGCGGGATGCACATGGGCCCGATAGAACCTTCTAGGGGATTTGGGCCTGGTAGGTTGTTCGATTGGACCTTGGGAGTGGGCCATGGCAATGGGCGTGATTTTATCTGACGGCTAGCCCCGAGACTCAAGTGGAAGGACTCACTAGAGTGGGGTCTTCCTCTTGAGACTCAAAGTCAAGAAGAGGGTATTTTTCTGCTAGAAAAGGCGTGCAGCAAAGCGGCCGAACAGGTTATGGTTCAACCGAACAATACTTGTCGGGACCGAACAAACCCGACCGCGCCGAAAGCAACTCTGCTAAGGCGTCGAGCGAGGAACGACATCTGTCTCAACAGAGTACCGACCCTCGATGCGTAAAACGGAAAAAGTGAGATGAATCATCTCCTTGAGGTGAACGTCATCAAGGAGGATTGGATTCTTAGTAGTGAAGAGCGTACCACCGCATCCGGTAAGATCAGATCTTCCGGGAGAATGAACATAGCAAGTCGCGAGATGGACTCGTGCTGCTGCATCCAGGCATTCAGATGCTTAGCAAAAAATAGGGGATCCACCTCTCGGGCTAGAGCTTGCCCGAGAAAATAGAGATTGCGCTCTCGATCAAACGTTATGCTCAGGAGCGAAGATGATGTGCCCTCAGACGTAGATCGTGTGCTAGGAGCAGACAATGCATACGAGGGGGAAGGTGACCCAGTCCCCGAGCGTAGAGCCCGTCAAAGGAACCAGGTAAAGAGATCCAGCCCCCGAGCACGGAGCTCGTTAAAGGAACCAGAAAGTACGACCAGGCGAAGACATACCCGGTAGGAACCCGCGCTCCGGGCGAAGAGCTACCCGGTGTGAGGTGATCCAGCCCTCGAGCACGGAGCTCGTCGCGGGGACCAGATGCGTGCTCCGGGCGAAGAACCGCCTGCGCGAGGTGAATCACAACCCGATGCGGTCGAGCCGCAAGAGAAGGCGTGTGAAATCAACGCTTTACCCATGGCGTATTCCTTACGGCGATTACTAAGCGTTGTCTTGGCAAATGCGAACCGACGCTTGAGTGCGTTGCGATGAGAATCGACTACGATGGGCTTGCCGTTGCGATGAGAATCGACTTACGGTGGGCGAGGACTCGTTGGTGGCGACTACCTTGACTTAGCCGAACCGTGAAGGTCGATCTGCGGGCAAAGGCAAGACATCATCTGTGGCGAAGTGAGTCGGTTCGGCATGCGCGAGCAAACCCGGAAGAGAGGGATCAGATATCGGTTTTGGTGGGGAAGCACGGAACCTCGCGCGACCATCACCGAGTCGACGTTCCCCGTTCCTGTACTTCCTGCAGAAGACAAACAAGAAACGAGCCAGCAAGGGAAAAAAGAGAGCAAGGACAGGCTCTTAGAAGAGCAAAGCGAGTTTTGGAAAAACACGCAAAAGACGACCTACCCGCACAAGACATAATTTTTTCCTGGTACGCCCCCCGATAGCGTTAGTGTCACCTCAGCGAATGCGGAACCGACGCCAGGAGTGCCCGTTGTGATGAGAATCGGCTTATGGTGGGCAGGACTCCATTGGTGGTGCATTGCTCCGGATTACCGTGCAAGGAAGGATGTAGCATGGATAAAAAAGACTTGTGCGGACAAGTGTAGCCCCGCTGTGGCTAAGACCGCTAACCAGGGAAGGCGATCGGGACCTTAGCCGCAGGCAAAACGTGCAAGGCAAAATCTTATCTGGGCATGGACCCGTGCAGCGTTGGTGTCGCCTCGGCAGGTGCGGAACCAGCGCCAGGAGTGCCGTTGCGATGAGAATCGACTACGGTGGGCATGCCCGTTGGCGATGAATCGGCTTATGGTGGGCGAACTCCTTCGGTGGTGCACCGCTCGTTAACCGGAGCCGTACACAGTCATCGCCAGATAAAAGACATGCTCAGACGCTGGGAACGCTCACGGAGCGAAGATCAACGAGGTTTTGGAAAACCAACGCTAAGGAAAGGAACTGAAAACGAAAAGCGTCAGGGGTTGCGAAATTCAGCTCAAGTCCCAATCGACCGAGGAGAGCGATCCTCCGAGGAGCTGCCGAGCTGCTCAAGACCGCCGAAAGCGCTGAATCGAGCGAGATCGACCGAGCAACTTTTCTGCAAAAAGAGCAGCAAAAGACAAGGACGAATAGGAAGACAAGAGCAAGGCGAACAGCGTTAGAAAGTTTTAAGAAAACCGGTAGAACGCTTAGCCTAACTCCCATTTCCATTGTGCATTTGCCGAGGACTGAGTTTGCGAATCGAGCAGTGCACAAGAGAAAGAGCGACGCCCTAGCCCCCGGTACGGACGATGCATGAAGACCTGAACTTGTGACTTCAAGCACGTGCGTAGAGAGTTAGAGCGACACCCACCCGTATCCTGATCGACTCGTTCCAGGAACTGATCGTTAACGTAAGTTAGGCGATTCCGAAGGTAACAGAACAAGGAAAGTGCCTCTGTAGCGGAGGGCTTACGAGAGCAGGCTTTGCCAAGTGGTTGTGCCGTGAGTGGTAAGTGCCTCTGCCGCAGAGGGATTACGAGAGCAGGCTTAGCCGCAAGGCTGGATGCCGTGTTACGCAACTCTGAGTTTAGGAACTTGTTGAAGCTAGATACGGGCAGGGAAAACCTTAAGATTGCGGAGCCAAGAGTTCGCAAGACCGGACAGCCATCAAGTGTTACCAGAGAGTAAGGTAGTCTAAGAAGACGAGTGGTGAGAACGGCTGCAGGGGGCCGCGAACATTCACCGTTCAATGGGTTGAACTTTACATGGCAGCCCGAGAGACTTGGACGAACTAAGGCACGAAATTTGAGAAAAAGCGCGAAGCTAGGAAACGAAAGATCTACACGAGGAACTTACGAAGCTGGTCGATGTTCCAAGTACTGGTCAGCTTTCTCCAGTCATCCACTGTCAGGCGAATAGCCCCCGGGATCCGGAAGGAGTTTTGATCCAGTCCCAGAGCACGGAGCTCATCGGGACAGACGCGCCGGCGAAGAGCTGCCCGCGCTGGTGATCCGATCCCGAGCACGGAGCTCGTCGCAGGCTCTGAAGCGCCGGCGAAAGTCGCCCGGCGAAGAGATCCGATCCCGAGCACGGAGTCGGGACCAGATTCGAACGTGATCAAGATCGAAGGATCGATCGATCTGGCAGGGGAAGAGACATCCTGCCCTTCTGAGTCATAGTCCTCAGGAAGAATCTCCTGGTTGCTGATAGAGTTTGACATGCTCGATCTGCTATTCCTCACGGTCGGCGCCAACTGTCGACGGTTGGAATATTGACCCAAGTCAACTAAGGATCTTAAAGAATGAGATAGGAGACACGCCGAACAACCACGTAACAAAGAACGAAAGCGAGAGCGGGGTTTTATCCCGGTTCAGCCTCTCAGAGAGATAATAGCCCACGCCCGGCCTTTCTTATATATCAGAGATGATTACAAGAGGTGGCTCGGCGAGACGAACAAGTCTCGACGAGATAATGTGTGTACAGACGAAGATCAGGTGTCTATCAGCTGCTCTCTACACGCCGTAGGGGCTCTGTTTATATAGTGTGGAACAAACCGACCTCTGGCGGGAATATCGGTAGGGCTAACTACGAGATCGTGAACGAACTCGACATGCCAAATACATCCCACGGTAGATAAGGAATACTCCTAGTCTTGGGGATCACGACTCCTATTCCAATCCGGGAAACCACGTCCGGGTCTTCACGTAGCCGTGCAGAACTCTTGTTTGAGTAGGACTCAAACACGAATCATAGGCCGTTACGCACCGTGCCAGCCAAGAAGCTGTTCGGCAGGATGCACATGGGCTTGATAGAACCTTCTAGGGAGCTGGGCCCTGGTAGGCTGTTCGATTGGACCTTCAGGGAGTGGGCCATGACAATGGGCCGTGATTTTATCCCCGACACTTTCCTAGGAGGTATCCTTTGGTGCTGGATCCAGCTGTTCGAGGAAACAAATTAAAGAGGGTCCTCGTCGATGGCGGGAGCAGCACTAGCATCCTCTTCGTCAAAACTCTAGATCAAATGAAGATTCCTTGCTCTGAGTTACGGCAGGGGTCAACCCCTTTACACGGTGTGATTCTTGGAACGTCTGCGATACCACTCGGGCAGGTCTCGCCGCCTGTCACGTTTGGAACCAAAGACAATTATCAGACTAAGAGTCTCAGCTTTAAGGTGGCCAATTTCGAGACGACATATCATGCCATCTTGGGAAGGTCAGGGATCGCCAAGTTTATGGCCGTTCCTAACTACACCTACCTCATCATGAAGATGCCGGGTCCCAATGGTGTAATCACCATCCTTGGCGACGTGAAACAATCCCTAGTCTTCTACAGCGAAAACTGTGAGATGGCGCAAGCACTGGACACATCCGTGGAGATGGAAAAGATTCGGCAACAGGTCGCATCCCTTGAGGAGGAAGGGGACATACCCGCCAAGAAGCAGGCCAAGACTTCCATCCAAGCAGCGGAAGAAACCAAGAAGATACTGTTGGACCCGTCTGACCCGGCCAAAACAGCCGTGATCGGGACAGGGCTCGATAGCAAATAGGAAGACGCGCTCGTCACTTTCCTCCAGGCAAACCAGGACGTGTTCGCTTGGAAGCCTTCGGACATGCCGAGGTGATCGAGCATTCTCTCCACGTCGATGAAAAGGCGCGGCCAATCAAGCAGCGCCTGAGAAGATTATGGATGCCATTCGGGAAGAGATCACGAAGCTGTTGGCAGCACGATTCATCAAAGAAGTGTATCATCCCGAGTGGTTGGCGAACCCAATCTTGGTGCAGAAGAAGAACAAGACATGGCGAATGTGCGTTGACTATACCGACCTCAACAAGGCTTGTCCCAAGGATCCTTTTGGGCTCCCCCGCATCGATCAAGTGGTGGATTCCACCGCCGGGTGCGAGCTCCTAAGCTTTCTGGACGCTTATTCGGGCTATCATTAGATCAGTCTGAAGGAGGAGGACATCATCAAGACGTCGTTTACTACGTCTTTTGGTGCTTTCTGCTATATCACAATGTCGTTCGGGCAGAAAAATGCTGGTGCGACTTATCAGCGCACCATACAATGGTGTTTTCACACTCAACTCGGCCGCAACGTGGAGGCCTATGTTGACGACGTCGTCGTGAAGATGCGAACAAAGTCAGATCTCATAACAGATCTAACCGAAACATTCGAGTGCCTAAGGGCATATCAGATGAAGTTCAATCCTGAAAAGTGTGTTTTTGGGGTTCCACCCGGTAAATTACTCGAATTTATTGTACCTCATCAGGGGATTGAAGCCAATCCTGAAAAGGTCAGCGCCATCATGAAGATAAAACCCCCGACCAGTCAGAAGGATGTACAGAAACTCACTGGATGCATCGTGGCACTCAGCCGATTTGTTTCCCGACTCGGGGAGCGCGGCATGCCATTCTTTAAGCTCCTACGCCGACAAGACGGTTTTCAGTGAACAGCGGAAGCACAAGAAGCCTTCGAAGACAACAAGAAATTCCTTAATACGCCACCAGTGTTTGTCTCGCCCATGCCCCAGGAGCCCCTCCTACTCTACATCGGCGCCACAACTCAGGTAGTCAGCAGTGCGTTGGTGGTGAAACGGGATGAGCAAGGCTCCCTCCAGAAGGTACAATGCTCGGTCTACTTCGTAAGCTAGGTCTTGGGCGACTCCAAGATAAGGTACCCCCATATCCAAAAGCTTTTGTATGCCGTACTAATTACGTCCCGGAAGCTTAAGCATTATTTACAAGATCACGAGATTTTGGTGGTCACTTCCTTCCCGCTTAGAGATATACTTCATAATCAGGAAGCCACCAGGAGAATTGCGAAGTGGGCAGTCGAGCTTGAGCCTTTGAACTAAAGTTCAAGTCTCGGCTAGCCATTAAATCTCAGGCACTAGCCGATTTTGTCGCTGAGTGGACAGAGACTCAGACCCCAGCAGCAAAGGAAAATCTCGAGTACTGGACGATGTACTTTGACGGTTCCCTCATGCTCAGCGGCGCTGGGGTTGGGATTCTGCTCATATCTTCGACTGGAAAGAAGCTACGATATGTCCTTCAGATCCTATTTCCAGTCAGTAATAACGCCGCCGAGTACGAGGCACTCATCCACGGGCTTCGCATGGCCATATCGCTAGGTGTACGGCGGTTAATGGTATGCGGGGATTCCTAGCTCGTGGTCAATCAAGTTCAAATGGAGTGGTCTTGTATCGGTGACAACATGGCGGCATATTGCCAAGAGGTTCGGAAATTGGAGGACAAATTCGATGGGCTGGAATTAACCCATGTACTCCGACGAGACAATGAAACAGTAGATGAACTGGTGAGGATGGGATCCAGTCAGGCGCAAGTTCCGACTGGTGTTTTTGTTGAGGAATTGCGCAAGCCTTCCATCAAACTACCAACCCCGCCGGGAGAACAGAAGGACGAGTAGCACAAGTCGGAAGTATTATAAATTAACCCCGGGTGGACACAGCCATATTTAAACTATCTCCTCCATGATTAGTTGTCGGAAGATCACAGCCTCGCCGAGTGCATTATGCGCAAGAAGCAAAAACTACGAGGTAATCTGGGAAGAGCTTTTTCGAAAAAGCAGTTCCGGAGTACTAAGGCGCTGCATATCCGAGCAAGAGGGCAGAGATCTGTTAAGGGACATCCACTCTAGGGAGTGCAGACATCATGCGGCAGCAAGCTCTCTAGTCGGGAAAGCCTATCGACAAGGGTTTTTCTGACAGACTGCAGTAACAGATACGGAAGGTATAGTACGCAGATGTGAACACTGCCAGTTTTTTGCCTGGCAGATTCATATGCCAGCTCAAGATCTACAAACGATCCCGATCTCTTGGCCGTTCGCCGTCTGGAATCTGGACATGGTGGGCCCCTCAAGCGAGCGCAAGGTGGATTCACTCACCTCTTCGTCGCCATTGACAAGTTTACAAAGTGGATTGATGCCATGCCGGTTGCTGACATCACGGCTGCCAAGGCACGCGAGTTCTTTCGAGACATCGTTGTGCGATTTGGCGTGCCTAATCGCATCATCAACGACAATGGTGTTCAGTTCAAGAGCAGCGAATTCCAGGACTGGGGCAAGGAGTTGGGCATCAAAATCTGCTACGCCTCTGTGGCCCATCCAAGAAGTAACAGGCAGGTTGAATGTGCCAACGGACTAATCTTACAAGGACTCAAAGGAAGAATCCTCAATCGCCTAAAGCCGTATGCCATGCGCTAGGTAAAGGAGTTGCCTTCGGTTCTCTGGGGGCTTAGAACAAACCCATGTCGACCGACCAGGTAGACACCCTTTTTCCTAGTTTACGGCTCGAAAGCAGTCCTCCCGACTGAATTGAAGTTCCGTTCTCCACGAGTGCACGACTACGACAGCGATCAGTCGGACAAAGGAAGAATGGAAGACCTCGACAGGTTCGAGGATTTCAAGGAAACAACAATGATCCAGTCAGCTAAATACTAAAAGGGCTTGCGTCGTTATCATCAGCGCAACGTACGGGGCCGTGCGTTGTCTAAAGGAGATCTGGTTCTCCGAAGGAATCAGAAGCACGAGCACAAACTCTCCCCACTTTGGGAAGGCCCCTATGTGATTGATGAGGTGACACGCCCGAGAGCTTATCGGCTGAAGCGAGAAGATGGATCAGACGTGCCTAATACCTGAAACATAGAGCAGCTACGTCGCTTTTATTCTTAAATTTTGTATTCCTATATTGTGTAATTAGTCCCTTGCTTAACTTGCTGCATAGCCGTAAACGACAAAGCAGTAAGTCGGGGGCTACACTAAATAGTGTGCGGTGTCACCTCACCCTATCTTATCAATGAAATTGTTTTCTCTTTACATGTGTTGATCGAATTTGGGTATTATAAAAATTCTTGAGTAGTGGCGCTTGTGCTTGCCAGAGACAATGTTTAGTCACTCGGTACGTGCCTAGGGAGAAGGCCAAGTGCTTATTCCTAGCACTCGGGGGCTGGACTACTCGGCAGAAGCGTTACACGAAAAAAGGATAAATCGCATACTCAGATAAATTAAAAATCAAGATGCATTGAGGATCAATCGAATATTCTGGAGTTAAATGATGTACAGAACTAAATCTTTAGCTAACGATGCAGAGATATCACGAACTTCTTCCATAAGAGCGGAAGCCTCTTCTTCGTTACAGGCAAATCCCTCTCGCACAGTTCCGAGGTCGATGCTAGGATAGTTCGACTTTGTAATAGCCAAAGCTTGGCTGACGCAAGTTGTTGCCGCCTCCCTTGTGAAAACCTTGATCAGTGCGGGAATGTCTTCAAGTCGCGCTAGGAAGATCTCGGCATCTCATGACAGCTCGTCTTCAGGATAGAGGTACCGTTGTGTTGGAGCCGTCGCCTTCAGAGCGCGGTCGCGTAGCTCATTGGTGGATTTCACCCTTTCGTCGAAGACTTGGAATTGTGCCTTGTTTTTTTTGCTGATAGGCTGCAAAATCAGTCGGACATCATAAACTAGTCGTGCTTCAGTCGGGAGAGCCAGAGACAGAAAGTTACCCACCAGCTCCTTGGCCGATCTGTCGGCTTGGGTGTTGGCCAGGAAGACTTCTCCCTCTATGGCCTTCTGCCTCGCCTGCATCACCTGCTGGTTTTCCCTCAAAGTTTTGTACAAAGGCACATATGAAGGATGAATCTCAAAGGAGCGTTCTACAATTGCTTGGGAGTTTAATATCGTTCAGAGGTCCTCACCTTGGATGGTATTGGCTTCTTCTACGTGGTGGAGTCGGAGTTCAGTGATTTCCCTTCGGAGCTCCTCGATCTCGCCACGGTATTGCGACTTGAGTGCGTAGAGTGCGTTGTCGAATTCGTCACGGGATTTCAACTCATCTACGGCTCTTCGCAAGCACATGGACTTCTGTTTAGACCTCTTGCTCATGCGCTGCGTGGGGACAGGAGGGAAGATCAATCGGGTTCTTTTGTGTTAAACGAGAATTCAAGACATAAAGGGATTTTACCTCAAATATAGTGGTGCTGCATTTTGACATGTTCTGCAGCATCTCCCACTCTTCAGCCTCCTGCTCGTCATCGACTTCATAGCCTTCCATCTCTTTCCTCTATTTCACTCGGAGGGGAGGAGGATTGGCACTGGCGGAGGGGCTAGGAATCTCCTCGATTTTCGGCACTAAGCTCTCTGGAGCCGAGGCCAGGATCTTACCCTTTGCCGATGAGGATCGGTGATCTGTAAAGGATGGTGGGGAAGCAGGTTGAGGTGTTGCGCGCTGAGCTAGGTCTTCAGGTGGAGCGGGCTCAGCTTGTGGTCGGATTTTGAAGAAGCAGGAGCTGGCGTCTTGGTGCTGCGTTTGCATGGCATGGCACCCAAGACAGGTTTCCTACAAGCATTTGAAGATTTTTGAGACCCTGTTTTATTTACGAACAATGAAGAATGAAGTTGTGAGGGAAAACCTTCACGACGGAACAAATTTGGTTCCCACCCGAGCTGATTGACCACTGGGGGCGGAGCAGGAAGGCCTTTTAGCCTCTGGTGTGGCCTCTGGGCCGGCAGCTGGAGGAGTCGGGGGGCTTGGCGATCGACTGGTGGGAGCTGGGTTAGGCTCCGGAGCTGGGCGACGACGGCACAGGAGCGGAACGTTATCGTCATCATCAACCTCGTCCGAGTCCCTCAGGACAACTCCCTTGCCCTTCTTGGGCGGAGGGGCATCAGCCGAGTCCTCTGTAGGACGCTTGGGCGGTGCCTCCTTGTGGCTGGGAGCTTCGAGAACGGGATATGTGGAGAAGATTGCGTCGCGTCCCTGCGCAATGATTAAATCAGATCGATCATGACAGATTTCCTAAAACCACAACAAAGGTCGAAGGGAATTTTTCTGCTTACCACTGGAGAAGGATATGACAGACGATACGCGGCCGGACAATCCTTGTTCTCTATGACTGAACCCGGGGCGAGGAGCTCGGCCACTCGGGAGATCAGATCCGTGTGTGAGATTGGTTCTTCAGTTTCCCCGGTGGCGTCTTGAAGTCCCGAGTACCCGAATCCGAGGTGTGCCCTCTCTTTGATGGGTTGGACACGGCGGATGTTGTAGTTCATAACTACGCCGATGCCGGTCAACCCGGCGGACTTTAGTCTTCCGAGGAGAATGAGCAGCTCCTTGACTTGGCTCCCTTCGCTTTCAGCGAGGAGAGAGGACCAAGAGGTACTGATCGTGGGGCACTCTCCGGAAAATGAAGGAAGGACTGGGGGAAGATTGGCACAGTAAAACCATTTGGAATGCCAGCCCTTTTTCGAAGTTTTCATAGGAAGATTAAAATAAAATTTCTTGACCCCTTCCCGCAGCTGGACTCCTGCGCCGCCTGCGGCTCTGGGTGAAGTTTTGTTGGGAAAGGACTTGAGGAGGAAAAGGCTTCTAAAGAGATAAAAGTGGGGGGCGATCCCGAGATACGCTTCGCAGATATGAATAAAGACCGCGATTTGGAAAATGGAATTGGGGTTAAGATGAGTGACTTCGATCCCATAAAAACGTAATGACCCTCGGAAGAAAGAAGAACAGGGAAGGTCAAAGCCACGGAGAAAGAAGGACTCGGAGACCAACACCTCGTCGGAACGAGGGGTGGGGGAGGACTCACCGGCGGCGGCGCGCCATGAGATCAGCTCTTCCGAGGGGAGCACGCCGGCGGAGACAAGTTTCTGCAAGCTTCGGTCGGTCGTAATGGATTTCATCCACTCCTTGGCGCCCTTGGATGACTTTGGGGAAAGGGGAGATGGGGAAGCCATTGCGGATCGGCGACGATGGCGGTGGAGAACGCGAAGGAGAAGAGCCCTAGCGGCGGAGTTTGTTGGGGAGGACAAAAAGACTGGCGTGAAAATTGGGCGGGGTGAACTAACTTCGTTCCCTTGTTCCTAAATACTAAGCTGGCTATGTTGTGCATTCTGGGCCGAGCTTTGTCTAGCGCTGGATGCGGCCTCTTTTTAGGAAGGCTCGGATAACCACTCGGGTGGCCGAGTGATTTTTCCTGAGAGGTTCGTTTAAGAGTCAGACGCTGGTATGGGAAGCGCATGGATCTAATTATTCGGATGAAGACAATGCTATTTGCAAATTCGATGGTTATCAATTGAAGACCAGAAGATGGATAGAAGAGAAATTTCATGGAATTTCCAAAAGCTTCTCCATTAATGGCACTTGGGTGATTTACATATTTCTCTGCGATGCAGCACAATGAGCTAGGGCTCGTTGCTAGCTCACGGAGGAAGAAGAAAAGGAGGATTACTCTAACGGCCAATTCATATCCAGAATGGAGGTGACCAGCGCATCCTTCAGGGGCGTGCGTGCTGGGAAAAAGCTGTGGAAGACCGTGGATGAGAACCCTAACATCATCTTGAGAAATGCGCTGCATCTGGATCCTCTTTTATACACACAGAAGTTCAAAGGGCGCGCCTCGCTATCCGTTTTGAACACAGTGAAACCATCGTGGTGATGGGACGGAAGTTGGTGCGGTTGCATTTCCCGGATGATGCGCGTGACGCTTCGGCCGTGTGAGGATGGTGCGAAAACTCTTCGCCTGCCCTAAAATGGGCTCGGGCCAAATAAGCAAATGGCGATCCCCTTAATAGGCTTTCTTAACACGCCAGTGGCACTATGTTAACATTGAGCCTAATTCGCCCTCGGTACACCCTGGAGGGCATATGACCGGAAGCGCCAAATTAAAAATATTTCATGGCATACCCCATGTTGGGTCACTAGCCAGCTTTGCATGTTCAAGGTTGGGTGTTGGTGAAATTTGGGTACGGTTTCGGAAGTATGCCTTAAAGGTCGCCAGTTGTATACCGCTACCCGGATACAAATACCTCTCGGCCAAACCGCATCCAATCGGTACGCCCTTAAGGGCCGACAGCTGGTCCCTTCTATGGCTAGGACAGGTACCACTCGGCTGAAAGATGCGTCCATGTTGGGCCGAGTGCTGGTTCTTACAAGTTAAGGCCGGGCATCTGATGTTGTTATTCTTTCAATGCATAAATTTACAGCATGCTGCAAGATGGAAGCTGTAATTGCGTGGCTTAAGGCATGCCCCATGCTGGGTCGATTGCTGCTTTCGCAATGCGAAGGTAGATGTCAAGTAGCCGAATTCATCTGTTAAGGTGACGTGCTCAATGGGCCAGAAAAAGCTGGAGTTTTGGTATTGCCCATCCAGGCGTTGCTTCCAACACAAAAGACTTGAGATTTCTTGAGTTCTTTACAATCTCTTTTCAGATTACAGGAGACATTGGCGAAACCAGTCGGCCGGACATCTGACTCGATCGTAAAGCACTCGGGGGCTACTGTGGACTACATGGGCCCCGGGTATACTCTAAAAGGCCCATGAGGGAGCAGATGGGGGACAACCCAAGTCGGCTGATTAGGATAGAAACCACTCGGGTTACGTATGACTTGAGTACCAAGGAAGTTCCCGAGGATATAGCCAAGTTCCATGTAATTAGGAGATCAATGCTTGCATATCATGCATAGGCACAACCGAACCTAGTACCATGTACTACGTACCACCATGTAACTCTATCTCCCCTACACTACATAAAGGGAGGGGTAGAGGCCATAGGCATACATTAACATCATCATCTACAGAATCATACGCGATCATATGCGATCATCATCATCATCATAATCCCAAAGCACAGGAAGTAGGGTATTACCTCCGAAGTTGAGGTCCTGAACCTGGGTAAATCCCTGTCTTGTGCTA
Organism: Raddia guianensis; assembly: GCA_036346415.1. NCBI lineage: Eukaryota > Viridiplantae > Streptophyta > Magnoliopsida > Poales > Poaceae > Raddia > Raddia guianensis. The sequence continues at coordinate 13,883,270 of CM070543.1, read as the reverse complement.
CCATCTGGTTTGGATCTTGAGCGTGCCCCCGTATAAATTCATTGCCGACGGTGACCCCCGATCAGCTACCTGTCGACAGGGGGCTCGGCTGAGGGAGAGGGAGACCAGAGAGGGAGAGACTAAGGAGAGGGAGAGGGAGAGACCAAGGGAGGGAGAGAGAAGCTCACTCGGTGTCCTGGCGGGTAGACAGCAGGCGGCGGGCATCGGCAAGTGAGTGGCGGTGGCGGCCTGAGGAAGTGGGAGAGATAGAGTGGTGGGGGGAATGCGTTTGGTTTTTTGGGGCGTGGGGATCAGGGGGAAGGCCACAGACAGACACAGCACACAACCGCCCTTGCCTCGGGGCTACTAGGTTGTGGCCGTGTGGGCCCGGCCCACAGGCACAACACACAATATATGGCCCGTCTTTCAGAATTCCGGTAACCCGTCCAAACCTGACTTATTTGGATACCTGAACCCAAAAAACCCACGGGTATAGGTTGCAACCCATACTTCTGTCCATCGGGTCGGATATTCATGGTTACCCATACCAAATTGGCTTTTCTGTCATCTCTATTTGGGATTAAATGGAGTCTGTCCTTCGTATCTTTTTTATAATAATTAATCCGTAGTTATTACATTCACACCTTTACATGACAAAATGGTAATGTTGTTGTGCATGTTATTACATTCACACATTTACATAACAAAATGGTAATGTTGTTGTGCATGTATCAACTTCATATGTACGGATCTTCGATTTATTAAATGACACTAAAGTATGAAGCACAGACTCTATCCAGCCCATTTCGTTTTCCCATTAACGGTCGGTATCTAAGGCGTTGTTCTATTCAGCGTATCGTATCGTTGCGTATTACTGTAGTAAATTTTGTTATTTTTATATAGCCTATATGTTATGATAATTTGTAATGATTTTTTTATGACTTTTAGTAATCCTTCCAAAGATTCTAAAACTACTTGTTAATTATTTTTTTATAATCTGTAAACCTTATTTTGAGGGTTCTTAAATTTGCTACAGTAATACGCCAACGCAACACTACGCCGAAAAGAACATGGTCTAAGCAAAAGTATAACTAAAATTATATCATTAAAGTTAATAATAAATAAAAACCAGGGGATCCCAAGACCCAAGTTCCCAACCTCCCAAGCAGTCCACATTTGGCACACCGGTGCCAGTCAAGCGGAGGAAAGGAAAACAGCGGGGCGAGGGAAGCAGGAGGGGGAGAAGAAGAAGCTGGAGCCTGGACTGGAGGTGCAGAGGCACTGGCAGCAGCAGGGGCGTACCGGCCGGAGTACACCACCTATCCGGCTATCCCACCTATATATACGCCGATAAAATTTTTGTGGCCATTTTAGATAGGAAAGTTGGTAGGGAGGGAGGGAGGGCGAGCAGAGGAGAGGAGAGGGTGGGGCAGTTTCTTGTTTCTACAGATGGGGAGGGTTTGATTGATCTGACCCTGTTCTTGGTTCCCCGAGCGGGCCGTCGTCGCCGCCGCCGCAGCCTCCTCCTCCTCTCGGTGAGCTCACGGGTCGCTTCTGTCTTTCGTTCTATGTGCGTTCCCTTTCTTGCACATGGGGGGATTTGTGTGTTTCTTGGCTTGCTGGATGGATCGGCGTGGGGTTTGGGGTTTCTGGATTGGATGGGTAGGTGGGGGTGGATTTGTGGTTTTCTGTGTAGCGCGGGCAGTTCAGATCTACATTTCTTATGTCAGCCGGCCAGCCGTTCTGGCGATTTATTGCTCAATTTGTTTTCTTGAATTGAAAGATCTCTCCGCAGATCGGAACGAAGCTAGCTGTACAGATCTCGAGAGGAGGAGGAGGAGGAGGAGGAGACAAGGCATTTCATTTCAATTTCTTGATTCCTGACGCATCCGATAATTCCCGCAAGAACGACCACAAGAATGGAAATTTGTGACAAGGGAGCTGAATCCATGTTGTTGGAAGGGGGTTCCTGCCAGGCAGAGTTGCAGTGGCCGTACGATGAGCACGAACTGCTTGGTGTTGGCCACAAGCGCTCTGCTCCGGAGGATGCCGTCGATGTCCAGGACCTGGATGAGGTAAATGAGGCCGACTGTTGCAGCGGCGGTGGCAAGCGCATCAAGCCGCTGTCACCGCAGCCACACACGCCTGATATCCGTGAGGCCCATGCCCCTGGCCACCGTGCAGCCGGTAGCGGAGAGCAGGGAGGCAGTGGGGGTAGCCTCATCAGTGAACTTGGCCGTGACCTATCCATTAACTGCCTCCTTCAGCTGTCCCGATCCGAGTATGGCTCAGTGGCATCGCTGAACCGGGATTTCCTGTCTCTAGTGCGTGGAGGGGAGATCTACCGATTGCGGCGGAAGAATAAGATCTCCGAGCATTGGGTGTACTTCTCTTGCAATGTTTTGGAGTGGGATGCATATGATCCATATCGTGACCGTTGGATCTCTGTTCCCAAGATGCCTCCAGATGAGCGCTTCATGTGCTCAGATAAGGAGTCACTGGCTGTGGGCACTGAGCTGCTTGTGTTTGGAATGACACACATTGTCTTCAGATATAGCATAATGACGAACTCTTGGACGCGAGGCGAGGTGATGAATGCACCACGTTGTCTGTTTGGCTCAGCAAGTGTGGGGCAGAAGGCGTATGTTGCTGGGGGCACTGATTCTTATGGAAGGATATTCAACTCCGCAGAGCTGTATAACTCTGAAACACACACATGGACGCTCCTTCCTGGAATGCACAGGGCCCGGAAGAATTGCTCCGGGGTGTTCATGGACAGCAAGTTCTATGTCATAGGTGGTGTGACCAATAACAATCAGATCTTGACCTGTGGAGAGGAGTACGACATACGGAGCCAATCTTGGAGATTGATTGAGAAGATGTCTGAAGGTCTCAATGGAGTGAGTGGTGCACCCCCTCTTATTGCAGTTGTTAAAAATGAGTTATATGCTGCTGATTACCTTGAGAAAGACTTGAAGAAGTATGACAAGCAGAATAATAAGTGGATCACACTAGGAAAATTACCAGAGCGCTCTGTGTCGATGAATGGCTGGGGCCTTGCATTTAGGACATGTGGCGAGAGGCTGATCATTATTGGTGGCCCAAGAACTTTAATTGGTGGTATGATCGAGCTCAACTCGTGGGTCCCTGATGACAAGCCACCTGTGTGGAATTTGATTGCCAGGTGTCCCTCTGGGAACTTTGTGTATAATTGTGCTGTGATGGGCTGCTAAGTTCGCTGGATCAAGTATGAACATAGGGATGTTTACAAAGAGAGGTTTGCACAATGGCAGACCTGTTTAGCCGCAGCACTCAATTCTTCATCAAGAATTTATGCCCTCGACTTGGCATCTGATTTAGTTGGCATCAGCAGAGCAACATCAGTATCTTGTAACACTCAAGCTCTAATACATCTGTTTTCACCACAGCTAATCCCTTTCTTCATTTACATTTAGACCAATCCCATGATTTCAAAGATGAGACATGGAAAAAGTGTCATAATAATAATCTAGAAATGGCAAACTTGAGTGGCTTTCTATCATTGATGATGAAGAAAATTATTTTGATGGTATTTAATTTTCTGTTTGGAACAAAGAAAATCATTTTACGTATCATGTCACTAGCGTCGTTTGATAGTATTTAATTCTCTGTTGGTGTTTCCTTCATGTCGTCACGTGGTGTTCCCTTGGCTACAAACCTGCTAAACCTTTAGTAAGAGTCAAACAAAATGAATCCTGCTTAACCTTTTGCACTTGTTGGAGTAGAGCCCAGGTGGAAATTGAAACTCTATACTTGAACCAAACCAATATGAATGAAAAAAAGTGAGTTCCCCATTTCAATTAGTTTAGATAAATCACTGCCATCAAGATACTCTATTGGATTTGATTCTTCCCAAATTCGGAATAGAAATTATGATTGGTGATGCTTGTGTTGGTCTTGTTGTGTCATACTATGTTTAAACAATTGATATTTATTTATGTACTTTTTTAGTTATTTATGTATTTTTGTACTGATTCCTCTACTTGACATGTTCTGTGTGAGGACTGTAAGTCCATTTCTGATGGAGTGAATAACTTTGTAGTATCACTTGAAAAATGAAATTTTAACAAATTATATGGCCAATATGCGACCATTATTTCTCTCCGTTGTCCTTTCTTGTCGTTGTATTCCTAACATCAGTCTGACAATTTCTCTATTCTAGTGTTGATTTCTTTTACCTGACATCTTTTAAAAAAATGTACTTGAATTGAAGAAACTAGTAATTGCTTTAGTCTTTTATAACTCGCAGAAATTTTTGTGTCAAACTGTCAGTTCATTTCTGATAAATAAAACAACTTTGTGGTACCGCTTTAAAATAAAAAATTAAAAAAGTGGATTCCCAACATGCGATGATTATTTCTTTCTACCTTGTCCTTTCCTGTCTTTGTATGCTTAACATAAGTTTGACAATTTTTTTTTCTAGTGTTGATTTTTTTAATATTTTCCAGGCATCTTTTAAAAAATGTACTTGAGGTGAATGAAAATAGTGATCTGTTAGGTAGTCTTTTATACCTTGTGGAAGCTGACACGAATGACCTAAGAACAGGGGTTACAAAGCCGTTTTTGGAGTCAAAACCACGTATCCTGCGGAGCTGGTTTACTGTGGGTAGTCACGGTTTTCTCACGGTTTGGGGCATGAACCCGAATTTAAATTTGTCAAATTTTCTTATGGTTAGCTGTGGTTTTTGGTGGTTAGCCATCAGTTTTTGGTGGTTAGTTGCTGTCTAAACCTGTGATTTTTTTTAGAGTAGCGAAATTCTTTATGGATTCGTTATCGATGACTATTTTAATTATTCTTTGTACTTTGTACACAATGCATGTGATGGATGTCAATTTGACAGCTTTGTGGAGTGCCTACGATACATTTTTACTTTTGTACCATGTGGTATGTGGTAATTAAATTTGGACTGAAAACCAAAGAGATTCAACTGTTACATTAACCAAAGTGGATGAGAACTGTGCTAAATTGCTTGTTTTGTTATTTGTTTAAACGGACACCTTTCCTTCTGTAGTGTTGGTATGTACAAGCAACTCCAGCAAGCGCGCATCATGTGGCAGTACAACAAATAACATTCTTCTAAATGAGGAGCAAATATCAGATTTTACATGCTAAATATTTTGGATCCTTTATTTTTTTTAATGTAAATCATAATGTTCTGTGACGCCCATTTGTCCAAGAAAGAGTTCCCATACTAACTTTATTTGTACTTCTCAATTGAATACTGTGATTGTATTTCCATGGATTGCCCATTTGATCGGTAGCAAACAGTTGATCAGTTCGATAGTATCAGATGCTCTTCTATTTACAGTGTTTCATATTCGTACAACCCTTTCCATTTTTGAGAACAAAATATGGATAAAGGGTGAACTATCCTAAAGGGCAGGTGGTAAGATGCTTGGTTGGGATGTCCACCATCCGAGTTTAAATTCTTAAGAGAACAATAAAAATTCAGGTCTCACATCGAGATGGTGTATTATAGCAGTGATCTCCACTGTACTTTCTAAAAAATTACGGATAAAGCTTTTCTGTCGTGTGGAATCACTGTATGATCAATCAGACGGATTATGCCTGCATGCATTTTTCTGGTGTACTGCATTGTCTGAGGTTTATCCGTTCTTTGTTACATCATTAGTGTCTACTTTAATTATTCCTTTTGTTGTTTGCGATTTTGCTTTGTGCATCCTTTGAATTTTTACAAAGAAATATTTTCATTTTGGACAGACTGTTAATTGGGGCATAAATACCCTTCTCTCTTTTCTCAGGTAGTCTCTGTTTAGCAGCTTTGTATTGTTTGCTGCTTTGGATTCTGTTTTTCAGGTAGTCTATTTGTTTAGCTGCTTTGTACTGTCCAGTTCTTCAGCTAGCTGTGGAGCTTGAATTGTCAATTTTGCCCTTAGTGGAGATTGCTTATGCTTCTTGCATCTGCAATTCCACAACCATTATCTTAACTATGTAAATTCTCAACAATAAATTAACCCTTTTGGCCATCCTATGGACAATATCAGTGAAGTTGTTGATGTTAGAAATACATGCTATATACGTGTGAAAAGCTTTAAGAGGAAAACACTGGATGTTATGCTCGGAAAAGTTGTTTTTTCTCCCTCTTGCAGGGGATGTTGACAATTGCAAGAGAAGGGAAATCATTTCTGCTGAGGCAGTCTCCATTTTTCCCTTGAGAATGACCTGCGCAGAACATTGCCCCATCCTTGTCCTGTCCATGGTATGTATGTGTAGGATACTAAACTTCGATCATTAAGTTCATAAACGTCTCATCAACGACACCAGAGCGTTGAATCATTCTGTAGCCTAGAATTTTAAAGGAGAAATCTCCGTGAAGAAGAAATTCACTCTTAGTTGATCCTGATAAAGGTCTTATTCTTTTCAGCTCAAAGTTGATGAAAGTTTTAATCTAAAAAGATTTGACCTCTCGAGAGACCTTGAAGAGATTAAAAAATTATGTGAAAAAATATTTTAGTAATTCTAAGAAGAACTATTTGAAACTCCGCAAAAATATATACAAAATAATGATGTAGTACATCATTTAGTTTGTACAGAAATAATAAATTTTTATTTAATTTAAACTGAAAAGAACAGTGCCGAAATCATACACATGATTCATTTATTTGTTGTTTTTTATTCGAAACAAATTCACGAGTTGTTGCACAGTATACACCATCCAGTCATCCATGCCTCCTTGGGCCCAACACCAATCCAATTATGGACCGGCCCAACACCAGCTCTCTCCTAGGTGGGATGGCAGGCAAGATACGCTTGGGCCGTAACTAACGAGTGCTGGGTAGGGAGACTAGGCTGGCTATATTATCCCAAAATACGTATCCACATTTGTATTGGAGATAAATCATCTATATCTGTATTCTACAAAATATAAAAAACTGTATGAATCACTATCCGCTGTACGATTTTCACCGTTACCCCACAGCCAACTCATGTCGCAACAGTTCGTGTGTGTGGGGGCATTTATGCTACTCCTTTAGCACTCGCAAGCTGCTATTTCTCTCTTGTATGGCCATCCGCCCAACCATCCTTCTTCCTAGTGTCCGATGGTAGGATAATCGTCTCATTGCTAATCCACATGTAGACTCATCCACCATCTCCTTAGGATTGGTAGGACGACTTACGATAGATGAATGATTAGGTGGTAAATTATTTTTATTTTTCTCTAGAGAAATCCTCACTTTTCTCTAAAGTTTAGCTAAATTCACAATCTGCCATCATTCTTTTAAGTTCATGGTTTGTGATTATTGCGTGAACTTCTTTTTCTATATGTCATTTCCATTAACTATGTTAGATTTAGCCATTAGCCACCAGAAAGCTATGCTAATGTCCCAAATACCCCTTCATAATTTCCAGATTTACAACTTTCAAAAATTACAACTCCTATATTTTAACAGTTAAATTCCCTTTCAAATTTGATCATGCATATTTTTTTGGAAACTATAATGATTTTCTCACAATTCCATGAAAATTTTCCTATTCTTTTTTGCAACCTTTCTATTTTTTAATGTATTAAAAAGGCATGGGCAAACAAGGCATTTCACAACCAACATAACGGCGAAGAGAACACATCGACGGGAGTAGCAAATGGAGTTCACGTGGCAATGAAAAATCATTAACTTAAGAAATTAATGGTTTCTTGCATTCAGATAAGTTTTAGTGGCAAAGAATCTCTCCTTTTTTAGAGAATTCCTTCTCGTTCATGGTACACCTGATTACTTGTCAAGAGTTATGATGCAACCACCGATGAGGACATCGCAGACACGGATGCGACCCCAATTCTTCCTCGATTAGTTCGTCACATGAAGGCTTCAATACACGATCCATACCATTCAAGACATCCTTGGTGGATCAACGCTTAACTCCCACGCTTCATCGAGTCTTGATGCTCCAAACAAGGGCCAACTCCAAGCCCAAGTCACCTCCAAGCCCAATTCAGCCATCCAGGACCATCCCTCACTCAAATGGACGCCTAGGCCGCATAACGTCCAATTGAAGAAAATGAGCACTTGTTAAAAATCTTAAGAGATAAGATTACCAACGGATCCAGCTTCACCTTCAAATTCATCCCAAGATGGTCGTAATCGACAAAAACATCAAGTGCTCAAAATCTGTAAGGTGATGTGACATATTCTTTTCGTGGGCCTTGTAATTTATGGGAGGGGCCTAGGCCAAGGTTGGCAGGTTGTGGGCATGGGGAGAAACGCTAGAACGTCCACCACCTTGGCCATGTAGGCCCATGTAGGCCTGTCGTGCCTCGGGATGGCATGACACGACCCATTTCACAGCCATGCCTAAACGAACCCGTGCCTAACCGAGGCCGGTCTGGGACGTGTTGGGCCGTCTGTTCGGCCATTTATAGGCTATATTACTGACGCACGGCACCAACATCAAATAAACAAAGCAGCTAGCTAGCTAGCTAGCTATCTAGTCGCTTACGGCTCACCGTTCCACCAATCGCCTAGCGGCCAAGGCATCCGATAGGGCCTGCAGGGCTGCAATTCACTGATTGGAGCTGCTGCAATAAATTTGGATCAGCTTTTCTACTCCCTGCACCTACATTGAGCAAGTACCCTTAGGTACCCGCACAATACCTAAATTACTTTCTAATATTGATAAGAGTGCTTATTAGAAATCAATTCTTGCAATTTTCTTCAAGAATTGATTTTTCACGCTTTTAGGCGTCAAAATAAACAAAACCCATCCTACCGTCGGCACCCAACGGCCAAGGCGTCCAGTAGGGCCTGCAGCGCTGCAATTCACTGATTCTTGGCTACTGCGATGCTACTCCGCTGGTCAGTTTGTCGAATCATCTAGAATCATCCATGAAATGTGGGGTTTGTGCTTGTATGATGGGATATTTATCCCACTAATTTCTTCCCTAATCACCAACGGAAACACCGTTAAATTCAAACTCAATGGCATAGGGAAAGAGAATCAATTTTGATGAAGGAAAGATCATATTGTGATTTTGGGGAGAACACGAGCAGTCAGAGGCGCACAACCGTTGCAGTCTTGGAGAGAAAGAGAAACAAGTTACTGATTTGAGGCTGGTTTATACTCTATAGTACTACGACATAGGCGCTAGGTCGGGTCCCCCGAAATCATGGACCCAGGTGGCCCTGCCCAAGGAATGACCATGGGCCCCGATCTTCTGGTGCGCGATGAGGTAAATTCAGTAAGCGTCAGACGACCAAAACGATTCGGTTACCAACCATGCAGTTGACTAGAAGCCCCGATGATCGCTAAACCATCACGGCGGGCATTATCAACCAAACCAGAGGCACTATTGACCTGTCCATGAAGGACGAATTCCTAAAAGCAGCCGAAGAACAAGCAAGAACACAACGTAAGCAATCTCAACTTGCGAATATATATGAAGATCAAACTCAAGTTTGGGGTTCCGGATTCTCAATCTTGTTGGTCTAGCCAACGCAGGAAGAATGAGACGAAGTTTGACATGAACGTGGCAAACTGAACTAAACAAAATCCAAGAAAAACTAAGCACGACGACAGCCATATGTAGGGCAGTGGCCAAAGGATGGGCACTGCTCACACGGGACCCACGCGCACGCAACCATATGGGTACATGGGCCTTGGGCCAAAAAATACGGTGACACGGTGCTAGACAGATTTTGTCCGCGTTCATATTTCGACAATTCCTGTTGCTCTGGATGGAATTAAGAGGTTATGCTGAATCGTTGGAAAGCTTATCTCGTAAGCTTTACGTAGAGTGCTCATTTGCTTCATTTGGATATCGTATGTGGCCTAAGCGGGCTGCTCCTGGATGGACGGGTTTGACTCGGCAACAACTTGCATTTCTTCTCGGCTTGGGCTCGAGGGTCAGGGAATTTTTGAACTTGGATGTGAATTGTTGTATCTCTATTGAAGAAGGCGTGAATGGCATGGCATGAGGGTTCATGCCATTTTGACGCTTTCCTAATCCCTCAGCTAACTAGTGGGCATAGTGGGAGTAGTGGGAGCAAGCTCGCCAGTGATGTCCTCATCACTATATCCTTGTAACAACAACTTTGAACATTGTTAACTTTTGAATTATTGTTTAATTTTACAATTATTGAGTTACATATCTATTATTCATTTGCTACATATATTAGTCTATTCAATCTCCACATACTACTAACCAATACAGGGACAGACCTTGCTATCACCTTACTACCACGTGTACTCGGATTATCACGAATCAGCTACCGATTGCACCGTCTGCTTGTGTGGTAAGAATTTGTAAGAGCAAAGTAAATGTTTGAGTGAGTCTGACTTGAGTGATTCCACTACCTATTAGTTCATACAAAAATATGTACCTGTACATTCTCTTGTTTGCTACTAATAATGGCAGGTCACACATTCTATCCTCATGCGAAGAAATACAATGTATTTGCTCCATCTCCTTGTAATGAAATGCTTGATGACTATGACTCAGATATGCTTATATTGACTTAAAATATTGAGACAAGGTAAAATAAAGGTAAAAGAATATTATAATAAATTTTAAACCTTGCCGAGATTAAGTGGATTAATTAAATGTGAGGACGCAACTGAGATTAGATTTTTTTAAGGAATTAATATAGATATTTAGAATATTCTTGTTCATCAAACATACAATTGTCTTTCACAACTATTCAAATGTGCCACTAAAGTTGAAACTATGCTTGATAAATCACTCAAAGAATTTTTATCTCCATTAGATATGTTGGCACTTCGCAGAAAGGTATGCATCGTCGGAAAAAAAGTGGATGAAGAATAGAAAAACGAATGAAGAATAAATCATTGCTATCACATGTGCAAATGAAGATCAAACAACTGGAATTGCACCTAATCCAACTGAAGAGCCCCTACAAGGTAATGAAAAAAGTGATTCCCATGCTCAATGTGATAATATTTCTGATGACCAAAATTTATCTGGTAGTCATGCTATAGTAATTGTTAGTGGCATCTGATAAAGAAAAGTTGTGCAAGAATGCTTCACTTTTAGCAATTACACAACTAGGGAACGAACATATCTTTGGTACCCATTAATTGCATTGATAATGGACATGTTCACGTTGCAGGCCAGAAAGATGAATTAAAATTGACATCTTCTTTGAGTACTCTAAGTTACATTGAAGTCGATAATTTAAACGATTTAGAGGAGAAATTCACTGTGGCATCCTCTATTTTGTCGTATGTCACTTGTATTTTCGAAAACCCAAAAATAAATTAAAAGGGAATTGTTATATACGAAACCCTGTTTTAAATTAATTTAAACTAGGTTTAAGCCAAAACCCTAGTAAACCCTTTAGGAAAATTCTGGAAAAATTCCAGTAATTCCTTGACGCCATCACCAAGCAACCCTCTAAGTTTCATCTCCAAATTTCAAAGCTAGCTCCTGATCCCTTGAAGTTTTGCCGTTTTGTCGGGAGCTCGTCAAACCAATAAAATAATGAGCAAACGAGACAATCTCGTGCTCAAATTTGGAGGAGACCTTTTTGAAGCCTAATCCGAATTACCCTCCAAATTTCAGCCCAATCCAGTAAGGGAAACTCTGTTTTCTTGTTAAACAAGCCCGCAGCCTATCTAAATTCTACTCGGATTAGAATTCGAGTCCTAATCCAACCCCTCTTAGCCCAAGGCCCACCCCAGGTCGTCCAAGACACTATATAAACCACCCAAGACCCCTGTCCCAAGTGCTCATCACGAAATCCCTCAAGTGCCAAACCCTAGCCGCCAAAATCCTCCCCACCGAAATCCTTTTCTACAGATCCCTCTCTGTACCTTGACCAAACTCAAGATTAGATGGTGCCATGTTGTAGATCTTGTCGAGACGATCAAGATGCATATATGGATCGCCCAGTTTGGCCAAGAAACGAGGGAAAAAGCTCACCGAGTTTGGCGCGCCGCCGCCGCTTCGCCACCGCGCCCGCCGCCGGATTTCAGCATGAAGCCGCTTCGCCCGACGCGTGTCCCCACCCGCCGCCAGATTTCGCTACCGCTGCCGCGTGGGCCAAGCGCCTGCGTCCCCGCCGCCACGCGTCGCCACGATTGGCCGTCGCCACCACCACCACCGTCGCGCCACGTCGCCGCCGCGCCATCTCTCGCCGCGCCGCGCCGCCGCCAACCCGCTTGCGCCACGCGTCCTCCGCCTGCCGCGTTCACGCACAAGACGCTGCGCGTCGATCCAGCGCTTCGCCACGCGTCGGCTTGCCGTTCGCCGTCGCCGCAGACCACTCCGTAGCCGCCGTGTGCCTCAAATTGCCATTGCAAGGCTTCGCTTCGCCCAACCGCCGGTTCGCTGATTGGCCGGTTTTCTCTGCTTAAACCGGTTTATTCTTTTCCAGCTTTTCTGATTTATCCTAAACTTCCAGGAATTGTTCCGGGAGCATCCGAACTCCAAATTAGGTGATTCCAGAGCCATTATTTTCCATAAATCCCCTAGAATTTTATATATTTTATTTAGCTATATGTTATGTTGATTGTTTTGCTGTTTCTTGCACATATGCATATACGTGTAGATCGTCCGTATTCTCGTTGCTCGGAAGGTTTGCAGGAGCCGTTCGGAGGAGGATTCCAAGACCCGGAGTACTACCAAGGCAAGATAATTGCATCTTGCTCTCCCAATTTACAAAACTCACCCGTTTATTGTTTTTATTTTTCTCATGCATAAATTGATGGGAAGGGTAGAAACCTAATATTCACACTGCGTCATTGACCCTGTGAATTATCCTTTATTGCTGCCTTAGTTATTTTCCTAGCCTATCCTTGTGCATAGTTGCTAGTGCTCGTGGGTTGGTAGTTGACTAGGTTCATCATTTAATTATTCTTGTGACTTGGTATGACTGGAGATGCTGAGTTACTTTAACCTAATCAACTAAAACCTACGTGGCGTGTGTTGACTAAAGGTGGCATAGTCGGGTGGTTTTGTGTAATGTGGATTGTGTGGAGGTAGTCACCTTGATCTAAGGACTTCGGACGTGTGCCAATCCAGCCAAACCGAACAAGCGCAACCATAAGTGCTAGCATTAGCATGTCGGCCAAACATGTGCTAGTCCTGGCTTAGTAATTAGGGAAGACTGTTAACACACTTTACTTCGAAAAGATCGGGCTGCGATCCGTTGGCTCAAGTGGGGGCCCGAGTGCTAAACCTTAGAGGGGGTATCGGTGTTAACAGAGGGAACTAATGAATCGCCTTGTATTGTTACTTGGTCTGGGCTCCTAAGGAAGAGCTAAGATGCAAAAGTACCACTCGGCTTATGGGTAAAGTGTGCTACACTCTGCAGAGTTAAAACTATCATGATAGCTGTTCCCACGGTTATGGGAGGGGAGGTAGGCCGTACATGGTAGTCTCATGTGTTTAATAATAACCTGATGGGATGGTTTTCGTTTGAGTATTCGAGGCTTGTGAAGTTTTGCGGAGGAGCTTTCGAAGCCGAGCTCTGTTTGTTACTTTGGGGAGTCGTTCACCTTATTAATTGTTCAACAAATGTTTTTACCACATTTTAATTAATATTGACTAGTGTAGGTGTTTATGCAAAATAGCCACCGTATTCTTGTTTATATTCTTGCATCATTTATAAGGACTCTTTGCTGGGTAGCCGTGTACTCATTATACAAACCACGGATAAATTTGTATTCAGGAGAAGGATTAGATCCGGTGTATCTACAGGATCAGGAGGATCTTGTTCTGGACTTTGATGAGGATTAGCTGGCGCTCAAGGGTCGGATTGGAGCATCATCATACATTTTCCGATGCATATTTGAATTTCCGCACTCTAGTATATTATGGGCATTATTATGTCATCCTTAATCAAACAAGTGTAATAAGTAGTTGTGTAACAATTACTTTTGCATAATATATATTTTCTCTTAGCTATTTGTGATTGTGTGATGATGTTCAACAAACTGTCGCTCACAAGTTGCTAGCATTGATCTCTAGGACTAGCAATGAATTGTGAGTGGATCCCGGTGAAGCCGGGGTTGTAACATTCACTCCACATTCTGATAACCATGGATATCAAGAAATTATCTTTATGTTATTAGCAAATATACACTACAAGATAACATATTACTACCAGTGGTTCTACTGCTTGTAAAAACATAAAATTCCAAGCGGCACTACAGCTCGGAATGACTTTCATGTTTAAAATCTGTTGTACCGCTTGGAAATGTCGTTTTGGCAGCTGTTCCACCGTTTGTAATTATAAATTTAATTGCGTGCAGTACAACCGCTTTGAAAACTTATCTAGAGTAGTAGAACCGCTTTGGACCTGGATTGGCGGGTAAAGAAAAACGTTTGGCGGTCCCGCGGCCGGCGATCCAATTAATTAGTCACATACCCTCCCAATGGTAAAAACCCCCAAATCCATCCCGCCATACCAAATACCTAGGTCTGCTCAGAGAGCTCCTCGTGTGCCCAAATCCATAAAAAATCCACTGCCTAGGTCTCCCTCCGCCGATTCATTCCCAAATCCAATCCACAAATCCATCATTCAGTCATTTGTTCCTTCAATCTTAAATCCTAGCAGCGGCAGCGGAGGCAAAAGCCCTAGAATGGGCGAAGACAACCCTGCAGCAGCAACTCTACACCTGCGGCTGTGATGGCATCGTCCCGGCAGCGGCGGTGAGCCGTAGCGACAGCAAGAACGGTGCCTCAGAAGCAGGTGAGTCAATCTCCTGCAGTGACTAGCTGTGAGTCTCCTACAGTGGCCCAAGCAGTGATTTTGGCATCCCTACTGCGAGCAGGAACGTTGAGCTATCAAGGGGAGGCTGCTGTTGTGTCCTCAGAAGGGAACCATTTAGGAAAAACAAGCAACTACAGGTAGAATCTCTACACATTAGTGAATGCTACTCTGTAGAGTATTTTGTTGATTCGCAAAAAAATGCCATGCCATACATTCAAATGTTATCCAGCAATTCGTTCATGTATTTAGCCATGTGGTTTTTTTGCATGTGGCTTCCTCTCCGCTAAGGCTAATAAGGCTACGGCAGTGGCTCCACTTCCATCTTTCCTGAAGGTAAAAGAAAAGCCCCTCTTTAATATGTTCCTTTTGCGGTTAAAATTCCAAAATCGTGTTGATTGAGATCTTGCTCTGTGTGCTCTGTAGATTGTATTTTAATCTGCAATATATAACTTGCATCAGAGAGTCGGCATGCATAAGCAGTGGTTGAATGAGCCTAGGTAAAAAAATAACAGCCAACTTTATGATTTAGAAATAATGCTAACAAGACATACTTAACAAAAGTTAATGGTGAAAATGTAGGCACTCAAAGCCGTATGTGGATGGTGTCAAAAGCTTCATAGAATTTGCTTTTACGAATTCATCAAAAGGAAACCAAATTCGATGTCCATGCAAAAAGTGTGTGAATAGTTGTTGGTATGAAAGAATAGTTGTTCATGAACATTTGATATGTGAAGGATTTTTAGAAGGATACACCACATGGATTCTTCATGGAGAGAAAGCATCACCTAGTAAACAACATAGGGAACCTACATTACAATTTGGACCTTGGTCACAAACAGAGCAAGCTCAAGATGATATAATGGAAATGCTTAATGATATAGGATGTGGATATGAAGGTGCCACCGATGACGACTGTAGTGATGACAATGATTTAGGAAGTGTAGATGAAGATGTTGAGGCTTTCTATAATTTAGTAGAAGATGCTAGTAAACCATTATATCTTGGGTGCAAATTCACAAAGCTACAATTTATAGTGAGGCTTCTTCATACAAAATTCTTTGGTGGATGGACAAACAATAGTTTTGATACTCTTCTGGACTTGCTTAATGAGGCCTTTCCATTGGGTACTTCACTTCCAAAGAATTTCTATGAATAAAAAAAAATAGTGAAGTGCCTTGGATTAGGCTATGAAAATATTGATGCTTGCAAAAATGATTGTGTGCTTTTCTAGAAGGATAACGCTAGAAGGGATTCTTGTCCAAAATGTAATACCTCTAGATGGAAGATAGAAAGGAAGAATCCTGATGGGAAGCGAGTCCATAGGGTTCCACATAAAGTTCTTCGATATTTTCCGATAAAGAAAAGATTCCAGAGGTATTATATGTCCGCAAAATTAGCTACAGATATGAGGTATCATAGTGAGGGGCGTCCAAGGAATGGGTTAATGTGTCATCCTGCAGATTCAACAGTCTGGAAGGATTTTGACAATAAGTATCCAGATTTCAGTTCTGATTGTCGCAATATAAGATTTGCTCTAGCTACAGATGGCATGAATCCTTTTGGAAACTTTAGTTCAACACATAGTACATAGCCTGTTATCTTGATTTCTTACAACCTACCACCATGGATGTGTATGAAGCAACCAAATTTTATCTTGTCATTACTTATTCCTGGTCGTAAATGTGTTGGCAAGGATATGAATGTTTACTTTCAGCCTTTGATTGATGATCTGCTAGTTTGTTGGCATGAAGGTTTTAGATCTTATGATGCTGCAACCAAAGAATGGTTTCAACTGCGTGCTGCCTTGTTGTGGACAATTACAGATTACCCGGGTCTCGGATATGTTTCTGGACAAGTTACTGCTGGGGAGGTGGGATGTGTGTGCTGCCACTTAGAAACATGTTCCCGTTATATATCAAAATGTAAAAAATTCTGCTTCATGGGGCATCGTACTTTTTTGGAAGAGAGTCATAACTTTAGAACTGATGATAAGTCTTTTGATGGTACTATGGAGTTCAGAAAAGCACCAATTCGTCTTTCTGGAGATGATGTTTTGAATCAAACAAAGGATATTGTAAATAATTTTAGTAAAGATCCAACTGGGAAAAAGACACCACGAAAACGTAAACGTAAGGAAGGCGAACCAAAAAAAATTTGGAACAAGAAGCCTATGTGGTTACAGCTACCATATTGGAAGGATGTATTGCTTAGACATTGTCTTGATATAATGCACATTAAAGGCAATGTATGTGACAATATAGTAAATACAGTGATGAATATCGATAAAAGATCTAAAGACAACTTGAACTCTCGTTTGGATCTACAAGAACTTGGTTTTAGGAAGAAACTTCACCCAATTTCTTTGAATGATGAAGTTTATTTACCTCCTGCATGTTATGCTATGGATTCTAGTGAGAAGAAATTGTTTTGTGAAATGTTGAAGGGTGTTAAATTTCCAGATATATATGCATCTGATATTCGAAGTTGTGTAAATCTTGAAGAGAAAAAATTAGTTTCCCTAAAAACACATGATCGCCATATCCTTCTGGAGCACTTGCTCCCATTAGCTGCCTCTAGAATTTTACCTGAAAATGTAAGTGCAGCACTGGTTCGTGTTAGCAACTTTTTCAAGAAAATGCTTTCTCCCATAATTCGTGTGAGTGATATGGAGGCACTTAGAATATGAAATTGCTGAGACATTGTGCCTTCTAGAAAAGTTCTTTCCACCATCTTTTTTCGATCTCATGGTGCACCTTATGGTTCATCTCCCATCTGAAGCAAGAATTGCTGGACTAGTCCAATTCCGTAATATGTACTCTATAGAAAGGTATACTAATAGCATGTAGAAGATTTTGTTTGTAATATTTTCATACTATACTATTCATGATTAAATTATGTAAAATTTGTAGATTTTGGTTAAGATTGAAGGGATATGTTCGAACAAGAAGTCATCCAGAAAGGTCTATTGCTGAAAATTATGTATTTGATGAAAGCATGACATTTTGCTCATGTTATTTGCATGGTTGCGATACTAGATTCAATCAACAACATAAAAATGATGGTGATCGTGATAGTGAGTTTGCAAATTCTTCCTACTTGAACAATATGGGCCGTGGCTTAGTTAGGAAGTGCACGGTTACACTTGATCACCAAACTTGGCTTCAAGCTCATAGATATGTCTTATTTAGTTATGAGCATATTGATCCATACCTAGAGTATGTTCTCAAACTAATTTTATTAAGTCATTATAAGCAGCATAGCTCTCGTCTTACTTAGATTATATGTGCAGACAACATTTGGAGTATCTTTCTTCAATTGGTCATCAAATGAGGCATGAGAGAGAAAGTATACAGCACACAACATTTCATGAATGGTTTAGATTGCATGTAAGACCGTAAATGAAATTTCATTTATAGTTCATATGCAAAATTTGGTAATAAGTGTATCAATAACTAAACTAATGGTATTAATAGGTGAATGATCTATTAGCACGAAGTCAAGACGTACTAGAGGAGATTCGTACATTGGCCAGTGAGCCATTCATGGTTGCAACAAAATATAGTAGCTATACTATAAATGGGTATAATTTTCACACAAAAAGTTATGATGACGGTAGGCCTGTTCAAAATAGTGGGGTGGCTACTGTTGCCAAAACTACTAGTTTCTCTAGCTCCAAGGATCAAAATTCGCAAACAGGAGATGTAACGTACTATGGTGTCATCAAAGAAATACTTGAGTTAGACTATCATAGGAAGGGTAACATTGTTTTGTTTAAATGTGATTGGGTTGATGTTCGTGAAACGGACAAGCGGGTAAAAACTGATAAATTTGAAATCACAACAGTGAATTTTGGTCATTTATATAACACTGGAGAGAATCTATCTGATGAACCATATATTTTAGCATCACAAGCAACTCAAGTGTATTATGTTTAAGATCCTATTAACAAAGATTGGTATTTTGTCATTCAATCAAGACCAAGAGACATATATGAGATGTCTCCAGAGGAAGAAAATGCAGATGCAGCAGTAATTGATATCACTCAAGAGATACCTATCTTGAATGTTGATGTGGATAGAGAATTCAGTGTTTATGAATGTGTAAATACTCTTGAGAGGCAAGATATTGATGGTGTAATTGTTGGTCAGTCAGATAATACAATGAGGAAGTAAGAAATTATGTTGTGCCTTTTATGTAAATAACATTGCTAAGTCATCATACAATCACTTGTGTCCTTTTCTTGTTATCAAGGAAAGAGTTTATACTTCTATGTATGTATTTCATGCAGGAAAAAGCATGGAGGACGACGAACCAGGAAATGATTATGAAGAGGAAAGACGCACAACAATTGCTAGGAACAAAGAGGCATTGAAGGCAGCAGGGCTTAGTATGCCAACAAATATTATGGCTACTATAGCTGCAACAAGAAAAAAGGTTAATTTTTCTTTCTTAATTTTGTTTCGATCAAATCACATATCTTTTATCCATGTAGTGTTTATTTGACAGCACGTGTGGTTAATGTAGAATACATCACAAGCAAGTATTGGTAGGCACATATCAACTCGAAATGCTCGCCAAGAGCCTCCTCAGTTACGAAAGCGTGCTTTCAGCAATAACCAAAGATCAAATGATGGTGCTGATCAAGCACGACCTCAACATAGAAGGTGCTCTCATGTCAACAATCAGGAGGGAGACATAAATGAAGATTCCAATTATGATGTTGTGATGAAGACCTACAAATGCATGACGATGCAAATGAAACATTGAATTCAGGTAAAGTAACAAGAATAATATGAAGATCATACCATTGTAAAATTTATTCATCTGATTATAACATAGCACATTGTTTGTAGAGCCAAACAAGAAACATAAAGGCCAAGGCCACACCGTGAAACATGATATTTGGATGAGGAAGAATAATGAACCAAAACTTCATGTTGACTATAATGAAAAGAAACAGCCTATTGGAGCACAGGCTGCACCCCTGGCTAATTTTATATCCACAATTGTGAGGTCTGGTATACCATTAGACTCTACAAACTGGTTTGAAGTTGAAGAACAAAAGAAGCTTGATCTTTGGGACATAGTGCAGGTCGCTTCCTTGTCCTTTATTTTTCTAAAAATTGCATATTATGCCAATTTACATTTGATAGAATTGTTCACTGATTTTTTTCCTTATTTCTATTTTTTAATAAAGCTGTTTTTTGATGTGACTGACAACCTTCATGAGTGGTGACGGCGTGCTCTCCGCTCAACCACTGCGGATCACACCCTATCAGATTTCTATCTTGCTAGCCGATCAGCTCGAGCTCAGTTCGATTCGGCGAGAGAGCGGCAAGGAGCGACGTCTTGAGTTTACCTGTGTTCGGACCCCTCGCGGGTAACAGTCCTACTCCTGCCGAACCTTAGCTCTTTTCCGTGTTGTGGTTGTGTGGAATGCGATTACAGAATGTTTCGAACCCCCCTCCCCTCTCTCTCTCCTCCCCTTTAATAGAAGCCTTGAACTGGCGGAGAGAGCCGAGGGGGTAGACAGTACAGTACGCTTAATACACTGATAAGACATGAGGGACGGATGAGAGACGAAAGCGTCTTTGCATCAGGTCGAGAGGCGCCGCCACGCAAACTCCGCAAGTGGCCTCGGATCGTGCGAACACGCCGATGAGAGAACGAGTGGGACCTCGCTGCTCTCCCGACACGGGCGGCCATCTTGACGACGGTGAACTCTCTCTCTGCCAGTCAATTCCGCTGCGCCACAGTGACAGTTGATCAGACCTGCAGAGGTCACTGTGGTGGTAATCATCTCTTCATCTGTCTATCCGTGCGTAATGTCGCATTGAATGCGTCCGTCCTTCGCAGCAGGGGAGCCGCCGCCGAAGACTCCTTTTCGACGCCTCGCCACATGGGCCCCGCTGATGGGGGGCCTTACGTCTTGCCGAGGGCTCGCCACGCCGCTGGGCCCTGCGCGCACGTGGGGCCCTCGCCGCACTCGAGGGGCTCGCCCGCTGACGCTGGGCTCGGTCGCCACCGACGTGTGGGCCCCTCGCCGGCGCTCGAGGGGCTCGCCACGCTGGGCTCGGTCGCTTCGCCGACGTGTGGGGCCTCGCCACGCCATTGGGCTCGACTGTCACCGACGCGTGGGGCCCGCGGACGCGCTCTTGGCCTTCCTTAGGACTCTTCATATCCCGGTATTTATTGTACCGACAGTAGCCCCCGGGTCCACCATGATACGCGAACCGTCGAGCCGATACTCCGCCGTTTCTTGCGACGGAGATTTAATCGTGGGGCCCCCCCGCGGCCGGACGACGCCTTATTCTCCACCTGCGCACGATCTTCCTTGGGGAACCGTACCGCATTTTCGTGGGAAACCGAAGCGCGCGGGGCAATGATGGCGCCGCGCGTGCATGAGTGGGGGCGGAATTCAAACCGTCGCGCTCCCGCCCCTTGCCTATAAATGCTTCGCCCCTTGGCGCCGTGACGAATCCTTCCGCGCGCCAAAGTGCTTTGAGCTGCCACCTGCTTTCCTTTGCCACCGCCACCAAATTTCTTCGCCCCTTAGTTCTCACCACCGTACTTCCGCCATCTTCCAATGGCTCCTAAGCGCAGCAAGGGTCGCCGCGGGGACGTTGCTCCGGCCGCGCTGCCACTTGGTCCAGCTTTGCCCGTCTCCGCCGCCGACGAGGAGACGGTGACGCGGCTCCGAGTGTTCGTGCCGCCATCCTCCGCCCAGTTCCGCGCCGGCACCATGGTGCCAAGCCCCCGTGACGGGAAGATCATTACCTTTACCTGGGCGGTGCTGGCGGGGCTCGTCCCGCCGTACTCTGAGTTCTTCTTGTGGGTGCTCGCCTTCTACGAGGTCCAGGCAGCGCACCTTCCCCCAAACACCATCGTGATGCTGGCCATCTTTGTCCATCTCTGTGAAATGTTCGTGGGGGCGTGCCAAGTCTCCCCGCTGGCGCCGTTCTTCACGCCGCACGTGAGCTCGCGCCGGCGGGTCGTTGAAGTCTGCTACTTCACGCTAGCGATGCCGCCGCTTTCATCCCGCCGTGATCAAGTCCAGCTGGAAGGATCGGGCGCGACGATGGTCAGACGTGGAGGATTCCGATGGTCGCGATGATCTTGCCTTCCCGAGGGGTCTGCAGAATCCTCGCCACCGGGCGGTCTCGCCGACGACTTCGGCGGAAATGGAGGTGATCTTTGGGCGCAGATTGCCGAAGCTCCGCCAAGAACGGGCTCATCGGAACCCATGTGGCGGCAGACTTCTTCTGGCGCCGCCTCGCCCGCTCGCATGAGGGCGCGCCCGTCTGGCAAGATATGGCGGCGATGATGAATCCGGGTTCTTGAGGTGAGTGTTCTTTCATTCTTCGGGCCTTCTCACTCATGAACGTCCTTTCCTCTTTTTGGTTGCTTGCCAACTCGCGGCTTCTTCTTTTTATCGCCGACCACGGAACGTCTTGGGAGGATGTGCTCTGGCGATGGTGGCGGGACTACTATCCGTGCTACCGCCGACATTTCTCGCTGCGAGCATCCGCCTTCTGCGATCGGCCCCACGAGGCAAGAACCCTGCATTTATGCGCGGCGCCTCCCATGGAGGTTTCGGTCCCATGGTCCAAGTGGCCGGGGACCTCAGAACTGCGGATCCTCCGCCGACGATCGCTAAAGCTCCGCGTCGCTTCTCCTCTGTCGTGGCGGCCGACTCGACCGCGCTCTTGAAGCGCCACCATCCTCTCCCAAGACGATGATGATGAGGAGGAGAGGCGAGCCCAAAGGCTCCGCCTTCGAGTCTGAGTCGCCTCTTTCGGCCCCCTCCGTGGGGCCCTGCTGCCGACGCCGCCGCCGCCGCTGGCGAGCGCTGGCGACTCTTCGAATCGGCGCCTCTGCGCGGTTTCTTCCGTCTGCGGCACCTCCAGCGTCGGCTTAAGCCGTCGCTGTCAGCTCCTCTTATACTGGCACCTCCCGTACCGCTTGCTTGTCGCTTGGCCGTGGTGCAGGACTCGCCGCCCTCTGCCTCCTACAACGGGAGGAGGGGCGGCGGCGCCTGCTCCGCGACCAAGCGGTCTAACACTGCCCCCCTCTTCCTTCGCTTTTGGGGGCGCCGCTTCAGGTAACTTTCTCTGCGTTCATGTACATTTCGTGTTAGGGTTAGCATGCCAGATGTTTTTCGCATACCTGAACCCTTTTGGCTTTTCTTCGCAGGATAGAGCGGACGCTGGGGCCTCAAGCTCCATTCCGCGCGATCCGCCAGCCCCCAGCTTGCCGACGGCCCCTTCGACGGAGACGGCCCCTCCAGCTGTGGTGGGTGCGCCGGCGTTGAGACTGGAGGACCTTCCGGCCACTGCCCTAGCCGACACCGACGCCATCTCTGCCATCGCCGCCGACGTCGGGCGCTCCTTCGAAGCGCTTCGTGCCCTCTCCCACACTTGGGCAGCGTGGGAGGGCGCCCTAGCTTCGGTGGAGCGAGTCGCCGGCGAGTTGCGGCGAGCCCTCGACCGGGAGACCGCTGCGAGGGAAACGGCGACCCTCGAGGCTGCGACGGCACAAGCCGCCGCCGCCTCGGCCGCCAAAGACGCTGCAGACCTTCGCGCCAGCTGGACCCGAGCGAACAATCTCGGGTCGAGGTCGCCGCCAGCCGCGTATCCATGATGGGCGGTGCCGCTCCGGCAGAAGATGATGACGACGAGGAGTAGCTGAACTCCCTTGTTTGTATCGTCTTGTATATAGAACCTGTCAATGCAAACTTTTGCTCTTTTTGCCACAAGTCTCGATTAAACTTTACGCAAATGCTTACTTGTGAAAAGAAGAACTGAGGCACTCGACCGCCAAAAGCTTTAGACAGAACGTTCTGCTGCAAGTGAGCGCTTTTTCCTTAGGCATGTGGTTACTTCAACCCTTATGGCCGCTCGGCAAACCGACCTTGAACGTTGCGTGGCGAGAACTCAGCTTCCGAAAGTGGTCTAGACGCTGGTGCCGTCGTTGGCGCAGTGCCCAGACCGAGCAGACACACCAGGCTAGAACCCGCCTTCCGTCCGCCTCGCCTCGTCCAGCCGCAAGCTTAAGCGTTCGCCCTTGCAACTAAGGGGCCATCAGTCTTAAGTACTTTTTCGCTACCAGCTTTCAACATAATGTTTTCTAACAAACGTTAGCATTGTCGCCGACGTACTCTGCCTGGCCTGGCATTTCCGCCTCAACTGCCTCGGCAGTTCTTCCGCCTCCTCCCTCCAGCCGGGGAGCTGTGGCAGGAATGGTGACGTCTCCTCCAGATGCGGGAGCTGCGCCAGGAAAAATGTCGTCCCCGCCAGGATTGGGGGCTGCGACAGACGGCCGCGTGAGTCTTTCTTCAAAGACCCCGGCCGGAATAGGTGCCCTCGACGATGCAATCTGGGATAGCTTATCCGCCATATAGTTGTCACGGCGAGGGATGTGCGCGAAGCCCAAACCCTCGAAATGCCGCTCCAACCGGCGCACCTCCGCCAGGTAGGCCACCATGGCGGGATCCGAACAGTGAATTCTTCCTCGCCGGTTGATGACCGGAGAGAGTCGTCTTTGACTTGTACCACGGATGCCCGTGGTCGGCCACCCCGAGCCGGCGAGTAGCCCTTCGTACTCCGTGGACGTTGTTGGTTGCGCTGAACTTCAAGACCACCAGTGCGGACGATGTCGCGGTGGGAGACACCAGGCGACACCACCAATTTCCCTTCGGTAGGAACGAGCCGTCAAGAAGAGAGTCCACGACGAGGTCTTTGGGGTGCCTTCAACTCTCTCGTCACGGAGTCCACTACGACGAACTCCGCCAGAGCTTGCCCTTTGATGGCCGTTCGGAGAGCGAACTTGAGGTCGAACTCTGCCAGCTCCATAGCCCACTTGGCGATGCGGCCCGTCGCCTCGCGGTTGAAGAGGATCTCCCGCAAGGGGTACTTGGTCAATATTGTGATTTCTCGCCCCTGGAAGTAGTGAAGCAGCCTCCGGGACGCCGTCAACACGGCATAGAGCATCTTCTGGTGTTGTGAATACCTTGTTTCGGCGTCGTGGAGGACTTTGCTGATGTAGTAGATGGGGCGCTGAACACCTTCTCTTCCGCCACCAAGACCGCTGGCCGACCACTGGGTGTTCGCCGACATAAAGGATCGTGGCTCGCCGGGTCCGGGCGACCAAAGACGCAGGCGGGAAGTGAGGTACTTCTTTAGCCCGTCGAACGCCTCCTGCGCCTCCGTGGTCCATTCGAATTGGTTGGTCTTCTTCAGGATCCTGAGTAGAGGGAGACTTTTATCCCCCAGGCGAGCTATAAAGCGGCCTAGGGAAGTCAGGCAGCCCAGCAAGCACTGCATCTGGCGAAGTCGCATCGGGGGCTTCATGTTCTCGATTGCCGCGATCTTGTCAGGGTTCGCCTCAATCCCCCTTTGGGAGACGAGGAAACCCAGCAGCTTGCCCGACGGAACGGCGAAGACACACTTCTCAGGGTTGAGCTTGATGCAGTACTTTCTCAGGTTGGCGAAGGTTTTCTCCAGGTCGCCGATCAACTCCTCCGTCTTCTTGGATTTCACCACCAGGTCGTCGACGTACACCTCCAAGTTCTGCCCTATTTGGGGGGCGGTGAGCGATGTGCATGGCCCTCTGGTAGGTTGGGCCTGCATTCTTCAATCCAAATACCATCCTCGTGTAGCGATGAGCGCCCATGGGCGTCACAAAAGTCATCTTGTCTTCGTCTTCTTCCGCCATGCTAATCTGGTGGTACCGAGTACGCATCCGAAGCCTGTTTGCTCGCACCATGCCGTGGAGTCGGCGATGAGGTCGATCGCGGGCGTGGTACGGATTCTTCGGGCATGCCTGTTGAGGTCGGTGAAGTCGGCGACATCCTCCACCGCCTGTTGGATTTCTTGGCGAGGACGGGTTCGCGAGCCACAGGATGGGCGGCGCTCGAACGACCCGCCCTCGAAGCTTGTCCACCTCTGGCGATAACGGCTCGACGCTCCACCGATCGCTCAACCTTCGATAACCGGTCCCGCGGGGAATGTTGCCAACTTATGTTCAATCACCTCGCAGGGACCCGGTCATGTCGGACGGTTGCCAAGCAAACACGTCTGCGTTAGGATGGAGGAAGAAGACGAGCGCGCCTTCCTATTTGGCGCCGAGAAGCGCCCACGAACGGTCTTCGCGGGTCGACTTCGCTCGGGAGATCACCTTGACCTCCGCAGACGAGCCGTGAGGCACGGATCTTCGCGGAGGAGCTCCAGAGTCGGCTTGATTTACGACGCCGATCGCCCGCCAAAGCGAGAGCATCCTTGTCGCGGCGGGCGCCTCCGGACGGTCCACTTTCATGATGATGGGGCCAGCTGGCCCCAGAATCTTCACCACCATGTACGCATAGTGGCAGGCCGCCATGAACTTGGTCAGCGCCGGCCGACCCGAGATGGCGTTATGTACGGAGGTCAAGTCGGCTACCTCGAACTCGAGCATCTCCGCGCGGAAGTTGTCGAGCCTCAAATGTTACCGAGGTCGACGCGCTGAAGGGACGGACTCGGCCCGCGCGATGCCAAGAATGGAAGCGCGGTCGAAGTTCTGCTGCTTTGGGCTGGGCGCCTTGGCGACTCGGGCGGATAGGAGGTTGAGAGAGCTTCCTCCGTCCACCAGCACCCGCCCTAACTTGACATTCCGGACCGTGGGCGCGACCACGATTGGGAGATGACCCGGGCCGGCGGTACTGGCTGGGTGATCGGCTTGACTGAATGTGATCAGCTGCTCCGACCACACCAGCTGCCTCGCTGACCCAACGCCGGGCACGGCGGCGCACACCTCTCTCATCGCACGCTTGAAACTGGCATGGGACGGATAGGTGGCCGATCCGCCGTGGATAACGGCTATTTCGCGCTCCGCCTGCTGAAAACCAAGCGAAGCCGATTCTTGCCCTTGCGGCGCTGGGACGCTTCTTCTTTGCCGTGGGCCGCGCTTTGTCCACCAATTTGTCGACGACATGGCAATCGGCCAAGTCGTGGGAATTGTTACGATGAATGGGACAGTAAGTCCTTCCATCCCACTCACGGGGACGGCGGTCTCGCCCCTCGTCGCGACCGCGGGGGCCGCCGTGGCCACGGTGGTCGCCATGGCCGCCCTACGGGGACGCTCTGCCGCCGCCGCGACCTCCTCCTTTTTCTACCCCCGCGCTCACGCGCGGCCGGCATTGTGTCGTCGTCGTCATCGTCAAGCTTCGGCGGCGAGACTGTCGGTCTCCGCCTTTGCGCTTCTTCTTGTCCTTGCCGCCGGATTTTTGAGGTCCGGCCTCGCCGCCGCCATGCCCCTCGCCTTGCGGTATGGGCGAGCGAGCCTCACTGAAGGGCGACTTGTGGGCGCGGTGAAGAGTTCTTCCGTCGTCTTGATCTTGCGGGTGGCCATCTTCTCCTTAACCACAGGGTCTCGGCGCCTCCTAAAAGGCCATTACAATAGCGTCGATGGAGATGTCGGGGATGGTGTTGCGAATCGACCGAAGCTCCGGATATAGTCGCAATGCGCTTCTTCTTCTCGCTCCACATTGTGGAGATCGTCTTCGACTTCCGGCTGCTCGAGCGTGCCTCGAAGTTGGTGATGAAGAGCTCGGAGAGCTCCTTCCACGACCCCACAGACTCCGGGGATAGGTTCATGAGCCACGAGCGGGCTCCGCCGGTGAGGACCGCGGGGAAGTAGTTCGCTAGAACCTTCCCCGACCCTCCAGTCGGTTGCATCACCGTGGTGTAGATCTGCAAAAACTCGTAAGGGTTGGTAGACCCATCGTACTTCTCGATGGTGGCGGGCTGGAACCTCTCCGGCCACTGCACTCGGCGCAGCTCTTTGGAAAAGGCGCGGCAACCGACGTCTGGAGCCTCCTGCGCCCTGAGACCGCCCTTAAATCCCGCGCCCGCCGTCCGGACGGCGCCAAGAGGCGCCGCCCTCCGGCGGAGGCGGCCCCACGGAGTCCTCCTGCTGGCCCCATGAACGGCAGCTTCTGGTGTGGTCGCGCTCTTGATCGTGTCGCTGCATGGAGCTTGTCGCGAGTCTTCTCCGTGTCGTAGATGGCGGTCCTCAAGTGGGTCCGGAGATCCGCCCACCTGTCGCCCGGCCGGTCGATCCCGTAGGAGTTGCACGCCTCTGTCGTCGCCCCGCTCCTCTCGCCAGAGATCTGTGGGAGGATGTGGAGAAACAAAGAGGGAGGAAGCGGAAACACCGTTCCGCGCCCCGCAACTTGTACTACCTACCGCGGCGGCTTCACATAGCGGGCTAGCCGGCGGCGACCAGCGCCGCCGGAGAGTCCGGAGTTACGGAATCGCGGGTTGTCGGCAACAGGCCTCGCCGCATGGAGGTTTTATGCGAGTGCACTCCTCCAAGGCCGGCGCCGCCTAGCCGGGGCGGTGCTCTCCGCCAAGGCGCCAACCCTCGGCGGACGGCTACGCCCGGTGATCCATCGCCATTGCCGCGGCAGCAGCTCTAGCGGCCTTCTCGTCCATCGCGGATCGCTCATCGCCATCACCATCAAGAGAGGTCAAGAGCTCGGCGGTGCTAGCGCTCCCCTACGGCGCGCCATCGACGGCGTGCTCTCCACTCACCATGCGGATCACACCCTGTCGATTTCTATCTTGCTAGCCGATCACTCGAGCTCGATTCGATTCGGCGTAAGCGCGGCAAGGAGCGGCTGCAGAGTTTACCAGTTCGACCCCTCGCCGGTAATGATCCTACTCTGCCGAGCCTTAGCTCTTTTCCGTGTTGTGGTTGTGTGGAATGCGATTCTGAGAATGTTTGAACCCCTCCCTCTCTCTCCCTTTATACAAGCCTTGAACTGGCGGAGAGAGCGGGGGTAGGCGTCTGAAGACGCTTAGTACATCGATAAGGCGTGAGGGACGGGGCAGAGAGACGAAAGCGTCGCCATCTTTGTGCGAGAGGCGCCGCCCACGCAAACTCCGCAAGTGGCCTCAGACTCGTGCGAACACGCCGGTGAGAGAACAAGTGGGACCCTGCTTGCTCCTTCTGACACGGGCGGCCATCCTGACGGCGGTGAACTCTCTCTCTGTCGGTCAATTCCGCTGCGCCACAGTGACAGTTGATCAGACCTGCAGAGGTCACTGTGGCGGTAATCATCTCTTCATCTGTCTATCCGCGCGTAATGTCACAATTAATGCGCCCATCCTTCGCAGCAGGGGGAGCCTTCGCCCAGAAGACTCCTTTCGGGACGCTCCCTGCCACGTGGGCCCCGCTTGATAGGAGGGGGCCTTACGCGCGCCGAGGGGCTCGCCCACACGCCGGGCACGGTCGCCCACCGACGCGTGGGACCCGCCGGATCACCGAGGGCTCGCCACGCCTGCTGGGGGCTTGGTAGCACGCTGATCGTGGGGCCGCCGGATCTGTGAGGATTCGCCCATTTGGGGCTCGGTCGCCCGCTGACCCGTGAGGCCCGCCGGATGCACCGAGGGGCTCGCCCACGCGATGGGGCTGGTCGCCCGCGGCGTGTGGGGGCCTCGTCCGGCGCTCTGAGGGCTCGCGCGCCTGCTTGGGCCACTGTCGCCACCGACGTGTGGGGCCCTCGCCCGGGCGTGAGGGGCTCGCCAGCATTTGGGGCACTGGTCGCCCGCTTGACGTGTGGGGCCTCGCCCGCATCTTTGGGAACTGGTCGCCACTTTGACGTCTTTGGGGCCCAAATCAGCATGTTGGGGCACGATCGCCCACTTTGACGCGTGGGGCCCACCGGATGCGCTCTTGGCTTTCTTTAGGACTCTTCATACCCTGGTATTTATTGTACCGACAAGTGGGTAATGAAACAAGCTGCAATGAGATGGAGAAATTTCAAATGTGAAATAAAAAGGCTTTACTTCTCTCCAAATCAAGACTTAGCTGATGATCAACTTTTTGAAATAAAGATTGATAAGAGAGTCCCCAAATCTGATTGGATTTGGCTTGTGCGACACTGGAGAACACCTCAAAGCGTGGTACTGTTCAGTTCTGTTTTAATTAGTGAGAGTAGCATAGATTTATCTATCTTGGTTTGTATAATTGCTTCATCATTCTCTTAGGCTCTTAGTGAATCTGGAAAAGCAAATAGTGCTAAAATGACTCTGAATCATACCACTGGAAGCAAGAGCTTTGCTCGGGTCGCAGATGAATGGGTATTTTCTACAATAATACAAATATATATAGAATGCATGCATGTTATTTTCTAAAAGTTAATTGACCATGATAGTGATGATATGTAGTTTAAAGAGAATGGTTACGAGCCAGCCAGACTGATGGGGACGGGGGTCCCGATCTTCCGACAGGTATGGATAAACACGATTGGTGGAGAACTCGACGTTGACGATCCGACTTCCGATCAGAATTGATCTAAGCCTGCAATCGCTACACCACTGTCTCCGTTCGTTATCAACCACGCCAAGACACAGTTTACCTCTCCACGAAGGTTAATTCCTGCAAGCGAATCGAGAACACAAGCAAGAACACGGTAGATGCAATCTCAAATTCGATTACGAATAAGCGCACAAAGTTGGGGTTTCACAAACCGACACATCGGCGTAAATGCGACGGCGAGAATAATCTAAACAAAACCCAAGTCTAAACTAGCGATGACTCTTGAATTTATAGCGACGGCGGGGTTTGGGGCGCGCGACCCTAAGTACATGGGCCATGGGCGAAAGTGGGCGACACGGCCCGGCAGATCCGGCGATTCTGGTTGCAATATTGTTTCGACGATTCTACCGATCCATAAGGAATTTGGGCGTGAGGCTGGATCAATGAAAGATCTCATCGAGGGCTTATCCATGCATACCAAGAACGTCCAAAGCGGAGTCCGTATAAGGTCGTGGCATCCGTTTTAAGTTGAGTGCGGAAATGGCGAAGCCGGACTCGTGGACAAATTGGGCTCTTTCTTGAGCCGACCTTGCAAGGGCGTGACTTGTGGGACCAGAGGGTGCGAAGAGGTGGAGATCGCCTTCCTTGAATCGTCTTGAGCATGGGGAGGTGGCCACGGTGGAGGCCGAACTGCCGGCGGCGACAACGCAATATCGCATGATGAGATTGTCGGTACAGGCACGTGACACAGCCATGGTGCAGGTCGATGATGCCATATAGTTGATGATGGCACCGTAGTTGATGTAGATGATGTAGAAGATGCCGTGAAGTGTTGCCAACTTGTCGTAGATGATGAAGTAGTCGATCGAAAACTCGTCGACGTCCATGCTGGCGAGGTAGTCGACGAAAATATTGATGACCACCACACTGACGTAGTGTTGGTCATACCAATGATGGACATGGTCACATCACAGACATGAAGTTTTCATCCAAGCATATACTCGTAAAGATGGAAATACACAAGGACAAGCTCAAGACATGATTGTAAGTTATCACATATGGACATTTACTTAGATATATTCATTCAATGTTTAACTATAACCTTTATTTGATGTTCCCACTCTAGGAAAAAATACATGAGACTTGTGATAGCAAGCCTGAGCTAGTTGAAAAAGGCATCGACCAAGGTGATCTATTTAGCAACATATTTGGGAAGGAAAAACGAGCACGTGTGCGTGCTGTTGGCTTGGGCCCGACACCTCAGGACTTAGAAATGGCTGGTGTGCGTAAGTCTGCGTCCACAAAACTGCAGCTAGCTATTTGTGGAAAGTTTAGAGCTGAGAGAGA
The DNA here is from genome assembly GCA_036346415.1 of Raddia guianensis. Taxonomy (NCBI): domain Eukaryota; kingdom Viridiplantae; phylum Streptophyta; class Magnoliopsida; order Poales; family Poaceae; genus Raddia; species Raddia guianensis. Next base: position 13,851,920 of record CM070543.1, on the reverse strand, counting down.
GAATGTGATTTTGAGAGAGAGGTTGGATGCCCATGATGAGAAGTTGTCAAAAGTTTTAGAGGAAATGGCAGAGTTGAAGAAGTTAGCTTATTCATCAGCACGGTCTACAGAATATGATGAACAAAACAACAATCATGTGTCAAATTCTCCAATAGATAACCGCAATCGTGCATCAAACTCACCTATACAGAATAATAATCATGCATCATACTCTCCGTTGCAGGTGATCTTGTTTCCCTATAGATGCTATATAAATTGTAATTACACACTTTATTTCAACTTAATTATCTATATATTTGTTTGAACTATTATAGGAAATGAGATGCCAATGCTATGAAAGTGGTGCTTGGTCCATTGCTAATGAAACTAGGATTCCACATCTTGAGGTATATATCTATATATATGTCCTAGTCATTTGCCTGTGCGCAATAACCATAGCTGAAATAAGCTTTATTTATGTACAGATAATGAGAAAGAAGATTGCAACACAAGCACACAATGATATACCAAATAATAGTTTTGCGGTATTCTTTCTTACATATCATGTTTTGTAAAACTGCTTGTTTGTACATAACCGATATTTGATTTGTAATTCATATTAACCATGTAGGGTGGAAAACCAGTTATTTTGCTCTCAGTTGTTGGGCAACGTGTTCCAGTAGCTAAGGCTACTGTTCAAAGAACATCCCGAAGTGATATTGTTGGAGGTACTGCCCTTGGGCTTCAGTACTGTGAGGTTGTTATGGACTATGTGCTAAAAAAGAATGCTCCTTTGCCTCGGCCATATAAAAATGTGACAACAATGGGTGATGCTCAAGGTCGCTGCATCGCTTGGCCATATGAAAGGGTAGAAGTTCTATCATATTTAGCCTGATTTGTAATGTATGTGAGATCATTCAACAAAGCTATATATAAATTATCTTGCCTTTCTATAGATGGAGGATGATATTGCTGTTACTAGTGGGGGTGGATCAACTAATGATGGAGGTAAAGATCCAGCATGTGGCACTGATCAACAATTACCATTTTGTCATTAGTCATGTTCTTGATTTTTTTTACGTGTGAATTCAATTTCTCTTGTTATGTTGATTTGTATGGTACATTTGTATTGTAATCTAAATATTAAATAGTGCATCTTTTATATCCACAGGTTGAAGGAGCTAGGTAAACAGTTTGAGCAAGGAAGAAAGAAATCATTGTCGAAAGATTTATGCAACTGTAATTAAGTCGAACACTCGGTATTAGGATGAACTACATTAGCTAGTTGGAAAGTTACCGGAATTTTTAACACTTTTGGTGTAAACAGTTGGGTGAATGTATCTCCTGGATGGTTAATACTTTTGGTGTAAACATTTGAGACATGAATGTACTCTATGGATGGCCAATGCATGGGCAGATCACGTTCATCTATATTTTGTTAATCTATATATATATATGGTGACGTCGAATATTCAAATATGTGTATGTACATTGTCTACCAACATTGAAAGCAATTACTATACATTTGCCTGTCCATTTAGTGGAGTTATTTAGGCATACTACAAATTAAGTAATTGATAATTAATCTATTTTTGAGGTTATCCAAGCGGTACATATACATTCTATATATATGGAGAACCATATATATATGCGCACACATGACACACCAATAGCAACCAGTACTACAGCTTGCAATAATATGTCATGCGGTTTTACTGCTTTTAAAAGTTTGAACATTAGGAGCGGTGGCACCGTTTGGAATATTTATTCAAAAGCGCAACTACCGCTTAGAAAATAACTACCGCTTGGAATACATTTAAAAGTGGCTAGAAGGAGAGCGGTAGGTAACAGAATTCCAAGCGGTATCACTGCTTGTAATACAGCTATTGCAAGCGGTTCCACCGCTTGCAAATACCTATTCTCCTGTAGTGATAATGATAACAGAAATTATATGGTGCATAGTTTTTACTTTTGTTTAAATAGGCTTGAATCAAGAGATGTGCATATTATTTGCCCATAGTTTCCACTAACCTTTTGCAGGAGCATGCCATAGAGCCAAGGATGGCTCCAATTCAAGAAACGGAGGTAGATGTGGTCATCACAGACATAGGTACGATCACTGATACTTCCCCGACTACTTCGTCGCATGGAGGCTTCAATACACAATCTATGCCATTCGAGACATCCTCAATGGATCAACGCTTAACTCCCACGCTTCATCAAGTCTCGATGCTCCAAGCAATGCCCAACTCCATGCACAAGTCACCGATAAGCCCAATTCGGCCATTCAGGACCATTCCTCCCTCAAACAGATGCCTAGGCCACATACGATGTTCGATTAAGGCAAATGAGCACTTGTTGGAAAGCTTCGGAGATAAGCTTTCCAGCAGATTTAACCTCACCTGCAAATTTATCTCAGAAGGGCTGGAATAAAAAAAGTTCAATCGATCATAATCTGCCAGGTGTTGTTAAACCTTCTTGGTATTGTATATAATGAGCAGGTTTGATGGTTTAGCATTGCCGGGTTTCTATCCTTGGTTGTTTATAGCCGGATCGTTAAGGTTGCATCTCACCCAGATTGAAATTATTCCCGTAAGTCTCGCCGGAAGATTGGGTTGCCTCGTCCCCCGTCATAGTAGGGAAAATACGATGTATGACACTCAATTCGTTCGTCTGGTGCGAAATGACGTTAAGTTGGGTTGCCTGATACGAGATGACACCGGGCGCACAAATTTCTCCCATCGGTGACATTCTGACCATTTTCACCATTTTTCCCTATTTTCCTCACATTTTCCTATATTTTCCTCCGGTGGATGTCACTGGTGGGAGAAATTCGTGCGCTCGGTGTCATCTCGTATCAGGCAACCCAATTTATTGTTGTTTCGCACCAGGCGAACGAATTAAGTGTCATACGTCGTATTTTCCCGTCATAGTATGTGGAAGCTAGCATACCATAAATGTGATAGCAAGCAAGGCATATGGAAACAATTACGTATATTTTTAATATACAAATATACATAAGCCTCTTCAGAATTATCGTGTCACAGTTACGTGTATTTGTATATTTTTAATCTCGATTTTACTCGTTTGGAGGCGCATGCCTTCCTTGAGTTAGCGCAGTCGATTTTTCAATTACTTAACGACTGAGATTGTAGGCGTGCTGCGTGTGATATGCACGGTACGAATTCGTGAGCTCGTGGCTGCAGCCCTCAGGGGCCATTTGAGATTCTCTGCCGTTGCGTGGCAAAGGCAGAGGTGAACAGTAACCGCGCCTTTATAACTGATGAACAGTGCAAAACAGTAAAAATGAACAGTGTTTTTGATACGGTACCATGAACAATATTTTCTAACAGTGTTTTTGCTACAGTACCCGTGCCTTTTGACCTGTTTTTCCCTGCCTTTGCCACACAAAGGCAGAGGATTTGCACCGCTCAGGGGCAAGCCGGCAAGGCATGTGCAGATGCGTTCGCATGCCGTAGTCAAAAATTCAAAATCTTCTCACGAGCACAACGAATGTATTTTCTTCATTTTATTTCATAAAAATGATTTTTTCCAAAAAAATTATTTTATTTGATCAGATCGATGTAAACAAGACGTAAATACACCAATGATAAATTGTACTCGGTTTCTATGCATGTTTTTCTTATTTTATTTTTTAACTTTATTTAAATCGTTTTTTCAGTTTTTCCCTATGTGAAAAATATGTATCTTTGTACTAAAAAAAGAGTCACCTGCACCAAATACATAAATGCAGGCGCATGCGTTCTAGCCACTCACTTTTAATATACAATTATCGTGTCACAATTACGACACGATGATTTTTTACATGGTATCGGGAAGTCAGATCTCCACTAATCCTCTTCTCTTATCCACCTGGTTGTTTTTTCTCCTACCAGAGGTGGATAAACACCAACTATCACAAGATACTAGTGATGTTTGTGCGCTAGTGGCGCGTTGTCCAGACGGCGTCCGGACGTCACTGGACTAGGTCTGGATTCCACACTACAGGAAACGAAAATAGATTCGACTGCCAAAATCTGATTCGACGGCCCAATTTGAACAGTCGAAACAGGTAACATAGTGTCGACGGCCACAATTATGCAGTCGATACAGCTCAAATCTGTGGACAGTATCGACGGCCGGTAAATTGCCGTCGAGTTTACTTGGTGGTCAGTATCGAAAAGCAAACGGAAAGCCTGTGTGGCGTGATTTGGCGTCTAAAGATGTCGGCAATAAACGTTATGCCGTCGATAGTGTTATGCAGTATCGACGGCCTACAAAAAGCCGTCGATACATTTTATTTTTTAAATTTTTACCCCATTTTGTTTTATTTATATTTTAATCTTTGTTAAAAATTGCTGTTAATTTGAATTGAAAATTAGAGATGTTACATTTTATTATTTTTTAGGTAGTTATTGTTATAATTAATGAATTGAGGAATATTGAACATATATAGCTTTTTAAATAATGTATTAAATATTGTTTAAATCTTACAATTTTAGTTTTACTAGTAAGAAATTTAAAAAATAGTTGAGTGCGGGCGTGCGTGTATCAAATATTGTATAGTAGGAAAACATAACTTTAAAATTATAAATAAACACAATTTAAATTCAAATAGGATGTATGATGTTGCTTTGATCACATGAAATATGAAACTCGAGGTGAAATTCTTCGGAAAACTTCAGGTTTCAAAGGGATGACCTCATAGGAAGTTCTAAATTATTTGATTTTTTTTCCAGGTGTGTAATTCCCAGTAGAAAGCAACATGGAACAGTTTGAACATTTGAAATTTGTTTTTCAAATTTATAAAATTGAAATAGAGAGGTTTGACCAGTGATTCCCTTTGTGGAAGCCCTCGAGACAAGCACTTGTATCGACGGCCTAGACTAAAACCGTCGATACTAACACAGCTACTCGACGGTAGTCAACGCTAACCCTCGGCAGAAGTAGTATCGACGGTTTGACTTACAGCGGTCGATACTAGCTTCCCCGACGATAGTCTCGACCGTTGGTACCTATGCCGTCGATACTGTACCTCCTGGTGTTAGCTTAGTATCGACGGCCGTTAGTGAGCCGTCGATACTACTATATGTATTTTAGCGGTCTTATCATGCCGTCGATACTACGCGTCGATTCTTGTGGTTATGTCGACGGTCTATAATTGGCCGTCGATAATGCTCTAGTTATACAGGCTCCTAGGGCTCGGGGACTTAGCAAAATCGCTAAGTCCCCTGCCTCGCCTCCACGCCGCCGCCTACGCTGTCGCCGCGCGCGCGCCGCCTCGCCTCCCGCCGCCGCTCGCGTCCCGCCTCCTCGCCGGACGCGCCGCCGAAGCGCGCCGCCGCCGCCTCCACGCCGGCGCTGCGCGTCCCGCCTCCTCGCCGGACGCGCCGCCGCTCGCGCGCCGCCGAGCCGCCGCCGCCTCGCCTCCACGCCGCCGCTCGCGTCGCGCGCCTCCTCGCTGGCAGCGTCGACCCCTCCGCACCGCCTTCCGCGCGCCGCGTCGTCCGCCTCCACCGCGCCGCGCGCGCGCCGCCGCCGCCGCCGCTTCGCCGCGCCGAAGCCGTCTGCCGCCGCGCCATCTCGCCCCGCCGCGCCGGGCCGCTTTATCCCGCCGCCATCTCGCGAACGCGTCCCGCACCGCGGCCAGCCGCCATCTCGCCGTCGCCGCCACCAGCTGCCTCCCTCGTCGCCGCTGTCTCGGTGCCGCCGCCGCCGAAGCCGCCTTGACCCGCCGCCATGGACGTCCGGCCGCCTCCACGCCGCCGCCTCATTGCCCACCCACCGCCATCCCTCGACTCTGCGGCGACATCCGGTATTTTCCGGGCTTTTTTCAAATGTTGGTAGTTCAGCGTCGACGGCCGATAATGTTTAGTCGAGACTAATTATAATATGATCATGATTAACACTAATTTAATTATTTAAAAAGTAAAAATTTTGAAAAATGGTTTGGAATATATTTTAAAATTTAGGAAAATAGTATAGAATATAATTACAAATTTAGGACAATAAAATGTATTTTAAAATTATATTAAACTGTTTGCCGTGTGATTAGCTAGCGTTCGTGGATTAGTTTAGGGCATGTCACCTAGCCGTACGTCACCCGTTCGGAAACGGCACATCTCGTATGGAACACGGACGGTCATTCGTTGTGCTCTAATACGAGATGTGGCGCGCGTTTCCGAATTGTCGGTGGAGCCCCTTATGGGCGTCCAAAGCAACCTCTTAACGACCGTTCGAGCAGACGTCGCGTTGTGGTACCGGAGGGTTCGAGATGAGTTTTTCGACGGCATAACCCTAAAAGGTTCTCCTGTGCATAAAATAAGTGCTTCGGAGTTTTTATCGATTCCCTGGCCATCGTTGCACTAGGAGAAGCCTTAGGGTTATGTTGCTGAAATCTCGTCTCGAACCCTCCCAGATCGACAGCAACGTCCTTTCGATCGGTCGCTCGTAAATGGGTTTAGAAGCCTTCAAAGCCTAATACAAAACCCTCTCGCAGCGATGTCCGCAACTTCGGATGGAAGAAGGCAGAGTTGGATGTATGAAGGATGGCAACGAGCGGACACCACTCGGACGAATGGTGCGACAAGACCGAGATATTCTGAATCGTGCTTTTCGGGATGCTCAAAGCGATAACAGCGTGTAACTTGTTTGTGTGTTGATTGCGGAAGCGCAAGAAAAGAACCAGCTTCGAGATGGAGATAGACTGTATCGCATGGCTACAAGGCCGAGTACCGTCGATGGGTCTATCATGGGGAGAGTCGGTTGGCGGAGCCACTACCACCGCCACCACCAACAGACGAAGGTTTTGATGAGATTGATCGGGTGAATGATATGATGGATGACTTCAGTCATAATTTCCTGGATGCTGAGCCACCCACAGCGTTGTCTAACTTCATGGAGCTTCTCGAGTGCTCGCAGCGACCTCGCATGATAACACAGCGGTGGCCCTCTTGTCTGTTGTGTCTCGTATGTTAGCAATAAAGTGCGAATACAACTTCTCTATTAACTGTTTAGACGAGCTCATATCGTTGTGGTCTGATGTCCTTCCGTAAGGTCACAAGATGCCTGCCAGTTGGTACGAGTGTAAGAAATTGATAGGTGGTCTCGGAATGCCATATGAGAAGATACACTATTGCCCGAACTATTGTATGCTTTACTACAAAAATGATGCGGATAAACAGTCTTGCGATAAATGTGGAGAGTCAAGATATGTCGAGGTAGAGGACGCTCAAGGAAACAAGAGGCAGACTAGTGTCGCGAGGAAAGTGCCGTTACTTCCGACGTAAACGTTTGGAGCGGTGTTTCATGACCGAAGAGAGGCGCAAGCAGATGAGGTGGCATAAGGAGGGTAAAAGGCGAAGGTGATTTGATGATACATCCATCGGATGGGGGCGCATGGAAGAACTTTGATCGAAACATCCTTACTTCGGTGATCCAGAAATGTGCGTCGGCAATTGCCACCGATGGGTTCACCCTTTCAATATGATCATTGCGTCGTATTCCTGTTGGCGGTGTTTACTATGGCTCTGAACCTTCCGTCACATTTAATGAAAGAGGAATTCATGTTTCTATCCTCATCGTGCCTGGTCCAAAGAATCCTGGAAAGAATATGGATTTTTTCCTGAGACCTTTGGTCGAAGAGCTGAAAGAGTTATGGGAGAATGGACCAATCACGTACGATAGAAAAACAAATACCAATTTTCATATGAGGGCTGCCTTTATGTGGTCTATTCATGATTTTCACCTTACGAAATGTTCTCGGGATGGAGCACATACGGCAAGCTAGCATGTCCCGTTTGCATGGATGATCTGACGCGTTCAGGTTAACACATGGGGGTAAGGCATGTTGGTTTGATTGCCACCGTGCTTTTCTGAAGCCAGATCATCCCTTCAGAAAACAGAGGAATGCGTTTCGAAGAAACACCGTTGTGAATGGACAAAAACGTCCGCGACTGACCATAGCTGCCATCAAAGCTTTCCAATCAAAGTTGGTAGAAGGGAGAAATGGAATTTATGAGGGTTACGGTGTGTCCCACCATTGGACGCATAAGTGCAGCTTATACTCGCTACCTTATGCAGATGATTTGTTATTGCCCCACAATTTCGATGTCATGCACCAAGAGATGAATGTGGGACAAGCAATCTTCGGCACCAGTCTCGACATCCTTGACAAGAGCAAAGATAATATGAAGGCACGTCTCGATTAGCGAGAAATATGCAATCGACCATCAATGAACCTCATAGAAGGATTGTCTAAAAGCCTAAGGCTTTGTCGCTTATATGATCACCCAAAGGAAAGAAGTTCTCGAGTGGTTCGAAGGACAGTTGAAGTTTCCCAATGGGTACGCATCAAATATTGGTCGTGGTGTGAACGTTGCTCAAGGGAGGATACACGGCATGAAAAGTCATGACTTTCATATATTTGTCCGTGATCTCATTCCTGTCGTGTTTCGTGGTTACGTACCTGAAGACGTATGGAGAGCTTTTAGCGGAATTAAGTTTTTTCTATAGAAAACTATGTGCTAAAGAGATAAAGCGGTCCGAGATGGTTAAGCTCGAAGAGGAGATTGTTGTGCTTGTGTGTAAACTTGAGAAAATATTCGTTCCTGGATTTTTTAACCCAATGGAGCATCTTCTAATACATTTGCCCGCCAAAGCCAGGTTGGGAGGTCCGTTCGATGCAGTGGATGTATCACGTGGGCGTCGCCTTAAAGGGGTTAGGGCAAGCGTGAAAAAATAAGGCTCGCGTCGAAGGTTCGATAGCAGAATCATACTATATGCAGGGAGATAACCAATTTTGCAATAAATATTTGGCGAGAGAGCACAATGTCAATATTCAAATACCAAGATACAACACGGTTTGTAGCAAGCCTCATTCGATCTAAAATTGTTTCTTGGAAGAGGCAATCCGTGGGAAAAAGTAAGCGAGCGAGAGTTATCACAGGAAGAAAGGTTGACTGCACTATTGTACTTGTTCGATAATATGGAAGAAATGGGGGACATGCAGAATCAGTTCATACAAAGAGAATGGACAGGGATGAATGAACCCAGTCCGGAGGAAAGAACAAAGTTGATGAAGGAGGGTGCCGGACCTGGACGTCCTAACTTCATAGTTTGGTTCTGGAAACATGTAAGTATATATGATTTCATAACCTTATTAATAATTGAAGATTTTTTCGACATAGTTTGTTAAATTTCTTATTTTCTATGAAATAGTGCACGACTCATGCAAACGTACACAACGATCTGCGTATTCTGTCGCGTGGACCTAGAACTAGCGTCAAAGTGCACGGAGTTTATGATGTCAACGGGTTTCGCTTTAGATCGGCAATTCATGAAAGGTGAAACCTAATTTAAAATCAATTAACAGTTGTGTACTATGCTACGGGGAAGATGGCATGGAGTACTACGGTATAATAGAGAGATAATTGAATTAGTATTTGAGGAAGTAAGGAGTTATCGGTTGTTCTCTTTTGTTGCATTTGGTTCGATCCTATTAAAGGGTTAGGCGTCGGCGAGTTAGGTTTGGTGGAGGTTAACCGAAGTCAAGGTTAAAAAGTGCGATCCGTTCATCCTTCCCAACCAGTCGAGCAAGTGTACTATCTGCCTTATCCATGCAAGAAAGCGATGAAAGGTAGTACTAAGCGGCGAGAAGACCTTCGGTCATGGTGGGTTGTGTACAAGATTCAAAGGCACGGAAGATTGGCTACCCGACGACCGATGATTATCACCAACGATACAAAACAGCGTATGAATGGCAATGTGGTGATTGATATTGGGAATGGACTAGATAACCTAGTAGCCACAATAGATGGCGGCGTAAATGAAGAAGTACAACAAACACAACAAGCACAACAAGAAGGGGAGGATGTCGAGCCGACCGATGATCTTCTCGATGTAGGCGATACATACTTCTAAGTTGATGGTATTCATTTCGGTCATTATGTTCAGTTTTGTTGTTTTAATATTACTAATTTGTGAACCGACATTACTTTAAAATCGAGGATGCCACGCCGACAGATTCGGGAGGAGCTCGTCGCGGGGCGAGGGCGACAACCTTGACCAGAGGTCGGGAGGGCACTCGAGTCAGCCACAAGGGCACGCTGCACCGGGATGACTGGCACCGACACAGAGTCGGGGCGGCTGGAGGCTCTAGCCGGAGGGGGCTCCAAGAGGCGAAGAGGGGCATAACAAGTTGCCCAAGGCGTGAGATATCCTCACGGGCGGATCGTGATCGAGCCGGATGGCGGCTGTGTAATATCCTAATTCTCTACTTTTTGTCAATTAAATCTACTAACTTGCCTTTATTCTCTGTAGCAACTTGTCTGTGTCCATCCCAACAAAGGCGATACCCGGCCACTAATGCTCTTGGCATCCTCGTGCGCCGATACTATCTGGCATGGTCGGAGAGGAGGGCACAACATCCCCTTACTCTTGGGATGATTACAATGTGGCACCTCACGGGATAGCACCGCCGCCGAGGAGATAAAGGCGGGAGTTTTGGGTGAGTTCGCACATTTTTATTTTTAATATCGCAGATGATTGGCAACCATTGTTTATTCGGTTTATTTTTTTCAGCTTAGGTATCGCCGCGTCCGGGCTTGGAGGAGGAGGACATCAATTACGTGATGAATAGGGCATGGCGAAGGTGCGAGGATCGATGTCGAGTGCACGGTCACCGCCGTTCAGGATTTCCACGGTATTCACTTATTTCTTTGGCTTTTTTGGCGCATATGGTTATATCTGAATAATTTACTTTGTCTTATCTTGTCGATTATGAAGGGAGAGGATCACCCAGCCGATCTTGTGCAGCTGTACCTTGAGGCTCAAAATGCGCTTCGAGTTCGACCGGATTGGTGTCGAACGCCCCAGATACTGGGAGGCCTTGTCGCAAAGATGGGCGGCGAGGCGTTCAAGGAAAAGTCCTTGAAGACCAAGAAGAACCGGCGGCGATGAGCGAGTAAAACGGCGATGGAAAGTCGTCGTTCGCTCAGCTAAGAAAAAGGATGGTAATGCTATTCCTTCATTATTTCGATCTTGTTTTGTCTAATAATGAATATATTGACACTCCACTTGTACGATGCAGGGCGCCACGACTGGCCAGTTTCCGTCTTGGCTGTCGGTGTTCAGGAGGGGCCACACCTCTCGGAAAAGGATGGCTCCTTCGGTCCTGTGGACCCTGTAGGCAAGAACGAGAGTGCGTAATAATTTATCATTTAGTTCGTACACAATCGTATATTCTAACTCGGTTATCTCACTTCAATGCAGGCACGCTACAGAGAGGCTTTCGCTGATAAGCATGGCCAAGAGAAGGACCCAGAAGAGGAGCCACTTGATCCTCTGGTGATACATGAGGCTATGGGCGGAAAGGCTCATGGGAGGCTAGCAATCGGAGGGGACCACCTGAGGTATGGAACTGCCTAATTTATGCTCGTGTCAGCTTAGATCATATTTTGTAACCACTAACATCGCTTTATTCTGGTCCGAGGATTACATGCCTCGGTGAGGGCTTCCCACTCTCAAGCAGTCGGCGACTTCGAGGCCCGCATTGAGAGGGAGAGGCGCGGGAGAGGGAGGAGAGGGGGCGGGAGAAGGAGGAGAGGGAGGCGGAGAGGAGGAGAGTGCACAGATGATCAAAGGCGATGAGGAGAGTCGAGGACCCAAGAAGAAGCGACAGAGGCGGGGAGGCGGAGATGGCGAGGCAACGATATGAGTTCGAGCAAAGGTTCGCCTATCTGGAGTCGTTCTCTCGACTGGGCGGGGTAATGTCCTCAAACCTAGTACTATCCATCCACATGGCGTTTATTGCAATTTCATTCACAAGTCCGGTGTCCACAAAATTTTAGGCTGGTCCCAGTGGTACTGCTGGCGGTCCGACCTTCTACGGGGTCCGCCACCGTTTCGCGGTGGATGGGCACCGGCTCCCTACACCCCTCACGGCAGCCACACTACTCCACCGGCGAATCGTGGGCCCGGCTCGCCCACATGGTGGCTTGCCGTATGTTGAGATGCGGTAAGTAGTTAACTCATGTTTGAACCGTTTAAGCGTGACAAAATAATAACTAACTGTTTTGTACACATGCGGGGTTCGGTTCGTGCTCATGGTGAGATCCGTGGCGGAGGAGGAGACACATCGGTGATCGGGAAAATCCCAAGCGGGTCACCGACCTTTTTTGAAGCGCCCGCCGCTGTTCACCAAACCGCCTAATCGCCCAGAGAACCCACCGGAGAAGCGATCCTCGGCGATCGATGCTTGACTAGCTTTACTTTTGATTTTGATACTTTTAGTTGCAAAATTTGTCTTATATTTGTTATATGATAGCTTGTGAACTTGACGTGCTATATATATGTGCTGTGGATATGTGGTAATGTTAATTTTGTGTATTTTGTGGTTTCGATGTGTGTTTTGATGAATTGTGGTCGCAAATATGCATTTAGGGTATATATATGCATTGTGGGGTATTTTGGGTTTGCAGTATCTTTATCGCTTTCTTCTGCTGGTGGCGTGGCGGCGGCCAAGAGAATCTGTTTTTTTAACAAAATACACAAAAAATTTTTTTCAGCTTTTAGTCTGTGTCGACGGCATATATATGGCCGTCGATACCGAGTTGCAGTTGAGATTGTGTCGACTGCCTATGTAACCGTCGAAGCGCTACGAGAATATCGGCGGCATATCTGAGGTCGTCGATCTCGTCTCCATAGTCGTCGGTGGGTCCCACGACAAGTATTATCGACGGCCGCCTCTTGGCCGTCAAAGCAGACCAACAGAGCGGTGGCGCCGTCTTGGTCCGTGTCTCGGCGGGTCGCTTCATTACCGTCGACACTAGTAGTGTCGGCGGTCGACCGTCGACACTAGCCGCCTCTCGGCAGCGTTCACTCGGCGGCCGTGTATCGACGGCTAGCCGTCGACACTAGTTTCACCTGACGGTTGTGTGGTGTGTATCGACGGCTTGGGCCGTCGAGACTGTTGCTGTCTCCTGTAGTGCCACCGGATGGTGTCCGGTTTGGCCTCCGTCAGACGTTGTCCGATGGAGTTAGTTTTTGAGTGGTTTGTTTTGTCGTTGTCCGAAGGTTCCGAACAGGTTTTTTGTTGCTCAAGTAGACGTTGTCCGGTGGCCGCCGGACAGTGTTCGATGGAACCTGTTGATTGCGTAGCTGCCCTAGGTTGCGCAAGTGTCGCAACCAGGGGAAGCACAATGTTCGGTAGTTTTTCATACGACGTCCGGCCGTCATTGGACTGGGTTCAGTGGTCGTTGCACCGTGGTCTTTCTGCGGGAGGGGTTCCCTATTGTCCTTTATTCGTTAGGCATCGGACGTTGTCTGGTAGAGTTTGTTTTTCCGGGGTTTCTATTTAGGCCGCTGTCCGAAAGCTTTGGACTGCCATTTTGCTGCTTCATCGGACGCTGTCTGGTGGCCTTCGGATGGGGTCCGATGGAGCCTCTTCGTTGCACGCACAGGTCGCACCACGTGTCGCAACCACAATTTTCCAAAAATGGCACTGCGGGTAATGGACCGGGGTTCAAACCTGTGTTACGGAGTGAGTCAACTCATCTAGCTAAGCTAGCAAACCACCCACCTTGTGCTATGGCGGGGCAATTTTTTTGAAGATTAATTTAGTATGGACGGTTGGATCTTGTTCGACGAGACAATCGGACGGTCACAGATCTTCCGTCGAAGTGGCGGCGTGGGGGAAGCCGCGCGCGAGAGGCACCAGAGGCGTCAACATGAACGCATGAGTGATCATCATGTTAGGGCCATGTATAATAGAATTGATTGATGCTTTTGTTGACTTAGCTCTAAGCACACACTCGTGCCTCCTTGCAACCACGGAGCAAGATTACTATGAGCCCTCATTTTTATGCTTACCTGATAACAGCTATTCACATGCACTAGTGTCTGAACCAGTACACTAGTACTTTTAATACATAGTAGAGTATTGATTATACATACGAATTCATCGTTCAAAATAGTATATAATTAATAATAATATGGTCAAGAGGCCATACAATCTATAACAAAGAAGTCATCAGAATCAGTGGAACATAAAATCATCCAAAAGAATTCTCCAACAGCTATGCGTTCCGGCAATCCCGTTTAGAATCACCCGTCATGAGAACGAACATCGTTCATCAATTTCAATGAGCAGAATCCCAAAAAGAGAAGATGACCGACCAATTTCACAACCCGTCGTCTGCCAAATTGTCTTAGTGGGACACTATATTGTTAAGACAAAGTGAACACTAAAGACTCACGGTGTCGTGGAGAACCCAATTGCATAGTGATGGCTTGTTTGCCTGAACATTCTGTTGTGGAGAACTTCAACTTCAACGTCGGTGATCAAGACCCGCTAACATCCGCGTCCAACCATGGACGTACGGGGATATCCTTGATGACGCAGTCGAGCCGTCGATTCTAACTCCAATTTAAGTGCAAAGTGTGCACTCCATTCAACAACAACATGAAAATTGACAAAATAAGATCAAGCGACATGGACGGGCACATGGAAACCATAAACAGTTATGATATGCATTACACGGGCCCGGCTACCCCGTGTATTCTATCATCGCCACCTCAACTTTATCCACCAGTCGCATGGTAAAATACAAGACAAAGAGAAGAATAAGATGCCCCAACGATTTAATCGAAGGTTTTATGTACATCCACATGCATATGTAATTAACTTGAAGTCCTTATGAGGCCCCAGAATTCAGAATTGACACGATTGTCGACATAGATTCCAATCAACCTGGCTAGGACACATAATTCTAACAAGGAGTTTTACCTCGTTATGATAATGAAATATAAATATCCTTGTTACCTTTTTATGTATTTTATATTTATTGGCACAAACTTTGATAGTGCTTTTGCAAAAGTTGTTTGTCTTTTGATCAACGGCTAGGAACCTTTTCAATTGGCTCTAATCTGCCTCTTAGCCTATAAAAGGGTGCGGAAACTCACTCATGAGGTGGAGATTGGCACTAAAACTTTGTTCCCACAAATTTGAGCCAAGCCTTGGGCCTTGTTCTTCAGCTATACAATATTTCCACAAAAAGGCCCAAATTCTATTTACTCCAATGCTAGCTATATCTGATTGAGAGGTTGTTATCCACTTGGGTGATAATCTGTGGTGGTGTTTATTGAAGGGCTTGCCATGGAGTTTGTGTGAACTTTCAAGATTGCCTTGTGAAGGCTTGGAGTTTGTCTACCGGAGTGGTGAAAAACTATCATGAGTAGTGTCGACTGGTGACTAACTGGGGGGTCACCGCTGGCAATGAATTTGTACGAGGGGACGCTAATCAAGAACTAAGCTAGATGGTAGCACAAGACAGGGGTTTATACAGGTTCAGGCCCTCAACGAAGGTAATACCCTACTTCCTGTGCTCTAGGATTATATGGTGGATCAAGATGCGGGATGCAAGATGATGCTATATGATGATTCTGTATGCCGATGGCCTCTACCCCCCTCCCTTTATATAGTGTAGGGGGAGATAGAGTTATAGGATAGCACGTGGTATACGATAGCTAATTCTGTTATGCTGTTACATGTCATGCATGTGCTGATCTCCTAATTACATGGAGATAAATCATATCCTCGGGAACTTACTTGGAGCTCAAGGCACATGTAACCCAAGTAGTCTCTATCCTTGGTCGGCTGACTTGGATCGCCCCCTATCTGCTCCCTTATGGCCTTCTAGAGGATACCCGGGGCCCATATAGTCCACAGTAGCCCCCGAGTGCTTTACGATCGAGTCAGATGTCTGGCCGACTGGTTTCACCAATATCTCCTGTAATCTAAAAAGAGATTGTAAAGAACTCAAGAAATCTTAAGTTTTTGCGTTGAAGCAACACCTGGATCGGCAATACCAAACTCCAGCTTACTCGGTCCATTGGGCACATCGCCTCGACAGATAGATTCGGCTACTGGACACCCACTCTTGCGATGCAAAAGCAGCAATTGGCCCATCATGGGGCATGCCTTAAGCCACGCTCTTACAACTTCTGTCTAGCAGCATGCTGTAGTTAGGTGTTTCAAAGTGTATCGACGTCAGGCGCCTAGCCTTAACTTGTAAGAACTAGCACTCGGCCCAGCGTGGAGCGCACCTTTCAGCCGAGTGGTACCTGTCCCAACTAGAGAAGGGATCAGCATAGGCCCCTAAGGGCGTACCGATTGAATACAGTTTGTCCGAGAGGCATTTGTACCCGGGGAGCGGTGAGGCGACCTTAAGAAAGGCATACCTCCGAAACTTGTACCCAAATTTCACCAACACCCAACCTCGTGCATGCGAAGTTGGCTAGTGACCCGACATGCGGTGTGCCGTGAAATACCTTTAATTTTGACGCTGCCGGTCATATGCCCTCCAGGGTGTACCAAGGCCGAATTAGGCTCGATTTTAACACATTGCCACCGTTAGCGGCGTGTTAAGAAAGCCAGTTAAGGGGATTGCCCTTTGCAGTTTTAGCCCAAACCCAATTAGGGGGAGGCGAAGCGTTTTCGCGCCCTTTTCTCACACAGCCAGAACGACACGCGCTTCCGTCAGAAACCGTATTCGTGTCCACTTCCGTCCCATCACCATGATGGTTTTACTGTGTTTGAAACGGATTACAAGGCACGCCCTTTGAACTTCCTTAGTGTATAAAAGAAATCCTAGGGGTAGAGTACTACTTCACCACCAGCTTTTGAGTTTTTGAGTCTCCCTCCTCTTCTCTTTTCACCACCGATCGACGGAAGATCGAAAGAAGATTATGGATCCATGGGAAGCCACCGCCGCTGGGTTCCATGCCCGTGCCGCTGGGGCCAAGGCCGCTACGGCTGCCCGGTGGCAGCGGTGGCGAAAGGAGTATGCGGAGGAGACCCCTCAGAGAGCCATCAGGGCTCTGGTCAATGGCTACCCGCGACTTTATGCGGTGCACACTCCATTGAAGGACGCTCTCGTCTTCTCCATCCTCGACGTGAAGTGGCCGTCAAAGGAGTGATTTATCTTTCTTCTGTATCCCCGCGAGCCAGCGACGAGCCTTAGCTGGATGTGCTGTGCCGCGAAAAACGTAGTTAGGCTTAAGAGCCTTTTAACGAAGATCTTTTGGAAATCTAGATGCTCTTCTCTTCACTTTAATCTTGAATCTACAACGCTGCTTCTTCTTGTTTTGATTTCGAATCCGCAACATTGCTTCATCCAAGTTGTTAGGACCGCTCGCTCCCAGACCGGCACTCGGCACTTAACGCGGACCTCTCGGAATCCAAGCCCTTCTCAAAAAGGCCACATCCAGCGCTAGACTAAGGCCCGGCCCAGAATGCGAAACGCTACCCGTTGTGATAAGTTAGGAACAGGGGAACGAAATTAGTTCACCTCGCTCACTTTTCGGGCCAGTCTGTTAGCTTCTCCCAGCAAACTCCACCGCTAGGGTTCTTCTCCGTCGCAACCTCCGCCGCCACCATCTCCAATCTGCGATGGCTCCACCATCTCCCACCGCCCCAAAGGCTGCCAAGAGCGGGAAGGAGTGGATGAAGTCCGTCACGACCGAACGAAGGCTACAGAAGCTGGTCTACATCGGTGTGCTCCCTTCCGAGGAATTTATGTCTTGGCGCGCCGCCGCCGGCGAATCTTGCCCCACCCCTCGCTCCGACGAGGTAGTGGTTTTCTAATCCTTCTTTTTTCGCGGCTTCGGCCTTCCTTGCTCTCCTTTCTTTTGGGGATTGCTGCATTTTTATGGGATCGATGTTTCACACTTGAACCCCAATTCCATTTTTCAAATCGCCATCTTTATCCACATCTGTGAGGCCTATTTGGGGATCGCTCCTCATTTCGACCTTTTCAGATATCTTTACCTTCTCAAGCCTTTTCCAACAAGAACTCTCCCAAGGTCGGCGGCGGCGCGCAATTGCGGGAAGGGGCCCGAAAATATTACTTTGATCTTCCTTTGGGAACTTCCAATAAAGGTTGGCACTCGGAGTGGTTCTACTGCGCCAATTCTCTTCCAGTCCTCCCTTCCTTCTCCGGAGAGTGCCCCACGGTCCGTCCCTCCTGGTCTTCTCCTCTCGCCGATGGCGAAGAAAGCCAAGTGCAGAAACTTCTTGTTATCCTCCACAGACAGATGTCTGCAGGGTTGACCGGCATTGGGGTGGTTTGGAACTACACCCAGCGCCGTATCCAGCCCATAAAGGAAAGGGTGCATCTCGCCTTCGAGTACTCGGGGCCATAAGACACCACTCGGGAAACTGGAGAAAGTCTTTCGCAGAAGGAAATCATCAGCCGAGTGACCGAACTCTTCGCTCCAGGCTCGGAAATAACTCACACAGATTGCTCGGCTGCGTACCACCTGACGTATTTACCACCAACGGTAAGGAAAAAAAACCTTCTCAACTCAACCGTGGTTTCTTAGGATGATACCGGAACTAATATAATCTGATATACTCGCAGGGACGCGAGGCCTTCTTCTCCACCCACCCGGTCCCAGAAGCTCCACATCAAAAGGAGGCACCGCGCAAGCGTCCTGCGGAGGACTCGACCAGTGCTCCTCCAGCCAAGAAAGGCAAGGGGGTCGCTTCAGGGGACTCGGATGAGGATGACGAGGAGGACAACGTCCCGCTTCTGAGCCGCTGCCGCCCAGCAACGAGGTCGCCCTCAGCCCAGGCGAAGTAGCCACAAAGCCCTCCACCTCCCCAGTCCGTTGGCCCAGCGGCCGCGTCGGGGGCAGAGAAGCCTCCCGGCTCGGGACCGAGTGATTCGGGCGTCCGATTTGGGTTTAAGTCTTTTATGTCATCACAGAGGTATTCCCTCAGGCTATTTTCCCTTCACGATTTGCAAGGAATTTATGTCTTGAATAATCTTCAAACGCTTTTCAGAAAACCGGTCGAAGATGACGACGAGCTGCCAAGCTCGCGTGGTAGCAAGGTGCCAGCCTCAGCGCCTCCAAAGTCCGATCGTCAAGCCGAGCCCCAAGCAACAGAGGACCCGGCTCGGCACGCCGCGCCTCGCCAAGACTCCGGCCCATCGTCTGCCACTCGCCGATCCTCGCCGGCGAAGGGGAAAATCCCAGCTCCGGCTCCAGGGAGCTCAGAACCAGAAATTGAGGAGATTCCTCGCCGTTCCGCCAAAGCCCACACTCCACCTTTCCGACTGAAATGGAGGAAAGAGATGGAGGGCTACGAAGTCGACGACGGGCAGGAGGCCGAAAAATGGGAGGTATTGGACAACATGGCGGCGGCTCAAGCCGTGATATATAAGGTAAAACCTTTCCATGCCTTGAATCCTTGCTTTGCATAAGAGAGTCCTGCTAATCTCCCTCCCGTCTCCATGCAGCGCATAAAAGAGAGGTCAAGGCAAAAGTCCATATGCATGGAGAAAACAGTGGGCGAGCTGAAGACCCGCGACGAATATGACAACGCGCTGTACGCCGTTAAGTAGCAATATCGCGGCCGGATTGAAGAGCTCCAATGAGAAGTCACTGAGCTCCGGTTCCACCACGTAGAAGAGTCCAACACCATCCGAGGTATAGATCACGAATAGTCCTAAACCTTCACCAAAAGAATGCTCCTTGGATGATAATTCTTGAGCCTTGCCTTCGAACGTAGCGCTGGAGGCGAGGCAGAAGGCCCTGGAGGATGAAGTCTTCCGAGCCAACTCTCAAGCCGAGAAATCAGCTAAAGAGCTGGAAGGTAACTTTCCATCACTGACTCTCCCTGACTCAGCCTCATGAAATCCATTTGGTTCGTCACATCCGATTGGTTATGCAGAGTATCGGCAGAAGACCAGGGGCAATTCCAGGTTCTTAACGAAGAAGTGAGAACCGCTCATGAGCTTCGCCGCCATGCTCTAATGGGAATAGTCCCAACGCTCCAACGCCTTTACCCTGAAAAAGAGCTGCCGACTGATTCTGACCTCCTTGTGGCCCGCCTTGGCGATGTTCCCGAGCGGATCAAGGTTTTCATGCGAGAGGCATCCATAACATGCACCAGCCAAGGCCTCGCCATCGCAAAGTCCAACTTCCCCCGCCTAGACTACGAGGCTGTGAAGGAAGGATTTGCGTGCACCGAGGAGAAGGTCTGTGCTTTACTGGAAGAAGTCTGCCCGACTGCTACTCATATTGTCGAACACTTGGACTTGTAGATGTGTATGTAATGGAAATACTTGATTGATCCTCTATACTGGTGATCTGGTTTGTCCGAATAGTACGTTTTATCCTTTTTCATGAAACACATCCGCCGACTGGTCCAGCCCCCGAGTGCTAGGAATTAGCACTTGGCTTTCTCCCCATGCAATTACGGAGTAGCTAAACGTTGTCATTGGGATATAGAAGCGCCATTACTCAAGAATTTTCATAATACCCGAATTTGATCAACATATGTAAAGAGAAAACAGCTTTTATTGATACGATAGGGTGTGGTTGACTTCGCACATTATTTAGTGTAGCCCCCGACTTACTGCTTGGTCGTTTACGGCTAAGTAGCAAGTCAAACGAAGGGAACTAATTACATGCTTCTTGAATACAAAACTTCAAGAGTAAAAACGACGTAGCTGCTCGATGTTCCAGGTGTTAGGCATTTCAGACCTATCTTCGCGATGTAGTCAGTAAGCCCCGGGCGGGTCACTTAAGCGATCACATAGGGGCCTTTCCAGAGTGGGGAGAGTTTATGCTCGTGCTTCTGATTCCTTCGGAGGACCAGATCTCACTTGGAGAACGCACGGCCCCGTACGTTGCGCTGATGGTAGCGACACAGGCCCTGTTGTTACTTTGCCGACTGGATCATTGCTGCTTCCCTGGCTTCCTCGAGCCGATCGAGGTCTTCATGTCTTGTTTCATCCGACTGGTTATCGTCGAAACCGGCGACCCGAGGGGACCGGAACTTCAATTCAGTCGGGAGGACCGCCTCCGAGCCATAGACTAGGAAAAAGGGTGTCTGCCCGGTTGCTCGACTTGGGGTTGTTCTAAGCCCCCAGAGCACCGAAGGCAACTCCTTGACCCAGTGCGTAGCCTATGGCTTTAGGCGTTCGAAGATTCTGGCTTTAAGCCCTTGTTGCACCAATCCGTTGGCGCGCTCAACCTGCCTGTTGCTCCTTGGGTGGGCCACCGAGGCATAGCAGATCTTGATGCCCAGCTCCTTACCCCAATATTGAAATTCTCTGCTTTTGAACTGAACGCCATTGTCGGTGATGATGCGATTGGGTACGCCAAAACGCACAACGATGTCCCGGAAGAACTGGCTTGCTTTGGCAGCCGTGATAACTGCAACCGGCTTGGCTTCAATCCACTTGGTAAACTTGTCGATGCCGACGAAGAGATGAGTGAATCCGCCTTGCGCCTGCTTGAGGGGGCCCACCATATCGAGATTCCAGACGGCGAAGGGCCAAGAGATCGGAATTGTTTGTAGATCCTAGGCTGGCATGTGAATTTATCGTGCAAAGAACTGACACCCGTCACATCTGCGTACTATGTCTTCCGCATCTGTGACCGCGGTTGGCCAGAAGAATCCTTGCCGATAGGCATTGCCCACCAGGGTGCTGGCTGCTGCGTGGTGCCCGCATTCCCCCGAGTGGATATCGTTGAGTAGATCTCTGCCTTCTTGCTCTGATATGCAACGCCTTAGTACCTCGGAACTGCTCTTTCTGAAAAGCTCGTCCCCGACTACCTTGTAGCTTTTACTTCGGCGTGTAATGTACTCGGCAAGGCTTCGATCCTCAGGCAACTCGTCACGCAGAAGATAATCTAAGTACGGCTGAGTCCACAGGGATTAATTGTTAATACCTCTGCATCGGGATCTGGCTGCTTCTCCTGATCTTCTCCCGGTGCAGACGGTAGCTTGATAGACGGCGCGCGCAATTCTTGGATGAAAACACCAGTCGGAACTTGCGCCCAAGTGGATCCCATCCGCGCTAACTCGCCCGCTGATTCGTTGTCGCGGCGAAGCACGTGTGTAAGCCCCAGTCCATCGAACTTGTCTTCTAACTTTCGTACCTCCTAACAGTAAGCCGCCATACTATCGCCAATACAAGACCACTCCTTTTGAACTTGGTTGACCACAAGTTGGGAATCCCCGCGTACCATTAACCGCCTGACGCCAAGCGATATGGCGACGCGTAGCCCGTGGATGAGTGCCTCGTACTCGGCGGCGTTGTTGCTGATGGAAAACAATATCTGGAGGACGTAGTGTAGCTTCTTTCCAGTCAGTGATATGAGCAAAATCCCAGCCCCCGCGCCGCTGAGCATGAGGGAACCATCAAAGTACATCGTCCAGTACTC
Organism: Raddia guianensis; assembly: GCA_036346415.1. NCBI lineage: Eukaryota > Viridiplantae > Streptophyta > Magnoliopsida > Poales > Poaceae > Raddia > Raddia guianensis. Next base: position 13,829,702 of record CM070543.1, on the reverse strand, counting down.
GAGATTCTCTTTTGCTCCTAGGGTTTGGGCCTCTGTCCACTCCGCGACGAAATCGGCTAATGCTTGAGATTTGATGGCTAATCGAGGCCTGAACTTTATTTCAAAGGCTCCAAGCTCAACTGCCCATTTAGCAATCCTCCCGGTGGCTTCCCGATTATGAAGTATATCTCCAAGCGGGAAAGAAGTGACCACCGAAATTTCATGCTCTTGAAAATAATGCTTGAGCTTTCACGATGTGAGCAACACAGCATACAGAAGCTTTTGAACTTATGGGTACCTTGTTTTAGATTCGCCCAATACTTCTCTTATGAAGTAGACCGGGCGCTGTACCTTCTGGAGGGAGCCCTACTCATCTTGCTCAACCACCAAAGCGCTGCTGATGACGTGAGTCGTTGCACCGATGTGGAGTAAGAGGGGCTCCTAGGGCATAGGAGGGACCAGCACCGGAGGCGTGGTGAGGAATCTCTTTAGATCTTCAAAGGCTTCCTGTGCTTCCGCTGTCCACTGAAAATCGTCTTGTCAGCGTAAGAGCCTAAAGACAGGCATGCCTTGCTCCTCGAGTCGAGAAACGAATCGGCTGAGTGCCACGATGCATCCAGTGAGCTTCTGCACATCCTTCTGATTAGTCGGGGGCTTCATCTTGATGATGGCGTTAACCTTCTCGGGATTGGCTTCGATCCCCCAGTTGGAGATGATGAATCCGAGTAGTTTACCAGACGGAACCACAAAAATGCACTTCTCGGGATTTAGCTTCATCCGATATGCCCATAGGCTTTCGAATGTCTCAGTCAGATCTGTTATGAGATCCCATCTAGATTTCATTTTTATGACGACGTCGTCGATGTATGCCTCCACATTGCGCCGAGCTGAGTATGAAAACACCGCTGTATGGTGCGCTGATAAGTCGCGCCAGCGTTTTTCAGCCCGAATGGCATTGTGATATAGCAGAAAGCATCAAAAGGCGTAATAAACGACGTCTTGATGCAATCCTCCTCCTTCAGACTGATCTGGTGGTAGCCTGAGTAGGTGTCAAGAAAACTTAAGAGCTCGCACCTGACAGTGGAATCCACCACTTGATCGATGAGGAGGAGCCCAAAAGGATCCTTGGGACACGCTTTGTTGAGGTCCGTGTAGTCGACACACATCCGCCATGTCTTGTTTTTCTTCTGCACCAGGATCGGATTGGCGAGCCACTCGGGGTGATACACCTCTTTGATGAACCGTGCCGCCAACAATTCGATGATTTCGTTCCGTATGGTGTCCTTCCGATCTGGAGCAAATCTTCGTAGGCGCTACTTGATGGGCTTCGCCTTTTCGTCGACTTGGAGAGAGTGTTCGATCGCCTCCCTCGGAACACCAGGCATGTCCGAAGGCTTCCAAGCGAACACATCTTGGATGGCCTGGAGGAAAGTGACGAGCGCGTCTTCCTATTTACTATCGAGCCCTGTCCCAATCACGGCCGTCTTGGCCGGATCAAACAGGTCCAACAGAATGTTCTTGATCTCTTCGGCTGCTTGGATGGATGTTTTGGCCTGCTTCTTGGCAGATGCGACCTCCAGCCAGATCTTTTCCATCTCAGCAGATGAGTCCAGTGCCTGCCCCATCTCACAGCTTTCGCTGTCGCGGAGCGGGGACTGTTTAACATCACCAGGGAGGGTGATTACACCATTGGGACCTGGCATCTTTAAGACGAGATAAGTGTAGTTGGGAACAGCCATGAATTTGGCAATCCCCGGCCTTCCCAAGATGGCATGATATGCCGTCTCGAAATCAGCCACTTCGAAGCTCAGACTCTCGGTCCAATAGTTGTCCTTAGTCCCAAACGTGACGGGCAAAGAGATCTGTCCGAGTGGTATCGCGGACGTCCCGGGGATTACCCCGTGGAAAGGAGATGATCCCTGCCGTAGCTGAGAACATGGAATATTCATTTGGTCCAAGGTCTTGAAGAAAAGGACGTTAATCCCACTCCCGCCATCGACCAGAACCCTTTTTAGTTTGCTTCCTCGCACGACCGGATCCAGCACCAGAGGATACCTCCCAGGGAAGGCGATCCGATCCGGGTGGTCCGATCGGTCGAAGGTGATGGGCACCTCAGACCAGCGCAAGTACTTTGGAGTCACGGGCATGATGGCGTTGATCTCCCGAGTGGTAAGCTTTTGCTTCCGCTTGGACTCGTACGCATCAGAACCCCCGAATATGTAGCTGATCTCGCGCTCAGTGTCCTGGTAATCTCCATCGGGTTTCTTGCCTTGACCGCCTTTAGCCGACTGGTTCGAATTCTCGGCGAACTTTTGCAGAATAAGACAGTCTTTGGCAGAGTGCTTTCCACGAGGATGGAAGGGACATACTGAATCCATCACTTTTTTGTAGTCGTTATCGTTGGGGGGCTTAGATCGGTTGCGCTCCATGTTGGCGACCATCTCGTCCCCCTTCCGCTTCTTGTCCTTGGGTTTGCCTTGCTCATCATTAGGCTTCTTCTTGGGGCCTCCGCCGTTGCCGCCACGATGATTCGCGATGGCTTCCTCGGCTTCGGCCTCCTGGTCCGCCGTCGTGAACATGGCCTTGAGATTACGCGGGGGGTCCCGGGTCATCTGCCTGATTAACTCCTCGGATTTGCATCCCGCGAAGAAGGCTTCGATGACGGTCTGCTCCGGAACGTCACGGATCTCGTTGTTCTTCTTGGTGAAGCGCTTGATGAACTCATGAAGAGTCTCGTTCTTCCGCCCATGTAGCTGTACAATCTCCCATCTCCCCGCGGGCCTTTCATAGGTCCCTTAGAAATTGGCGATGAACTGTTCCTGGAGGTCGTCCCAAGACTCGATAGAGTTCTCCGGGAGTCCCGTTAGCCAGGTCTGGGCGGTTGGGGTCAAAGCGACCGGCAAGTAGTTTGCCATGACGTTCTGATCACCTCCTGCCGCGCTGACTGCTAAAGCGTAAACCGGCAGCCAGTTCTTTGGGTCCCTCTCGCCATCGAACTTGTCGATGCCTTTGAGGTTGAAACCATCCGGCCAAACCACTCGGCGAATATCCGGGGTGAAGGCCCGAATCCCCTCCAACGGTCGTGGCCGCCTCCGCATTGGGGATCTGCTACGATGCTCCCGCCGCAGGCCTTGGCGCTGTTAGTGACAGTGGTCGCGCTGACTGGCGGTGCTCTCGGCTTGGTCATCAATGCGGCGGCTATAATGGCCACGAGAGTTCCGTTCGCCGTTACTGCGCTCCCGCCGCTTGAGTTCAATGTCCTGACGAAGATCATGGGCAGGTGATTGGTGGGAATCGCCGGCCGCAGAGGCGCGAGCCCGGTTCAGATTGCGTGTAGACCGACTGCGAGTCGAAGCAGTCGGAGCGGGAATTGCCTCGTTTTGCTGAATGGCAGCCATCTCCACCATGGCCGTCGCTCGAGCGAGGGTCTGGGTGAACGGGCTGCCTTCTGGAAGTTGTGGTGCGATGGTCTCGAGAAGAGTCTTCGAAGCGATGACGTTTGCCTGGGGAGTCGTATGGACCTCCTGGTCCCTTAGCCTCACCGCGCGAAGCTCGTTCTGGACGTCGCGGCCGCGGGCGCGAAGCTGACACATGCGATCTTGGTTATCCACCTAGCGAGGATCTGGGTTCGTGCCAGTGTTGGTTTCCGCGTACGCGACAAGCGGAGAAGCAGAGTGATGATTATCCGCGCCTAGGACGAAAACCTCTAGGTAGTTACAAATCTCAGTGCTCTCATCAGAATCGGAGTCAGAAACGGAGAGGCTAACTTGTTCGCTCTGTCCAATGGGTTGGCCAGCATTGATGACACCCACGAACATAGATGGATCTGATCCGAGTGGATCTGGCGCGCTTGCCGACTGGTTATCTCTCATCGAAATCTCAGATGAGATCCGTGCGGAGGCCGCAGCAAAGCTCATGAGTTCGGAGGAAAATCCAGCCAAAGGCACTGTGTTGTTGTTGGGCGGAATACAATTCACGCCCGTGCGGTTGAGCCCGCCGAGTCATTTTTCATCTTCCTCGGGAGGAGGTGCGAAGGCGAACAACGAGGGGGTCAATCCACTGAATGTGCTTGCTAAATTCTCCAAGCCAAAAGACAATGGGCCACATTGATTGCGCGCACCTTCTTGCGAAGAAATCTCTCCAGGGGGAGAGAGGTGAAGATTGCCGATGCCGTCGGAGATGAAGTCCAAGGTGCCGAAACGAAGAGACTCCCCCAGCCTCATGGCGACGTACGGCGATCTCCAAGGAGCCATCTAACTTGAGAGATAATCTCGACGATGCCCCCTACCTGGCGCACCAACTGTCGACTGGTGACTAACTGGCAGTCACCGTCGGCAATGAATTTGTACGAGGGAGGGGACGCTAATCAAGAACTAAGCTAGATGGTAGCACAAGACTACAGGGGTTTATACAGGTTCAGGCCCTCAATGAAGGTAATACCCTACTTCCTGTGCTCTGGGATTATATGGTGGATCAAGATGCGAGATGCAAGATGATGCTATATGATGATTCTGTATGCCGATGGCCTCTACCCCCTCCCTTTATATAGTGTAGGGGGAGATAGAGTTACATGATAGCACGTGGTATACAATAACTAATTCTGTTATGCTGTTACATGTCATGCATGTGCTGATCTCCTAATTACATGGAGATAGATCATATCCTCGGGAACTTCCTTGGAGCTCAAGGCGCGTGTAACCTGAGTGGTCTCTATCCTTGGTCGGCTGACAACCACAACCATCCGTTCTACATTGAAGGCAACACTAAGAAAGCACATCTTCAATAGATCCTCATCTACCTTAGTTTGTCCGTCAACATCCTACCCTTGGGGAGGTTAGTATGGGCCAGCTACATAACCCCTGATCTCCAGCGAACCAAGGTTGTCTTTTGTGGTTTTGACAACCACAACAAGATGACGTTGGGGGCCATTACCATGAAGATCCAAATGGCGGTTTTTCTCTTCAAAGTGAGATTTTTTGACATCAACGTGCTTACTTTATACTTGGCCCTACTTCGGAGGCCATGGCTACACAATATTGTGTGGTGCATGCCATCTACTTTGCACCAATGCCTAAAATTTCTCGACAATGACGGCATGCAATAACGCATTACTAGCAACCCATCTCCGTAATCTCTATATGCGGACTATAGATACATATTATGGTATTTATGTAAAGTTGAAACAATATAATGGCATTGTTGTAATTTGTGACATCCTCTATTTTATTGTATGTCACTTGTATTTTAAAATCATTAAAAATGAGGAAAAGGGAATTGTTATATACAAAACCCTAGTCTAAATTATTGTAAATTTTGTTTAAGCCAAAACCCTAGGAAACCTTTCAGGAAAATTCTAGGAAAAGTTTAATAATTCTTAGAAGCCATCATTTAGCCACCCTCTAAATTTCAAGCCCAAAACCCAAGGCTAGCTCATGATTTCATAAATTGTTGCCGTTTTGTCAGGGGCTCGTCAAACCTATGAAATGATGGACAAACGTGGGAGACCCAAGCCCAACTTTGGAGGAGAGTTTCTACAAGCCTAATCTCATGCTAAGATAGAAGCCTAGGAAAAAATTCACGGATGTGGGTATTTTCCTAATTTAGAAGAGTACTAATCATACCCGAGGTAGAATTAGAGCCCAATTCAAGTTCCCTCACCTTAAGGCCTGACCTAGGTCGTCCACAATCACTATAAATATCCCCTAAGACCCCCCTCAAGTCCACAACTTGAGAAACCATAGATCACAAACCCTAGCCACCGAGAAGTTTTCATGGTATTCCTCTCTGTGTCTTGCCCAAACCAGAGAGTAGATGGCACCATCGGGTAGAGCTCGTCCAGATGGTGAAGAGCAAGTTTTGGCCAAGAAACGATGGAAAAAAGGCTCGCCGGAGTTTGGTGTGTTGCCGTAACATCGCCACCGCCCGAATTCATTGGCGCTGGAGTGAGCGCCGCCCAATCCCCAAGCGCCACGGGTCCAGCAGCGCCGCCGCCTCGCGTGCGTCGGTCTCGCCCCACCATGCGTCACGGCCCGATTCGCCACCGTCGCCGCCCAACCCACGTGCACCACACGTCGCCACCGTGGCCGCTACCACGGGCGTTGTGTCTCCGCCTATCCGTTGCTGCCACGTGGCAAACCTGTGCCGCCGCTACCGCGCTGCACTCGCTGTTGCCACGCGTCGCCATCCCCGTTGCCCGCATCCACGCCTGCCGCTGCTGTGCGGCCGCTTGTCCCCAGTAGCTGCCGCGCTCGGCCGAATCGGCTGGTTCCATCGGTTCTCGTTCGGTTAACCAATTTAAATCGGTTTATTTATTTCTGTGATTTCTGATTTATTCAAATCTTTCAGGAATTTTTTAGGGAGCATCCGAACTCCAAATTGGATGATTCTAGATCCATTAAATCCCATAAATAGCCTATAATTTTATATATTTTATTGAGCTATATGTTCTGTTGAATGTTTTGCTGTTCTTATATATTTGCATATACGTGTAGATCGCACCTGTGTGTAGTGGTGGAACCAGGATTTCTCTAAGCCCCGGACGAACTATTAGGCTAGCCTATTTGCTAGATCAAACATAAAATAATGCTCATAGTAATGGACAATAAGATTTTGGTCTAATTAGCAAGCTCAATTGGTCCAATTGAAAAGTAACACACAAATTTAAAGAAAGTCTGCTAAATCGAAATGATAAAGAAGCAAAATACCATTTTAAGTCTCATCTTCTTCTTCCAAGCCAATATTTTCATCAATGGTAGCTACAAATCTTAAACCTAAGAATAAAAATACACAAACAGTCAAACACAAACTCAAACACAATCAATTCTCTTATTCTCAGATCTGCAGCACATAAACAAAGGATTAGATGATGTGCCTCACTGGATGGAGATCGGACCGTCGGAGGAGCGAGGAGGCCGGGCTGGCGGCCGGCCGGCCGGCGGAGGAGGCGAGGCGGAGGCGGGCGGCGGCGCCGCTGGCTGGTGAGGGGGCGGGCGGGCGGCGGGCCTGGCGGGCGCCGGCGTCCTGGCGTCGGGCTGAGCATTGGCCGTGACGCTGTGGCGAAGGCGGCCTGAAGGCTGGCGTGACATGGCGGCGGCAATGATGGCATGGTCGCGTCGAGTGGCTGGCTGGTGGCGGCGGCATCGGCGTTAGCGCCGTCGGGGCGGGCCGTGGGGTGGGGCGTCGGGGTGGCGGTGGGCGTTCTGCGTGGCGTGGACCGTGGCGGCTTGGGTGAGGATCGAGGATGCGGCGGCTAGGGCTAGGGGCCGTGGGGAGGAAGGGCGTTGGCTGGGCATTGGGCCGGGGTCTTGGCTGGGCGGGGGGCTGGGTCGGGCGGCTAGGAAATGGGCAGCTGCTGGACCGGCCAGGGGGTGGTGGGTGCTTCCTGCTATGGGCCACGCCTCGGGCCGCGGCCCAGGTGGCCCGGGGCCTGGTTCCACCCCTGCCTGTGTGCACTGTTTGGGGGTTTTCCAGCAGCAGTTTGGAGGTGGATCCCAGGACGTCGAGTACTACCAAGGCAAGATAGATTGCATCTTGCTCTCCTATTTTGTAAAACTCACCCGATTATTGCTTTTATTTATTTTTCTCATGCATGAAATGATGGGAAGGGTTAGACGCCTATTATATTCGCACTGAGTCATCTACCCTGTGAATTTAGCCTATTAATTGTTGCCTTAGTATTTCCTATCCTATCCTTGTGCATAGTTGCTACTTGCTAGTGCACGTGGGTTGGTAGTTGTTTAGGTCATTCACTAATTAATTATTCTAGTTACTTGGTACAATTGGAGGCGCTGAGTTACTTTAATAACCTAATCAATTAAAACCTATGTGGCGTGTGTTGACTAAATGTGACAAGTCAGTTGGTTTTTTGGATTGAGGATTGTGGTGGAGGTAGTCACCTTGGTCTAAGCACCCTTGACGTGTGCTTATCCGGCCAAACCATATAAGCGCAACATAAGTGCTAGCCCTAACATGTCGGCCAACATGTGCTTGACCTGGCTTATTAGTTAGGGAAAACTGTTAGCACACGATACTTTGAAAAAATCAGGCTGCAGTCCGTTGACTCAAGAGGGGGACCCGTAGTGTCGAAACCTTATAAGGGGTATCGGTATCAACAGAAGGAACTAATGAATCGCCTTATATCATTACTTGGTCTAGGCTCCTAAGAAAGAGATAAGACATAAAAGTACCACTAGGCTTATGGGTAAAGTGTGATACAATCTGCAGAGTTTAAAGCTATCATGATAGTCGTTCCGGCGGTCATGGGAGGGGAGGAAGGTTGTACATGGTAGTCTCATTTGTTAATAATTAACCTGTTGGGTTGGTTTGATTTGAGTTATTCGATGCTTGTGTTGTTCTGCAGTAGGGCTCTGGAAGCCTAGCTCCGTGTGTTTACTTTGGGAATCTTATCATTATTATTTGTTCTACAAATTGTTTTTACGACACTTTAAATAATCTAATTAGAATAGGTGTTTATGCAAAATAGCCACCCTGTTCTTGATTATCTCCTTGCATCATTATAAGGATTTTCGCTGGGTAACTGTGTACTCACTATACAAACCACATATATATTTGTATTCAGGAGAAGAATCGGCTTCGGTTTACCCGCAGGATCATGAGGATTTTGTGCCGGATTTCAAATTTCGATCAAAACTAGCTGTCGTTCAAGGGTTGGATTAGAGCATCATCATACTTTATTTCCGCTGCATTATTTGGATTTCCGCACTCTAAACTATATTATGTCGTCTTAATCAAACTATTGTAACAAGTGGTTGTGCAATAATTTTTTGCATATTATGTTATTTTCTTAGTTAATTGTGACTGTGTGATGATGTTCGACAATCGTCACTCATGAGTTGCTAGTATTAATATCCGGGACTAGTAATTGATCGTGAGTGGATTTTGATGACGCCGGGATCGCGACATAATTTACCCTACACATGTATATTAATTGAGCAGTGAGCACCTGCAACTTGCAAGACTGAAGAGACCCAATTGGGTACGTACGTACACGGTACGGCCTAGCGCCGGTTAGCCATGCATGCATGCAGATTGCACATGTGGTAATTATCAACGTACCTCCATATGTTGCTCCACCATCGATCACTGAAGTTACGGTCCAGTTCTTATCAATTCCTTCACCAACCAGCAGAGAGACCGATCATGAGAAAGCATGATGCTGTACATGTATGTACGCATATATCATTTAGCTGTGGAATGCTTGGTGACAGGGTGAGGACGTACATGAGGAGGATCGAGTCAGCACTACATTTACACACAATTAAACACTGCAACAATATTGCCCTATATACATGAATTGCCCATAACTTTAGCTAGTGTTCATGCACAGTCTATGTCAAAACTTCGTGCATGAGAAAAAGAAGGATGCATGACCATTAGAGCAACTCTACTAGTCTTTTCAAAATATTATGGCAAATATAGAGCGTCTGCTGGAGAAAAAGAATCTTGCAGAGCATATTGTAAATTATAAAGTAATTTTAGAGAAATAGATAAAGAAGACACCAATAATGTTTTAAAGAAAAAATATAGAGAACTGTTAGGGATGCTCTTAAATATGTCCCACTGCGGTGAAGCAGTGTGTTGTTGAGCCCTAACATGTGGACAATACACTTCCCATCAGATAATATATAGCTAGGCGCAGCAAACATACAACGACCGATGCAGGCAGGTAGGGCTAGCCCCCGGCCGGTGATTGGACAACCAGTGCACTGAACAACACGCAAGAAAACGAAGTAGGCAAAGCTGTATGCATGCATGGCATGGCATGGCATGAGCCAGTAACTGAACAAGCTAGCAGCAGTCGCAGACATTCAGACAGGGGCACATGTACACTAGGGCTGGTGCCCTCGAGCGTGCGTACAAGAGGATTTGCGATGCCTGCCCCGGTGCATCTCTCCCGATGGAGACCCGAGCAGAGGCAAGCGTGGGCGCGTGGCCACCCCCGGCACGCTGGCCCCACCCACCGTCGCCATCCGGGCCCAGGTGTCATGTCAAGGTCGTACGGTCTGGAAGTATATAGCTTGCTGCATGGCCACATGTACACCCTTCGGCTTACGTCAAGAAGCATGCACTCCTTTCTTGGGAGTTTTATGGCAGAATTAGGTCAAGAAAATGACGATCAGTTTGTTGCTAATATGAAGATTTGCCGAGAGTGAACTACTGATCAGCTGTACTGTATGGTGTCTGGTGTGGTGTCATTTTCTCATGCACCAAACCAAACCAAACGGAGCAGCAGAGCATGCATATATCGGATCGACCATGTATGTCTGACCTTGGTACAAGATCACACATATATCAGCATTCTCTTTACTATTGCAGCACGTGTCCTTGCCTTAAAATTTGATCGAAGCTAGGTCTGTGCCAATCAATCGAGACTGCTACACGGATGTACATACTGTACTGCTTCTTTTGACGAACATATATAGATAATACAATATATATGCGTCATGCTTACTTCGAATGTTGTTCGACCACGCCTGAGCTGAGTCTTTCAGCATGCCATGAACTCCTGAAGCCAGAAATTCTGGGCTAAAGACGTTTAATATACTCCCTCAGTTATGAATGACACAATTTATTTGTGTAGTTGTTTTAGTAGTTGTTTTAGATTTGTTCTAGCTAAGTCAAAGTTTTAAAACTTTATCCGTAGAGAACTTTTGAACTATTTAGATTGAGAACATAAAAATTGTATAGAAAGATTTGTCTTGAAAAGAACATTCATAATGTTATATTTTTAATGCATTATAGATATATTTTAAAAAGTTTTTTTATGGCAAAGCTTTATTTTGAAGATCGTGTCAATGTTTAAAACAACTACTATTTCATAACGGAATGAGTATATTAAAAGCCGAGGAGGGGGCTCCGGATCGATGGTCGAGAAATTGTTTCAAGAAATGGAAGCGTTTGGATCGAATAAACAGTAATTAAAAAGCCATGTCATGCGCCGGACGTACTAATTAATTGAGCACACACGTAATAACATTTTTCTAATACAGGAAAAAAATTAGGTAGGCTATAAACAGACGTTAGAGTTGTTAAACAATCTCCGAGCGGTTGCTGATCTAATGCTGTTAATCAGATCCGGCTGTTTACATGTAACATCATCATGGCACAGTTATATTGCGACCGATATTATTCCCCATACAAGTGTCACGACACATTGCGTCTCCACAGGGAATCCCACACCATTATCTGATACAAGGCCTAGATTAGTATCTCATGATGGACAAGTCAACTGCTATCACTGCTGGTATTCCATTATTATTCAAAATAACGGAGTATTTCAAGATATTATCACATGCCATTACAATAAGATTGATATTACAAAATATTGAAGACCCGAGCTAGGCGGCTAGAGGGAGAGTGAATAGACGCCAATCAATTTTGACGTTTTCTTTTCGCACATACAACCCCTCTAAACATTCCGCACAAACCGCTTTATGTCGGTGATCAAACCGCGATGGATATCATGACAACTATGTGTACCCATGACTTGTATGGATGAAATCCATATGAATATGTGGGGATTTTAGAGCCACAATCCTGGTTGTTAAGTGTCCAAACAAGAGGAATCAATTCAAATCTTGCTTTTGAAAAGAGATCATGACAAAACCTTAAAGCAACTTTCAAAAAGCAAAAACAGATTCTTTCAGAACTTGTCCTCTCATGGAGTAGGAGATTGATGGATTTAAGATGCTCTAAAAATCATGGGAATTTTTATTCCTATGTGTCAATGTGTCATGAAGCACTCCACCAAAAATCTCCTTAAAATTCCATACAGAAAAATATGAATATTCAAACAACACAAGCTGCTTTCTGAAAAAGCAAAAGTAGATTCTTCAGAGTTTGTTTCTAATTGGAACAGAGAGATGATGGCTTTCTGTTGCTCCAAACATTGTGGGAATTGTTCTCCCTATGCAACCCAATTTTGAATTGTCAAAGCAAGAGCTTTATGTAAGAATGGAGGCTCCAAAAGGTGAATTAGGAATTTATCTGGTAGGAGATAATAGTCTTTTCCCCTGGAGATGGAAAATTCGTCCGCCCGGTTTTATTAAGTTGCAAATTCTTCCTCAATTAGTTAACATGAGTCGCGAAGCTCTCCACCAAAAATCGTCTCCAGAATCCGTCCACAGAAAATATGAAAAATCAAACACCAAGAGCAGTCAAGAACTTCGAGCAGAAAGTTTGGGGCTCGGTTTTCACTTCATAGCTCCCAAATTGAGAAACCAATGGACTTAAAATTTTTACCACAGATGGGTATATGAGTCATGCATCTATTCCAACCGGAATCATTCCAAAATGATGTTTCTAGATTTTTCTAAAAATATTTTACTGGCTGCTGCGCGGATGAAAATCTCTGGACAGATTTGCAACAAGTCAAGAACTTGATCTGTTACCTCTCATATGGTTGCAAAGAGTGTGGCAAATCATATTAGCAACCTCAAGGTTTCATAGACCATCAAGAACCAGTAAGAAATCACCAAGACTCATCTTCAAATAGGAGCTCTAAAAAGGGAAAACAAAAGAAAGAAGAACTTGGAGCAAATCAACACAAGATGATCATGAAGATAAGAGATTTCATTGCATATGAGTTGAGGGATTACAAACCACACTCCATGTGGTCACAAGCACTCTAAGTGCCACCCTTACACACCCAACTCACCCTCTCTATTTCTTAAATTTCAGCTCTAAGGGGATGAGGAGGAGATGCTCCCCTCCCCCTCTATTTATAGCCCAAGGGTGAGATGCCCTACACCTAGAGCCCATCTCCACCCTTCATTTGAGGATGAGTGGTGTACAACAACCACACTACAAGACACACTCCCGAGAGGGAATATTCTCCTCATATCCCTCTGGGAAATATCTTCGCAGCTTCCTCGGTCGCCATTACGCCTAGGCCCACGGTCGAACCAACCGCCACTGAGTTACAAAGCCATGACCTCCAGCTACCTCGGATTACTTGCCATGGGTAAGCTTCTCGAGTACACCACCTCATGTGACCGCCAGATCATCGAACCCGGTCGCTGACGCCTCTGACCTTTTGACCTCCAAATTGTCCCATAAGCGTCGACCACGTACCGCCGATACTTGCATCACTGAGGTGAACACATACAAAACCAACACACCTTACCTTACCTGCAAGGTTATTCCATCATAAAATTACCAACATAATAATCCCTTCATGACATCACACACCACATATCAGTTTAAAATCCACCGGACCACGTCCGATCAAAACTATTACCTAGCCCAAGCTCAGCACAATGGTCCGGTACCAAATCCACGGCAATTTCCAAAAATGCACCATTTAACATTCTTCAAAACACTTCAAAGTCCATCTTGTCACATATATTCATCATCAAACCGGGGTACCCTCCACATGGGTCTCAACAAATATTAAGAAGAATAAAAAGAATATCAAAGCAGCAACAGCCTTCAGCGACAATATCCAAGTAATTGACCCGGACACCCGCATCTAATCCTATGTTTAGACCCTCTTGGACTGATCGGACTTGCTAACTGAATAATAAAATTATCCACGAGTACGCGGCTACCCAGCAAACAATTCTTAACAATGCATGCAATGGCAAAGATGGGGGATTGGCTATTTTACACAAAACCTATTACCAAACAAATTTTTGTTGTTAAGTTTTAATTAAGTGAATGCATGATCTCAAGATATTATCAACAGTCATCAAAAGAAGGTCATCCTCGCACCAGGCCAATCCCAGCCTACGTACACTAGTCAAATTCAATTACGAAAATGGTGGGACTACATGTGAAAACCTCTCGCCCCGTCCATAACCGTGGGCACGGCTATAATGATAGTTTTAACTCTGTAGAGTGTGTACACGTTCCCCACAAGCCCCATCTCATACTGATGGAGATACGGTACAAGGCCTTTCCAGCCAACTACGCTCACCACTTTGCCCGCCCTTTCTTTTGGTTTCCCCGGCCCCGCCGGTGCCCGCCGCGGTAGGCGGGCACCTACTACTTCTGGACACCACACGGTAGCGTTCCCCATTTAAGCCATTCGGTCTGGGAGACGAACCAGCCCCTTACGTAAGGTCACGTTCCCTACCCTAGGGCGAAAGTATCAAACCGTAACTGGACAAGTCGTGAGCAAATGGTTAGTGGGACGTTTCGTAGGGTAATAAGCCAGGGCCAAAGGCATAAGTGGCTGTACTGTTTGGTTTGGTATAGAATGTCACAAGATTGAGTCCTTAGAAGAGGATACCTTCATACCACAGCCACAACCCAGAAACCATCTCGGCCGGGTTGCCTCTAACGAACCACACATTGATTTTAGTTGATTAGGGTTTAATCAAAACACATCGAAGCCTCAGCTACGCCATCTCATTTTTATAAGTGAATACCCAATGCAATGCTACCACCTAGACAAAGGATAGGCTACGGAACAATAGAGGGGTTCATCAATCAAGGCTACAACATGATAGTTGAAGACTAGCATGGTCAGGTACACACACACTAGTCTGATATGTATGCAAAGTATATACGTAACAGTTATAACATGACGATATAAAGTGGAATTGTAAAATATGAGATAGGAATATGCAAACTATTTCTTGCCGTCGAAGAATTTGGATCTTTTGAGTCTCACGGCAACTCGAGCGTGCGATCCTCGCATAGCGATGCATAACAGGAATCTATGCGGAGGAAAGAAACAATAAAGAACACAAAATTCAGTACAGAGAAAATAGTTAATAAGTATATAGAAAAATTCTAGGGATTAAATATGATTTGTAGGATCTTGAATCATCCAATTTAGAGTTACGAAGCTCCCTAAACAATTCGAAGAATATCCAGCAAAAATAGGAAATTCCCTGAAAATAAAAAAGGTTAAAAACTCTAAATGGGCTAACTCCCTCACGACTCACTCTCTCTCTCTCTTCACGCGCACAGCCCAACCGGCCCAGAGTCCGCCACTACAGGAATCGCGCAAAATCTCGACGTCCAAATCTATTCTCGGCGGCCAAATACAAGCTGTCGATATTATTCTTGTAATCTCGACAGCCGCCTAAGACGCACGGGGGCTAGCGCCGACAAGTGGGTCCCACATGTCAATGGCGCATGGTGCTGATAGGTGGACCCCATTGTCCAGACGGGCGGCGGTGTGGATCGGCGATGGGACGTATGATAGGCGGCAATTGGGCGACGACAACTGTGACTGACCAGCGGAGCCCACGGCTTTGTGTGCCCGCTCGTCGGCGACGAGGGGTGGAGCGGCGCGGGGTGCGGGCAGCGACAGCGAAGGCGTGTGTCACGCACGCGCCCTCGCGGGGTGGCGCGGCGGCCACGGGTTGGTACCATGTTGTGCGCCATCGGCGCTGTCCGCGAGGTCGACGACGGTGATGTCGGCGGCAGCGGCCGTGGGAGCAAGAGGGTTTCGGCATTGGTTTTCTCAGTCTAGGAACCTCGGTTTTGGCTGCTCTTGGAACCGTTGGATGCGTCTTGACGAGATCTAGGGCGTCCTACATGCTCACCAAAACTTGGGTGTTGAAAACCAGCTAGATCTCTTCAGTAAGCCTTGTGGAGGCAAGGGTTTTGTGGATAGGGCTCCAAACTGAGTCTCCACGAGTTGTGAACTTGTGATCATCAAGATGAGATCTTGGGGGATTTATATAGTGTTGTGGAGGGGTGGATTCAGCTGGGATGGATAAGGAAAGGTTTAGGAAACCGAATCTGACTCGGAGTAGAATTCGAGGCTTGCCAAATTGGGAATTTGGTTTCCCCTTCAAGATTTCGGCCGAAACTCAGGGAATAAGTAGTTTAAATATTCTAGAAGACACCCTAATTTTTGGGGATTTTTCAGGAAAGTATTTGTCATTATTTCATGCGAGATGCCTTCCAAATAAGACCTTTTTGGTCTTAATCTGAATTTGCGGGTTGCCTAGAAATTAGGAAAAGGTAAGACATATATTTGGGAACCTAGGGCACGTGACGACACTGCCCCATCCCAATTCTGAGCAATGCTTGTGTATAAAATAACCTATCGAGAAATAAAATAATTGCTATAATAGGTTTTACCTAGACAAATAATAAAATCAAATTTTACTTTATGTTTTATCTCTATAAAAACACTTGGGACACCTAATAATTTTATTAGGATGTCACAAAACCTCTCCCTTTAATGGAATTTTGTCCCCGAGATTCGTAGAATGGTATGGCGGCTCGTCACAAATCTAGCTCCCCCCTTAACGGAATCCTTCTTAGGGGTTCAGAGAAGGGTATGGTGGGTATTCCTCCCCCCTTAATGGAATCTCGCCCTCGAGATTTGGAAGGCTAAGAAAGATTTAGATGACAAAGGGATAGAAAAGAGGGAAGAAAAATTTTAAGTCCTCTCCTTTGCTCGATTTTAAACTGGAATATATGCTTCTTTCAGCTGAACAAACAACATCGACCTAGAGATCAGTGGGTTGTGACCCATTACGCTTTCGTTGCACACTCTGATGTTTCCTTTTTAACTTGATCCCAGCGTTGACGCTCCCTCTTCTTCATTGTGTTTTTTCATGGTGTGAACCTTGGGGTTTCACCTAGGATGATCTCCATTGTGGTGTCGTTTGTTCCTTCATCGTCCAAACACTCTATCCTCTTTGATTGTCCATAAGGGATGTTTGTATTTCCAAGCCATATTGGTATCCTTTTGGCACAATCCTTTGTTTGTTTGCTGCCTTTAATTTGGCGATCTCCTTTGTTTACACCTCCTTAAATGGCCATTTAGGGTTTCCGGTGTTTATTTGTCTTCGTGGTATTGTAGATCCAACCTCCAGGCAAGAATGGGTAAGAGGGAATAGCAGTTGACAAAAAATAAGGGGTTCGGTCGAGAGAAAGATAGAGAATAGAAAGAAATCTTGTTACACAAATGATTTGTACTATCGCACATTGCTTCCTTCTTGCATGTGGTTTTTCTTCGATCCAAGCTTCCAGAGAAAATAGGTAAGAGGGTTTTACCTTTGAATATGGGAAGAGTACAGAGAATGGATAGAGAGAGCATAAAGAAATCTTGGTCCACCAATGACTGGTATTCTTGCATATTGCTTGCTTTTGCCCATTGCTTCCTTCTTCATGCTACGGAATTGTTGGAAAAGATGAGAGGCTAAGCGACATCACACCTACTTTTAAAATAGTTTTCTAAATTTAATTTTAGCACTCAACACAAAGATCCAAACGAATAAGATCCAACACTCTGATATCTTGCATACGCACTAAAGGCGATACAAGATACAATTAAGAACAAACTCAAGCATGCATTAGTAGCACAACTAGCAAATTAGTTGTTATAATATTGCTGTCATTATCAGCTATTTATTCTCCATACGTAGGGAGTATTAACGTTTATGTAGTGAAAAACTACACTCTTTTTAAAACTAAAGAAAACAATTCATTTTTTTGGAAAGTGTATGAACTGCACGAATTACCTTTTCTTAAAAAATACAAACAAATGCTTCTTTTTCATAATTTTATTCTTTTCTTTTCTTCTCTTTTTTTCAAGACATTTTTCCATTTACCTCGGTCTTCACACATCATCTTTCTCCGGTCTTTTTGTTGTCAAGAATTCCACACCACCTTCATTCGATCTTCTCGCAGTTGCAAAAATTAAACTAAGGCAACACACCAAGCAATTTTACTGCTAAATAACTACCTATCTCTATTACTTCTAATTAATGAATATCCACATCTCAATGAGAAAACCAAAAGTTGATAAGGTATACTCCACACAAAAATAATATATTTTTTTATACGATCCCTAACACTTAATCTTCCAAACGTGAGGCTTCTTCATCTTCATCAAGTAATCATCTGTTCCTTCTATTCTTTGGCGATGGTAGCTTCTTCTTCGGCATACTTGTCCCAATGTTGATATTGGTAGCAAAATAACTCCATCTTCTTGGACAAATTTAGTCTAATGGGTAAGCTTTGAATTATGGGTGTGGATGGAATAACATTTGTCAAGCAGAAGAATAGACAAGTAGGATTAAATTCAGAGGGTGAGTAGATAAGACTGAAAGCAATGAATGCTAAGTAGGAAATGACTAGGCTTTGAGAATAGATGGAAAGAAAGAATAGAAAAGAAGCTTTTAAAATTGACTTGAAATACGTCCTTAACGTTTAAAGGCCAACTATCTACGGTATCCTAATGTCAACACCCACTCTGATACCACTTTATCACGATCCCTGCGTCTCCACAGGGAATCCCACATCATAATCTGATACTAGGCCCAGACTAGTACCTCATGATGGACAAGTCAACGACTATCATCGATGTCATTCCATTATTATTCAAAATAGTGGAGTATTTCAAGGTATCATCATATGCTATTACAATAAGACTGATATTACAAAATATTAACAATGAATAAAAAGAATATCAGAGCAGCAACAGCCTTCAGCGATGATATCCAAGCAATTGACCCAGACACCCGCAGTTAGTCCTGCACACCTGAGTTCGGACCCTCTTGGTCCTGATCAAACTTGCTACTTGAATAATAAAATTTTCCGCGATAGGTATAATGAGTACACGGCTACTCAGCAAACAATCCTTAACAATGCATGCAATGGCAAAGATGGGGGATTGGCTATTTTACACGAAACCTATTAATAAACAAATTTTACTTGTCAAGTATTAATTAAGTGAATGCATGATCTCAAGATATTATCAACAGTCATCAAAGGAAGGTGCATCCTCGCACCTGCCCAATCCTAGCCTACACTAGTCAAGTTCAATTATGAAAATGGTGGGACTACGTGTGAAAACGTCTCGCCCCATCCATAACCATGGACACGGCTATCATGATAGTTTTAACTCTACAGAGTGTGCACACGTTCCCCACAAGCCACGTCTCATCTTGAAGGAGATACGGTACAAGGCCTTTCCAACCTACTACACCCATCACTTTGCCTGCCCTTTCTTTTGGTTTCCCTAGCCCCGTCGGTGCCCGCCGCAGTAGGGCACCTACTACTTCTGGACACCACCAGGCGGCGTTCCCCATTTAAGCCATTCAGTCACAGAGACGAACCAGCCCCTCAGGTAAGGTTGCGTTCCTTAACCTAGGGCGAAAGTATCGAACCATAACCGGGCAAGTCGCGAGCAAGTGGTTAGTGGGTTTCTTAGGGTACTATGCCAAGGCCGAAGGCACAAGTGGTTGTACTGTTTGGTTTGGTCTAGCATGTCACAATCTTGAGTCCTTAGAAGAGGAGACCTCCATACCACAATCACAACCTAGAAACCATCTCGACATGGTCTCCTCTAACGAACCACACATTGATTTCAGTTGATTAGGGTTTAATCAAAACACATGGAAGTCTCAGCTCCACCATCTCATTTTTATAAGTGAATACCCAATGCAACGCTACCACCTAGACAAATGGTAGGCTACAAAACAATAGAGGGGTTCATCAATCAAGTCTACAACATGATAGTAGAAGTCTAACATTGACAGTTACACACGCACTAGTCTAATATGCATGCAAAGTAACAGTTATAACATGAAGATATAAAGTGGAATTGTAAAATATGGCATAGGAATATGCAAACTATTGCTTGCCTTTGAAGAATTCAGAACCTTGCAAGTCTACGGTAACACCCGGGTAGCAGTCTTCGCAATAGTCGCAACAAGAATCTACGTGCAAGAAAGAAACAATAAATAATTCCAAATTCAGTATAGAGAAAATAATTAATAAAAATATAGAAAACTTTCTACGGATTAAATAGGATTTTTAGGCTTTGGAATTATCCAATTTGGAGTTACGGAAATCCCTAAACAATTTGGAGAATATCTAGCAAAAATAGGATATTCTCTGAAAATAAAAAGGGTCAAAAACTCTAAATGGGCTCAACTCCCCTCAAGACCCACTCTCTCTCTCTCTCTCTCTCTCTCTCTCTCTCTCTCTCTCTCTCTCTCATCTCTCTAGAGGCCCAACCATCCTGGGGTGAAGTGGCGCCGATAGGTGGGTCCCACCTATCAACGACGCTCGGCGCTGACAGGCGGACCTCACCGTCCAGACGGGCGGTAGTGTGGATAGGCGACGGGATGCGTGGCAAACGACAAATGGGCGATGGTGGCGATGACTGACTAGCGGGGCCATGACTTTGCTAGGCCCGCTTGTCAGCGACGCGGGTGCGTGCGGTGGCGACGGTGGTGGGGCCGCTAGACACGCGTGCGAGAGCTGGCGTGGGTTGGGCGTGTGAGAGCTGGCGTGGGTGCGTGCGTTGGGCGACGATGGTGGCGCTGTCCGCAAGGTTGCCGGCGGAGATGTCGATGGCAACGACGGCCATTGGAGCAGCAGGGTTTCGGCATGGGTTTTCTTGGGCTAGGAACGTTGGTTTTGGGTGATCTTCTTACCGTTGGATTCATCTTGACAAGATTTAGGACGTCCTAGATACTCACCAAAACTCGGCGAGATCTCTTCGGGAAGCTTTTTGGAGGATAGGGTTTATGGCTAGGGCTCTAAATTGAGGATCCACGAGTTGTGATCATCAAGAGGAGGTCTTGCAAGGTTTATATAGTGCTAGGGAGGGGTGGATTCGGTTGGGATGAAATAGGAAAGGTTTAGGAAACTGAATCCAACTCATAGTAGAATTAGGGGCATACCAAATTGGAAATTCGACTTCCCCCTCAAGATTTTGGTTGAAACTTGGGGAATAGGTAGTTTGTAGCTTGTAGAATACACTCTAATTTCTTGGGATGTTTTAGGATAGTTTTTCTTATTATTTCATGTGAGATACCTTTGAAATAAGACCTTTTTGGGCTTAATCTGAATTTACAGGTTGCCTAAAAATTAGGAAATGGTAAGAAATATATTTGGGAGGGAACGTGTTGACACTGTCCCATGCTAATTCTAAGCAAGGCTTGTGCATAAAATAGCCTATCGGACCATAAAATAATAGCTATAATTGGTTTTATCTACACAAATAATAAAATCAAGTTTTACCTTATGTTTTATCTCTATAAAAACACTTGGGACACCTAATAATTTTATTTGGATGTCACAACAAGCAATCACTTGTATATGAAAATAATCCATTTGATATGTCAGATGTTTCCATTGGAAAAACGGAACATTGATGCTAAATGGGTAAATCTGAATAACACCGAAGACACGATGTTTGCTAACAAAGTTCATCTCTTAGCCTAAATCTGTGGGGCATGGTTATGGGTGCACCTCCCCACCAACAACGTAACATATACCGGTCGCCCGGGTCACTGCCACAAGCTAGTCGCGACCACGTGCGTGTCTATATATGCCGCTACTTCGGTTATTACATGTTACACCAGGGGTGTCCCCTATTTTTATAGGAGCATGGGTACAAGTCCGAACCTAACATGACCCACCCCTGTCTGTTACAACTGAGATCCATGTAACTTACTTTTACACATACTCCAACGAACTCCACCTTGGCGAATATGATGCCGCCATCTTCAAGTCATCGTAACATCTTGTGTGAACCCATGTACCGGACTCCGGTTGCTTCCTTTACAGCTCACGTTGAGCCACCCGACAAGCCTGTCTTGGATTCAGACCCACCGTCTTTTGGAACAAGTGGTATCATAGCTGAGATTCCGTGATGCGGATGATCTTGCTTGTTGGAAATACAAGATGTTGATACTAGATATAAACGATGTCGGAAGTACGATGTTCGGTAACGCAGTTTGGCTCTCACCCTACATCTACGGGATAATGATGATGTGTGCATCTCCCTGAACAATGCAGCAATATACCAGCCGCCCAGATCATGGCCACAATCTAGTTGTGACCACCTGCATACTTACGCCGCTACTTGGTCGTTATAGGTTACACCAGGGGTGCTCCCTATTTATATAGGATTCAAGGTATGAGTTCGACCCTAAAACGATCTTCCACTACCTGTTACAACACAAATCCATGTAACTTACTTGTACACATATTTGACACCAACTCTAAAAGTTTTTTTCCTCAATACATTGCTACTACTTCGTAGTTAGGCACCCAGCTGCATGCAAGCATGTATATTACATGGTGAAGATATGGAACAGATTGACCGGTCGAGGAGATTAGGAGTATGTTTCTGGTGGATTGGGCCTATTTGGTTTGCTGCTAAATCTGTCACAAGTAAGGTTAGGCACGCCAGAGTTTTTTGGCTAGTGTTTGGTTCGTGCCATAGTTGTGGCTTGTCATACTTTCTTAGCCATCGGACCCACTCGTCGTAGACTAATTGTTATACCACACTTTGCCACAAGTGTGGCTCTGATTTTTTCCGCCACAAAAGTATAGGTTGCCACACTTGCCTAATCTAAGGTTAGGTAAAGTTTGGCATTAATCAAACAGGCTAGTCTCAAAATTAAGTCTAACTGAATTGAAAAGATGAAGGGCCAGTTTGATTTGCTACCAAATCTGCCACAACTAAGGTTTGGCACGCCAAAATTTTTATGGCTAGTGTTTGGTTCGTTCCATAACTGTGTCTTGCCACATTTTCTTAGCCATCAGACCCATTCGTCATAGAATGATTTTTTGCCACACTTTGCAACAAGTGTGGCGATGATTTTTTCTGCCACAAAAGTGTGGCAAGCCACACTTGCCTAAGGTTAGGTTAGACAAAGTGTGGCATTGACCAAACAGGCCCAAAGGTTTTGGCTTTTCCCCCGTAACTTTTTTTATTATAAAACTTGAGAGGCCATGTGTATCACATATTGTGTGCGATGAGTATTTGAAATTGGTTTTGATTGGATAGGTGTTTGTGTGTGAATTTGTAAAGACCTTGAAGTGTTCATGATTTTTTATGATTTTTTTCCTTTTCTTAAATTGAAAATGTCATAACATGAAAAAGATGTGCAATGAAATTATATACAACTTTTGTATATAACACTTAATTTTTAGAGCACGGGAAGACCACCAAAACTGCAAAATACCGTCGTTATCTAGAGGATAATAGAAGGATTCGATGTTTGACATCGGATAGTCCGATGTAGGTCAGCATGTCCAATTTTGAGGTCTTTGTTACAAAATATCGGATAGTCCGATATGTTTTTGAATCAAATGTTTGAATTTTTTTTAATATCAGATGGACAAATTCACTAGTAGTTTTGGGACTAATGTTGATCAAGTTGAGAGATACTGGGGTCCAGTATACTTGTACTGTTTTATTGGTATGCAGGTGACTTAGAGTTGATCAACACCGGTGATGGGACCAAGAACGTGAATGGATCCATGTGCCAGGAGGTCGAGGGTTGCGTGGGTTGATCGGAACTGATCTAGGCATCTGGGCAAGGATGATTGGTCGTCAATGTTTTCTTTCTCATTTATGTAGATTTTGGATTGAATTTTGTTGATTCCCACAAGCAACCCTAAAGGATTGAGTGGATTTGAAAGTTTTCTTGTTCTTACCTAGCTTTCGACCTCGAGAATTTAAATAGTAAAAAGGTTGGGTTTTCGGTAATAATTCATTATACCACTACAGGAATAGCTAGTAGACACTTCTAGGAAACCATGTTTCAAATCTAAGATGAAACCCATGGCTAGATTTTGAACTAGGTCGATTTTCGCATCCAAGAGCTATGCTGAAGTTGTAGGACATCGGAATGTCCGATATTACATCAGATACTCCAATCCTACATCGGAGTATCCGATATGAATATTAGTCTATCCGATCTAAGTTGGGCTGAAAAGTACTAAAATTCAATTTGGCTCCTATAAACCTCCTCTCTAGTCGTTAGTCTCGATCCTTCAAAACCACCTCTAATTAAAAGTTACTTAAAATAATATAGAAGAAGTGGATCCATGTCAAGAACATGCGACCTCTTAATTAAAATTCGACTTCACATTCAACTTCCCAATTCGACGGCCTCGTTCCAAATGACATTAAGTTCGATCGCTTTGATGCGTATGACACCGGGCACGCGAATTTCTGATTCCAGTGACATTCTTCCAATTTCTCGATTTACCGTTGATTTTCCCTGTTTTCTTTAAGTGGCTTGACCATATTGCCCCTCGTATGGCCCACGCGGCTGTGAGAGGAGATGGTGCTGATGTGTTGGATTGGGGGAGGCGACGTCGGCGTTAGGGAAGGAGGCGGCGCCGGCGAGGCACGGCGGCGCTGCTCGAGGTGAGCGGCAGCACCGGCGTTAAGGAAGGAGGCGGGTGGCTGCCGAGGCGGGAGGTGGCGCCCGGCGTTGGGGAAGGATCTGTGGCGGCGAGGCACGTGCATTGCTTGGCGGCGGCGCCGAGGCAAGGCACCGCGACGGCGGGCGTTGGGGGAGGTGAGGCGGTGGCGGCGGGCGTTGGGGAGGCGGCGTGGAAGAAAATGGGGGTAAAATGGTCATTGCACTAGAGAAAATAGAGTAAATCACGGGTAAAATAAAAAAAGGCAAAATGTCATTGGAATCAGAAATAGTGTCATACGCGTCAAGGCGATCGAACTTAATGTCATTTGAAACAAGGCCATCGAATTAGGTGTCAGTGAGGTAATTTCCCCTTTTAACATGATTTGAATTTAGCCTTCTGTCCTTAGTCCTTACACGCCTGCCTCACTAAAAGCCTTTCTTTCTTTCTTTCTTTTCTTTTTTTGTTTGAGAGCGCCTAAAAACCTTTCTAGCTAGCTAGTTTGCACTCCCGCCTAACTAGCTGGGTCGCTCGGAATTTTAAAACTTTCGCTATTAACTAGCGATGTCTACACGTCCTTGGCGCATGGCATTAGTTTCATAAGGCTTAAATGCATCCTGGATTTTTTATTTGTAATTTTCAAAAGAAATACAATTATTTCTTATTTCATTTTATAAAAGCCAACATTTTGCTCAAATTCATTTATATATTCCTACCATGTTTTTTTTTGTTGCATTTTGGTTTTTTTTATTTTTTTGGAACTTTCCTGGAATCTTTTAGATTTTAGATTTTTTACTATTTTTCTAAAATTTTTCAAGCATTTGCTCAATCCATTTTATAGAAGCCGACATTCCTAATGTTAAAATTCGATGAAGTTTTTTATTTTTTGGGGTTTTTTATTTCGTCCTTAAAACGTTCATTTTTTACTATTTTTATAAAAAATTTCAATCATTTGCTCAATCCATTTTATAGAAGCCGACATTCCTAATGTTAAAATTTGATAAAGTTTTTCATTTTTCTAGGTTTTTTTAGTTTTTTCGGATTTTTTATTTTGTCCTTAAAACGTTCATTTTTTGAACTTTATTTTATAGAAGCCAAAAATTTTAATGCTCAAATTCTTCTATAGATTTTGATCGTGTTTGTTTTGTTGTGCATTGTTTTTATATATATTTTTTAGAATTTTTCTGGTTTTTTCATTTTTTGTTTTGCATGTATAACAAATCGGTAACAGTGGGGCCAGGGAAAAAGGCTGCACAGTTCGGGAAAAACAAAACGGTGGATGCGTGCCTGGGTCTCGAACTGCGATCTACAACCGCGCAGCTAGCTGAGCTAGCCAACCAGCCAAGTGCACGCTTACTGCCATCCGGGCAATCTTGCTTTTTTAAATGTGCAACTAAATAAATTAAGGAGGTCGCAAAAAAGGGCGGAGCGTGGGATTCGAACCGCGCTTGCCGGACTAAAAGGCAGCCCAGCTAGCTAGCCAACCCGTCGATTCGCCCACCTTGTTCTCTAACGAACGAACCTTTTTGTTTTAAAAGTTAAACTAGTATGGACGGTTGGATGTTGTCCGACGAGACGATCGGACGGCCGACGATCTTTCGACGACGTGGCTTCACGGGCTCGCGGGCGCACGGCGAGAGGCGACGTGGGCGCACAAACGTGCGGGCTGTTAGGGAATTGTTATGTAGAATTGATATATGTAAAGATTTATAGGTTGGCTGCATGAAAATAATTAATATTGCTAGATTAAATTAAATTAAAACTCAAATAATATAACTTTTTAGTTTTTTTTGACTGATCTAAATGGCTAAACAGCCAAACGACTGAAACGAATTCATTTGGTTTGACTTGTTTTTAAAATGTTAGGATCCGCCTTCAAAACTGTGAAAAAACGAACTAAAAAACCGAAAGCATATGCCTTTTCAAAACATAGATAAGTCAATAAGATGTTATGCCGTTAAGCTAAAAAAACAAAACCTTTTAATATCATATACATTATCTTGTACCGGCTCTCGAAGTAAATTGTATAGTCTTCTCTATCATCTTAACTAGACTCTTGGATGAACTAGTAAGCTAGTGCATAGAATTCAATAGCGTCTTGCATGGTTTATGTTACATTAGAGATTACCTAAAGTACTTACTAAAAAGTGACATATCCCGTGACAAATTAAGAAAGATATAAATTAGAAACTAGATAGATAGGATGTTTATGGCCTCATGCTGCTCAGGTTCCTCTCCGTGCAATGCATGTGATGATGTGATGAAGTCCAGGAAAGGAAATGGCAGAGGGGATTTGACTTGGAAGCCACATAACCTGGATGTGATGAGAAGTCAGGATGGCTAGTCTGCTTGCCAACCTGATTCATCCATACACACTTGCTAATAAATTACACTATGCATGTACATGTCTGCCAAGAAACCATATAATCTTACACACCAGCCACATCACATATATCGCTCAGTACGTAACTATGTGGCACGCCGATGAATTCGCCGATTGCGACGGATCATCTCCGGGCCGGTTGCTCCCCTCACATGCCACACACGTTTCAACAGGCTACAATTAAGAAGTTTGTTCTCACTTAAGACCATATGCAAAGTGTCAAAGCAATTGGAACTTGCAAGCACAGAGCCCTTGTCTTGGCTGCAAACTTCTTAGCAAGATTTCATGCATGGTCGGCCGCAGCTAACACATGCCATGCAGCCAACCTTACCAGCGCTAGCTCACATTTGATCTCGCATTCTCTCCTACACTGTTTCTAGTTTCTACAGTGTTAGACCAGCGCATGTGGCTAACTTGTGATCGATATATTTAGGATCACATATATTACCACGTAGGACGGTACAGATAAGTCGAGCTGGCAGCCAGTCACGCGAGGCCCACCTGCAGAGAGAGAGAGAGAGAGAGAGAGAGAGATTGCAGTATGCCCTAGCTAGGCAGCTGCTGGGACCCCGGACGCACAGCCATTAAACCACCTCCCAATTAGCTAATTAGCTTATTGCCAGTTTGCCACTGGACACCTGATCCTCTCTCTCCTCTCCTGTGGAATATCTCCCCGTTAATTCGCATGCATGCAGTTGTGGACGGACATGGTCCAGCATTAGTCCCTTTCCTGACAGTGTGGGGCCCACCGGCGCCACCTCGTTGGTGCCAATGCCTTGTCATGTGGATGTCTCCCGGCCGGAGGGTTCTCGATCTCTCCGGCCGGGTAGCACCTCGCGCGCCGTTAATTTGGTTTGTCAGGGCATGCTGAAAATGTGGGTCATGTAGGGGAGCATATATTTACCCTTGTCCTGATTAACCAGTCCTGTTGTTTGGCTAAATATCAGTTTTTTTTTTATCGTACCAAAGTTACGAGGAGGCCGTCACGACACGAGTCCACGAGTAACAGAGGCGAAACATAGGATGTTTATCGTATCACAGTTACGAGGAGGTGGTTAATTATAGAGGAGAAATTGAGGTGATGTTGCCAAGCTAAGTGTGTTATTGATATATATATACCAATACATGTATTGTACCAGACAAATCTAATACCCCATTGAACGGTGCCTGGTGCCCTAGGATAAGCTAGCCCAGAGCATGGATCTGACTTTGACTCATGTCAATCAAAGTTTTAAAACTTGCTCTATATGGCATCTTTTAAAATTTTAAGATGTAGTTACAAGATATTATTTTTTTTCTATTTGAGTTTTATGAATACAATACATTAGTAACTAGTGGTTAAAGTTTCAATTCGACGACGTGTTAATATAAAGAAAAAGAAATTTAGGAATAGACATAATTTTTTAATTAAACTACTCACATGAACATAGAATGTCGTCTAAAAATACAGAAAAGAGATAAGATGGGTGACTTGTATAGAGATGCCACGCATATGGGCCCACATTTCATTTCCTTAGGCATAAACGGCCAATGTTGCACAATACCCCTTCCGAACCATCTCATCGCTACTGGTTCACAACAACAAAACGATAGTGATAACTTATAACTACTGGTTTGTAATCCCCGGCGGTTGAATATTATCACTGCTGGTTCTAGTCCCCAACCGACAGTGTATCACTTCCAATTTTAGCCCCCAATCACTACAGGAATCGTAGTTTATGTGGACGGCCAAAAAACTAATATCGGCGGTAACAAAAGCCGCCGAGAACTCCATCATCTATGTCGGCGGTACAGTCAATGCCGCCGACATAGAGACTAGATGCCACGCCAGCGATGGAGGATGAGGTTTTCCCCTTACTCTATTTCAGCGGCATCTACAAGGCCGCCGACATTGCGACCCAACCACCCCGCCGAGCCGGGAAATTTGAAAATTCACCCATCCCGCCACTTCATTTGTGTCGGCGGCCCTAAGATACCCGTCGACATTGCTCCTTCCTGGTCACGGCAGCTTGACGGCCTTAACGGCGCCAACCGAGGGTGGTCCCACATTGCAGAGGAGGCACGTCTATGCCATGTGGGCCCACAGTAAATGGCACGGGGCTGGATAGCAACCTATGTCGGCGGTATTGCCTACGCCGCCGACATAGATGATTAAAAAAAACAGGGCGCGAGGCAGGGCTCGAACCAGCGCCGCAGGGAGCCCGCGCCTCGCCGCGCGCTGGTAACCAAGTGGGGTGAAGTTTTTATTCGACAATAGGGGGCACTGAATTTTTATATGCCTTCATGAAAACCTATGTCGGTGGCTGGTAATGTGCCGACGAGATTGATTCGACTATGTTGGCGGGAATTGAAAAGCCGCCGACACCGAGGCTTCAGCCCTCCTTTACAAAACTCCGACGCCTCCGCCGGTAGGGTTAATTGGCCCACCCAAGTTCGTAGGGCATAAACTACACCTATTATCTCTTGGCACATAGCCATTTTGATGTAATTTAATTTTTTTTTTGAATGTTGCTTTGAAAATCACATACCGTTTGAATTAATTAATATATCAATATGATTTCATACCGGCCTTTTTGCACGTCAGAGGTGGTTAAAAAGCTGAGATGGTATTGGGGGCATTTAGTGTTTAGGAGAAGTGGATGTATTGATATAAGCCGCCATTCAAAAAGACGTACTGTCGAAACATTTTTTTGTTTAACCACCCCTTCATCGTGGCTAAGGTAATCGATACATGTGAACTAGTAGTCGATCTATGAAGCAACGTGACACGAAAATTGACACTATGCGGATATGATCATGTAGGATGTGTTAGTAGGTGTAGTGCAAGTTGTAGAACATTGGTTTGCCCTATTGAACCGCTCAGGAAAGCCGATTTTTTGCTATGAAAGGTCGTCGGTGGAGTCTCTATGTCGGCGGCTGGGTGGAACGGCCGCCAACATAGATGTTGGCGGGGCATCAGTGTCAGCGGGCTCAGTTATGCCGCCGAGATAGGTGCAGCTATGTCGGCGGCCTTCCAAGTGCCGCCGACACAGAGTTGTTTCACTGGATGGTGGCCCCAAGCCACTTTAAGGGCCATTGCAGGGGCTGTCTCGGCGGCCTATTAACTCTATGTCGGCGGCAATAGGCTGCCGACACAGGAAAAACCTTATAACCCGTCCACTGTTTGGTCACGAGCTCATTCCGCCGCCGCCAACTAGTATCTTGCGATGCGCCGCCATAAATTCCGCCGCCGCCGTCATTGCAAGGCTGTCCCTCCGGCGCCGCCCGCCTCGCCGCCCTTCGGCGCCGCCCAGCTGCCGTCCGCCCGCTTCTGCCCGCTCTGGCCGCCATGGCCGCCCCTTCAAGGACCTCCGCGTCGCGACCTCTCCTCCCCGGCGCCGCCACCTTCTCTCCCCACTGCCCGACGTTCACGTCCTGCGGGTACTATTTTGACTTTTTTAAATGTGGTAGCTATGTCGTCGGTAATTTTAGTACCGACGACATTAGTGGTTGCAATTAATTAGTGTACTGTAGTTAATTAGATGTGAATGCCTAATTAGCTGTTCGTTAACTAGATGTGCATGCCTAATGACATTAGTAGTTGAAATTATGTGAACGGAGCTGTCGACGGTTGGGATATTGACCCAAGTCAACTAAGGTTCTTTGGAAGGGGAGATAGAAGACACGCCAAACAGCAATCAACGACGAACAAGGAGACAGAGGTTTTTATCCTGGTTCAGGCCTCTCGGGACAGATAATAGCCCTACGTCCAGTCTTTCTTATATATCAAAGATGATTACAAGAGGTGGCTCTGCGAGACGAACAAGTCTCGACGAGATTATATGGTGTGCAGGAAGCAATATGCGACAATGCGAAGACTCTTGGCCCCTCTACACGCCGTAGGGGCCCTGTTTATATAGTGTTGAGCAACCGACCTATCAAGGGATAATCGGGCCGGGCTAACTACGAGATCGCAACGAACTCGACGTGCCAAATACATCCCGAGATAGATAAGGCGTACTCCAATTCTTGGGGATCACGGCTCCTACTCCAATCCGGGAAACCACGTTAGGGTCTTCACGTAGCCGTGCAGAACTCTTGTTCGAGTCGGACTCAAACACGATCCCTTGGCCGTTAGGCACCATGCTAGCCAGGATGCTGTTCGGCAGGATGCATATGGGCCAGATAGAACCTTCCAAGGGACTAGGCCCTGGTAGGCTACTCGATTAGGCCGTCAGGGAGTGGGCCATGGCAATGGGCTGTAATTTAACCCCCGACAGCTAGCCCCCGAGACTCAAGTGGAAGGACTCACTAGAGTGGGGTCTTCCTCTTGAGACTCAAAGTCACGAAGAGGGAAATTATGCTGCTATACAAGGACATGCAACAAGTGACCGAACAGGTTACGGTTCTTCCGAACAGAATTGTTTGGGATCGAGCAAACCCGATCGATCCGAGCAACCTTCCATTCCAACAGAAAACACATCCATCCGAAAGCGAGCACCAAGCCCTCGGTCTGAACGCTGAAAAAGTAGCCGTTGGCAAATCTCAACAGTAACTTGCGCCAAGAAGGAAAAGCAGAGCGACCGTTGTTACTTAGCCGTTGCAGTAAAAACTAGCCGTTTAGTGGCGCAGAACCGTTGCAAAGCTGCTCGTTTGGGTCTATAAAAGCACCCAAGCCGCCCATGCTAGCCACTCGCTCTCACGCCTTTCCTTCCCAAGCCCTAATTCCAACCGCTCAAAGATCAAGCAACCAAACTCCACACCAAATCACCTTTCGTCCAAACACAGGAACCGCCATGGCCAAATTCTCGTGCACCAAAGATGACCGAGGAGGACTTGAAGGTTTGGGAGGAAGAGGGCCACATCGACGCTTGAAGAGCTGGAGGTCGCCTGGGAGGAGGAAACTCCGAGCCGCCGAGGACGAAGTTAAATCAACTTCAAAAGTTCGACTGCTCGGGTTGAGGTCTCCCGAGAGCGACTTCGGAGGCCTTCTTCAACATCGGCGATTGGAGGTGGCGAACCTCAATCCAATTCCATCCTCCGGATGGCCGTCTTTGCAAATCTGCGGCGAGGGCTATCTCGAATCGACCACGGTGGGCTGTTCCTCTATTACTACGAGAACGAGGAGCAGCTCCGCGCTGGGCGCTTGGGTGCTACTACCTCAAGCTCCGGCCACCGCCGACGACGCCACTGCACTTCGCCCACCGCTGCTCGACTCGATGGGCGCGTGGTGGATGAGGTGGTTCTACACCAAGCGGAGAGGTGACAGTAAGCTCGTCTTCACCGGACAGGCTCCGGCGAAGGGAACACCAATGCCTCGGCCGGAGCTGTCCGACGAGGACTGGTATCTAACGCGGAAGATAGCCTCCCTCATGGGCCTCGGGCTCACGGGCAGGGAAATCATCCGCGACTTCACAGCGAACAGGATCTGTCCGCTGCGGAGGAGATCCTACCCCTTCTACAAGATAGAAGGATGGAAAGACATCACAAGGGAGAGTACGGGTAAGTGTCTTTAAGACTCAACCTTTATTTGATGGTTTCATCCGAACAGGTACTAAAGGTTTTTTCTTCTGTTCGGGCAGTGCAACCAACCGACGCATGGGTCACCGAGCAGGTCGACTCCATGCTCAATGCCGCGAAGAAGGACGGTGAGGTCATCGGCGAGGTGGCCTATACATGTCCTCGCAACGTGCTCGTCCGCACAGCCGAGGTAAAACATTTTCACCCGCCCGGTTTTGCAAGACTTGCACGGCTAAAGATGCTAACATTCGCTTCTCAAATGAACAGGAGGATCAACTGATCCTTGGAGGGATCGTGGAGGAACTCTCCGGATCCGAAAAAGAGAAAGCGAGAAAGGGCAAGGCCAAGGTGGCCACGAAGCCTAAGGTGGCGGCTGAGCCGACGCGGAGCTCGCCGCGCCATGGCGGCCGCCAGCCCTCGAAGAAGCCCCCCGCGGCAACGAAACGCACTGAGCAAGCCAAGCGTACGCATGGCCAGCCAAGTGGGCGACGACCAAGCCCCTCCCTCCTCGCCGAGCAAAGCGACGAAGAGGTTAGGATCACGACCCTCTGGCTTAAACGTTATACGCAGGCTCACCCGGGCCGCATGGAACGGCTGCAACAGGTCGCCGAGCAGACGAGGCTTGAAGAAGAAGTCGCGCGCAACGAAAAGCTTCTTGCGTTACGCGAGAAGAGCGCTCAGCTCAGCAGGGAGTTGAGCTTGTCGCCTCCAGCATCCGGAGGCCAAGGCGGACAAGAAGCCATGGAGCCCCCGAGGAAAAGGCGGAAAGTTTTGGCCACGAGGAAGAAGATCAAGCCCTCCTCGGCAGGTATGCAGTGCTAAACCTTCCGACTCCACACCTTACCGAGCAGCGCAGGATTCAACTTATTCCTTTTTCATCAGCTGTCCAAGAAGAGGTCGTCGCGGACTACGTGCATGCGGCGGTTGAGTGATCCTTGTTGCCCGAGCACCTACACGGCTCCTCGCGAGCGACGAGGCTGCTCGCCCTGAAAGACAAGCTGGCAGCGTGGGCCTTGGTCCCAGGCTACTCCAGCGACCGAATCGACGCCTTGAAGGGCGCGATCAACTGGCTGGAGGCCCAAGAGGCGGATCATGGCGCCACGAAGAGCGGAGCCGAGGTTTCGGCTCTGCCCACTGCCCAAGGTGGAGCCGAGCAGGCGGCCTCGCTGGACACTTCGTCGCAGGGGGAAGACCATCCCTGTGGCGACGGCAACCTCCGGCGAGCAGGGAGAAATCCCTGCCACCGGGGAGTAAGAAGAGGATCGCGGACAGGGGGCTGCTGTCACCCCGCCCGTTACCCCACCGGCGTCTTCAAGCAAAGAGGCGCCGATCCTGCCCGAAGGCGAACGGGCAGAGGAGCAAGAGAAGAGGCAGGAGCGCGAGGGCGATAACTCGCCTGCCGCAACTGCCCCAAGGCGGGCGCGCGCCCGCACAGGAAGGACGAAGCGAAAAGGTCACCGTGCAGGCCTTATCCCGCACGAGCGAGGCTTCCTGACCCATGGTCTTGAAGATCACCTGCGCCGGAGTCTGGAGCGGCGGCTTGGAAAGGTAATCCTCAAAACCGAAACTTTGTCTGCTCGGGCTATAACTGCCCAAGGCTTGACTTGGTCTTCTCTCTTTCAGTTCGTGGAGGGCACCATGGAGGACCTCGTGGAGGGCGTCACCGTCGAGCGTAGCGCCATTATAGCGGGCTTCCAGGAGCATCTCCGGACGAGGGGACTCGCGGGGGAGCCCTCTGCACTAGCCAAGAGCCGGAGCAGGCTAAAGGCGAAGGTGAAGAAGCTCAAGGCCCAACTAGCCGAGGAGAGGCAATCATCCCAGCAGCTCCTCCAAGGAGAGGCTGAGGAACTTCGCGAGCAGGCTGCGAGGGGGCGCGCCGAGGAAGAATGGGCCAAGGACTTGCGCGCTCTGACCGAGGACTTGCGCGCTCTGACCGAGGAGGTCGAAAACCTCCGGGCAAAGGCCAAGCGCGGCCAAGCCAGCGAGCAGGCCAAGACTGAAGAGGTCGAAGCCATTCGGACAGAGGCCACGGAACAGGCCAAGCGAAGCAAGGAGAAAATCGAACGTCTCCGAGCTGAAGCCCGAGAAGGAATCAAGGCTCAAGGTGAAGTCGTGCGCCTCAAGTTAGAAATTGAGGAGCTAAAGGAGCAGCTTGCTCCAAAGTAGCACCGCGGCTATAACCCGAAAGGGCCTTGTACCTGAAACTTTTGTTACCGTGCAATAAAGACTTACCTTTTTCCCTGCAAAAAAGAGCAGCAAAAAGACAAGAACGAACAGGAAACTAAGAGCAAGGCACACCAGCGCTAGAAAGCTTTAAGAAAAACCGATAGAACGTTTAGCCTAACTCTCAGCCCCCGTTGTACAGCTGCTCGAAAACCTGAGTTTGCGAACTCGAACAGGTGCACAAGAGAAAGAGCGACACTCTAGCCCCCGGTACGGACGATGCTCGAAAACCTAAGTTTGCGAATTCGAGCACGTGCGTAGAGAGATAGAGCGACACCTGTATTCTGATCGACTCATTCCACGAACTGCTCGTTAACGTAAGTTTAGGTGATTCCGAAGGTAACCGAGCAAGGAAAGTGCCTCTGCCGCGGAGGGCTTACGAGAGTAGGCTTTGCCAAGTGGTTGTGCCGTGAGCGGCAAGTGCCTCTGCCGCGGAGGGCTTACGAGAGCAGACTTAGCCGCAAGGCTAGCTGGATGCCGTGTTATGCAACTCTGAGTTTAGGAACTTGTTGAAGTGAGATACGGGCAAGGAAACCCTGAAGATTTGCGGAGCCAAGAGTTTGCAAGACCGGGCAGCCATCAAGTGTTACCAGAAAGGAGAGGGTGGTCTTTGAGAAGACAAGAAGTGAAAGGGACCGCAGGGGGCCGCGAAAATTCACTGTTAATTGGATTGAACTTTACATGGTAGCCCGAGAGACTTGGACGAACTAAGGCGTGAAGTTTACAAAAGCGCGGAGCTAAGCAAACACACTAAAGACCTACACAAAAAACTTACGAAGCTGGTCGATGTTCTAAGTGCTGGTCAGCTCTCTCCCATCCTCCATTGCCAGGCGAACAGCCCCCGGGCGAGCAGTAGAAACAACCGTAAACGGGCCCTCCCAACGGTGAGTTAACTTGTTGGCATTGGACAGGTTCTGGACACGACGCAGAACGAGGTCGCCCGCCTTCAAAGCCCTTGGTCGAACTGACTTGGCAGCGTGCCGGCGAAGAGCTTGCTGGTAGCGCTCCATTCTGACTTGTGCCCGTTCGCGTGTGCCCTCGAGGAGATCGAGATCGAGTAAGCGCTCTTGCTCGTCGTCAACCAAGTTGACCGAGCTCGTGCGAGGCGAGCCGAGTACTATTTTGGCGGGTAGGATGGCTTCTGCACCGTAGACCAATTGAAAGGGAGTTTCCCTGGTTGCCCGGTTGGCCGTAGTGCGAACTGCCCAGAGGACGGAAGGAACTTCGTCAACCCAGGCTTTGTTGTGCTCGCTGAGAGCGGTAAACACCCGCCGTTTGATACCCTGAACTATCTGTCCGTTGGCTCGCTCGACTGCTCCATTGCTCTGTGGATGTGCCACAGAGACAAAGCAAACCTTGGTTCCCAGCTGTTCGCAGTATTTCTAGAATAGCTCGCTTCTGAACTGGGGACCGTTATCGATGATCAGCTTGTGTGGAATCCCGAAGCGCGTGATCACATTCCTGTTGAAAAAGCGCACGGCCGTTTTGGCGTGGAGAGACGACACAGGCTCTGCCTCTATCCACTTTGTAAAAGTGTCAATCGCGATGAGCAAGTGTGTGCAGCCCTTGTACCCCTTGGGGAACGGGCCGAGCAGATCCAGACCCCACGTGGAAAAAGGCCAAGATGGGGGGATCGTTTGGAGCTCTTGGGCGGGCTTATGGGCCTTCCAAGCGTGAAACTGACATGCCTTGCACTTAGTCACAACGTCCCGGGCATCTTGTAACGCTGTAGGCCAGTAATAGCCCATGCGAAACGCTTTGCCGACCAGAGTTCTGAAGGAGGCGTGGGTACCACAGACACCCTCGTGTATGTCCCTAAGAAGGAACACACCCTTCAGTTGAGAGATGCACTTGGAGAGGACTCCCGAAGCACCTTGACGGTAAAGGATGCCGTCCACAAGCTTGTATGGACCAACATGCCTTATAAGCCGGGAACACTCAGCTTCGTCTTCGGACAGGGTCCCATCTGCAAGGAACCGGACAAATGGCGTTGTCTAGTCCGCAGCCTGCTCGATGATGGAGACAGCACCACCTGTCTCTATTGCCTCGTCCGGAGACGTGATTGAGGGCTTGAAAAGGTGCTCGACGAGCACCCTGCGGAAGCGAGGTTAGCGTGAGGATCAAACTTGGGCGGTGGTCACCGAAAGTTGTCCTTCACGGGCACGTAGAGCACCTCGAAAAATCGAAAGTGCCGCTCCAACTTCCTCACTTCAACCGGTATCGCGCCATTGAGTCATCGCAAAGATCGACACTCCTTGTTTACGATTGATGACCGTTGTGAATCTCCTTCACGAATACCGTTGGGCGCCAAGCGACTTGCGCTCTTAGTCCCGCGAGGAGGGCCTCGTACTCCGCAAACATTGTTAGTCGCCGCAAAGTGTAATTGAATGGAATCTTCGGAGTTGCTCTTCTTGAGGGAGATGAGAACAAAACCAGCCCCGAAGTTTCCGGTCTGTGAGCCATCAAAAACATGGTCAAGGGGTTCATCGGGTTGCTCGGGAGCTTCCTAGGATTTGGTAGGCGAGGTCCATTCAGCGATAAAGTCAGCCAAGACCTGAGACTTAATAGCGGTTCGGGCAGCAAACAGAATGTCAAATTCTGCCAGTTCCATTGCCCACTTGGCTATACGTCCGCCAGCTTCCTTGTTTCTTAGGATTTCTCCTAGAGGGAACTTGGTCGGGACCAGTATTTGATGCGCCTGGATGTAGTGCCGAAGCTTCCTGGAGGACATGAGCAAGGCGTAGAGCAACTTCTGGACCTCAGGGTAACGCTCCTTTGATCCGTGAAGGACCTCGCTCACGTAATAGATTGGCCGCTGTATGCCTTTCCTTTCCACCGTCAAGACCGCGCTCACCGCTTGCGGCATTAAGCCAAGGTACAGCAAAAGCTGCTCGCCGTGACACGGGGTAGTCAGGACAGGTGGGTTGGACAGGTATTGCTTTAGATCCTGGAAGGAACGATCAGCCTCCTCTGTCCACTCGAAACCATTGTTCTTGCCAGGGCCTTAAAGAAGGGCAGCCCGCGTTCGCCTTGACGGAAATTAAATCTGCTTAGAGCAGCCATCCGCCCAGTGAGGCTCTGAACTTCCTTGATGGTAGTCGGAGCCTACATGTTTTCAATGGCCTCGATTTTTTCAGGGCTAGCAGAAATACCTTGCGAACCAATGACGTAACCGAGCAACATTCCAGATCGAACACCAAAGGTACACTTCTCTGGATTTAACTTTATTCGATACCTGGTGAGATTACGAAAGGTCTCGGCCAGGTCTTTTACATGATCTGGAGCATACTTGCTCTTTACAACTATGTAAATCGACATAGACCTCTGAGTTTCTTTCGGCTGCTCGGGAAAGTCTTTTCCATTGCTACCGAACGCGGCACCGCGTTGCTTGCAGACCGAAAGACATGGTCGGATAGCAGAAAGTGCCGAAGGGGGTGATGAAGGCATTTTTCTCTTCGTCCTCGGGGGAGATGCTTATTTGGTAATAACCGGAGTAAGCATCCAAAAACTCAAGAGCTGGGCATCCGCAGTCGCGTCGACCAGCTGGTCTATGCGAGGCAGCGGGAAATTGTCCTTAGGACAAACGGCGTTCAAATCAGTGTGGTCGACACACATCCTCCACTTGCCACCTTTCTTCTTTACAATGACAGGGTTGGCTAGCCACTCGGTGTGATCAACCTCCCGGATGAAACTAGCAGCGAGCAGCTTGCCAAGCTGATCCTTGATGATCCCCTGCTTGTAGTCCGAAAAGCGTCGAAGCTTCTGGCGAACAGGCTTCTTGTCCGGCCGGACTGCCAGTTTGTGCTGGATAACCTCCCTTGGGACTCCGGGCATGTCAGACGGCTCCCAGGCAAACACGTCTGCATTAGCTCGGAGGAAGGCAATGAGCTTGCTTTCCTATTTGGGGTCCAAATTGGCCCCCAAGTGAACTGTCTTGGAAGTATCATCAAGAGACAGCGGAACTTCCTTGGTGTCTCCTCCTGGCTGAAGGGAAACCCTAGGGCGCGCATACTTGGTCTGCGAAACTTCGGGACCACGCGGTGGAAGCTGATCGACCAGGGCAAGGGACTGCTCGTCGCACTCCAGAGCAGCTTTGTAGTTGCCCTTGACCGTGATCACACCGTTAGCACCCGGTATCATCACGTAATGGTATGCATGGTGGGAGACGGCCATGAATTTACCGAGAGATGGCCGGCCCAAGATGGCGTTGTAAGCAAATGGAAAGTCAACCACGTCAAACATGATCAATTCTGTCTGGAAGTTGCTTGGACTGCCGAAGGTAACAGGCAGAACAATCTGCCCCAACGGCCGAACAGCTTCTCCCAGGACAATGCCGTAAAACGGCATCGCGACCTCTTTAAGCTTGGAACGAGGAATCTGCATCTCGTCCAAGACCTTAGCAGAAAGCAAGTCCAACGCGCTCCCGCCGTCGATCAAGACACGGCCAACTCTGGCGTTGCTGATGGTCGGAGCGACCACCAGTGGGAGACGCTGGGGCTTGGTCATCCTAGTGGGGCAATCTTCCTTAGATAAAGAGATAGCGACCTCGGTCCACTTCATTGTTTTGGGTTGAGGCTTGCCCTTTTCAACGTTGTGGACCTCCCGGGCAGCTTCCTTGAGGCTGCGTCGAGAGGTATAAGCCGAGGAACCGCCGAAGATGACGGCGATATGGTTCACGGGCTCTTGATATTCATCATCGTCGTCCCGATCACCATCGTCGGTTTGGCGCTTGGCCTTGCCGGCATCACCTTTCTCGGGCAGGGTGGGCATTGGGCCCTTGCCGTTATAGAAATCCTCGAGCTTTGTAGCCCAAGTCCTGCAATGGCGTGTGTCATGCCCGTAGTTCTGGTGGAACTTGCAATATCGGTCACTTGGACCTTTCTTGCCTTGGTTGCCTCCCTGGGCGGGTTTCTCGTCCTTATAATTATTGTTGGGCTTTTTCTGCCCATCCTTGGGAGGAGGTGTGCGATCTATACCGGCAACGGTGTTGTTCGCATCACCCTTCTTTTTCTTCTGGGACTTCTTGTCACCAGGATTATTGCTGCTCTTCTTCTTTTCCTCCACACCAGGCTGGGCGGGCAGCTCGCCCTTGTCGAACGCCTTTTTATACTGAACGCGCTCTGCCGCATTGGCATAGCGATCAGCTGCCTTGAACAGGTCGTTGGCGGTCCAGGTCTCATTGATCTCGAGATCCTGGGTGAGCCGCTCGTCGTGGACTCCGTTTTTGAAGGCGCGGACAATAGATTCGTCCGAGATATTCGGGATCGTGTTGCGAATCTTGATGAAATGCTTCACGAAGTTGCGGAGGGTCTCCCCGTTCATCTGGATCATCTGGTGCAGATCATCCTCCTTGCCCAGACGCGCGTAATGCCTCGAAATTGGCAATCAGAGCGTCACAAAGCTGGTTCCAAGAGCTGATGGAACCCTCTTGCTGATTGAACAGGCACATCCGAGCAGCACCCTCAAGGACAGTCGGGAGGTAATTAGCCATGACGAGCTCGTCACCCCCGGCCGCCATGATGGCCGTAGCGTAGATGGAAAGGAATTCCTCTGGGTTTTGAGTCCCATTGTACCTCTCCATGTGACCGGGCATGAACTTTGAAGGCCACCGGACGGCACGAAGCTCGTCAGAAAAAGCCCTACAGCCCAAGACATAAGACCGGCCACCTTCCCCAGCAGAACCTAGCCTTGAAATGACGTTGGTCCTGTTGGTCGGGGGGACTCTAACTGAGCGGGCGGTTTCTGCCTGGAGGAACTCTCTCCGTGATAAGCCTCCACTCTCCTTCCTCGTGGTTACGACAACACGCTCCTCGCGAGGGGATTGTCCGTGATCATCGCGTGCACGCTTGCCCCTGTGGTTGCGATGACTACGGGGACTTGGCGAGCGACGGCGACCACGGGTAGCTTGCTCGTGGACAGTGGTCCTTCAACGGTGACGAGGCTCACGCGATCGATCGGAGCGTTCACTGCACGAATCCACCCGGACAGGCTGACTGCGCTGCCCAGAGGAGGTGTTGGCCTCACCTAGGGACTTAAGGCATTCGGCCAGTCACTCAAGGTGGGAGGCAACAGCCTCGCCCATGCGGGCGAGGTCGGCCTGGTTGGTGGATCTAAGCACCGTTGCCATGGCCTGGAGTCGTTCCAGACTCTGATCTAGGGGTCCAGGGATCCCTGAGGCATCCGCGTCTTGCCCGACTGGAGTCCGATTGCGCGGGGATTCGACCCGAGCAGGCTGAACTTCTGCCGGGGGTCTTGGCGTAGGCGCGCGAGGCGGGTCGCGACGCTGTCGCTTGCGCTGGTCGCGGATCTGCGCCAAGGTTTGATTGATGGACTCGTCGAAACTGCGACGAACAATATCTTGCTCGCGAGCAGCTAGCACGGTCTCATCTTGGTGCCGAGCAGAATTAGACTGCCCGATCTCACCGGCCGCCGCGGCCCGTGCAGGATCCTCTGAAGTCCCTGCTCCGGCCATGTTGATGCTGCGGTGACCGAGCGTTGACGCGCTAGACGGTGTCATCACTGTGTCGCCACAGGAAGAATCAACCGACGTAGCCTTGGAATCCGAGAGATCCAAACCTTCGTATAGATCGTCGGTTTCGTAATCATCATCGATGACGGGAGCTTGATCTAAGACCGTCTCCGGAACATATCCGGAGACTTCTGTCTCAGATCTAGACATTGATCGAGGTCGATAAGACCGATCCGATCTGGCAGGGGAAGAGACATCCTGCCCTTCTGAGTCGTAGTCCTCAGGAAGAGATTCGTGGTCGCTGATGGAGTTCGATATGCTTGATCTACTAGATCCCCACGGACGGCGCCAACTATCGACGGTTGGAATATTGACCCAAGTCAACTAAGGTTCTTAGGAAGGGGAGATAGAAGACACGCCGAACAGCAATCAACGACGAACAAGGAGACAGAGGTTTTTATCCTGGTTCAGGCCTCTCGGGAGAGATAATAGCCCTACGTCCAGTCTTTCTTATATATCAAAAATGATTACAAAAGGTGGCTCGGTGAGACGAACAAGTCTTGACGAGATTATATGGTGTGCAGGAAGCAATATGCGACAATGCGAAGACTCTTGGTCCCTCTACATGCCGTAGGGGCCCTGTTTATATAGTGTTGAGCAACCGACCTGTCAAGGGATAATCAGGCCGGGCTAACTACGAGATCGCAACGAACTCGACGTGCCAAATACATCCCGAGATAGATAAGGCATACTCCTATTCTTGGGGATCACGTGTCCTACTCCAATCCGGGAAACCACGTCCGGGTCTTCACGTAGCCGTGCAGAACTCTTGTTCGAGTCGGACTCAAACACGATCCCTTGGCCGTTACGCACCATGCTAGCCAGGATCTTTGTTATTGGATTGCATATGGGCGGATAGAACCTTCGAGGACTAGGCCTGGTAGGTGATTCGATTAGGCCGTCAGGAGTGGGCCATGGCAATGGGCGTAATTTAATCCCGGCAGGGCGAAGTCAAACCCGTTCGGTAGCGGCACATTTTCGTAAGGAACACGAACGGTGATTGGTGTGTTCCGTTCGAGAGGTGTCGTGCTCCCGAGCTATCCACGTTTTGGACAGCCCACGGATGTTGGTTTGGGTATGGGGTCGTGGCCACGGAGGTGCACGGTCGGAAATTTGGTCGTATAACCTGTTGTTCTCCTTGTGCATAACATAAGCGGTACGCCGTACCGTCGTTGCCTTCGGGAAGCTGCGGGGTTATCTTGCCGAATTCGACCGGTGCACCTCCGGGCTATGACCTCCATACCCAAACCAACATCCGTGGGTGGGTAAGCCCTCCTATTTAGCTACACATAGACCGTAAATGTCGTGCGGTAGATCGTTTACTTGTCGAATAGATATATAATGCAGAAATGTGAATGCATTAGTGAATGTCTAGTGCTAAAATGTAAATCCGCTATTGAATGTACATGTAGTAGTTAAGCGATGGAAGATCGACGGTGGATGTACGATGGTTGGAAGAAGTCTGGACACCACACGAACGAGTGGTTCGAGAAAGCTGAAAAGTTTGTCGAAGATTCCTTTCGAGGATTCCGCAATCCTACCGTAGCAAAAGTGATTTGTCCCTGCGCTAACTGCTCGAATACGGAGAAGAGGTCGAAGAGGGATATGACCGAGCATCTCTGTAGGCATGGTTTCAAACCAAACTACTTTGTATGGGTCTTTCATGGCGAGAGGAAGCGTCCGGCCCCCGTGTCTAGTTCTGTGGATTTTGGGGAGGGCTACGATGAAGTCGAGCCCGACAGATTGGACGATCTAACGGATGATGTGGGTAGGGCTTTTAATCTATCTCCTGAGGAAGAGGCCGAGCCACTTGCCCAAAAATTCGAGAAGCTCCTTGATTCTGCCAAGGAGCCACTCCATGGGCATACCGATGTGACCGTGCTCTCGGCGGTTTAAAGTGTCGGTGGCGGTGAAGACCAAATATAACTTTGTCGCCAATTGCTTCAATAGCGTGTGCAAGCTTCGGATAGCCTACTTTAATTTGGGCACAAGATGACTCGAAATCTGTATGAGTCGAAGAAGCTTTTGAGCGTGTTAGGCATGCCGTGCGAGAGGATAGACTACTGCCCAAAGTTATGCATGCTTTATCGAAAGACCGATTTTTAACGCATTCATATTTACTTATAACTAGCAAGGTAGAATTGCTTTACTTATTTTTATTTTTATTTATCTCATATCGATCTAATTGTATCATTTACTTTCTTTTTTGCAGGATGACTTGGTTTCGGCGTAGGTTAGCTGGAGCGACGGGAAAGCTCTTTGGGATTAAGTATAAGAAGAGAGGGCAACACATGGCGGAGGAGGGAGCGGAGAAGGAGGCGGGAGTGGGCGGGGAGGGAGGCGGCCGAGGAGCGGGCCGGCCTTGCGTGTCGTGTCGGGAGAGGGAGAGGGGCGGGAGGGAGAGAAGGGAGGCGGGGAGGAGGATGAGAGCGGGGAGGATGAGAGGGATTGGGAGGCGGCGGACCCGGCAGAGGTGTGCTGTGAGGTTATAAGGAGAAGTAGATGCTAGACGGGAGTGGCGAGGAAAGTACAGGGGAGGATGATGATGAGAGTGATGATGAGGATGAGGATGAGGATGAGGTGGAGGATGAGGCAGACGCTTAGGCTTGGTTGGAGGAGATGGAGGATGAGGATGAGGACGAGGACGAGGACTACGTGCCCTTCGAGACTGGCGAGGGTACGAGCTCCAAGAGACACCGGGGGCGGAAAAAACTCATAAAAACAGCCGAAACTCCAAATGAGAGGATACAGGTACGGGTTTCCGCTGGGAAGATGTGTACTAATCACTTCACCATCTCATTTCCGATGTTTTTTAGGCATCAACACAATATTGCTAATTAAACACTTGTCCTAAATTGTACATGCAGTACATTGGTTTGCGTCAACAAGGGGGCGGGGACGGAGCCGGGAAAGCAGATAGGGGTGCTCTGCAGACACTACTACCCCGGGATAGTGGGCCTTTGGCGAGGATAGGCGCCGGTGATGCCTTGGGCGATTACGACCTCATAGAGTGCGAGGAGGGAGGAACGATCGCCCGATGCCGTCGTCGGCGAGTTACAGGTAACATGTTCACTACTTTAATCATTTGTGTCTTTCTATACAATTGACGCAGTTATTACTTTAACCATTTGTTTCTTTTCGTCATGCAGGCGCGCTATCGGTTGAACCCTCCCGACGACTCCACCGAGCACTACGAGGTCGCTCGCCGTGTGATCGACAAGATGGCATCCAAAAGGTTAGAGACTCCTCGGGCTTGCTCGCTTGGATGCGGTGATCAAGCACTACCGATTGAGGCACGAGGATCACGAGGACTAGGCTGGTCGAGAGTACACGGGCGGAGCAATATCTTCCCGGCGTCGGTGGTTGGACATGGAGCCAAGGGGTTGGAGGTATCTTTGCCTCACTTGGGAGACACCTGAGTGGATCGCCATGTCCAGGAGGAACAGGGAAAACAGGGAAGTCGGGGCTGAAATGTGCACCACCTACATGGG
The DNA here is from genome assembly GCA_036346415.1 of Raddia guianensis. NCBI lineage: Eukaryota > Viridiplantae > Streptophyta > Magnoliopsida > Poales > Poaceae > Raddia > Raddia guianensis. Next base: position 13,785,487 of record CM070543.1, on the reverse strand, counting down.
CGGCCTCGGCATGGGTCACGTGGCACGAGACTTGGTGAGCACATTCATCTTTTATACCTATAATTTACTAGATTTGAAAAGGTTTAATATGCCACTATTTGATTTCACACAGGAGGCTGCATCCGGGGTTGAGCCCTCAGGATTCGTCGTGTGGAGGGTTGCACACACGCCACGTGTGCTCCCAGACGGGAGACAACCACCGATGCCGCCAGCTGCCTAGGAGAAGGATGTAAGTAACCAACTCTTTTCGCTTATTTACACCTACTCAATAGTTTCTAACTATTCCGCATCATCTCATTTGTTCGCAGTATGCATATCTCGCGCCATCTAATGGGCACGGTGAGAGTGTGACCCCGCCAATATGCCAGCCGACCCTATGGTTCTCTACGACGAGTTTGGTGGGAGGGCTCACGGCAAGTATGGCATGATGGACTCCGTCACCGATCCCACAACAGCATCGCCGAGGTCGAGAACACGTCGACAAAGGTCTCGTTGCCACCTACCTTGACTAGAAGCCAAGGCCAAGCATATAGAGGAGTTGCTACAAAAAAGGGCGGCGGACGAGCAGCGTCAGCAGCAGCAAGCGCAAGCACAAGCGGAAAAGGATGCGGCGAATGAGAGGAGGATGGATATGCTCCAGAATCAGAACCTCTACCTGATGCAAAGGTAATTAAAAAATCATGTTCTATTTGCAGTTATATCTGTTGTTGTCCTTTCATTGTTTTGACGCTAACATATCATATATGTATATATTCGCAGGCATTCCTAGGGGCGGGGTCCTCTAACCAAGCCCCAGCGCCTCCTGTATAACAGTTCACCTACACGTCGTCGCAGGGGCCACCACCGACGCAGCCCGGCGGTTTCCCCATGTTCGTGCCGCCACCCTGGATGCTCCAGATCCCGTCAGCAGCAATGCCTTCTCCAGGGGTATGTATTTCTGCTATAACATTTTCATAAGAGTATATAAATGCACAAAGTTAGTCAGATACATAATTTCCTTCGCTCTTACAGTGTCCGCTCATTCGCCACGCATGCACGAGAATGTGCAGCGAGGAGGCGACAACAGTCTCCTGACCTCGAGGCCCAGCGGTTTGTGGAGGGCTTCTTTGCGCAGATCCCAACCTCTACGGCAGTTCGCAGAATCATTAGGTTTAGTACGTACGTACTTGTCGATGTCTAGGATATAAAACTTGCTTATATGACATTGTTATGGCCTTATATATGTGCTATCATTTGGTTATGTATATATGTGGAGGCTATGTGTCATTTGGTTATGTTTGGGGAGGGCTATGTGCCATTTGGTTTATATTTGTCGTTGAATTTGTGTTTTGCATCGATATAATTGCGGAGTGCTCGAAAAGATGTGGATTCGAGCACCTAAATATGTGGATGATGTGTGGACAAACTGGGGAGGGCTATTTCTGCTGGGAATTGTATATTTTTGCAGGTTAAAATTGATGTTTTTATCAAAAAAAAAAGCAGCAATTTTAATTGCTGCTGCAATACCTATGTCGGCGGCCCTGTATATGCCGCCGACATAGGCCTCCTCCATGCAATCGGCCACGGCCAGCTGGCAACCAACAATCTCGGCGGCATAGGGGAAGGCCGCCGACATTGCCTTAGATCTACCTCGGCGGTATCAGTTCATGCCGCCGACATTGTCCACCTCCAGTCGTCGGGTTTATCATTTCCTGTCCTAAGCCTATGTCGGCGGCTTTCCATATGCCGCCGACATAGGTTGTGCCACACGTCGTCCATTCGTCGCCCAGTGGAGCCCACCTATCAGGTTGCCGTCAAACGGCGCGGGCCGTCACGGGCTTAGCAATGTCGACGGTTATTGATGCCGCGGACATAGGTGGTAATCGACGACTTATTTGGATCTTTGCTTTGTCGGCGGACCCGACGACAGAAGTGGGCTATGTCGACCAAGGGGTCTCGGCGGCGCAGTGTCGGCGGCTAGCCGCCGACATAGAGTTATGTCGACGGTATTTTGGGCTATGTGGTTGGCTTTTGCCGACCACACTGACCCTGGTTCCTGTAGTGAATTGATAGTGTAAATTAAAGCCGGCACCACTGCTGGTTCTGATGACCTCCTTGCCGCACACATTATCGTTTCCTTAAGAACCATAAACATGCGGCTTGTTTGAAAGTAAAAGGACCGAATTAAGCTCTTGTACACTCATTAATGTAGAAATTAAGGCCCTGATGATGAAGATTCTAGAAGAACCATATCATATGGGCCACTGTGGAGCTAATAATGTTGAACCATAATTAAGTATAGCAAGGATCAAATCAAACCACATAAACTGTGGTCAGCTAGAGGAGTTTCAGTGTTAGATTGTACGATTGAAACGAGCTTAATACTTAACATATATAACACTAGCAAACTAGCAACAGGACTAATTGACAATCTCACATGCATAATTAATTGGTGGACAAGTGGACAGGGGACCCACCGACCAGGGCATGCATGACAGGTAGGGCCCACTGGCGGGAGGCTGGGCCAAGCAGGGGGGACAAATGGGCCTACCAACCCATCCTATTAATACACATTTTCCTCCCACACTTGCCTTTCCAAACCACCACCAAATAACTCACTCCAAACTTCTGCATCTTCTCCTTTTTATGAGTCTCTTTCACCTTTTGTTCCCTCCAATCCCCTCCCAACCCTTTGAGGTTAAGCTCTCACATAGCAAAGATCATAGAGATCAGCTAGCTACAAATCCATAAACCAAGGACCTAACGGAGCAATCGATCGACCGGCCGATCACCGCCACCGTCGGGGATGTCGGGGCGCCGAGCCGGAAGGATCACCGACGACGAGATCAACGAACTCATCTCCAAGCTCCAGTCCCTCCTCCCGGAGTCCTCCGGCCGCGGCGCCGCTGGTCGGGTACGTACGTATGCACGCATGAATTGAAACCCACAATACTAATCAGACATGGAATGACGATAACTGGCGAACACCATGGATGATTCTGCCTGCATTTGGTCAATGTATGTGTTGGCATTGGCAGGCATGGAGGTGATGACTAATGCTAACCTTTTGTTTCAGTCGTCGGCGTCGAAGCTGCTGAAGGAGACCTGCAGCTACATCAAAAGCCTGCACCGGGAAGTCGACGACCTCAGCGACCGTCTGTCGGAGCTCATGTCGACAATGGACAGCAATAGCCCCCAGGCCGAGATCATACGCAGCCTCCTCAGCTCATCTAGATGATCAACACAAGACATTCACACACACACATATATGCGTGGATGCATCTAGTTAACATAACGCAAGCCGAGAGAGAGAAGCAGGAGTGAAGAGGAGTTGATCTAATAAGGCTAGTTACCTAATTACTTACAGGCAGCTAGTGTCTCCTCTTAGCTTCTTAACTTGTTTCTTCTACGGTTCTACCTCTCTTCATTATATGTTATTTGGTTTGTGGTTGAGGGCCCTGTTTAATTAGGGAAAGGGCTTAGTAGTGCAGTAGTTGTAGGTATTGCTTAACCTTCCATCAGAGAGAAGGTATGTAGTACTTGCTTCAGTGCTTCTAGCTAGTATCTATCAGCCTGCTGCTTCGTTGTACCAGGTGAGTTGTTTTTAGCTAAGGTTTGCTCAATTCATTTCCAATGGTGCAAAAGAAGCTGCATTTTGGAAATGTTCAGTGTATGTATATGTATATTTGATGCAAGTTAGGTTCGATTCTGGTATGTATTGTCATGTATACATTGTCATGTTTATTTAGAGGATGAAGAGGGGGCGCGGAATGATGATTTCGATTTTAAAATTTTAAAATTTGAATTAAACCGTCTGCTGAAAATTATATCGGACAGAATCTTCGTTAAGAACTTAAGATAGGAATAAAACAAACACATGCAGTCGTACAATCAAGGAAAACAAATTAAAATTATTTGGAGCTCGCGTGTATGTAATATCATGTAGCTAGCTAGAATATTAATTCATATACGGAGAGTTAATGCAAGTGAATTAAGGTAAGGTAAACATGGTAGTTTATATAATTGAAATGCTTCTAAAGACTGAGCCCAAAACTGGGGTGAAATTTGTTGCCAATTTTTTCTAGGAGGGGCGCGCAGTGATATGAGCATGCATGAATGCATGATCGATAACTGGCGTCACAGGAGTTTAGGGGTTTACTTGATGACATTTCTGAATAAGATTTTGAGTTGCAAAATGCAAACTTGTATAATTGGAAATTACCAAATTTCACTGATATATAGGAGATTTCAGTCTATCGCCCATATTCTTTAAAAAAATAATTGCATCGATTTTTTGAATGACACAATTTATTTGTACTAGACGTACGATACCAATTAATTTGAGCAATAATCGTTGATAACTAGTAAAGTTCGCCTGCAAAACTGTTTTTTGTTGGTTCAGAGTATGATGAGTTCAGTTTGGAGTGTGTGATGAGGTGAAACAAATTAACGTCAAGATCATAATCAGATGTTTTGAAGAAAATCGTGTGTGTGTATGTGTGTGTTCATTATTAATAGAGTAGAATCCTTTAAAACTCATGAAGAATTTGATAATTGGCCAGTAATCGATGATTATTGGGCTTATAGGCCACCCAGACCCTTTTGAGGCAAGTCTCAAATTAACCAGACCGTTTTCTCTAAATTTGTCGGTAAAATTACATTTTGTTCCGATGAAGTAAATATACATGTCGCAATAATATGTTTGTCCGACGGCTATGCGGACTCGCAATGAAAATCTATGGCCATTAGGGATGCGGCAATCATTGGTTTGAGCAGGTTATGTTTTTCGGTTTTAGGAGAAACAGTAGCTTGGGGCCAGAATAACCGATTTCCCCTATCGGTCCAATCTTTTAAATCGCAATTTTGAATTCAAACAAAAGATAGAGAAAAGATCAACAAAGCGAGTAAACAAGGGCTTGAACCTGAAACCTTCTGCATGCAACAAATAAAACCTAAACATCAAACCATGCTAGTTTTGTTTTAAAGTGCTGTTTTTTAGGACCTTCTATAAATTCCTATACAATTGATCAAAAACAATTTTTCTCAACTGAGCTAGCAAAAACCGGTTAAGTTACATAACCCTAGTGGTGAGCACATGGACGTATGTGAGTAATTAATTTTATTCCCAACACCGTACAATTGGGTCCAGTGAAATTTTGATTCTGATCTATCAAATCCGTGTTTATATTTAGGGATTAGGGTCGGTGTGGCTGCAGTTCTCCACTAATTACACTTGTACGTTCTGTATCTTAATATTTTTAGTTGCAAATATAAGTATATAACACAGGGAACAGAGATTCATCGTGAATTTTCAACTTTACAATTAACAGTACACTATCAAGAATCAATATAGACAATTGCTAGCCTCGACTATTTTGAAAGGAATTGATTTCATCGTGAATTGATTTTTATCTTTATTTCTTCTTTTTTGAGAGGATGATTCCAATGCTGAATGGATTCATTTGCTTCTAACAATCTAACTTAACCTAGATACCTCATAAAATTAATGGTCCTAGTTTGTGGCTTGGTGCAAAGAGTCTAGGAAGGAATAACAAAAACTGTCACTCCATTTGTCCAAAAAACATAAGTTGTATTTTTTTAATGGTTTTATCCATCAATATAAATTAAACTCATTCATATTCAAATCCAAATAAATGTTTTTTTCCTTGATGCCCCTAATAAATACCTTGTTTTGGATTGTATATATTCTCTATATGCATGGCACTGAAAAATAGTGCTTAAAGATAATAACCATGGGTAGTATATATACATTTTCAAAACATCTTGGTCTATGTCAAAAACAGAAATATGCCTACACGTATAATGGTAGAGATGGTTGTTGTCTATAGTGCAATCCATCTCAGATATAGCTAACACTAAAGACAACACATACAACCATTTTGTCGTCAAAGTGTCTCAGACAGTACGTGGAGCGTCTACCCAATTTGGAAAGAACGCTGAAAATCTTTTTAGTCTTTTGGAACTGGAGACAAAATGCTGGAGTAGGAATGGACTGGCCCTCAGGGGGTGAGGCCTTCTCTATTTATTAGGGGTTCAGGGTGTACGGTTTACATCTGGAAAACAAAAGGACCCCTTCACCCCTACCTTTGGACCGTTGATGAGAAAACGGTTCTTTACAATACAATGTCGATTACAAGCACATGAAAGGACTGATCTACCCATGTAACCCTAGACGCTAACACGCTATTCTGGGCCTCCTAGGATTGCTTGGCCCAGCCGCCAGCCCTTGGGGAGATGGCCTCAGCTAGACGATAATCACATGTTGGGCTGATCCTTCTCGATGGGCCTTCCATGCCATGCGGAGATGGCCACCACCTTCGGGTGCCCTTCAGGTGATCTTCGGGTACCTCTGGCCTCCCCGTGACAAGATCTTCGCTGGGGAATCGCTCCTTTGGCCATCGCCGTCCCTATCTTTGCGGCGTCTCCAAAGGTATTTTCAGCCTTCGGGATCCTCTTTGGTTCCCCAACTGTATCATTGGGATTTCCGCCTTGATTTCTCAAAGCATGGGGGGTCTTTCAACAACAGAAGCCCCTTGTGGCCTCGCCCTGCCTCGGTGTGGCGGTGGGTAGCTCCATAGTGATCCTCCCCTTTCGCCATGTTGAGGTGGGAATGCCGAAGGTACGAGGTAATCCTAGGATAAACTTTGAATCACAACATTAGTCGATATTACCTTGGATTAGAGCTTCTCTTTTATTGCAGTGGGCCCGTGCCCCAAGGGATGTGATGGTTGAAGTGGCCGGGAGATGTATTCCATGGGTTACGTGTTGGTCGGGATCTCCAGCGCGTGCGTCTCTTAGAATTCCTTGGGCGGGGGAATTTTTATCGTCACCTGGAACTGTAAGGATCCAGGCCGTCCGTGGCGACACATGTCAGACATTTGATGGATAACCTTGCCCATAAATATGCGGGACCAGGGGGTTAATTCCCCTATGCTCATCATTCCCACATCCATGCCACTACCACTTCCTTGCTCTGCCTTCTGCTCTAGTGCCGGTTGCTCCCTGTCTACTGCTGCTCCACCATCAACCACTTTCTCGCCCATTGCCGGCATGGGATAGCTCCCGTAGCCACCGTCGCATCACCTTCTCCGCCAACTCCGACCAGCTTCTCCGGTGAGCTCCTCAGGCTAAGCCCTTCCAGTGGCTCCCAGGTGCATCCTTGCCGCCTCTACCCAGGCAAGCATGTCTTGAGCTGGGGGAGTCAAGGGTGATGGAGGAGGACCTGGCCACTGTGGCGGTGGAGGAGGTCTGCCACCTAGGCAGAGAGACCGGCCCTAACCCCCGCGAGGGGAGGTGGTGATTTTTGTCTGCTAGCACGACGCGGGTCTTCGAGCTCCTTGCGTCCCTCTGGTGGGGGAACTGTTGGGCCTTTACGGGGACCAACTTTGCCAGCTGTCCCCCAACGTCATAGGGAGGTTGGCAATCTTCGAGTGGGCCATCTGAAGCCACAGTGGACACCCTTCCGCCTGAGTCTTCGCGCATCTCCATGAAGCCCGTTGGCAGGGGAAGAACCAAGTGATCCCCTTTGGAAGCGTTAACTTTGTGGTGAAGAAGGGCCGAGAAGACAGCTTCCCTCCCATGGCAACCAAGAAGAAGTGGGATGAAACCTCGGGCCTGTCTTGGAGGCTGTTGTGGTTTTATCAACGAATGGATGACATGGATCGAGGATTAGTATACCATCTGGGCGAAGTGTCCACCCTCGGTGCCCCGAAGGTGACACTAGATGGTGTCGATGAAGCCCAGGTCTTGCTACTCCAGAAAATCAGCCAACAATTTTCCATGAGGGCTCTGGCCGAGGAATACATCGCTGCGAGGATCAGTCCCCTTTGGTGAGACTGGGGATTCACTCCCATCGTAGAGGAGGATAGGGCGCGGTTATCACTTGCAGAACGCTCAGTTTTGCTGCCTCGGAAGGCCGAGGAGTACACGGAATTCATCCTTGGGCCAACAATTGCCGAGGAAATCTCAAGGGCCGCCAGTGCCGGGGTGATCGTGAAGATCAACCGGGTGCTAGGAACTGAGACTCCCTATACCGAAGGGTGCCTCAAGCGCAATAAGAAGGGAGCGAGCTCTGGAGAAGCACTAGCCCTGAAGAAGGCTCGCAGGTAGCAGCCCCTGATTGCTGCCAGCCAGATAAGGGCTTTCCCTCCGAGTCCAGAGACTAGCAGCGAGGGCTAAGATGATTCAAGTGAGGAGCAGCAGCCTTCGGGTGCAGGGAGTTCCACCGGAGGTGTTCTCCCTACGGATGATGAAGCCCCCACAACTATCAGCCCTCCTGTCGGAGTTCCCGGGGACGACCAACACCATGGATCCAACGATCCCAAAGGCACCGGTGGCGAGGGAGCCAACCCTTTCTCCCCACAGGACACGATCGTGTCCGTGGGGTGGGGGACCACTGCGGCCGGAAGTCACACCGGTTGTGCTTACACGATGGATGACGTCTGGGGTGGCCAAGGTAGCTGCCTCTTCTTTCTCCTCTTTCGTGGGTAATTTTCTCATGGTCCTTCGCTGGTCCCCATCTTTTTCCAGATTCCCCTCCTCCCTCAGTCGCTGAACTTGAGGCTACTTCCCCGCCTCCTGCTCAAGCTTCCGGTGGGGCTGATCGAATGGTCCCCGTAGCCCCTACCCTGGGTCACGGGCCACCCTGCCCCCGAGGTAGCTGGACCTTCGACTCTTCCTATGGCCTCGGGCGAGACAACTCACGACACACCGGCGCTAGCTGTGGCGATGTTCTCGGAGAACCTCTCCTAGACTATGCTCTTGGTGATTCTAGATGTTCGTGCCCTCTGCGAGGGGGTTGCTCCCGAGGTCTTGCTCCATGGTCTCCAAGACAATATCCTCTAGGTTTTTTGGGGGGGCACTCCTCGCTCACTAACGGAATTATCTTTGTAGGGGGTAGTTTGGACTAAGATGTTGGCCCTCCGAAGTGCGGAGGCTCTAGTGGGCCAGCGATGACGTTACCAAGAGCTCAAGGCTCTTCGAGAGAACGAGGCGAGAACACACACATGGGTGCTATTGGAGAGGGATGTCGCGAAGACGGAGCTCGACAGCTCAAAGAGCCGAGTCGCCAAGCTAGAGTCCCAAGTCAGCGAGCTTGAAGGGCGTCTAGCCTCCTCCCAATCCGAGGTTGGCCTTCTTCACGAGTGTTGCCAGAGAGTTTCGGTAGAAACCAATATCCTCCGGATCGCCCACGAGAAGTTGCAGAGGGTACTGATGGGGACTCAGGCAGAAACTCTGGTGGTAGCTCAGCGGGCTCACCAGGTGCTCGCGAGGCTGGGAACCGTGAGGATGCCAGATTCTCCACCCTTGGTCTAGGAAAAGGCGTTGTCCTCTCTCCAGGACTAGGGGTGAAAACAGGTTGGATAATTCCCGGATCGGACCGGTCGGATATGGATTCGGATATCATTGGATCGAATATATTCAGATATTTTCGGATACGAATCAGATATTTACAGTACATTTTCTACACATGTTATAAATTCTATAATAAATTTAATTTCATAGCTGCTTTAATCGATTCTCGATGTATAGTTTGTGGGGTTTCTATGTTCCGACAAATTTTTGTGACCGTATTCGATTCGACCTGAATCCGCTCCGTATTCGTGCCCGAAATTTTACCGCCTCTGTATTTGTAATTGAGCTATCCGTATTCATATTCGGTTCCGAGAAAAACTGCAGGATAAGGATATGGTTTAGCTATTATATGATCCGATCCGACCCGTTTTCACCCCTATCCGGGATGGGCTATCTGTGCTCCCGAGGGGCATTCTGGCCTTTGGCACAGAGTCTACAACAGGTGTTGTGCTAGCTTACTCAATGATGTTATAATCTTTGGGTTGCCCGCACTGGAAAGGAATGCTGCTCGGTGCCAATGGCCCAGCAAAGTACCCCGAAGGATACCCCACCGGTGACCTACCCCGGGAGCATAGGCAAAACATCAGGGACTTCATGAAGCGTGTCTGCCATCCTCGGGGTCGAGCCTTCGCCGACGCTTTCATGGCTGACGCCCAGAGGTATGCTGCAACTAGGCGCTCCAAGGACTCCAGCGGGCAGGCTTCTTCTGGGGCAAAGGACACTGCTGATCCGAAGGGCAAAGGCCAAATGTAATTATTCAATGTACCGTAGTCTGGTCATTGTAATGCGACCCCTCTTTTGTCAATGTAAAGCAACATATTTTGGAATTAATGAAGCCTTTTGAATTAAAATGAAGTTTCTTATCCATTTACTCCCGAGTGCATGATTTCTTCGATTCCTCCCCTTATCAACATGTCGAACCTTGGTTCGCCAAGATGATGTTTTGATAGCTATGCTTGAGGGGTAAATGTATTTTCTATTTCCGATTGCTAGATTATTGTGATTACTCTTTCATGGTATGAAGATTTGGCCTTCGCGGCAAACTCTTTGGTTTTAAAAGAACGCTGATACACTGTGAGGTCGAGTAGGGCAGCATGGTATAATGTAATCGACACTCTTATGAGTGGTGGCACGAAGATCTACTAGTCTTCGCGTGAGAACCTTGGCTTATTAGTGCGCTATGACGCTTAATCGTGCGAAGATCCATTGGTCTTCATGGCAGCCCCTTAGTTTTCTAGGGGGTTACGACGCAATTAACCTGGGCTTTTTACAGGTGCTGGTGCGAAGATCCATTGTTCTTCGCGGTAGCCCCTTTAGTTCACCAAGGCGCTATGACGCAATCAACCTGGATTTTTTACGATGATGGGCAGGTCGCTATAACGCATTCGACCTACTTTTATGGGTGCTGGTGCGAAGATCCGCTGGTCTTCGCGGCAGCCCCTTAGTTCACCAGGGCGCTATGATGCAATCAACCAGGTTTTTTGCGATGATGGGCAGGGAGCTATAACGCAATCGACCTACTCTTATGGGTGCTGGCGCGAAGATCCATTGATCTTCGCGGCAGCCCTTTAGTTCACCAGGGCGCTATGACGCAATCAACCTAGGTTTTTATGCGTGGTAACGCGAATGGGGCTGGGCGTGATTTTCAACGGGCCCCATGCCAACCCCACAGGGGTCTTCACCCCCATAAATTATTTCCAGGCGCTATACCGCAATCAACCTGGTTTCGAAGGCGCTATAACGCAATCAACCTGGGTTATATTGACGTAAAGTTTGTGTCGCGAGATTTTTCCACTGGCCTTCTGTTCGGATATCTTCGTCCTACAGCAGGCAATACATAGTTTGGGGCCCAAGGTTCGGGACTTAACATAGTGTTTTTACATTCATCGATGCATGCCCAATACTGTGGGCCTTAACCAGTCGTAGCCGGCAATCATGTGTAATACTTCTTGAGAGACTTCGCGTTCCAGGTGTGTGGCACGTCTTGTCCTCCTTCGGTAATCATGTGATAGGATGCTTCTCTTATCTTCTTCTTGATGATGAATGGTTCTTCCCATATTGTTTGTAGCTTGGATGGTCGCTGCGACATCTTTTCAACACAAGGTCACCTTCTTCGAGCTGCTCTGGTCGAACTCTTTTATTGTACGTCTTCGCCATGATTTCATTATACCTGTTCATTCTTTACTTGGCAGCGAGCCTGTCTCCTTCAGTGAAGTCTGCTAATGAGATATCTTTGGGGTTTGCACCTCCCGTGATGATTCGAAGTGTCCTCGCTTGCACTTCGGCTGGAGTGACAACTTTTTCGCCATAAACAAGCCTGAATGGTGAAAAACCCGTTGCTCTTGTTGGAGTTGTTCGTATGGCCCATAGAGCTTTCTGCAGCACTTTGGGCCATCTTCCTCTTGCTTCCTCCACAAGCCTTTGCTTCAGAGACTGCATGATGTTTTGGTTTGCCCTCTCCATAGCTCCATTGGCTTGGGGGTAACCCACCAAGGCATAGCATATTTTAATGCCTAGGTCTGAGAAAACAGATCGAAATTTAGATGATAAAAATTGCGAGCCATTGTCAGCGACCACTTCGCGTGGCACCCCGAACCTGCATATCACATTTTTCCAGAAAAAATGTTGGGCCTTTGCCGTAGTAATTGATGTTAGAGGCTCGGCTTCGATCCACTTCAAGAAAAATTAATTGCCACAATGACCCATCGGTATCCTCCTTGGGAAGTTGTTAAATCTCCAACTATATCAATTCCCCACCAAGCTAATGGCCAAATTGGTGTCGATGGTTGAAAGCGTGCATTGCTCATCCATTGACACCCTTTACACTTCTTTACCAATTCCTCTGCATCAATATTTGTTGTTGGCAAGTAAATTCCCATTGTACAGACCTTTGACGCCAAGCCCCTTGGTGCTTGATGAGCTCCACAGAGTCCTGCATGAGCTTCGGCAAGCGCCTTTTTTCCCTCTTCCTGGAAAATGCATTTCATCCTTGGTGCACAAACTCTTGATTTATACAATAGCCCATCTAGCAGAATATATGTTCAGGATCTTTGCTATAGAGTTTGAGCCTCTTTTTGATATTCGGGCAGTATCTTATCTCGAAGGTACTGCACTATGGGTGTTCTCCAGTCGCCTTCAGGTGCTCTTGTGATGAGTTGAACTTCTGAACATATTGATGGCCTGTTTGTCTCTTCGTAAAACTCTCCTTCTAGGATTCCGTCCTTATATGCCGCCATTTTTGCTAGTTCATTGGCCCTTGTATTTTCTCCCCTCGGTATTGCTTTTACTGTTATGCCCATGAAATGTTTTTGACGGATCTTACTACGTCCAAATATTTGAACTTTTCCACATCTTTTGCTTAAAAGTCCTTGGATATATGGCCTTGTATGAACTTGGAGTCTGTGTACACTAGCACTCTTCGTGCTCCTAATGCTTTTGCCTTCTGGAGGCCCACATAAGTCCTTCATATTCTGCTGCGTTGTTTGTGAAGGGAAACACGCAGGCTACGCTAGCCGAAAATCAAAATTTTCGCGCACACCTAGGATCAACATGTAAGTAGGGGACCATGGATCGTTACCCTCGACGCGCGGATGCAGTGGAAGAAGACTCGCGCACGTAGAGGAAGTAGTCGTACATGCCCGATCAACGCATAACCGCTTCTCTCAGGGGGGCGGTGCTCGCCTAGGGGTCGCCGGTGACGGGGAGAGGTCGCCCGTGCTCGGGGAGAGGTCGCCGATCAGCAAGCACGTCCGCGAAAGTGGCAGCGCCTCTAAGGTATCCACACGTCCAGGGGTGGAACGTCGCACGCCGGCGTGCTAGCACCACGTCGCGCTGCTAGGGTTTCCTCGAGAGCGGGAGGGGCGCGGTGGCTAGGGTTTGGGTGGAGTGCATCTCACTCTACCGCGCCGCCCCTGGCCTCCAACTTATATAGACGTGCTAACGGGCTTCTACACTAGAGGGCCCGTTAGGACTCTATCTCCTACGCGGATCCATATCCACGCGCCGAAACCCATTAACAGAAGTGAATCCGTTAAGCATGTTCCAAACCGTTAAGTGTATGACCCGTTAGGTTCATGTGCAAGTCGGCCGCGGACCCGGAAACCCGTTTCCAGTCCACAGATCAATAGTGGTATCTAGCAACACATATTGACCTCCGAATGCACAGAATGATCTCATCGGCTGAACCTTGATACACGTGTACATACCGATCCCTTTGCCACGCGACACCAGTCAAGCTCAAGGCAAGATACGTGCCACCCTTGTGATAGCTCGACCCATTCACTCGTTTCGTGTAATGAATATAAGATGTGACTAACGATTAGTCACCTTGGCACGGCCGCGCACTTTCCTTATCCATCCACACCGAGGGGCCCAGAGGTATCTCTCCCGTTATCGAGGAGGGGCAAATTCCATTTTGATCTATCACACCCCTACGCCATGTTTCGCGGCATACCCGTAAGTTACCTTTATAACTACCCAGTTACGGAGTAGCGTTTGATAACCCCAAAGTATACAACTACGCATGCTGGGACTCTATGATGATCTCATGTCTAAGGACCATATAGGTGTACCACTCGAGACAACAATCTTATGGTACTATTAAGATAACAATCTCAGCAGTGTCTCGGAGTAGGTCAATCCAGCCATCCGTGTTCTCTAACACGTGTTCACATTATTGATTCGATATCCACGATATCTATGGTATGTGAAACAGTACCATCAATCAATATATGTGCCGATCAATCATTAATGCTCCTCATAATGATTCTGGATCAGGGATCAGTTTAGAATAATGTCATACAAACAATGTGTCTCACAACCAAGTCATACTTGATGAACAAAGTTATGACCATTATTCATGGAACCTGATAAGCTAGTTATCGAAAAGTACATAAACAAAGGCGTATTACACAATCATCTCATGATTGATCTAGGGCATATTCCCTTCAGTTTGTTGTTGGGAAATTCAACCTTAATGCTTACTATGTTATTCCACCTTTGAGGTCTACCACAATAGCTGCTGCTCCTGCCCCTTGTGTCGTCCATGACCTATCTGATTTTATAGTCCATAATGGTGGCATCTTCGGGTCTTGCGAAGGTTCAACCGTCCATTCTGTTAGGAAATCTGTCATTGCCTGTGCTTTCATATATGTTCTTGCTGTGAAATTTATTTCAAAGGGTGCTAACTCTGCTGCCCTGCGTTGTTTGTTGTTGGGAAATTCAATCTTAATGCTTACTCTGTTATTCCACCTTCGAGGTCTACCACAATAGCTGCTGCTCCTGCCCATTGTGTCGTCCATGACCGATCTGAATTTATAGTCCATAATGGTGGCATCTTCGGGTCTTGCGAAGGTTCAACCGTCCATTCTGTTAGGAAATCTGTCATTGCCTGTGCTTTCATATATGTTCTTGCTGTGAAACTTATTTCAATGGGTGCTAACTCTGTTGCCCATTTTGATATCCTTGATGTTACCTCTTTGTTCTCGAAGGTCGATTTCAACAGGAATGTAGTGGGTACTTCGATTTTGAATTCCTGTAAGTAGTGCCTTAGCTTCCTTGATGCCATAAGCAATGCATATGGTATTTTTCTAACTCCACATAATTTCTCTTCGCACCTTGCAGTGCTTCTGACACATAGTACACCGGCAGTTGCCCTTTTTCGTGTTCCTTGACTAACACGGCGCTGACTGCGCAATGGCTTGCAGAGGTATAGCAGCAACTTTGATCACACACTTAACGGTTTGGAACATGCTTAACGGATTCACTTCTGTTAATGGGTTTCGGCGCGTGGATATGGATCCGCGTAGGAGATAGAGTTCTAATGGGCCTTCTAGTGTAGAAGCCCGTTAGCACGTCTATATAAGTTGGACGGCAAGGGCGGCGCGGTACAGTTAGATGCACTCCACCCAAACCCTAGCCACCACGCCCCTCCCGCTCCCGAGGAAACCCTAGCCGCGCGACGTGGTGCTAGCACGCCGGCGCGCGACGTTCCACTCCTGGACGTGTGGATACCTTAGAGGCGCTGCCGCTTTCGCGGACGTGCTTGCTGATCGGCGACCTCTCCTCGAGCACGGGCGACCTCTCCCTGTCACGGGCGACCCCTAGGCGAGCACCGGCGACCACTCGGCGAGCACCGGCGACCCCTCGGCGAGCAGTCGGCGTGCTGATCGGGGCGTGTACGACTACTTCCTCTACGTGCGCGAGTCTTCTTCCGCTGCATCCGCGCGTCGAGGGTAACGATCCATGGTCCCCTACTTACATGTTGATCCTGGGTGTGCGCGAAAATTTTGATTTTCGGCTAGCGTAGCCTGTGCGTTTCCCATCAGTATTATGGCGTTGAAGGCATTGATGATCCCTCTCCCGAAGATTGAGTTGTACCTATATTCCATGTCTACAATGTCGAAGTATATGCACTTCGTGACCCTTCTTTGGCCTTGTTGGAAGAGTGACCTGACCTATTGTTGTTACCGACTCTCCTCCGAGGCCTATCAAGGGTAGATGCAAAGGTCTCACTCTGTCCTCTGGTATGTTTAGCAGCTTGAACGCTGGTAGGAATATAATGTCAGCTGAACTTCCTCCATCTATTAGAGTCCTCTCCACATGGTATCCCGCTATCTCAGCTGTAACAATCAAATGGTCTTGGTGAGGGAAGCGAACTCCTGGTGCATCTGTAATGTCAAATGTTGTTGCGCGCTACTGCCTGTGGGTGTGTAGACGACACATGTCATACTTCTCGAAGATACTGCTTCCTTTGCCTATTTGATGGCAAGTTCACTGAGGACCCTCCTGATATGACATGTATCACCCTCTTCTGCTCTTGTGCACCCTCTCCGGTGATCTGTTCCTATGTTCGTTTCTTCTATCTCTTCCTTCCCTTCAATTCCTCCTATCCTCTCTCCTATTCTCCCTGTTATATTCATATCTTCTCCCATAATTGCTTTGCCACCTTCGATTTTGATCGCGCTGCCCTTCTTATTTTGGCCTTCTCATGTAGTTGTTTTTTGGTTGATGAAGTTCCTGCAATCTTCGGTGTTATTGATTTGATTTTCCTCATGCAAGGCACAATAATTTGGCCTTCACTGACCTCTTCTAGTTTGCTCGGCTCCCCAAGTGTCTTTCTATTTATCCTCGATGTGGTGTACTTTCCTATTTTGCTGCTTGCGCCCTTGCTGCTTGTCATCACCTTTTCTCTTCTTTTGTTTTTTGTCATGATGTTCTTTCTTCGCTAGCTCCTCTCTCCTTAGGTTCTCTTCTTCTCCTCCTGCATACCTTTCCACCCTGTCATCTAATTCCGACGCTGTATTTGGTGGAACACTAGTTAAGTCATGGCACAAGGTTCCAGGTTGAAGTCCCACTATTAATGCGTTGATGATAGTGGAATCATTGATTGTTCTAATTTGGCAGCACATGTTCGCGAATTTCTTATAGAAATCCCCAAAACTCTCTCCTTTTGCTTGCGTCAACGTGAACAAGTTGTTCTCCTGCATCCTTGCAACGTAGTTGCCTTGAAAATTGTTGGCAAAGGATTCTCTCAGCTGCTCCTAGGAGTGAATGGATCGCGAAGGTAACAATGTGAACCATGATAGTGTTGTTCCTTTAAGAGAGAGGAGTAAACATTTTGCTTTTATATCTTCATCTCCACCTGCGGCTTCAACTGCGGTTTCATACACCTCGAGGAATTCCATTGGTTGGTATCCCCAGCAAATTTGTTGATGCTCGGCATTTTAAAACTATCTGGCCATTTCTTTGCTCTAAGGAAACCATCAAGAGGCCCCCCTCCCCCACGCTCTCTTCATTTCGTACTTGGTGTGTTGTATGTGGCCAGTGACTCTGCCTGGGATCCTTCGGGTTCATTTTGCCTTCGCTGATTTTGCTGGGGTGGTGGTGCTCGTGCTGCTGCCAACTCTCTTCTTATGTCCTCGATCTGCTGTTTCAGTGCTAATTTTTGTTGCAGGTGCTCATCATCTTACTGGTGATTTGCAAAGGTTACTCTTTTGGGTCACGGTCTTCGTGCTTGCTCCGGGTGGGTGGGTTCTGCGAAGGGTCATGGGTAGGTACTGGTACTTCATGATTTCTCATCTCCCCCATCCTACTCGACTCCGGCCTCATGGGAGGGGTTGGTTCGAGGTTATCCGGTCCCTCTACAGTTCTCCTGGGGTACAGGTGTCCCACGTTCCACTTTGTTCCGCCTCCACTCCTCATGACAACTCCTGCCACGGCTCCTGTTACGCCTTCAGCTGGTACTTTGTTTTTCTTAGACAGTACGTGGAGTGTCTACCCAATTGGGAAAGAACGCTGAAAATCTTTTTAGGGTTTTGGAACTAGAGACGAAATGCTGGAGGAGGAATGGACTAGCCCTCAAGGAGTGAGGGCTTAGGGGGTGCAGGGTGTAGTGTTTATATTTGGAAAACAAAAAGACCCCTTCACCCCTGCCTTTGGACCGTTGATGAGAAATCAATGGTTCTTTACAATACAATGTCGTTTACAAGCATATGAAAGGCCTGATCTACCCTTGTAACCCTAGATGCTAACAAGCTATCCTGGGCCTCGTGGGATTGCTTGGCCCAGTCGCCAGCCCATGGGGAGATGGCCTCAGTTGGACGATAATCATGCGTTGGGCTGAGCCTTCTCGATGAGCCTTCCGTGCTAGGCGGAGATGGCCGCCACCTTCGGGTGCCCTTCAGGGGATCTTCGGGTACCTCTGGCCTCCCCGTAATGGGATCTTCGCTGGGGAATCGCTCCTTTGGCCATCATCCTAATCTTTGTGGCGTCTCCGAAGGTATTTTCAGCCTTCAGGATCCTCTTTGGTTCCCCAGCCATATCTTCGGGATTTCCGCCTTGATTTCTCGGAGCATGGGGGGGTGGTCTTTCTACAACACATTCTCCCCCATTTGATCATTCGGCAAGAGCACCGTCAAGTGGGCCATTATAGACATTGACTACTTCTCCCGATGGGTAGAAGCCGAGCTGGTGGCACAGGTAACAACATTAACAAACAAATTTTCTTTTGGAAGTTCATCATATGTTGCTTTAGGGTTCCCAACGAAGTGGTTGCCAACAATGGCACACAATTCAACTCCGCCAAAATTAAGAAAACTTGCACCAACATTGACACACAGATAAAGTTTTCGTCCGTCGGACATCCACAGTCCAACAGGGCAATCGAAGGCTGAAAAAGGAAGCCACATGAGAGGAAAGACCAGTACACTCTTGTTTTGCCAGCCCAACCAAGGGCAAGCAGGAAAAGTGAGTAAAGTACTAGTCTCACTACTAGAAAAATGATTATTTATGACGAAAACTCCTTGACGATGTCAACTGGCGTCACAAAAAATCACTTTTTTGTGACGATTTTATTTCAATCGTCAGAACACGCACCAAGCGTCAGGTAGCCCTATTTTTTAGTGACAAAAGTTGAAATTTCGTCACCAAAAAATTATAAGCATCGTCATAGAAAACCGGACATCAGGTTGGCCTGATAATCTTGGGTTAAAGTCATATGCATATGATTATTGTGACAATCTATTTTTGTCACGATGAATGTTTTATCCTTTCTTTCAAGTCTATATAATACATCGAGGAGTAAAGGAGTGAATGAGTACTCAAAAATTCTTTGAATTTCGATTTTTTACAAACTAAAACTTTTTATTGACCTTCTTTCTGGCAATTGGCATGTTTCCTTTGTTGCAAGTTTATCTCCTTAGTCAATGAGACCATTAGAAAAATACGGTGCCGCAGCTCTGTTCGTTCAATGCCATTGGTAAGAAAAAAGTGCTACGTGTCAGCTCGAGAAGAAGTAGACAGAGTATTGTGCGTGTTAAGACCGAACGAGGGCAAAAACCTAAAAGTTAAGACCGAACGAGGGCAAGAAACCTAAAAAGTAAAATATGCGACGAAGTTAGGCCTCGAACATACGACCTCTACATGTCAACCGACGGCCTTACCACCACACCAATGCCTCCTTCGTCGCCTATGCGATCTAGCTCACATAAAACAAGAAAAACAATAATAAATAAGTACAACAAAAGAAAATAAATTCAAAATTATACAAAAAATACAGTAGCAGTGGTGAATTTTGTGGACTTTTAGAAACAGGAATCACCGGATTCCGACCCGTGGGGAAAAGATGAAGGATTACCGCTCAATAAAATTCAGAAATTGGAAAATATATCAGAGCACATGGTCCCACCGACGGTGAGATAAGGGAATGGGTGGTATGTAAATAGGGAGAGAGACTTGGAGGAAAGAGAGCAGATCGGGGAGATTGAGATTGGGGAGATTGATAGAGAGAGGAGTAGAGAGAGAGATGGTGAGAGGGGCGGCGAGATCGGCTTGGCCGGCGGTGGTTCCGGCATGAGGTGGCGGGCGGTGGCTTGGCGGCAGAGGAGGCGGCGCGGCACTGGCGGTCTGTTGTCTAGGGCACGGCGGCGGCGGGCTTGGCTTGCTTCGCCGGTGGCATCCGCGATCATGGTGGCAGCAGGAGGCGGCGGCGGTGGCGGCGGCACTGGCGGCGATGGCCTAGGGCACGGCGGCGGCGCGTGGCGGCAGCGGTTGGCGGCAGTAGGAGGCGGCGCGCAAGAGCGGTTCGGTGGCGCGTGACCTAGGGCACGACGGCGGCGGGCACCGATGGCTAGGCGCGCGGCGCAGCCGTGGGTGGTTTCAGATACTGGCGCCGTGGCGACTTGATCAAGGAGCGGCGGCTTCGTGATCCTGTGAAAGTTTTCATCTAATATTACCTTAATTGGCATATATGTGTGATTATGTATGAGCTTTTCAATTGCTAGACCTTCAAACTCCAGCGCTAATTGGTGATTCTTGTATGATCTTATCATCTTGCATATAGGAGCTGGTTATCTTTGAGTAATGGGGCAAAGGTGCACAAGCTCATCAACCTAACATCAAGAAGCACATCAAGTACATGGCTAGCTAAAGCGTGATTCGATATGAGCCTATCTTGTTTGTTATTCGATTGGGTTTCCTCTTCCGATTGTTTCTTCTTTTGCGTGAAGCAAATGGATCGCACTTAAGGACTTGGATTTGAGGCAAAACTAAAAGGAGGGTTCGTGTGTTCTTTTCTTATTTGTTGGTTTCTTCGCCAATTCATTGTTGTTTGGTGAGTGCTATCATTAGTGACCACCTTATTTATGCAACACATTAGTAGCAATGGTGAATTTCTTTTGGAACCTATCTAAAATTCAGCGGTATACTGAAATGATTCTTTGATTAATTCATTCTTCTTTGATAAATTCATTCAAGAGACTACAAAATTCTTATAAATATATTGTTGTCTTAGTGTATACATGTCTAGTCAAATCAATCTGCGTGTTACTTATTCTTATTTTCTTGTGTGTTATTTTGGTCCAGTGAATACTAGCGAGGAAAAATGATTGAAAGGATACGACGTGTCGACGGGAAAAGGAAAGGATGCTAAAATTGTGCTGCTAGATGAAAAATTTAGACTTGTACAAAGCAAGAGTTATCATATCTTTTAATTCATGTCTATAAATGTTTGTAACATGGTACTTATTGATATTTATTATTGATTTTTCGATGGAAAATATATATAAATATTGGGCCAATGTTGGGTCTGCATTAATAGCTAAAAAAAATAAAAAAATAAAAATGATGTGGCAGATATGACTCGTCACCATCCACGTCGAATATTTAGTGACGAAATAATCTGTCTACGTGTCATCATATTATGATGACATTTTTCGTCACAAAAGATTGGGTCAACGCTTTTCGCAACTCACCGACACCGTTTTTTATGATGAATTGGTGATTTTGCGTGACGCTTTACGTACTTTTTATGACAATTGTTATCGTCATAAAAAATAACTTTTCGATGACGAAGAGGTAAGGCGTCATAGAAAATAGAATTTTCTATGACGAAAGAAAGCAATTCGTCAGTAGAAGTTTTCTGTGACGCACTTTCGATGACGAGTCTGATTTCGTCATAAGATCGTCACAAAAGATATGTGATGACGTTTTGTCGATTTATGATGACGAATTAATAGTGTCACTGAAAATCATTTCTCTACTAGTGTCTGCTCTTAATTAAGATTCCTTTTACTCCTAGGGGTAAGATCAGCACAAGCATCAAGATGTATATAATTAAGGCCACATTGTATGGTGTAATGCAAACTCAATTATAGAATTAAACAATTGTCTCCATAGCTCCACAGCTCATTCAAAGTTGTGATTCCCTATAAGGTCAAACCCCCCCTTCGCAAGTCTGGAAATTCTCTGCTCTTACAGAGGTGCCTCTCCATAAATTCACTACCCAGATAGCCCAGTCCCCAACGACAGTAGAAGACTTCAAGGACCCGGAGTAGGTTCTGGATCGCGTGGTACAAAGAAGCTAGAAGCGGTTTTAATTTTTTCCTTCCAAACATGTTGTCAATTCTTATTAACAAGAAGAGACAACATATATAAAACGAGGACATGTTTCACATTCAAAATAACTTTATGTACAATGAATTCCACACGAAACAATTCAAACTACATATATATATGAGGAAGTCTTCTTTTTTTAAAAAAAAAGACAGGGGAACTGCCTTGTATATTAATTGGTAGGAAAGTTACACGGTCAAAATTTAGGGGGAGGATTAGACGCATTCCTCTAGACGCGCGCTATAAGTGCATTAACTTATTACAAAACGGACGCCTACCACCCTCAAAGGCGCAGGACCTCTAGTAGCACATTCGAGCTGAAAATACGATTGTTTCTTAGCCAGAGAGCACGGCTAGCTAGAACAAGAGAATTCAGCCATGAGGACCACGTACGCTTGCTGCAGGGGTAGTAAACCGATTCATAAAGGCAAATCTTAACCTTTGAAATGGTTGGTTGGTTGGTTGGCCATTTCTGCAGCTAAGATGCATGGTCCACGTTATGCATCTCTGCTGACTGCTGCTGCTCCTTTCTGCTTCTCACAGAATTTAGGTACGGAAATTGTAACCGTAACTGCAGCTAGCACTGTACGTTTCACCAATGCATACAGACGTGCAAGTAGTGGCCAATGCGCCTGAGGTTAGTTCTATTCTTTTACTAATATTTCTACGGCCGTGTCATGCATCGTGTATATGGAGTGCTGGAACAAGGTTGATGGACCAGGTATGATGTATAACTCGAATATTAATCTTTTTTTATTTTTCAAGGCATGAGTTGGCTGAAAATTAAATAATTAGAGCCATCAAGGAACTATATTTTTTTTGCGGTGAATTTTTTTTCTGACGGTAACAACATGCTAAGGGAATAAAATTTCCCAGACGGTCCACAAATTGTCAAGAAATTTAAGCTGGCGGAAGCGGCCCGTCAGGCTAATTCTATATTTCACTGTTGGTTTAAACCATTAGGGTTAATTTTCTCGAAGGCTACCCGTCATCCAAATTTATTTTTACTGATTTTCTTAACCTGATGTTATTTGCCTAACATGTAATAGTAAGGATATGTTTTCCTGATGGGATTTTCTATTTTCGTGATGGCTTTTCTCGTTAGTTATGCGTTGGAATCTGATAATGTATGCTATGACCGAAAAACTAATTTGACTTTCTTAGTTCAGTTTTTTTCCTACGATGATATCACCTCAAAAAGCTCAATAATAATAACGTAAATGAAGTGGGATCAGCTTCGAGAAGTAGATTCAAGAAACTCTCGAGAAGTCCAACTCAACATTTAACTCACTTCAGCTCTGCTAGCTTATTCATTAAGCTAACCCACTCCGAACATGCTTGACTACGAGCTAGGCTTCGTCGATTGCTCCGATGAGGTTTACATATTTAGATTATGGGGTTCTCCACGCGCCAGCTTAAAACGAGGCTATGGAAACGGAAGTAGTGGTCGTGCCTACAGGGCTGACGAGGACAGTGGACAAAATTGACCGACTGATCGACAATGAGACACAGGATTACTAGGAGGCCAAAAAAAGTGGAGGTGGAACTAGAGGTGGGAGCTATTAATTGGTGACGAGGAAGGAGGGGGATGTGGGGGCATCTTGTCAAAGAAGAGGAATGTTGTACCGAAGATTAATAGTCCATAAAGCAATGGGGTTGGGGGGTGTGTTTGCCGGGCTAGGTTTATTATTGTTTGGTGATTGATGTGAGGCGTTGGAACGAGAAACGGTTATAGAATTCAAATGAAAACTTATTTTCTCCACCTAATCTTTTTGGGTGGAACATGATAAGAGCATTACATACAACATTTCAATCATGCATGTATGTAAACAAGATGTTTGCAATGGTTGCGGCTCGGACCGATGCTAGCTCGACTCCGAGAGTTTTCATAATTAAATGACTTAATGAAGCTAAAATGTTTGGTTCATTTAGACTTTGGGTCTGAAAATGCATATTTAAGAAACCGGAACGTTAATTCAGAGAATTACAGACTTCTGACTGCAAAGAAGCCACAAACGGCCGGAAACAGTATACATAGTTCTAAGGCCCTATTTGTTTGAGCTTCTAGTCAGCTTTTAGCCTTAGAAACCAGAAGCTCAAACAAACAACCAGCTTTTGGAACCCCCTTCAAAGAAGCCAAAAGCCACCAAAAGCCTAATTTGTACTGTGATCTAAGTTTTTCCGTGTTTAGTTTTGTGGCTTTTCCTGTAAAGCACTTTTAGTAGGTTTACAGTTCAAACAAACAGGGTCTAAGACTTTGCTGCTAGGTACTAAAACTTTGCTTCTAGCTAGCTAGGTAGCTACCTACAGCGCACATGTAGCTAAAATTAACAGCACATCTTATGTCTAGTTAGCTAGGGTTTCTCTTAAGACAAGATAGACATATATGCAATTAAAGGGTTTACAGCAGTGGACCGACAGTGTTGTGCCAATTCTTCAATCGTATCGTATGTGTATATGTACATACACATGCATGGCCGTATAGTCGACTCGTACGAGTGCATCTCCGCTCGATCTGATGGCTGTCGGATCTGGCTTCCCTGGGCGGGATCGCGCGTGACCCACCGGCGCATGGCACGGCCGCGCCCCGCCCGGAATCATTGCCGGCTGGATCGGAGGGCGCCGGCGAGCCCACGCGTACAGCTCGCCGGTGTGCGGCTGCCGGCCGCCCATTAAAACCAGTCCTTACATGTCCCTGTTCCTCGGCGTGGCAAGCTATCTGTCAATTTCTAGCTATGTAACACGACGGTGCCATGCATCTTGCCAAAAATATCTTATTCTTTAAGTACAGGCTGTACGTAGACCTTCGTATATTGTTTAGAAAGATATGTATATATAGTATGAGCCAGACGAATAAAAAAAAGCTGTGAAAAACAAGTAGTAGGAAATCAATCAAGTTCCATTGTATAAAGCCAAGGGAGTCCCTCCCACTTGCTTGAAGTAGCTGCATCAATGAATGCCTTTCAAGATTATGGCCGATGAATGTTGCAAATTAGGGTGAAAGATCTTGTCATTTGTCTACGAAGAAATATGTCAACAAATAAGAGAGAAGAGCTCACGAAAAATGGCTGGACCATAAGAGTAGCTCAGCGAAAAGCTCTAATTGTAACAAGTCAGTATTGTGATATTACCGAAATCGTAGGTTTTTAATGAGATGGTATATCTTGCACAGTAAACAATGAATGAAACGAAATGAAGTAAAGTTTCTTTAGCATAAAGGCTATGAGAATAAACGGATTGGGCAAGATATATCATAAAAGGAGGTTACGCTTTAGTTGACTATTGCTAGCTCTTCCGAACAATGTTGTGTACATGTATTAGATGGCAAATTATTATACATTGCATTTTTAAAAAATATGTGGGAGAAGTATTTGCTGTTGTTTCAGATACATAGTTCCAATTGTCTCCACGTTGATTAAAAGGTCGCATCATCGACAAAGCGTAAAAGGTTAGTTTTTTTATGCCGGCCCTGGTTACTCTATGCGCAAAAATAGATCGTCTTACCGTTTACAAAAATGCTTTGCTTGTATTTATTGTACAGTGACACCGTACGTGCAGTGTGCCCTGCTACATCTGTCATTTCACGTCGATTATCCTTTGCCATATGTTCATCGCAACAGTGAATTTTTTTATTGATTAGTTCTTGTTTATTCTCCTTTAGAAAAAAGATAGAATTATGCTTTCCACCACAAAAAAGAAACACCGGTTCTTCCATATTACTCCCTCTATTCTTTTCGTTTGACGTCATTAATTGATTTTTCGACACGGTTTTTACCATTTGCCTTTAAATTTTTCATAAGACGAATTGTCAAAGACGTGTTTAAAAATCAAATACATAGAAAAGGAGGGAGTATTGTAGAAGCACCTCTCTCCAGCATAGATGCCACCTCATTTGTGAATTACTCTCTTCAACGCCATCGTTGACCACTCTTACCATGACGATGTGCTTAAAGTGAAGCTTTTGCCCATTATATTTACGACAGCTAGCAGAAAATAGAAATGCCACAAAACCATAGAAAACTCATAAAATTAATTGAAAATTTTCCGAGCTCAACCTAGCAACAAACGTAGTCATCCAACCGTTTTTTATGCTCACCTAGCAACAAATACTCATGCATGCATGGAAGACGCTAGGGGAGGGGAAGCGAATTTCTTTACTTAGCACGCTCAGGATAAGATACGGGAAGGTACACGAGCTGCGGGTTTTGGGAAAAACAGAGAGAGAGAGGAAGGAAGAAGAAAAAAAAAAGCAAAAGCCAACCAGAATCTGTGGAGCTCGGCGATGTCCCACATGTTGTAGCCATGCACTACAGGAATCGAAAGTAGAGTCGACTGTCACTTACCCTTTCGACAGCCACAACACAGCCGTCGATACATATCCATTAGTGCCGACGGCAACTACCAACCGTCGATACAGATGCTACACTCTCGACGGCCCACCATTCAGCCGTCGACAGAGCTTGGAAATGCCCCACGGAAGCGCCCCACACATGACGGCGTCTACGTTGTGTTGATGGCCAGACGTTAAGCCGTCGACACAGGTTGCACCGGAAAGATTGTGTCGACACAGGCCGTCGACACAACGATGCTTGAAAACATTTTAATTCCTATTGTTTTTTAATGTTTTTTGTGATTTAAATTTCATTTTAAATTTCTTTGAGTTTTTTATGATATCTAGTTAAATAATGCGAATATCGTGTTGATGAAATGTATTTTTGTTATGTTACAATCGAATAATATACGTCGGCGTAGACTTTAAATAATGTTTGAATTTAAATATTTAATTTTTATCGGATGAGGTTATCGATTAGTGTGCTAAGCCATACATAACTCTAACCTTATTAGTAAAAAGAAGTTAAATTCAATCGCCTGTTTATTGATCATGGAAACGCATGAAATATTAAACTTTCACCCCAAATTCTACAAAAAGCTTCCATTTACAACGGAGTGGTCTGTTCATTTTAAATGATTTATTTGAAAAATTTTGATTTTTTCCTATACTAATAATTTTATGTATGAAACAGCATGGAGTGGTATGTTCATTTTAAATGATTTATTTGAAATTTTTAAATTTGAAATAGAGTTGTTTGACCGATTAAGCTCTTGAGGGGTGTTGCACTCAAGACTGCCAGTTCTCTTGACGGCCACGTCTAAAGCCGTCGATACAGAGCAGCTACATCAACGGTAGTCAACAGTTGCCCTCGGTAGAGATAGTCTCGACGGCTTTGGACGTGGCCGTCGAAACAATCTCCCCCGATGACAGTATCGACGGTTGGACTCTGTGCCGTCGATACAGATTAGGAGGCACAGTCTCGACGGCTTATCCATGCCGTCGAGACTAAGCCCGGGCAAGAGCTGTCTCGACGGCCTACATAAGGCCGTCGAGAGAGTGGCATTGGATTCGCCCGTTACGGCCACAGTCTCGACGGCTTAGCCTTGGCCGTCGAGACTGCGACGGTTCAGATCTTGCGTAAGGGCTTGGGACTTGGCTCTGCGCCATCGCCCCGACGCGCCACCACCTCCTCGCCTCGACACGCGCCGCCGACCGCCGCTTCACACGACGCCGCCGCGACGATCGCGCCGCCCGTTGCCTCTCGATCAAGACTGACGCCGCGCCATCGCTTCTGCCCGTCGCCTCCCGGCGGCAGCGTCCCGGCCGCCCGTCGCCTCCCCGCCAGACTGACGCCACGCCATCGCTTGCCCGTGATCCGTCACCCCGTCGCATCTTCCGCACAGACATCGAGATATTTTCCCGCCCTTTTTTAAAAATATTGGTAGTGTAGTGTCGACGGCCACTAATATTTAGTCGAGACTAATTACTGCATAATCATGATTAATATGAATTAAAAAATTTAAAACAGGAAAAATTTTAAAAAAGTAGGAAATGCAGTTTAAAATTTAGGGCTGTTGTTAACTATATATTAATCTATTAATTATGACTGTTGATGGTGACCTTCATTATTTATCGTGCGATTAGGTAGTGTACGTGAATGAGTTTAGTGGATGTTACCTAACCGTATGTCACCTGTTTGAAAACGGCACATCTCGTATGAAACACTGACGGTGATTCGTTGTGATGTAATACGAGATGTGATACGCGTTTCCGAATTGTCCAGTGGAGCCCCGTATGGGCGTCCCAGTGGGCAGCCTACGAACGATCGCTCGATCACACATCGCATTGTGGTACCAGATGATTCGAGATGAGATTTTCAACGGTGTAACCCTAAGAGAGGTTCTCCTGTGCATAAAATAAGTGCTTCGGAGCTTTTGTAGGCTCCCAGGCCATCGTTGCACTAGGAGAACCCGTAGGGTTATGCTGCCGAAATCTCATCTCGATCGAACCTCCGGTACCGCAATGCAACGTGTGATCGAGCGGTCATTCGTAGGTGGGTTTAGAAGCCTTTCAAAGCCTAATATAAAACCCTCACATGCAATGATGGCTGGCAGATCAGAGATGGAAGAAGACAGGAGTTGGATGTACGAAGGATGGATGGCAACAAAATGGACATCACTCAGACGAATGGTACGACAAGACTAAGATATTCCTGAATCGTGCTTTCCGGGATGCGCCAAACAAAAACACCCGGGTAACTTGTCCATGTGTTGATTGCGAGAACTGCAAGAAAAGAACCCGCGCTCAGATGGAGATAGAACTTATACGCATGGCTACAAAGCCGAGTATTGTCGATGGGTTTATCATGGAGAGAGTCGGTGGGCTAATCCACCGCCAACGTCACTCTCAACCGGTGAAGGTTTCAATGAAATTGATCGGGTGAATGATATGATGGATGACTTCGGTTATAATTTTTTGGACGCTGAGCCACCCATAGCTTTGTCTAAGTTCATGAAACTTCTCGAGCCTGTAAAACAACCTTTGCACGATAGCACAACGGTGTTCCTCTTGTTTGTTGTGACCCGTATGTTAGCAATTAAGTGCAAATATAATTTCTCTATCAACTGTTTCGATGAGCTCATATCCTTGTGGTCTTATGTCCTTCCTCAAGGTCACCAGATGCCTCCTAATTGGTACGAGTGTAAGAAACTGATAGGTGGTCTTAGAATGTCATATGAGAAGATACACTATTGCCCAAATCATTGTATGTTGTAATATAAAAATGATACAGATAAACAGTCTTGTGATAAATATGGGGAGTCCTGATATGTCGAGATAGAGGACGCTCAAGGAAATAAGAGGCAGACTAGTGTGGCGAGGAAAGTGCTTCGTTATTTACCGCTGACTAAACATTTAGAACGGTGTTTCATAACCGAAGAGACGGCGCAACAGGTGGCATAAGGAAGGTAAAAGGATGAAGGGCGACTTGATGGTACATCCGTCAGATGGAGACGCATGGAAGCACTTCGATCAGAAACATCCGGATTTTGTAGCTGATCCGAGAAATGTGTGCCTAGCAATTGCCACCGATGGGTTCACCCCTTTCAATATGATTGCTGCATCGTATTCCTGTTGGCCTGTGTTCACTATGCCTATTAACCTTCCGCCGTCACTTTTATTGAAAGAGTTCATGTTTCTATCACTCATCGTGTCTGGTCCAACGAATCCTAGAAAGAATCTGAATTTTTTCATAAGACCTTTTATCGAAGAGTTGAAGGGGTTATGGGAGAATGGAGCAATAACATATGATAGAAAGACCAATACCAATTTTTGCATGAGGGCTGTCTTTTTGTGGTCTATTCATGATTTTTCGGCTTACGAAATATTTTCAAGATGGAGCACGCATGGCAAGCTAGCATGTTCTATTTGTATGGATGACACAAGCTCGTTCCAGTTAACACACGGGGAAAAAGCATGTTGGTTTAACTGTCACCATGCTTTTCTAAAGCCAGATCATCCTTTTAGGAAACAGAGAAATGCTTTAGAAAAAATACCATTGTGAAAGGACAAAAACGTGGGCAGATGACCATGGCTGCCATCAAAACTTTGCAATCCAAGTCGGTGGAAGGGAGAAATGGTGTTTACGAGGGTTACGGCGTGTCACAACATTGGACACAAAAGTGTAGTTTATGCTCACTTCCTTATTCAAACGATTTGTTGTTACCCCACAATTTTGATGTCATGCATCAAGAGATGAATGTGGGACAAGCAATCTTTGAGAACAATTTTGACATTCCTGACAAGACCAAGGATAATGTCAAGTCACGTCTCGATTGCGCTGAAATATGTAGTCGACCATCAATGAATATGATAGAAGGAAGGTCAAAATGCCCAAGGCTTCGTATTTCCTAACAGTCGCACAGAGGAAAGAAGTTATCGAGTGGTTCGAATGACAGCTAAAGTTTCCCGATAGGTATGCAGCTAATATTGGTCGTGGTGTCAACATTGTTCAAGGGAAGATACACGGAATGAAACGTCATGACTATCACATTTTCATACGTGATCTCATGCCTGTTATGTTTCGTGGGTATGTACCTGAAGACGTATGGAGAGCTCTTACTAAATTAAGTTTTTTCTATAGAAAACTGTGTGCTAAAAAGATAAAGCGGTCTGAGATGGTTAAGCTCGAAGAGGACAATGTCGTGCTTGTGCGTAAACTTGAGAATATATATGGTCCTGGGTTTTTTAACCCAATGAATCATCTATTGGTTCATTTGCCTGCAGAAGCTAGATTGGGAGGTCGCATTCAGTATAGGTGGATGTATCCGGTGCAGCATCGTCTTAAAGGGGTTAGGGCAAACGTTAAAAACAAGGCTCGTGTTGAAGGTTGCATAGCTGAATCGTATTACATGCAAGAGATAACCAATTTTTCAAACAAATATTTAGCGAGAGAGCATAATGTCAACATTCAATTATCAAGATACAACACAGTTTGCAACGAACCCTAATCTGACCTAAAACTGTTTCATTGGAAAGGCAATTTTGTGGGAAGAAGTATAAGACGAGAGTCATCACAAGAAGAAAGATTGTTGCACTCTTATATGTGTTCGATAATATGGAAGAAGTGGTGGACATGCAGAATCAGTTTATACAAAGAGAATTGACATGGGATGAACGACCCCAATTCGGAGGAAAGAACTCAATTGATGAAGGAGGATGTTAGACCTGGACGTCCTAACTTCATAGTTTGATTTTGAAAATATGTAAGTATGATAATTTATAATTTTTTCATAACCTTTTTAACACACTAGTGTTTAACTTCTTTTCTTTTGTATAAAACAGTGCACGACTCATTCGAGTGTACACAACGATCTCCGTATTTTGTTGCATGGACCCAGAACAAGCGTAAAGATGCACAGAACTTATGATGTCAACGGGTTTCGTTTCAGATCGGCATCTCATGAAAGAACAAAACCTACGGTATCATAGAGGAAATAATTGAACTAGTATTCGAAAAAAGTAAGAAACTATCGGTTGTTCTCTTTCGTTGCATTTGGTTCAATCCTTTCAAAGGGGTTAGACATCGACTAGAGTTAGGTTTGGTAGAGGTTAATCTCACGTCAAGATTACAAGGGTATGATCCGTTCATACTTCCCAACCAGACGGAGCAAGTGTACTATATGTCTTATCCATGTCGCAAAGCAATGAAAGGTAGTACTAAACGCCACGAGGAAGATTTTCGGTCATGGTGGGTTGTGTACAAAGTTCGAAGACCTGGAAGGTTGGCTATACCGACGTCCGATGATTATCATCAACCAACACAAGGCCAATGTTTAAATGGGAATGTTGTGATTGATGTTGGGAATGGACTAGATAACCTAGTAGCCACAATAGATGACAATGTAAATAAAGAAATAAATCCACCCAATCAGCAAGCACAACAAGCACCGCAAGCAAAGCAAGTACAACAAGAAGGGCTTCAATGATCCTCTCGATGTAGATTATACATACTTCTAATTCAATGGTATTCATAATGGTTAATATTTACCTTTTAATTTCTTTTTTATTTTTCATAATATGTGGACTAACATTTACTTTAATAATGCAGTATGCCACGACAACAGTTTAGGAGGAGCGCCTCGCAGGACGAGGGCGACGATCGTGATCTCGAGGGGGGCTAGGAGGGCACTCCTGAGTCTGGACAGGAGGGCACGCCAGATCAGGATGAGCTGGCACTGATACAGGAGTCTGGGGCCGGAGAAGGCTCTAGTCAGGCTGGGAGCCCTCAGGGCGATAGGAGGGGGCCCAACAAGTTGCCCAAGACGACGAGGTATGCTCATCAGTGTATTGTTATTGAGCCGGATGGGGATAGGTAATTTTGAAGATTTTATTGTAATTCTTTAATTCACTGTCAATTAAATTAACTAACTAACTTTTATTCTTTATAGCAACTTTTTCAATGCCCACCACAATAAATATAATACCCAGTTAGGTAACGCACAAGGCATCCTCGTCCGCCAGTACTACCCTGGTATGGTCGGTGATGAGGAGCACAACATCCCGCTTATTCTTGGGATGACTATAAGGTGGCACCGCACAGTGATAGCACCACCGCCGAGCAGATAAGACGGGAGTTCTGGGTGCGTGATAACTTATCTGTTTTCCATTTGTGGCAGCACCACCAGCGCTTACTCTTACTTCATTTGTTTTCAGCTTTGGTGCCGCCCTTGTCCGGGCTTGAAGGAGGCTGACATCGATTCTGTCATGGATAGGACCGCAAAGCAGAAGGTGCATGATCTGATGTCTAGTGCACGGGTCACCGCTGTTCAAGATTTTCACAGGTATTCACTTATTGCATCTGACGTTTTCGGTGCAAATGTTTTCAACACTTGATTTATTTATGTTTTGTCTGGTCAGGATGGTGAAGGGCGAGAAGATTACTCAGGCCGATGCGCGCAAGCTATACCTGCATGCTCAAGAGTACGCACAGGTTCGATTGGACTGGGTGTCGAACGCCCCGGATGCCTGGGAGGCCCTGTCGCAGCACTAGGCCAGCGAGGTGTCCATGGAAAAGTTAATGAGGGCCAAGAAGAACCGAGCAGCTATGACAAGCAAAACTACGACAGGGAAGTCGTCATTTGCACAGCTGAGGAAAAGGATGGTAATGTATCTTTTTTACTATTTTGAGCTTCAGTTTTCGTTATAAGAAATATATCAATACTACTTGTACGATGCAGGGCGCCATGACCGGCCAGCTTCCATCTTGGCTGTCAGTGTTTTGGAGGGGCCACTCCTCCCAAAACATAGATGGCTCATTCGGGCCCATGGACCATGTAGCTGCGTAGCGAGAGGTACGTACTTGTTCATCAACTTCTGCTCTTACACATTAATACAATCTAATTCATCTTCACTTCAATGCAGACACAATACAAAGAGGTTTACGCTGAGAAGCATGGGTAAGATAAGGATCCAGAGGAGGAGCCACTTGACCCAATAGTCATACACCATGCTATGGGTGGGAAGGCCCATGGGAGGCTAGTGCTCGGACAGGACCACCTGAGGTAGCATATTGTCTTATTTATAAACGAGTTAGCTCAAGTGATATTTTGTAACTAGTGGCACCGCTTTGTTGTAGGTCGGAGGATTACATGCAGAGGTGCGAGCTTCCCACACACAAACGGAGAGCCGACGCGCCTTTGAGGCACAGATGGAAAGGGAGAGGGAGGAGAGGGACAAGCTGATGGAGGAGAATAGGCAGCTGATGCAGGCGATGAGGGAGAGCCCGAGGAGCCACGAGGAAGCAAGGCAGAGGCAGGAGGCGGAGATGGCGAGGCATTGAGCGGAATTCGAGCAGAGGTTCGCCTATCTGGAGTCTCTCTCGACTGGGCGGGGTAATGTTCTTAAACCTATAATATAAATCCACATGTCATTTATTGCAATTAAATGCATAAGTTAGTCATAAATAAAATTTTAGGCTGGCCCGAGTGGTAGCCTTGATGGTCCGGTCTTCTATGGGGGTCCACCACCGTTTCGAGGTGGATACGGGATACCGGCTCTCTACATGACCTACGGCACGCACACTGCTCCACCAGGTGACTACATGGGCCCACCTCGCCCACAGGTCATTTGTCATACGTTACGGAGACGGTAAGTTATTAACTCAAGTTAATTCATGTTGCAAACCGTTTATAAGTGCCGAACTCATTAACATATGCGTTATATATGCAGGGTTCCGGTTAAGCGGCTCTTGATGAACTTCACGGCATGGAGGGAGGCGACACATCAGCGAGCCAGGAGGGTCCCACCTAGGTTACTGACCTCTTCACGAGCGCCCCGCCGATGTTCACCCACCGTCAATCCCTTCGTCAAGCGCTTAACCCCGCCGAGCGATCCTGATCACTAGCTTGCTAGGTTTATTACATTCAGTTTCAATTTGGACTTCGATGTGTTTGGTGATGAACTTGGATGTGTTATGTGTGGGGATGAAATTATGTTCATATTTGTGCATTTCCATATGATTGGGTGCTTTTGATGAATGTTGATGAATTGTGGTCGCTTATATGCGACGTGGGTATTTGTGAATTGTGGGGAGTTTGGGTTTGCAGTTGTGGCTGCGGCTGCTGCTGGGAGCAGCGGTGGCAGCCGCAAAAATTTATGATTTTTTGTTTTTTAAAATATTTTTTATGTACTTTGCTGTGTCGACGGCCAATAGGAGGCCGTCGAGACTACACCCTAGTCCTGTATGACGTCAGCAGTGATAGTGTCGACGGCTGTGATGTCACCGTCGAGACTGTTTTCCCGTGCCACGTCACCAACAACGTGTCTAGGTGGGACCCACTTACTTTTTATCGACGGCTAGTTTAGAGCTGTCGATACTACGCTGCGCTTACGAACAAACGGCGTCTAGTGTATCTGTGTCGACGGCTCTAACGTCAGCTGTCGAGACTGTTACTGTCGACGGCCAGGCCGTCGAGATAATGACTATCTCTCGACGAAGCGTCCTCGACGGCTATGTCTCGACGGTTGGCCGTCGAGACTAAGTTCTCTCAACGATTTTGTTAGTTTTCTCGACGGCTTAAACCGTCGAGACTGTGGCAGTCTCCTGTAGTGATGGAGAAATGAAGCCCCTAGTGTAACACCAAAACGACCGTGAACGAGCTCTCCCACCTGTGGGAGTGAGCTTGTTGGCATGCAACAAGTTCCAAATTCGTCGTAAAACGAGGTTGCTAACTTGCAAAATTCTAGTAGGTTGGACGGATCGAGCCACGTGCATGCGCCTAACTTGCTAGTAGGCGGCCGATCAGATCAGCGGTTTCTCGAGCGGGCCTTGAACAAGTCTAAAGAATAGGAAAAATAAGAATTTGTAGCTGTACCAAACAGGCCCTGTTCTTTATCTTGGTCGACGTGCTCCACGAAATCCACGCACAGAGACCCTAGTTCTATCTCAGCAGGTAACACCGCATCTGCATCATACACGAGATGGAAGGGGGCCTCACCCGTTGCTTGGCTGGAGGTGGTACGCACTGACCAAAGGGAGATTGCTCTTAACTACTATGTCATCTATGTACGCTTCCATGTTGCTCCCTGTTTTCTTGGGGAAGGTCTTGTGCATTAAACACTGAAAAAAAAACCCTACATTTTCCAAATCGAACGACACGGTCATGTAGCAAAAGGTGCTAAAGAGGATGATGAAGGGCAGTCTTCTCTTCGTCCTCCGACAATAGGCTAATCTAGTGGTATGCTGAGTACGCGTTTAGAAAGCTCATTAATTAGCTGTGACTCCGAAGTCGAGTTGACCAAATTAGTCCGAGCGCAATAGAGGAAAGTTGTTTTTAGAGCAAGTGGCCTTGAGGTTCCTATGGTCGACGCACATATGCCACTTATTTTCAATCTTCTTGACCACCACGGGGTTGGTGAGCCAATCAGGATGCTCAACTTCACAGATAAAGTCGGCCTCCAGGAGCTAACCGAGTTGCTCCCGAATGATGTCGACTTTCCATTGTGGAAAAGTCGTGTCTGCAATTTTCGCTTTTTATTATGTTGAACCGCTAGCATATGCTCAATTACCCCGTTGGAACACCGGACATGTTACACTGCTTCGAGACTAAGACGTCTACGTTTTTCCGGAGGAGGGTAATGAGCTGCAGGATCGGTTGAAGGCGTTCACGCCGATAGAGGTGGGTGGATAAACAAACATGACTCGGTGTTAGGGTGGACGAAGTCACCTTTGTAGCAGAAGATAGTGGAGTAGTGAGACGACGATGGCGGTGGAGGAAGAGCGCGGAGCATATCAGGTAGCAGCAGGGCCACCGAAGACAGGGGAGGAGTACGGGGCTGGGTCAGAGGTAGCAGGGAGGACCGACAAAGGCGAAGGCGGATGGTGCTAGGGAGAAAGGAGACGGCGTTGTCGCGATGAGGGTCCGATCGCTAGTCGCCCCCAAACTCAAAACATGAGTACCAAAAACCCCCACCCGCCCGACACGAGTGATTCTCAGTCCTAATCGCTGAGCTATCATCGCACAGTGGCTCCGAGAAGGCACTAAAAACAGTTACGAAAGCAACAGCATCAGCATTCGTCACCGTTTGTGAGCCGCTTGCGTTGAACCGGTTGAAGCCCCCGGTTGCCCTGATAGCAGTAGCTGAATCATGTATCACCCATTGCCATCCGCAACATCTGTCGTCACTGACATTTCAAGGGAACATGGCGTACCCCGGAGACAGGGTGTTATTGTGGCAGATGCTGTTCCAATATGGCCGGCCGTGACAAAAGCATCACGTAGGAGATGGTTAATTTCTTGCACATGGTTGCATTTGCACACCTCAGATGAACAAGCCAGAAACAGAAATTGCAAGTTTGCAGCGGCAAGTTGAAACGGACAGCTTGATTCTGAACATCCCCTTTCATTGGTCAGGGTTGTTAGCTTTGACGGCACAACCATCCATTGATCAATCAAAGCTTCCATCTTTCCCATATACTGCAGCACTTATTCGTGACAGCGCCTGATTTCATACATTCAAACATTATCCTTAATATAACCATTCTCCATCAAATGATTTTGATACAAGTAGTTTTGTGTGGCATAGAAGTCTGATTCCAACAGATATATGAAGTACACACCATGCGCCCCAAGGCATATCAGCAGAATGAGCAGTAATGTATTTACCTGGCAACATCAACAGGCCCAGATCCGTTATCAATTGAAGTTTTCACTGCATCGATCACAATCTGTGTCAGTCGCGTGATGGCTGGCCACTTCAGCTCAGGCTTGCCACCAGCATCCCTTATGTACTGAACCAGCCTAGAGAACTCCTGCAACATGAGGGCCTCCTGTGGCAGGTCTGTCATGACGACATGCTTGCTTGGCAGTTGATCCCATCCAATGTGGAGTTCAGAAAACTTTGACTTGGAGGCCACGCTGAATGGAGCAGACTTCTCTTCATACGGGATGACTAAGTCAGTAACATGAAGTGTTCCATTTGTGCCGACAACAGTCATGTCCATGGTGAGGTTCGTAAGGAAAGAACAGTTGAAGGTGGCGGTCTTGCCATCAGCCCAGTAAAGTGTGGCGCCACATGCAAGGAGCACACCAGCTTGGTTCTTAACAGGGTCAAGCAAAGCAACCACAGTCTTGGGCAGCTCATAGTCAACAGCCCACAAGATTGCACGGATACAGTACCAACCAACATCACCAAGTGCACCAAGGGCATCAAGGTCTGGCTTTACTCTGATGTCATTGTGGAGGAAATCTTCATCTACTCGAAAACTGAAGTAGGAGTTTATCTGTAACAACAAAAGAAATAAAATGACTTACTTTAACCAATAATATTATGCAGAAGACTGCAAATGAAAAGGAAACAAAAAGTTGTTAAGTTAATGACTCTGGCATAATACTTAAAGCCGGCAAAGAGTGGGAGTAGGTCATTTCATAAGCATATTTAAAATTAAAATATATGCTATGGGTTCTTGTAATTTCATCTGTTTCTTGGCTTCTGAGTGCACAAATGACCCCAAATATCATAATGAAACTACTATAGTACTGTGCTCTGGTTAGAGTTAAGTATTGACAAGTATCTTGACAAACTCTTGGAGTGGAATCAATAGTACGCTATTATGTTCTTCAGTAGCTCAAGACATTACAGCCAAACTATACTCTTGTTCACAAATATTTGTTGCTTTGGACAACAACATGGCATCCAAAATGCAACTTTGGCCACATTAGAATTGTAGTTAATTTACTAAACCACAAAATGTAATTATATATATAATGGAAGTACGCAGGACTCGATCCCGCGACCTCGCGCCTGGGAGG
The DNA here is from genome assembly GCA_036346415.1 of Raddia guianensis. NCBI lineage: Eukaryota > Viridiplantae > Streptophyta > Magnoliopsida > Poales > Poaceae > Raddia > Raddia guianensis. Next base: position 13,747,600 of record CM070543.1, on the reverse strand, counting down.
GGACTAGCGCCGCGCTAGCTAGCCAAATGGCCGCAGATGCCTTTGTGTTTATATAGGTGAATGGTTCCAAATATTCCTACAGATAATAAACAGAATCAAAAAAATAAACGGGCCGGCACGGCCCGTTTACTATCGTGCCGGGCCATGCTCGTGCCAGGCGAAATCAGCGGGCTTTCGGGCCGGCCCATCTGGCCATCTATACATATAATCCTTAAGGATCAGAGTGCGAATATGTTTTGTCCCATTATGCTTGTTAAGAGTAAGCTGCTCCAACATATATGTATAATCCTCCATACACAAACTACACCACTTGTGCAGATTGGAACTTGAAACATTGCAATTTCCATCAAAGGAACAACATATTTACACAGGAATCTACTAGGACTGTTGTTAATTGGGAAAATATATAGCAAGAGAGCTGACGTCACTATACTGGAAACTGACCAGAGGAGTACACTAGATGGCAACTTTATGACAGATTATGTGTGTCAATAGATAGCCCCCATGGCCGCGACTGTCGTCAGTGCTCCGAGGGCTCCGGTCGTAGGCTGCCGTGGAAGGAGGCCGTGGCCAAGGTGGAGGTATCCGTCGCCCATTGCGATTCGAGGAGGCTGTCAGTGAGGAGGCAGCTGGCCCACTCCTAGAGGTGGCCAACGGGCCGGCCTGGTTCGGGTCCGGTTGGTTCGCTTATCTTGTCGAAATGGGCCAACCGCCATGTGGCTGGTCTCGGCCCGATTCGTTCAAGACAATAATCGAACCGAACCGGGCCGGCCCGGTTTAATATGGGTGGTTTATTTTAATTAAAAAATCTAAATAAATTAAGAAAAAACCACTATATTTCACAAATATACACTATAAATTGCGTAAATACACTATATATCATTAGAAATATATATATAAATGAATATATTTAATTAAATAAATATGCTAAAGTGACGAACCGAACCGGGCCAAAACCGAACCAGGCCGGCCCGTCACTATACGAACCGAACCGGGCCGGCCCGACAGGCCGAGGCCTCGGCCTAGGTTTAACCGAACCGGGCCAGCCCGGTTCGGTGAACAGTGCGGGCCAGCCCGGTTAGTCCCGTTTGGCCATGCTGGTCGACGAGGCGAGGCAGAGCTGGGGCACGGTGAGTCGAAGTGGTGTGGGCGTTGGTGGAGGCTTGGGGCGGCGGCAATGGGCAGCGATGTGGCTGGAACGGAAACAGATGTGCCATTTAACAGGATCCCTACAATCGGCGCGCAAGTGGGAGCCAGAGAGGCACCTGTAGCAGCATCGGGTCTTCTCCTTCCTCCCGTTGGTAGGAGCACTAACTGTGGCGCAGTTAGAAGGTTGGGAGCAGAGCCGTCGAGCCCGCGGAGTGGAGTCTCGCCATCAATACCTTGGTTTAACTGCGCACCAACGCTCCATCACTTCATCTGCTAATTGAATGTGCCCAGCATCTCCTCTCTTCTGTCGGAGGAGAGGTGAGGACTCGCCAGTCTTCAAAGCACCATCTACCACCCGAAGTGACTCGACCATCTTGTCCAAATCAACGGAGGCGATAGCTACGACAGGCGAATCCCTCCTGGATCCGCGCCATGAAGACGAAGGAGCAGCCGGTGGAGTAGCAAATCGGACAGAGAGGCTAGCGTTGGTACCAGATCTAGCAATGATGTCCTTGAAGCTTTGCTGGCCGAAGTGGCTGGGTGTGCGGCGGAGTGGAGGAGGCTTGAGATGTGGCTTGGGGAAGGTGGCTGCATGAAGCGTGGATGGGTCGCCGTTGATGGGGCTGGCTTGCTGCGGGGCGGCGGCGGCGGCGAGCGTGGGGAGTCTGTGAGGAAGCGGTAGGCGGGCAAGGAAGGAAAAATTTTCTTGTTTACCCATAAAAATCATGCAAACGAAAAATGCCCAAGGTTTGCGCCAATTGCAAAAATACCCTAGGCGCTCTCGCCAGGCGGCATCGGGGCATGGCGCTTAATGGCGGAGCGCGCCAAGGTTTCAGCGCTCGCCAGGCGCGCCAGGCGTGGCCGCCGCCAGGCACCTAGGTGCTGCGCGCTGGCGCTGTGGCCTGGCGAAATGGCAGGCAAGCAAGCAGCGAGCGCAAGGCGGCGAGGCGGCGAGGCGCGAGGCGGTGGCGGGAGGCGAGGCGGCGACTGCCGACGCGACGGCGCTGCATGTGCAGCCGGGCGCTGGCGAGGCAGGCCCTAGACGCCTCGCTGCGCCGCCGCTTCGCCGCTTGTTGCGCGCGGCCAGCCGGTGGCGCTGCTAAGCACGAGGCGCCTGGCGAGTACGCCGCCTTGGCGCCTGGCGAGGGCCGAGCCTTGGCGCGCTCCGCCAAAGCGCCATGCCCCGACGCCATCGACCGAGAGCGTCTAGGGGTATTTTTGCAATTGGGCGCAACTCTTGGGCATTTTTTCGTTTGCGTGATTTTTTATGGGTAAACAGTAAAATTTTTCCAGGGAAGGAGACATCTTCACTCCTACTGTTGAGAGAAATCAGATATCCCCACATATTCTCAAAGTGTTTTGGTAGTTCCAGTTTCTAGCAACAAAATGTCATGGATTTTTCATAGTGGTCAACTAATAATTAAGACATGGAAAGCTACATGTTGTGACTTGCTTAATAAAAGTTTTCAGTCTATTAGTTCTTTATGTCATTTTTAAAGGCCATCAATCAATTGGTGAGGGGTTCACAAGGACAAGAACCTATAAGGTGTCTCATTTTAGAGGAAGGAGCAGATTGAATAAAACATTCATCTCAAAGAAGATGATAGTACAAATTGTTAGCAACAATAGTAATCTTCTATACATACACTATGGCCAATTTGGCAAATACAAGGGGGGTTAACTGTTGTATCCTGCTTAATAACACCACCACTTGTTTTCTCTCTCTTTCAGGTAGTGTTCTGATACATGGTGTCAGAGTGTTAACTATTGTAAATAGAAACAGTTGCTCTTACAGTAAAAAGTGAATTAATCGTCATATCAGGTTGCATTTTTGCACATTCTAAGAACAATATTTGTCCGTTTTGCAGAGGGAATGGCTGTAAGGGGACAAACAAAAATAAGTCCTTCATGCAACTCTGCTCACTACTCCATAACCTAGCACAAGTTTGGATAATATCCTCTCTCTCATGCCACTATGTTGCACCTGTATTTTGGATTGTTCAAAAGCCAAGCACCTTAACCCAGTAAGGTGTTCCTATATTTTAGCTACTAAGTGTACTGACTAATAGATACAATAACATAGTAGAATGGTGGTCAGGACAAGGACATTTAAGGAATTTTTTAACAAAGGAACAGAATATACAAATTTTACATCTCAACTCTCAAGCAAGACAGTGGTCCCAGTTGCTAGCAATGAGACATTACTGCTCATTCACATATACTAGGTAAGGTGACACCAAAACATTAAAGTGTAGGCTGTAGATGTCATATTAACAAATATTTAATCCATTTATTTGTCAGATTCATGATGACAAGGACCTTCAGGTGTTTTTGTAGTTCCAATCGCTAGCAACAAAATATCACTGTTCTTCTTCCAGCGTGGTCAACTAGGTCACTTAGACAAGGAAATGTTGAACGCATCAATCTATTTGTTCTTTACTTATTCTTAAGGCCATCAATCAATTGGTTACAGCTTCACACAGACAAGAACCTATGAGGAGTTTTGAAGGATGGTGCAGATTGAATAAAATCTTCATCTCAAGAAAGATAATAGTCTTTGTGCAGTGTACCGTTCTCTCTTCTTAATGAATGGCAAAGTGTCTACCCATTTGGTCAAAAAAAAAAAAATGAAAGATGATAGTACCAACTACCAACTGCTAGGAACAATACTTTCACCATCATCAAAGTAGCAAATAAATGATGTTACGGAAAGCACTTGTATTTCTACGAGGGGAAAAACACATCTGTATTGATCTGTGGGCTGAAGGCCTGTATATATAGTGTACAATGGAGAGCCATATAAGGCAGGGATTCTCTCTCTATCTAATCCATCCATAAATATATATGAACTCTTATTATATCTCTAAAACATGAAAAGGTAACTGCTGTTTCATGCTTAATAACACAATCATTATTTTTATCTGGTCTCACGGAACAATACTACAGTGTCAAGCAATTTTGGTTATGGCCTTTGGTGTGTGCGAATTCATTCAAAAATTTTGTACACGTGTCATTGCGTTGATTGTTGTAAAATTAAATAGTTGCTCCTGCACAAAACAGAATAAATTTTCATATCAGGATGTAGGTTTTATGGTTTTCATAAGAACATTTTTTTTTGGATGAGGGAAGAGCTGTAAGGGGATAGTTTGGTCACAAACAAAAAGGAGTATTTTTTCATGTACCTTTACCCACAACTCCATAACCTAGCACAATTTCTTATAGTACACTTTATCTTGTACCATTATGTTGCACTCGTATTTCAAATTATTCAAAAGCCAAAAACATTTTTACCTCGTAAAGTTTTCAGTAGCAAGAATGCAGCTGCAAGGATGCTCTCTCTAATGAAATATTCATATATTTTAGTGAACAAGTGACAACTAGCCCTTATCAGATACAAGAACAAAGTATAAATGATATACCGACGGTTCACTAGAGATTCTTATAACAATTTCCATATGCGCACCAAATGAACAATATGAAAATAAAACCTTCCATATACAGAAGCCATTTTAATCCTATAGCTCTGATCAACAATCATTCACTCCTAAAACCCAAATTAATAACCATTTTAGTCCTAAAGCTAAATTATACCGACATCAGCATCCAAGCCACTCACTACGGCCCAACATGCACAAGCTAAAATTATTTTTTCCCCACACAATAATCCTTCAATATTTTTCAACCAATCAGTTTTCGACCGAATTTAGGTAGCATGAAGGTTTCAATCACTCACCACCCTGACGTCGCCGATGGCGTCCTGGTCGGCGACGAGCTCGCGCATCTTGGCAGTGCGTGGGTGATGCATCCACATGGTGGAGTCCATGAACTGGACGCCGCTGGCCTCGCAGGCGGCGAGGATGGTTTCCAGGTCGGCGGCGCAGAGCGCGGTGGGCTTCTCGAGGAGCACGTGCTTGCCCCGCTCGGCGGCGGCGGTGGCCCACTTGACGTGGAGGCTGGTGGGGAGCGGGAGGTAGACGGCGTCGACGCCCGGGTCTTCGAGGAGGGCCTCGTAGAAGCCGTGGAGGCGGGTGGCGGCGGGCAGGCCGTTGTCGGCGGCGAAGAGGCGCGCCTTGCCCTCGGAGCGGCTGGCGACGGCGGCCACCTCGGCGGCGGGGGCGAGCAGCATGGCGCGCGCGACCTTGCGCGCGATGGAGGCGCAGCCCATTATGCCGATTCGCACCGGGTGCGGCTGCTCCGGCGCGGCGGACGACATGGAGATGGCGGCGGCCGGTGGGTGTTGTTCCACGCGAGGCCTGGGGCGAGTGGGAGTGGGAATGTGTGAATGTGATACGCATACGCTTCCTTGGCGGTTTCGGGCTGGAATTGTGTGGGCGTTATTGAAGGCCGAAGTGAAAAAATATCGATTTTGCTGCGCGTGGGGGCATGCACTCGGCCGGTCGTCGCAGGCGCTGTTGCTGGCGGTCAACGTGTCCTTGACGTGCATGATAATCGGCTTGAGGACACGTTCAAAGGTTTTTTTTAATTCCGCGTTCATGTGTTCTTGGCTCCGGTATCTCCGGCGACTCGTTTCTCCGATCTCTCAGCCAGTGTAGTTGGCTCTGGCGACTCATTTCTCCGATCTCTCTGCCTGTGTAGTTGGCTCCGGCGTCGCGGTTCTCCGATTTGTTCGCCTGTGTGGTTGGCTCCGGCGACTCGAAGGGATCCTATTTGTAGGCATTTCGCCGATGTCTTTCTAATTTGCTCGATTGGTAACTTACAGGGTTTTTTTACTTTTTTATACTGTTTTTTTAGTACTTCTGTACGGTGAAGTTTCTATACAATCATACTGAAAAAATGATCGTTTGCACAAAACGCAAAACGCAGGGGCCTGCGTTCTAGTTGGTCCCAAAAAATATATATATCATAAGATAACCAAATGGGCCATGTCAGATGGGACGAACAGGACCTGCCAGCACTGTTCACTAGGCTGGGCTGGCCTGGTTTTCCAACAGATTGGCCTTTTGGGCAATGACCCAGCTCGTTGGTTCAACCTGCTTGGGTTCTTACAATCGTGGTATGATCTGTTTCTCTACTAGTAAAAGCCTCTTATGGTGATGCCTGGTTTAGTCCAGCAGATTTTGTCCTATTGGATCTCATATCGTTATCCCTTCTATGCCTAATACTTGCAGATTTTTTCTAGCTTCTAAAATACTACCAATGATCTGCATCTAAGTTTTGCAAGAAAGGTTTCCTAATGTTATTTTGTTTTATCACAATTTCTTTATCTGTTTTCATTCTTTTGTCGCTGGTTAGACAACGATGTGTACTACTGACCAATGGAATGTTGCTTAACTGATAGCAATGTTCTATCAAGTTCAATAGCTTAGCCTAACAAATAACATCGCAAAAAAAAAGAGATACTGAATATGTATTACCAACTTAATACTAAAAGCTATGTATATTTCCAACCACTGAACTAATGCATTTTTTTCTACTAGTGGTTTGGTTGGAAGTTATTTTCTTTATATATATGTTGTAGTATATGTAAGGTCTCTTTTTTGGACACCTCATGTTTATAAGTTGAAAGAGCTACACACTTGCAAATTGCTCACATCCTGGTTACAAGAAATGTGCTTAACCACTTGTTTAAATGTAAAGGCTGATATGTTTATCTACTTTTCTTTAAAGGTAAGGATCCCTGTACTGCAGCACAGCGACTGGTGACTTGTGACTAATAAGATCTTATAATCATAAAAAATGTCTTTGTGGAGATTAGTGAATGATGCCAATTTCAGTTTCATGAATTGATATATTTTGTAACCAAACGAGACTAGAATATTGGTTTTTCTAGACTTTGTGATTTCAGTTGCAAGCTGGCTTCAAAAAGCATCAATGGCGACTGCCGAGCATGCCTACATCAGTTGCAGTTTTACGGTGAGCTCAAACTATTGCTATTATGCTTAATTTTTTGAATCCTTGGTTGAATTGTGGCCTCCGGCTATTTTTTTTACAGACACTTTTTGGCACATTACTTAGAGGAAGATTGGGCCTGAACAATGCTTAAGGTGATACTTGCATCTTAAACAAGACTAAACCCGAAGAATTTGATCTTGAAATACCCGTTTACCTAAGAGAAATAATGTTCTTTATGACAGGAATGGTCAAATGATTGACTTCAAAAATGAAACCAACATTTTATTGCGCACTTTGAACGAATTAGGATCTCTTGAGCCACCATATGATGCAAATGAAAGGTATGTATATGCCTTTCGTTCTTTCTTTCGGTGCTACCGCTTAAGCCACCAACTGATGCAAACCATTGTTAGCGCCATGGAATGGTTTGCGATCAGGTTTTGGTGAGGATTGTGTAACACCCAAATTTGGGCAAATTTTAAAATTTGGAGGCTTGATTTATAATTCCTTTGTGTTCTCTCTCTCCTTCTCTCCCGTGCTCTCTCTCTCTCTCTCTCTCTCTCTCTCTCTCTCTCTCTCTCTCTCTCTCCTCCCTCCCTCCCTCCCTTGGATCCCCTGTTTTCCCTCTGCTTTCCCTGCCGCGCATGTCGTGCGCAAGTCGCAGCGCCCTGTCGCGTCCCCGCCGCGCATGCCGTGTTGACCTCTGGTTGGTGGGGGCGGCACTGCCGTGGTATGCCTCGCCGGCGACAAGTCCGTTGGCATGGACCGAAGAACCGTCGCTCTGGACCGATAGACAAGAACCGCAACATCCCACACGCGATCTGCATCGACTCCTTGCCATCATCACTGGTCACGCAAGTCAAAAGGCTACGCCTTAGGAGCGGCCGTCGTACACTGCTCCTCCGCCGTGCCGTGCCTTCTGCAGCCACGCGCGCCCTGCCGTGTCACGTCACCATTGTCGCCCCACAGTACGCCTGCTCGCCTTGGACCCACACCACATCCATCCCTGCCTTAAACCGAGCCTATCCCCCTTTGGCTCCACCCCTTCCCCATTCCCCCAATTTCACCCGAGACTCCGCTGACTGCGATTGCTTCTCTCGCGTGAGCTTCTGGAGCCATCTTCCCCGCCCGAAGCTTGCTCAACTCACCCCTAACCTTTCCCCTCCGTCAATTGCAGTAGAGACGTCGGGACTCGGGAGACGCCGTGTGATTGCAGCCCATGTTTTGGCCGCCGCCATGCTCATCGACGCAGTCGTCCATGTGCGTCGTCGGCCTTGTCTAGGAGCTCGGTGAGCACTCCTATGTCCCCCTCTCGCTCCCCGTCCAATTTCTTAGCTTGTAGGTCCATAGATAAGGCAAATCACCCCAACGAGCCTACGGCTTCGCTGCCACTCATTGCATCGCCGCGTCTGGTCGTCTCTGGCCCCGGCACAGGCACCATTAGAGCCGCATGAACCGTAGATGCTAGGGCTTGCACGTACATGGTCAAAAATGGGCGGAAGTGCCGTTGCAGCATGACGCACGAGCAGTCGCCGCTAGCCACGTCGCCTAGCTGGAGGTACACAATCATGACGGACCATGCAATGTGCGCCAATAATCGTGCAGACAAGCGGGTGTTGAGACGCTGCCGAGTGGGACCTACCGGCAAGTATATCTCTTCGCGCACGAGTGTTAGCCAGCGACGCTGGAGTCGCTGCCAGTGATCCCTTGGCCCACCGGCCTGGTTAAATGGAGGTGCCCCGCGATGAGGCGTCGGTTTTCGCGCGATAGCGCCTCTGCGAAATACGCTTTCGGCGTATGCGGTCCCGGGTGGGCGCGGGTGCACGCGCGTAGTCCGTGGGCTAATTCGGCCTCGGGCTAGAGCTCATTCCCTGGCTAGGCCCAGTACTGTGCCGACGTTTTTCCGAAGATTTAGCCAATAAAATAAATACATAACCTGATTGGGAATTATTAAAAATACTTAGATACCTACAAAAATCCCACAAAAAATTAGGGTGTCCGAAACTTTATAAAAATATCAAAGCATCTACTGCAACTATATTAGCCACTGTATTAATACGAGAGGTGCGATTCTCCTAATTTAGAAAATCCCAATAAAATGCTAAACGAAATCTTTAATAATAAAAATAAGTGCTGACCCTAGGAAATCATAATAGATCACCATAAAGTCTACTATTTACTTTATAATTAGGGAAAGATGCCATGTCTACACCAATGAAGTATTAGGGGAGTGATTTGACAATTTGCTATTATTATATATCATTATGTATATACCTAAGTACCCCAATGCAACAGGAGGATTTACTACCTGGGAAAAATTCCACAATAAATAGTGTAGAGGAAAAATTGGATTAATAAAATCGTATTAAGCCAAATGGCAACCTTTTCTTATTTTATAATAGGGTTTCATAATGTATTAAAAACCCATAGACATCTCCTAAATTCCTAGACAATTTATGAATAACACTAAGAATATTAGAGACGATCATTAACCTAAGCACTGTTCATTGGTTTTCTTCGATCACGTAAGTAGTGAACCTCTGGAGTACCTTTCTATATAGAAATATATCGAAATGATTTGCTTGTTAATAAAAACTAGAACTAAGTTGGGAAGGTTATGTGAGAATTATATAAAATATAATATACTCTTATAAACTCAAAAGGAATGTTAGAAACCCTAGAAAGATTAAATTGTATCGATTATGCTAGAAACTATTCTCCATCGATAAGAGTGTAGCTAATGTACAGTATACCCTGTCCTTTAATAGTTCATGACAATTAATATGAAGACTGATATCGAGCCTATGTAATATAATTTGAATAAGATTTTCTATGTATTTAAATAAGAAATCTGTCGATACGCTAAACACTAGTAAAAGGGGGTCGTCTATGAGAGAAAGAGTAGGGAGCCTACCTTTGACCTAATAAGTATAAATTTGACACTATGTCATTTACAAGTCGACTCAGTTATATACATGCACGCACTTAACTTGCCAACCAGTCCATCGTAAGGTGATCAAGCTATATCTAGCCTAGTTCAACGAAGCTTCCCTAATTATTTAATTTGAGTATCCTAACTAAGGAAAGAGAATAACCTTGGTACATTGGATTATCATAGATCTCACTTGAACCAAAAATATAACGCGTAGTGCCTATTTTTCAAACGCAAGATTAAATCTCGGTAAGGGAACTTAATCAGGAATATGACACATTTTAGCCCAATCATTTTCATGCATTGTTATCTTTAGTCGCACGACTTCGATAACGTCATATAGCACCTGTCAGCCCTCTATAAAGTCTATCTCTTTATAGATACACATGGAAATTCTCTTACTATGTAAGAATACCGAAGAGACGCTGAGGTAGCCTACGTAGGCTCGTTACTAAGTGCGTAGAAGCAATTGCATATCATGCATCATATTTTCTCCATATCTTGGTGTTTATCTATGTCATTTGGCTCTTCGCGGTAGACCCCAAAGGTTAAGGAGGACATCGAGACGAACCAAGATCCAGGATTGGGATACAAGTGATCCAGGCGAGTTAACACTTACTCTTATATATGTTTACCCGTATTGGGGAGAGACTGTGACTTTCCCTGATGCGGACTAACATCCCTATAATCATGTTCATACCCAGTTTTTCTCGAATTATCTTGTTTAATATAAAAGTTCATGCTTATTAACCTGCCCACTTGTTAATCATGTCATAATTATACATGTATGTCCTTGTATCATCTAGTCTTTATGACTGTTTTGATTGTCATATCTTTGTTTAGCCTAAGAATAGTTTGGTAACAACTTTAACCCTACTTAATGGGTAAAACCTACTTAGACTTGCTTAGCTACAAATAAATCTTCTGGCAACTAGCCACGGAGTGAACCGATATTCACCGATCATTCATTCATTCATTCAAAAAGTTATGACATGTGACGGTTAGGGATAATAGATGAGTGATGGGCTGGATGTTGTTTGTGGTCATGGTTGTGTGGTTTGTCGGTCTGGTTTGGTCGGTTGGTCGGGGATAGCTTGTGTGTGGTAATGTCATGGATTGCTAAGTAGAGATAAGTTGGTTGGAGAGTTTCCCCATGGATGACATCCTGATTATGGATGATTAAGGCACGAGATGCCTTGTGCTGGGTTTAGTCAGGGCTTACCTAAGAGGAGCGTGGAAACACATGCGTAGCAGGGGGATCATTGCCATCTGGAGGATGATTCCAACAAAACGCGTGGCCATCACGCGGAGTTTGGGTTTAGGATCACCAGCTGCGAGCACTCTGCGGAGGCCCTTTGGGACCACTCCCGAAAGTGATTGACATTGGTCGTCACCGCTGGTGATGAAGGCCACACTTCCCCAGGATGTCACTAGGCTAGAGTGGGATGGCAACCCACCTAGGCCGAGGCGGGCAGGCTATGGCATGTGTGGTCCACAACGGGATTGCCAATCCCGGAAGAATGTAGGGCTTTGGAAATAAGATGGGGCAACGTGAAGTTCAGTTTGGTTGAGGTCAAGGTCAACTATGTCTGGTGAGTTTGGGTTGGTCGTCTTAAAATTGGTCGACAAGGTCTGTCGATTGGTGCTTTGGTTATGTTTGTTATGGTGCTGAACTTCTTATTGTTTATTTAAACATTGAGCTAGATAGAGTATTTTAAACTCATCTTAAAAACTAGCTTTACGCAAATAAAATAACCTTTCCCCCAATCGAAGCCTCCTATCATTAAGTGCATTAAGGGGAGTGTTAACTAGCTAGCGTTTGGATGACGCTGACCTCACATACCTCCACTCTTTTAGATGAAAATTAATGAGAATGATTTGTTCGAGTGTCATGAAGGAGATGATCCGGGCTGCAATGGTCATGATGTGGTTTAGGGTTTGCTCTAGTCGCCCGTAGGAATGCATAGCCGTTGGAGGGTTTTTCGGATGATCTTATGTTCTGCTGACTCTGATGATTTCCCTATAACAGTTGTATGGTCTCTTGGCTTATTTAATATTAAGCTTGCGTGCCTTTTTGGACAAAAAGAAGATGGCTGCTGACGTAATGAGTGTAATTTGTGTGTTCACTATAAAGGGTTATTCTGCTAAATATGCTAGATGCATTTCATGTTTATGCTCTTTTGCTAATAGCATAGGGTCACCAGGTTACCTATTGATGAAAAAGGAAGAAAATAATTGTAGTAGCTTTCATATTATTTATGAAAAATTGATACTGAAAAGGTCAAACTTAGCACTAACAAGGTGGTGTATTTTACATATTTTAGGCCTGGGTTGCACATATGTATATATTAGTTTTTATCAATATTGTTGCCTTACAGATTCTCCCTAAGATATGTGTAGTGAGCTTTGTGTTTTTAGTGTTTCTTAAAATAATATTAGTATGCTACTTCTTTTCATGGTACATGTCATCGATATTCTCCTTGTGACATGACAAGTTCCATCTCCCAAGTCCCAACAATGGCTTTTACAGGGAGTATACGAATGTCAAAATTTTGGCAATCATTCTATAGCATCATTTTACGCTATTTTTTGTTTTCCACCTCCGTGTACACTTAAGGTTTGTTCTGTTTTTCAGGATTTCTGCCCAGAGCAATTTTAGAGAGGATGTTTGCTTCGTTTCCTCCAGAAACTTTTATGCAGGAGGTTTCCTGTTGCTTTTCTTTTCTTCAACACATCTGTTCATACCCACCAAAGAATATTCTGAAGCAGTGCAATTGAAAAATTTACTAGATGGCACCGACTGCTATACAATCAACCATGCCGACAAATGCAATCCAGCCAGCATGGCTGCTTGTTTGCAGAACTAGGACTGCGAGACTCGCCTTCAACGTCCTCTCTTGCAGATATTGCCCTCAACCCGTTCTGTTGTATTGGTTTTCTCTCTACGGTGTCGTCTGCTTACATGTATCCTCACTCGCACAAGCCTTAATTATGACAGCTGCTCGTGATAGCTGGATTGAACCATCCCAGGTGTTTACAACAAAATGGAATCCGTTTGATCATCCTTCAAATAGTTGCCTAGATTTTATAGCAATTAGCACCATCCAGATGATTTTTTTAAAACATGAATTTTATATCAGCTTCTACTGCTATGTGTAGTGAATTTTGTAAAGCATGAAGGCATGAATTCAGTGCATCATGTCATTTTTTTTATTTGATTTAGATAAAGCAAAGAAATGCATTGATCTCTGGTGGTTGTATAGCTGTGACCCATCTAATCCTTCATGCTGCACATCTAGGCCCAAATGCATAATCTCATTACATAAACATTATGTTCATACATTGTCCAATAAAACCCGAAGATAGCGGTCTGTCAACCCTCAATTTTAACTTACCTTGAGAGTCGGAATCCCATGCACTAGTCCCTGGATCGGTACACTAGTGCGGAATATCACGTAGCCGATACAAGCATATATCGATTAATTAAAATTCCTGAATATTACATACCAAGTTATGCCCTTAGGTGAATTTAGTAAGGCGATTAATACCATCCTTATATTACAAAACATTGTTCAGAGTTTTGCAGCTATCCCAAAATATGTACCAAAAAGAATATTCTATCGGCTAGGTGTTGGACAAGCTACTAGAGCATCCCCTATGACTCATCCGGCTCACCGAGGTCCTGTTCGTCATCTTCGTGGCACTCGTAAAGATCGACCTCGATCCCATCGTCTAAAAGAATGTAAATAGGCGAGGTCAGCGTCATCCAAAAGCTGGCTAGTTAACACTTTCCTTAATGCACTTAGTATATAAAAGGTTTTATTTGGGGAAAGGGTTATTTTATTTGTGTAAAGCTAGATTTTAAATGAGTTCAAAATTACCCAATCTAGCATCAGATATTATTAAGGTTATTTTATTTGCGTAAAGTCAGATTTTAAATGAGTTTAAAATTACCCAATCTAGCATCAGATATTATTAAAATTTATCTCAAGGGTTTAACATCATAACCATTCATCCCAAGCCCAACTGATCAACCGTCCCATCCGACCATCCCTAAACAGACCAACCCTCGACCAACCAACCCTCGACTTTTACTCATCACATCAATCATCTTGTTGCCCCCAATATTTTCTAAATCTGCCATCCTTCCATGATTCGGCAATCCTGTTGTGGACCACACTTGCCATAGACTGTCTGCCTCGGCCTAGGGGGTTGCCAGCCCGCGCTAGCCGAGCGTCATCCGGCGGAAGTGTGGCCTTTATCACATCTGGTGATGACCCATGCCGGTCCCTATCGAGAGTGGTCCTAGAGGGTCTCCGCAGAGCGCTCACAACTAGCGACCCAAACCCGTACTCTGCGCGATGGCCACCAGTTGTGTTGGAACAATCCTCCAGATGGCAGCAATCACCCTACTATGCGTGTTCTTCCATGCTCCTCCTGGGTAAGTCATGGCTAAACCCAACACCAGGCACCCTGTGCCTTAATCATCCATCAGGATGTCATATAGGGACAACCTTCCAACCATCTAGTCTCAGTCACCTTAATCCCAGCCAATAACTCATCAGGTTTTTCCCGACTGACTGACCAAACCAGATCGACACCCCACATAGCCATGCCGACAACCACATACAGCCCATCATGAATCTATCAGCCCTAACTGTCACATGTCATAATATATTTAAATGAAAGAAATGAATGACCGGTGAATATCGGTTCACCATTCCGTGGCTAATTGCCAGAAGATTTGTTTAATCCTAAGCAAGTATAAGCAGGTTTTATCCATTAGGTAGGGTTAAAATTGTTACCAAACTAATCTTCGGCTAACAAGGTTTATGACAATCAAGGCAGTCATAATGGCTAAATAGTCCAAGGATAGGCATGTATAAGTATTACATGAATAACAATTAGGCAGACAAGTAGGCATGCATTTTAAATATTAAAGCAATTTATCTTGGAAAATTGGGTAGTAGACAATGAATATATCGATGTTAATCCGCACTACGGAAAGTCACCATCCTTCCCTAATTTGGGTAAACATCTAAAGAGTAACTGTTAACTTGCCTTGCTTAGGTGGATGGTCCTCCTCAGCATCTCCGAACCTCCCCTAGGGGTCGCCTACGTCTAAGCACACATACAATCCAATAATTACTTACTGATGCAAGCAGAAATCATGATGCATGCACGTGCCCTAGGTTTTACCTTCGACACTATTATATAAGATCGGGCAACAAAGCTAAGTTTCGTATGATATGCCATGCATGTCCGAGTGCATAAATAAATATTATTACATTATATAGTATTATAGCTACACCCCAAAATACGATTTCGTACGATATGATCATAATTAGGTGATTAGGGTTTTTGAAGCAACATACGATGAGTAATGCACAGTTACGTTTATCGGTGTTAGTATTTTCTATATTTTTGTAAGGTGAAATCCAAGTTATAAGATATCTTTGTGAATTTTTCTAGGGTGTGCACCTATTTTAAGTAATAAGAGGATTTATTAACTAATTGCCAGTGTTTGACAGATTAATTATCTAAATAAGCTTACTTGATGAAGAAATGCATTATTATATTTTTTTCTTAATTATTTAGGGCAATCATTTATCTTATACCATTTTCCTATGATTTTATAAGGTCAGACCCCAATATTTATAATAATAGAAATTTCTACTAATATAGTTTAAACATTTCCTATATAGGAAATATACTCATTTCTAAAGAACAGTACCTAAAAATAATCACTGTGGTGAAATGTATATTTTTATTAAATCCAGTACAGGCTAAAAATAATCACTGTGGTGAAATGTATATTTTTATTAAATCCAGTACAGGCTTAACTATTTGTCTAAATTTTTCTATAATTTTTGGGAGCTTCTAAATATTTTTAATAGATCTAGAATGATTTCTGCATTTAACTAATTGGCTAAATTCAAGGTAAATTAGATGAATAGTAACAGGCCGAGCCAGCGCATGAAACGGCCCAATAGTGGATTCAGCCTGCAGCTTGTGCGCGCGCGAGCCGATGCCAGCGTGGGCGAAGACGTCAAACACGTATTTATGCAGGATGCAACTACATAGGGCTAACGTCGCGCCCGGAGACGCTTCCACTTAACCTGCTCGGTGGGGCTAGGGCCCACATGATAGAGACATAGCGCCACGGGTTAAGCCAGCGCGCGCGGGGGTTTTACTGATCGGTGGGACCCGAACGCCAGCGACTCAATGACCTCGGTTCTGCACGAATCTTGGCGCACAATCGACGGCCCTCCGTCATCTTCTTCCTTCGACTGTCGACATGGACGATGGTGGCCGGATTCGACACGGCGGCGCTACGGCCTCCCTCCGACCAAGAGCATGCATGCTCTAGCCTCTACGGCTACCTACGGACCTAATGACGCCATCGTCGAGGTCAGAGATGGCCGGACGCGGCGGCGCAACGGTGGCGGCAAAGCCGAAGGCTCGCCGGAGTTGTCGACCACGCCAAGGACCTACATGCTATGGAAATGAACAGAGAGCTCAAGGAGGTATCGGCGGTGCTCACCGAGCTTATGGACGGGCACGCGGCGGAGTGGAGGCGGCTGGCGAGGAGGGTCCCGGCGGCGACCAAAATAGGGGTGTCGTCGCCACGACCCCTCCGAGTGGCTCCACTGAAATCAAATGAGGCTTAGGGGAGAGGTGAGGATGCTCTAGGCGGAAGGAATCGATCTACGGCTCACGGAATCGGCGAGACGTCCATGGTGCCGGCGCGGGGAGAATTCGGGGAAAGGGCAAATGGAGCCGGCGGGGCGGCCATGGCTTTTATAGGCATGGAACGAATATGCTGGCCTGATGGCTCACTCGGCGGCGCTGGGAATCGAGCGGCGCGGCGATGGGACAAGTGCAGCGCGGCGCGGCAGGGAACAGCGTGGTGTGGCGCGAGCGTGATGGGCGCAGCGTGCGATGATTGCGTGCGCGGCGCGGCAGGGCAGAGCAAAGCAGAGCATCAGGGCAGAACGGCGGGCAAGGCTACCAGGAGTGGGGGGGAGAGGAGAGAGAGAGAGAGAGAGAGAGAGAGAGAGAGAGAGAGAGAGAGGTGGCCCACACGTCAGTGCGTAAAATTCAAACGAATTTTCAAATTCAAACCGTTTTCTGAATTTTGCCCAAAAACGGGATGTTACACGGTCCTGTCTTACAATCATGTTTGTCCTATTTTGTTGTCTTCTTTATCCATCACTATTTATAATTGGAAAAGTGCCAATTTGGTCTCTCAACTATCACAGTTGAGCCAAACTAGTCCCTCAAGTCGAATACCAGTATTCAGTCGTCCCCTAAATTTGCATTTGGTGCCATTTTGGTCCCTTGACCGATCAATACCACTTTTCAGGCGGTTTGTGGTGACGTGGACTCGTATGTGGCAATTTTAACCGACGTGGCATGACACTCGGACCCCCATCGTTGTGCTGAGCTGTCTAACAGTAACGATTCCTCTCAGCTGGCTTCCGCGCCGCAACCCCCCCGGCCTCCCCGAGCCCCGATTCCACTCAGCTAGGGCAAATCCAGACGCCTCCCCTGCGATGTTCTAGGGTTTGTGGCCATTAGATGCATCCACAGATTGGAGAGAAGAAATTAAACCGGGCAAACGGAGCACAAATGCAGGCACCGGGGAAATCGAAGATGCAATCTTTCGATGCAGTGGATTTGGAGGCGGCGGAAGCAAATAGGTGCAGCTCGCCGACGCGTACAGGTGTGGATATTTTTTCCTGTAGCTGATATGTTTGGATCTTATTTTGCGAGCGAGTCATCTGTGCCTTATAGGGTTGTAAGATCTTCATCTTTTCCTTGTAGGCGACACTTATATGGCTCATTTGGATGTTTTGGATCAGCTGGTTGTTAGATTTGTCTATGATGGTCAGTTCGTGAATACCGGTAGATCAATTGTGTACTGTGGTGGGAAGGAGGGGATGTCTTACATAGACAGAGACAAGATTTCTTTGCCAGAGATTGAAGGCCACCTCAAGGACCACATCCAGAATGTGGAGAATTGTCGAATGCATTGGTTATTCCCAGGGATGTCATTGTCTACTGGGTTGCGTTTGTTATGAGATGATAGAGTTTGCCAAACCATGGCCAATTCCATCACAGATGGTGGTATGGCAGATATATATGTGGAGGCAGTGATTGAGGACGGCATGCAGTGTGGTGAAGACCATGAGGTTGGCAGTGAGAGGAAGACCATTATTAGAATTCCATCATCTCCTTTGGATATTGAGAGGAAGAGGAAGTTTTATAGTGTGCACAAGAACACTGAGTCAGATAGTGATGAAGATTCTAGCAGCGGGTCAGAATATGTACCCGGAGATGAGGACAACTCTGAGTCTGATGAGGAAGCTACAGAGGCAGCTGAAGAATCAAATGGAACAAGGAAGAGATGGTGATGGGACTGATTGGGAGGAGACATGCTTGTCAGATAGTGATGAAGATAGTTTCGAGATATGTGGTAGTGATCACGAGGTGGTGAGGAAGAAGCCTTTATATCCTAGGTTTGACAGCAGAGCAGCAGTTCCCAGTTTTAAGATTGGGATGACATTCACTACCAAGGAAGAATTCAAAGAAGCAGTGGTGGCATATGGGGTAGCACACAGCCATATCATAAAAATAGTGAAGAATGATGCAAAGAGATTTAGGGCTAAGTGTGATTGGCCCAATTGTCCATGGTTCATCCTACTAGCAAATACTAGTAGAACAGGAGGTTGGCAGGTTTCTTCGTTGAAAGATGAACATACATGCCCACCAAGAAGGGATAACAAATTAGTCACATCCAGGAGGATTGCAAGCAAGTATCACAATACAATTTTGATCAATCCAAGGTGGAGAAATGAACATATGAGGCAAACAATTCAAGAGCAACTCAATGCAGATGTCTCCATTGAGAAGTGCAAAAAAGCTAAGGCCATTGTGATGAAAAAACAGCTAGATCATAGAAGAGGGGAATATACTAGCCTCTTTGACTACCAGTTGGAGCTGTTCAGGTCTAATCCAGGGAGCACCTGTGTTGTAAAGTTGCATCCAGATAGTGTAGAACTTGTGTTCCAGAGGTTTTACATTTGTTTTGATGCATGTAAAAGAGGGTTCCTAGCTGGTTGTAGAAAGGTTATTAGATTGGATGGCTGTTTTTTCAAAGGACAGACATCAGGAGAGCTTATTTGTGCTATGGGGAGAGATGCAAACAACCAAATGTATCCAATAGCATGGACAGTGGTGGAGGTAGAAAACAACGAGTCCTGGGATTGGTTTTGCTATATTCTTTTCAGAGATCTCCTTGTAGGAGATGGTGATGGCTGGGTCATTTTATCAGACCAACAGAAGGTGAGTTAGTTGACCCATCTAATTATATATGTCTTTTGTTGATGTGCATTAGCTGACCCATCTAATTTTGTTCAGGGACAGGCACTGCAAGGGTTTCTACTAGTGAATCCAAGTGAGTGCATACCTTTAGTGTTAAATGGCTTATCTGTGTGTTTGATGTAATGTTCAAAAGACTATGTATCAGGCTCTTAATTCTCTCATGTACTTGTACTCTTAATTATTGTGTACTTGTACTCTTAATTCTGTCATGTATTGTGCAAGACTATGTGTAATTGAATTCAGAGCACGTTGTGAAAGATTAAGATCAGCACTTGGTCATTTCAGATGCATTCAGAGTCCATTTAGTGGTCATTCAAATGCAAACACACAAATTCATACCAAATGTCAAACATTACATAGTAACCTGCTCACATCCTTACTACATCCTTCCTGATAGAATCACAACAACAAATGCCAAAATTACAATACAGAAACACATTTTTTTCCTTTGCCTCTCTAGAATTTTGACCTTCCCACTCCAACAATACACCATAGCATTAGCACAGACACATTATCTCTCGTAGCTACCATCTTCTGATCCCACATATGCAGGCAATGCTTTGTTCATGCCATTTCGGAGCTCTGAGTTCTCCATCTTCAAAGACTCCACCACATCCCTCATGTCAACTATCAAATCTCTCAAAAATGGAGTCAATGGTTCATCATGCCAGCGAAAGAACGAACAACCACCCATCTATTCAAAACAACACAGTCTTAGATCAAACCAAAGAGAGATCGAAAGGAGCGTTCACTACAGGCCACGAAATCTGAATAAACTTACCCGACGTGAATAGCAGCATAGATTACCTTCTTCCCCGGTTATCGTTGCTCCATGATATCCACCGTGCTGCCTTCCTCTCACAATAGCAATACACTTCCGGCTCATACTGGAGGGGGCCTTCGTGATAAGGAATGGAGGATGAGGATTGCTTCCTGCCACCTCTAGTTTGGGAGCCCTGCGATGCCTTCCAATGCGAAGAGCTGCCGCTACTACACGCCATGGCTGCCGCCGCCAAATCGCCAACAGGTGGAAACCCTAGAGAGGAGAGGTTGGGGAAAGAGGCAATTCGGGGTGGGTGGAGCGGTGGACACAGCTCGCCTTAAACGGCGGACATGTTACTGTTAGATAGCTCAGCGCAACGATGGGGGTCCGAGTGTCAAGCCACGTCGGTTAAAATTGCCACATACGAGTCCACGTCACCACAAACCGCCTGAAAAGTGGTATTGACTGGTCAAGGGACCAAAATGGCACCAAATGCAAATTTAGGGGACGACTGAAAACTGGTATTCGACTTGAGGGACTAGTTTGGCTCAACCGTGATAGTTGAGGGACCAATTTGGCACTTTTTCCTTTATAATTTTTGTGTATCAATATGTTCTCTTTTATTGTTCCGTTGCAACGAACGAGCGCTCTGCTAGTTTGTTCACATATGTATTGGAATATATATTTACTTGATTAACAAGAATATTTATGAAATACAATATTTTAAAAATTGGCTGGTCATTCTTAATTGGACCGGCCTTGTCACTGTAATGAACCAGGTTTGGACTGTGAACCAGCCCATTGGTTCGTTACGGCTGGTTCACACTATGAATGAGGCTCAAACCAGTTTAGGCTCTCTCCAACAGAAATCCCTAAATTTTATCTCCTATAGCTTCATATACAGGCTTCCTTTAAAAAAAAATCTCTCCTTATATTTCTCCCATCTCCAACAGCGTTCCCTATATGCAGAATTATATAGGGGAAGGAAAGAGAACCCCTACATATAAGGGAATGGAGAGAAAATCTCGATTTTAAGAAACGGAGTAGGGAATGCTGTTGAAGGACATAGGGAAAGAATCCGTCCCCTATTTTAGGGTAGATGGTGCTTTAGGGGAGCCTGTTGGAAATAGCCTTAGGCCCGGTTTGGCCGCCCTAACCACAAAATAGCCAAATTTGTACATCGAATAATTGAATATTTTGACTTACTAAATGTGGTTTTGAAGAGTCTTGAAGCAACTAACGAGAGGTTTAAATATTATTAGAAACTAAGCGAAACAACTTCTTAGATTCGCTTTTACATCCTCTAGAAATTCGCTAACTATTTAGCAGATAATCAGATATGTTACGTCTTGAAAATAGTCTCTAAAAAATTGTTCTTCTTAGTTCCTAATTTTTTAAAAAATTTCATTAGTTGTTTTAAGATTCTTTAGAACCAACAAAAATAAGGCGAATTTAGTTTTTGAAACACGTCTCGTCAACATACGAAACAATACCTTATGTCTTGAGAACAACCTCATAGTCAAGTCCTCTTGCTTCTAAAGCAAGCTAGGTTTTATCCCGTGAACACTTCCCATTTATCAGGATCAATCTTGTCGTTGTTATTTTAAGTCTTGCTTGCCGGAATGTCTGTCAAAACCAAAGTTAGCATAAATTTATGTGTCAGCCACCTTCCCACTCTTTGGCTTGGAAGGGAATTCAGGATCACATAAAGAAAAATAGTAGAAAGACGATGGTCCAGTTACAAGGAAATGCATGGCTCTCTCTCTCTGCTACCAAAGAGAGAGATGAAATCCCTAATTTTGTGAGTAAATCCAAGGGGATAAATTGCCGCTGAAATCAACCCATATCATCACAAATTAGGCACTTTTAGGGTGATCGTTAATGCTTTGGCAAATTAGGTACTTTTAGGGTGATCGTTTATGCTTTAACAAACTGCTTGCATTCGAGAAATTTACCTCCCTACCATCATAGTGAAGAATACGTTGGAGAACTCATTATCTCGTGTCCCCACTCAGAGTGGATTAGCGATGGTGTCTAGGGGTGCAAACAGGTTGGATACAGACGGTCCATATCCTAACATATTTTTTATACGAATCCAGATACATATTCAAATCCGGAGTATTGTAGAAGCAGCGGAAGGCGGGTGGTGATGACCCACGGCGAAGCTCGAGCGGCTTGGGGATGGACTGCCAAGTTGGGGGAGATGGGGAGGAGGTGGAAGGAACAATAAGGATGAGGAAGGAGAAGAGGGTACGACATGTGGGACCTGCCTATCAGACTGTATAGAAGACTATATTTTAAGCTCATATTGTATATGCGACAAATGCCCTGTAATGGCATGGATAAAATGAACCATAGAAAAAAAATATATAATTTTTCTGACTTTATAATGGCATTTTTTTATAAAGACCATTTAATAACAGTATGTACGTGAAAAAATCCATATTGGCATGTACGTAAAATATCCATATTTTTATATTTATCCTATGCTTTGGTACATGCATGTTTGTGGAGTGGTATGGTTCATATATCCATATATGTTTAGAGATTGCGGCAGTACCCGTATTGACCAACGGCTAAAATAGATAAAGGGCACCTGCCTTTGCTTCTTATAACTTTTTAGCTGATTGAATAAATTCTAGCACAAAGACAATTAAGTAAAATTCCGGTCTCTGTCTCTGCGGGGATGCATGCAGCCATTTACTCCTTTATCTGGGTTTGGTTAAATGAGTTAATCAGTCCATTTCGTTGAGATTAAGGACAAAGGGCTAGTCCATGAACAGGTTAGCTACATTAATTGCAGTTTTCCAGCATGAGGCTTATTAAGCTAGATGAAAGAAATGTCTGAACTCTGAGCAACCCTTTTCATTGACCATTGTTTTCTTTGACCACATAACCACATATGGATCACTTAAAAAATAAGAGTTCACAAATATTACACCATTTGTTAAAAATTATCGGATTCTACACTTCAAAAGTGCAATATTATCCCCAACACGGCCACAAATGGGATCCTTTATATTATTTCAATATAAATAGTTTTGTTCAGCATTCAGAAGTAGTGTTTGGGTAAAATTTGCGAGGTAAGACATGGACAGAAGAATTATGACCAGAGTGAACAGCTATGTGTTGTATTTAGTTGGCAACATCAACTGGCTCAAATCCCTTGTCGATGGAAGTTTTCACTGCATCCATCACAGCCTGTGTCTTCCGGGAGATGGTTGGCCACTTCACCTCAGGCTTGGCACCTGCATCCCGGATGTTCTGCACTAGCCTAGAGAACTCCTGGACCATGAGAGCCTCCTGTGGCAGCTGTGTCGTTACGATATGCTTGCTCGGCATCGGGTCCCATCCACTCTCAAGCTTGGCAAAGCCTGACCTGGAGGCCAAGGTGAATTGCCCAGACTTCTCTTCAAACGGGATAACGAGGTCGTTGACATGGAGCGTACCATTTGTGCCAATGACTGTGACGTCCAGGGTGAGGTTGGCAAGGAAAGAACAGTGGAAGGTGGCAATCTTGCCATCAGCCCAATAGATTGTTGCACCGCAGTCAAGGAGCACACCATCTTGGTTCTTAACAGGGTTACGCTGGGCAATCACATTCTTGGGCAGCTCATAGTCAACAGCCCACAGGATTGCACGAATGCAGTACCACCCAATATCGCCAAGTACACCCAAGGCGTCAAGGTCTGGCTTTACCCTGATGTCATTGCGGAGGAAGTTTTCGTTTACTTGAAAGCTGGTCATGGCATTTATCTGAAGCAACACAAGGAAAAGCAATTATGTATGTTAAAACTGTTATAATGTTTGGCAGACGAGTCCAAATCAAATGAGAACAAGTAATAGCAAAGTTATAACAGATTCATAATGTTACAAAGCATCTCATAATTCATATCATCATATGTGTGCTTTGTGTTCCTCGAGGTTTTCATGATTTTATCCATAGGCATACAACAAGAATCATAGGTTCACAACAATGTACTATTTGCTCTTCTGAGAGTTAAGTAATGACAATTAACAGTTTTGACAGATTCTAGAACTGGAGTCAACAGTATGCAATTATACTCTCTTGTTCTTCAGCAACCAGAGACAATATAGCCAAATTCTATCTACGTAAGATGTCTGGAGCTCAACCATTCTTCGAGGTGCAAAATTGCTTTCATGGGATAATATTGCAAAGCTAAAGGCTCAGTTGAGCAAATTCTCAGAACCTACTGTTCTGAGATAAATCCAGTTCCCCACTGGTAACCAGCTAGACTTTGACCAGCTCCTGACTTTCTAACATTAATGCTGGAAATATATTACTCCCTCTGAAATGTAAGGCACATAATTTTTTGATGAAGTCAACAAACGTAAACTTTAACCATTAATTTCTTTCATATTATATCACCAATAACTTTAAAATTAACATCATATCAAAATACTTTTAAATACGAATCTAACTATATCACATGCATAACATTGAACATATATGTTTCTAACATAATTATTAGTCAAACATTCTAAACATTGACGTTTTAAAATACATGTACGCCTTACATTTTGGAACGGGGAGAGTAAGACTCAACTGAGCAAACTATGTCCACGGATGAGAATAAAAAAAAAGGTGCTAACACATCGTTTTTAGTAACACTAATGTATATAATGTATTCATGATGCGACATCAAGCAATAGATCCACAGATGAACATAATCGGATAAAACACAATGAGTATAATATGATCCATATGGACTTGAAGATTCAATAAATCAGGATAACTTGACTAAATGCATCTACTGTTGAAATGATTTTTGACAGGATACACAATGGTACGAGAAATAGGGTGTGTTTGGTTCAGAGCTTGGACTACCTTACCAGAGTTTGGTCATGCCCTCACTATTTGGTTGCCATTTGATTCTTATCCAAGATTTGGCTCGCCCTAGAAAACAATTGGAGCACCCTCACCATTACACGCATCACGCAGAGTGTGGGCGGTGAAATCCTGCCCGAGCATTGCCGCACCCTCAACATTACATGTAACGCCAGGAGCATGCGTGCCTGTGGGTCCTAGTAGCAGACGCACACGGCAGTAAATGAGGGAAGCATGCATACACGTGGACCCCAGTAGCAGATGCACAGCAAAAGCATTCAGCGTGGGCCCTATTTTTTATTTAAAGCAGATGTGTAGCTAGCTAATTAGAAAACTGTGCTTGTTTATAAATTTAAATTTAAATTTCCCATTTTCATGTCTAATTCAGCTCCCGTCCGAATTATATGAATTTATTCGATTATTATGTTTTTTTCATATTCATTTAAACTTCCAAATTGAACTTTGGTTTTCAAATTCTCATTTAAAATTCACAAAAAAGTCAATTCTAACAATTGTCGTTTCTAATGACAGAAAAAGTAAAACTCTGGCAAAGCCGCTATTGTAAGAGTGAGTTGCTCCAAAGCATAAGTATTAAAAGGATATAGAAATTGAGGAAGACAAGCATATCAAGTGTGTTAATGCTTTTGGAAGCCCAAGATGTTGATGTAGACCAGACCTTTAAGAACGGAAAAAATTCTATAATAGCAATAACCATACCTATTGCAGGCGTCTAGTCAGTTGTTCAGTAAGCAGATGTATAGCACTAGGAGTGGGCTTTATTCATGAACTGGTGCAGATGGGGATAAAGAAGAACAGGTTTGACTTTTGGAAATTATAGACAGGAAAATGACAGTAGTATCAGAACTGAGCTGGAACAAAAACTGCAGTAGATGCTAAAAATTGACACTGGATAAAAATTTCACTCAAACTAAAAACTTGCTTGGAACAAAAACTCTACTGAACGCTAAAAACTGATTGGGAACAAAAACTTGATTAGAACAGATACAATGAATTGATTCAAAATATAAACTCACTAAAATGGACTAGTTATTTTCCTGTAAAATTGCATGGAAGTCTGACAATGTGTTAGAAATTCCACCAACCAAGTTATAATAGAAATGCAGCAGCACGACCAACTTACTTGTTCACATACACGTGACATCGATGGAGTCTTTAGACAAACATTGTGTTTATATCAAAATGATGAGGCCAAGTGGCAAACATCAATATTTTTAAGACGGCAATCATATTGGATCATGACAAGGATCTTAAGGAGTATTGAGGAAGAAACAGAGTAAACAAACTCTATATCTCAAGCAAGCTCCCAAATGCTAGTGACAAGACATCATTGTTCCATCACATAAACTAGGCAAGCCTGCAATTCCTAAATTTCCAAGTTATGGCCTGTTTGAAGCCAAAATAACATTTAAAACCATTTAACTAGGCCTAAACTTCACTTTAGAATTTTGTGGCACTAGAACACATGTGAAGGTGCAATAGACTAAATAACATTAAGTTAACATGACACCATGTCGACAAAGACACACACCGCAATTCTTTGGGTAATCAATCTAGCAAATACTGATACTATTTGGGTAATACGGAAGGCATACAATCTGTCATGCCTCCAATGCAAATTGCTAAATGATCCAGTCTTACTCATTTTCTCCGAGTGTAGTTGGTTGGATTATTGGTCAAAACTGCAGAAAGGAGGGAGATCTGCAAAAGAAGCCAAGCAAAGGGAGCCAAGCTCATGTACAAGTTGCAGCTAAAGTAGCAGATGAAGAGGATGGTGTGAAATTGTGAATCACTGAACAGTTCCTAGGATAACCAGTGATGCAGTCAACAAACCCACGTTTTTCTAGAAAACTATTTCGTAATGATAGAAATTGGCGTTCCCTGTCTCTGGAGAATAAAACACTAGCACACAAGAAGAACTGACAATATCATAAATCAAATATTCCTCTACCTAAAGCATCACTTTCATTCCTAATACCATTCATTCACAACAAATACTACCAGCTGATGGGGGCAAAGGAAGCACAATTTACTACGACATCCATAACCAAATTCCCCAAATAATCCTAGGTAATTGGAAATTTCATCATACTACCAAACGCAACTCTGACAATTACAATATTGACTGTGCATTTCCAATTCCTAATAGAATTTAGCAAGAAGGTTCCCAATAACTCACCAGCCTGACGTCGCCGATGGTGGCCTGGTCAGCGACGAGCTCGCGCATCTTGGCGGTGCGGGGGTTGTGCACCCACATTGTGCAGTCCATGAACTGGACGCCGCTGGCCTCACAGGCGGAGAGGATGGCATCGAGCTCGGCGGCGCAGAGCGCGGTGGGCTTCTCGAGGAGCAGGTGCTTGCCCTTCGCGGCGACGGCGGTGGCCCAATTCAAATGGAGGCTGGTGGGGAGCGGGAGGTAGACGGCGTCCACGCCCGGGTCATCGAGGAGGGCCTCGTAGGAGCCGTGGATGCGGGTGGCCGCGGGGAGGCCGTTGTCCGCGGCGAAGCGGCGCGCCTTGCCCACGGAGCGGCTGGCGACGGCGACGATCTCCGCGGCGTCGGGGACGAGAAGCATGGCGCGCGAGAGCTTGCGCGCGATGTTGGCGCAGCCAACGATGCCGAAGCGCACGGGGCGCGGGGGCTCCTCCGCCGGCGCGCCAGCGGAGGCGGGCGAAACGGCGTCGGCGGCATGCGTCTGACGGTGCGCCTGCGCGGCGCAGCGACGAATGGGTGGTGGCGTTAGTGTCAGCCTCGGGCAGCTTATTGTCGAGGTCACCGCCGCCACCTTCTTCTTCTTGCCGATGTGGTCAACGGCGTCGGCCGTCATGGCGCCCATGGCTAAGGTGGCCTTGCCGATCACCACCTCCATTGCGGGCGTGCTACCTCCTCTCAGTTCAGATCTTCTCTGATCTGATCTGCCTGCAAATCCCTCCTCAAAAAAACCGATCTTGCCATGGAACTCCCATGGTTTCCGATGCAAACCAGTCAAACCAGTGTAGCTGTGATTATTATGCAATTACGAGGTTTCTGGATCTACCTAAACTGGGAGGAGGTTCGAGTCAAACCAGTCAATAATTTTCATTTGAGTGATTGAGTCAGTCAAAACAACACTCTGGTGGTAAGTTAGCAGAGCATTATATATGTTCAAGATTATCCGTTTCCATGGAGTTTCGAGCAGGATTGTATCTGATGGAAAGGACAGCCTGCCTGCATCAAAAGTTTTGGGAAGAAATCCGCAGTTTTACCGAGGACTTAACCTGTTTTTAGCATATTTACCATCCGCGGGCTGATGAACAGATTGAAAGGGTAACCCTGGTTCTCAAGGATATTACTTTTTGCTAAGATTTTGTATGGACAATTGTCGTAAACAGGATTTTCCTACAACAGCCGCTATCATTTTAGTATGAAGAGATCATAATTAAACGAAGAAAATGCAGATTATTCTCTCTGTCAAACAGAGACCGATGAGTGCATGATACGTGGATCTGATATTCTTAACAAAACCGATAATCAAATCTGGTAATACAACAGAGATTGAAAACAGCTCGAAGCTGACAAAAGAGTTATGCCCATCAATGCCGAAGAGATTTAAAATTTAAATATGATACTTTGTGTGCTTGAAAGTTTCGCCGATGAAAGGATTGAAATGTTTTCGAGTCATTGAAAAGTTAGTCCCTCTACGTTGGACCTTTCAAAAGTTTTGCCTAAGAAAAGTGGAGTGACTTATTAGCTTGGACCGCCTCTTAGATGTCCATTGTGCGCGATATTTTGGTGTCTCCTGAGAGAGAGTACCTAACAGTTCAGAAGAAGCCGATACCTTTTGAGTAGCTAAAATTGCAGCAAGATCTAGTCAATCATGAGTATCCAGTTCGCCAGATCAGAAGCATAGTAATCAAGTTTTTCTAGATTTCATTAGAGCAACCTTTCCAAAAAGGTAGCGACTCGGGAGCTTGCGGAAGATCTTCGGGCAAAGTTTCCAAATCTTTTTCCAAACTCTTCGAAACATGAGGTTGAGATTCCGTTTAGGGGGGAGGTTTGTAACGTTCCCATTTTATGGAAATAACAATCATGCATTGCATCGCATGTCATCAAATTGGAAATTTTAAATTCAAATATCCAAAAGCGTAAAAATGAGTATGTTACTTGAAAAGAGAAAAATTATGTTGATTTTGGATTTAAAATTTATTTTCTAAAAGCGTTTAAAGAAAAATGTAAATAAAAACTGTATTCCTTCAAAAATTAATAATATATTTGTTTTAAAATATTTTAATGTTAAAACGTGCTTGGGAGAAGATTATAAATATTTTATTTTATTATTTTTGCTTTTGTGCCTAATTCTATCTATCCTCTTCTTTTTTCTTCCCTAATTTTTCTTAGTTGGCCTGCTGTCCTTTTCTCTTCTCCTTGCTGAGCCGGTGGGCCAAGCCCAAGAAGGAGGCGAAGAGGGGATGGCGCAGCAGTCGGTCGCCGACCCCTCTGTTCCTATAAAAGGCCAGCAGTACCTCTCACATCTCCCCTTTGGTTGTTCATTGATTTCTCCGCGCGCAAGTCTTTGATTTCATCGCTGTTCGAGGAGGTGCTAGGCATGCCCTTAAGGAAACCATTTCTCCTTTGATCTGCAGGTAACGTCGACCGAAGCCTTAAGAAATCGTCACCGAAGAGCTCGTTAAATTTCACCATCTCTCACAATTCAACTTCAATTTTTGGTATAACCTCCTCTCCTTCTTCCCCCCTTAATTACCTAGGAAGTCACGCGAATCCGTTTTTCCAGTTTTCACCGATTTTGGACATCGCTGGCAAGCCGCGCCGCTGCGCGCGGTGCTGCCGGCGCTGTAGGCATAGGCGAGGGGGTGTGTTGTTGGCGCGGTAGCCTAGGATAAGGGGGAGGCGGCCCAAGGCACAGTGGCGGCCCAGCACGCTGGTAGTAGCATGCGCGTGTGGCCTAAGTGGTGGCCCATAAGCGGTAGCGCGGGGGACGCGAACAGGCTAGTGTGGCACGGCTAGCGCGGGGGTGCGGTTGGCTAGCTAGGTAGAGGGTGTAAACCCAATTTAGTTGGTTTTCTTTTATTCTTTTATTATGAATACTATTTGTAATATTTGTTAATTTTATATCTCTAACTCTACGCATACAAAAATTATAAAATAAAATTTAAAATATCAAGATAATTCATATATACTTACCGTAAAATTTTCAACAGCATTTGCATTCATCATATTTATGTGATTTTCTGCATATTAAATATTGTCTTTAGTTGCACATGCTAGATCCGAGTAAAGAAGGAACTTTTGCCAACGCTCCAAAATGGTGTGTCCACTATTCATGACAAGAAAAGTGCAGAACCTTTGATACCCATATTTGTAAAATTGTTTTATTAGAATTGTTGAAAAATGGCTATGTTAAAAACTAAAAAACTAATTAGTTAGTCTTGCTATATCTATTCAATATTATTATTCGTATTAAAATTGTCCTTACTTTCATAGGCTATTATTGACCACTTATTTATATAGCCACATTCACAATCTAGGTTTTGCATGATGCTCATATTGCTTAGATCCCTTTTATCATACTTATGATGAGTTGTCTCATAAATGTTGTCGTCATGTTTTTAAAAGGGTTACTCGATGGGGGTGAACTATCAGGATAAAAATGTTTTGCAAAACCTGATTGGGGTGGCTGGTTGCAAAGCACGTGCAGGCAAGCGGCTAGCACAAGACTTGGGCCGAATGTGGGGCCCACCCTAATTCCCTACGAACAGATCCCTTAAGGTAGTCGTGCTAAGTATTACAGTGCAACCATGAGTGCTGGAATGGGATAACCATGACTAAGTACCCTTCAAACTCTTGGTCTAGTCATCCCATGTGGCGGAGAAGGTGTAGAAGATCGCGACGTCATCATCCAAGCTCAAGAGGAGAACACAACCAACGGGAGGTTTATCTTGCGCTGCGAGGAATCGGTAGAGGGGATACCAGCCAAGAGCTAGATGGTTAAAACTCTCATTATGATGTCCTTCGACGGTGGTGCATTGTATTGCATGGGTAAAGCGTGCAACCTCTACAGAGTGTACAACTATCATGATTACTTTGGCCGAGGTCAAGGCCGAACGACGGGGAGCTGCCTCTTTGATAATTTTACTATTTGTTTTTTAAAATGTTTTTAAAGTAAAATCATGACAACAGTTGTGTGTTTTGGATTATTCCTCACATGGTTACTGTGAGTGTAAGGGTTTTAAGTACATGCTACCGAGATCAACCATTTAGGGCAAAAACCGACAGTTGCGGGAACTTTGAAATTAAATGATCCAAATATTTATTTATCTAATGTTTTCCATGTTTCAAAAACATAGACAAAACTTTATAAAACAGACCTTATGCAAAAGAACTTTACTCTTCCTTTGTATGTCTTAGTTGCATATTGTCGGTGCAACACGCACAGGTGTTTGCTCCCTCAATTTGATCAGCGGCGGGTCGGCGCATGGCGGGCAAGCAAGGCCCCAGGTGGCAGGTGCCACGGGCGAGCATGCCACCCGGCGATTCGGCGTTGACATGGCAACCCAGGCGGGTCGCCCTGCCAACGGGTGGGTTTCGGCCCCACTTGGCATGTGCGTCTGAGAGAGGAGGAAGCTTATCATAGATGGCCCGTCTCCACTCAGCGTATCGAAGGCATTGATTGTGGCGATTCGGTGTGGGAGGCAGAAGATGATGGTTGCGGTCGCTGTGGTTCGGCCGGCATCTTTAGCGGTCATTCCGTCCTTTGTCTTGCAGTCCGATCGGGCGCCGATGTCGGTTGCTCTTCCATCTGTCGCTCCACACGGTGGGGGGAGCATGTGCAAACAACCGGCGCCAAGATGGAGGAAAGTGGGATGCACAGTGATATGACCCAATTGATGTACGCTCTCTCTCTCTCTCTCTCTCTCTCGGCTGTCCCATGCAGTATAAAAAGGGGATCCGGGTGAGAGAGAGGGGGTTGGATCCCTAATTCACACAAGCTTTGTACGTTCTCCAGCGAGAGCACACTCACCTTCAAACCTGAGAAAACAGTAGAACTGTTACCCACCTTGGGGGTCCAAACATAGGTAAATCTGGTGCCCCCCTATGTGTGCTCGACCAAACAATCTAGTTAGCAAAAATCCCTCGATAGATGAACACAGTTCACAAAATCTGTCAGGTGAAAAACCACCGACACATATAGTTAGCCTTGCTTGTTGAGTGTTCGCGTACCCACCTCGCCTTCCATGCGGGTTGTTCATTCCAACGAGCAGGTTGGAGACAAAAGAATCTTTATTAAGAAGGGGAGTTAAAGAAGATGAGTTTCCTGGAGAACAACTTCAGCTTTGAAGTTCAAGATGAAGGCTATCCTGATGTCTAGAAGCGCGTCCCTATAATTTTGGCTGTGGAGTTTATTTGGGTCTTTAATATTTTTTTGGTGGCACTTTGTTTACATTTAAAGTTTTTCGCTGTTGTAAGGCTTTTTAGCCAATTTTGTTTTGTAATATTTTTCATGTTGGCAAGCACTTTAATGTGCTAACCTTGGTATGGCGGTAATGCACGAACATAATGCTCACAACTTCCCTCTAGACCTAGCTGCTCTTGAGCTTCCATCTCTTAATGGATAAGGTTTTTCTGCTAACATATAGGAATTTTTGAAGGACGGAAAGCCAGAAATTTTTGAAGCCAGAAATACCCAATATCTTGCTGGAACAAGATATTGGGTATTTCTATTTTTTTAATCTTTCTTCAGTTAACGAAGAGATTTTGTATCTTTTCTTGCACTTTCATAACTCGTGAAATGCCGAGTAGGCACGAATTCTCCCAATTTGCGACCTACCATAGGATTTGTTATGTAAATAGCTAAAGTTTATTCGTTTGATGGTCATGATGTAAGAGTTGTATATTTGTGTGTTCTAACTACTTTATCTAGGGACTAGAACACGTAAAGCACTGAGGGGACCGGACTCTGTTTTTGGTTCTCTACAGGCATATTTTGATTTGTCACAAGAATTAAAATTACGACAAGTTTTAAAAAAGAGTAAGAATATGGGTTTGTAGACTACTCTCAATACTGTGGACTATATGGGCCCCGGGTATCCTCTAGAAGGCCCATAAAGGAGCAGATAGGGGGCGATCCAAGTTGGCCGGTTAAGGATAAAGACCACTCGGGATATGCGCGCCTTGAGCTCCAAGGAAGTTCTCGAGGATATAATCTATCTCCATGTAATTAGCAGATCAGCACATGCATGACATGTAACAATATAACAGAATTAGCTAGCGCATGCCGCGTGCTATCCTGTAACTCTATCTCCCCCTACACTATATAAAGAGAGGGGTATAGGCCATCGGCACACACATATAGAATCATCATAAACGACTTATAGCATCATCTTGCATCCCGCATTTTGATCCACCATATAATCCCATAACATAGGAAGTAGGGTGTTACCTCCTCCGTTGAGGGCCTGAACCTGTATAACCCTGTCTTGTGTTACCATCTGGCTTAGTTCCTGATTAGCGTCCCCTCGTACAAATTCATTACCGGCGGTGACCCCCCAGTTAGTCACCAGTCGACAGTTGGCGCGCTAGGTAGGGGGCAACGTCAAGATCATCTCTCAAGTCAGATGGCTTCTTGGAGATCGCCGTATGTCGCCATAAGGTTAGGAGAGTCTCTTCGTTTCAGCACCCTGGACTTCATCGCGGACGGCATCGGCAATCTTCACCTCTCTCCCTGTCGACAGGTGACTAACTGGGGGGTCACCGCCAGCAATGAATTTGTACGAGGGGACGCTAATCAAGAACTAAGCCAGATGGGTAACACAAGACAGGGTTATACAGGTTCAGGCCCTCAACGGAGGAGGTAATACCCTACTTCCTGTGTTCTGGGATTATATGGTTGATCAAGATGCGAGATGCAAGATGAAGCTATGTGTATCTGTGTCTATCCCGATGACCCCTACCCCCTCCCTTTATATAGTGTAGGGGGAGATAGAGTTACAGGATATCTCGGGATCCCTGGTAATTAATTCTATTATGCAGTTACATGGAATGCATGTGTTGATCTGCTAATTACATGGAGATAGATTATATCCTCGGGAACTTTCTTGCATGCTCGAGCCAGACGAGTCTCGAGTGGTCTTTATCCTCAACCGGTGACTCGGTCGCCCTATCCGCCTCCCTTATGGGCCTTCTAGAGGATACCCGGCCCATATAGTCCATGAGAGCTCCCGAGTGCTTTACGATCGAGTCGATGTCCGCCGATGGTTTCACCAATACCTCCTGTAATCTAAAAAGAGATTGTAAAGAACTCAAGAAATCTTAAGTTTTTATGTCGAAACGATGCCTGGGTTGGCAATACCAAACTCCAGCTTACTCGGCCCATTGGGCATATCGCCTCAACAGATGATTTCGGCTACTTGGCACCCACTCTTGCAATGCAAAAGTAGCGATTGGCCCATCATGGAGCGTGCCTTAAGCCACGTTTCCACAACCCCTGTCTTGCAGCACGTTGCAGTTTAACGTTGCGAGGAATATCGACATCAGGTGCCAAGCCTTAACCTGTAAGAGCTAGCTCTTGGCCCAGCATGGGGCACACCGTTCAGCCGAGTGGTATCTGTCCCAACCGGAGGTGGGATCAGCATGGCCCCTCGAGGCATACCGACTGGATGCAATTTTGCCGAGAGGCACTTGTACCCGGGGAGCGGTGTACAACTGGCGACCTTATAGAAGGCATGCCTCAAGAAATTGAACCCAAGTCTCACCAACACCCGACCTCGAGCATGCGAAGTTGGCTAGTGACCCAACATGGGGTATGTCGTGAAACACCTTTTAACTTTGGCTCTGCCGGTCATATGCCCTCTAGGGTGTACCGAGGCCGAATTAGGCTCGATTTTGACACATTGCCACTGTTAGCGGCGTGTTAAGAAAGCCTGTTAAGGGGGTCGCCCTTTGCAGTTTTGGCCCAAACCCAATTAAGGGGAAGGCGAAGCGTTTTCGTGCCCTTTTCTCACACAGCCGAAGGGACGCGTGTCTTGGTCGGAGATCGTTTTCGCACCCACTTCCGTTCCACCGCCATGATGGTTTTACTGTGTTTGAAACGGATTCCAAGGCGCGACCCTTGAATTTCTTCGTGTATAAAAGAAACCCCAGGGGCGGAATATCGCTTCACCACCAGCCTTTAGTTTGCTGAGTTTTCTTTTTCCTCGGCGACTCCCAAGAATCTCCACCCCACCCCGCTTCGAGAGCAATGGCAAACATCATGGAGATGATCCTGGGATGGATCGATACGGCCCTTGCAAGGGAGGAAGAAGAAGCCGCCGCCAGAGCCGCCGCCCAAGCTCACGAAGATGAGCTCTGGCGGCAGTTCGCTCAGATGAGGGCGGAAATCACCGCGGAAGAATCCCTCAGGGTTCTGATCGGCGGGTTTCCGCAACTCTTCAAGGTGCGCCTCCCTCTGAAGGACGCACTGGTTGCAGCCCTCCTCGCGCACGAGGGGTACAACTGAGGCCCTCCCGCGGGGTTTTTTTTTTTTTTGTTGTTCCTCCGTGAGCCAGCGACGAGCCCTAGCTCGATGTGCTGTGCCGCAGAAAATATGTAATCAGGCCTAAGAGCCCTTTCAATGAAGATCCTTCGTAATCTTTTGGTGTTTATGCTTCAATTGTGAATCTGCAATGCTACTTTTCCTCGACTTGATCTCAAGTCCGCATCATCGCCTCATCCGAGTAGTTAGGCTCGTCCGCTCCTAGGCGGGCAGTCGGCGCTTGCACAGACCTCACTGAGGGAACCACTCGGCCGGCCGAGTGATTATTGGGCCCCTCACGGAAAGGCTGCATCCCGCGCTAGACTAAAGCCCGGCCCAGAATGTGAAACTTCACCCGTTGCGATAAGTTAGGAGCAGGGGAACGAAATTAGTTCGCCTCGCTCGCTTTTCGCGCCAGTCAGTTATCTTCTCCCAGCAGACTCCGCCACTAGGGTTACTCTTCGCCGTCGCCTCCGCCGCCACCCGTCTCCAATCGCAATGGCTCCACCATCTCCCACCACCACCGAGGTAGCTGAGAAGGCAAAGAAATGGATGAAGTCCATTACGACGGAGTGGAGGCTACAGAAGCTGGTCTCCTTCGGCGTGCTCCCCTCGGAAGGGTTTGTATCTTGGCGTGCTGCCGCCAGTGAATCCTCCCCCACCCCTCGTCCGGACGAGGTAGTGGTCTTTGAATCTTTCTTCCTCCGCGGCTTCGGCCTTCCTTGCTCTTCTTTCTTCCGGGGTTTGCTCCATTTCTACGGGATTGAGGTCTCGCACCTGAACCCCAACTCCATTTTCCATATCGCGATCTTTGTTCACGTGTGTGAGGCTTATTTGGGGATCGCTCCTCATTTCGACCTCTTGATTCCTTTTCCTTCTCAAACCCTACCCCAAAGAAGGACAATCCCAAGGCAGCAGTAGCGCTGAATCCAATAGCGGGAAGGGGTCAAAAAGTTTTACTTCGATCTTCGCTTTAAAACTTCCAATAAGGGCTGGCACTCGGAGTGGTTCTATTGTGCCAACTCTCCTCCGACCCTCCCTTCCTTTTCCGGCGAGTGCCCCACAGTCCGTCCCTCCTGGACTTCTCTCCTCGCCGAAGACGAGTTGAGCCAGATGAAGGAACTTCTTGTTATTCTCCGCAGAGCCAAGTCTGCTGGGTTGACCGGAGTTGGGGTAGTGTGGAACTATACCCAACGCCAGATCAAATTTATCAAGGAGAGGGTCCATCTCGCCGAGTACTGGGACCCAAGACACCACTGAAACCCATGAAAACCTCACGCAGAAGGAGGTCATCAGCCGAGTGGTTGAACTTTTTGCTCCGGGCACGGAGATAACTCCAGTGGATTGCCCGGCTCCGTATAGTTTGGGATACTTGCCTCCAGCGGTAAGGAGAAAACCCTTCTCAACTCAACCGCGATTTGTCGATTGTAGAGTCAGAATTAACATGATACGATGTGTCGCAGGGCGTGAGGCCTTCTTCTCCGCCTCCCCGGTCCCGGAGGCTCCGCCCCCAAGGGGCACCTGCAAGCGCCCCGCCAAGGCTCAATGAGCGCCTCCCGCCAAAAGGGCGGGGGATGCTCCAAGGACTCGGATGAAGAGGATGAGGACGACGACACTGTGCCGCTTTTTTTCCGCCGTTGCCGCCCAGGGCGAAGACGCCACCAGCCCAAGCCAGCAGCAGCCAGCAGAGCCCTCCGCCACGTCGGTCCGCTGCCCAAAGGCCGCGTCTGGGCGAAGGAACCGCCGTTCGGGTCCGAGTGGTTCGGGCATGAAGTTCAAGATGAAATATGTCCCGTCACACAGGTACTCTTTCGTGACGCCATGGTTTCATAATTTGTAGAGACGCATATCTTGATAGAACTCCAAATGCTTGCAGAAAACCAGTGAATGATGATGACGAGCAGCCTCAGCCTTCCGGAGGCTCGGCTCGGCCTGCTTCTCCTCGTCCAGACTCAGGCCCATCTGCCACAAGCCGTCAATCCTCGTCGGCGATGGGGAAGATCCTAGCTCCGGCTCCAGAAAGCTCAGAGCCCGAAGTCGAGGAGATTCCTCGCCCCTCCGCCAAAGCTCCCACTCCACCCTTCCGACTGAAATGGCGGAAAGAGATGGAGGGCTACGAGGTTGATGACGGGCAGAAGTCAAGACCGGAGGTTGGACCAAGTGACCGCCATCCAAGCCGAGATATACAAGGTAGACTTCTTCTCGCTCTGAATCCTCGCTCGCACGGGGAATCCACTAATCGCCCTCTTTCCTCCACGCAGCGCATGAAGGAGAGGTCGAGGCGTAAAACCGGTGCATGGAGAAAACGGTGGGTGAGCTAAAACGCGCTGATGGGTTTGACAACGCTACAGATGCCGCTAAGCGATAATTACGTGGCGGATCAAGAGCTCCACCGCGAAGTTACCGAGCTTCGATTCCGCCACGTGGAGGAGTCCAACACAAACCGAGGTACAGACCCCAATCCATGCTGAATCTCTAAGAAGGATGTTTCGTACGTAATGATCTCCAATATTTGCTGTCGAGTGTAGCTCTGGAGGCGAGGCAGAAGGCTCTAGAAGAGGAAGTCCGCCAAGCCAACGCTCGAGCCGAGGGGTCGGCTAAAGAGTTGGAAGGTAACCTTTCTCAACTGGCTCTCCCTGGCTCAACCTTATTGGCAACCGACTGACATCTCACCCGACTGGTTGCGCAGAACTTCGCCGCCGAACCTCGACGGAGATTGCCCCAATAATTGAATGCCTCTACCCGGATGAGGAGCCGCCGAGCGATCCCGACCTCCTGGTGGCTCATCTTGAAGCTGTTCCTGAGCGAATCAAGGTCTTCACTCGGGAGGCCGCGATAACGTGCACCGGCCAGGGCCTCGCCATTGTGAAGTCAAATTTCCCTCGCCTGGATTGCGGAGCCGTCAAGGATGGGTTCGCTTGCTCGGAGGAGGAGGCCGTAGCTCTATTAGAAGAGGTTCGCCTGACACCGCCAGATAGTCGATCAACTGGACTTGTAACTATGTCTGTAATAAAAACTTCTGGTTGATCCCCGGTACTGGTGATCAAACTTATCCGAATAATATGTTTTATCCTTTTTCATGAGACGCATTCGCCGACTGGTCCAGCCCTCGAGTGCTAGGAAGCAGCATTTGGCTTTCTTCCTATGCAACCGCGAAGTAGCTAAACATTGTCGAAAGGGTATAAACGCGCCATTACTCAAGAATTTTCATAGTACTCGATTGCGATCAGCACATGTAGAGAGAAAACAACTTTATTGGAAGGATAGGGTGCGGTTGACTCCGCACACTATTTAGTGTAGCCCCCAACTTACTGCTTGGTCGTTTACGGCCAAGGAGCAAGTCAAAAGAAAGGGAATTAATTACATGCTGCTTGAATACAGAATTCTAAGAATAGAAACGACGTAGCTGCTCGATGTTCCAGGTGTTAGGCACGTCAGATCCGTCTTCACGTTGCAGCCGGTAAGCCCCCGGGCGGGTCACCTCAGCGATCAAGTAGGGGCCTTCCCAGAGTGGGGAGAGTTTATGCTCGTGCTTCTGATTCCAGCGGAGGACCAGATCTCCCTTGAGAACGACGGCCCGTATGTTATACCGATGGTAACGACTCGAGCCCTCGCCGGTACTTGGCCGATTGTATCATTGTCGCTTTCTCGCTTCCTCGAGCCGGTCAAGGTCTTCGTACCTTGCTTCATCCGTCTGATTATCGTTGTAGCCGGCAACCCGAGGGGACCGAAACTTCAATTCAGTCGGGAGAACCGCCTCTGAGCCATAAACTAGAAAAAAGGGGGTCTGCCGGTTGCTGTTCGACTTGGGGTCGTTCGAGCCCCAGAGCATCAAGGCAACTCCTTCACCCAGCGCGTTGCGTATGGCTTTAGGCGATCAAAGATTCGGGCTTTGAGCCCTTGTAGCACCAATCCATTGGCGCGTTCAACCTGTCCATTGCTCCTTGTAGCAAATCTTGATGCCTAGCTCCTCGCCCCAATCTTGGAATTCACTGCTCTTGAATTGAACGCCATTGTCGGTGATGATGCGATTGGGTACGCCAAAACGCACAACGATGTCCCGGAAGAACTCACGTGCTTTGGCCGCCGTGATGACTGCAACCGGCTTGGCTTCAATCCACTTGGTAAACTTGTCGATGGCAACGAAGAGATGAGTGAATCCGTCTTGCGCTCGCTTGAGGGGGCCCACCATGTCCAGATTCCGCATTTACGAAGGGCCGGAGATCGAATCGCTCAGTAGATCTTGCGCCGGCATGTGGATCTGCCTGGCGAAAAACTGACACCCGTCACATCTGCGTACTATATTCTCCGCATCCGTGACCGCGGTTGGCCAGAAAAATCCCTGCCGATAGGCTTTGCCTACTAGGGTGTTTGCTGCTGCGTGATGCCCGCACTCCCCCGAGTGGATTTCGTTGAGTAGATTCCTGCCTTCTTGCTCAGATATGCAACGCCTTAGTACCCCGGAACTGCTTTTTCTGAAAAGCTCGTCCCCGACTACCTTGTAGCTTTTACATCGGCGTGTGATGCACTCGCCAAAGCCGATCTTGAGCACTCATCACGAAGGAGATAATCTAAGTAGGGCTGAGTCCACCCGGGAATGATTGATAGTACCTCTGCGTCGGGTTCTGGCTATTTTTCTTGATCTTCCCCCGGTGCAGATGGTAATTTGATTGATGGCGCGCGTAGCTCTTGGACGAAAACACCACTCGGGACCTGGGCCCGAGTGGATCCCATTCGTGCTAGCTCGTCTGCTGCTTCGTTGTCACGGCGGAGCACGTGAGCAAGCTCCAGTCCGTCGAACTTGTCTTCCGGTTTATGCACCTCCGACAAGAAGCCGCCATGTTGTCGCCGATACAAGACCACTCTTTCTGGACTTGGTTGACCACGAGTTGAGAGTCGCCGCGTACCATTAACCGCATAACGCCGAGCGATATGGCAATGCGGAGCCCGTGGATGAGTGCTTCGTACTCAGCGGCATTGTTGCTGACGAAAAACAATATCTGCAGGACGTAGCGTAGCTTTTTTCCAGTCGGTGATATGAGCAAAATCCTAGCACCCGCGCCGCTGAGCATGAGAGAACCATCAAAGTACATTGTCCAGTACTCGAGATTCTCCTTTGCTGCTGGGGTTTGGGCTTCGGTCCACTCGGCGACGAAGTCGGCCAACGCTTGGGATTTAATGGCCAGTCGAGGCCTGAACTTTATTTCAAAGGCTCCAAGCTCAACTGCCCACTTGGCAATCCTCCCCGTGGCCTCCCGTTTGTGGAGTACATCTCCAAGAGGGAAAGAAGTGACCACCGAAATTTCATGCTCTTGAAAGTAATGCTTGAGCTTCCGCGATGTGAGTAACACAGCATATAGAAGCTTTTGAATTTACGGGTACCTTGTTTTTGACTCGCCCAATACTTCGCTTACGAAGTAGACCGGACGTTGTA
Organism: Raddia guianensis; assembly: GCA_036346415.1. Classification (NCBI taxonomy): domain Eukaryota; kingdom Viridiplantae; phylum Streptophyta; class Magnoliopsida; order Poales; family Poaceae; genus Raddia; species Raddia guianensis. Next base: position 13,706,708 of record CM070543.1, on the reverse strand, counting down.
CCTTTTGGAGGGAGCCCTCTTCGTCTCACTCCACAACCAGGGCGCTGCTGATGACGTGAGTCGTTGCACCGATGTAGAGTAAGAGGGGCTCCTGGGGCATGGGAGGGACCAACACTGGCGGGGTGGTGAGGAACCTCTTCAGATCTTCGAAGGCTTGCTGTGCTTCCGCTGTCCACTGAAAATCGTCTTGTCGGCGTAAGAGCTTAAAGAAAGGCATGCCTCTCTCCCCGAGTCGGGAGACGAACCTACCGAGTGCCACGATGCATCCAAAGGAGCTTCAGACGTCCTTCGTTGGCGGAGGCTTCATCTTAAGGATGGCACCGACCTTCTCTGGATTTGCCTCGATCCCCCGATTGGAGATGATGAATCCGTGTAGTTTGCCAGACGGAACCCCAAAAACGCACTTCTCGGGATTCAGCTTCATCTGAAACACTCTTAGGCTCTCGAATGTCTCGATTAGATCTGTTATGAGATCCCATCTGGACTTGGTTTTTATGACGACGTCGTCGACATATGCCTCCACGTTGGTCCGAGTTGAGTGTGAAAACACCGCTGTATCGTGCGATGATAAGTCGCACCAGCGTTTTTCAACCTGAATGGCATTGTCATATAGCAAAAAGCACCAAAGGGCGTAATAAACGACGTTTTGATGCAATCCTCTTCCTTCAGACTGATCTGATGATAGTCTGAGTAGGCGTCTAGAAAACTCAGGAGCTCGCACCCGGCGGTGGAGTCCACCACTTGGTCGATGCGGGGGAGTCCAAAAGGATCCTTGGGACACGCCTTGTTGAGGTCGGTGTAGTCGACACACATGCGCCATGTCTTGTTTTTCTTCTGGACCAGGACCGGATTAGCGAGCCAGTCTGGGTGATACACCTCTTTGATGAACCGAGCGGCCAACAATTTGCTGATCTCACTCCTTATGGCGTCCTTCCGATCCGGGGCAAATCTTCATAGGCGTTGCTTGACGGGCTTCGCCTTTTCGTCGACGTGGAGAGAGTGCTCGATCACCTCCCTCGGAACACCGGGCATGTCCGAAGGTTTCCAAGTGAACACATCCCGGTTGGCCCGGAGGAAAGTGACGAGCGCGACTTCCTATTTGCTTTCGAGCCCTGTCCCAATCACGGCCGTTTTGGCCGGATCAGACGGGTCCAACAGGATTTTCTTTGTTTCTTCGGCTGCTTGGATGGAGGTTTTGGCCTGCTTCTTGGCTGGGACATCCCCTTCCTCTTGAAGGTTTGCGACCTCCAGTCGGATCTTCTCCATCTCGGCGGATGAATCCAATGCCTGCGCCATTTCGCAGCTCTCGCTGTCGCAGAGCAGGGACTGTTTAACGTCACCAGGGAGGGTGATTACTCCATTGGGACCTGGCATTTTTAAGACGAGGTAAGTGTAGTTGGGAACCGCCATGAATTTGGCAATCCCCGGCCTTCCCAAGATGGCATGATATGCCGTCTCGAAATCGGCCACTTCGAAGCTCAGACTCTCGGTCCGATAGTTGTCCTTGGTTCCGAACGTGACCGGCAGAGAGATCTGTCCGAGTGGTACTGCGGACGTCCCGGGAATTACCCCGTGGAACGGAGATGATCCCTGCCGTAGCTCGGAACGGGGAATATTCATTTGGTCCAGGGTCTTGACGAAAAGGACGTTGATCCCGCCCCGCCATCGATCAGAGACTTTTCACTTGCTTCCTCGCACGACCGGATCCAGCACGGTGGGTACCTCCTGGGAAGGCGTACGGTCAGGTGGTCCGATCGGTCGAAGGTGATGGGCACCTCGGACCAGCGCAAGTACTTTGGTGTCGCGGGCATGACAGCGTTGATCTCCCGAGTGGTAAGCTTTTGCTTCCGCTTGGACTTGTACGCATCAGAGCCCCCAAAGATGTAGTTGATCTCGCGCTCGGCGTCTTGGTAGTCACCATCAGGTTTCTTGCCTTGACCGCCCTTAACCGATCGTTCACTTGTTGTCGGCGAACTTCTGCAGAATGAGGCAATCTTTGGCGGAATGTTTTCCTTTGGGATGGAAGGGACATACCGAATCCATCACTTTCTTGTAATCGTTGTCGTTGGGGGGCTTAGGCCGGTTGCGCTCCAAGTTGGCGACCATCTCGTCCCCCTTCCGCTTCTTATCTTTGGGCTTGCCTTGCTCGTCGTGAGGCTTCTTCTTGGGTCCTCCGTCGTTGCCACCGCGATGATTTGCGATGGCTTCTTCAGCTTCGGCCTCCTGGTCCGCCATCGTGAACATGGCTTTGAGATTATGCGGGGGGTCTCGGGTCATCTGCCTGATCAGCTCCTCGGATTGGCATCCGGCGAAGAAGGCGTCGATGACTGTTTGCTCCGAAACGTCCCGGATCTCGTTCTTCTTCTTGGTGAAGCGCTTGATGAACTCGCGAAGAGTCTCATTCTTGCGCCGGTGTAGCTGTCCAATCTCCCATCTCCCCGTGGGCCTTTCAGAGGTCCCTTGAAATTGGCGATGAAGCGCGCCTCGGAGGTCGTCCCAAGACTCGATAGAGTTCTCCGGGAGTCTCGTTAGCCAGGTTTGGGCGGTTGGGGTCAAAGCGACCGGCAAGTAATTTGCCATGACGTTCTGATCTCCTCGTGCCGCGCTGACCGCTAAGGCGTAAACCTGCAGCCAATTCTTTGGGTCTCTCTCGCCATCGAACTTGTCGATGCCTTTGAGGTTGAAACCATCCGGCCAAACCACTCGGCGGAGGTCCGGGGTGAAGGCCCGAATCCCCTCCAGTGGGCGTGGCGCCTCATGGTTGGGATCTATCGCGACGCCCCCGGTAGCGGGCCTTGACGCTGCTCTTGGCGGTGGTCGTGACGACTGGCGGTGCTCTCGGTTGGGTCGTTGTCGCGGTGACTTTGACGGCCTCGAGAATTCCGCTCGCCGTGACTGCGCTCCCGCCGTTTGGCTTCGATATCTTGGCGAAGATCATGGGCAGGTGACTGGTGGGAGTCGCCGGCCGCTGAGGCACGAGCCCGGTTCCGATTACGAGTAGACCGACTGCGTGCCGAAGTGGTCGGAGCCGGCATTGCCTCGTTCTGTTGTATGGCGGCCATCTCGACCATGGCCGTCGCTCGAGCGAGGGTCTGGACGAGGGGGCTGCCTTCAGGAAGTTGTGGCGCGATAGTCTCAAGAAGAGTCTTTGACGCGATGACATTAGCCTGGGGAGTGTTGTAGACCTCCTGATCCCTCAGCTTCACCGCTTGAAGCTCATTCTGGACATCGCGGCCACGGGCGCGAAGTTGCTGTACGCGATCTCGTTTTTCCGTCGGACGAGGATCCGGAATCGCACCGGCGTCGGTTTCTTCGTACGCGACGATCGGGGAGACGGAGTGGTGATCATCCGCGCCTAGGACGAAAACCTCTCGGTAGTTTCGAACTTCAGCGCTCCCGTCGGACTCCGAGTCAGAGGGGGAGAGGCTGACTTGATCGCTCTGTCTGATGGGTTGGCCACCATTGATGACACCCACGAACATAGATGGATCTGATCCGAGTGGATCTGACGCGCTCGCCCACTGGTTATCTCCTATCCGAATAACCGAGGAACCCAGTGCGAGAGTCGCGACGGAATTCTCGAGTCCGGAGGGAAATCCAATGAGGCGAAGGGTTGTTGGTGAAATAGAATTCACGCCGAGAGGTCGAGCCCGCCGAGTTCTTTTTCGTCGGCCTCCAGGGGAGGCGCGAAGGCGAACAGCGAGGGGGTCAATCCGTAGAAGGCGCTTGCTAGATTCTCCAAGCCGTAAGGCAATGGGTCACATTGATTGCGCGCGCGCCCTCGCGAAGGAATCTCTCTGGGGGGAGAGAGGTGTAGATTGCCGATGCCATCGGCGATGAAGTCTAGGCTGCCGAAGCGAAGAGACTCTCCTAGCCTCATGGCGACGTACGGCGATCTTGGAAAAGCCATCTAACTTGAGAGATGATCTTGACGCTGCCCCTACCTGGCGCGCCAACCGCCGCTGTGTGACTAAGCTGGGGTCACCGCCGCAATGAATTTGTACGAGGGGACGCTGATCAAGAACTAAGCCAGATGGGTAACACAAGACAGGGTTATACAGGTTCAGGCCCTCAACGGAGGAGGTAATACCCTACTTCCTGTGTTCTAGGATTATATGGTGGATCAAGATGCGAGATGCAAGATGATGGTATGTGTATCTGTGTCTATGCCGATGACCCCTACCCCCTCCCTTTATATAGTGTAGGGGGAGATAGAGTTACAGGATATCTCGATCCCCGTAACTAATTACATTATGCGATTACATGGAATGCATGTGTTGATCTGCTAATTACATGGAGATAGATTATATCCTCGGGAACTTTCTTGCGGCTCGAGCCGTACGTAGCCCGAGTGGTCTTTATCCTCAACCGGGTGACTCGGGTCGCCCCCTATCTGCTCCCTTATGGGCCTTCTAGAGGATACCCGGGGCCCATATAGTCCACACTCCCCCTGGAGAGATTCCTTCTCAAGGAGGCGCGCGCGATCAATGTGACCCAGTGCCCTTTGGCTTGGAGAATTTAGCAAGCGCCTTCAGCGGATTGACCCCCTCGCTGTTCGCCTTCACGCCTCCTCCGGGGGAAGACGAAAAAGGACTCGCCGGGCTCAACCGCATGGGCGTGGATTGTATTCCGCCCAACAACAACACAGTGCCTTCGGCTGGATTTCCCTCCGGACTCGAGAGCTTCGCTGCGGCCTCCGCACGGATCTCATCTGAGATTTGGATGAGAGATAACCAGTCGGCGAGCCCGCCAGATCCACTCGGATCAGATCCATCTTTGTTCGTGGGTGTCATCAATGGTGGCCAACCCATTGGACAGAGCGAACAAGTAAACCTCTCCGTTTCTGACTCCGAGTCTGACGGGAGTGCTGAAATTCGCAACTACCGAGAAGTTTTTGTCCTTGGAGCGAGGGATGATCACTCTTCTTCTCCGATTGTTGCTTATGAGGAGACCGCCACTGACACTGGTGCTAACCCAGATCCTCGCCAAGGAGAGAACCAAGATCGCATACGTCAACTTCGCGTCCGCGGCCGCGACGTCCAGAACGATCTTCGCCAGTGAAGCTGAGGGATCAGGAAGTCTACAACACTCCCCAGGCGAATGTCATCGCTTCGAAGACACTCCTCGAGACCATCGAGCCGCAACTTCCAGAAGGCAGCCCATGTGTCCAGGCCCTCGCTCGAGCAACGGCCATGGTGGAGATGGCTGCCATACAGCAAAACGAGGCAATACCGGGTCCGGCCGCCTCGGCTCGCAGTCGATCTAAGCGCAATCGGAACCGGGCTCGTGCCTCAGTGGCTGGCGATTCCCACCAATCGCCTGCCCATGATTTACATCAAGACATTGAAGCCAAGCGGCGGGAGCGCAGCAACGGTGAGCGGAATTCTCGTGGCCATCATAGCCATCGTAATGATGACCAAGCCGAGAGCACCGCCAGTCGGCGCGACCACCGCCAGGAGCAACGCCAAGGCCCGCGGCGGGAGCGTCGTAGTAGATCCCCAACGCGGAGGCGGCCACGACCGTTGGAGGGGATTCGGGCCTTCACCCCGGATCTTCGCCGAGTGGTTTGGCCGGATGGTTTCAACCTCAAAGGCATCGACAAGTTCGTTGGCGAGAGGGGCCCAAAGAACTGGTTGTAGATCTACGCATTAGCAGTCAGCGCGGCAGGAGGTGATCAGAACGTCAGGGCAAACTACTTGCCGGTCGCTTTGACCCCAACCGCCCAGACCTGGCTAACAGGACTCCTGGAGAACTCTATCGAGTCTTGGGATGACCTCCAGGAGCAGTTCATCGCCAATTTCCAAGGGACCTATGAAAGGCCCGCGGGGAGATAGGAGATTGGACAGCTACATAGGCGCAAGAACGAGACTCTTCGTGAGTTCATCAAGCGCTTCACCAAGAAGAAGAATAAGATCCGAGACGTTTCGAAGCAAACAGTCATCGACGCCTTCTTCGCCGGATGCAAATCCGAGGAGTTAATCAGGCAGATGACCCGGGACACCCCGCGTAATCTCAAGGCCATGTTCACAATGGCGGACCAAGATGCCGAAGCCGAAGAGGCCATCGTGAATCATCGCGGAGACAACGACGGAGGCCCCAAGAAGAAGCCTAACGATGAGCAAGGCAAACGCAAGGATAAGAAGCGAAAGGGGGACGAGATGGTAGCTAACATGGAGCGCAACCGGCCTAAGCCTCCCAACGACAACGACTACAAAAAAGTGATGAATTCGGTATGTCCCTTCCATCCTCGAGGAAAACACTCTGCCAAAGATTGTCTCATTCTGCGGAAGTTCGCGGAGACTTCGAACCAGTCGGATAAGGGCGGTCAAGGTAAGAAACCCGATGGAGACTACCAGGACACTGAGTGCGAGATCAACTACATCTTCGGGGGTTCTGATGCATACGAGTCCAAGCAGAAGCAAAAGCTTACCACTCGGGAGATCAACGCTATCATGCTCGTGACTCAAAAGTACTTGCGCTGGTCCGAGGTGCCCATCACCTTCGACCGATCGGACCATCTAGATCGGATCGCCTTCCCTGGGAGGTATCCTCGGGTGCTGGATCCGGTCGTGCGAGGGAGCATGCTAAAAAGGGTTCTGGTCGATGGAGGGAGCGGGATTAACGTCCTTTTCATCAAGACCCTGGACTAGATGAATATTCCACGTTCTGAGCTACGACAGAGATCATCTCCTTTCCATGGGGTAATCCCCGGGACGTCCGCAATACCACTCGGACAGATCTCTTTGCCCGTCACGTTCGGGACTAATGACAACTATCGGACCGAGAGTCTGAGTTTTGAAGTGGCTGATTTCGAGACGGCATATCATGCCATCTTGGGAAGGCCGGGGATCGCTAAATTCATGGCGGTTCCCAACTATACTTACCTCGTCTTAAAGATGCCAGGTCCCAATGGTGTAATCACCCTCCCTGGTGACGTTAAACAGTCCCTGCGACAGCGAGATCTGTGAGATGGCGCAGGCACTGGATTCATCTGCTGAGATGGAGAAGATCCGGTTGGAGGTCGCATCCCTTCAGGACGAAGAGGATGTCCCCGCCAAGAAGCATGCCAAAACATCCATCCAAGCAGCCGAAGAAACCAAGAAGATTCTATTGGACCCGTCTGATCCAGCCAAGATGGCCGTGATTGGGACAGGGCTCAACAGCAAATAGGAAGACGGGCTCGTCACTTTCCTCCGGGCCAACCAGGATGTGTTCGCTTGGAAACCTTCGGACATGCCCGGTGTTCCGAGGGAGGTGATCGAGCACTCTCTCCACGCCGATTTAAAAGACGGGTTACCAAGCAACGCCTACGAAGATTTGCACCGGATCGGAAGGACGCCATAAGAAGTGAGATCACCAAATTGTTGGCCGCTCGGTTCATCAAGGAGGTGTATCACCTCGAGTGGCTTGCCAATCCGGTCCTGGTGCAGAAGAAAAACAAGACATAACGGATGTGAGTCGACTACATGGACCTCAACAAAGCGTGTCCCAAGGATCCTTTTGGACTCCCCCGCATCGATCAAGTGGTGGATTCCACCGCCGGGTGCGAGCTCTTGAGTTTTCTGGACGCCTACTCAGGCTATCATCAGATGAGTCTGAAAGAGGAGGATTGCATCAAGACGTCGTTTATTACGCCTTTTGGTGCTTTCTGCTATATCACAATGCCATTCGGACTGAAAAACGCTGGTGCAACTTATCAGCGCACCATACAGCGGTGTTTTCACACTCAGCTCGGATGTAACGTGGAGGCATATGTCAATGACGTCGTCGTGAAAACAAAATCCAGATGGGATCTCATAACAGATCTGACCGAGACGTTCGAGAGCCTAAGGGCATTTCGGATGAAACTAAATCCCGAGAAGTGCGTTTTTGGGGTTCCGTCTGGTAAACTACTCGGATTCATCATCTCCAACCGGGGGATCGAAGCCAATCTAGAGAAGGTCAATGCCATCATTAAGATGAAACCCCCGACCAATCAAAAGGATGTGCAGAAGCTCACTGGATGTATCGTGGCACTCAGCCGATTCGTTTCCCGACTCGGGGAGCGAGGCATGCCTTTCTTTAGGCTCTTACGCTGACAAGACGATTTTCAGTGGACAGCGGAAGTGCAGCAAGCCTTTGAAGATCTAAAGAAGTTCCTCACCACGCCACCGGTGTTGGTCCCTCCCATGCCCTAGGAGCCCCTCTTACTCTACATCAGAGCAACGACTCATGTCATCAACAGCGCTTTGGTGGTTGAGCGAGATGAGGAGGGCTCCCTCCAGAAGGTACAGCGTCCGGTCTACTTCGTAAGCGAGGTATTGGGAGAATCCAAAACAAGGTACTCACAAGTTCAAAAGCTTTTGTATGCTATGTTACTCACATCACGGAAGCTCAAGCATTATTTTCAAGAGCATGAAATTTCGATGGTTACCTCTTTCCCGCTTGGAGATATACTCCATAATCGGGAGGCCACTGGGAGGATTGCCAAGTGGGCAGTTGAGCTTGGAGCCTTCGAAATAAAGTTCAAGCCTCGATTAGCCATCAAATCTCAAGCGCTAGCCGATTTCGTCGCGGAGTGGACAGAGGCCCAAACCCCAGCAGCAAAGGAGAATCACAAGTACTGGACAATGTACTTCGATGGTTCCCTCATGCTCAGCAGCGTGGGGGTTGGGATTTTGCTCATATCGCCGACTGGAAAGAAGCTACGCTATATCCTCTAGATATTGTTTCCCGTTAGCAATAACGCCGCTGAGTACGAGGCACTCATCCACAGGCTACGCGTTGCCATATCACTTGGCGTCAGGCGATTAATGGTGCGCGGAGATTCCCAACTCATGGTCAACCAAATTTAAAAGGAGTGGTCTTGTATTGGCGACAGCTTGGCGGCCTATTGTCAGGAGGTACGAAAGTTAAAAGACAAGTTCGACGGACTGGAGCTTACACACGTGCTCCGCTGCCACAACGAAGCAGCAGACAAACTAGCGTGGATGGGATCCACTCGGGCCCAGGTCCCGAGTGGTATTTTCGTCTAGGAGCTGCGCGCGCCGTTTATCAGGCTATCCCCTGCATCGGGAGAAGATCAACAGAAGTAGCCAGATACCGATGCCGAGGTACTATCAATTACTCCCGGGTGGACCCAGGCTTACTTATATTACCTTCTTCGTGATGAGCTGCCTGAGGATCGAAGCCTAGCCGAGTGCATTGCACGCCGAAGCAAAAGCTACAAGGTAGTCGAGGACGAGCTTTTCAGAAAAAGCAATTCCGGGGTACTAAGGCGCTGCATATCTGAGCAAGAAGGCAGAGATCTACTCAACGAGATCCACTCGGGGGAATGCGGGCACCACGCAGCAGCCAGCACCCTGGTGGGAAAAGCCTATCGGCAAGGTTTTTTTGGCCAACCGCGGTCACAGATGCAGAAGACATAGTACGCAGATGTGACGGGTGTCAGTTCTTTGCACGGTAAATTCACATGCCAGCGCAGAATCTACAAACAATTCCAATCTCTTGGCCCTTCGCCGTTTGGAATCTGGACATAGTGGGCACCCTCAAGCGAGCGCAAGGTGGATTCACTCATCTCTTTGTTGCCATTGACAAGTTTACCAAGTGGATTGAAGCCAAGCCGGTTGCTGTCATCATGGCGGCCAAGGCACGCGAGTTCTTCCGGGACATCGTCGTGCGTTTTCCTAATCGCATCATCACCGACAGTGGAGTTCAGTTCAAAAGCAGCGAATTTCAAGAATGGGGCGAGGTGCTGGGCATCAAGATCTGTTATGCCTCGGTGGCCCACCCAAGGAGCAACGGACAGGTTGAGCGCGCCAACGGATTGGTGCTACAAGGGCTCAAAGCCCGAATCTTCGATCGCCTGAAGCCTTACGCAACGCGCTGGGTCAAGGAGTTGCCTTTGGTGCTCTGGGGGCTCAGAACGACCCCAAGTCGAGCAACTGGGCAGCCACCCTTTTTCCTAGTCTATGGCTCGGAAGCGATCCTCCCGACTGAATTGAAGTTCCGGTCCCCTCGGGTCGCCGGTTACGACGATAATCAGTCGGATGAAGCAAGATATAAAGACCTCGATCGGCTCGAGGAAGTCAGGGAAGCAGCAATGATCCAGTCGGCAAAATACCAACAGGGCCTACGTCGCTACCATCAGCGCCACGTGCGGGGCCGTGCATTCTCCAAGGGAGATCTAGTCCTCCAAAGGAATCAGAAGCACGAGCATAAACTCTCCCCACTCTGGGAAGGCCCCTATGTAATCGCTGAGGTGACTCGCCCAGGGGCTTACCGGCTACAGCATGAAGACAGATCCGAAGTGCCCAATAACTGGAACATCGAGTAGCTACGTCGTTTTTTACTCTTAAAGTTTTGTATTCAAGCAGCATGTAATTAGTTTCCCTTCTTTTGACTTGCTACTCGGCCGTAAACGACCAAGCAGTAAGTTGGGGGCTACACTAAATAGTGTGCGAAGTCAACCGCACCCTATCTTATCAATAAAAGTTGTTTTCTCTTTATATGTGTTGGTCAAATTCGAGTGTTATGAAAATTCTTGAGTAATGGCGCTTCTATATCCCAATGACAACGTTTAGCTACTCCGTAGTTGCATGGGGAGAAAGCCAAGTGCTAATTCCTGACACTCGGGGGCTAGACCAGTCGACGGATGCGTTTCATAAAAAAGGATAAAGCGTATAATTCGGATAAACCGGATCACCAGTATTGAGGATCAACCAAGTGTTTCCTTTACAGATACATCTATAAGTCCAAGTTTTCAACTATATGAATAGCAGTCGGACGGACTTCTTGCAGTAATGCGCAGGCCTCCTCTCCGTGCAAGCAAATCCCTCCTTCACGGCTTCGCAGTCTAGACGGGGGAAGTTTGACTTCGCAATCGCGAGGCCTTGGCTGGTACACGTTATTGCTGCCTCCCGTGCAAAGACCTTGATCCGCTCAGGAAGGGCGTCGAGACGGGTCACCAGGAGGTTGGAATCAGTCGGCAGCTCTTCTTCGGGGTAGAGGCATTGGAGCGTTGGGACTATTCCCACCAGAGCTTGACGGCGAAGCTCATGGGAGGTTTTCACTTCATCGTCAAGAAGCTGGATTTGCGCCTTGGTCTTCTACCAGTTTTCTACATAATCAATCAGGTGTGACGTATCAGTCGGACTCCAGTGGGATTGAGCCAGGGAGAGCCAGTGGGGGGGAGTTACCTTCCAACTCTTTAGCTGACTTCGCGGCTTGAGTGTTGGCTTGGAAGACCTCTTCCTCCAAGGCCTTCTGCCTCTCCTCCAGAGCCTTCTGTCTCGCCACCAGTGCTATATTCGAAGGCAAGTCTCAGGGATTGTCATCCAAGGAGCATTGTTTTGATGAAAGTTTAGGACTATTCGGGATTCGTACCTCGGATGGTGTTAGACTCTTCCACGTGGCGGAACCGGAGTTTAGTAACTTCTTGTTGGAGCTCTGTGATCCGGCCGCGGTATTGTGACTTAGCGGCGTATAGCGCGTTGTCATATTCGTCGTGGGTCTTCAGCTCGCCCACTGTTTTCTCCACGCATATGGACTTCTGCCTCGACCTCTCTTTAATGCGCTGCATGGAGATGGGTGGAAGATTAGCGGGATTCCCCTTGTGCAAAGTGAGGATTCAAGCCATGGAAAGGTCTTACCTTATATATCACGGCTTGAGCCGCTACCATATTGTCCAACACTTCCCACTCTTCGGCCTCTTGCCTATCATCGACCTCATAGCCCTCCATCTCCTTCCTCCACTTCAATCGGAGGGGTGGAGTGTGAGCTTTGGCAGAGGGGCGAGGAATCTCCTCGATTTCTGGTTCCGAGCTTCTGAAGCGGAGCTCGACTTTCCTTTTTGCCGAGGAACGGCGAGTAGCAGAAGATGAGCCGGAGTCTTGGCGAGGTGCGGCATGCTGAGCCGAGTCCTTGGCGGATTGGGGCTTGGCTTGACGATCGGACTCTGAAGGCGCCGAGGCGGGCATCTCTATGCCATGCGAGCTTGGCAGTTCGTCATCGTCTTCGACGGGTTTTCTGAGAAACGTTTGAAGATTATTCAAGATGCAAATTCCTAGCGAATCACGAAGGAGAATAGCGTGAGGAAGTACCTTTGTGAAGATACAAAAGATTTAAACCCAAATCGGACACCCGAATCACTCGGGCCCGAGCTAGGAGGCTTCTCTGCCCCTCGACACGGCCGCTTGGTCGGCGGACTTTAGAGGCGGAGGACCTTGAGGTTGCCTCGCTTGGGCTGAGGGCGACCTCATTGCTGGGCGGCGGCGGCGCACGCGCGGGACATTGTCATCGTCGTAGTCCTCATCCGAGTCCCCTGAAGCGACCCCTTGCCTTTCTTGGCCGGAGGAGCACTAGTCGAGCCCTCAGCCGGACACTTGCGCAGTGCCTCCTTATGGTGCAGAGCTTCTGGGACCGGATGGGTGGAAAAGAAGGCGTCACGTCCCTGTGGCATGTCAGATTATATTAGTTCTGGCTCTGTTCTAAGAGACCGCGGTTGAGTTGAGGAGGATCTTCTCCTTACCGCTGGTGGCAAATACGTCAAGTGGTACGGAGCCGGGCACTCTGTGCGAACTATTTCCGAGCCTGGAGCGAAGAGTTTAGCCACTCGGCCGATGATTTCCTTCTGCGTGAGGTTTTCACTGGATTCCCGAGTGGCGTTTTGGGTCCCCGAGTACTCAAAGGCGAGATGCACCCTCTTCTTTATGGGTTGGACACGGCGCTGGGTCTAGTTCCAGACCACCCCAATGCCGGTCAACCCAGCAGACTTAGCTCTGTGGAAAAGAACAAGAAGTTCCTGCACTTGGCCTCCCTCGTCATCGGTGAGAGGAGAAGACCAGGAGGGATGGACTGTGGGGCACTCGCCGAAAAAGGAAGGGAGGGCTGGAGGTGAGTTAGCACAGTAGAACCATTCCGAGTGCCAGCCTTCCCTAAATTGAAACCCCGCGCCGCCGGCGGCCTTGGGGAAGTTCTTGTTGGGAAAAGGCTTGAGAAGGTAAAGGAATCTGAAATGGTTGAAATGAGGAGTAATCCCCAAATAGGCCTCACAGACATGGATGAAAATCGCAATCTGGATGATGGAGTTGGGGTTCAAATGCAAAACCTCGATCCCGTAAAAATGAAGTAATCCCCGAAAGAAAGGAGAGCAAGGAAGGCCGAAGCCACGAAGAAAGAAGGATTCGAAGACCACTACCTCGTCGGAACAAGGGGTGGGGCAGGATTCGTCGGCGGCGGCGCGCCAAGACACGAACCCTTCAGAGGGGAGCACGCCGATGGAAACCAGCTTCTGTAGCCTCCGTTCGGTCGTGATGGACTTCATCCACTCCTTCCCGCTTTTGGCAGCCTTAGGGGCGGCGGAGATGGTGGAGCCATTGCGATCGGAGACGGGTGGCGGCGGAGGTGTGTTGGCGATTCTTACGCTCAAAGAAATTAATCCGCAAGCGGATGGATATCGCTTGTAGTTTTCACCAGGAGTATTCCTAGAGTTATCGAATCCACAGGGAACGAGGGTTTCAAAGAGATAATCCTCTATATCTTAATTATTTAAAATACCAGCCAGCCTAGGTAACAGGGGTTAGGATAAATGAAAAGACCGGGACACACACACACACACACGATAAATATTCACACAAAGAGATAACTACACTAGCTAGATAGACAGTTGGGAGGACAACGCGACAAGTTTAATAAGTTCACAAAGTAGTGTGATTCAGTTTAATTGAGCGAGCTTAGGATAATCAACTATTGGTCCACTTGATATTCGTCGTCGGAGCTAGGGTACTCACTACCACTCGCTATCCTGAATTGGAATCCCGAATGGTTATGATCGTTCCGATTTGGCTCTACTGGTCTGAAGCCGGACGCTGTGGGTTACGCACGAGATACTAAGTATCTACGGATGGATAGGGCTGTCACCACCTACCACCTACTACATATATGTGGGCCCGGGTGTAAACCGAGTTAGTCCTAGCCTCAGACACCACGTCTGCGACTATTCCTAATCAATCTTCCTCAGTACTAAAAGAAGTTGATCTAGGTTCAATATCTAGCTCTAACAGTATATGAGTGAGAACCTAAACTGATTCCAGACGAGTATAAGCTACCGGTAAAGCAAATCCGCACAACTCATTTATGCAGATATACTCAGCTCAAATAAAGTTCAACACTATAGTAATGAATAAAGTAGTCTTACCAATTGAAACAATTAGGAAAGGATACAAGAGCAATTACCCGAATTCCCGAAGACTCTTTCGGAACTCCGAGCGAAACTCGACTTGACTCTATCTCCCAACTTCTACTAACTAAGAGCTACTCTACAAAGTGGAATTAAGAGGTGAAAGTGTTGTGGTGTTGTGTTACAAGTGAGGAGAGGGGGTCTATTTATAGTGTTGCGCAGCCAACCGGGATGCTCCACGTGTAGGGACACGTGTCATCCATCCCCTCCTCCAGAAGGGAACCCGAGGGGCTCACTCACTGGTCGGCCGGCCTAGGTGGGTCAGCCGACCCACCTCCTTCGTCTCCCGGCCGTGGATTTTGCATGGGATGTTCCATTGATGGTTTAGATCTTCTCCCAGAGTCGGTTTGGCAGTTGGAGACCGGTAGCATTGGGTTCCTTTGGAATCCTATGCTTAACTTGAGGATTACTCCTCTTTCTGGATGAAACCGACTGAAATAAATGGCTTGGATGTACTCTAGAATCTCTTGTGGATGTCTCGGTGCAATCCTGGCCTGACTGGGTGAAGGAGCTAGGTCGGCCGGCCTAGGGTGGGTCGGCCGACCCACTCTTTTGCCCGGCTTGGTCCCATTTTCGCTCAGTAAGTTCCTGCATGCAAAATACTACCACAACTCATGGAACTTTATTAGAATAATTAAAATACTAGTATAAACCTTGATTTTACCTCGAAAAGCCGGAATTCCGGAATATGTTGATGTATAAAATTGGGAGAAGCTAACAGACTGGCGCGAAAAGTGAGCGAGGTGAACTAATTTCGTTCTCCTGTTCCTAACTTATTGCAACGAGCAGTGTTTCGCATTCTGGGCCGGGCCTTAGTCTAGCGCTGGTTGCGGCCTTTCCGCGGGGGGCTTGGATGATCACTCGGCTGGCCTAGTGATTCCCTCCGAAAGGTTTGTGTTGTGCGCCGAGTGCCGGTCTAGGAGCGGATGAGCCTAGTTACTCGGATGAAGCGATGTTGTGGGTTCGAGGTCAGATCAAGAAGAGGCAATGTTGCAGATTAAAGCGAAGAAAAGGACACTTGACTCTCCAAAAGATCTTCATTAAAAGGCACTTAGGCCTAATTTCATTTTTCCACGGCGCAGCACATCGAGCTAAGGCTTGTCGCTGGCTCGCGAAGGAGCAAAACAAGAAGCCCCCCCGGTAGGAGGACTTCAATATCCCCTGTCGGCGAGGAGGGCTGCGACCAGTGCGTCCTTGAGGGGGAAGCGCACCTTGTGGAGTCGTGGGAATCCGTGGATTAAAACCCTAATGGATTCTTTCACGCGGATCTCCGCCTTCATCAGGGCGAAATTCCGCCAGAGCTCATCCTCGAAGGCTTTGGCGGCGGCTTCTTCCTTATCCTTCGCGCGGGTCTCGGCGATCCACATCTCTATCATCTCCATGATATTCGCCATTGCTCTCGAAAAAGAAGAGGGCGGGGGTTTCCAGTGTCGCCGAGAAGATGAAGACTCGAAAACTCGAAAGCTGGTGGTGAAGTAGTACTCTGCCCCTAGGATTTCTTTTATACGCGGAGAAAGTTCAAAGGGTGAGCCTTGTAATCCGTTTCAAACACAGTAAAAACCATCATGGCGATGGGGCGGAAGTGGACACGGATACGGTTTCCGACGGAAGCGCGTGTCGTTCTGGCTCTGTGAGAAAAGGGCGCAAAAACGCTTCGCCTCCCCCTAATTGGGCTTGGGCTAAAACTGCAAAGGGCAATCCCCTTAACAGGCTTTCTTAACACGACGCTAACGGTGACAATGTGTTAAAATCGAGCCTAATCCGGCCTCGGTACACCCTAGAGGGCATATGACCGGCAGCGCGAAAATTAAAAGTATTTCACGGCATACCCCATGTTGGGTCACTAGCCAACTTCGCATGCTCGAGGTTGGGTGTTGGTGAAATTTGGGTATAATTTCGGAGGTATGCCCTTTATAGGGTCGCTAGTTGTACACCGCTACCAGGGTACAAATGCCTCTCGACCAAATTGCATCCAATCGGTACGCCCCGAGGGGCCTATGCTAATCCCTTCTCTGGTTGGGATAGGTACCACTGGGCTGAAAGGTGCGCCCCATGCTGGGCCGAGTGCTAGTTCTTACAAGTTAAGGCTAGGCGCCTGACGTCGAAATTCTTTGCAACATCTAATTACAGCATGCTGCAAGACAGAAGTTGTAATGACGTGGCCTAAGGCACGCCCCATGATGGGCCGATCGCTGCTTTTGCATGGCAGGAGTGGGTGCCAAGTAGCCGAATTCATCTGTTGAGCGATGTGCCCAATCGACCGAGTGAGCTGGAGTTTGGTATTGCCAATCTAGGCGTTGTTTCAACACAAAAACTTAAGATTTCTTGAGTCCTTTACAATCTCTGTTCAGATTACAGGAGATATTGGCGAAGCCAGTCGGCCGGGAATCTGACTCGATCTTAAAGCACTCGGGGGCTACTGCGGACTATATGGGCCCCGGGTATCCTCTAGAATGCCCATAAAGGAGCAGATAAGGGGCCATCCAAGTCGACCGGTTAAGGATAAACACCACTCGGGATATGCGCGCCTTGAGCTCCAAGGAAGTTCTCGAGGATATAATCTATCTCCATGTAATTAGCAGGTCAGAACATGCATGACATGTGACAATATAACAGAATTAGCTAGCGCATGCCGCGTGCTATCCTGTAACTCTATCTCCCCCTACACTATATAAAGGGAGGGGTATAGGCCATCGGCACACACATATAGAATCATCATAAACGACTTATAGCATCATCTTGCATCCCGCATTTTGATCCACCATATAATCCCAGAACACAGGAAGTAGGGTGTTACCTCCTCCGTTGAGGGCCTGAACCTGTATAACCCTGTCTTGTGTTACCATCTGGCTTAGTTCCTCATTAGCGTCCCCTCGTACAAATTCATTGCCGGCGGTGACCCCCCAGTTAGTCACCAGTCGACAAATACATAATGTCTTATTGCTAGTAATGGTTTTGCTATCAATATGTTACAAGGGCAGGAAAAAAGAAGTTTAATTGTACTATTTTTGCAGAGAGTATAACCGTAGCAAACATGATGTTTCACCAAATAAAACACAGTGTTTCACATTTTTCAAAATGTTGTTTCAAGCCAAATTGTATTCCATCTTCCTCACGTAGCTTCTTTCAATAAAGTGCATGACTACCAACACATAAGTGAGTAGACCTGTTCAAAGGCCGGGTTGGGCCGGGCTTCATGCCGAGCTTGAAAAAGTCTGGTCCCGTGGCACCAGGCTCGAGCCCGACCAGGCACGTCGGGCCTTATTTTTAGTTCCAAGCCCGGCCCTAAGCTCAAAAGCCCAGTCCGATGCCTGCAAGCCCGGCCTGGGCACGACTTAAATTATGTTGTTGCTGGGCCCGGGCCTGGCACAACACGACGGTCGGGCTTCGTATTGTGGCTCGAGCCCAGCCCGATGCGCTGGTCGGACCGGGCTTTCTATGATCGGTCTATCTGTGAGCATCTCAGGCCCGTAATTTAGGAGTTTAAAGTTTTGATATAGATGACCGTACGAAAGTCATCATGATACAAGGGTTTTCTCGATATCCTTGGAACCGTGGCGATGATGATGATATCACTGAAAAATGGGCTCTCGAAGCCCATTTAGTGACCCGGGAGTCGAGAAGGGACATGTGGTTAGGTTGGGTGTCGTGTTTTTGTTTTTTGTCTTTTTCTAAGAGAGGTTTGAGTGTAGATCATTACGTCGGCTATTGAGTTTTCGTTCATGGCCTGGGGTGACCCGTCACTGACGTGGCTTACAAAGGTAACGAGTCTTGTGTACAACTGTCCCTGCAGTTCTAAGTGACGGGACTAGTTAAAAGTCGTGACTTATGATCTTTCATAGATGGCGGGTCCTTAACCGGATCTAGTCCGAGGCTACATAATTGACGGTTTGTCTATAGACCCATCACTAACGTTTTTTTAGTGACGTGTCCAAACAATCCATCACCTTTGTGTTGTTTTCTTTGTGTGATTTTCACATAGCGGGTGCATGATGGCGGTGCTGACAAACAGCAACAGTAGCCAGGGCCAAGGAGAAGAGAAGGGAAAGAGCGGCTGGAGAGAGGAGAGGGCGGTAAGTGAGGGTTCTGTTGAGTCGGCGCTCCACGACAGACTTGGTGTGTAGGGCACACGGATGTAGTGCTCCGATGGGCTCCGAAGGCGGGATCTGGCCTGCGATGGGGAGAGACGGCGGAAGGTATGGCCGGTGGCGAGGTGATGGGCGCCGACCAGTGGAGGGGAGAAGTGGGAGAGGGTGAGCCAAAGAGGCGATGGATAGATGGCCAAAAGAGGCTAGGGTGCCGCATGGCGCACTACAGGAAAAGGATATAGTTTCGAGTGCCCAAACGTCAATCGACGGCCATAACAGACCCGTCGACACAGTACACTCTGTCTCGATAGCCATAGTAAGACCGTCGATAGAGAGCAGCATGGCTGCTTAGTCTCGACGGCCAAAAAAAAACCGTCGAGTGCTGAAAGCCAGCCGTCAGGGCAGCCGAACGGCGTTAGCTCTCTCGACGACCCAACGTTATGCCGTTGAGACACTACTTTTTAAATATACAATTTTCTACCTATATATTACAGTTTAATTGATATTAATTATTTTTAAAGGAGAAAAATCAATGTAATGATTTTTTCATGTTACAACATTTGATAAGTTTTGATTGGTATTTGAAATTGTAATTTTTGAAATTAAATTATTCTGTATAGTAACTAACGAAACACCCGAAACCGTACGATAACCTCTAACATAGACGGAAAACACCCCATTTGATAGTGTTCGTCGTGTTAGATGCTCTGAAATTTTTTATATTTTCGCTGATGATTTTGTTTGATACACAAACGTCAACGCATTGTTTTTGAGCAGCAACAAATTTTGTTTTGTATTTTTAGAAATCAATTTACGTCGGGTTGACCGCCGAGTGTAGCAAAGCATAAAACCCTTGAGATAAGAAGTTGTCTCGACGGTTTGACAAATAACCATTGAGACTGATGCACTCTCTCGAGTGCAGTCAAAGGAAACCGTCTAGTATACGTTGTCTCGACGGCTATTGTGTATCCAGCCGTCGAGAGAAGTGTGACCTCACGGGTGCCAGCAATTATACTTAGTATCGACGGTCACATGGTTGCCGTCGAGTTAGATTTGCTTTGTGTTGACGGCCTCCACGGAGCCGTCGAGTTAGGGCATCTATGTGTCGATGGTCACCATAGAGCCGTCGAGTGAGTGCACCTTACACGGCCCAACGGTTACACTTAGTGTCGACGGCGACCACTGAGCCGTCGAGATAGCTCTCCTCTGTGTCGACGGTTGACCTAAAGCCGTTGAGATATGTGTTATAACTCGACGGCTTTATCGTGGCCGTCGAGTGATTGAGTGTTTTAACCGTCGTTGCGGTGGGACTTAGGCACATTTGTGCCTAAGTCCCACAGCCCGAGCCCGCCCCTATCTCCTCATTGCCGCCGCAGCTTCGCTCCGCCGCCGCCCGGCTCGTTTACTGCGCCTCCGGTTCCGCCGCCGCCGCGCACCCACGCACGCGCGCGCCGCGCCGCCGCCCGGTTTCCCGCCGCCTCCTCTGTCGGCGCCGCCTCGGCCCGCCGCCTCGCTGAAGCCCCTCGCCCCACGCCGCCACCGCCGCCTCGGACGACCCTCGCTCGCGCCCGCCTCTGCCTCTCCTATGCCGCCGCGACGCCCCTCCTTCCCTCCTCATATCCGACGCCGTCCCCATCGTTGACCTTTGATGTATGAGGTAATCACGCCTTTTTTTCCGTACATGCTGTGTAGTGTCGACGGCCATGCATCATTAGTCGATAGTAATATTGATTTAGTTATAATATTATGCAAATAATATAAATTTAAATTAGTTTAGAATAACTAAATAATATGGAGGAAATGTACAATTAATAATTTTTGTTTACTCTTTTGTAGGTTAATTCAGTGAATAAATTAGTCAATTAATTAATAAATAAAATAAATTAATGAAATATTAAAATAAAATGAAAAAAATTGTTTTAAATAATTTGTTTTGTACTATTAAGTAATTAGTAATTATTTTGTGCGATTGATTGTTGATTGATTATTATTTCGTAAATGTTATTTATTACCTTTTTTAGTTAGGTAATATATTAGGCTTACTAATATTTTGTCCGCATGAGTATTTTTCGATTGTGACCTAGCCGTATGTCACCCATTCAGAAACGGCACAACTCGTATGGAACACGAACGGTGATTCGTTTTGTTTTCATACGAGATGTGATAAGCGTTTTCGAATCGTCCAGTGGACTGCCATCTGTGGGCATCCCAGTGGACAGCCCACGAATGACCGTTCGAGCGAAATTCATTGCGACACATGTGATAAGAGGTTGTCCTGTGCATAACATAAGTGCCCGGTGGTTTTAATAACCCTCCTGGACCATCGTTGCACTGGAGAACCCTTAGGGTTATGCTGCCGAAATTTCGTCTCGAACCTATCGGTGTTGCAATGAATTTCGCTCGAACGGTCATTCGTGGGTGGGTCTGTCATGAAACCCCCTTGAAATATGTATTATTACTTTATTTCAACACATACCATTAACTAATAAGTCTATATTAGTTTTAAGGGTTCGGGTTCTGCTGCCCCAGCAGCAGCTCATGCGCACGAGGGAGGGGACACATCGGGCAGCCAGGAGGCCAACTTCGTCAACAACTTGTTCGATGGCGCTCCCCCGTTGTTTACCCAACCGTCCCTACCCTCTTCAGGAGATCCTCCGTCTAGCGAGCATTAGGTGACTAGCTAGCTGATGATATATATGTTTTGGTTATCGTACGATTGTGGTTGCTATGTTGCAATATGTGTATGTCGTGCGGGCCATTTGGATCGTTTGTTGGCTAATAGATGTGAATTGTGTGCCTTTTAATTATTTGAGTGCATTTGAGCTTGTCAATTGTGATCTTGTCGCATGTGTGTGGCAAATGGGATATATATGCATTGTGGGCTTTTGGGTTTGCAGGTGCAGCAGCTGCTGCTGCTGGGAGCAACAGCTGCTGCAGTTTTCTGGATTTTTTTACAAAATTAAAACAGTTTTTTTACTGCATAGTCATACTCTCGACGGCCGTCAGTAAGCCGTCGAGACTACACAACATCGGGCAAGGTAGTCTTGACGGCACTCACACGGCCGTCGATACTACGCAACATCTGGACATGACCTCTCTCGACGGTTTTTCCTATGGCCGTCGAGAGTACATGACTAGGGAAGGCTGGGTTGGTGGGCTCCGCTTTTGCTTTATCTCGACTGTTCGTTAGTGGCCGTCGAGACTGAGTCCGTCGCACGGTAACGGCGTCTGGTGCACTAAACTCGACGGTTTTTAAGATAGCCATCGAGAGAACTTATCTCGACGGCCAAGCCGTCAAGATAATGTCCCTCTCTCGACAGAGTTCTCTCGACGGCTGAGAATAGTATCCCGATGGCTTGTGCGCTTTGTTCGATGGTTTTGACACTCGAAACTATTAACGTTTCCTGTAGTGGCGGTGGCGTCCTTGGAAAAAGATGATGTGGCTGGTTTGACAGGATGGAGGGAGCATGTAATGGCTCGCCCGCATGCCAGTGAAGCCACGACATACCATTCCTGCCACATACTAGTTCGGTGCCTCCGAGGCAAAGCAAAGGGTGTGCCAAAGCAAGGGCAAAAATGTTACAATTGTAAAACAATCGTCGCACACACGCAAACACAATCACAATAACATGCGACAGATTTAGAGAGAGGAAAAGGCAGGCATAATAATCTTTATTGATAGATATATCTTGTGTACAAGGAGTTTCATATATATAGCCTGGTCTATATTTAGTTTTCCCCATAATACCTCTAGGGTTTGGGATGGACTTCCGGCTCATAAACCACCTAGGGTTATAACACTCCCCCTTGGGCTAAACCACGATATGCCAATGCCACATTAAAAACTCTATCCAAAAACCCAGTGGAAAAAAAAGGATTGGAGCACACGCATGCCACACCACGTTATTGCCTCATTAAAAATCTTATTATGAGAAACTTCAAGAAAACTCATGTAAGGGAAAAAGAGTGCAATACCAGATCTGTAGGATTATTACAGGCTCTTGTTCAGGGACTCTCCCCCTAGACTTTGCAACTCGCGAAATCGCCTCATTCCTATCCCATGAACACATTTACAGAATGTCGAGGTAGGCAACTCCTTAGTGAATAAATCTGCCAGATTATCACACGACTTCACTTGAACTATATCAACTTCACCACTCTGGTAGAACTCGTAAGGATAAAACAATTTAGAAGCAATTTGCTTTTGTGATATTACTCTTAATATGACCTGTTTTCATTTGTAATATGCAGGCATGATTATCTTCATGAATAATAGTGGTGGTATCAATGCCACATAACTTCTGGATGTGATTTACCTTTCTCCTCAGCCATACACAGTCACGTGCAGCTTCATACAATGCTATTATCTTAGAGTGCTTAATTGATGTAGCCACAAGTGTTTGCTTACATGATTTCTATGAAATCGCGGTGCCATCGTACAAGTAAACAAATCCAGTCTGAGACTTAGCCATATGCGAGTCAGACATATATCACGCATCTGTGTATCCCACCATGGTATTGGGTTCGGTCCTCCCATAAAACAACCCGAGATCCTGTCTACCTTGCAGATACCTAAAGACAGTTTTAACGTCGGCCCAATGTCTTCTAGTCGGAGCCGCGCTATATCTAGCCAACAAATTTACGGCAAAAGCGATATCAGGCCTAGTACAATTGGCTAGATACATTAGTGCACCGATGGCACTAGGGTAGGGAACTTTTGGCCCCAATAATTACTCATTCTCTGCCTTAGGTCTAAAAGGATCTTTGTCCACTTCAAGCGACCAGACTATCATGGGGGTTTTCAAGGGATGTGCTTTACTCATATTAAATTTCTCTAATACCTTCTGAGTACAGGTAGTCTGGTTCACAAAAATTCCTCCTAACAAATGCTCAAGCTGCAGGCCTAAGCAAAATTTGGTTTTACCCAAATCATTCATTTCAAACTCCGTCACTAGGTGAGCACTAGCTTCACCGATGTCCTCTTCTATCTCGATGATATTCAGATCATCCACATAATATAGACAGAAATAATACAAACTCCATTCAGGGATTTCTCTATAAAAACACAGCGACAATGATCATTATTCATGTACCCCTTCTTCAGGAGGAACTCACTCAGTCGGTTGTACCACATCCTTCCCGACTGTTTTAGCCCATATAGCAATTTTCTCAACTTGATGCTATATAAATTTCTATCTGCTTGATTCGGGATTTTTATTCCTTCAGTGACTCTCAAATAAATCTCCAAATCTAATGAACCTTATAAATATACGGTCACCACATCCATTAACTGCATTTCTTAATTCATAGTTGCTGCCAGAGATAGTACCGGAAGATAATTCCACTCATGACCGGATAGTAGGTCTCATCATAATCAATACCGAGTCTCTGCGTGAACCCTTGTGCCACAAGCCTCGCTTTAAATTTCACCACCTGGTGATTTTCATCCCGCTTCCGGATGAACACCCATTTATCTCCTACTAGGAGTATCTTGGGAGGAGTTGGCTCTATAGAGCCAAACAGTTTTCTCTTATTTAGCGAGCGCAGTTCGGCCTCAATTGCTTCTTCCCATTTTGCCCAGTCAGAGCGCTTCTGGTACTCTGCCATGGTCTTAGGTTCTGGGTCTAATTCCAAAGATTCAGCAATCTCTGAGTCAAAATATGTGTCGACAACAGTGGACTTTCCTTTATATAACTCTCCTGAACTAATATAGTTCATAGAAATTTTCTCATTCAAATCCTCCAACTCTTCGTGATTTACCAACACGATGAGGTCAGAGCCTTCCGATCTCCTAGCGCCTGAGTGTGCGCGCGCATGGTCGCTGGGTCTGCCACCTCCAGGCTAGGTGCCACCTTCTGGGTGGTATTTCTTGACATCAGGTCGATCTATCTCTCCCGACAAGGGCAATTAGCCTGCACCGATTCTTTACTTTTGCGGACGTCTCCGCGAGCTAGAATCACGTGCACCCGGATCTCTACCCCTCTTTCCAGTAAGAGAGATTTGAGTGGTCTGCTGGGGTAACTCCACTCTTTCCGATGCATTTACTGTTGGTATATGCGACTTCGTTACATCTTTTATAGTCGGTGAAAGCATCTGGTAGTTTATTTGCAATATGTTGCAAATTAATAATCCGCTGAATTTCTAGTTCAATATCCTTTGTGCGTGCGTCTAGGGCCTAGATGTCGCAGACATTCCAATCTAGTTCCCGACATTCCTTATGGTGGTAATTCTCCCCCCTAATGTTGGGAAACTGCCCTCATAAAAAATACAATCAACGAACATCACCCTATGAAAGTCACCTGTCATAGGCTCGAGGTATTTTATAATAGACAGAGTATCAAATCTGACATAGACCCCTAGTTTCCGGTGGGGACCCATGGAGGTCCGCTGTGGTGGTCAGATCGGCACGTACACAGTACAGTTAAACTTACGCAGATGGGAAATACAAGGTTGTTTTCACGCACTCACTCGATAGGGGAGGTTTAATGGTGTGCAGTCGGTCTGAGTTTAATTATTTCTGCGGCATGCAAAACAGCATTACCCCAACAACTGGTTGGGAGTTTACAATTTTGTAGTAAAGGTCTCACAATTAATTTAATCCTCTTTATCAGTGATCCTGTCAGGCCATTTTGGGTGTGCACATGTGGTACAGAGTGCTCTACAGTTATGAGTATGGCCATGCAATAATCATTAAAGGCACACGAACTGAATTCCGCGGCATTGTCCAACCTAATGGACTTAGTCCTTTCTTCAGGAAAGTCGGCCTGTAATTTAATGATTTGGGCAATAATTAGCAAAAGCATGGTTCCTTGTAGACAGTAGGCATACATGGGACCATTTAGTAGAGGCATCTAAGAGTACCATAGAATATCTGAACGGGATAGAAACGGACAGAATCGGTCCGCAGATATCGCCTTGAATTCTCTCTAGGAAATTCGGTGACTCATCCTGGACTTCGAGGTGAGAGGGTCTAATGATCAACTTCCCTTTGGCACATGTGGGACACATGGAAACTTCAGGTTTCGAAAATTTTGATAACTTCAGTGTATGACCTACAGAATTTTTAACTATCCTTTTCATCATGCTCAGACCAGAATGCCTTAGACGATCGTACCAGATCCAATAGGGGTATAGGGTTGCTAATTCAGATTCCATAGCAATGTAAGGAGAGGGCTTTATATAAGTATATATAGGCCAGACGAAAGAGAAGGAAGTTTCTCCACTACACGCTTATCACATCCATCTTTTATCGTCATAAGCAATAATTTTGCCCCGCCATCAAGATCTGTCTCAATATGGAAGCCGTTCATGTAGATGTCTTTAAAGCTTAGGACGGTATGGGTTGATTCCGGATACAACAATGCATCCTCGATCGTGATGGTGGTACCCTAGAGGAGAGTGATTGTAGCTCGACCGGAGCCAACAATCCTAGCATTGCTTCCGACAATCGTATTTATACTCCCATCCCTCTTCTGGAGGTTTTGAAAATATTTCGTCTCCCTAAATATCGTATTAGTGATGCAACTGTCTACCAGACAAAGCTCTTCCTCCATTCGAGCCAAGGGAGTAAATTCTATGTCATACGAGTATATCATACAACCAATCAGGATATAATCTTTAACAATCACAAGCTTAAATTAAAAGCCAACAGCATAATAAATAAGTAAAGTGATTAAACCATCTCATGACAAAGTGAGGTCCTCTAGGAACTTACAAAGACATAGAATTAAACTGTTTAACTAAACATGACGGTAAAGTGTTCTCCAGAAACTAAGCAAAACACGGTGACTATATAGTAAATATAATGCCCAACATAGATAATTTAATGCATATCGCCGTATGCATCTTTGAGCTCCATGCCATGGAGGTCGTCCTCATCGTCAGATGCATTGGCCTCTTGCTTCGGGCTATCAACGGCCATCTTATCGTCGCTCTTCTCCTCTTACTGAGAAGCTTCCAGCTGAACAACGTGCACCTCGGACTTGAGTTTCTCTTTCTCGCCATCTTTGTTGGCTTACTGCTGGTACAGCTCAACAAGGTGCTTTGGGGTTCGGCAAGTCGGTGACCAATGGCCCTTGCTACCACAGCGGTAACACGGCTGTGAGGCTTGATGCGACTTATCTTCAGGGGTTTTCTGCTGGACTTTCCCTTTGCCTTTCCCACCTTCCTTTTCCTTTCAATTTTCTTCTGCACACCGAGGCGGTTGCCTTGGCCCTTCTTCCCTTTTCCCTTTTGGCGATGCCTACCGCCAGAAGAACTCTGAGCATTGGCGTGTGCTTCAGGCGCACCCTTGGTCCCCGTGGGACGAACTGAGTGATTCTTCATGAGAATCTCATTATGCTTCTCCGCTTCCAACCGAGTCGGTATAAGGTCAGAGTGTTTAGTGAATTTGCGTTGACGATACTGCTGCTGGAGTATAATCATAGAAGGGTGGAAGGTGCACAAGGTCTTATTTATCATCTCCTCCTGCGAGATTTCGTGTTCACAAAACTTCAATTTTGAAGTGACCTTGTAGATAGCAGAATTATAATCGGCCACAGTCTTGAAATCTTGGATAATAAGGATGCCACATAGGTATGATTACAGTTCATTCAAAGTACGAATTTTTTTTTCTGCGGTATGAACATGCCATACAGTGCATCAGCTAGCGACTAGCTGGGCCATATAGAAACACGCACGCCTTGTGATTAGCCCTTATAAATTGCAGCATCATGCCACTTTCTCAGCAGCAGTGTAAGCTGCAAGGCTGTCGGCACGAAGCAGGATGAAGACGAAAGAGAGGACGGACACAAAATCCTGGACCAAAACACAGCGAGATCCATGCAGAGAGACTCGCTGCTTTGCTCCTCTTTCCCGGACAAGCTCATCCGACACAACGCGTCCGCGAATCTTTTGCCGGATCGCAATCCCTCGCCGATCGAACCAATACATAGGGGAAAAAAAAACCTACGTGTTTCTGTACGATGAAGTATTATCTTTTATGCCACTGCCGTCAAACTCTGTCAGTTTTTATCGTTAACAACGTCCATAGTACCTCAAATACCCTCAATACCCATGTGTACGACATCCTCACTCTCAAATCACATGGCAGAGGAGTGGGCAGCGGGACTCTGCTAAGGACGGCGTGACGGTGGAGGGCGGCATGATGGGCAGCGCGACGGTAGAGGACACGAGTGTATGCTTTAACGACTTTAAGGCATTGTTGCCTCACTATATGGGAATATATACCCTGTTTTACCGGTACGTGGTTCCGACGGGTTTTCAACATCGGCATAACAAGCAATATTCAAATTTTGGTTCTTCCTATAGAACAGGACAAGATCCATGTTTTTACAAAGGTATCGAATGATAATTATTTATTCCATTCTAATGCCACCTCGTAGGCTCTACATTATATCGAGCTAACAAATTCATGTCAAATGTTGTGTTACTGTTTGGAAGATACATAAGTTCTTCGATTACAGGAAGGCAGGGAACTTTCTACCCTACTATTTCCTCCACCCCTTCCCAAAATATGAATGGGTCTTTATCCTTCTTCAAATACCTCCCAATCATCGGGGTTCTGGAGGAATACGCTTTTCCAAAACCGAAACTTTAAAGTAAACTCTAATTATAGGCCGATTGGTGCACTAAAATCCCATAATAGAAATGCTTGAGTTGCAAGCCTAAGAAAAAAATTAGATTTACCTAAGTCCTTCGTTTTAAATTCATACTTCAAATATGTTAATGCTTCTTTTAATTTTTTACTTCGTTACATATAGTGACTTTCAGAGTATCACTCTATATATTTCTATCAGCTCAATCTTTATTTCGAATAATGATACTTGATGTATCCTCACATACAAGTCCGAATTAAAGTCTCTTTTTATATATTAAGTAACAACATATTTCAATTAAATTTCACTCACAACTTTAAGTTGAGCACTACCAATAATGAGATAAAAATCTAAAGGTATCCCATGACGAGGGAATAGATTCTTATTGAAACCTGGAACTATCGGCCGCATCGTGTACCATACCATTCGTTATTCTCGTTTTTCTTCTAGAGATAGATATTGATATTGGATGTTGCTCTATTCTTAAATTCCCCTAATAATCCATATTTTATGGCCATTTCTTTGTGAAGTGCGTCATGCACTTATACTCTCTCTACATCGTCATTTCCCTTCACGGGAGCAAGTTAGTCTAGATGCTATCGCTGATATGAGCACATATTCTAGCCTAAACTTTCATGTTTTAATTCCTATAAGAAAATATTCAAAAGTAGGAGTGTCTCACTAGTAGAGTGCTCTCCAATTGCCAGGTCTCAACTCTCAACCGGGTCTCCCCTTCTTTACACGGAACATTTCGTGAATGGTTATAATAATCCCTCTTCTCCATTTTACCCCAAGCGTCTCCGGGTACTTTGGGTTGAAGGAACCAGACTTTCTGTTCTATTCTGAGCCCTTATAATAGGTTGAGGGGAGCGTTCGATTCTTGTTGGTACTACAGCCCTCTCTGATGGATTACTTCTACTAATGCAACTTAGTAACTCTTCATGTCACAAAAATGATAAGTCAGTTTCATTTCTAACTTCACATATGTTTCAATAGCTTTCTAGACTTTTTTTGTTACTATACTAGCGGAAGGGTCATGCATGAGAATTCTTTATATTAGCCACAAATTTTCCTGACATTAATATTTGAGGGTTATAATTCCCCCTAATGATGAAAAAAAATATCCTCGTTAATGGTTGTATGGGTACACATACTTCAAATTTGAAAAATTTTAATTATGACCCTTTGCACACTAATTGGATGTCTTAGAACTACTTGTCCTTTTGCACAAATTTGATAAAGGTTGCACTTTGTAGAACTGCATGTCTAACCCATTTCTCATAAATTAGAACTATACAAGATTAACTAGACTAATATATTAATTCTATTAATGCTTATTCTAGTCCATTTTCCAAGTGGACATGCTATGCTAAGCGCTTTGCTTCAATTCCTATTATCGAATGCATTTGAAACAAATTCAGTAGCATTGTGCATTGCAGTGGACTTGATCACATGATGAATCGAGAAGATATTCCTTAATTCAAATGATATAGGAGATCTTCTTTGCTAATGCATCATTCCTTGTGTGAAAGCAAACTCGACCACTTCAAGGAAGGGGAAAATTGTCTATTTGCCATCCCCAAGAGTGACCACACCCTATTTGCCACCCCCTAGGTTGCCATCTCTTATTTGCCATCCCAAACAATGCCACCACCTATTACATGCCATTTTCACCCCATTTCCACCATTTTCACTATTTTCCTACCATTTTCTCCCCTTTTCCATTCTTTTCATCTTTCTTCTTCGGTTCCGGCTGATGAGGACATCGCTAGCTCACATCTAGAAGAGTCTATTTGCATGCAAGGTCCAATGACGCGCTCGTGCTCGACGCCTTGGACAAAAGGTGAATTCGTTTCTTAGTCAAATTAATTATTTGATTACAGAACGAATGATACTACCTAATGATTTTTGCTTACTTCACTTGATAA
This sequence comes from Raddia guianensis, assembly GCA_036346415.1. Lineage (NCBI taxonomy): Eukaryota > Viridiplantae > Streptophyta > Magnoliopsida > Poales > Poaceae > Raddia > Raddia guianensis. The sequence goes on along the minus strand of CM070543.1, from coordinate 13,676,878 downwards.
TAATCTTCCACGGATTTGCCTCCTTGATTCAATCTTTGCATTCTATTAAGCACATCCCTCTCAAAATAAGAGGGAACAAACCTTGTTCTCATCAAGCGTTTCAAATCATTCCAAGTGTGGGGAGCTCTATTCCTTTGAAGGATCTAACTCCACCAAATATAGGCATAATCAACAAACTCCTTTGGTGGCAAGACGCTTTTCGTCGGTCTTCTGGATAATGATGACAATTGAATTTTTGTTCGACTTGCAACTCCCAATCGAGATATGCTTCAGGGTTAAATTTTCCATCAAAGCTAGGGATAGAAAATTTGATCTTCCCAAGAGGGTCATCTCTTCTTGCTTCTTGGCGATGATGTGCATGTCCTGCACGCTCTCCCATACCCTGGCGGTTTTGTGCAAGACGCCGCTGATCACGCCCCATATGCACATCTTCATTTTCAGCAACAAATTCACCATTTTCGCCCTCATTAGCAGTCTCTTGAAATGCAGCATTTAGATTCTCCCTTGGACGAAGTGGGGCAGCCGCTGCAACATGATTGAAAACACCATTTGGACCTCGAGGGACTCGGGGTGGCGGATGTTGTCGCGGAGGAGTATGCTCAACTTGCTCAATTCGGCCTTCAAGACCTCCAAGGCGATTCTCCAAACCATCCAGACGAACTAGCACTTGGTCAGTCAACATCCTTTCAAAAGTGTTTGCAAATTGATTCATCAATGCTTGTGAACGAGGAGACAGGGGCATGATAGGATGTTGATCCACACCATCGGCATCATCCTCCGATTGCATTCTATCACGACCATTTCTTGAACCTGACATGGTTAGCGAGGAACAAAAACAAAACCTACCAATGCTAATATATATATGTGGAAACTCACAATCTCACAATTCTTACCAACAGATGCTCTTACCCTTCTCAAAGATTGCTCACATGTTTGCTGGTTCGTGATAACTTTCAAAAGGGAGTTAGTAGAGCGATTGCAAGGTACTAGAACACGCCGATCAATGGCAAATTTGTGGAGCTCTAGGTGTGTAATTTGTATTCAAGGAGAAACGATCAGTAATTCACAAGTTGCAAAATTGAATAAATGTTCGCACAAGTACTAGTCTTAGTTGCTGATCACAAGGATATGCGAAACTAAGCTTTAGAAACATAAGACATAACAAGCTCAATGAGGAGTGCATCAAATGAGATATAAGATCACCACTCCAACTCTCTGTATTTTTTTTTTTGACACTACAAACTTTTTTTTTTTTTGATACAGTCGTGGCACTTCTTTTTTTTTCGCTTCTTTTTTTTTTACCACGTATTTTTTTTTCAGCGCCTAATGGCATATTTGGACGGCAAAGACTGACAGCGGCTGCTGAAATTTCAAACACTCGCAGATTTCAAACCACTCAACTAAAATTCATGAAATTTGACATGGAGATGGATTTTTGAGTTAGGAAGCCAACAAAAGTGGTTTGGGATGATTTCGATTCCTAGAGACAAGGATATTCACGTTTTGGTGACTGCTGCACAGGGGAAATTATTCAGGACGAAAATTGGGGTTCAGATCTGGTTGTCTCTTTGAGGCTTCTACTCTCCTTTTTCTTGGCAAGGATTTTTCGATTATGCAACAAGGGAACAAGATCAGCAACTAGACATGACCAGACGAACAATAACTCAAAAAGGCAAATTGAAATTAACAGATCGAAAAGCTAGAACAGTCTCGGAATTGGATATTGTTGTATGGCAATTTTCTGAACGTAGGTAAAACAAAAATCAATCTACTACTAAAGGATAGATGAATTCCTACCGGCAACCTGGCTCTGATACCACTTGATACGCACACGCCTCGATTTAAGATGCGTACGCACGAGTTTGGTCCCGATCTTCCGTCATGGGAGAATCCTTGGAGGGCGAGTTGTGACTTTGACGAAGGGACGGCTAACCACGATCCAAGAACGCGACTAGAAACCTCGCAATCGCTAAACCACTCCTCAATTGGTTATCAACCGTGTCAAAACACGATTGACCTGTTCACGAAGAACGGCCCGAGCAATTCGACGAGAATTGAAAGAGCAACGGTGGAAGAAAATCACTCGATGATGAATGATTAACTGAGACTTCAAGTTTTGGGGCCAAGGGCCTCTACAATAGCAGTAGCTAACAGCAAAATCAAAGTCTCTTTTCTTGTAACCATATAATTGAATATCCTTCTCACGTTAGCATCATGTGCACCTTTTTCTTTGTTCATGCAATTTCTTATCTCTCACTTCAAGTTCTTCCGAAATGCCATTACATGTAAGTAGTAAGCAAAAATCATTAGGTAGTATCATTCGTTCTGTAATCGAATAATTAATTTGACTAAGAAACGAATTCACCTTTTGTCCAAGGCGTCGAGCACGAGCGCGTGTCATTGGACCTTGCATGCAAATAGACTCTTCTAGATGTGAGCTAGCGATGTCCTCATCATCGGCCGTCGTGGGCACACCAGAGAGCGGCGGCGGCATCGACGACCGGCGTTGGAGGCAGCGGCCACTCCCGCTGGCACTAGCTCCCGCTCGATGCGGCGACCGCTCCTAGTCGCGCTAGCTCTCGCCCCGGCCGCCACCTCCTCCCGAGCTCGCTGTCGCCGCATCGAGCACGCCGTCGCGGCCGTGTGCTCGTCGTCGCCGCGCCTCACGAGCTCGCCGTCGTTGTCAAGCTCGCTACGGACGTGCTCATCGTCGCTGCACCTCTCGAGCTCGTCGTCGCTGTCGCTGCCTCAACCTCGCTGCGGCCGTGCTCGTCGCCGCCGCCTCGAGCTTGCCACGGCCGTGCTCATTGTCGTTGCACCTCTCGATCTCGTCGTTGCCGTCGCCGCCTCAACCTCACCGCGGTCGTGCTCGTCGCCGCCGCCGCTCCACCGCCTCTTGAGGTCGTCGTCGCCGCCGCCTTGAGCTCGCTCGCCGGCATGCCCACGACGGCCGAAACCGAAGAAGAAGGGGGAAAATAATCGAAAAGGGGATAAAATGGTAGGAAAATGGTGGAAATGGGTTAAAATGGCATATAATAGGTGGTGGCATTGTTTGGGATGGCAAATAAGAGGTGGCAACCTAGGAGTGGCAAATAGGGGGTGGCCAATCTTGGGGATGACAAATAGACAATTTCCCCTCAAGGAAGTGGTATTAAGCGCCAAAATACCTAACCACCTTGATAGGGGCTAAGTTCGATTGCACATATCCTACCGGAGTGATTCAAGGATGTAGGGATTTCATCATTCTCTTCATGATATATGATTTTTTTTCGTTAATTTCCAATGGCACATGCAGGCATATAAAATCTTCAAGATTCAAAAAATATTAATGATAATGCTATAGCCCGGTGAGTTGTCTATGCAATACCTCATTATTCTAAACAACTAAAAAGAGAGTTCAAAGCTTCTAGCACCAGCCTTCTAAGTTGGTATGCACTGCATTTGCATTAATTCTTGTGTAGTTTTAACCCAGATTCATAACAAAGGAGTTGCTCTAATATGATTTTATTACATCCATATTCTTCATAATGCATAATCATTCAATGCTTTTGTATTCATTGGTTTCTTCATGAAACTTCTTTACACTGATGTCTTTATATTTAAGAGAGACCAAGTGAATTTAGTGGTAACTAGTACAATGCCCGTGCTCTGCCACGGACCATAAAGGGATCAAAGGAAAACATAGTTCGTAGAAAAATATATAAGCATGAAGTGTGATTTATAGAAAAGACATTATACATGAACTCATTTTAGAGGAGGGCTGATGAATATGGTACAATGAAATGAATGCCCTTCATCAAAACTTGCAGAGATGAGGCTGTCCTCCAAAGCCAATACCATTTGAAATGTTGTCGAAGCTGTTTGAAATGTTCCGGATGCTAACCAAGGCTTCAAACGTGGTTGTCTTTGCCCTGACCAAATTCTATTAAATTGCTTGTAAAGAAATAAGCTTTTCTAACTAAAATAAATCAATGTGACACTAAAATAAAATAGTCCATTTGTAGACTCCGGAACCAAAACTGCAGCAATAAACCTCGAGGGAATCAATGTTGCTAACTTCAGAAGCTGAATGTTGTTAATTATGGAACATAAATGGAAGAAGAGGAAAACGTAATAGATCAATGAAACTATAAATGGACTTTTTCAAGGAGTAGATATAAATAGGCCACGTAATCCCTACCCTTGGTCTTCTTCTTCTTCAACTCAGTGTTCTTAGCGTCCTCGACAGCATCTTCCATCTCGTCCTCGATCTCTTTCTTGGTCTTCTTCTCTTTCTTCTTTGGATACCTTACAGTGGCTATCATATTTGGATTCAGCATTATAGTCTCTGGTAGTAGCTTAATAAAGAAGGGCTTGCGCCTCCTTCTCCCTCCTCTGCTTGGCAGTCTCTACGGGGTTTTCAACGAAGGTATCAAAGTTTGGTTCACCGGATCCAGGAACAAGAAAGGAAGAAAGACCCATCGAGTGCCCAATCCCCATGATATCTTCATAAGGGCGGAACAAAACCTTCCCAATTTGATATCCTTTCAATATTCTATGCTTCATATAAAGTTTATAGTTCTGGCTCCCAGAATCCCTGAATATTTCTACTTGAGATCCATTACCACAGGCCAGTAATCCCTTATGGCTGAAATCCAAGGACTGAGCGCATGCAGCATAAGAATGAATCACCTCATACTTCCTAAGAAAGTTTTATTTTCCTATCAACACCTGTTGTTGCAATAAGATGGCCACTCCTGTCAAATGCAACAGCCAACAGCAGTCACAGGACCATTATGGCACAACATTGTGACAAGGGGTTTCACACTGGTTGTCTTCCACATGGTAACTTTGCCATCAGCATGTCCAAGGCCAATAACTGCATTGTAGGGATTTACCTGCATAACATCAGTACGCCCCCAAACCAGTCCTATAATTTGTGATCATATCACCAGTGCTCATATCTTGGTAGTGGAGCTGCCCAAAGCTGTTTATAGATACCAAGAGAAATTGTTTATCCAGAAATTGAAGCTTCAAAGATTTACCATGCTCCTGTAAGAACAAATGATGCAATCAGACTCCAAAACATATCTTCACTAACCATAGGAAGATCACATCTATGCATTGATATTTTTCAAGTACAAATCGCAAACTGGAATGATATATAGCTCTAAAGTTTTTATGTTGTTGTACTGTTATGTTGCAACTTGAAAGAAATGCAAGCAAGGTCCAAAGGAATTTGAGCAACACTAAACTTGTAATAGCCTAACTGTTTATTGCAAATAATTTTATTTTGGAAGGCCCTCTGGCCACAGAGAAAAAAAAGAAACAAAATAATGTACCTGTGACTTCATGAGCTTGCAATGCATGGGGTCGCTACTAGCGATTATTCTAATACTACTAGCGTCCTTCAAAACTAAATAGGATATATGATCTTTCTTACAATGATATTTGTTTTCCTATATCAACAATACGTGCATATAGCCTCCACGGGCACTACACACATTCTAGGTTGCAATTAGGTAATGGCTGAATTCATGATTCAAACAATTCATAAATTGATAGCAACTTCATATATATTGGAATAAAGGAAATGTGTAACCTGTCATGATAATTAAAATTTGAGAAAATTACACTGTTGCCCTCAGAACTTGCAACAATTCTCACATAGCCCCTAAACTTGAGTTTTACTTTCTCGCTCCATGAACTTGTCTCTATTTGCACGGTTGCCCAAAACCGTTAGGTCAACCGTTAAGAGCTGACGTGGCAATTACGTGGCAGTTAAGCACTGATGTGGCTACCACATGGCAATCCACATGGCTAGCTGTTGGTGAAAAAATTCATAAAAATAAGAAAACATAAAAAAAAATCAAAATAGAAAGGTATGATGATGCTCCAATCCGGCCCCTGAGCATCACCTAATCCTCATCGAAACTCGGGATAGAATCCTACTCCGGTCAAATTATTTAGGGAAAATCTATATTACACCCTAAACAATGCCCCTTCGTCTACACGCCCCATGAACTACGAAACCAGGCATCCTACCTCGCGAGGTGAGGTGGCAAACCAATCACAAATAAATAAAAATAAAAAGGAGGGGCCCCGTTGTAAGTCTCTCATTTCTCTCTTCCTCTCTCCTCTCTCTTCCTCTCCCATCTATCCTCTCTCTGTGGCGGCACTGGGCCACAGGTTGCATGAGGCGGCGGAGAGTCGCTCGGTTGCCCACCTGCGTCGCCGCCGCTGGCGTCGCGCAGACCGCCGCCGCCTTGCCGCGCCACGCCTGGCTTCTCACCGTCGGCCGCCTCGCCACCCATGGACCCGTGCCGTCCGCCGCCTCACCACCCACGAGCTTCGCCTCACCGCCCACGCGCCGTCCGCCGATGGGCTCACGCTCTCCGCACGGGGAGGAGGTGGTAGTAGCGGGGAGGAGGTGGAGGTGAGGCGGCGGCGGCGGGAGGGGCGGCGGTAGGCGCGGGATATTGACCCAAGTCAACTAAGGTTCTTCAAGAGGGAGATAGGAGACACGCCGAACAGAACAAATCACAACGAACAGGGAGACAGGGGTTTTTATCCTGGTTCGGGCCTCTCGGGAGAGATAATAGCCCTACGTCCAGCCTTTCTTTATATCAAAGAGTATTACAAGATGGAACTCATCGAGATGAACAAGTCTCGGCGAGAATATGGGTGTACAGGAAGTATTAAGCCAAAACCTTGTGTCCTCTACACGCCGTAGGGGCCCTGTTTATATAGTGCAGAGCAAACCAACCTACCGAGAGAATATCGGGCCGGGCTAACTACGAGATCGTAACGAACTCATACCATGCCAAATACGCCCCACGGTAGATAAGGCAAACTTCTAGTCTTGGGGATCACGACTTCAATTCCAATCCGAGAAACCACGTCCGGGTCTTCACGTAGCCGTGCAGAACTCTTGTTCGAGACGGACTCAAACACGATTCCTTGCCCATTACGCACCATGCCAGCCAGGAAGCTGTTCGGCACGATGCACATGGGCCTTATAGAACCTTCCAGGGAGCTGGGTCCTGGTAGGCTGTTCGATTGGGCCGTCAGGGAGTGGGCCATGGCAGCTAGCCCCCGAGACTCAAGTGGAAGGACTCACCAGAGTGGGGTCGTCCTCTTGAGACTCAAAACCACTAAGAGGGAAAGTATGCTGCTGCGAAGACTTGCAACAATCGACCGAACAGGTTAAGGTTCAACCGAACAGAACTTGTTCGGGACCGAGCAAACCCGACGAGACTGAAAGCAACTTCGTTAACGAGCGAGGAATTACATCCGCTCGAGCAGAGCACTCAGCCTTCAGTGCGGACGCTGGAAAAAAGTAACCGTTGGCAGATCTCAACGGTAACTTACGCTGCGCAGTGAAAACAGGCGACCGTTTTACCTAGCCGTTGCGGTAAAAACTAGCCATTTTATGACAAACCGTTGCAGAGCTGCCGGCATGAGACTATAAAAGCTCCCAAGCCGCCCGCGGCTACCCACTTCTACTCTCGCGCCTTTCCTTCCCAAGCCCTAATTCCAACCGCACTCAGCATCAAGCGTCCAAACTCCACCACCAAACCTGCTCGTCCAACTCTGGGAACCGCTATGGCCAAGTTCGTAAGCACTAGCACATCCGAGGAGGACTTGAGAGTTTGGGAGGAAGAGGGCCACATCGACGCCGGCAGCTGGAGGCTGCCCGGGGAGGAGGAAACTCCGGAGCCGCTTGAGGGAGAGTTCGTCAACTTCGAACAGTTCGCACTGTTCGGGTTGAGGTCTCCTGAGAGCGACTTCGTAGAGGCTTTCTTGAACATCAGCGGATTGGAGGTGGCGAACCTCAATCCGAACAGCGTCCTCCAGATGGCCGTCTTCGCAGACCTGTGCGAGGGCTATCTGGGCATTGATCCTCCGGTGGGGCTGTTCCTCCATTACTACACGGTAACGAGGAGCAGCTCCGCCGCTTCGGCGCTGGGGTGCTACTACCTCAAGCTCCGCGCCACCGCCGACGACGCCATTGCATTTACCCCGTCGCCGCCGCTTTCGACTCCATGGGCGCGTGGTGGACGAGGTGGTTCTACACCCGGCGGAGCGACGACAGCAAGCTTTTCTTCACCGGGAAGGCGCCGGCGAAGGGAACGCCAATGCCTCGGCCGGAGATGTCCGTCGAGGACTAGTACTTGACGAGGAAGATCGCCTCCCTCGTGAGCCTTGGGCTCACGGGCAGGGAGATCATCCGGGACTACACAACGAACAGGATCTATCCGCTGCGGAGTAGACCCTATCCCTTCTATAAGATAGAGGGATGGGAAGACATCTCCAGGGAGAGCACGGGTAAGTGCCTTTAAGACTCAACCTTTCTTTGATGTCTCCTCCGAACAGGAACTGACAGGCTCTCCTGCTCGGGCAGAAAAACCAACCGACGCACGGGTGACCGAGCGGGTCGACGCCATGCTGAAGGCAGCCAAGAAGGACGGCGAGGTCACCGGCGAGGTGGCATACACCTGTCCGAGGAACGTGCTTGTCCGCACAGCCGAGGTATTGCTGGAACCCTCGTCTATGTCGCTGGATTCGCATCGTTGTAAATGCTAACACTCACTTTCCGAACACGCAGGAAGACCAGCTGATCCTCGGAGGGATCGTGGAGGAGCTCTCTGGGTCGGAGAAGGAGAGAGCGAAGAAGGGCAAGGCCAAGGCGGCCACGAAGCCCAAGGCGGCGGCCGAGCCAATGCGGAGCTCGCCGCGCCATGGCGGCCGCCTGCCCTCGAAGAAGCTCACATAACAACGGCGCGTCTAGCAAGCCAAAGCGACACGCCAAGCGAAGCGGAAGCGACCAAGCCCCTCCCTCCTCGCTGAGCAAATCGACGAAGAGGTAAGGATCACGACCCTCTGGCTTGGGCGTTATGCGTGGGCTCACCCGGGCTACATAATGCGACTGCAACAGGTCGCCGAGCAGAGGAGACTCGAGGAAGAAGTCACGCGCAAGGAAAAACTTCTTGCGTTGTGTGAGAAAAGCTCTCAGCTCAGCAGGGAGCTGAGTTCGTCGCCACGAGCGTCCGGGAGCCGAGGCGAACAAGGCGCCAAGGAGCCCCCGAGAAAGAGGCGGAAAGTTTTAGCAACAAAGAGAAAGATCAAGTCCTCCGCAGCAGGTATGTAGTAACGAATCTTTCGTCTTTACAAATTTCCTAACCTTGTCAGGCTCAACTATCCCCTTTTTCATCAGCTGCCCAAGAGGAGATTGCCACGGACGATGTCGACGAGGCAATCGAGCGATCTCATCGCCCGAGCACCGCTGCGGTGCGTCGCGAAGCGATGAGGTTGGCGACCTCAAGGACAAGCTGGCAGCGTGGAGCTTGCTCCCGCCAGCTCCGATGGAGCGATCGGCGAGTGAAGAACGCAGTAGAGCGGTGGAGCGGAAGAAGCAGCGGACAGCGCCACGGATAGCGGGGCCAAGGCGATGGCTCCGCATGCTGCCCGAGGTGGGACCGAGCAGGCGGTCCTACCGGGCACTTCGTCGCAGGGGCAGCCCGTCCCTGAGGCGATGGAGACGATCGGCGAGCAGGGCCAAAGTCCCGCCGCCAAGGTGCAAGGAGAAATGCACGAGTAGGGCGCACAAGTTGCCCCGCCAGCGGAAGCTCTGGTGTCGCCCGGTGGAACGGCACCGACCTTGCCCGAAGGTGATCGGGCAGAAGAGGAAGAAGGGCAGGAGCGCGGGGACGAAAGTTCTTCGCCCGCCGCTCCTACTCCCGAGCAAATGCGCTCCCGCAAGAAGAAGGAGCAAAAGAGACGGCGGCGAGAACGACGCGCCAGTCTCATCCCGCACGAGCGAGGCTTCGTGACGCATGGTCTCGAAGATCGCCTACGCCGGGGACTGAAGCGTCGGCTTGGCAAGGTAAGCTCCAAAACCAAACATGGTCCAGTCGAGCAACATCATCGCAAAGCGGCTAACTGGTCTTCTCCCTCAGGTCTTTAAGGATACCATGGAGGAGCTCGAGGATGGAGTCACCGTCGAATGCGTGGCTGCTACAAGCGGGTTTCGAGAGCGACTCGAATGAGGGGCTCGAAGGGGAGCCTTCCGTGCCAGCCAAGAGCCGGAGCAAGTTGGCGGCGAAGATAAAGAAGCTCAAGGCTCAGTTGACCGAGGAGAGGCGATCCTCCGGGGCTCTTCGAGAAGAGACCGAGGAGCTTCGCGCGCAGGCCGCGAGGGCGAACGTCGCGGAAGGGGAGCCAGGCCGCACGAAGTGGCAGGAGGAGCAACTCAACGACGTGTCCGAATGGCGGAAGCTGCTCGTGAAATAGGCGAAGCAGCTCGAGGCCCAGCTCGCCGAAGAATAGTCGACTTCCGCAGCACTCTAGGAGAAAATCTCCACCTTGTGGGCGTCACAGGAGGAGGCCAAGGAGATGCGCGGGCTGACCGCAAGGGCGAGCACCGTGGAGAAGAGGGTCGAGGAGCTGGACGAGCAGCTCAAGACCGCCGAGCAGCGAGCCAGTCAGAGCGAAGATCTGACCGAGCAGCTGCGGGCCAAGACCGAAGAGGTCGAGGCTCTCCGTGTGAAGGCAACGGAGCAGGCCAGGAGCAGCAAGGAGGAAGTCGACCGTCTCCGAGCTGAGGCCAGAGAGGGTTTTAAAGTCCAAGGGGAAGTCCTGCGCCTTAAGGAAGTGATCGAGGAGCTCAAGGAGCAACTCGCTTCTAAGTAGCTGTAGGGCTGTAACCCAAAAGGGACTTTTGTACCTGCAACTCTTGTTAATGCAATAAAGAACTTACCTTTTTCCTGCAAAAAAGAGCAGCAAAAGACAAGAACGAACAGGAAACCAAGAGCAAGGCACGAAAGCGCTAGAAAGTTTAAGAAAACCGGTAGAACGCTTAGCCTAACTCCCCCCGTCACAGTACTGTTCGAAAACCTGAGTTTGCGAATCGAACAGGTGCACAAGAGAAAGAGCGACACCCTAGCCCCCGGTACGGACGGTGCTCAAAAACCTGAGTTTGCAAATTCGAGCACGTGCGTAGAGAGTTAGAGCGACACCCATATCCTGATCGACTTATTCCAAGAACTGCTCGGCGACGTAAGTTAGGCGATTCCAAAGGTAACCGAACAAGGAAAGTGCCTCTGCCGCGGAGGGCTTACGAGAGCAGACTTAGCCGCGAGGCGAGAAAGCCTTTTTACGCAACCTTGAGTTGAGAAACTTGTTGAAACCGGATACGAGCAGGAAAAAAAATCCTTAAGATTGCGGAGCCAAGTGTTCGCAAGGCCGGGCAGCCATCAAGTGTTACCAGAGAGAGGGTAGTCTTGAGAAGACAGAGATGTGAAAAGGCCGCAGAAGACCGTGAAAATTTCACTGTAAATGGATTGAAGTTTACATGGAGCCCGACAGACTTGGACGAACAAAGGCGCGAAGTTTGACAAAAAGCACGAAGCTAAGCAAACACAGAAAAACCTACACAAAGAACTTACGAAGCTGGTCGATGTTCCAAGTGCTGGTCAGCTCTCTCCCGTCCTCCATGGCCAGGCGAACAGCCCCCGGGCGAGCAGTAGAAACAACCGTGAACGGGCCCTCCCAACGGGGAGTTAGCTTGTTGGCATTGGACAGGTTCTGAACACGGCGCAGAACGAGATCGCCCGCCTGCAAAGCCCTTGGTCGAACCGATTTGGCAGCGTGCCGGCGAAGAGTCTGCTGGTAGCGCGCCATTCTGACTTGTGCCCGGTCGCGTGTGCCTTCGAGGAGGTCGAGATCGAGTAGGCGCTCTTGCTCGGAGTCAACGTGGTTGACCGAGCTCGTGCGAGGCGAGCCGAGTACTATTTCGGCGGGCAAGATGGCTTCTGCACCGTAGACCAATTGGAAAGGAGTTTCCCGGTTCGGTGGCCGTCAGACGCGAATCGCCTAGAGGACGGAAGGAACTTCGTCAACCCAGGCCTTATTGTGCTCGCGGAGTGCCGCGAACACGCGCCGTTTGATACCCTGGACAATCTGTTCGTTAGCTCGCTCGATTGCTCCATTGCTCTGTGGATGTGCCACAGAGGCGAACAGACCTTGGTGCCCAGCTGTTCACAGTATTTCTGGAATAGCTCGCTTCTGAACTAGGTACCGTTATCCGTGATCAGCTTGCGGGGAATCCCAAAGCGCGTGAGCACGTTACCTTTGAAAAAGCGCACAGCCGTTTTGGCATGAAGAGACGACACAGGATCTGCCTCAATCCACTTTGTAAAAGTGTCGATGGCGACGAGCAAGTGTGTATAGCCCTTGTACCCCTTAGGGAACGGGCCGAGCAGATCCAGACCCCATGTGGAGAAAGGCCATGATGGGGGGATCGTTTGGAGCACTTGGACGGGCTTATGTGCCTTCCGGACGTGAAATTGGCAAGCCTTACACTTGGTCACGATGTCCCGGACATCTTGTAACGCTGTAGGCCAGTAATAGCCCATGCGAAACGCTTTGCCGACCAGAGTTCTGAAGGAGGCGTGGTTGCCACAGGCACCCTCATGTATGTCCCAAAGAAGGAACACACCCTCCTGCTGCGAGATGCACTTGGAGAGGACTACTAGAGCACCTCGACGGTAAAGGATGCCGTCCATAAGCTTGTATGGAGCAGCACGCCTTATAAGCCGAACGCCGGCCGTCTTGAGCAGGTCCCATCTGCAAGGTAGCGGACAAATGGCGTTGTCCAACCTGCAGCCTGCTCGATGACGGAGACAGCACCACCTACCTCTGTTGCCTCGTCCGGAGACATGATTGAGGGCTTGTGAAGGTGCTCGACGAGCACCCCTGTCGGAGCAGGTTCGCGTGAGGATCCATACTTGGATAGTTGGTCGGCCAGAAAGTTGTTCTTTCTGGGCACGAAGAGCACCTCGAAAAATCGAAAGTGCCGCTCCAACTTTCTCACTTCAACCGGTGTCGCGCCATTGAGTCATCGCAGACCGATACTCCTTGTTGACTGATTGATGACCATTTGTGAATCTCCTTCACGATCGATCGTTGGACACCGAGCGACTTGCACGCTCTTAGTCCCGCGAGAGGGCCTCGTACTCCATGGCGTTGTTGTTGCCGCATGAAGTGTAGTTGGATAGAATCTGGAGTTGCTCTCCTTGGCGGAGATGAGAACAAAACCAGCCCCGAGTTTCGATTGTGCGATCCATCAAAAACATGGTCGAGGGGTCATCGGGTTGCTCGGGAGCTTCACGGGATTTGGCGAGCAGTCCATTCGGCGACAAAGTCACCAAGACACAGGACTTGATAGCGATTCGGGCAACAAGCAGAATGTCAAATTCGCCAGTTCCATTGCCCATTTAGCTATCGTCCTTGACTTCCTTGTTCCTTAGGATTTCTCCAAGAGGAACTTGGTGGGACCAGATTTGATCTTTGGAAGTAGTGCGAAGCTTCACGGAGGACATGAGCAAGGCGTGAAGCGAGCTTCGGACCTCGGTGCGCTCCTTTGATCCGTGAAGTACCTCGCTCACGTAATAGATTGGCATTGTATGCCTTCCCTTTCCACGTCGTCAGATACGCTCACCGCTATGCATGCAACCAAGGTACAACAAAGCGCTTTCGCCGTGGCGCTGGGTAGTCAAGGCAATTGGGTTGGACGGGCATTGCTTTAAATCTTGGAAAGATCTATCGGCCTCCTCTGTCCACTCGAAACCATTGTGCTTCGCGCAGGCCTTAAGAAGGGCAGCCGCGTTATCGCCTCGACGGAGATAAACACGCTCAAAGCGGTCATCCGTCCGGTGAGGCTCGAACTTCCTTGAAGGTAGTTGGAGCTGCATGTTTTCAATGGCCTCGATTTTTTGGGGTTGGCGATATGCCTTCATAACCAATTACATAACCGAGCAACATTCCAGATCAAACACCAAAGGTACACTTCTCTGGTTTAACTTTATTCGATGCCTGTTGAGATTTTGAAAAGTCTCGGCCAGGTCTTTTACATGATCTGGAGCATACTTGCTCTTTACAACTATGTCATCGACATAGACCTCCAGGTTTCTTCCGCGCTGTTCTGGGAAAGTCTTCTCCATTAAGCGCTGGAATGTGGCACCAGCATTGCGCAGACCGAAAGACATGGTCGTATAGCAGAAAGTGCCGAAGGGGGTGATGAAGGCAGTCTTCTCTTCATCCTCGGGGGAGATGCTTATTTAGTGATAACCGGAGTAAGCATCCAAAAAACTCAAGAGCTGGGCATTCGCAGTCGCGTCGACCAATTGGTCTGTGTGAGGCAGCGGGATGTTGTCCTTAGGACAAGCAGCGTTCATATCTGTGTGATCGACACACATCCTCCACTTGCCGCCTTTCTTCTTTATAATGACAGGGTTGGCCAGCCACTCGATGTGATCAACCTTGCGGATGAAACCAGCAGCAAGCAGTTTGCCAAGCTGATCTTTGACGATCCCCTGTTTGATGTCCGAAAAGCGTCGAAGCTTCTGGCGAACAGGCTTTTTGTCCGGCCGAACGGCCAGTTTGTGCTCGATAACCTCCCTTGGGACTCCGGGCATGTCAGACGGTTCCCAGGCAAACACGTCTGCATTAGCTCGGAGGAAGGCAATGAGCTCGATTTTCTATTTGGGGTCCAAATTGGCCCCCAGATGAACTGTCTTGGAGGAATCATCCAAAGACAGCGGAACCTCCTTGGTCTCTCCTCCTGGCTGAAGGGAAACCCTAGGGCGTGCAGACTTGGTCTGCGGAACATCGGGACCACGTGGCGGGAGCTGGTCGACCAGGGCAAGGGACTACTCGTCGCAATCGAGAGCAGCCTTATAGTTGCCCTTGACTGTGATCACACCGTTGGGACTCGGTATCTTCACGCAATGATATCCATGATGGGACACGGCCATGAACTTGCCAGGAGATGGCCGGCCCAGGATAGCATTGTACGCGGATGGGAAGTCAACCACATCAAACGTGATCAACTCTGTCCGGAAGTTGCTTGACCGCCAAGATAACGAGCATAACGATGCGCCCAACGGCGAACGACTTCTCGGGAACAATGCCGTAGAAGGGCATCGCGACCTCTTTAAGCTTGGAACGAGAGATTTGCATCTCGTCCAAGACCTTAGCAGAGAGTAAGTCCAAAGCGCTCCCGCCGTCTATAAGAACACGGCCAACTCTCGCGTTCGCGATGGTCTGGGCGACCACCGGTGGGAGCCTCGAGGCTTGGTCATCCGGTGGGGCAATCCTCCCGAGAGAAGGAGATGGAAACCTCGGTCCACTTCATCGATTCGGGCTGAGGCTTGCCCTTTTCAACGTTGTGGATCTCCCGGGCAGCTTCGTTGAGGCTGCGCCGAGAGGGATAAGCCGAGCAGCCGCCGAAGATGACGGCGATATGGTTCACGGGCTCTTGATACTCGTCATCATCGTCCCGATTACCATCATCGGTTTGGCGCTTGGCCTTACCGGCTTCACCTTTTTCGGGCAGGGTGGGCATTGGGCCCTTGCCGTTGTAGAAATCCTCGAGCTTTGTAGCCCAGGTCCTACAGTGGCGCGTATCATGCCCGTAGTGCTGGTAGAACTTGCAATATCGGTCGCTGGGACCTTTCTTGCCTTGGTTGTCTCCCTAGGCGGGCTTCTTACCCTTATAGTTATTGTTGGGCTTTTTCTGCCTATCCTTGGGAGGAGGTGTGCGATCTATACTGGCGACAGTGTTGCTCGCATCACCCTTCTCTTTCTTCTAGGACTTCTTGTCACCAGGATTGTTGCTGCTCTTCTTCTTTTCCTCCACACCAGGCTGGGCGGGCAGCTCGCCCTTGTCGAACGCCTTCTTGTACTGAACGCGTTCTGCCGCGTTGGCATAGCGATCAGCCCCCTTGAACAGGTCGTTGGCGGTCCAGGTCTCGTTGATCTCAAGATCCTGGGTGAGCCGCTCGTCGCGGACTCCGTTTTTAAAGGCGCGGACAACAGACTCGTCTGAGATGTTCGGGATTGTGTTGCGGATCTTGATGAAACGCTTCACAAAGTTGCGGAGGGTCTCCCCGTTCATCTGGATCATCTGGTGCAGATCATCCTCCTTGCCCAGACGCACGTAACAGCTCTGGAAATTAGCAATCAGAGCGTCACAAAGCTGGTTCCAAGAGCTGATGGAACCTTCTTGCTGATTGAACAGCCACGTCCGAGCAGCGCCCTCAAGGACAGTCGGAAGGTAATTGGCCATGACAAGCTCATTACCCCCGGCCGCCATGATGGCCGTAGCGTAGATGGAAAGGAACTCCACTGGGTTCTGGGTCTCGTTGTACCTCTCCATATGTCCGGGCTTGAACTTTGAGGGCCACGAGCAGCGAGTTAAATCGAGAAAGCCCCGCGACCCAAAGGCGTAAGACCGGCCACCTTCCACGGCAGAACCTAGCCTTGAGAAGACGTTGGTCCTGTTGGTCGGGGGAACTCTTGCTGAGCGGGAGGTTTCTGCTTGGAGGAACTATCTCCGTGATAAGCCCCACGCTCCTTCCTCGTGGTCGCGACAACGCGCTCCTCGCAAGGGGATCGTCCGTGATCGTCACGCGCACGCTTGCCCCTGTGGTCGTGATGACTACGGGGACTCGGCGAGTGGCGGCGACCACGGGCAGCTTGCTCGTGGACAGTGGTCCTTCGACGGTGACGGCGGTCACGCGATCGATCGGATCGCCATCGTCGAATCCACCGGACAGCTCACGCGCTGCCGGATGAGGCTTCACCTACGGACTTAAGGCCCTCGGCCAGTTTCTCGAGGTGAGTAGCCACTTCATCGCCCATGAGGACGAGATTGTCCTAGTAAGCGGATCTGATTACGGTCGCCAGGGCCTGGAGCCGTTCCGGGCTCTGTTCAATTGGTCCTGGGATCCCTGAAGCATCCGCGTCTTGCCCGATTGGAGTCTGGGCACGCGGGGATTCCACCCGGCAGCTGAACTTCGCCGGGGTCTTGCACATTTATCTTGTGGCGGATCACATCGGCGACGCTTGCGCGATCGCGGATCTGCGCCAAGGTTGATTGATGGATTAAATCGAAAGTGCGGCGAACAATGTCTTGCTCGCGAAAGCGAGTTATGCGGCTCCATCTGGGTGCCGAGCAGAGTTGACCCGCTCGATTTCTTCGGCCGCCGTGACTCGTGTCGGATCCCCGGAGGTTCCTGCACTAGCCATGTTGACGCCGCGGTGGCCGTGCATTTGCGCGCTAGACGGTGTCATCACTGTGTCGCCACAGGAGGAATCAACCGACATTGCAGGCCGTGATTTTATCCCCGACAAATAGATAAAATTTTTTGCATAGGCTATCTATGTGGAAAAACAATTATCTGAGGGTCACGTGTGCGGTGAATGGGCAGCCCAATCATCAAAACCATGCTCTAAAAATCATTCTTGGACATAAGTGAAAGAAACACAACTTCAAGGACCTAAATATCTGATTTCATAAGATATGTTCTAATTAAGCAGAATCATGTGACAAGTTTACAGGACCTATGGTGCAGTTTACTCTAAAAACAATTCACCTTCTTCTCTTTGGTCTTCGTGACAGCAATGACCATCTCGGTGCCCCTTGACCAATGCCTGCATAGCTTGTGCGCGCATTTCAACCAGCCCGCTCACAACGTGCCACTCGGACCAACTCTGGTGCAGTGCACTGCCAGGCCCATAGACTTCTCCACCGGTGTGTGTTGCACTTGAGGCCCAATGACCCAGTGTCCAAACAGTGACTTTCCACTGCCGCCGCCACTCGTACGCAATACTGAAAAAACCTTGGCCTCCATATCCAGAGTCCTTAAGCACGCTTCTCAGCGCGTCATCACACGCTCTCCGTGCACGGCTATAGACCATCCCTGGCCAAATGTCCACAACATGGTAACCATCGGCAGCGCCATGGCATCGCCCCTGTACAACATCGATAGCACCGTCAGCGTCACGATGCTCTTGCCACCTCGATCTCTCCAGTCGTCTTGCCACTTTGGTGACCGGTTTAATTACGAGCGCCGAAGTTGCTCTTGGTCTGTGTTTTTTCGTCGGCTGCATAGTCAACCCAATCACCATGCACCCCTAGTCAATCATTGCCAACAGCAGCACATCAAACGATTTAGGCCACTCGCCTGGAGTGTTTGACTATATTGATTGATTCATCGATCGCCGTCATACTCCACCATGCACTAAATCGGATGTTCCCCTTAGCACCGCTTGCATAAAATAATCGTTGCGCCTCTACAAAGATCTTTTGCATCATGAACCTCAGCTCAGATACCACTTGTTTAAAAAATAGGACACTGATACTAGATCTGAACGACACTGGGGGCACAATGTTTAATAACGTAGTTTGGATCTCAGACCGCATATGTGTACTATGATTATGGACGCTCCACCCCATTGACGCATAATACTAGCCACCCTGCTCTTGGGCACATGACGTTTGCGACCTCTTCTAGACCGCTACTTTAGCTGTTATATGTTAAACCAGTGTACCTATTTATAGTGGAGTCTGGATATAAATCCGACCTGACACAACTCTCCCCTTCCTATTATAGTATCGCTACTCAAAGTTCATATAACCTATTTGTACACATATTCGACACCAACTCTAACAATAATCAATGGTCAAGGTTTTATTTTAGAGACCGTGTCAATGTTTAAAGTGACAATCATACTTGACCAGAGGGAGTATATTAACAAAAAGAACTATTCCATTAGCAATGTAGGTGATGCTATGGTAGTACTTCTATTTAATGACAAATTAAGGGTCTATTCTCATTGGGTTATCTTATTTAACTTGTTTGCTTATCTAACTTATTCTTAACTTTGAGAGCTTTTGAAGTTAAAACACTACAGGAACCAGGGTCAGTGTGGTCGGCAAAAGCCGACCACATAGCCCATAATGCCTCCCACATAGCTCTATGTCGGCGGTTAGCCGCCGACAATGCGCCGCCGAGACCCTATTGACGACATAGCCCGCTTCTGTCGTCGGGTCCGCCGACAAAGTAGCATCCAGCGCAAGCCGCCCCAGTGACCACCTATGTCCGCGGCATTTTAGGCCGTCGACATTGTTGAGCCCATGACGGCACGCGCAACCTGACAGGTGGGCTCCACCGGGCGACGAATGGACGACGCGTGGCACAGCCTATGTCGGCGGCCTTCGTAATGCCACCGACATAGACCTGGGCCAGGAATCGCTAATGCTGGCGACTGGGGTGTGGACAATGTCAGCGGCTTATCCATATGCCGCCGACGTAGATTGCAGACATTGTCGGCGGTATTCAAATAGGCCGCCGAGACTAGTGGTGATTCCCCGATCTCCCGAGGAGGCCTATGTCGGCGGCATATAAAAGGCCGCCGACATAGGTGTTGCATCAGCAATTAATATTGCTGCTGATTTTTGATAAAAAACTTCAATTTTAACCTGCAAAAATATACAATTCCCAGCAGAAATAGCCCTCTCCAATTTGTCCATACATCATCCACATCTTTTCGAGCACTCCGCAATCACATCGATGCAAAACACAATTTCAACAATAAATATAAACCAAATGACACATAGCCCTCCCAAACATAACCAATTGACACATATCCTCCACATATATACATAACTAAATGACAACACATATATAAGGTCATAACAATGTCATATACGCAAGTTTTATATCCTAGACATCGACAAGTGCGTACATAATAAATCTAATGGTTCTGCGAACTGCCGTAAAGGCTGGGATCCTGCACAAAGAAGCCCTCCACGAACTGTTGGGCCTCGGAGGCTGTGGCACTGTCGTCGCCTCCCTGCTGCACATTTTGTGCATGCGCAGGCGTAGCTGAGCCGGACACCTGCAAGATCGAAGGAAATCATGTATCTGACTTACTTTGTGCATTTATGTACTCTTATGAAAATGTTATGGCAGAAATACATACCCCTGGAGAAGGCATTGCTGCTGACGGAAACTGGAGCATCCGTGGTGGGCACGAAGCGGGAAGCGCGGGCTGCGTCGGTGGTGGCCCCTGCGACGGCATGAAGGCGAACTGTGATGCAGGAGGCGCTGCGGCTTGGCTGGAGGACCCAGCCCCTGGGAATGCCTGCGATTGCATACATATATGATATGTTAGCGTGAAAACAATGAATGGACAAAAACAGATTTAACTGCGGAGAGGATATGATTTTTAATTACCTTTTGCAAAAACTGCATCAGGTAGAGGTTCTGATTCTGGAGCATATCCATCCTCCTCTCGTTCGCTAGATCCTTTTCCGTCTGTGCTTGCGCTTGCTGCTGCTGCCGCTGCTCATCCGCCGCCCTTTTTTGTAGCAACTCCTCGATATGCTTGGCCTGGGCTTCTAGTTTGGCGGTGGCGGTGAGGCCTCTTGTCGGCGTGTTCTCGACCTCGGTATGATGCAGCGGCGGGATCGACGACGAGTCCATCATGCCATACTTGCCGTGAGCCCTCCCACCAAACTCGTCGTGAGAACCACGTGGTCGGTGGCATATTGGCGGGGTCACAGTCCTCACCGTGCTTCGCCCGCATGGCCGCAGTATATGCATCCTGCGAACAAATAAGATGATGCGAAATAGTTAGAAACTATCGAATAGGTGTAAATAAGCGAAAAATAGTTGGTTGCTTACATCCTTCTCCTGGGCAGCTGGCGGCATCGGTGGTTGTCTTCCGTCTGGGAGCACACGTGGCGTGTGTGCAGCCCTCCACACGGCGAATCCTGAGGGCTCAACGCCGGATACAGCCTCCTGTGTGAAATCAAATAGTGGCATATTAGAACTTGTCAAATCAAGTAAATTATAGGTATAAAAGATAAATATGCTCACCAAGTCTCGTGCCACGTGACCCATGCCGAGGCCGCCCATGTAGGTGGTGCACATTTCAGCCCCGACTTCCCTGTTTCCCTGTTCCTTTTGGACATGGCGATCCACTCAGGCGTCTCCCAAGTAAGGCAAAGATACCTCCAACGCCTTGGCTCCATGTCTAACCAGTCTGGACGCCAGGGAAGATATTGATCCGCGTCGAGGTACTCCTGACCAGCCTGGTCCCTCGTGATCTTCGTGCCCTCCGATCGGTAGTGCTAGATCACCGCATCCAAGCGAGCAAGCCTGAGGGAGTCTCTAACCTTTTTTGATGCCATCTTGTCGATCACACGGCGAGCAGCCTCGTAGTGCTCGGCGGAGTCGTCGGGAGAGTTCAACCGGTAGCGCGCCTGCACGAAGAAAGAAACAAATGGTTAAAGTAATAACTTCGCCAATTGTGTAAAAAGACACAAATGGTTAAAATAGTTAACATGTTACCCAGAACTCGTCGACGACGGCATCGGCGACTGTTCCTCCCTCCTTGTACCCCACGAGGTCGTAATCGCTCCAAGTCATCACCGGGCGCCTATCCCTGCTAGTGCCCACTGTCCCGGGGTAGTAGTGTCTGCAGAGCACCCCTATCTGCTTTCCCGGCTCCGTCCCCGCCCCCTTATTGACGCAAACCAATGTGCTGCATGTACAATTCAGAACAAATGTTTAATTAGCTTTATTGTGTTGATGACTAAAAGACAACGGAAATGAGCTGTTGAAGTGATTAGTACACATACCTCTTTCCAGCGGAAACCCGTACCCGTATCCTTTCATTTGGAGTTTCGGCTGTTTTTATGAGTTTATTCCGCCCACGGTGTCTCTTGGAGCTCGAACCCTCGCCAGTCTCGAAGCGCACGTAGTCCTCGTCCTCGTCCTCATCCTCATCCTCCATCTCCCCCAACCAAGCCTGAGCGTCTGCCTCATCCTCCACCTCATCCTCATCCTCATCATCATCACTCTCATCATCATCCTCCCCTGTACTTTCCTCGCCACTCCCGTCTAGCACCCACTTCTCCTTATAACCCTGTTGCACACCCCCTGTCGGGTCCGTCGCCTCCCAATCCCTCTCATCCTCCCCCCTCTCATCCTCTCCGCTCTCCCAAACCATGCCTACAGAGATGCTCGGTCATATCCCTCTTCGACCTCTTCTCCGTATTCGAGCAGCTAGCGCAGGGACAAGTCACTTTTACTACGGTAGGGTTGCGGAATCCTCGAAAAGAATCTTCGACAAACTTTTCAGCTTTGTCAAACCACTCGTTCGTGTGGTGCCCAGACTTCTTCCAACCATCGTACATCCACCGTCGATCTTCCATCGCTTAACTACTACATGTAAATTCAATAGCGGATTTATATTTTAGCACTAGACATTCACTAATGCATTCACATTCCTGCATTATATATATTCGACAAGTAAACGATCTACCGTACGACATTTACGGTCTATGTGTAGCTAAATAGGAGGGCTTACCCACCCACGGATGTTGGTTTGTGTATGGGGTCATGGCCACGGGAGGTGCACTAGTCGAATTCGGCAAAGATAACCCCTTGATCCCCAAAGGTAGCGACGGTACGGCGTACCGCTTATGTTATACACAAGGAGAACAACAAGATTATGCGACCGAATTTCCGACCCGTGCACCTCCCGTGGCCATGACCCCCATACACAAACCAACATCCGTGCGCTGTCCAAAACGTGGACAGCTCGGGAGCACGACACCTCTCGTAACGGAACACACCGAATCACCGTCCGTATTCCTTACGAAAATGTGTCGCGCTCCCGAACGGGTTTGACTCGGGCTACGTTCACGTATTTGCAACGCACTAATTAACGAACAGCTAACTAAGCATGCACATCTAATAAACTATAATATACTAATTAATCATAAATACTAATGTCGTCGGTAATCAAAGTACCGACGACATAGCAACCATATTAGGAAAAAAAAATTGAAGTAATACTGCGGGGCGTGAGGAGGCTACAGGCGGTGGGGAGAGGAGGTGGTGGCGCTAGGGCGCGGGGAGGCGGCGCGGATGGGGTGTCGGGGAGGAGGAGCAGCGCAGCGCCACGTGGGCGGCGCTGGGCGGGAGGTGGCGACGGCAAGAAGAGCGGGCGCTGGGAGGCGGTGGCACGGCGGTGACGGCGCTGAGGAGGCGTTGGTGGCGGCGGCATGGCGGCGCGGCGGCGGCTGCGGCGGCGCGGGAGAGGTAACGCGTCGCGGCGGGCGGGCGGCAACGGCGGCGGCGGCGGTGGCGGTCGGTGGCGGCGGCGGCGTGGGCGGGCGCGTGCTGTAGCGTCCGTGGGCGGCACGGCGGGCGGTGGCGGCGTCGAGAGGACGAGTGGGGAATGGGGATCGAGTCGACGAGATTAACACTTAGGGCCACGAGCTGTACGTCTATTTCAAGATCAGTGTCGGCGGCCAACGCCGACATAACCAACTAAGCTGCCGACACTGTGTTACCAACCGTGCTCGTGAAGATTTGGGCCCTCGCAGCGATGACAAAATATATGTCGGCGGCCAAATGATTGCCGCCCACATAGCCCCCACAACCCACACTGTTTTGTCAACCGTGCTCGCGAAGATTTGGGCCCGCAGGCCAGTGACACGAACTAGTGTCGGCGGCCCAATAAATCCCCCCACATAGGTCAATTTATGTCGGCGGTCTAAAGAGAGCCACCGAGATAACCTGCGTGCCAAAACCTATGTCGGCGGCCGATCTGTGTGGCTGCCGACATTGACAATCCACCTCCCGCCTTTCCCAAGCCACCGTCGCCTCTGCGGAGTGGTCTATTGCCCAACAAAGGTTGTATAGATTGCCCTACAACTCCTCCAACTATCCATGACGTTATATCAACCTTATCTGCAGTTCTGCAACATGTTGCTTCAAAGACTGCCTAGCGTGGTTCAATGTATCTGTCACCTACGCGAGGACGGAGGTGAAGTTTAAGATGAAAAAGTTTCGATTCTACCTCCCGTAATCGCTACCTCAAAATGGATGAGTGGAGTGAGTTATGAGATATGGTGCATGCCCTACAACCTTGGGTTTGACAAAAGATCTTCTCGACAGAGCTCCGCAAAGTAGGGGTAGCGAAGAGAAAGGGGGAGGGGGACCAGTGTGGGCGGCCTAAAGAAGCCCGCCGACATAGGGTTCTCTATGTCGACGGTTTTACGAATACCGCCCACATAGTGTGTTGCGTCCCTGTTTTATTTTATTACCTATCTCGGCGGTATAATTACGGCCGCCGACAGTGATGCTTGGCGAAGCAGGGGGGTGGCCACTAGGGGGACCAGTGTGGGCGGCATCTCATTAGCCGCCGACAATGCCTGTGTAGAACACTATACAAAAATTCAACATCCTTTTACGTTTGAAAAGCTATCAATTCCCCACCGGTTTACAGCGCGTGGCGCGGCGCGGCTCACCCTAGGTCACGGGTTCGAGCCCCCGTGCCCCCTGTTTTTTTTTATGAGATATGTCGGCGGTATGGTCACGGCCGCCGACACTGATGCTTCCAGATGCTCGGCGAGGCAGGGGTGGCCACCTAGGGGGACCAGTGTGGGCGGCATCTCATTCGCCGCCGAGAATGCCTGTGTAGAAAACTATACAAAAATTCAACATCCTATTACGTTTGAAAAACTATCAACTCCCCACTGGTTTACAGCGCGCGGCGCGGTGCGGCTCACCCTAGGTCGCGGGTTCGACCCCCTGCGCCCCTTTTTTTTTAAATGATCTATGTCGGCGGTATTATTACGGCCGCCGACACTGATGCCCCCGCCAACACGCTGTGGTCCCACATGTCATAGACTTCCGGCGTCTGCCTTGTGGGTCTATTTCGCTTCGTTGCCGTTAGGCCTAACGGCAGGGGTCACGGCAGACTATTTATGTCGACGGTTTTTCTAATGCCGCCCACATAGTGTGTGTTGGCGCGTGCTAGGAAATTTCAAATTTGCATCGGGTGCGACAAGGGGAGGGGGAGCAGGACCAGTGTGGGCGGCTTACCTTACACTACTAGAATTCTAACTTTTACCGAGTGTGCAAATACTGTCGGCCATTAGAAAATACCGTAGGGCATATATATGGCCGAGCATATACCGTCGGTAACTTCCCCTCGACTACCCATGGTGGGTAATTCGTGCAATTACCGACGAAACCCTCGGGAATGAATTTAGCGACAGTTTTTGAAGCACTCGGAAAATGCATGGGTGAGTGACTTTAACTTATCGTCGGAAATAGAGAACACTCGAGAAAAGTATGAGTGAGCAGCTTTAACACACCGATGGAAATGGTAAACACTAGGGAAATGTGGTGGAATAAATATGACCAAATTTAACGAATGAAATAGAAAAAATATTTTCCTATCAGGATGAACCTCTCTATACATACTTGAACTCTGACATCATTTTTTCCCATTAAATCAAGTTAATTATAAATGTGTGTTACATAGGATTCGAACCCATGACCTATTGAATAAAACTCTCCCACCTAGCCATCTCACCTCACACACTTGTTGTTTAAAATTGTACATGCATTCCTTTTTTACTCCTATCATTTTGTATACAATGGTCGAGTGTTTTGCTTTAAACCTTCGGTCATTCCTTGAATGGCCGAGGGTTCTCTCAAATGGCCGAAGGTTTTATTTTAACTGTCGGCCATCACCATGAATGACTGAGAGTTTTATTTCAACCGTCGGTCATTCCCTTGAATGACCAAGAGTTTTCTTTTAACCGTCGGCTATTCTTTTAGATGGCCGAGAGTTTTAGTTATACCGTTGGCCATTCCCATGAATGGCCAAGGGTTTCCTAAAAACCGTCGGTAACTATTTGCAATGACCGAGGGTTGTACTTCCACACACAGTAAAGGTTCCCCCCTGTCGGTGATTTCGTCAAATGGCCGAGAGCCACTAACGCACTCTAGGTAAATGGCCTGCCCCGTCGGAGAAAGTAATAATTACCGAGAGTTCTCAACGTAACCGTCGGAAAACTACAAACCGTCGGTCACTTTTTTCTTTACCGAGGGTCCGTAGGATTTGCCTTTTTACGCTCAATAAATGTTACATTTCTAGTAGTGTTATGCCGCCGACATATATTTCACAATGTCCTCAGATCTTTCCTGCCGCCGACATATGATTTTTGACCGCCCACATAGTGTGTGTTTCCTGTAGTGAAAGTCTAGAGCTTGGTGTACTTTGCTTGACTTATATTTAAGAGCTCTTAGAAAAATCTTTGATATAGAAAAAAAGATGATTTTTTTTAATTTTTTTTTTTGAAAACAAGCAAAGATAAATAAATAAGCAAACAAGTTCAATAAGTCAAATAACCCGACATGAACAGACTCTGAATACAATGGTATTGTTTCCATACATTCAACTTATATATTTTTTAACGTATAGCGGCGGTCGGATCTACGTAGCAAGTTCGCCGCCTGGGGAAGATCCACAGCCGGGTAAGAAGCGGCGCGTCGGGGGAAGCTCGCCAGGATCTGGGGGTGGGGGGGAGCTTGCGGCAGGTATGCTTCACGGCGTCCGAGGAAGGAGAGCGTCGGGGGAGAAAATTAGAGGACGAGCACTGCTCGGCCGACAGAGAAAGAAATGGAGAAGTGATGAACTGAACCGCGCGCCTGAGCCGGTCGGTGTGGTGAACGGTTGAACCGTGCTGTTTTTTGAACCTTCGGCGCCAAAACACAACTCCGAAACAAACAAATGTATTTTTCAGAGAAAATGGTAATTTTTTACACACCGTAACTGAGTCAGTATCTTGCTAGTCAAGTCAACCATGCATAGCTCCGTAGTCAGTAGTGGCGATGCTACAAAACCTAGCTAGTGTCTGCTTGAGCTGAATGACGGTGGCATCTAATTGGCTAATCTTTCCATGTTTGGCTGCCTGTCGGTTGGTCTGTCGGAGGAAACACATGCATCAGCACTGTGCAGCCTGTATATATAGCTAGCACAAATATTATATTAAGAGCATTTTTAATAGGTTCTAAGCTAAGATGTTTCAGACACTATTTACACCTCATTTTTACTATTTTATCTATATTATATATATATATATTTTTTTTACTATTCAAAACGACCTGCCCTAGGACCCATCTAACGCCCTAATATCATAAGCAGTGCCCTCACTTACTTCCAACAAGCAAGTTGTAATATATATTGGCAGGGCATTGCACATTTGCACTGCCTTAATTTGACCATTTGTGGAAGATACTAGGAAGGCCGTTTGATTGTATTATTCCATTCTATAGAATACTCCTACTATAGTTAAATTAAGGAGAAGATTTCCATGCAGTCATGGGAAAAAGCTGTTGCTGCTTGTCTACTCTGTACCTTTTTTTTCAAGGACCAAGGCAGATCCAGTCCCTACAGACATGCGTGCTAGGCATTGGTAGACAGTGGTTCAGCGCAGTCGGTTTCACATCGAGCACAAAGCCAGGCTTGTGCACAAAGCTAGATTAATCAATCAAGGTTAAGCTATAACCGGGGTCAGTCTAATTTGCGGTTAGTTAGCGTGTGTGTTGGCAAAGTTAATTGGGAATTGTGGGCCGGACTGTGGGTATGGAAATGCAAGTAGGAAACCATTTTCTTGTGCGAGTCTTTGAGCGTCCCAACTCCCAAGGGAAGCAATCTCATGTGTGTCGTCCTCGACCGACGCTGCTTCCCTTTTCAAACTAGAAAACCTTGTTAATTTGACGGGTACGTACACTGCTGCCTTGGTTGCAAAGCTTGCATAGCGTAAATTTTCGGCATTATTTAATAAATGGTCTAACACACCGGAGGCTCCTAATGTTTGATAACACGGTTTGGCTCATATCCTATATTTGCGGGACAATGATTATGCATACTAATTCCGAATAACACAGCATACCGACCACTCGGGTCATAGCTTCATGCTGACTAGGACCTCTTGCGAGTCTATGCCGCTATTTTGGTCATTACAGGTTACACCGGGGATGCCCTCCTATTTATATACTCCCTACAGTTTCATAAAACTTGACGTTTTAGGTTTGTTTTAAGTCAAACTTTTAAAACTTTATATATAAAAATCTTTTAAACTATTTGGATCGTGTACATAAAAAACATACGTATAAACCTGTTTTCAAAAATACTTTTACAATATCATATTTTCGTGGATTTTGCAAATATATTTTATTAGTAATTGATGGTCAAAGTTGCATTTGAATACCGTGTCAATGTTCAAAACAACAAGTATTATAAAACTGGAGGGAGTAGAAGGTAGGGTACGAGTTCGATCAACCCTAACTTGACGCTCTCCTATCTATTACAACATAGAGTTCACGTAAACTACTTGTACACATATTCGACACTAACTATAACAATCTCCACCTTGACGAATATGACTTTTGATATTTTGAAGTCGTCATAACATCTTGTGCCGTCCCTTGTACCAAACTCTAGTTGTCTCATTCGTTGCTCATGTCGAGCCACCCAACGAGTATGTCTTGGCCTCGAACCTGCGTCTATCTAAAATCAAAGTTGCCATCTCTAACTCGGTGCCACCACCTGCAACAGCTCTCTCACCTCGTAAAGATGAGAAGCAGACATCTCTCTAATCATCACGATCGCCCCATACTTTATGATCTTGATAGTCTTTCCATCCTTTTTAGATTGAAACACCATACCTTCCTCATATAGGACTCCAAGTAAGATTATGTTCCCCTTTAGCTATAGCACATGCTTCACACCATGAAGTATCCGCTCCACTACATCTTGCATTTTGATATTGATATCACCTACTCCAACAATATGATAAACCGTGACGTCAAACCGTGACATCGCCCGAGTAGATAGAACCAAGTTCACTTGCCTCGTACAAAGAGAACCACTTCTTCCTGTATGTCACATGATAATTAAGGACTTCCCAAATCTATCATTCACACTTCACTTGAACGAGTATTTGATACAGAGAGCATCTCTCCACTGTTGCTTTCTGAGTCATTGCTAGCCTTTGCCAAGATTGTAACTCCTTTCTTTGTTGTGCGATCTTCACATGTCCCCACTCACCACACCTAAAACACCGCATGCCTTGGCTCTTCCTGTACTTCTTTTCAGTCCTTTTACCCTTGATTGCACTTGACTAGCAAAGCATGAGGCAGAGGTTCCTCCCTCATGTTTTTCTTCATTCTCATCTCATTAGTAAGTAGATCCACAGAGAAATCCTCAGTCTTAATGTTATCCTCGTCGTACGTCAGTGTTATGACCAAAATGCTCATAGGATCAAGATATGATGAATATAGAAGGATTATGGCCTTGTATTAATTATTAAGCTTCACATATAGTTGACCTAGATTCGTAACCAATTGATTGAAATCATCCATGTGGTCCTTCAGGTTAGCCCCTTCCTGCATCTTCAGTCCATACAACTTTTGCTTCAGATACAGTTTGCTGGTGAGAGTCTTGGACATAAACTACGCAAAAAGCTTGTTACAAATTTCCCATGGTGTAATCAACTCCATGACATGCTACATGACCTGATTAGAGAGACACAGTCGTATGGGCTAGGCTGCCTACAACTGCATCCCCCCAATCAGTGTTTTAACCTTCTTTGGCTTGGTCTCCGAGAGTGCCGTTACGATCACCTGCTACACCAGTAGGTCCTTGACCCTCATCTGACATAAGCCGAAGTTGTTAGTACCATCAAACTTCACCAAGGCCAAATTGGTACCCGTCGGCTTCATCCTACAATTCATTTCACTCCTTGACGGTATTCACGCCCCGACCACCTGACATCCCGAACGGAATACCAGCAGCCTCCTCGAATGCCTTCCTTCAGATCTAGCACTCGTGGATTGCAAATCTGAGTTTCTCTCTACGAAAAACCCTCTTTTACCTCTTGGACTTTTTTATTTTGGCTCCCTCTAGATTTGCTTTTATAGTGTTGAGGATGCCCCAATATTCATCACAAAATTCGATTCGAAAACGAATTCGACCTCCTCCTCTTTCTCTTTTTCCACATCTTCTCAGTTTCTGCTTGCTTGTCCTCCACATGCCCATAAATCTGGTTGAACATCCTCAATTTTTAATAAAGTAATTTCTATATATAATTTAAATTTAGAAACATTTCTATATTTTTTGTGAACCAATTATATTACCGTTAATTAAATATGTCCATAATTATGTTGTAAGAAAACATTTGAAAAATACATTAACCAAACAAGAATTACAAATACAAATTATGAAATATATTTTGGAAACCACCTAGTTTGACTCAACAATTTATAAAATCTCACCAAATGCAATATTTTAAAACTCAAAGTAGCAGCAGCAGCAGCAGTAGTACTAATAATAATAAGCAAAAGAATTGTAAAAGTAAAAAAGGAAAATAGAAAACCATTTTCCATCCCTCCGTCCCACTCTCCTTTCTTCCCCCTCTCTGGCGCTTTGCTCAGCCAAGCCCAATCATGTGTCGCGCCAACACCCCACTGTCCGGTGGGACCCACGTGTCAGCCTCTATCATCTCCTTCCCTCACTGACCAGTCAGACCCACCTGTCAGGTTCGTTTCGTTCCTCCCGCACCTCCCCTTCTCCTCTCTCGCTCGATCCTGATCTCTCCCCAGCTGCTCCTCTCTCCTCCGCTGCCCCTCTGTCCCAAACACTCTGCGGACGAGATGGCACCACCGTGGACTCATCGTAGGACGATGCCACCATCCAGGACAGCGTAATTCTTCTGTTCCCACGAGGCACGTCACGCTGCCGCAGCGCTGAGCATTGTTCGCCACTCCGCGCCAAACCCGCATCTTCACTCTGTTCCATCGGCCACCCACCACCTTTTGGTAGCTCAAACAACCATCATGCCGCCTATAAAACCCCAGCACCAGTACGGCACCTTTGCAGCAGTTGCCCCATCCCGCCGGAGCCGAGGAAGACGAGCAGGTGAGATTTGCGCAAGCCTAAGAGCTAGCTTCCGAGCTCTATCCCACTTCCCTCCCCATTTCCCCTAAATCCTCGCACTAAGCGGCCACCGGAATCCATCCCGTCGATCTCCCACAAAATAAATTAATAAAAAAGCTTTTAGGATATTTTAGCATAATTTGGTTCAATAAAATTGTTGTATTTATATGTACACGAGGATAAACCAACCTTGCAACATGGCACCTTGCATGTTAAATTTTCTCTCTTGTCTTCTACCAAAATTGTCTTTTGATGATTAAATAACAAAGATGTTAGAGTATATTGGATCTTAGGGGCAAGACTCATCTCTTGTACTATATATACTCTTCCAATAACAATACACAATCCATGTATTCCACAATTCCTCTTCCTCCAACATGGTATCAGAGCTTAACTCGAAACCCTAACCCTAATCCCCCTCAGCCGACGGCGACGTCATCCTCCTCTTGGACGTTGCCATGGATGATCTCTCCTCCCCGCATCAACCAACACCATGGTGGTGACTATGGCCCTCCCCACCACAATGACGTCACTCACGGTGACCATCGTAGCTGACCTGTCGACGTCGATCCCCTCAGCCTCGCCGACCCGTCGACATCAATCCCCTTAGCCGCTGACCAGATCACCACCGGTCTCGTTCTTCCCAACTCTCATATCGTAGGTACCACCACCCCAACATTGGCTTAATTGAATCGTGGAGCATCGCTGGCAAAATCTCGGTGCCAACGTCCTCTTCCAATGCCACCGACGCAGTTGCCTCTGCTGTCGTTCCCCCCCATGCGCCCGTTCTCGGGCTCCTAGTAGTCGCTGCAGTCACCGGACTTCACACACTTGGCCTCGAGCCCCCAGCCGTCATTGCGGCCACCGACGCAGTCGTCTCTGCCACCATTGGCCTCCACATGCCCGGACTCAGGCCCCAGCCGCCGCTGCGGCCGCGGATCTTCACGCCAGCGCACCTCCTCCCGGCGTCATGTGTCCTCCCGCTGACCTCCCACTGGGCTGGAACGCCGCTGGCATTACCTCTCCCCTCGGCAGTGCCCCACCACCCGGCTCCGCGTGGACCTCTTCCCTTGGCGACGACTGTTGGCGATTCTTATGCCCATTGGAATTAATCTACAAGTGCATGGATATCGCAGTAGCTTTCACTCCCAGAGTATTCCAAAGGTATCAATTTCCCAAGAAGAACAAAAATAGTCTAGTTTCTAGTCTTGACTTGACCGGTTGGATATGGTGGAATGACGAAAGTGGGGTAAGATATTTCGGGTCAAATGGTTCTACTAAAGGTTTACACTAATCACGGATACAAGGTTAATCCATATACAATTGATATTCTGCATCGGAGCTCGGCCGATTCACTAGCACCCGCTATCAGTTAAGAACACCGAATAGTTATGATCACCCCTGATTGGGCTCAACTGGGCTAAAACTAATGGGGAGGACTCCACAAACTACTGCGCGGATAGCAGGGCTGTCACCACCTTCTACCTACTGCTCAACCGTTGAATCAGATATCTACCGGGTACTAACTAGTCTAGACACCACATCTATTCCTATCAGTACTACGTATCATGTACGTCACTCGATACGCAATCCCACTAAATTTGGCACTAATATCTATTGTTTCACCCAAGCACAGAGATTTAGCACTCAAGATCTAGCATGAGCCTAATACCAATAGAGAGACAATGAATACGAAATAAACTTGCTTTATAAATAAAGAATGGGACTAAATGTTACCAATAGAAGACGAAGCAAAACTCACACCCGACTTCGGCTCTGAAGCTCTAGTGGAGGGATGCCGACACGCCGGCTTCTCCTCAGCACTAACTCACCTCTCTCACCTACTATACTTGATATTTTGGTAGCGTAATGTTGCTTTCTGTTCTTCCCTCACTTCTCCGTGCTTTGCAAATGAGGAGAGGGGCTCCTTTTATAGTGCATCGCAGTAAGTGAAGGTGTGCCACGTGTAGGGACACGTGTACTCTTCTCCCCAGCTGAAGGAGTATCCAAAGAGGATCAGAAGGGGGTCGGCCGACCCAAGTCGGTCGGCCTACTGGGCTTCGGTTGATCCCAGCTCTTAGTTTTGCATGGGATCCCTCTTTGACGGTATAGATTATCCCCTTGAGGTGGTTTTGGCAGTTAAGGCCGGTAAAACTAACTTCCTTGTGAGTCAAGTGATCCTCTCCAATGTAATGTCATCCCCAGGGTCAACGACTTGATGTATACGGTTGGGATGGTCTCCTTTTGTGCTTCTAGAATCCCTACAGAAAGGGCAACCCCGTCTTGGACTAGGTGCCGGTCGGCCGGCCCTAGCTCGGTTGGCCGACCGGGTTTTTCCTCGTTTTGGATCCAATTTTGCTAAGTAGGCCCCTGGAGACACAAACTTATCAAAACTTGTGGAACTTTGTTAATTTGCACATTTTTAGTCCATGTTCCTTCAATTAGGAGCTATCTTAACAGCCGGAAGTGTATGAAAAGTTGTAGAAATTTACCATCAACAACGACCCACTACCCTGCTTCGCATGGCCTCTCACCGGCATTGGATCCACCTCTATCGCTGCCCCTCCTGGCCCTGCATGGAATCCCACCGGCATCCCTTAGGCTGGACCCCCGCCAATACGGAATCACTCGTGGTCGTCGCCGCCGCGGCTACACCCAAGCACCACCATCCTCACTGGATCCATCGCCAAGACTGCCGCCGCCGCTCTGGTTGCCAAGTTGCAGGGACACCGCTCTTGTTGCTCCCCGTGGCAACGGTGGCAGTGAAGGGGGAACCCTAGTCTCCCTCCCTTCCCATTTGGCCTCACACAACTAGGCCAGTTTGGGCCCTCATGGCCTAGATCATCAAGGTGGCTCTGTCAGCCTACCAAATGGCTTTGCGTCGTTCGGCTCAGGTGGGCTGCCTCACTGTGCTGTTGCGGGCCACCTTGGCTTAGGCACCTACTGCACCTCTCCTTTCAGCGTTGGCTCTGTCGCTACCCGAGCAGCTGCCTACCCGACCGTGGCCCCTACTCCACCACGGTACAGTGCGTTGAGTCACTGCCGTCCTCCCACATCCAGCCTCGTCGTGATCCCCATGACGTAGGTGTCATGTTTCTTTGGTGCCTCAGCTATGATGACAAGGGGCACGCACTCCTCCATTGCGGCCATATCCTTGCCACAAGTGCTTTGCGGGCATGCTCGGCGTAGGTGCCATACTCACCTACCCTGCGATGTCGTCGGCCACCCAAGGTCACATGCCCGCGCTGTCTCTTCTGGCCATGGCATCCCACCTTCCTAGACACATCGGCGCCCTCTTGGCAACGTCATTAGCTTTAGCCCTAACCGCGGCCACCGCTCCCACTCCCTCATGAGCCTCTGGCCGTGCGGAGTGGTACATGGACTTCGGAGCATCCTCGCATATGACTGTTGATGCTGGTAACCTCCTTCCCACCCACCCTACGCTTCTTCACCGACCAACATCATTGTTGGCAATGGGTCTCGTCTACCGGTCACCTTCACTGGTCATCTCTCATTTTCTACAGCTGATAGGGATCTCACTCTTCGTAATATTCTTTTTACCCCTAAAATTATCAAGAACCTCATTTATGTTCGTCAGTTCACCATAGACAACCAGTGCTCTGTTGAGTTGGACCCATTAGGCATGTCTATAAAGGATCTTCGTACCGGACACATCATTGCAAGTGCAATAGCACCGGGGACCTTTAGTCCTTCCATCCCACCACCCCTTCTTCCTAGGTATTTGTTACCATAACCTTCACCACCTCTCTCTGTCATCATCGCCTTGGTCACCCAGGCCGTGCGACTCTCTCCCATTTAGTTAGCTCTTCTACTATCCCCTGTCCTAAGGATCGTCCCAACCACCTCTGTCATGCTTGTCTGCTTGGTCATCATGTTCATCTCCCTTTTGCGTCTTCCACTTCTTAAGCCTTCTCATAATTTTGATTTAATACATTGTGATATGTGGACATCTCACATTCTTAGTGTCTCCGGTTATAAGTATTATCTCATAATTGTTGATGATTGCTCCCACTTCATATGGACCTTTCCTCTACGCCTCAAGTCCAACACTTGTCCCACCATATCCCACTTCTTTTCTTATGTTTGTACTCGGTTTGGCAAAACCATCAAGTGTGTGCAAACTGACAACAGTCGCTAATTCGATAACTCCATGTCTAGGTCCTTCTCCCTCACTCTGGGCGTGGTTTTTCGCATGTCGTGTCCCTACACTCCTCAAAATGGTAAGGTTGAACACGCTATTCGTAACACTAACGATGTGATGTGTTCCCTTATGTTCAGTCGAGCCTCCCCTTTTCTTCTAGGTCGAAGCCCTCCATGCAGCCACCTACTTGCTGGGAAATGGGTAGGCTACGCGAGCACAAAAAATCAAAATATTTTACCTAAAACACCCAAGACCACATGCGAGTGGAGGATCACATATCGTTACTTTTGACGCAGCGATGCAGCGGAAGAAGATGCGCGTGCATAGAGGAAGTAGTCATAGACGTCCTGATCAAGGCCGAACTGCTCGCCGCCTGGTCGGAGCTGATTGCCGGCTGGTCGGAATTGCTCGTCGGAGATCCACCCAAATAGCGCGTCCGCGTACGACATCACCTCTACCGGTATCCACACGTACCGAGTAGGAACACCGCGTAGGGTGTGCTAGCACCTCACCGTGTAGCTAGGGTTTCTGGATAGCAGGAGAGGTGCGCGATGGCTAGGCGTGGTGAGGGTTCAACTCATACTGCGGCCGCCCCTACCCTCGCCTTTTATAGACACTCCAGCGGGCTGAGACCCAATAGGATTTCATCTCTTACGTGGATCACATCCACACACTAACCCTTTAAACAGTTGCAACCCATTAAATGTGTTACTCGTTAGGTTCAGTGCAAGTCGGCCGTGGATCCAGAATCCCATTTCCGATCCACCGATCAACAGCGCACCTAGCAGTACATATTGACTCCCGAATGCACAGAATCAATATTTGGCTGAACCTTAATACACTCACGTACCGATCCCTTTGCCGCATGATACCATTCAAGCTCAAGGCGAGATTCACGCCACCCTTGTTTGTAGCTCGACCACTTCACTCGATAGTGTGATGGATACAACACATGACTAACTCCTTAGTCATATTAGCACGGTCATGCTTTTCCTATCCATCCGCATGAGGGGCCTAGAGGCATCTCTCCTATTATCGAGGAGGGGCTTCCATCGTGATCATCACACCCCTGGCTATGTATCGTGGCATACCCAGTAGTCACCTTTATAGCTACCCTGTTACGGTGTAGCGGTTGATGACACCAAAGCATATGAGTCAACATACTAGACATCCATGACAATCTTAGGTCGAAGGACCATATAGGCGTACCACTCGAGACTATACACTAATGGCACTATAAGAAATAACAATCTCACAACGTCTCAGAGTAGGTTTGTCCGACTGCCCATGTTTTTCTAACATGTGTCCACATTATTGCTTCGATATCTCATATCTATGATATGTGAAACATTACTATCAACCAATACATGTGCTGGTCAAATCATCACTGCTCCTCGTACTCAAATCGTACTCAATGAACAAAGTTGTGACATTTACTCAGGGAACCGATAATCAATATTATCATAAGTACATGAACAAAGATGTATTACAATTATCACCATGATTAATCAAGGGCATATTCCCTTCAATACGATCTCAACATTCGTCCCATCTCCAGCCTCTCCCACTCCTCTTCGTTCTTCTCCCTTTTACAACATCCACCCTGTCTACGATGACGTTCGCTTGGTTCGTTGCGCATGCTACCTAACCACTCTAGCACTGCCCCGCATAAACTCGCTCCTCACGCTACACTTTTCATCTTCCTCGGATATCCCTCCAATCACAAAGGCTGGCGCTGTATGTATCTCACATCCAACCGAATCATCATTTCCTGACATATCACTTTTGATGAGCCAAGCTTCCCCCTTGCCTCTGGCACCTCCACCCTGTCCATCCCTTTTGATCTCGATTTCCTCACAGAGCACGGCGACCCTCAACCTATGCCCATAGGAGTTCACTGCTCATTCTGCTCTGCAGTTACTTCTACCCCACCTGTGGTCACGTCAACCACTCCTGCCACGTTACTCATCTCTGCCCTGCCGATCATCACGTCAGCCGCTTTTCTGCTTCGACTACCACTGCCGATTAGGATCCCCTCCATAGGTTGTTGCCATCGGTGCCACCCGGTCAGCTTCTGCTGCTCCTGTTGGTTCCCCGCCACTGGTTGTTGCCAGCAGAGTCCTTCCTTCTCCATTTGTGCCTTCAGCCACCACCGCCCATGTTGGACCCCCTGCACAAGTTGTTGCCAGCCATGTCACCTGGTCGATCACCACTACCTCTGCTAGTCTTACAAAGCAAACTATTGCCAGTGGTCAGCAACCACTCCATTCCCATGCCTATGACTCTATCGGCCACTGTTGTCACCACTGCCCCGTTCTGGATCACCTCCACAGGTTATTGCCAG
Source organism: Raddia guianensis (assembly GCA_036346415.1). NCBI lineage: Eukaryota > Viridiplantae > Streptophyta > Magnoliopsida > Poales > Poaceae > Raddia > Raddia guianensis. Next base: position 13,639,733 of record CM070543.1, on the reverse strand, counting down.
CGGTGTCCCCCTTCTAGCGATCCTGTCACCTCCCGCTGCCCCCATTGGTCTCCCACCATGGGTTATTGCCAGCGGGGCCACCATTGCTGCCCATGTTGGTTCCTCACCACAAGATACTCCCTAGCAGTGCTACCCCTCGTCCTTGCCAGCTAATTTTGGATATTCTTTTGCAGACATATGATTCTGCAAATTTCAAAATTATGTTCTTTGTGACCTATCATAAGTAAAATTCAAAAGTGGAAGATCTAGAAGAAATATGTGCTTAATAAGAAAGAGCAAACCATTTGTAAATTTGGACTTAAAAAAATTTGAATAACATCAAAATTTTTATCGGTGCTCTTTACGCAGCCATGGTTTGATATTCGAAAACATTCAATTTTTTGAATTTTTTTCGACCCACAAAAAAATGAAATTGGAGAGGCCTTGCCTTCGTTCGTTGAACTCTGGAGAAAATAATCAAGCACTTCGCTCGTTGATCTCGGGAGAAAATAAGCGGCGGAGGCAAGCGTTGAACCGTGGTCTCCGGCCTGAGAATGCCCTCGGCTAGCCAACTGGGCAATGCACCCACCTTGTTCTTTACTGCACAAAACATTTTGTTTTAAATGTTACTGTAGAATGGACGTTCCGGTTTTCCGGATTTGATCTCGCGAGAAAATCGGACGGCCGTCGTTTTTCCACCGACGTGGGATACAGAAACCTGTGTGACATGGCGCGTTTGGGAGGTGGAAGCGTGGCCTAACCGGCAGCGGCTGGTTAGGTGCATTGTGATATAGAATAGATTTATCCCCTGTTCAATGCTCATGCATCGACAATGAAATTGAAATATCTGGCAACTTTTTTCACCATTTAATGTTTCTTATTTCATTAATTATTGAAGAAAAAACTTAAACATGTTCTGTGCGACAAATTTAATTTTAATCCATGCATGCTCCTTGTTAGGATTTTTACTATTATTCAAACAAGGCCACATAGGGCAATTTTGTTTAGGCCCTGTTCTTTTTAGTGTTGGATAAAGTTGAGTTTACTGTAGCAAAATTTGAGAGTCCTCGAAGACAGGTTGAAAGAGTCTGAAAAATAATTAAAAATAGTTTTAAGATCTTTGATATGAACACTAAAAGTCTTGAAAAAATCGTTATAAATTATTACAACATATAGACTATACAAAATAAAAAAAATTTGTTACAATAAAATTCAACTCAACTTTACGTTGAAAAGAACAAGGCCTAGTCAATATCATACACACCTAAATGTCCAAAACAAAGAAATCTACAAAATGATTTATTTTTCGAAAAGCTACAACATTCTTTAAACGAATATAGTAGATACAAATTATTTAAAACAAATCTGGATGTCTTGTGAGAGGATCCATTAAAACTACTTGTTGAGGGAAACAAAATGACAAGATGTAATAAATTAATTAATAACTTTTCAAATGAAAACAGAATCAGGAGCAAAGCACTCATAGCGACCTTTTAGTTTCCAATTTGTTAGTTTTATTTTAAAGCTCAAAGGTTTGAAAAATGTAGATTTCGTTCTTCTTTTCTCATTGCCTATCTTCCATCGAAATATGAAATTGATACCTTGTTTGATCCCTCTGAAAAATTATCACTGAGGATTTTTTCGATAGGTTACAATGCAATAGTTTGCCTTATGAAGTGCTTTCGTCTCATTTTGTCATGGTGCGAGTTGGGACTGTAATATTGAAGAATGTTTGCTATTTTGGTGGTTGGTGACCATAAAATTGCTACATTGTATTTCGGCATTTCGCTATGCATGTAAGTAACGAAATAGAATGGCGTGTATCACCGCATGCAAAGAAAAGAAAAGAGAAAGGAAAAATTGAAAGAAAATAACAGAATATAAATGGACACTTTTTTATATAATAATGCTTCATTTTTTTGAAAAAAATGAACCTACATATGGCTAGATTTACTCTAATGTTAGAGGCATACGTGCACCTAGGGGTGGGCATTCGGTTATATCGGTTTTTTCGGTTCGGTTTTTTCGGTTTCTGAAAAATTCGGTTAGTGAAAAATGAAAACCGAAATGTTCTATAAAATTTTACTAACCGAACCAAATTAACCGAATTATTTCGGTTGGTTAATTCGGTTTTCGGTTATTAACCGAATTGTTCACTGATCAGTGCGCATCACTGAGACAATGACCTATTACCAGGCACCGAGCTGCTGGACACTACAGCCACTCACCAAGGTGGAGTCTCCGCAGCCGTCGATGCCGAGGAGATCAGCGACCGCCGACGGCGAGGGGGTGGATGGCGACCAGCGAGGCGGCGGGGGAGGCGTGGAGGAGCGGTGGCGGCAGTGGGGAGGGGCAGCGTGGGGAGAGAGGAAGGCGCCACGCCGGTGAGGGAGAGCACGGGAGGAGGCGGCATGGTGGGGAGGGCGGCGAGGAGGCGGCGGCGGGGAGGGTGCGGCGTGAGGGGGCGCGGTGGGGAGGAGAGGGCACGGGAGGTGGCATGGCGATGGTGGGCGTGGGGCGTGGGCGAGTGGTGGGAGAGGAGGGGCGCGAGAGAGGAGAGGTCGGGAGGAGGCATCTGGCGGGGAGGTGCGTGGAGGAGCGGCAGCCGGCAGATAGGGGGCGGCGGCGGCAGGGAGGTGGAGACTAGAGAGGTGGGAGGAATGTCTTGCTGGGATTGGGGGACTGGGGGGACTGGGGGAGTGGCCGAGTGGGAGAATAGGTGGGCCGGTGGGCCGTGAGGGGATTGGGGGAGTGGGGGGACTGAAATGGGCCGTGCCGCGAGTGAAGGCTGGGTCATATTGGATTCGGTTACCTCGGTTTTTTTGTTTACACGCATTAGAAACCGAACCAAACCATATAAACTGAACAGTTCTGAAATAAAAACCGAATGCTAACCGAAATAACCGATAGTTTCGGTTAATTCGGTTCGGTTCGGTTCGGTTATTGGTTAATTTTGCCCACCCCTACGTGCACCCTGTGATGTCCAGGGGCGGATCTACAGTATAATGGCTGGTGTCATGCGACACCGGTGCCTTTTGGACAATCCTTTGTTGTTTGTAGCTAACTTGTCAGTTTATATACCTATAAACCTATAGTTTGAAGCTAAAAACTAGCGATTTAGAGTTAAAATGACCCCAACGCCCTCGGTGATTTGTTTTCTTGGATCCGCCCCTGGTGATGTCCATGCATTCACTCTTTGACTAAACATAGATAACACAAATAACCTAACTGGATAGATTGTTAACTACCCACCTCTCGGACATTCCTTCCTGATACCTAGATTAGATCTGAAAAAACATATCATAACATCAGGTTCTTATCCGAAAATTGGCTGCAAAGGCACTCACATTGGCTTGCAAAGGCACTCACATATGCAAAGGTCGACTTTGACCCGGTGATAGACAGAAGTGCCAAGCAGAAGGTGCAGGATCTGATGTCTGGGGCACGAGTCTTGGCGATCGAGGACTTCTACAAGTAATCACTTAGACAATTTCTTTTTTTTGTATATATTTCTAACGCATCGTAAATTTTAATTTTGACAGGAGAGAGCACGGTGAAAGGGTCGACAGCTCTTTTGCTCGGACAAAGTACCTCACATCGCCGCAGTATCTCACCGTTCGGCCAGATTGGGCCTCGAACGTCCCGGATGCCTGGGAGGCCCTGGCCAACCATTGGGCCAGCCAGGAGTTCCGTGACAGGTCCGAGACGGCGAAGAAGAACCGTGCGATGAAAGGGAGCAGGACTACCATCGGGAAGATGTCTTTCGCCCAGCTTAGGAAGAAAATGGTAATTTTCTTTATTCCCTATTTGGAGCTTTGTTGTTGAACTCAAAATCATAATTTCTTTACTTTGTTCTGCAGGCCATGACCACTGGGTAGCTGCCTCCTTGGCTGCAAGTATTCTGTAGGGGCCACTCATCGCAAAATAAGGATGGTTCCATGGGCCCCTCGACCCCGTTGCTGCGCAGCGAGAGGTACGTAAATTGTTGATACCGAGTTTTGACTTAACGTGATATTCGCCCATTTATGCCCACTGTACACTTCCATGTAGGCACGCTACAAGGAGGCTTACGCTGAGAAGCATGGGCAAGAGAAGAACCCGGAGGATGAGCCGTTGGACCCCGTGCTCATCCACCAAACTATGGGTTGGAAGGCTCACGGGCGGTTGGCGATCGGTCAGGACCACCTGAGGTAGGCTTTGTTTATATAAAAGTTAACTAACTTAAAAATTTTAACTACTAACGAAATGTTGTTATAGGTCCGAGGATTACATACCCGCTGTGTGAGCTGGGCACACACAGACCGAGAGTCGACCCGTCTTCGAGTCCAGACTCCGGAGGGAGAGGGAGGAGGAGAGAGAAGAGAACAGGCAGATGATGCAGGCGATGCGAGAGAGCCTAAGGACGGCGGAGGAGGCGCGAAAGAGGCAAGAGGAGGAGATGGCTCGACAGCGCGCGGAGTTCGAGGCAAGGTTCGCCTATTTGGAGAACCTATCTCGACTAGCTAGGGTATGTACTTAAACTCTAAATATTCCGTCAGATAGATCTTACCATTCGATTAACAAGTCTTATGCCAAATGTGTTTTAGGCTGGCCCAAGCGGGACTAGTGGCGGTCCTGGATTCTACGGTGGTCCACCACCGTAGCGTGGTGGATTCGGAGCACCACCTCCCTACCAGAGCTACTACGGGGGCCCACCACCTACTCATGACCAAGCTATGTACAGCGGCCCACCCCCCCAGCAGGTGACTACGTGGGCCCAGCTCGCCCATATGGTGGTTACCCGTACGTTCCTGAGGCGATAAGTCAATCCACCTCGAATTATGTGTTATTACTTTATTTCAACAAATACCATTAACTAACAAGTCTATATTTGTTTTATGGGTTCGGGTTCTGCTGCCCCAACAGCAGCTCATACGCACGAGGGAGGGGACACATCGGGCAGCCAGGAGGCCGACTTCGTCAACAACCTGTTCGATGGCGCTCCCCCGTTGTTTACCCAGCCATCCCTAACCCCTTCAGGCGATCCTCCGCCTAGCGAGCATTAGGTGGCTGGCTAGCTGACGATATATACGTTTTGGTTATCGTACGATTGTGATTGCTATGCTGTACATATGTGTATGTCGTGCGGACTGTTTCGATCGTTCGATGGATAATAGATGTGACTTGTGTGCCTTTTATTTATTTGAGTGTATTTCAGCCAATGAATTGTGATCTTGTCGCATGCGTGCGACGAATGGGATATAAATGCAATGTGGGCTTTTGGGTTTTAGTGCGGCATGCTGTCTTTGAGCAAAGCAAATTATTGAGTTTTCTGGATTTTTTTTACAAATTTAAAACAATTTTTTTTACTGCACAGTGTAGTCTCGACGGTTCTGGATACAGCCGTCGAGACAATACTACACAGGGACAGGATAGTATTGACGGTTTCACTGTTGCCGTCGATTCTAAGGTTGTGTTGTCTCGACGGTTTCACTGCTGCCGTCGATACTACATGACACGGGAATGCCTGGTCGGTGGGCCCAGTTTTTGCTTTATCTCGACTGTTCGTCCGCGGCCGTCGAGACTAAGCGCGCCCGACGGTAACGGTGTCTGACGCTCTAAACTCGACGGTTGATGCGTTAGCCGTCGACATAAGTTCACTCGACGGCCAAGCTGTCGAGACACTATATCTCTCTCGATGGAGTATTCTCGACGGCTTTCTCTCGACGGCCGGCCGTCGAGACAATGTAATCCCGACGGCTTGTTAGCTATGGTCGATGGTTTTGGCACTCGAAACTGTTGACGTTTCCTGTAGTGGATAGATAATCGAAGTAGCCATCGATCGAGTATTAGATGGTTAGTATCTCTAAAAAAGGGTTGCCATCAATATGATCCAGAAGTTGATCATGCAGAGATTTTTTCAAAAAAAAATTCAGGAGACATGTCGGGGATTAGATCACGGCCCATAGCCATGGCCCACTCCCTGACGGCCCAATCGAACAGCCTACCAGGGCCCAGCTCCTTGGGAGGTTCTATCAGGCCCATGTGCATCCTGCCGAACAGTTTCATGGCTAGCACGGTGCATAATGGCCTAGGATTCCTGTTTGAGTCCGACTCGAACAGAGTTCTGCACGACTACGTGAAGACCCGGACGTTGGTTTCCCGGATTGGATTAGGAGTCGTGATCCCCAAGATTAGGAGGTTACCTTGTCTACCGTAGGTCATATTTGGCACATACGAGTTCGTTACGATCTTATAGTTAGCCCGGCCGATATTCCTCGGTGGGTCGGTTTGCTCCGCGCTATATAAACAGGGCCCCTACGGCGTTTAGAGGGATCCCTGGCATTGAGTTTTACATCCTAGCATCTAGCTTAGACCTTAGCAGATAGATTTTCGCATACTACTCGTCGAGACCTGCTGATCTCGCCGAGTTCCACCTTGTAATTCTCTTTGATATAAAGAAAGGCTGGACGTAGGGCTATTATCTCTCCCGAGAGGCCTGAACCAGGATAAAAACCCCTGTCTCCTGTTCGTTGCTGTTCGTGGTTGTTCGGCGTGTCTCCTATCTCCTCTTTGAAGAACCTTGGTTGACTTGGGTCGATATCCCAACCGTCGACAAGACATTTATTTATTCGTCGGCAGGAAAACAAATGACGCACCACAGGTTCACAGCAGAAACAATTCTGTGTTGAGCTCGTCCAGTTATACTCTGTGCCATTGTTTGATGAATGAATTAATCCAGTGGCGTACACGGCATAATTTCGCGTTTAAGGATTTTGCAGAGAGCAAAGCAGAGCAACTCTCGATTTGACCTTTTTCAAAGATAGAAAGAGTTTTATGTGGGGACGCAGCGGTGTTGCAACAGCACAGTGATCCACCGACAACACTCAGTCCAAAACCACGCGATTTGTTTGGTCACATGTCCACAGCTCGTATTTTTAAAATTAGGCCCATGGACCCCTCAAGATCATACTCATATCACCACACTTCTTTAAAAATCTTTGTTTTGAGATCATATCCAAATCGTCACTCTTATATATGGTTTGGGAAAAAAATGTCATCGCATAGTGTTAGGAATTTGCGCCGATGCAAGATTACAAACGACACCAGAAGACACGATGTTTGGTAACGCAGTTCGGCTTTCGCCTATATCTGCGGGGCTCTGATTATGGACGCTTCTCCCCAATTCATAATACCGCAGCACACCGGCTAACCAGGTCACGACCACATGCAGGCCGTTGACCTCCTCTTGCCTATGCTACTATTATGAGATCGTTATCTTGATTACACCAGGGCTGCCTCCCTTTATATAGTAGAGGCCTAGATAGAGTCTGACTCTAACACTAACCAATCATGCCTATTACAACACAGAGTCCATATAACCTACTCGTACACATATTCGACACAATACCTAACAAACTCCACCTTAAAAAATATGGTCTTCTCCATTTTTAAGTCGTTCCAGTGTCTTGCGCGAACCTTGTACCCAGCCTCTGGTTGCTTCCTCCTTTGAATATTCGTTTGATTCCCCTTGAATCTGCACATCTAGATCCAATCTTTGAATCCTCAAGCAGACTTCCCAGTCCGTCACCATGCACCACGTCCGTGCAGGCAAAACATGCCGCACCCTGGCTATCCACATCCACGACACAGCTTCGCCCTCAGTGTCGTGATACACCGTCTCCTGTGCAACATCCGGTCGCATCACTGCTCCCGCCGTTCCGATATATCCGGCATCCATCCGCGCTTGTCGGTCTGATCACGAACGCCGAGGTCATCGTCGTCGCCAGCCGACCTCGCGGCTACTTTGTCGGCCTCCGATCACCTGGCCTTGGTAGATCCCCGCCAACGATAGCCCATCGAACGGTTCGAGCCTCCTATCCGAAGTGTCCGGCACCACCGATCGAATCGTCGATCGCCGCTATACTCCACCTTGCGCCGATAGGGAGTTTTCCCGTGTATGCATAAAGCTCGTGTCTCCCCTAGATCTTTCGCATGGCCAACCTCGTCAACCAAGCTCTGATACCACTTGTTAGGAATTTGCGTCGATGCAAGATCACGAGCGACACCAGGAGACTCGATGTTTGGGGCTCTGATTATGGATGCTCCTCCCCAATCCATAATACCGCAGCACACCGGCTAACCAGGTCACGACCACATGCTGGCCGTTGACCTCTTGCCTATACTACTATTATGAGGTCGTTGTCTTGGTTACACCAGGGCTGCCTTCCTTTATATAGTAGAGGCCTGGATAGAGTCCGACTATAACACTAACCAACCCTACCTATTACAACACAGAGTCCACGTAACCTACTCGTACACATATTTGACACAATACCTAGCACATAGGCTTTTAGTTACATGGAAGGCATATCCGAGCATATTCATAACCCGAAATAGTTTATCTTTGAGCTTGTTTGGAAACTTTATTTTTATGGATTGATAGAGGTTTTAGTTCAAATTCCCAACAGCCATCAAAATTTCATGCAATCATGCATGTACATTCAGGTTTCATAATAATCGAGGCTGGTATGACAATTGACAAGAAAGATTCAAATCCTCTAAACCTTGATGAATAAGTTCATTTTACAGATCAAAACTATTAAAAAGCCCACTTAGGCAATGTTCTTCGAAAAGGCTACTGTGCGGGCATCCGGACACGTGCAGGGACGCTGCGCAGTGGGGCACGCTGCAGCCATGCAGGGATGGGTACCACAAACATTTTTCTTTCGGTGGCCATAAATTTTGATTGGGTGATCTAATCCATCAACCGTTTGAACCAATGCGTTCCTCATATTTTTACGAACAAAACAAGACGTACGTTATTTTATAAATTTTGACCGGGTTTTCTCAAGATTCATTAGTAGATCATCAAGTTTCATCAATAAATTCTCAAGTTTCATCAGCAGGTTCTCAAGTTATTGAAACTTCAATCTTACCTGGTAAAACTTGGGTTTTGCCTACTGAAACTTGGATTTCATACTCGTTAAACTTGCTGAACTGTCAAGTTTCATCAGGTTTAATCCTAGTTTTATCAAAAGTTTCAACAGGTTTAATCCAAGTTTCACCAATTTTCAATAGATTTCATCCAAATTTCATTAAGTTACATCCAAGTTTCATTAGGTTTCATCTAGCGCTCGCCTTCATCAATACGTGGGCCAAGATCCATCAGCACACGGTCAAGTTTCACTAGTATACGTGTCAAGTTTCACAAGTGGGTTCTCTTAGGTCACATCAAAAAAATTGGAAAAAGTGAAAAAAATTAAAAAAAAAAGTATTTAAAATGGGTTGCCCTTAATTTTAGAAGAATTATGAAATTTATTCCATGCATTTTGAGCACTGTTTGAATTTTATACAAAAAATCAAAAGTTTAATTGGAAAATTATAAACTGCACATGATCTAGCCAACGTCCATGCCAACGGGTGGTTGATCAGACGGTCGTCGCTGGTCCGGCGCGCGCGTTCGAACGGACGTCCGGACCCTGGCCGCCACCTATGTTCTTTTCATCTTAACAGCTCAACGGCTTATCTACGTTTTTAAAAAGACGTGTGCTTTGGGTTTTTCAATTCCTTTTTTGTCTCAAATGTGGGTCCTATCGGTTTAAAAAGAAGTCAAATAAACAAAATGGATCCAAATCTCGAGACTACCTCGAGAAGCTCTCCAAAATCAGTTATTTTAGCTGTTCAGCCGTTCAGATCGGCCCAAAAAAACATAACCTTAACCCTCAAACTATGAAATAGTCTATTTTACGTACTTTAACTATGAAAACCGAAACAAATAACCCCCTAAAATGGTTTTAAAAGAGGCTCCCCGATCTTTTCTTCCCAGCATATCTGAAAGAAAATAGCTAAAAAATAGAGATAATTACTGAGCTCAAAGCAAAAATGATTTATATATGCAACTGAATGTATAGCCAGTATTACCTCCTTATCATAAAAATTTAAGTTTTAAACTTATTAAGTCAAACTTTTAAAACTTCATCCGTGAAAATATTTGAACTATTTGGATTGTGTACATGAAAATCGTACATATAGATTCGTCTTAAAATGCAGTTCCATAATATTATATTTATTGTGGATTTTGTAAATAAATTGCATTGGTAATGAGTGTTCAAATTTGCATTTTGAAGACCGTGTCAATGTTCTTAACATCATTTATGTGATATGGATGAAGTACTTGTAACATTTTTCATAAAAGATAACCAAGCAAACTATATGCTTTTCCTCTTAAGTGTTTATCTTCACTTAGTATGTCCTAAAAAGGTTCAAAATGCTTTCAGAACAATGGTTTGAGAATACTTCCAAATTCCATTGAATTTCTTCTCATCTAACCAACCAAAAAATATGCCTGGCATCTCGAATGTTTTCTTTCACTTCATATTTTTCTGAAAGGGAGAATTGTTTACATCCCCCAAAGTTGGAGTGCAGTTGGTAATTTGCTGTTCAACACATTAGCATTGCTTATATGCCTCTTTGTTGGATATCTTAGTAGAATTTGCCACATACCTAAGTGAAAAATATCATTATACCCTTCTTCATTACTAGGTCATAAGTGTTGTCTCTTGCTGGCTAAGCTAGTTTTGCTCATCCGAAAAATTTGTTGAATCATGTATATACGTGTGTAATGTAGTGCATGTACCATACGTAATGAGACGCATTTAGCATCTACACTCAGACTGGATAAATAAAAGAAGGCACGGATGCATGAACCATTTCTGGAAGTAAAGATCACTTTCAACATGTAAAAAAATGCACTGATTCAAAGTAAAAGATCACATTATGAAAGCAACCATTAAACATCAAATTTGATCTCACAAAATAACTAGGTTTACATTATGCGGCCAAAAGAATAGCATAGGAGTGGGAGAGGGGTATAATGATCTTTTCCACTTTGGTATATGACAAATTATGCTCAAATATTATAAAATGGCATGTAAGAAATAGCAGTCAATTTTAGGGCATATAATCAATGCTAATGTGTTGGAGGGCAAATTGGCAACTACAGTAAACACCAACTTTGGGTAATATATAAACAATTCTCTCTTTTTAAAACGGCTCATAAAGCTTGCAATATAGAGCATTCTATGACAATATTTTGAAATTCCTCTTATCAAAATATGAGCTAAAATTTTCCGGCCAGCTAGAAGCCTAGAAAGATTGCATATCACAGGGCATGCGAGCCTAATACTCTTGCATGTGTATAAAGCCTTTTGCCACATCAAAACTCCACTATGAGGTCACTTTGAGCTATCTATAAAGCGTATATAAGATTTACCATGTGTGATATGAGATAAAGTCGATCAAGAAGAGTATGAAGAGCTGAGTCGCCTCTTATGTTGTATGCGACTATAGCACATCAACCAGAAAATTATACAAAACTGAACTATCCATAGAGAGAAGCGACATATAAGTAGACAATGTCATCATATGAGTTATGTTGCAAAATTAGCATAATGAGCAAGATAATACAATGTTCCATAATGAGTACAGCTATAATTAAATGCAAGTCAATTGAATCATATAGCATGTATTCCTCAAATATGATCAAGAAGACATATAAATACATGATATCCTCAAAAAGATTCAAAGCTGCCCAAGGTAATAAAACCAGCAAAAAGCTCAAGATTTTATTAATGAAGTTGTTCTCAGATTGCAAACAGGGGCTGCTAAATAAATTAGCCATCCAACCGAATTTGAGCAATATAATTATATCACAGGTTATCTAATCTAAAACTTTCAGGATTGCAACCAAAGATTAGTACTGCTCAAGCTCAAAAGGTATTCACTGCTCTATGTACAAGACAAATGAAGTCAGTGTGCACCGGAGTAATAAAAGATCAATAAAACAGTTCGGCCAGACCCCAAACAGCCACTGGATCAAAGCCGAACAGCAGCTAAACTGCTCACTGCACTAACTATATCAAGAACAATCAACACACTAGTTCTCCAGATTAAGGAAATAAACAGGGCAGCAGTAAATAGATCTAATACCTTACTCCCAGGTGCTTAACCAAACACAGAGAGCAAACACAGTGAAAGCTAAGAGCAGTACTACTCTAGGTCTAGCAGAATCCTTTCATAAACAGATTAATTAAGCCTCAAATTTATGCAATCATCATCGAACAAATTAACAGAGCCACAACACAGTGCTTCCAGATTTGGTCAAACGGCCTCTAACTCGAAGGCCAGTCTCCCAGAAACAACCAAATCGGTCCACTGAACAAGAAGAGATAGAGAGTTCTTACAGTGCGTTCGATCCGAGCCAACGATGCCGAGGCAAAGCGTGCAAGGCACTGTCCCAGAAATCAAATCGCCCGTGCAAAGCACCACAAGCGAAACGATCCGAAGATACGATGCCGAAATCCCTCACCGCAGCCGAAGGCCACAGGAGGAACCCAAGAAGCAGAGGAAGGAGCAGCAAGGGCACAGCGTCCACCTCGTGGCCACCGAGCACCAGGCGGAGAGCGGCATGGGTACACCTCCGGCAACCAGCGCCGGCCAGCAAGCCGGTCGGAACTCCGGCTAAAACACCGAACAGCGAGGTCGCAAGAGGAGTGAGAAGAGATGGGGAAAAACAGTGAAACTCAGTGCCGAGAGGAAGAGGAGGTTGCGGCCTCATAAAAGGGGTAGAGCCGCTTACTGGCCCTCCGAGATGCCCGGCCAAACGGCCATGACGCCCCACGGAGCCCGCATGCCGAGAAAGGCGGCGCCGCCGCCCGCGCCGCTCCAACCCTAGGGTTGGGGCACGAAGGGGGCGAGCTCACCCCCCTCTACCTGCTCCTCTCTCTCTCCCTCTCTCTTATTCTCACGTGTGGGCCGGCCCATAAATGGGCAAAAGCCCAACAAGTTATAGATGACAAAGAGCTCTTAAAATACACACACACACACACCACATCACATCACATATATATAGACACACACATATATACACATATATATACACACATATAGACACACACACACACACACACACAAAGTTAAATACTATGGCCCTCTTTGGTTTGCAGTTGTGCTTTGATTTAGGTCTTGTTTGTTTTAGATTAATGTTGAGTTGCGTTTTACTGTAGTAAATTTGTAACCCACTCAAAATACATTTTAAAAAATTCAAACAATTATGAAAAAAATATTTTGCGAACTCTAAGAAGAACTATTTAAAATCCCATAAAAATAACTACAAAATATTACAACATTTGGCCTATACAAAAATATCAAATTTTCATTTAATTTAATTTAATTTAATCTGAAACAAACCAGGCCTTAGATTGTAGTTAAAAAAGTTGAGAGTCTATAAAGATAGACTCAAAAAGGCTAAAAATCATTTAAAAGTATTTTAAAATCTTTTAAAAATCTTACAAAGTCTCAAAAAAATTATCACAAAATGTTATAGTAAACAACCTATACAAAAATGACAAATTTTGTCAATCGAGCCAGAACCGTAAACCAAAGAGGACCTAAAAGCATCTCCGCAACTACTCTAAATTTATCTTTAAAACACGGAATAAGTCCATTTTATATACATGAACTATCGATGAAGTCCAATTAACCCCTAAACTATAAAACAGTCTATTCACATACCTCAACTATAAAAACCGGAGCAAATATCGACATATGGTGGTTTTAAAGGTTATTTTGCTATTTATAATTTGAACAACTCGATTCTACACTTTTGAATTAATTTAATCCATTTATGAATTTATTTTAAAAAATATGAATGAACCTTAACAATGTAAAAGAATATTTCAAAAATTATTGAAAATATCTATTTGTTTATGTTTTTTAAAATATTTGGAGGTTCATTGGACTTATTTTGAATTTTAATAATAATTTGAGGTTGTAAATAGTTTTATTTAAATTAAAAAATAACGTAACCATCTTTAAAACCATCATATATGTTGATGTTTGTTTTGATTTTGATAGTTACAATATGTGAAATATACCATTTTATAGATTGAAAAAATTAAGTGAACTTTGTTCATAGTTCAGATACGTAAAATAAACTTTGTTGATATTAGTTACCTCTCTGTCCATCCATTAAAATTCATACCACTCTACACTACGTCGTACGAGCAAAAGACAGCACCGAAGCCGAACCGCAGGTATAACGCTATTAGTGTGCCCCACTTCCTCCGTTCCGTTGGCCTTCGGTTATAAATATCTATCGGCCCTGCCCTGCACATCCCACCTCAATCTCACACAGTTCACGAGCCGAACAACTTCTCGAGTCCATGGCAATGGCCGCGGCCGCCTCCTCGTGCGCCGACGCCACGTGGTGGGCGTACGCGCTCCCGGCGCTCCTCGGTGCCGACACCCTCTGCGCCCACCCGGCCCTCTTCGCCGGAGCGCTCCTCCTGGCCTTCGCCTCCGCCGCCGTGCTCGCCTGGGCCGCGTCGCCGGGCGGGCCAGCGTGGGCGGGCGGCCGCGGCCGCCGCGGTGAGACACCCATCCCAGGGCGTCGGGGCCTCCCCGTGTTCGGCAGCATCTTCGCGCTCTCGTGCGGCCTCCCGCACCGCGCGCTCGCCGCCATGGCGCGCGCACAGGGGTCTCCGGCGGCGAGGGAGCTCATGGCGTTCTCCGTCGGGGAGACGCCGGCGGTGGTGTCGTCGTGCCCGGCCACGGCGCGGGAGGTGCTCGCGCACCCGGCTTTCGCCGACCGCCCGCTCAAGCGCTCCGCGCGGGAGCTGCTTTTTGCACGCGCCATCGGGTTCGCACCGAGCGGCGACTACTGGCGCCTCCTCCGCCGCATCGCCTCCACGCACCTCCTCTCCCCGCGCCGCGTCGCCGCGCACGAGCCCGGTCGCCTCACCGACGCCGACGCCATGGTGCGCGCCGTCGCTGCCGAGCAGTCCGCCTCCGGCGCCGTCGTCCTGCGCCCACACCTCCAGGCCGCCGCCCTCAACAACATCATGGGCAGCGTATTCGGCCGGCGCTTCGACATCTCCTCCGGCGCCGGCGCCGCCGAGGTCGAGCAGCTCAAGAGCATGGTGCGCGAGGGGTTCGAGCTCCTCGGCGCCTTCAATTGGTCCGACCACCTCCCCTGGCTCGCCCACTTTTACGACCCCGCCAACGTCGCCGGCCGCTGCGCCGCGCTCGTCCCGCGTGTCCAGGCATTCGTCCGCGGTGTCATCCACGAGCACCGCCTCCGCCGCAACAACGCTGACGACAATGCCGACTTCGTCGACATGCTCCTCTCCCTCGAGGGCGACGAGAAGCTCGACGAGGACGACATGGTCGCCGTACTCTGGGTAATTTTGGCTAATTAATAAGCACAATACAATACAAATCTTGGTAAACATGAAATGCATGACATTAATTTTGGCTTCTTTCTTGATTGATAATTTGCAGGAGATGATCTTTCGTGGGACGGACACGACGGCGCTGCTGACGGAGTGGTGCATGGCGGAGGTGGTGCGGCACCCGGCGGTGCAGGCGAGGCTGCGGGCGGAGGTGGACGCGGCGGTGGGCGCCGGCGGCGTCCCCTGCGACGGCGACGTGTCCCGAATGCCGTACCTGCAGGCGGTGGTGAAGGAGACGCTCCGGGCGCACCCGCCGGGGCCGCTGCTGAGCTGGGCGCGGCTGGCCACCGCCGACGTGCGGCTCTCCAACGGCATGGTGGTGCCGGCGGGCACGACGGCGATGGTGAACATGTGGGCCATCACCCACGACGCCGCCGTGTGGGCCGACCCGGAGGCGTTCGCGCCCGAGCGCTTCCTGCCGGCGGAGGGCGGCGCCGACGTCGACGTCCGCGGCGGCGACCTCCGCCTAGCGCCCTTCGGCGCCGGACGCCGCGTCTGTCCCGGCAAGAACCTCGGCCTCGCCACCGTCTCCCTCTGGGTCGCCCGCCTCGTCCACGCCTTCGAGTGGGCCCTGCCCGACGGCGCGCCGCCGCTCTGCCTCGACGAGGTCCTCAAGCTTTCGCTGGAGATGAAGACGCCGCTGGCCGCCGCCGCCGTGCCCCGCGCGCATGCGTGAGCGCCTGCTCCAGCAACCCAGCAATGGCGTCGCTGTCCAGTATGGTTTGCTATATGGTTGCCTTTGCCTAGTTCTTTATATATATATGTTCAAGCTTGTTCGTTCGGTTCCTGCGTGCCTAGGGTTTAATTTGATCACCTACGTCGATCGTCAGTGTCGGGGGGCTCCGATTTTGGCAACAAGGTACGTACCAGGAGTTAACCCCTTTCGTATACACATGCATGCGTTTAATTAGGGCTTGGATAGTGTTGTCAACTTGTGATCATGTCATGGACGTCGCATGATCGTGTTGGTCTGCTGTATGGTGCTTTGGATTCTCAGCTCCCTAATGTGATGTGATGTGATGTAATGTAATGTGATCATCAATAATATATATCGTACTGTTTTATTACACAATATATATCACTCTTAAGAGTACTATATCTCCACTCTCTATAGTACTCTTAGCTAAACTACTCCTACGTTTCTAACCATTGGATATTTTTCCCACCCCTCGATCGCCGGATCGGTCCGATGCCCACCCCCTGCTCCATTCCGCCCCCAATCCCCAACTGCACGCCGGCGGCTACGCTCCCCCGCTTCTGCTCGCCGGCGGCTACTAGTTCGGGCCGCGAGCTCCATCCTCCTCCCGATGGCTGTGCTTCACAGCTTCTGCTTGCCAGCAACGACGCTACCCTCCACCCACAAGCTCTGTGGCTGTCCACCGCGCACCGCCCTCCCTACCGCGGCGGCGTGCTTGGAGGTCACGCTCCAGCTGTCGCACGGCGCCTCGCTCCTCCCACTCACCGAGGCCCTCGCACGGCTGTGTCTCGCGGACTTGCTGCTTGCCCGCTCCAGGTGCCCCGCCAGCGCCAAGGCTCACCTGCCAGGAGCTCCGCCGCCTCGAGCTATCACGGCAGGATCGTCGGGACCTCCACCGACGGGATGCACAGACGCCTTCGAAGTGCTTGTTTGCCCGGTGCTTGTATTAACTTTATGCAGTTCATGTCTAGTTCGTTGCAACATTGCAGAAACTCCTATCTAGATGTCTAGATGCAATTTTTTATTGTATGTATTGAATAAGTGTCCAAATTCCAGTTCAAAGCAGGCTACAGTGCTTGAAATTTGTTGTAGTGTTCGAGTAATTTGTGATCATTCCCAGAAGGAGCATAAATCTAAGTCTTTTGTATTGGTCCAGGTTCAAAATAATGGCAGTGGCTTGTCTGTACTAATTGCAGAGTTTGTGAAGAAAAATTTTTGTATTGCGTCCACTCTCATGCTTGAATATTCAAAAGTTATATTAACTGAATGCAGGCTATAAAAATGCAGGATGAGAACCATGGGCTGAATGCATGTTCTGTAAACAAAACTCAATTGCACGTAATCTGGACTGTAGACTGGATATTCTATGGATCTGACCATTCAATTTACACTCCAGATTACATGCAAATCAGTTTAGTTTACAAAAGATGCACATTCAGGTCATGATGCCATTTTTTTTTTTTGAAAGAGGGGCAGAAAAACTGCCGTCCTAATTCATTGAATAGAATGAAAAAAATAAAAAACCCATGCAAACACGGGGTACAACCATAGCACTCCGCAGCAACCCTGGCCAAAGCCAGACACATCTCTGGCCACTGCCGGGAACACCGCCTACAGAGTAGAAAGAAGAAATGCAGCCACACCGCTGCCACCAAGGCCAAAGGCTGAACAGAAGAGAGATACAAGGGAGGGAGAAGGGGAAACACCACCAACACTCACACAACGACGAGCGACTTCTGCAGCAGTAGACCCAGCGAAAACCAATGCGCAAAACAGCGACCACAACGCCTCCAACAAGGTAGCGATACAGAGAACCCGCCGCCGTCGCAGAGACACTAGGGTTTTCACCCAGAGTAGGGAACATCCGTAAGGTGATGCCTCCAACGAGGGAACAACACCAAAGGTGACGCCAACACCAACCCGAAAGGGCAGGGCTTTCGCCCAAGACCTGTCCTACTAGCGCACAAGGCAGGGTCCGCCGAAGGTCGAAAGCACTAGGAGAACCGAGCCGCCAGCCGAAAACGTAGAGCCGGAGAGCGAGCACGTTCGCCGCCACCCGACGCGAAAGAAGCCGCCCACGCCACCCGAAACCCCTCGCAGAAAGGGAGGGTCTCGACGGCGGGGACGGGACCAGGCCAAGAGGCAGAGAACGGGACGCCGGCGGATCAAAGTCACCAGCCAATGTCGCCCGAAGAGGAGCCACCACACCTGGTGCCCTGCGCATGGGAAGCGAAAGAAGCCAGACGCCACGCCACCCAGGCGGCATAAGCCGAACCCTGCCACTAACCTAAAAAGCGCCAACCTACGCCACCGGGCAAGAAGGCGAGGATGGGACCAGGCCAGAGACAGGAGTCGCCGCGCCGCCCGAAGACGAGTGACGGCCTACCACGCCACCACGGGAGGAGCCGAGGAACCGCCGAACACACGTCCTTGGAGCTCGCTTGCTCCGTCCACTCCGACCACTACCGAAGCGGACCCCCAAGCGGCATCCACCGATGCGGGCTCAGGGGAAGGGGGAAGAAGGAGGAGAGCCGGTGCCGAGCTTCGCCGAGCTTCGCCGAGCTACGAGGCCACCGGACTCACAACCCTGGAGCACACCCTCTCCGACTGCTCCGGCCAACAACGCTAGATCCAGGCCTCCTACCTGCGGATCCGGCCCCCAACAGAGCGGCCCCCCAGGGCGGTCACCGGAGACGGGCCCAAGGGGAGGGGAAGAAGGAAGAAGGAGGAGGGAGACCAGCGACAAGCTCCACCACAGCGCGCAAAAGGCAGGGATGAAGAAGGGGAGCCGCGCGTCCGGCGAGAGACGACGCACGGTGAGCAAAACGAGCCACGGGATGGATCAACCCCGCGTCGGCGTCAACGATGCCAAAGAAGCCACCAACACGGAGGACGCCGGATCTGGGCTGGGGGGGGGGGGGAGGCAGCGCTCCTCGATTGCGGCGGGAGGAAGGGGGCGAAGGGGAGCATCGGCGCCGCCGGATCTAACGGGGAGGCCGCCGGGCACGCCGCTCACGCTGGCTGGAGAAGAAGGTGGTCACGCCGCCGCCGCGGCCGGAGAGGATGGAGGGGGGACACCAGGGCTGGGGTTGGAAGGGAGGAGTAGGAGGAAGTGGAGGAGGAGGGGGGAGGGAAAACGGAGGGAGGCAGGGGATGGACGCTGTGCCGCCCGTCACCACACCGAGGGGATGGACGCCAGGGAGTCGCGCCGAGCCGCCCCGCCTAGCCGCGCTGCCGCCCTGCGCTGGCCCAGGCCCAGCATATATCATTGCCTTGGAAGGATGTGAACTTGTGAAAGCTCAAAATTTTCTTCCTGACATTGGACACCTTAGTTATGCCCAGTTTAGTTCATACGAAAGGTCTTGGCCAGCATTATTAAATGGCAAGCTCAGATACATAATTGATTGCCAGTAATTTGAATAGAAATCTGTATAACAAGTAAAGTTGATTTCTAATCTTAAAAATGTATGAGAACAACAAAAGGAACAGAGGCTACTTAAGAAAGAAAATTCGCGTAATTAATGCACCATATACTTGCACTAGCAAAGCAAGCTGACCAAATTTTTATCGGCGTTTATGATAATTTGAGTGCAAGTTTACAATATTGTATACGCACGTTTACTGCACGTGTGGGGGAAAGTGGGGGACACGTGGCTGCGCGCGTGGGGAAAGTGAGGAAGGTTAGCACATTATTGTAAATTGGTTAGCACATTATTGTAAATTGATTAGCACATTTACTATAATTTGAACTAAGCAACATCGCTATAGTAAACGTATATTCCCAACTATAGTAAACAGTTTTACAGGAATTTTATTTTTACTCCGACAAATAGGTTTTACTTTTTTTGTATTATAGTAAAGTGGAGTAACGATTATAGTAAACCAAAATTTATTTGGCAAGACCAGTTTAGTTTTGTTGGAAAAAATGTAAACAACACGTATGTGAAAACGGTTTGTCCATCGAAGCTCGCAATGAACGGGAAAGTAGAAATAAGATGATAAATTCACGTAATTATTGCACCATAATGGGAGCAATCTGACCAAATTTTTATCGGCATTTACTATAATTTGAGTGCAAGTTTACAATAATCTATACACATGTTTACTATAATTTTTCTGACGGAACCTGCGCGCGTGGGGAGGGTGGGAGTGGCCCTTGGGGAGGAGGGTGCGCACGTGGGGAGGGTGGGAGACGCCTTTGGAAGGAGGGGGAGGGTGGAGGGACACGTGGCAAAATATGGGAGTACTTTAGTTAAAGTACTCCTAAGAGTACTATAGCGTTGGTCCGATGCCCACCCCTCGCCGCCTTGGTCCGATGCCCACCCCCTGCTCCTAAGAATGGGACTCTATGGAGTCAGTGCTCCATCCATTAATGCCGTTGGATTTCATCAAGATTCATGCACATAAAGTAAATACATGCACAACAATATTGTCATTTACCATTTAAAGGTGTGAATGCAATAACTGTACAATTAATTGTTTTCAAACAAGGTACGGAGCACGGACTCCATAGAGTCCCAAATATTATATATATATATATATATATATATAGAGAGAGAGAGAGAGAGATTTGCTAGCGTGAACTCGAGTGCACGGAGCCTCCGTGAACTTCGACGGACTTTTGAAATCCGAGAACTTTAGTGATCGATCCAAACCGTTGATCTTGTTCGTCATGTCAAAAGGTAGCCACCAACCAAGTTTCGTAGTTTTTCGAAGTTTTTTGCTATTTGTTTTCTAATTTTGAAAATCAGCCTTCTAAATAGTCGTGGAGCGTCCAAAAAAGCTGATTTTCAAAATTAGAAAACAAATAGCAAAAAATTCAAAAAAATACGAAACTTGGTTGGTGGCTACGTTTTGACATGACGAACAAGATCAATGGTTCGGATCGGTCATTAGACATCTCGGATTTCAAAAACCCGTCGAAGTTTACGGAGTGATCCGCGCACTCAAGTTCACGCTAGGAAATCTCTCTTCTCTATATATATATATATATATATATATATATATATATATATATATATATGGACCTCATGGACCTCAAATCTACACCCAGGTGTAGATTATGGTAATCTACACCCAACCAGGCGGTAAGCAGGACGAGCGAGCCAGGCGCGCGGGGCGAGACGCGTGGAAAAACGGGGGGCGACGTGGGCGGAGAAAACGGGCGGCCGGCGCACTGCTGCGACTCGCTCCAAATTGAGAGTAATTAATACTAACTAATTGGTAGTAATTAGCAGCTAGCAGGTCGGATCGGCGGTAAACCGAATGGGTTAGGTACGATTTGGATCGTGTTTTGGAAGTAATTATTAAAGTAAATGCTAAAGAGGAACGTAAACGATAGTAAATAGTAATTTTGTGAGGACCAGAGTGCACCAGCGAAATTACTTTCCAATACTAACAATTTTGAAAGACAAAATCACACCGTATTTACGGTTGAACATGGATTACTTTCCAAATTTGCAAATGCACATGTATGAGTTACAATCAAATACAATCAATTATGTCACCGTAATGCAAGGTAAAGCTAAAAAATACAGTGAGTACAAAATTACACACAAAAACAATCTAGCACGTTTACGATGGATTACTTCTTCGTAATCGCGTGTTGAGGACGCCGGAGTACAGAGTTCGCTAGGACGGCCAGTAATCCAATTTGTCGGTTCCAACCCAATTACTACTCTCTCCAGTTTGATAATTCCTGTCGTTTTAGACATGATCTCACATACCAAGAAAGTATTAAATATCTCGTAGTACTCCATATGGTCAAATAAATGCTTGTAGCTTAGTGGTTGCTCCCACTTTCCTATGAGTTGCATGTCTAGGTTTGAATTTTGATGCTACACTTTATTTACATGCACACCCAACAAATGGTTCTAGGGCCACGCAAAGTTTTGCTTGCAATCAATGCATCCTAGAACGACAGAGATTTTCCAACTAAACACAAAACGCTCCAGCGATAGGAATTATCAAACTGGAGGGAGTATTAGTTACTGGCAATCATTCAAAGTAACATAACCAAAAGCTCATCCACGGTGGGGAGCCCGGCGGCAGACGGGGATGGCGCTGCCTCTGCACCAGAGGGTGCCATCGGGGGCCGGCGACGGGCGAGGGCGGGACAACGGCGCCGGCGTCGGACGCGGACAGGAACGGCATATGCAGACAGAGACGGCTGCGCCGACGACGGATCTGGACGTCGAGGTGGCGGCGGGGCGAAGCGTACTGAGCGGCGTCGGCGTCGGGCGGCGCATGTCGGGAGATCCGGCGGCGGAACGGCGGATCGGCGAGGGCAGCGGCGGGCGGCGGGACGACGAATCCGGCGGCGGCGGGCGGGTCGCCGTGGTCGCGGGCGAAGGGTAGGGTCGCCGAAGGCGAGATGGCGGGCGAGTGCCGCCGGTGAGCAGTGTGCCGGCCGCGGCGTGGCGCCGGCGATGGCGGCGGCGGTTGCGCCGACGGCGAAGCACGCACGCGACCTCGTGCACGCCTGTGTGTGGCGGCTCGGTTTGCCCCAATCTGGGTGGGTGGGTGGGTATTTTAATAGATGGTCCATGGACCAGGTGGTCTTTGGGATCAAATGGTCACGGTGTAGAATAAGCTATTCTACACCTAGGTGTATATATATATATATATATATATATATATATATATATATATATATATATATATATATATATATATATATATATATATATATGCCGCTTTTAGGCTCCATGGAGCCTAGGCTCGCTGCAATCCACCATTGATTTTTTAAACATGGGTACAATCGATAGATTAACGGGTTGCCACATTTGATACCCGTTAAGTCATTGAAAGGAGTATTAAATTTAAATTTCCTTCATTAATATTCGTTGACTAGTTGCTAATTTGTAATACGAAACCATGCGTCATTAAACACGTAGGGTATATACATGCGTGTACATTTTCTTTTCTTTGCATGTAAAAGAATACATGCGTGTATACTTTCTTTTTTAAAATTCAGTGTATTTTGTTTGTCTTTTTTTAAGCATATATACTTAAGTGTATACATGCATATATTTTTTTTAGGTATATACATGCATATATTTTTTCAGGTATATACATGTATATATTTTTTTCAGGTATATCTAGACTGACTTGAGAATGCTCTAAAGCAGCCATCGCCTGAATTAAAAAAATTTGACAGCCATGGTCCTTTGTAGAAAAAATTTGTATACAAAGCCCTCAATTTCTTATTTCATATCACAGTTGGTTTGAGAATTACCGTCAAAAGGGTATATACATATTCATCACTTAAAGAACATAGATTCAAATCTACTAAAGTCCTAAAACTTTCCATCCGTTCATCAAAACATACAGCAGCTCAATCTTCTATGAATCTCTCGAGCCATCAGCTGGCAGAAGATGCAGCTACACAATGTGTTTTCTTGGACTTGATATGAGGCCATAACCTGATACAACCATGTCACAATGCACCTGATAGATTAATTAACCCTGATATAATCAACTAGATAACTAAGATATGTTAACAAATGAAGATATGCTTTTGGCAAAATTTAGAGTATTTCTGCAATCTACAGCACTGAACCCAAACTAATTATCAAAAAAATAAGAAACAATCTCCCTGAGAATCAAAGCAAGTAACATGACATTGAAAAATAAAGCTAATTTCACTGGGTATGATAATTACTTGGGTATTGTCGACGGTTGGAATATCGACCCAAGTCAACCAAGGTTCTTTAAAGAGGAGATAGGAGACACGCTGAACAACCACGAACAACGAGCGAACAGAGGTGGGGTTTTATCTGGTTCAGCCTCTCGGAGAGATAATAGCCCTACGTCCGACCTTTCTTTATATCAAAGAGAATTACAAGGTGGAACTCGGCGAGATCGGCAGAGTCTCGGCGAGTGGTATCTAAAAATCTATCTGCTAAGGTCTAAGCTAGATGCTAGGATGTAAAACTCAATGCCGGGATCCTCTAAACGCCGTAGGGCCTGTTTATATAGCTGAACAAACCGACCCACCGAGGAATATCGGTAGGGCTAACTACAAGATAAATAACGAACTCAGACGTGCCAAATATGACCCACGGTGAACAAGGTAACCTCCTAATCTTGGGGATCACGACTCCTAATCCAATCCGGAAACCAACGTCAGGGTCTTCACGTAGTCGTCAGAGAACTACTGTCGAGTCGGACTCAAACAGGAATCCTAGGCCATTATGCACCGTGCTAGCCATGAAACTGTTCGGCAGGATGCACATGGGCCTGATAGAACCTCACAAGGAGCTGGGCCCTGGTAGGCTGTTCGATTGGGCCGTCAGGGAGTGGGCCATGGCTATGGGCCGTGATCTAATCCCCGACAGCTAGCCCCCGAGACTCAAGTGGAAGAACTCACTAGAGTGGGGTCATCCCCTTGAGACTCAAAGTCACGAAGAGGGTATTTTTTCTCTGCTACAAAAGCATGTAACAAGCGACCGAACAGGTTATGGTTCAATCGAACAAGACTTGTTCGGGACCGAACAAACCGATCGAGGCGAGCAACTCCGTAGGCGTCGAGCAGGAACGACATCTGTCCGAAAGCGAGCACTCACCTTGGTGCAAACACCGGAAAAAATAGCCGTTGGCAGACTCCAACGGTAACTTCCTGTCGCTGCGTGGTGAAAACAGGCGACCGTTTTACTTAGCCGTTGTAGTAAAAACTAGCCGTTCGGGACAAAACCGTTGCAGAGCTGCTTATACGGGACTATCTTGATACCCAAGCCGCCCATGACCAGCCACTCTGCTCTCGCGCCTTTCCTCTCTAAGCCCTAGCTCCAACCACGCTCGACATCAAGTACCCAAACTCCATCACCGACCACCTTTCGTCCAATACAGGAAACGCTATGGCCAAATTCACGGGCACTAGCTTGACCGAGGAGGACCTTAGGATCTGGGAGGAGGAGGGCCACATCGACACCGTGGCTGGAGGTGCCGGAGGAGGATACTCCGGGAGCCGCTCGAGGAGAGTTCGTTCGACTTGAGCAGTTTGCCTGTTGGGTTGAGGTCTCTGAGGCGACTTCGTCGAGGCCTTCTTGAACATCAGCCGATTGGAGGTGGCGAACCTTAATCCGAACTCCATCCTCCGGATGGCCGTCTTTGCACACTGTGCGAGGGCTATCTGGGCATCGATCCGCCGGTGAAAAATGTTCCTCCATTACTACACAGTAACGAGGAGCAGCTCCGCGCGCTTCGGCGCTGGGGTGCTACTACCTCAAGCTCCGGGCCACCGCCGATGACGCGCCGTACCCTCGCCCACCTCTGCTCGACTCAATGGGCGTGGTGGGTGAGGTGGTTCTCTGACAAGCGGAGCGGCGAGCAGAACTTCGTCTTCACCGGAAGGCGCCCGGCAAAGGGGCGCCAATGCCTCGGCCGGAGATGACCGCCGAGGACTGGTACATGACAAGGAAGATCGCCTCCCTCGTGAGCCTTGGGCTCACGCAGGGGAGATTATGTCGGGACTTCACGTGAATGTGGTGCGTCTTGCTGGAGAAGGTCCTATCCTTCTACAAGATAGAGGGATGGGAAGACATCACAAGGGAGAGCACGGGTAAGTGCCTTTAAGACTCAACCTCTAAATACATTCTTTCCTCCGAACAGAACTAACAATCCCTTACATTGGGCAGAGAAGCCAACCGAGCGCATGGGTGACCGGCGGGTCGGCGCCATCTTCAAGGCGGCGAAGAAGGACGGGAGGTCACCGGCGAGGTGGCGACACTGCCCGCAATAGCGTGCTTGTCCGCATGCAGGCGAGGTAAATTACTTACCCTCGGCCTATGTTGCTAGACTTGCAAGCGTTGCTTAAATGCTAACGTCCGCTTCTCAAAACGCGGGAGGACCAATCGATCCTTGGAGGATCGTTGAGGAACTCTCCGGTGCGAGAAGGAGAAGGCGAAGAAGGGCAGGCCAAAGCGCCACAAAGCCCAAGGTGGCGGCCGAGTCTCACGCGAGCTCGCCGCGACACGGCGGCCGCCACCGTCGAAGAGACCAAGCGCTGCGACGGAACGCATCGAAAGCGAGACCAAGCGGGCGCGCGGTCGCCCAATGAGGAAGAGACCAAGCCCTCCCTCCTCGCCGAAAGCGAGCGGCGAAGAGGTAAGACCATAGCCCTCGGCTCGGGCGTTACACGCAAGCTCACCACGCCGCATGGATCGGTACGCAGCAGTCGCCGAAAGCGAGAGGAGGCTCGAAGAAGAAGTCGCGCAAGGAAAAACTTCTTGCGCCAAGACGAGAGGCTTCCACTCACCAGGGGCTGAGCTCGTCGCCCTGAACACCCAAGGGCCAAGGCGGAGAAACCGCCATGGAGACTCGAGGAAGAGGCGGAAGGTTCCGCGAAGAAGATCGGGACCAAGCCTTCCACGGCAGGTATGTAGGAATCGATCTTTAGACCTTCCAACCTTCTGACCGCGTTAGACTTAACGACGATCCTTTTTTTTTTATCAGCTGCCCAAGGAGAGATCGCCACGGATGATGTCGAGGAGGCGCCGGCGGTCGCCGCCTGCCGAGCACTGCACGGCGCTTCACGGGCGATGAGGCTAGCGTGCCTCAAGGACAAAGGCGGCGTGGAGCTGCTTGCCGCCGGGCTCCAGCGAGCAGTCGACGCGCTCAAAAGCGCGGTGGGCGGCTGGAGGCAAAAATGGCGACAAGCGGCGCCACGGACTTCGTGCCAAGGCGATGGCTCGGAAAGCTGCCAGGCAGACCGAGCAGCCGGTCTGCGCCAGCACTTCGTCGCAGGGCAGCTCACCCCGAGGCGACGGATTCTCCGGCGGCGGCGAAACCCCACCGCCGAGGAACATGAAGAAGCCCAGCAGGTCGCGCAAGTCGTCGCCTGCGGAAACTCTTGGCGCCACCCGGCGCGATGGCTCCGCCTCCCAAGAGCGTTTGGGCGGAAGAGGAAAAGGAAGAGGAGAAGGGCGCGGAGGCGAAAGTGCCGCCGTCGCTCCTGCACCCGGCAAGTGCGCCCCGCAAGAAGTAGGAGCGAACAAAGGCGGCGGCGGCAAGAGCCCGCCCGCCTCATCCCACACGAGGGGGCGTGGCGATAGCCTCGAGGACCGCTGCGTCGCATGATGAAGCAACGACTTGGGAAGGTAGGCACCAAGACCAAATCTTGCTCGGCTTAGCTACGTCATCATAAAGTAGTTAACTTGTTCTTCCCTCTCGGTCTTGAGGGACACCATGGAGGAACTCGAGGACGGCGTCACCATCGAGCGGAGCGCCCGTCTTGGCGTCGCTCAGGAGCACCTCAGACGAGGAGTCGGCGGGGCCCTCTGCACCAAACCCCAAAGTCGAAGCCAATTACCAAGGCGAAGGTAAAGAAGCTCAAAGCCCAATTGGTGAAGAGGCGTTCTCGCGAGTCTCTCCTAGAAGAGGCCGAGGAGCTTGGCATAAGCCATTAGGCGAGCACTGCATGGAGGAGAGGCCGAGCCGCTCAAGTGGCTCAAGAGGCTCTTGACATTTCCTAACGGCGGGACCATTTCATGGCGGAAGCCAAGAGGCTTAAGGCCCACCGCTAAGGAAGAGACTTAGTGGGTCTCGAGCAAAGATCTCGACCACATGGGCTTCACGGAAGAGATCGAGGAGATCTGTGGGATGACGGTGAGGGCGATCACCATGAGAGAAAAGGGTCAAGGAGGCTGGACGAGCAGCTCAAGACGGCCGAAAGCAATGAGTCACCAGGCGAGGCTCTGAGCAGCTCAAGGCCAAGACCGAGGAGGTCGAGGCCATCCGAGGCAGAGGCTGCGCAAGCCAAGCGAACAAGGAGGAGATCGAGCGCCTCCGAGCTGAAGCAGGGAAGGAATCAAGGCTCGAGGCGAAGTCGTGCGCCTCAAGTTAAGTTGAGGAGCTGAAGGAGCGACTTGCTCCTAAAGTAGCACCATGTTGTAACCGAAAGGGCCTTGTACCAAACTTTTGAGTAACATAATAAAGTACTTACCTTTATTCCTGCAAAAAGAGCAGCAAAAGACAAGAACTAACGAAACTAAGAGAAAAGCGAAGCAGTAGCTAGGAAGTTTAAGAAAACCGTAGAGCGCTCGCCTAACTCCGGCCCAGTTGTGCAGCATCTCGGAAACTGAGTTTGCGAACCCGAACAGTGCACAAGAGAAAAAGCGACACCCTAGCCCAGTGACGGACGATGCTCGAGAACCGAAGCTTGCGAACTCGAGCACGTGCGTAGGGAGAAAGAGCGACACCCATACCTTGCTCGATTCGTTCCGTAGTCCGCTCGTTGGCGTAAGTTAGGCGATTCAGAGTAACCGAACAAGGAAAGTGCTCTGCGCTGGGGCTTACGAGCGAGCTTTACCAAGTGGTCGCGCCGAGCAGTAAGTGCCTCTGCCGCGGAGGGCTTACGAGAGCAGACTTAGCCGCAAGGTGGAAAGGCCATGTTACGCAACCCTGAGTTTAGGAACTTATTGAAACCAGATACGGATAGGGAACAATCCTTAAGATTGCGGAGCCAAGAGTTCGCAAGGCCGGGCAGCCATCAAGTGTTACCAGAGAGAAAGAGGTAGTCTTCAAAAGACAGGAAGTGAAAAAGGCGCAGAGGCCGCGAATATTCACTTAATTGTTGGATTGGACTTTACATGGTGCCCGAGAGACTTGGACGAACTAAGGTGCGATGTTTACAAAAAGCGCAGGGCTAAGAAAACAGAAAAGACCTACACAAAGAACTTACGAAGCTGGTCGATGTTCCAAGTCTTTGGTCGACTCTCTCCCGTCCTCCATAGCCAGGCGAACAGCCCCAAGTGAGCGTAAGAAACGACCAGTAAATGGGCCCTCCCAACGAGGAGTTAACTTGTTGGCATTGGACAAGTTCGGACACGGCGCGAACGAGGTCGCCCGCCTTCAAAGCCCTTGGTCGAATCGACTTGGCGCGCGTGCGGCGAAGATCTTTGCCGGTAGCGCGCCATTCGACTTGTGCCCGGTCGCGTGTGCCTTGAGGAGATCGAGATCGAGGAGGCTCTTGCTCGTCGTCAATTAAGTTGACCGAGCTCATGCGCGAAGCGAACCGAGTTTGATTCGGCGGGCAAGATGGCTTCGCACCATAGACCGGTTGGAAAGGAGTTTCCGGTCGCCGGTGGCCGTAAAGCGAATCGCCGAGAGGACGGAAGGAACCGTCAACCCGCCTTGCCTTCTTGTGCCGAGAGTAGCAAATACCCGCCGTTTAATACCCTGGACTATCTCGTCTGTTAGCTCGCCGATCGCTCCATTGCTCGTGGATGTGCCACGAGGCGAACAGACCATGGTACCCGGTGCTCGCAGATATTCTCGAATAGCTCGCCGAACTGGTACCGTTATCCGTGATCAACTTATGGGGAATCCCAAAGCGTGACCACGTTGCTTTTGAAAAGCGAACAACCGTTTTGGCGTGAAGAGGCGACAGGCTGCCTCAATCCACTTTGTAAAAGTGTCTATGGCGGCGGCGGTGTGTATAGCCCTTGTACCCCTTAGGAATGGGTCGAGCAGATCCGGACCCCATGTGGAAAAGGGCCAGGATGGGGGATTGTTTGGAGCTCTTGGCGGGCTTGTGTGCCTTCCGGCGTGAAATTGGCGTGCCTTGCACTTAGTCACGATGTCCGGGCATCTTGTAACGATGGGCCAATAATAGCCCATGCGAAACGCTTTGCCACCGAGTTACGAAGGGCGTGGTTGCCACGGGCACCCTCGTGTATGTCCCTAAGAAGGAACACACCTCTCATTGCGAGATGCACTTGGAAGAACTCCCGAGCACCTTGACGGTAAAGGATGCCGCCCACAAGCTTGTATGGAGCAAAGACGCCTTGTAAGCCGGAACGCCGGCCGTCATCGGGCGAGGTCCCATCGCAAGGTACGGACAAATGGCGTTGACCGGTCCGCGACTGCTTTCGATAATGGAGACAAGACCACCACTGTCTCGTTGCCTCGTCCGGGACGTGATTGAGGGCTTGTGAAGGTGCTCGACGAGCACCTGCGGAAGCGAGTTCGCGTGAGAATCCAAACTTGGATAGCTGGTCGGCCAGGAAGTTGTCCTTCCTTGGCACGAAGAGCACTTCGAAGAATCGAAAATGCCGCTCCAACTTCCTCACTTCAGCCAGATATCGCGCCATTGAGTTATCGCAGCACTGATACTCCTTGTTAACCTGATTGATGACCAGCTGTGAATCTCCCTTCACAGTTAGCCGTTGGACACCAAGCGATTTGCACGCTCTTAGTCCCACGAGGAGGGCCTCGTACTCTGCAGCGTTGTTAGTCGCCGCAAAGTGTAGTTGGATAGAATGCCGGAGTTGCTCTCCTTGAGGGGAGATGAGAACAAAACCAGCCCCCGAGTTTCCAGTGCGCGAGCCATCGAAAAACATGGTCCAAGAGGGTTCATCAGGTTGCTCGGGAGCTCCCTAGGATTTGGGCGGGCAAGTCCATTCAGCGACAAAGTCAGCTAGGACCTGTGACTTAATAGCAGTTAAGGCGACAAATAGCAGATCAAACTCGCTAGTTCCATTGCCCACTTGGCTATCGTCCGCTAGATTCCTTGTTAGTAGGATTTCTCCCAGAGGAACGTGGTCGGGACCGAGATTTGATGCGCCGAAGTAGTGGCGAAGCTTCACGGAGGACATGAGCAAGGCATAGAGGAGCTTCGGACCTCGTGTGCAGCTCCTTTGATCCGTGAAGTACCTCGCTCACGTAATAGATTGGTCATTGTATGCCTTCCCTTTCGACCGTCAAGACCCGCTCACCGCTTGTGGCGTGCAACCTAGGTACGATGAGGAGCTGCTCGCCATGCCGCTGGGTAGTCAAGACGGGAGGATTGGACATGTATCGCTCAGATCCCGGAAGGATCTATCGCTTCTTCCGCCCACTGAAACCATTGTGCTTGCGCAGGCCTTAAGAAGGGCAGCCGCGTTCGCTTTGACGGAAATAAACACCTTAGAGCAACCATCCGCCAAATGAGGCTCTGTACTTCCTTTATGGTAGTTGGAGCACGCAAATTTTCAATGGCCTCGATTTTTTCGGGGTTGGCGAAATACCTTGCGAGCCAATGACATAGCGAGCAACATTCCGGATCGAACACCAAAGGTACACTTCTCTGGATTTAATTTTATTCGATGCTGGTGAGATTATGAAAAGTCTCTGCCGGGTCTTTTACATGATCTGGAGCATACTTCCTCTTTACAACTATGTAAATCGACATAGACCTCCGAGTTTTTCAGCATTGCTCGGGAAGGTCTTCTCCATTGTTGTTGGGCGTGGCACCGACATTGCTTGCAGACCGAAAGACATGGTCGTATAGCAGAAAGTGCCGAAAGGGGTGATGAAGGCAGTCTTCTCTTCATCCTCGGGGGAGATGCTTATTTGGTGGTAACCGAGTAAGCATCTAAAAAACTCGAGTTTGGCGTCCATGATCGCATCGACCGGTGGTCAATCGAGGCAATGGAAATTGTCCTTAGGACAAGCAGCGTTCAGATCTGTGTGATCGACACACATCCTCCACTTGCCGCCTTTCTTCTTTACAATGACAGGGTTGGCTAACCACTCGGTGTGATCAACCTCGCGGATGAACCCAAGAATGGCGGCTTGCTGTCGATCTTTGATGATCCTGTTTGAATTCAGCGGCGAAGCTTGGCGAACGAGCTTTTTGTCGGCGGACAGACCGCTTTGTGCTCGATTACCTCCCTTGGGACTCGGGCATGTCGGATGGCTCCTGTGCGAATACATCCGCATTAGCTCGGAGGAAGGCAATGAGCTCGCTTTTCTATTTAGGGTCCAGATTGGCCCCAAGTGAACTATCTTGGAAGTATCATCAGTTTACGCCGAACTTCCTTAGTTTCTCCCCCTGGTGAAGGAGACCCTAGGGCGTCGAGACTTAGTCTGCGG
Organism: Raddia guianensis; assembly: GCA_036346415.1. NCBI lineage: Eukaryota > Viridiplantae > Streptophyta > Magnoliopsida > Poales > Poaceae > Raddia > Raddia guianensis. The sequence continues at coordinate 13,607,930 of CM070543.1, read as the reverse complement.
AACTTGAGAGCAGCGGCGGAAGTTGGTCGATCAGGCAGGGCGCTCGTCGCAATCGCAGCGACTTTGTAATTGCCTCGACCGTGATCACACCGTTAGGACCGGTATCTTCACGCAATGGTAAGCGTGGTGGGACACGACCATAAACTTACCGAGAGATGGCTCGCCTAAGATCGCGTTATGCGCCGATGGGATGTCGATCACGTCGAAAGTGATCAACTCGTCCGGAAGTTGCTTGGGTTGCGAAGGTGACGAGCGGGACAACTCGCCTAACGGCTTGACAGCCTTCTCCGGAACAATTCCGTAGAAGGGCATTGCGACTTCCTTGACTTGGAGCGAGGAATTTGCATCTCGCCCAAGACTTTAGCGTAAAGCAAGTCCAAAGCGCTCCGCCGTCCACTAAGACACGGCCAACTCTCGCGTTAGCGATGGTCGGGCGACCACCGGTGGGAGCCGCCGAGGCTTGGTCATCCGGTGGGGCAATCCTCCGAGAGAAGGAGATGGGGACCTCGGTCCACTTCATCGATTCAGCCGAGGTTTTGCCTTTTCGACGTTGTGGACCTCCGGGCGGCTTCCATGAGGCTGCGCGAGAGGTGTAAGCCGAGGAGCCGCCGAAAATGAGCGGCGATATGGTTCACGGGCTCTTGATATTCATCATCATCTTCCGATCACCATCGTCGGTTTGGCGCTTAGCCTTACCGGCATCACCTTGTTCGGGCGGGGTGGGCATTGGGCCCTTCTTTGTTGTAGAAATCTTGAGCTTTGCAGCCCAAGTTCTACTGATGGCGTATATCATGCCCGTAGTCTTTGGTGGAACTTGCAAAATCGGTCGCTCGGACCTTTCTTGCCTTGTCCGCCTCCGAGCGTGCTTTTTGCCCTTGTAATTATTGTTGGGCTTCTTACGCCCATCCTTGGGAGGAGGTCGCGATCCATACCGCGACGGTATTGTTCGCATCACCTTTGTTCTTCTTCTTCAGGACTTCTTGTCACCGGGAACATTCTTCTTGCTCTTCTTCTTCTCATCCACACCAGTCAAGGCGGCTCGCCCTTGTCGAACGCCTTTTTGTCTTGAGCAGCGCTGCCAGCGTTGGCATATGATCGGCCGCCTTGAACAAGTCGTTGGCGGTCCAGTCTCGTTGATCTCGAGATCTGGGTGAGCCGCTTCGTCGTGGACTCCGTTTTGAAGGCGCAGACAATGATTCATCCGAGATGTTCGGGATCGTGTTGCGAGATCTTAATGAAACGCTTCACGAAGTTGCGGAGGGTCTCCCGTTCATCCGGATCATCCGTGCAGATCATCCTCCTTACCGAGACGCACGTAACAGCTCGGAAATTAGCGATCGAGGCGTCACAAAGCTGGTTCCATGAGTGATGGAACCCTCCTGCCGATTGAACGTACCACGTCCGAGCAAAGCACCCTCAAGGACGATCGGGAGGTAATTAGCCATAACGAGCTCGTCACCTCCGGCAGCCATGATGGCCGTGGCGTAGATGGAAAGGAATTCCTCCGGTTACGAGTCCCATTGTACCTCTCCATATGACCGGGCTTGAACTTTGAGGGCCACCGGACAGCTCGAAGCTTCGTCGAGAAAGCCCCGCACCAGAGCATATGACCGACCACCTTCCCGGCAGAACCTAGTCTTGAGAAGGCGTTGGTCTTGTTGCGCTGGGGAACTCTGCTGAAGCAGGATGACTTCGGCTGGAGAAACTCTCTCCGGGACAATCCGGCATGCTCCTTCCTCGTGGTGGCGGACGACGCTCCTCACGAGGGGACCGTCCGCGTTCATCGCGCGGCGCGCTTGCCCCGTGGTCGCGATGACTACGAGGACCTAGCGAGCGACGGCGACCACGGGTAGCCTGCTCATGGACGATGATCTTCGATGGTGACGGGTCACGCGATCGATCGAGCTGTCCAAATCATTCCGGCGGTTTGGTCAGACCGCTGGAGGAGTTGTTGACTTCTCCTAGAGACTTTAGGCCTTGACCGGTCGCTCTAGGTTAGAGCCGCAAAGACGCCCACGCGGCGAGATCGACTTGATTGGTGGATCTAAGGACCGTTGCTATAGCTTCGAGCCGTTCCCGACTTTGATCTATGGGTCCCGGATTCTGAACCATCCGCGTGCTCGCCCTGAGTCGAGTCCCCACGGGGAATTGACCCGAGCAGGGGAAGCTTCGCCGGAGACTTAGCGCCGATCTGCGAGGTGGGTCGCGACATTTGTCGCATAATCGGTGCGTAAACCGTGCTAAGGTCGATTGATGGAATCGCCGAGGCTGCGGCGAATGACGTCTTGCTCGCGAGCAACTGCTTGCAACCTCGTCTTGATGCCGAAAGCGAGTTAATCTGCCCGACCTCGCCGGCCGCCCACGGCCGGCAGGATCTTGAGAGGTTCCTACATCGCCATGTTAATGCTGCGGGGCCATGCGAAGGTATGCTAGACGGTGTCATCATTTGTGTCTCCATTGTGGAATCACCGACATAGCCTTGGAATCGACAAATCTAAACCGTCGTAAAGATCATCGTTCCGTAGTCGCTGCCGATGACGGAGTGCGATCTGAGGCTATCTACGCCATGTAAGCGGAGACATCCGCCCGGATGCGGAAGCGTTCGAGACCGAACAGATCGATCTGAATCGGCAGGATGAGACATCCTGTCGCCCTTCCGAGTCGTAGCCCTCGGGAAGTATCTACAGATCGGCGACGGAGTTCGACATGCTCGATCTGCGTGTCCCCACGGACGGCGCCGGTGCCGACGGTTGGGATATCGACCCAAGTCAACCAAGGTTCTTCAAAGAGGAGATAGAGAACCGCCGAACAACCACTAACAAAGAACGAACAGGAGGCGGGGGTTTTATCCTGGTTCAGCCTCTCGGAGAGATAATAGCCCTACGCCCAAACCTTTCTTTATATCAAAGAGAATTACAAGGTGGAACTCGTGAGATCAGCAGGTCTCGGCGAGTGGTATCTGAAAATCTATCCGCTAAGGTCTAAGCTAGATGCTAGGATGTAAAACTCAATGCCGTGGATCCTCTAAACGCCGTAGGGGCCTGTTTATATAGCTGAGCAAACCGACCCACCGAGGAATATCGGTAAGGCTAACTACAAGATCGTGAACGAACTCAGCGTGCCAAATATAACCTACGGTAGACAAGGTAACCTCCTAATCTTGGGGATCACGACTCCTAATCCAATCCGGGGAACCAACGTCCGGGTCTTCACGTAGTCGTGCGGAACTCTGTTCGAGTCGGACTCAAACAGGAATCCTAGGCCATTATGCACCGTGCTAGCCATGAAACTGTTCGGCAGGATGCACATGGGCCTGATAGAACCTCCCAAGGAGCTGGGCCCTGGTAGGCTGGTCGATTGGGCCGTCAGGGAGTGGGCCATGGCTATGGGCCGTGATCTAATCCCCGACAGGTATATACCCTCATAGGGAAGAATGTAACAGATACTTACATCAAAAAAAGACTATCATCCAACTGGTGTATTCCAAGAGTTAACAAAATCATTGCAGCTTTTATCATTCAAGGATTTATAATCAAAAGGACATCTGCACCATACTCTCTAGAAAAGTAAAATTCTTGTGCATACTCTCTAGGATTCATTGTGCCCCCAACATTTATTCAAAAAAAGTTCAAAGGAATGTTTATCACCAATCCATTTAACAAAATTTGTCATATACCTGTCCCTAGTTCTATGCTCAGCTCAATGCCTAATCGTTAGAGCATATATCAGTTATGGACAACATGCTTTTAAACAAAGGAAAGCGGTGAAAATTCGAGTATGAAAATGAAAATTCAGAGTATGAAAAATGACATGCGAGCACTACAAAGTCATCATCATCCGAGTTGAGCCTTCGCATGAGATTGACGACATGCTCTGCGACCCATTGGTGTATGGGGACGGCGACTAGCCGCTCTTGGTAACACGGGCATTTTGCAAAATCCTGCCATCTGTGAAAACAAATACCACATGGAGTACGCAAACAAAGGGTGAAGTGCATACATACGAAAATGAGCAATAGTGAATACAGTTAACCTTGACGTAACACGTTTGATTGCTTCTTCAAAGAAGGTATATCGATCTTGACTAGAAGTTGGAGTGATTCTTGAATGTCCAAGTCAACAATCAAATAAGAAAGGTTCGTTGAAGCAGTCATCAAATTTTGGTGAAAAATTCACATCAGATTGAATGAGAAAGATTCACATCAGGTTGAAGGTTCACAAACAAATTGAAGGTGACCACATCAGATTCCACCAAAATATTCATACGCTTTTCAAAACAGCCGAAGACATATATCAAAATATGGATTGGCACATGCTCATACCGAGTATGTGACAAATTTGAGAAGGATTAAAAATCCAGATTGGTTGAGCTGCATCAATCCGGAGATGCAAGCCCGGCCGCTCACCGCCTGTCTTGTCTCGCCACAACGCCTCCGCCCACTCACTTGGGACAGCTCACGCCGCCTTCACTGGAGGCCACAACGCCTCCGCCTCCGCCCACTCCGCCAAAGCCTACGCCGCTTTACGGCTTCACTGTAGGGCCTCGCCATCGATCGCCTCATCGCTTGAATCGCCCGCCCGGACTGCTACGCCACCTTCCCGGACCGCCTCTCGACCACGCCGCCTTGAGTTACCACGGCGGCAAAGGCGGTGTCTGTGAAATTATCTGTTGCATGGGAGGCATTTGGTCAAAATAAGTAAATCAAAGAGGAAGGGGATTTGGGGTAGAAGCTCCTAGATGGTGATGAAGGACGGCAAAGCAGAGTGGCGGAGGTGCGGGAATAAACCAGTCTGCCGAGGAGGAGGGGGGTGGGCGCCAGATCGATCCGAGGAAGGGAGGCCGCCACCCGAGCCGAGGAAGGAGCAGCCCGCGACAGGGGCCGTCGCGCCGTGGTGGATGGCGCCCACCCTCTCGCTCCGATGCTCGCTGCCGCCGCCGATGGAGAGGGGTGCACCGCTGTCGATGGAGAGGGAGAGGGCCGCCCCTACCACGTGGAGAAGGGGGCGCCGTGGTAGGAGGAAGGGGCACCGGCCGCCGGGGACATTGCCGCGCCATGGTTGAGGGAGCTGGGGGAGGCGCCGCCGCGCTAGGCCGACGACAAAGACGCCGCCTCGCTGGAGAAACGGGGAGGCCGGGATGCTCAAAAGCGACGGGAATGGAGTAATGGAGGAAAGTAATTAATGGATACATTGATGGTATATTTGAAGTTAAACGGGTATATCACTAAGAAACCCGTTAATCAAAAGCAGCATTTCGAATCTGATCAGAAACAAATCGACGGTAGATGAGGTAGGAGCCTAGGCTCCATGGAGCCTTAAGTAATAATCCTATATATATATGTATATATATGTATATATATAGAGAGAGAGATATATATATATATAGAGAGAGAGAATGAGTTGCTAATTATCAGATTTTGATCACCAAACTGTTCACAGATTGATGGCAATGTTACTGATCAGTAGGCATTCGAATAGCTTCACCGGCATATAACAATATCTGATTATCTAACCGAACTCAACAATGGCACCATCACATTGGGGTGAGAATTAACTTGGTCGGATCGGAGAATGGCTGTATTTGTTTCGTTTTAGTATCTTTTTATGGACCCAGATCCGGATAAGTATCCCTTAATATGAATACGAATACAAATCCTCTCAAAAACGAAACATGATGGAATACGAGTCAAGCTGAACATTGAACCCCACGAGTGGTATGTCCCGAGATAAGATAACTATAGCACATAAATAATTAAAAATTGACTAGAATATTAATAAAGCTTAGTCAAAACAGGGTAGTATTATAATTAACCATCAATGAGCGCACAGCGTATGAAAGTTCAGAATTGCCTTTATGAAATATATATATACTTCGAACTTGGGTTGGGTATTGCTGCAGTATTGGATACTACAGTCGTACTTAGTCTGTGTCGGTATGACACATTCAGCCTTAATGACTGGCGTATTTGCCCTATGGACCAAATCTATGGGCTTCGGAGTATTGGCCATTGGGTTGGGCTAGCTTCGTTGTGCTTATTTTTGCATATCTCAGTCTCGAATAACCGTGGTCCGGCCGATTCCGTCAATTATCGCCATACCAGTTTTTTATGGTGCTATTTTGTTTTAAGATATTGTGACTGTATGTAATACATCCTATCGTCGTACCATAATTTTATTACGTCTTCCACCGGTGCTAGCCGCCGAGAAGCAAGTGAGCGGCAGTGGGGCGGCTAGGTTGGCTTGAGCGGGTGTGGCGGGGGCTATGGCGGTGGGGGCGGCACAAGGGAAGGAGGCGGAGGTGTGGCTGTTCAAGAGAGCGGCGGCGCGACGCTGCAGCGAGGAAGGTGGCAGCGCAACAGAGGTGGAATGGAGGTGGAGGTGGCAGTGAGGTGCGTCGGGAGGCGAGGTGACGCAAGGTTTGCCTAGAAGCATCCACCCTTAAAAAAAGCATAATAGTTCATTGATCAAGCATCCTTGCGGTGAAGATGAACGAGGCTTAGCAATCTGCCGAGGTTGTGAGATGTCAAAATGCATGCATGCATCGGTACGCTCCACCTTAGAGGGAAGCAAACACGAAAGTGAGGGTCGACGAAACAGAAACGATAATGTTAGCTTGAGTGACGAAAACATTGGTGAAAATCCAATGCCTCGAAAACCCAAGGTTTATTCTACAAGGTTTGTCCACAGAGGGTGAGTCAAGGCCTAAGATCAGGCCGAAAGGTTGGGCGGTGGCGGCGCCGGATTCCGGCATGACACTAGGTTGCAGTAGGGGAGGCGAGCCGAGGTGACGTGCAGAAGCATGGGGTGATGGCGACATGGGGATTCGCTTTCCCAAGTAGGGAGAGGATCTAGAGGGGAATCTCTAGATATGACCTCGTCGAGAGAGCCTAAAGTAATGGGGCAAGAGTCACTATCCTAGGGGAGGGCTGACTCGACGTCAGATGGAAAACCATCGAGAAAGGCACATCTCTCTAGAGGGCTTTTTATGAAGCGGCCATAGTGAGATACCTCTCTCTCTCGAGGGTTCATGTTGACTATCCTACAGTTTCATAATACTTGACGTTTAAGGTTTATGTTAGGTCAAACTTATAAAATTTTATCTATAAATTTTTTAAAAAATATTTGGATTTTGTACATAAAAACCATACATATAATTTATCTTGAAATGTTATATTTTTTCGGATTTTATAAATAAATCAAGTTAGTAATTGATGGTCAAATTTGCATTTCAAAAACCTTGTCAATGTCTAAAACGACAAGTATTATGAAACTGGAGGAAAGGGCGGAGCCAGGATTTAGGTATGGGGGGCGTGGCATACCACCAAAAAAATATCTATGATATATTTATATACTTTGCAAAGAATGTGTTAAAAAACATTATATATACTACTGCCTTTGGTCACAAAATTTGAAAGTTTGAGATGCATGCTAGTCAAAAATTTTATATTTGAGTTATAAATGCTTGGCTATATAAAGCGTATGCACATAATTGTCTCAAAAAGTATTTCAGTAGTTTTATAGCTTTAGTGGTTTCATAAATAAACTAAAATGATAATTAGTGATTAAAGTTATGTATTAAAAATTGTGCAAATTCAACAAGGTCAAACACTTGGGATCGGAGGAAGTAATATACATTTTCATCATTTAAAACAAAATCAAGAAATAAAATATATGCATCTCTAGTAATTTAAATTTTACACATTATCGAGAGATTGTATATAAGGCAAAGTTTATCTGAATTGATTTCTTTATTTGTCCATTTTTCAATATAGCTTACTCTATTGTGTTGAAACACTTTTATAACACTTATTTTATTTCAGAACAATATAATTATATATGTCGGTGTAATAAATACCGGGGTACAAAGAGCCCTCGGAAGGCTGGGGAGGCCCCACGCAGCGTCGGGCGAGCAAGGCCCAGTGGCGTGGCGAGCCCCTCAGAGGCCAAGAGGGCCCCACGCGCCAGCGGGTGCGTGGGCGAGCCCCTCTGGGCGAGGCGAAGGCCCCCACACGCCAAAGGGTGCGTGGCGAGCCCCTCCGACGGTGAGGCGAGGGCCCCACGCACCAAAGCGGGTACGCATGAGCCCCTCTGGAGACCAGCGAGGGCCCCTCTCGAGACAGGCGGGGCCAGCTGGCAGGGAGCATTGCAGAAGAAGTCTTCGGACGAAGGCTCCCCATCGCGGGCGACAAAGCGCATTTAATGAGATATCACGCGGATAGACAATGAAGAAATGATTACCGCTCTAAAGGACCCTTGCAGCTCGAAGCGTTTGTCATTGTGGGCGCAGAAGAATTGACCGGCAGAGAGAAGGTTTGCTTGAGGAGACCGCCGTGTCGAGGAGCAGTAGGGCCCCACCCGCAGACTCACCGGTGTGTGTCTGCGGGTCGAGGCCACTGCGGCACGCGAGGGCGGCGCAGAGCGGCGTGCGGCAGCTGCACGTTTTGCCGCTTCGTCGTGTCTTGTCGAGTCTCGAGAGCATCAGATCGCTTACCCTCGGCTCTCCGCCACCCCAAAGCTTGTATAAAAGGAGAGGAGAGAGAGGGAGAAGGGAGGAGCATTCGTGCATACGTAAACACTCAGAAACACATTCCCATTCAACCACAATCAGAAAAGAGCTAAGGCTCGGCAGGAGTAGGACTATTACCCGCGAGGGGTCCGAACACAGGTAAATCTGTGAGTCGCTCCTTGTTGTGCCCGACGCCAAATCGAATCGAGTTTGATTGAGTTGGCTAGCAGACTAAAAATCTGACCAGGGTGTGATCCATGATGGTTGAGCGGAGAACACGCCGCCGCTGGCACGCCGTAGGGGAGCGCTAGCATCGGTTCAAGCTCTTGACCCTTCTTTAGGAGGCGATGGCGAGCAGCGTCCGCGATGGAGCGAAGCGACCGCCAGAGCCGTGTACGGAATCGGCATGGCGATGGCGGTGGATCACCCGGCGGTGGCCGCCCGCCTAGGTTGGAGCCTGGCGAAAGCGCCTCGGCCAAGCTAGGCGGCGCCGCCTTGGAGGAGTGCACTCCAAAGACAGAACCTCCACGCGCCGTGGCCTTGCTGAAAACCCACCGGTTCCGGTGACTCGGACTCCGGCGGCGCCGTGGTTGGCCAGCTTGGCTCACACGTCGGCCGCCGCGGCGTGGTGCAAGTTTCGGGGCGGGGAACCGGCGCTTCGCGTCCTCACGTTTTTTGTTGCCCTTGCACTCTCTCGCAGATCTCTGGTGAGGAGGGCAGGCCAAGACGACAAGAGCTGCGATTTCACGGGCTCGGCCGGCAGCGGCGTGTGGTGGCGCGATCTCCGGTCCCATCGGAGGACCGCCACTTGTCTGCATGGAGAAGACCTGCGTGACAAGCTCGCAGGGCCGCGACCGAAGGCGACACATCATACTCGCCGCCGTCGGCGCGGGACCAGCAAGAGGGTTCCGTAGAGCTGCCACGCGAGGGTGGCTTCTTGGCGCCGCCTAGGCGACGGGCGGCGGGCGAGACGCGTTCAGAGCAGGAGGCTCTCGACGCCGGGTGCCGCGCTTTTCTAAGGAGTCTGCGCCGCCCAAAGGGTCGGAGCAGTTTCGTCGGCCCCCATCGAAAAGTACGACGGCTCCACCAACCCCGATGAGTTTTGCAGATCTATACGACGGTGATGCAGCCGGTCGAGGGTCGGGAAGGTTCTCGCGAACTACTTTCCGCGGTCCTCACCGGGGAGCCCGCGTGGCTCATGAACCTGCCCCAGAGTCCGTGGGGTCATGGAAGGAGCTCTCGGAGCTCTTCGTCACCAACTTCTGTGGCACCTTCGAGCAGCCCGGTAGAAGACGACCTCCACAACGTGGGAGCGAAGAAGGGAGAGTCATTGCTTGCGACTATATTCGGGCGCTTCACCAGTCCGCAACACCATCCCCGACATCTCCATCGATGCCGTGGTCACGGCATTCGTGAGAGGCGCCCGAGACCCCAAGGTCAAAGAGAAGATGGCCACCCGCAAGATCAAGACGACGGAGGAGCTTTTCACCTTGGCGCACAAGCGCGCCCTTGAGGAACAGATCCGCCGGCCCGCTGGCGGGGCCAACAAGGGCGGTGAGGCCGGAACCTCGAGGAACCCCGTGGCAAGGACAAGAAGAAGCGCAAAGGCGGCCGAGACCGGCAGGTCATGGCCGCCGAGCGCCGGCGACGACGACGACGACGGCCGTGGCCAACCACAAGAATGGGCGCTGGCGCCGGCTGGTACGATCCCGTAAAGGGCGGCCGAGGCGGCGGTTCTGGCGATCGCTGCGGCTACGACGGCCTCAGCCGCGACGAAGGGCGAGATCATCGCCCGTGAGTGGGACGGAAGGCCCCACCGCCCCATTCACCGCAACAACTCCCACGACTTGGCGGATTGCCATGTCGTCGAGAAGATGGTGGACAAGCGAGTCCACGAGCAGCAGCAGCAGCGAAGCGCCCGCAGCGGCAAGGGCAAGGAGACGGCCGCTTGGTTTTCAGAAGCGGAGCGCGAGGTTGCCGTCATCCACGGGCGGTTTGGCCACCTATCCGCCCCACGCTAGCTTTAAGCGTGCGATGAGGGAGGTGTGCGCCGCCGTGTTCGGCTTTGGGTTGATGAGGCACCGGCGTGGTTTGAGCAACCGATCGCGTTGATCAAAGCCGATCACCCAACCAGCATCGCCGACCTGGGCATCTCCCGATCGTGGTTGCACCCACGGTCCGAATGTAAAGCTAGGGCGGGTGCTGGTAGACGGAGGAGTTCCTCAACCTCCTGTCTGGCCCGGTCGCCATGGCGCCCAGATCAAAGCAGCGGGAGCTTCGCCCGGCGCTCCCATTCTTCGCATCGTGCCGGGCCGAGTCCGTCTCATTGGGCGATCGATCTCCGGTAACCTTCGAGGCTCGACAACTTCCGCACCGAGATGCTCGAGTTCGAGGTGGCGGACTTCGACCTCCTACAACGCCATACTAGGTCGGCCGGCACGACCGGGTTCATGGCGGTGTGCCACTATGCGTACATGGTGGTGAAGATCCCGGCCACCGCCCCATCGTTTTGAAAGTGGACCGCCGGAGGCGCTCCGCCACGACAAGGACGCCCTCGCTGGCGGGGCGATCGGTGCCTGAAGGCCGAGGCCGACTGGGAGCTCCTCCGCGAACCCGTGCCTCCCGGTTCGTCCGCGGAGGTTAAGGCGGTCTCCTGAGCGAAGTCGACCAGCGAGACCGTTCGGGTGGGCGCCTTCTCGGCGCCAAATAGGAAGGCGCGCTCGTCTCCTTCCTCGATCTAATGCGACGTGTTTGCGTGGCAACCGTCCGACATGGCCGGGTCCCGTGAGGTGATTGAGCACAAATTGGCGACGTTCCGGCGCGGCCGGTCATCCAAAAGGTCCGAAGCAATCGGTGGAGCGCCAGAAGTTATCCGCCAGAGGTGGACAAGCTTTAAGGCGGGGTCGCCCGCAGATGTCGCCCATCCAAGGTGGCTCGCGAACCCGTCCTCGTCAAGAAATCAACGGGCGTTGAAGGATGTGCTTGGACTTCACCGACCTCAACAAGGCGTGCTCGGCGATCCGTACCGCTGCCCGCGATCGATCTCATCGCCGACTCAAGCTCATGGGTGCGAAAGCAACAGAGCTACGGATGCGTCTCTGGTACCACCAGATTAGCATGGCCGAAGAAGATGAAGACAAGACCCGCTTTCGTTCGCCCATGGGCGCTTCATCGCTATACAAGGATGGCGTTGGATCGAAGAATGCAGGCCCAACATATCGGGCCGGCCATGCATATCGCTTCACCGCTCCCAAATAGGGCGGAACACGGAGGTGTATGTCGATGATCTGGTGGTGAAGTCCAAGAAGGCGGAGGAGTTGATCGGCGACCGAAGAAACCTTCGCCAACCCGAGGAAATCGCATCAAGCTTAATCCAGAGAAATTGTGTTCGCGTTCCGTCGGGCAAACCGCTTGGATTCCTCGTCTCCCGTAGGGGGATTGAGGCGAACTCCGACAAGGTCGCAGCCGATCGAGAACATGAAGCCCCGACGCCGACTTGGCAGATGCAGTGCTTGGTGGGTCGCTTGACCTCCCGGGCCGCTTATAGCTCGCCTGGGATAAAAGTCTCCCAACCGCTAAGCTCCTAAAGAAGACCAACCAGTTCGAGTGGACGGCGGAGGCGCAGGAGGCGCTCGACGTCTCAAGAAGTATCTTACCTCCCCGCCGTGCTGGTCGCCCTGCACCAGGCGAGCCGCTGATCCTCTACGTCGCGCAAACCCCAGCGGTCAGCGCTGTGTGTTGGTGGCGGAAAGAGAGGCGTTCAGCGCCCATTTACTACGACAAGGTCCTCCACGACGCCAAACAAGGTATTCACAAAGACCAGAAGATGCTCTACGCCGTCTTGGCATCCCGAAAGCTACGCCACTACTTCCGAGGCGAAGTCACGGTGTTGACCAAGTATCCTTGCGGGAGATCCTCTTCAACCGCGAGGCGACGGGTCGACGCTAAATGGGCCATGGAGCCGGGCGGAATTCGATCTCAAATTCGCTCCCGAATGGCCATCAAAGGTAAGCTCGCGGAGTTCATCACGAGTGGACTCGGTGGACACCAAGGTGAAGATACCTGACCTCCTCGCCATGGACTCTCTTCGACGGCTCATTCCGTTTGGAGGGGTTGGGTGGCGTCGTCTGGTGTCTCCCACCGGGCGATGTCATCCGCACTGGTGGGCTGACTTCGCGCCACCAACAACGTCGCGGAGTATGAAGGATCGCTCGCCGGCTCGGGGTGGCCGACTCTTGGCATCCGTGGCTACAAGTAAAGCGACTCTCTCGGTCATCAACCAGCGAGGAAGGATTTTCCGCCGGATCCCGCATGGCGGCCTACAGCGGAGGTGCGCCGCTGGAGCGGCACTTTGAGGGTTTGGGCCAGGCACATCCTCGCCGTGACAACTACATGGCGGATGAGCTGTCCCAGATTGCCTCGCCAAGGGCACTGTTCCGCCGGGTCTTTGAAGAAAGACTTACTGTGCCGTCCGCCGCAGACCCCAATTCTGGAGGAGACGCCACCGATCTCGCCGCAGCCCCCGTTAGAGGGAGGAGGCGGAAGAACCGCCGAGGCGGTTGAGGCGAAACGTCGAGCCAGCGGAGTACGTCGGCGACAATGTATGTAACGCCATCACACTCGTCCAGGAAGGTCCGTGGATGTATCCGATCCTAGCCTACTGCTGGATGGAGTGATCCCGACGATGACGCCGTTTACCGAGAAGATAAGCGCAAGGCCAAGCGCCACGCCTGGTAGGTGGGGGGACCAGACGCTGTGGCGCAAATGGAGTTCTCTTGAAGCGCGTCACTTTCGAAGCGGGAGTGAAATTCTTTTCGAGATCCATGGAGGCATGTCGCGGAGCCATTCAGTGGCCAGGCGTTGGTTGGGAAAGCTTTTCGCCACGGCTTTATTGGCCTACCGCCTCCGTGATGCCTTCGAGCTGGTGAGGAGATGCGGCGTGCCAATTTCATGCTAAGCGAGATCCACCGACCGCCCAGGCCGCAAACCATTCCGCTCTCTCACGGCCGTTCGCGTCCGGGGCTGGACATTCGGGACCGACCGGAGGATATACTCATCCGTTCGCCGCCATCGACAAGTTCACTAAGTGGGTTGAAGCCTCGCCGTCCCGCGATCACATCCGCAGCTGCTATCAAGTTTATGAAGAGCATCTTCGTCCGGTTCGATGTCGCCAACAGAATCATCATCGACAACGGGCCAGCTCGGTTCAAAAGCTGATTTCCAAGATCGGTGCGAAGAGTTGGGTACCTGGCGTGCTTTGCCTCCGTTCGCATCAGAAGAGCAATGGGCAAGTGGAGCGGCGAACGCGAAGTACTCAAAGGGCTCAAGACAAGGGCGTTCGACCGTCTGGAGAAGCGCTTGACAAGCCGGGCGGAAGAAGTTCCCACCGTATTATGGGCGCTGCGGACAACTCCCAACAGAGCCACCGGTGAGACCCTCTTCTTCCTGGTGTATGGCTCTGAGGCGGTACTCCCATCAAAGCTCGCCTTCGGCTCCCCAAGAGTGGCGGCGTTCAGCGAGACCAAGACCACGACCGCGTCGGGATGAAGTAAAACTCTGGAGGAGATCCGAGAGAGCGGCGATCCGGCCGCCAAGTGTCGGAAAGCGAGCGCGCCGTTATCAACCAAGGCGGTGTGTGTGAGAACATCGGCGGTGGGCGACCTCGCTCGCGCAAAATCAAGCGCAGCGGGCGCAACTCGCTATCTCCCAATGTGGGAGGCCCTTCAAGGTGGTCTCGATCTCCCGCCTTGAGCTCGGTCAGGCTCGCATTCGAGGGCGGTCATGAATTGGCGAACACTTGGAGCGTCGAGCGGTGAGGAAGTTCTACCGAGGTAGCAGTCCAAGAGCTTTTTTGGCTTTGGAGCCGGCGGCGAGTCTTCTTCCTTCACCGCTTCGCCTCGGGGCTGCGTTGTACAAAGCCATCTTCAATAAGAGATAAGTTCTGTCTCCTTGTGGGCATCTGTTTCTTTTTTCGCCTCAAGTCATTAGAAAGCATTAGTTGAAAGTCGGCGTGAAAAAAGTACTCAAGCGCAGATGGCCCTTAGTTCTGAGATTTAACGCCTCGACTTCATGGTTGGGTTGGGCGGCGAAGATTTGAAGGCGGGTTCTAGCCCTGGTGTGTCGGCTCGGTCTAGGCAATGCGCCAACAATGCACCGCGACTAGACCACTTAGGAAGCTAAGTTCTCGCCACGCCGATGTCTAGGGTCGGTTCAAAAGAGGCCATAAGGGTTGAAGTAACCGGATGCTCGAGGAAAAAGCGCTCACTTTCAGTAAAGCTCTGTCTAAAGCTTTTGGCGATCGGTGGCTTAGCCTTAGAAAGGTCTGTTAGAAAACATTCTGCTGAAAAGTCGGTAGCGAAAGTACTTATGGTCGATGGCCCTTAGTTGCAAAGGCAAACGCTTATAACTTCTGTTGGTGCGAGGCGGCGGACGGAAGGCGGGCTCTAGCACTCGGTGTGTCGGCTCGGTCAGGCAATGCAACGGCGGCACCAATGACTAGACCACTTCGGAAGCTAAGCGCCGCCACGTAATGTTTAAGTCGGGTTGCGAGAGGCCATAAGGGTTGAAGTAACCAGATGCCTAAGGAAGCGGCGCCACTTGTGGCGTAACGTTGATCTAAAACCTTTGGCGGCAGTGCCCCATTTCAATTCCATAAGTTAAAGTTGTGCGAAGTTCAAGTGAGACTCACAACAAAAGAGCAAAAGTTTGTTTGCATTGATAGGCAACATTTACAAGGCAAAAAAAGACGGGAGTCTCGCTACTCCTCCTAGTCTTAAATCTTCCGCCGAGCGGCGCCCCCATCATGGACACGCTGGTCGGGCGGCGGTGTCAACCCGCGTCTGCTCAAACCGGTCCAGTGCGCCAAGGCTCCCCGTGGCGGCGTCGAGATCAAACGCGCGTCTCGAGCAAGACGATTGCCCAAGATGAACCGCTGCAAGCGAGAGCGCCTTGGCGACCGTCTTGATCGCCGCGTCGCAGCGCCGCCGGAAGGACGCGAGGCCGGCGGCTCGCCCCACGGCGCCCAGATCGCGCAGCCGTCTCCTCCAATGGGGATGCAAGGAAACACCAGTGGATGCGGGCGTCCGGAAGCCGCGGTGAGGCGCATCTGCGACATGTCGGCGAGGGTCGGGCGCCGAAGTGCTCCAGCGGAGGTCTTGATCTGCTTGGCAGCCGAGGCAGCGGCGGCAGGCTGCCGCAGACCTCATGGTCATCGCCTCCTTCACGGCGGTTTCTTGGCCAAGGCCCGCCGCTTCGCCGCAGATCACTCCGCCAAGGCAAGGGCTTCCTCCGCGTCGCCCAGTGCGGGAGAGGGTGCGCGCCTCAAAGGAACGCCCTCGCCGGGCGGTCACGACCGAGATGGCGCTGGCGAACTCTCCGCCGCCTGCAGGCGACCTCCGTCGAAGGCGAGCGAGGCGGTCGGGTGGCGAAGTCGCGTGGAGCGGAGCTCGATGCCCAGCGTCCGCCTTGTTCCAAGAGGGACAAACAGGTTTGGTATGCAAAACCGTAGCATGCTAACCCTAATCTGAAGTGTGCGTAAGCGCAGGAAAGCCAACTGAAGCGGTGCGCCTGGCGAAAGCTGAAGGGGAGCTCAAGTCGCTTGTTTTGCGGCGGCGGTGGCGCGCTGTCGCGTCACCACCGTCAAACAGCCTTGCCGCGGCCGGGCGCGATGAAGCGGTGCTGCAGGAGCGCCAATGCAGACAGTGGCGCCGCGCTTGAGGCGTCGGCGGAGAGGAGCGGAAGAAACCGCGCAGCGGCGCCAGTTCTGAAGAGTCGGCGCTCTTGCCCGGTGGCGGGCGGCGACGTAGCGCAGGCCCCGCTAGATGGGGCCGGCGGCGGCGAAGCTTCGGGACTTGAAGGGCGCGCTCTCTTGGGCTCGCCCTCCTCCTCCTCGTCGTCGTCGTCGGCGAGATGAGGCGGCGCTTCCGAGCGCTTGGCGAGTCGGCCGCCACGGCGAGAGCAGCAGCTGCCGCGGAAGCTTGGGCGGTCGCCGAGGACGGCTCGCGGATCTGCAGTGGTCCGGGCCACTTGGACCACGAGACCGAAGACCTCCATGGGGGCAGCGCTGCAAGTAAGGTTGCGCCCCGCGGATCCCAATCGCAGAGGGGCGGATGCCCGTCGGCGAAGCGATGTCGCGGTCGGCGTGGTCGAAGCCCCGCCACCAGCCCCGAGCACGTCGCCGCACGTTCCCATCGGTGAGCACCCCAAGAAGAATTCGGAGTACGGCGGGACAAGGCCCGCCAGCATCGCCCAGGAGAAGGTCACGATCTCCCCGGCGCGAGGACTCGGCATGATGGTGCCGGCGCGGAACCGGGCGGCGGTCGGTGGCACGAAGACTCGAAGCCGCGCCACCTGATCCTCATCGACGGTGGAAGCAGGCAGAACAGCTCCCGAAGGTGGTGCGACATCCTCAAGGGACCTTTTTTGCGCTTGGGAGCCATGGAAAATTTGGCGGTGGCGCTGGCGAGGAGGCTATGGTAGCAGCGAAGAAGGCAGTGGACAGCTTGAAGACTTAGCGTGCGGAAGGATTGGCCGCGGCGCTGAGAGAAGTATTTATAGGCGTGGGGCGCGAGCGCGACGGTTTGGATTCCGCCTGGCAGCGCCATCATTGCCCAGCGCTTTTGGTTTCCAGCGGCGTAATTCCCAAGGAAGATCGTGTGCGGTGGAGAATCACGCGTCTGGTGCCGCGGTGGTGGGCCCCACGATTCGTCTCCGCCGCTGAAAGCGGAAAAAGTACCGCGCTGACGGTTCGCGTATCATGGTGGACCCGGGGGCTACTGTCGGTGTAATAAATACCGGGGTACAAAGAGCCCTCGGAAGGCCAGGAGGGCCCCACGCGTCAGGCGGGCGAGCAAGGCCCCAGCGCGTGGGCGAGCCCCTCAGAAGGCCAAGAGGGCCCCACGCCAGCGGGTGCGTGGCGAGCCCCTCGGCGAGACCCAGCGACCCCACGCGGAGTGCGTGGGCGCAAGCCCCTCCGACGGCGGCGAGGGCCCCACGCACCAGGCGGGTGCGTGGCGAGCCCCTCGGAGACAGGCGAGGGCCCCGCGGCAAAGGGCCCGCGTGGTGGAGCATTGCAGAAGAGTCTTCGGACGAAGGCTCCCCCATCGCGAAGGACGAAGCGCATTTAATGAGACATCACGCGCGGATAGGCAGCGGAAGAAATGATTACCGCTACAGTGACCCTTGCAGGTCTGAGCGGCTGTCACTGTGGCGCAGAAGAATTGACCGGCAGAGAGAAGGTTTGCTTGAGGAGGCCGCCGTGTCGGGAGGAGCGGCGGGCCCCACTCGCAGACTCACCGGTGGATTTGTCGGGTCGAGGCCACTTGGCGGCACGCGAGGGCGGCCTTGCGCGGGCGTAAGGGCGCACGTTTCGTCTCTTCGTCGTGTCTTGTCGATGTACCGAGAGCATCAGTCGCTTACTCCTCGGCTCTCTCCGCCAGCCCAAAGCTTGTATAAAAGGAGAGGAGAGAGAGGGAGAAGGGAGGAGCATTCGTGCATCTGAAACACTCAGAAACACATTTCCATTCAACCACAATCGAAAAGAGCTAAGGCTCAAGCAGAGTAGGACTATTACCCGCGAGGGGAACGAACAGGTAAATCTGGAGTCGCTCCTTGTTGTGCCCGACGCTCAAATCGAATCGAGCTTGATCGAGTTGGCTAGCAGACTAAAAATCTGACCAGGGGTGTGATCCGCAGTGGTTGAGCGGAGAACACGCCGTCAATATATACCATAATCGAAAAGTTTGGTAAAAAGAATAATGCTTAGATATTAAGCTAAGCTTTGATCGGTTGCCAATTAGACATTAAATTACGACTACTCAACTGTATTTTAAAACTAAATATGTAAGGGTAGAAGAAGGTTTTACGGTTCGTTCTGCCAGGCCCCATGGCTGGAGGGAGTATTCCAGGAATTTTTTTCGAAATGTGCAGTGTGTAACCGGTAGATTACAACTAAACTAAAACTAAACAACTATCAAAGAGGGCCTTAAGAGGTGGCGGCTAGACGTGAGAACTTTAGTACAGCTGCATCGAAGTTCACATCGCTGGCTAGCTTGCATCACATCGCTAGCTAGCCGGCACCCGGCAGCTGGAGCCTAAAACAAGAAGGTGGCTGCCACTGCATGCAGCAGCGCCTGCGCTCGCGCCGGCTGGATCGTGCTCTCAAGTCTCAATTCGCTTGCAGTTGGAGCCGGCATATATCTAGCGCACCCACTGGACACCGAGGTCAGGTCTGTGTCTTCTCCGCTGCAAGCTCTGCAGCCTACGGCAGCGATCGATAGCTAGGTTTGTGAGGGTCCGTCGGGCATCAAACTTTAGATAAAACTCTGCTTTACAAAATTATAGGTTCTACAATACTTTGGTTTAAACTATCACTATTTAAAATTATGGTTTTTCAAACTACAAACTGTTTATTCGCATTGTTTATGGACGTAAAACTCGATCAAATACAAGGAGAGAAGTGCAATTCATAAAACTAGCCAATGGTCAAAGTTAAGAAAAGAGAGAATTACACTGTTGCCCACTAAACTCGTAACAAATCTCACTTAGTCCTCTACACTTGTACATTATGATGTCGGAGTTAAAAAACTAGCCAATGGTCAAAGTTAAGAAAAAAAAAGATGTATTAAAAAGAGTAAAAAAACTCAAAAACTATGGTTTCCACCAAGACAGTTTTGAAAAAATACCTAAACTTTGTATCCAAACACTAGTTTTCTAAACTATGATTGTCGACGGTTGGGATATTGACCCAAGTCAACCAAGATTCTTCAAGGAGGAGATAGGAGACACGCCGAACAACCACGAACAGCAACGAGCAGAGATGGGGGTTTTATCCTGGTTCAGCCTCTCGGGAGAGATAATAGCCTCACGCCCAAATTTTCTTATATATCAGAGATGAATACAAGAGGTGGCTCGACGAGACGAACAAGTCTCGGCGAGATTATGCGCGTATAAGTGCCAAAGCTCTAAGCTAGATGCTAAAATGTAAAACTCAATGCCAGGGATCCCCCAAACGCCAAAAGGGCCCCTGTTTATATACTGTGGAGCAAACCGACCTACCGAGGGATTATCGGGCCGGGCTAACTACGAGATCGCAACGAACTCATACATGCCAAATACAACCTACGGTAGATAAGATAATCTCCTAACCTTGGGGATCACGACTCCTGATCCAATCCGGGAAACCACGTCCGGGTCTTCACGTAGCCGTGCAGAACTCTTGTTCGAGACGGACTCAAACATGATTCCTAGGCCATTACGCATCGTGCCAGCCAAGGGCTGTTCGGCAGGATGCACATGGGCCTGATAGAACCTTCCAGGGAGCTGGGCCCTGGTAGGCTATTCAACTGGGCCGTCAGAGAGTGCGCCATGGCAATGGGCTGTGATTCTATCCCCGACAGCTAGCCCCCGAGACTCAAGCGGAAGGACTCACTAGAGTGGGGTCTTCCTCTTGAGACTCCAAGTCACGAAGAGGGAAATCTTGCTGCTACAAAGACATGTAACAGGCGACCGAACAAGTCATGGTTCAACCGAACAAGACGTGTTCGAGGCCGAAATGAACCCGACCAAGACCGAAAGCAACTCATTGCGTCGAGCGAGAGAACGACATCTCGTCTGAAAGCGAGCACCCACCTTTAGTGCGGAAATCGAAAAAATAGCCGTTGGCAGACTCCAACGGTAACTTCCTATCATTGCTTGATGAAACAGCAACCGTTTTACCTAGCCGTTGCGGTAAAACTAGCCGCTCGGGACAAAACCGTTGCTGAGCTGCTTATACGGGACTATAAAAGCACCCAAGCCGTCCGCTGCCAGCCCACTGCTCACGCCTTTCCTCTCCAAGCCACGACTCCAACCTCGCCAAAGATCAAAGAGCCGAACTCCACCCTCCACTGTTCGTCCGATACTCGAAGCGCCATGGCCAAATTCTCCGCACCACCGACCGAGGAGGACTCAAGGTTTGGGAGGAGGAGGGCCACGAGACACCCGTAGCTGGAGGCTGCCCGAGAGGAGGATACTCCCGAGCTGCTCGAGGAGAGTTTGTCGACCGAATAGTTCGCACTGTTCGGGTTGGGATCTCCCGAGAGCGACTTCGTCGAGGCCTTCTTGAACATCAGCGGATTGGAGGTGGCGAACCTCAATCCGAACTCCATTCTCCAGATGGCCGTCTTCGCACACTTGTGTGAGGGCTATCTCGAAATCGATCCACGGTGAAATTTGTTCCTCCACTATTATCTGATGACGAGGAGCAGCCCGCCGCTTCAGCGCTGGGTGCTACTACCTCAAGCTCGGGCCACCGCCGACGACGCGTAGACTCGCCCACCGCTGCTCGACTCGATGGGTGCGTGGTGGGTGAGGTGGTTCTACAGCAAGCAAAGCAGCGACAGCAAGCTCGTCTTCACCGGGAAGGCACCGGCGAAGGGGACGCCAATGCCTCGGCCGAAGATGACCGCCGAGGACTGGTTTTTGACGAGGAAGATCGCCTCCCTCGTGAGCCTTGGGCTCACGGGCAGGGAGATCATCCTGGACTACACAGCGAACAGGGTCTGTCCGTTGCGGAGAAGGCCCTATCCCTTCTACAAGATAGAGGGATGGGAAGACATCTCCAGAGAGAGCACGGGTAAGTGCCTTTAAGACTCAACCTTTACTTCGATGATTTCCATCCGAACAGGAACTGACGATCCCTTCTGTTCGGGCAGAGAAACCCACTGACGCATGGGTGACCGAGCGGGTCGACGCCATGCTGAAGGCGGCGAAGAAGGACAGCGAGGTCACCGGCGAGGTAGCCTATACCTGTCCGAAGAACGTGCTCGTCCGCACAGCCGAGGTGAGTTGATCAAACCCTCGTCTGAGTCGCAGGATTTGCACCGCTTATTCAAACTAACCTTCGTTTCTCAAACACACAGGAAGATGAGTTGATCCTTGGCGGGATAGTGGAAGAACTTTCTGAGCCTGAGAAGGAGAAGGCGAAGAAGGGCAAGGCCAAGGCTGCCACAAAGCCCAAGGTGGCGGCCGAGCCTACGCAGAGCTCGCCGCGACACAGCGGCCGCCAGACATCGAAGAGACCACCCGCGGCGACGGAGGGCGCCGAACAGACCAAACGGGCTCGCGGTCAGCCCAGCGGGAAGAGACCAAGCTCCTCCCTCCTCGCCGAGCAAAGCGACGAAGAGGTAAAGAACATGACCCTCTGGCTTAGGCGTTACTCGCAGGCTCACCCGGGCCATTTGGCGCGGCTCCAACAGGTCGCCGAGCAGAGGAGGCTCGAAGAGGAGGTTACGCGCAAGGAAAAACTTCTTGCGCTGCGCGAGAGGAGTGCTCAGCTTACTAGGGAGCTGAGCGCATCGCCGAGAACACCCAAGGGCCAAAGCGGAGAAGCCGCCAAGGAGCCCCCGAGGAAGAGGCGGAAAATTCCAGCGAAGAAGATCAGAATCAAGCCTTCCACGGCAGGTATGTAGGAATCGATCTTTTGATCTTTCAACCCTCTGACCGCGTTAGACTTAACGATCATCCCTTTTTCGTCAGCTGCCCGAGAGGAGGTCGCCACAGACGACGTCGAGACGGCGCTCGAGCGGTCGCTGCTGCCCGAGCACCTACACGGTGCATCGCGGGCAGTAAGGCTGGCAAGCCTCAAGGACAAGCTGGCGGCATGGAGCCTGCTCCCGCCAGGCTCCGGCGAGCAGCTCGACGCGCTCAAAAGCGCGGTGGAGCGGCTGGAGGCAGAAGAGGCAGTGATGGTGGGGCGCGGCGCCAAAGATAGCGGGGCCAAGATGATGGCTCGGAGTCGCCAGCATGGACCGAGCACCGGTCTCGCCAGCACTTCGTCGCAGGGCGGCTACCCCGAGGCGACGGATTCTTCGGAAAGGTGGTGAAACCCCAGCCGCCAGGGAGCGAGAAGAAGGCCCCGAGCAGGTCGCGCAAGTCGTCCCGCCTGGAACCAACGGCGCCACCCAGCGGAGTGGCTCCGGCCTCGCCCGAAGACGTTCGGGCGGAAGAGAAAGAGGAAGAGGAGAGGGAGCGCGGAGACGAAAGCGCTTCGCCCGTTGCCCCTGCTCCCGAGCAGACGCGCTCCCGCAAGAAGAAGGAGCGAACAAGGCAGCGACGGGAACAACGCACCCGTCTCATCCCGCACGAGCGGGGCTTCGTGACGCATGGCCTCGAGGACCGCCTGCGCCGCGGTTTGAAGCATCGGCTTGGCAAGGTAAACTCCAAGGCCAAACCTTGTTCAGTTTAACTGTATTATCGCAAAGTGTTTAACTTGATCTTCTCCCTCAGGTCTTTAGGGATACCATGGCGGAATTCGAGGACGGAATCACCGTGGAACGGGCCGTTGTACTGGCATCCCAACGGGAGCATCTCCAGTCGAGGGATCCCGGGGCAGAGCCCTCTGCGCTGGCCCAAAGCCGGAGCCGGCTGAAGGCGAAAGCGAAGAAGCTCAAGGCTGAGCTGACCAAAGAGAGGCGTTCCTCCGAGGCCCTCTTAAAAGAAGCCGAGGAGCTTCGCGCGCAAGCCGTGAAGGCTGGCGCTGCGGAAGAGAAGCCGGGCCGGACAAAGTGGCTCGAAGAGCAACTCGCCGACGCGTCTCACTGGCGGGACCAGCTCGCGGCGGAAGCCAAGAAGCTTAAGGCCCAACTCGCCAAGGAAGAGCAAACTTCCGCGGGTCTCCAAGCAAAAATCTCGACCCTGTGGGCTTCACAGGAAGAGATCGAGGAGATGCGCGGGATGACGGTGAGGGCGATCACAGCAGAGAAGAAGGTCAAGGAGCTGGACGAGCAGCTCAAGGCGGCCGAAAGCAATGAGTCACCAGAGCGAGGCTCGACCGATCATCAAGCAAGGCCAAGACCGAGGAGGTCGAGGCCATCCGGGCAGAGGCTGCGGCGCAAGCCAAGCGGAGCAAGGAGGAGATCGAACGCCTCCGAGCTGAAGCCCGGGAAGGAATCAAGGCTCAGGGTGAAGTCGTGCGCCTCAAGTTAGAACTTGAGGAGCTAAAGAAGCAGCTTGCTCCTAAGTAGCACCGCTGGTCAGAACTTAAAGGGCCTTGTACCTGAAACTTTTGAGTAATACAATGAAGTACTTACTCTTTTTTTTCCTGCAAAAAAAGAGCAGCAAAAAGACAAGAACGAACAGAAACTAAGAGAAAAGCGAACAGCGCTAGGAAGTTTAAGAAAACCGGTAGAGCGCTTTGCCTAATTCCCAGCCCCCGTTGTGCAGCTGCTCGAGCACCTAAGTTTGCGAACTCGAACAGGTGCACAAGAGAAAGAGCGACACCCTAGCCCCCGGTACGGACGATGCTCGAGAACCTAAGCTTGCGAACTCGAGCACGTGCGTAGAGAGAAAGAGCGACACCCGTACCTTGCTCGATGTATTCCATAATCTGCTCGTTGACGTAAGTTAGGCAGTTCCGAGAGTAACCGAACAAGGAAAATGCCTCTGCCGCGTGGGGCTTACGAGAGCAGGCTTTGCCAAGTGGTCGCGTAAGCAAGAAGTGCCTCCGCCGGAGGGCTTACGAGAGCGCACTTTAGCCGCAAGGTGGAAAGGCCGTGTTACGCAACCCTGAGTTTAGAAACTTATCGAAGCTAGATACGCGTAGGGAACGATCCTTAAGATTGCGGGGCCAAAAGTTCGCAAGACCGGGCAGCCATCAAGTGTTACCAGAGAAAAAGAGGTAGTTTTCAAAAGACAAGAAGTGAAAAAGGCGCAGAGGCCGCGAGAATTCACTTAAGAATTGGATTGAACTTTACATGGTGCCCGAGAGACTTGGACGAACTAGGGCACGAAGTTTGACAAAAAACGCGAGGCTAAGCAAACAAACGAAGACCTACACAAAGAACTTACGAAGCTGGTCGATGTTCCAAGTCTTTGGTCGCTCTCTCCGTCCTCAATAGCAGGCGAGCGGCCCCAGGCGGCAAAGAGAAACGACCGTGAACGGGCCTCCCAACGAGGAGTTAACTTGTTGGCATTGGACAAGTTCTCGACACGGCGCGAACGAGGTCGCCCGCCTTCAAAACCCTTGGTCGAACTGACTTGGCAACGTGCCGGCGAAGATCTTGCTGGTAGCGCGCCATTTCGACTTGTGCCCGGTCGCGTGTGCCTTCGAGGAGACCGAGATCGAGGCGCTCTTGCTCATCGTCAACTAAGTTGACCGAGCTCGTCGGCGAGGCGAACCGAAAAGCGATTTCGCGGCAGGATGGCTTCGCACCATAGACCAATTGAAAAGGAGTTTCCGCGGTTCCCGGCCGCGATCGCGAATCGCCTACAGACGGAAGGAACTTCGTCAACCCAACCTTGTTGTGCTCGCCGAGAGCAGCAAATACCGCCGTTTAATACCTGGACTATCTGTCCGTTAGCTCGCTCGGCGCTTTCCGTTGCTCGTGGATGTGCCACGAGGCGAACAGACCTTGGTGCCCGGTATTCGCATATTCTGGAATAGCTCGCTTCAGGCGGTACCGTTATCCGTGATCAACTTGTGGGGAATCCCAAAGCGCGTGACCACGTTGCTTTTGAAGAAGCGCACAACCGTTTTGGCGTGAAGAGGCGACACGAGCTCGCCTCAATCCACTTTGTAAAAGTGTCTCACGGCGACAGCGGTGTGTATAGCCCTTGTACCCCTTAGGGAATGGGCCGAAAGATCCGCACCCCATATGGAAAAAGGCCAAGATGGGGGATTGTTTGAAGCTCTTGGCGGGCTTGTGTGCCTTCCGGCGTGAAATTGGCAAGCCTTGCACTTAGTCACGATATCCGGGCATCTTGTAACGATGGGCCAATAATAGCCCATGCGAAACGCTTTGCCGACGAGTTACGAAGGGCGTGGTTGCCTGAGCACCCTCGTGTATGTCCTTAAGAAGGAACACACCATCCTGCTGCGAGATGCACTTGGAGAGAACTCTCAGAGCACCTCGACGGTAAAGGATGCCGTCCACAAGCTTGTATGGAGCAGCACGCCTTATAAGCCGGAAGCGCTCGGCTTCGTCGTCGGGCAGGGTCCCATCTGCGAGGTACCGGACAAATGGCGTTGTCCAGTCCGCAGCCTACTCGATAACGGAGACAGCACCACCTGTCTCTGTTGCCTCGTCCGGAGACGTGATTGAGGGCTTGTGAAGGTGCTCGACGAGCACCCCTGCCGGAGCAGATTCTCGTGAGGATCCATACTTGGATAGCTGGTCGGCCAGGAAGTTGTCCTTCCTGGGCACGAAGAGCACCTCGAAAAATCGAAAGTGCCGCTCCAACTTCCTCACTTCAACCAGGTATCGCGCCATTGAGTCATCGCAGCACTGATACTCCTTGTTCACCTGGTTGATGACCAGTGTGAATCTCCTTCACGGTCGATCGTTGGACACCGAGCGACTTGCACTCTTAGTCCCGCGAGGAGGCCTCGTACTCCGCATGGCGTTGTTAGTCGCCCCAAGTGTAGTTGGATAGAATACTGGAGTTGCTCTCCATTAGGGGAGATGAGAACAAAACCAGCCCCCGAGTGTCCAGTGCGCGAGCCATCCAAAAACATGGTCCAAGGAGGCTCATCAGGTTGCTCGGGAGCTTTCGAATTGGGCGGCAAGTCCATTCGGCGACAAAATCAGCTAGGACACGTGACTTAATAGCAGTCGAGGCAAATAAATAATGATCAAACTCGCTAGTTCCATTTCCCACTTAGCTATACGTCCGCTGGATTCCTTGTTCCGTAGAATTTCTCCCAGAGGGAACGTGGTCGGGACCAGTATTTGATGTGCCTGGAAATAGTGGCGAAACTTCCTGGACGACATGAGCAAGGCGTAGAGCAGCTTCTGGACCTCAGGGTAACGCCCCTTTGATCCGTGAAGCACCTCGCTCATGTAATAGATTGGTCGCTGTATGCCTTCCATTTCGACCGTCAAGACCGCGCTCACCGCTTGTGGCGTGCAACCTAGGTACAGCAGGAGCTGCTCGCCATACCGCGGGGTAGTCAAGACGGGATGTTTGGACAAGTGTCGCTTCAGATCTTAGAAGGATCTATCGGCTTCTTCTGTCCACTCGAAACCATTGTGCTTGCGCAGGGCCTTAAAGAAGGGCAGCCCGCGTTCGCCTTGACGGAAAATAAATCTGCTTAGAGCAGCCATCCGCCCCGTGAGACTCTGTACCTCCTTTACGGTGGTTGGAGCCTGCATATTTTCAATGGCCTCGATTTTTTCAGGGTTGGCAGAAATACCTTGCGAACCAATAACATAACCGAGCAACATTCCAGATCGGACACCAAAGGTACACTTCTCTGGATTTAATTTTATTCGATGCCTGGTGAGATTATGAAAAGTCTCGGCCAGGTATTTTACATGATCTGGAGCAAACTTGCTCTTTACAACTATGTCGTCGACATAGACCTCCAGGTTTTTTCCGCGCTGTTCTGGGAAGGTCTTCTCCATTAAGCGCTAGAACGTGGCACCAGCATTGCGCAGACCGAAAGACATGGTCGTATAGCAGAAAGTGCCGAAGGGGGTGATGAAGGCAGTCTTCTCTTCATCCTCGGGGGAGATGCTTATTTGGTGATAATCGGAGTAAGCATCTAAAAAGCTCAAGAGCTGGGCATCCGCAGTCCCATTGACCAGCTGGTCAATACGAGGCAGCGGGAAATTGTCCTTAGGATAAGCAGCGTTCAGATCTGTGTGATCGACATACATCCTCCACTTGCCGCCTTTCTTCTTTACAATGACAGGGTTGGCTAACCACTCGGTGTGATCAACCTCGCGGATGAACCCGGCAATGTAGTAGTTTGCCAAGTCGATCTTTGATGATCCCTGCTTGAATTGTAAAAGCGACGAAGCTTGGCGAACAGGCTTTTGTCTGACCGACAACTTTGTTTGTGCTCGATGACCTCCTTGGGACTCGGGCATGTCGATGGCTCCTAGGCAAACACATCTCGCATTAACTTCGGAGGAAGGCAATGAGCTCGCTTTCCTATTTGGGGTCAGATTGGCCCCAAGTGAACTATCTTGGAAGTATCATCAAGGGACAATGGAACTTCCTTGGTTTCTCCCCTGGTGAAGGGAGACCCTAGGGCGTCTGAGACTTGATCTGCGGAACTTGAGACACATGGCGGAAGCTGGTCGACCAGGCGAGGATTGCTCGTCGCAATCGCAGCAGCTTTGTGATTGCCCTTGACCATGATTACACCGTAGGGGCCGGTATCTTCACGCAATGGTAAGCGTGGTGGAGTTCTGATCATGAACTTACCAAGAGATGTCTGCCCAAGATCGCGTTATCGCGGATGGGAAATCGACCACGTCGAAAGTGATCAACTCTATCCGGAAGTTGCTTGGGTTGCGAAGGTAATCTGGCGGACAACTCGCCCTAACGGCTTGATGACTTCTCCGGAACAATTCCGTAGAAGGGCATTGCGACTTCCTTGACTTAGAACGAGGAATCGCATCTCGTCCAAGACCTTAGCGAAAGCAAGTCCAAAGCGCCCCGCCGTCTCTGAGTACACGGCCAACTCTCGCGTTGCTGATGGTCGGGGCGACCACCAGAGGGAGCCGCTGAGGCTTGGTCATCCCAGTGGGGCAATCCTCCTAAGAGAAGGAGATGGGGACCTCGGTCCACTTCATCGATTCGGGCTGAGGTTTTGCCTTTTCGACGTTGTGGACCTCCCGAGCAGCTTCCTTGAGGCTGCGCCGAGAGGTATAAGCCGAGGAGCCGCCGAAGATGACGGCGATATGGTTCACGGGCTCTTGATATTCATCATCATCTTCCCGATCACCATCGTCGGTTTCGAGCTTGGCCTTACCGGCATCACCTTGTTCGGGCAGGGTGGGCATTGGGCCCTTGCCGTTGTAGAAATCTTCGAGCTTTGCAGCCCAAGTTCTGCAGTGGCGTATGTCGTGCCCGTAGTGTTGGTGGAATTTGCAGAATCGGTCGCTTGGACCTTTCTTGCCTTGTCCGCCTCCCTGAGCAGGCTTTTTGCCCTTGTAGTTATTGTTGGGCTTCTTCTGCCCATCCTTGGGAGGAGGTGCGCGATCTATACCAGCGACGGTATTGTTCGCATCACCTTTATTTTTCTTCTTCTAGGACTTCTTGTCACCGTGGTTCTTCTTTGCTCTTCTTCTTCTCATCCACACCAGTCGTGGCGGCACCGCCCTTGTCAAACGCCTTTTGTCTTGAACACGCTCTGCGCGTTGGCATAGCGGTCACCGCCTTGAACGGGACGTTGGCGGTCCAGTCTCATTGATCTCGAGATCTGGGTGAGCGCTCGTCGCGGACTCCGTTTTGAAGGCGCGGACAACAGATTCATCCGAGATGTTCGGGATCGTGTTGCGGATCTTAATGAAACGCTTCAAGTTGCGGAGGGTCTCCCGTTCATCCGGATCATCTGGTGCAGATCATCCTTCTTGCCCGACGCGCGTAACAGCTCCGGAAATCGGCGATCGAGGCGTCACAAAGCTGGTTCCATGAGTGATGGAACCCTCCTGGCGATTGAACGACCACGTCCGGCGGCGCCCTCAAGGACGATCGGGAGGTAATTAGCCATAACGAGCTCGTCACCCCGCCGCCATGATGGCGTGAGCGAGATGGAAAGGAATTCCTCTGGGTTCTGAGTCCCATTGTACCTCTCCATGTGACCGGGCTTGAACTTTGAGGGCCACCGGACAGCTCGAAGCTCGTCAGAGAAAGCCCTGCAGCCCAAAGCATATGACCGGCCACCTTCCCCGGCAGAACCTAGTCTTGAGAAGGCGTTGGTCTGGCGCGGAGGAACTCCTGCTGAACGGGATGATTCGGCCTGGAGAAACTCTCTCCGGGACAATCCACCACGCTCCTTCCTCGTGGTCGCGACGACGCGCTCCTCACGAGGGGACCGTCCGTGATCATCGCGTGCGCGCTTGCCCCTGTGGTCGCGATGACTACGAGGACTCGGCGAGCGACGGCGACCACGGTAGCTTTGCTCATGGACGGTGATCGCCGATGGTGACGACGGTCACGCGATCGATCAGAGCTGTCCGAATCATTCCGGGCAGTTTGGCTGCGCTGCCTGGAGGAGTTGTTGACTTCTCCTAGAGACTTTAGGCCTTCAGCCAGTCGTTCTAGGTTAGACGCACAAAGACGCCCATGCGGGCGAGATCAGCTTGATTGGTGGATCTAAGGACCGTTGCTATAGCTTCGAGCCGTTCCTGACTCTGATCTATGGGTCCCGGGATCCCTGAACCATCCGCGTTCTGCCCGACTGGAGTCCGGTCACGCGGGGAATTGACCCGAACAGGGGAAGCTTCTGCCGGGAGACTTAGCGCCGGCACGCGAGGTGGGTCGCGACGCTGCCGCTTACACCGATCGCGAAACCGTGCCAAGGTCTGATTGATGGAATCGTCGAGGCTGCGGCGAATGACATCTTGCTCGCGAGCAGCCAGCGCGACCTCATCTTGGTGCCGAGCAGAATTAATCTGCCCGATCTCGCTAGCCGCCGCATCCCGTGCAGGATCTCCGGAGGTTCCTGCATCGGCCATGTTGATGCTGCGGAGGCCATGAGAAGGTATGCTTGACGGTGTCATCGCTGTGTCGCCACAGGTGGAATCTACCGACATAGCCTTGGAGTCTGACAGATCTAAACCGTCGTAAAGATCATCAGTTCCGTAATCATCGTCAATGACGGCAGTGCGATCCGAGGCTATCTCCGATCTGCGTGTCCCCACGGTCGGCGCCAGCTGTCGACGGTTGGGATATTGACCCAAGTCAACCAAGGTTCTTCAAGGAGGAGATAGGAGACACGCCGAACAACCACGAACAGCAACGAAAAGGAGACAGGGGTTTTATCACGGTTCGGACCTCTCAGAGAGATAATAGCCCACGTCCAAACCTTTCTTATATATCAGAGATGAATACAAGAGGTGGCTCGACGAGACGAACAAGTCTCGGCGAGATTATGCGCGTATAAGTGCCAAAGCTCTAAGCTAGATGCTAAGATGTAAAACTCAATGCCAGGGATTCCCCAAACGCCAAAAGAGCCCCTGTTTATATAGTGCGGAGCAAACCAACCTACCGAGGGATTATCGGGCCGGGCTAACTACGAGATCGCAACGAACTCATACATGCCAAATACAACCTACGGTAGATAAGATAATCTCCTAATCTTGGGGATCACGACTCCTGATCCAATCCGGGAAACCACGTCCGGGTCTTCACGTAGCCGTGCAGAACTCTTGTTCGAGACGGACTCAAACATGATTCCTAGGCCATTACGCATCGTGCCAGCCAAGGGTTGTTCGGCAGGATGCACATGGGCCTGATAGAACCTTCCTGGGAGCTGGGCCCTGGTAGGCTGTTCAACTGGGCCGTCAGGGAGTGGGCCATGGCAATGGGCCGTGATTCTATCCCCGACAATGATATTTTTAGAAACTATTATTTTATTGTGGAACTATGAAATAACTATGATGCTAAATAGACCCTCGTCTCCTTAGTATGCATGATTTTTCCAAGGAGCTCTTTCTCTTATTTGTTTGCATATTTGGTTGCGGTGTAATGACAAAACCTTTTGCTCAAGTTTTCAACATGCGTCACTCATAGCCTCAAAATTCGCCCATCACTTCAGTTGCTTGGTGCAAGAGGGAGTGAATTCTTGCGGCTGCTATTACTCAATGGATTTGTACATTGGAGTCTGGTTAATTTGTTGTTGCTTCCTCTTCTCATTTTTTCTTATCTTTTTTTTATCTAGCTCATGCTAGCTTAAATAAACTTTTGAGTAATATATGTGTGTGGTAAACCATGCAATCATTTCCTCCAAAAACATCTAACTGTTCGTTGATAATAACCCTATTTATCAGCCACCCGAGTGTCGGCCAAAAGTATACTGATAGAAGGGGTGTGCCGGTCAAAGTTCTGTCAGGGAAAACTATTTGCCGACGGATAATGCTTTATCGACGTAATTTTCATTATTTGCCGACGGAAATGTTTTTACCGACAGATTATAGTCTATCGGGAATGTCTTTTTTTTTTTGACACGTAGTCTGTTACAGACTGCAAATTATGCCGAACAAAAAATAAATAAATTTACACTAATATTGATGAAAACAAATATACATTTAAACACAAATATTTCTAAAGACATTTCCTATTGCAAGTTGACCAACACAAAAATATTACAATATGAACATCTTTTACAAAACAAAAAATCTATTAAATAATTAGTTTTGCATAAGCATTTATAAATTCATAGTAGCACAGCTATATTTCAAAATTCCCATACATTTATATTGATAGTAGAAGCTATGAAATCAATCATGTCTACAAAATCTTAATCGAAGACATACTGCTTATCGAGATTTTATATCATGACATGCCTGTCCTAGTTTGACTGTTTGAGGTTCATTTTCACTCAAATTCCAACCTGCAAACAACAAAGAGAATGAGATTTACTATCAATCTAGTCATAACATGAACCAATTGTTGAATGATTACGCTTACTAAATCAGATATTATTAATCATTGACAAACATAAGTGGTCAATTGTGAGTAGAATTTTTAATTTTCTATCTAAGCTGATTTTTAATTTGTGACTAGAGAGATAAAAGTGAAAAAAAAACTCATTTGTTGAAAAGGTGGCACTTTGCTTGCCTAGCAGCATCAAGTACAGATACAGAGATGAGAGATCATGTGCTAAATTATGATAGTGCCTCAGATTGAGACCAGCGAATTCAGGCCAAGAAAAATGTGCAGGTAGTAGCAGATAGTTAATCTATTTCCATGTGGTTCAGTGCTACCAAGCCCTATTTGGGTAACAACTAAAAATACACAAGCAAATTTTTTTTAACAAAGGGCAAGAGAACTGCCATCTATTGATCAAAGAGAAAGAGGGCTATTCCCAAATAGGGTTTACAAGTCATTAGTTTATTACAAAATAGGCTCCTACGCCCGCCAAGAGCAGGGATTTTTTTTTTTGGAGAAATTTCACCGAAATTTCGCGAAATCCAGAATTTTCACTACGAACCGAAACCCTTTCGAAATTTTTGAATTCAAAAAAATTGAACTAGATTGAGACATGTATATAAAAGGAAGGCATAACTTGATTCTACACAACATCTCATATAGCCTGGTGGGTAGTGTGTTGTATAACAAGCAAGAGGTGCATGGTTCAAGTCCCAGGTTCAACATTTTTTTTGAAAAATTTAAATTCTCTATTTTTATTTTGGTCGAAATTTCGGGAAATCCAAAAATTTTGCTGGCCACTGAAATTTAACCAAAACCGAAATTTAAATCCCTGGCCAACAGACGCATGTCATCTAAAAGTAACTGAATGAGAACGGATCACGTTTTTTCTGTTCCATGGAAGATGCGGTTGTTGCGCTCGATCCAAAGAGACCAGATAGTGGCCGAGATGACAGATAAGGTGCCACAAGGAGGAGCGGCCCGCAGAACGTCATCTTCCCATCAGGACACCATGGAGGAAGAGTGAAGCCATCTTGCAGGTTCAGAAGACCGATGTTTAGACGGATGGCTACTTGCGTCCAAACAAAGGTGCTGAAATCGCAGAGTAGGAACAAGTGTTCCGGGGTCTCAAGGTTGCGACAGCATAGAGGGCAAAAGTAGGCTTTGGGAATATGTCTGCATAACAAGACGTCTGCTGTCATGACTCGTCTGTGAAGTAGGAGCCATAGGAAGAATTTGCACTTTGAGGGGGCCTAGTGCTGCCACACACGTTGAAGCGAGGGGGTAGAGCAGCGTCCAACAAACTGAATCCTATAGGCGGACCGAACCAAGAAGGAGCCGTCATTGGAGAATCGCCAGGCAATCTGATCCACCCCTCCGATAATAAGGTCCACCTGAGAGATCAGGCGAAGGAGTTGCACAAGCTCGGGTACCATGTAAGCAACAAAATTTTGACCGAGGTCAACAAGCCAGTTGTTGTTTAGAAGGGCGTCTCTAACCGATCTGTCTCTCCTAGAGGAGGCCGTGAACAGCATGGGAGCTAGCAATCTCGGGGTCGAGCCGGACAGCCAAGCATCATTCCAGAAGGAAAGGATCGAGCTGTCACGAAGTGATGGCAAGGTCTTGGCATGAAGGAGGTCGGAGTTTGAGCCGGAGAGGGGGTCCAGGGATCTGGCCCATGGCTGGAAGAGGGGGATCCTGTTTCGCCACCACCAGCGAAGCCTGAGTGCACGAGCGAAGCGCTGGAGGTCGAGGCCCCCAAGGTGTATTGGGGAGTAGACCGTGCTCTAGTTGATCTGGCAATGCCCACGTTGGGGGGAGGCTGTGCCGTTCCATAGCCAGGCTTTTCTGATCTTCTCAATTTTCTTGAAAATTGCTCCCGGCGGTTTGATAACCGACAGGATGTAGGATGGCAATGCTGAGAGGACTGCTTTGAGCAAAGTTAGTCGCCCACCTTTAGATATTAGAGGGTTGCGCCATCCTGCTAGACGGTTGGAGATCTTGTCCAAAAGGGGCTAGAAATGGACCACTTTCAGCCGCTTGATAGAGAGCGGGAGGCCCAAAAAAAATACACAAGCAAATTATCAGTGAAATATTTTTAAACACTTTGTTAAGTGGAGAAGAGAATAATATATTGCAGATAAATTTTGCTTTTGTAGTAACATAGATCCTTATTATCACCTGCATCCATGTAACTGTAGTTTCAGTTGTCTATTTTCAGAACTAAAATAATACAAGCTGTACAACAATTAGGAAACAGTAATACTGAACAATAACATAAGGAAATACTGAAAATACTGCAGAAAATGGATATGTGAAAGAAACACACCATATTCCTTAGTAGGTGACTTTTTTGTGAAAAAAAAGTATAGTCAATAGTTGTACTCACAATGTTGCAAATGAAGATTTGCCTAAATCAGGTGGTATGGTTCCTGTAAAACATCATAGCAGTTCATGGCCAAGCATAATTTTTCAAACAGTAGGAGACCTGGTACAGTTGTCAATTAATTCCTAGCAGAGCATGATATCTAGGTCTTTAGGACAAAAACTGTGTGTAAATACTGATCAAAAGAAGCTGTTGCTAATGAAGGTAAGAGTGGCAGCCGGGCACTGAATCTGCATCGATACATGATATTTCACTAGAAAATGTATAGCTCATTTTATATATGGCCATATATTCCAACTAGTTTATACTACAGAACTGACTAATCTGACGCCAGAAGAGAGTCATTCTAAGGCAATGATGTGTAAGCATACTCTTAGATTGATCTGTCTAGTATACGTAACTTGCATGTTTTTATAAGTATTAATAGCAGCAACAGAAAAGTGGACTATCATGATCTCTATCAATACCATGTTCATGAGTACTGATAACCATATTCTTGGTATCTTTAAATCTGTAATAAGAATAGTGACCACATGCAAACACAAAATGTATTGGTAGTGTAACACAAATAGTTGCTTCATTGGAAGTTCACATAATACCTTAAAAAGCATTTAAACATGTAACGGTTAATCTTATTGGACAATATGGAGAAATAATACTCATGATCTATCAACACGTTCCACAGTTAATTCGTTGCCAATAACCAGCTAACAACACTGACAAAATTGACTACAGAAAGTTTCATTAAGTATGAAATCGATAGATCCATTCCGGTGCTTGAAGGACCTGGGGAATTTTCCTTGTGTGGTATACTTGTCATAGCAGGAAGTATGGAACACTAAACCCTTCATCTTCATTGTGCAGAGCCACCCACTAATAGCAGGCAGCAATCGAGATCCAAATCGACAAAAGTAGTCATCTTCATTATGCAAAGCTAGTAACCATAATTAATATAATTAAATATTTAAAGTTGAATGAAAATAAATCAATTCTATAGGAACTTCGAGTACGAACCAAAAAAAAATAACTCCAATTGCCATACACAAAGGAATGTCAAACACAGCCAGCACCACTCATGAAAATTCTCAAATTAACTTTATCAACATCTAGTCAAGACATCATTAGCCGCTAATAAACAAGCAATGACATAAATGAGCTATCTACAACTCTAGCCCATCCAAGAGCATTTATCAACCATAAACATGTCCCAATAGCTAACGGCCTAAAATAACGTCTGAACATAACCACCCTGCTAGAATTTTTTTTAAAAAAAGAGAAATTCACCCAAGCTCATAGTTAGCCCTCAATTCCACCCTTGCAATCTCATACGAAGCATCTATGGAATCACATCCAAAAGAACACGTTATAAAAAAAAAGGAGATTAGTTAAGGATGGGGATCACTATTCCATCATGCACTTGCCTCTTTTACTGAACGAGACGGAAGAACAACATGAAGATGCCCGAGGCAAAACCTACACATAGAGCGCGCCATTTAACCAAACTGATACCGTCATCAAACATCAAACAATATTAGAGTTTAACAATATAATTCTTAATCCTTCTAAGCCCTAGAAGTTTAACCCTTTTATGTTCGCATCACTTATCACCTAACTTATTCGTTAGCTACACCCATGTGTCATTAACACACTTCAAATGCCACCGCATCTAAAACAGGACAGCTGCATAAAAAAAGATCATATTTCCCATACTGTTAGAGCATCTCCAATGTTAGAATCAACTAATAGCTTGTACACAACATTTTCAATGTATTAGCTATAACATTGGCTCTTAAAATTAATATGGACCCATATGTGATAGGGGCAATTAGTGTTGGGAGTTTGGGCAGGGCCCGAAGCACGGCACGGCACGGCACGAGGAAAAATGGGCTGGGCCGGCACAGCCTGAATAGCGTTCTGGGCCAGGCCTAGAAACCAGCCATGATGGACCACCTGGCCCAGCCCTACTGTCCAGGCCATGCTTAGGCCGGCATGGTCCGAAATAAAGCACAAGTTAGTAATTTTTCATTTCTCGTGGTCTTTCGCTGCTAGGATGGATTTCTGTTCAACACGAAAGTTGTAGATAATGTCGATACGCATCGTTTTCATGTTGAAGACTTTTCATTTGAGTAAAGTATGAATTTATAAAAATTATTTTCCTTACTGCCTGCTTTATGGTGGACGGCACAGTCCTAGGTAATTCGCCTTTTTTGAGGTCTTATGCTACTCTGATGAATTATGGTTAAACACAAAAGTTTCATATAATGTTGAGGCGCATCGTTTTCATGTAGACGAATTTATTATTTGAGCAGTGTATGAATTTATAAAAAATTATTTTGTTTGTTGCCTACATTAGGACGAACGGCACAGTCCACGGTAATTTGCTAAGAATTTTGAGACACATTTTTTTCATGTAGACAACTTTTCATTTGAATAGCGTACGAATTTATAAAAAATAATCTTACCTGCTATTTTGTCACCTATGCCTTGCTCGGGCCGGCCCAGTCCGAAGCCAACCCGGCCAGAAGCCGGGCCAACGTGATTTTGGACTGTGTCTCGCCTAGATTTTGTCACTTCGTGCCAGCACGGTATCGTCTGAAGTGCTGACCGGGCCGTGCCAGCCTGTTTTGCACCGGCCCGAAGCACGACAAGCCCGGGCCAGGCCGACACGATAAGGCCCAATTCCTAGCAATAGGTGCAATGCACCTTGTAATCCGCTATAGACTGCCTCTCAGTTAAGAGCGGGTCTCTATATCTCCCCTATCCTTATCTCCTCCACAAGCTAAAAAAAATAAGGTGCACTCTTTATAGCCCGCTGAGTTGTCCCTGTTAGAGATGCTTTTAGGCCAAAGGCCAAATGACATGTTTTTGGGTGCATTGGAAAGGTAGAAATATAATCTCAATTTATAAAACATTATTGACTTCTATTCTCATCATAAACACCTTGAATTCAAGTTACAAGCTATTGCATATGCCACTCTTATCATGTATTTTCAAGTATCATCACTAGGGTTTGCCAATTCACCCTAATTGCACCCTAGAATATCTCATGAGAGGGATCATTGCAAAATAAATTGTAAACCCGCCACGGCGACCAGAGGATGGGGCGAATTGGGAGCCTTGAAAATTTTTCTACGGACCGATGCTTCTCAAACTCACCAACCTTCCACAAACCAAACACCGTGACAACTATGTGTACCCCAAGGTTGCATAGTTGAGACCCATTAAAATACGAGAGAATTTTTATTCACAATCCTAGTTGCCAAGTGTCCAAATAAAATAGAATAAATTCAAACATTGCTTTAATAAAGTACAACAAGCCAAATCACTAGTCACTTTGAGAAAAGCAAAACATATTATTTTAGCAATCATCCTTACTTGGAACAGGTATCTGGTGGAGTGGATTTATGGTGCGCTAATAATTTTGGGAATTTTTATCCCAATGTCATGACGAGTAACGATACACTCCACCAAAAATCACCTCAAAATTACTTGAAAAAATCTGTAAAATTCAAATACTACAGCTTGTCATAGATCTCTAGCGGAAAGTTTAGGGCTCGGTTTTCACCTCAATGCACACAAATGAAGAATCTAGATGACTTCAAAATATTTGTGTTGATATATATGGAAGTCATGAAACTTCACCAAGTGGAAGCACTCAAAAATAATTTTTTGTAGATTTTTCAAAAAACCAAACACTGACTGTTTTGCGAAGAACAAGTTCTGGACAGATTTACAACTAGTGGGAAAATTTGATCTCTAGCGTATCCTAGGTTGTAAAGAAGGTGTTAAATCAAATAAGCAACCTCAAGGCATCATGGATTAGAGACATGGGGAAAGAGAGGAGGCAAATAAACTATCTGCAACAAAAACCAACAAACCAACAAGATCAAAATGTTTTCATTGCAAGAACAAACCATGAACACGAAGAATGGAGATTTCATTGCATAGATAGTTGGGAGATTACAAGCTGCTCTCCCGACCACAAGCATTCGTAGATGCTTACTCTCTCTCCCCCCTCTCGCACACACCCTTCTCACAAATACAGCCCAAGTGAGAACCCCCACTAACTTCTTAGGCCACGAACAAACGACTGCTCCCCCCACCACTAGCCCAGGCTCGAGCTCCCTAAAGCTTGAGCTCGGGCTTAGGAGGCTCGAGGCCTGCGACCTTACGCACTCGCGTCCTTATCATCAACAGGCGCTGCACAGAGGCAGTCTCGAGTCAATGCAACCCCGATACCAAGGCACGCATCAGCGCAAGCTACTCCGTTGTGTCAAATCGCCCACACCACCTAGCACTGTAAAGATGTGGGTCCCATCATCATGAGCAGAATAGCCACTGATACCACCCAACGGACTGCACAAAGGATCCTGTGGATCTACAACTATTCAACCATTGCCCGGTAGAGGTCCACGTGCCCCGATAACCTGCCAAGAGATCTACTCACCAAGGCAACTAGCCTATGAAAGGAATCCAGGATGAAGAAGTTAAGCAAGCATTCTAGACTAGAACCAACAAGCCCATCTTGCCTCTAAACCCTAAAACCACCGAAGAACTCCAAGTAGAATTAATACTTGCACACTCACAGGCCATAGAATACCGGTAGTTAGGAGAGGAGTTCTTCCCATCTCATAGCAAAAGCATACCAGCACTAGTGCCTGGAGCACTTATTTTACTGGAGTCCGAGCTCCTGGGCTCATCCTCCAGTTGTACTTCCACCCATTGATAGAAACAAGAACCAAACGTAGGGCTATTATCCGACAGTGGAGGCCCGAATTGAGATAAAAACATCGTGCCCCCATTTCTCGATTTTCCGGCCTTCCCATGAAGTACCCACGTAGTTGGAGAAGGGTCGTAGTTTTGCCTCACACCAACTAAGTAAGCTCAGCCCGTGGAGCAAGTCTCCCAGTCACCGACACTTCCCCTACAAGGTTAGCTTCACAAAACATCATCATTATCATCGAAAATTAAGTGCATCAAGATTATCGAAAAGCAATCAGTCATAAGAACTACCCTGACACGAGTCCGTCGGACACGGTTCGATGAACCCTGAAACTTACGAAAGGTTCAAAACAAATTTCTGTTATGAAATTCCGTGCTTGTTTCACCAAATGCACGACCAAAGTACTCCAAAATCTCACCAAAGTAATAAACTGTCACATATATTCATCACAACACCGGGATACCCTCCACATGGATCTCAACATAAACACATCAAAATCCCATATCTACACAGCTTGGTGGAACCCTAATTTCTCCTTCTTCCCCTTCTTCTTTTCTCTTTTTTGTCAGCCTTCTCCTCCTCCTTACATATGGAGAAATGTCAAGTTGAATACTACATAACATGGTTCCTGCCTGTAGGCTCATTAATAATACAACCAATCGGCCATATATCTCACTACAAAAGAATCGTTGGAGTTTATAAAGTTCAGTGAAACAAAAGAATAACAAAAAAAATGTTCATTGGCTATGCATATCTACAGACGACTGGAGTGAACCCAAAACCTCGTCGTAGCCATCGAAGCTCATATCATTATCCTCGTGGCACTCGTAGAGTCCACATTATGACCACCTCTAATAGAGTTTGAGTATACGAGGTCAGTGCCATACAAACACTAGCTAGTAACACTCCGCCTAATGCATTTAGTGTGAAGGGCTTCAAGAGAAATGGAAGGCTCTTTTAATTGCATAAAGTCAGTTTTGAAGATATTTAATTTAAACTACCCTATCTAGATCATTTATTTATTAATTAGTATTGAATAAACAATGGGGGTCAACCTTATCTAACAACCATTCTTGATGACCTACCACACAATCAGCAACCATACCCCAACCTTAATCTTGAGTTGTTTCGTTTGAACCAACCAACATAACCATCCACGTTTTTTTGACACTTGCCATCTTATCTGAGATAGACAATCCTGTTGTGGGCAACAAAAGCCATGAGGTATCCAATCTTGACTTAGGAGAGCTGCAGACCCAAATTATTTTCACGGCTCAGAAGTGCCAGGTCTTGATCTAGGAGGGTTTCTAATGTAGGCAAGTCTCACGGTCCCAAAGCGCCTAGTCTTGACCTAGGAAGGCTGCCAATCCGAACTAATCTCATGGACCCATGATGTGTAATCCAAGTCACCACAGTGATGACCCAAGCTGGTCCCTCAAGAGTAGACCCACGATGCTTCCACAGAGCGCACGCCACTGGCACACCAAACTTGTACTACCGTGTGATGGCCACATGTGGGAACCATCCTTTGATGGCAGTATCATAGATACACATGTTACTCGGTGCTCCTC
This sequence comes from Raddia guianensis, assembly GCA_036346415.1. Classification (NCBI taxonomy): domain Eukaryota; kingdom Viridiplantae; phylum Streptophyta; class Magnoliopsida; order Poales; family Poaceae; genus Raddia; species Raddia guianensis. The sequence continues at coordinate 13,567,384 of CM070543.1, read as the reverse complement.
CTGGGTAAGCCCATGTTCTACCGAGCACCAGGGCCCTTCTTGCTTAAACTCACCCTTCCTTCCATGATTAGCTTCATAGAGCACTAAGTCGGACCTCATCCGCATTTCCCCATTGGGAGATATTAATAATCAATCGAACAGTCACCACAGAGCAATTCTACCATCTCATCAAACCATAACCATTACCGACCAACAAACCATCTTGTAATATTAAAAAGTAGCTAAGCTAGGCGACGTTCTTAGCTTTCTGTAGAGCCCAAGAATGCGAGCCCGTTTTGGCCAAGCAGTTTGGGAGTTATGGCCAAAATGGTATTGCTATCTAGATCGGTTTCAGGTTATGGTGGGATGTAGGTTGAGAGGCTAATAAGGCTTAGAAGATAATGGTACTAGATGATCGATAGATAGAATTAGTTGTCGTTTAATAGATGTGGTTGCATGCTTATTGAGTGGATGGTACGTGCTTAAGCAAGTGGAGTTGCTTCGAGGTCGGGATCGATGCTGTTACAACATCACTCGACGTCGTTCGGTAACTGAGGCAAGTACATGATGCGCTGAATGTAATGATATTTGTCTAAAAGATATGATGTGTCATTTATGCCTTGATTTATTATGGATGATTTTATGATGTTGAATGATTTGATGGGAGAACATGATGGATTGGCAATGAGGAATGATATCTAATCATGATTATGTTGCACGCAAATATGAAGCATGCATCATGCCATATTGGTGAGTAAGTCAGATAGCTAGTCCAGAGTGCCATGCGCCAGATTGGTGAGAAAGCCATTTGGCTAATCCGGTGTGCCATGAGCCAGATCAGTGAGAAAGCTATGTGGCTAATCCGAAGTGCTCTTGATAAGTCCTAAATATTTAGGCAACCGAGTGTGACAACGACGAGCATCCATTTTAATACCGGTGCGCGCTATTGCATTGAAAAGCATATGTGAATGAGGCGAATGATTTTAATATGATTCTTTGTGGCTTGATCTATTTAATGTCATCACTATTACGTACCTTGTTTGGTCTTTCGACTCACACTTGTTTTATGTTTTTTCATGTGATCTCTAAAGCAACATGCATGGGAAAGGGATAGCTCACACTTTTGGCTACACTACACTTGAGCTACGGTCACCATAAGGACTAAATAGCCTAGTGTTCTAACCTAGGCTGGAGTGTTGCACATTTTAATTAATGAATTGAAACCATGTAAGGCACTTATGTGGCATACGTTTAAACTTGCTAGCCAATCTTAGCAATGATAGGATCAATTGTGGTCTTGTGGAACCATGTTCTAGTATGTCCCTGGTTGTTATGTTTATGGCTAGAGGTGGAAAACATATGTGTTATCTGGTTAGTTAATGTGTGTTGTTTATGGTTCATTTACATGGCAAGGAGTGATAGGGGACTTATATATTACTCTCTTTTTTTTGAGAAAGGTTGAATTTTCATTTCATCAAAGAATAAGTTACAAGCAGACTCTTACAATCACTTCAAAGACACACACTGCAGAAGAAGCCTGAGGTACAGACTCTGAACAACAACCAGGGGAGGACTGGTGTAGAAGACCCCAGACTCACAGTAAGTACTCAGTGCGAATCAAAGGAGTGAGAGTACAAGACCACTCCAAACAAACAAGCTGCAACAGGGGTCAATCTTGGATTATCGGAGATGTGGCGCACCCATGAACCACCATGGTAGGACTAGCTCGGTTCACTAGGAAGCATTAAGCACTCAGCAAATGACATTACAAAGATCCTGCTAAGAATGCGGCCGCACCAACCACCAACCATCTGCGGACCAACACAAACCTAACAAAACAGAAAACCACAACCCGGCGAAGAACACCCCGGAACACCCTCGACGTCGGTGCCGACATCAGAAACCTTGCCACTCCACCTACGCCACCACAATGCCGGGGAAACGACGGAACCCGATCCGGCCGTCGTACCGCCGCTGCACCTTGCAAGTCGAGTACAAACGCCGAACCGGAAGAAAACACCGGCACCGACGAAGAAGGACAAGTCAACAACCTTTGTCGCCGTCACGCCAAGCAACTACACCGCAGGTCGCCTCCCCACTCCCGCCGCGCTCACCACCACCAGCCGCCGCCAACGATGGCCACCGTCGGAGAGCCCGGGCCTTATTACAGGCTACAGGAGAAGAAAACAAAAACAAAGATACATCCAACTTCATCTTCCCTAACACAGCCAACCATCAGCAAGGAAGATCAGTCGGAGCCGACGAAGCCGAAGAGAATAAGATACGACCACCCAGCGGCAACCCGCTGGCCGTCAACGCCATCGCGGCCATCCCCGGCAGAAGCCCGCCATGCCACACCGCGGTGGTACCAGAGGCCCCCCCCGGAACCCGGGCAACGGAGAGAAACGAAGGGGGAGCACCGTCCCCCTTCCGCCTCCCTCCCCCACAAACGACGCTTCGCATCCTCCCTGAGCCACGCCAGCGACCCGCCGGAGCTCCGGATCTAAGGCCGGAGTGGAGAACGGAAGAGGAAGAAGGAGGAGGAGGCATGCCTAGCCTGCCCACCTGTGTGGGGAGGGCGCTGACGAGGAGACGTCCGAGGGTCCCGCCGGCGGCGGCGGGCAGCGGAGGAGCCGCCGCCGGCAGGGGCAGAAAACCTAGCACTCGCGCTGGAGCCACCACCGCAGGCAGGGGAGGAGTAGAGGTGGAGGAGAGGACTCCTCACCCACCACCCACACCCTCCGGCTGCCACCGACGACGCCGCCGCCGGCCTCTTAGCACTTGCAAAATCCAGATCTGGAGGGAGTAGAGGAAGGAAGAGGGGGGAGTTCACCACCTAGCTCGCTCCAAGGGAGGAGGATGCACCGATGGGAGGAGCGCGGAGCTCTTGCCGGCAGCGGGCAGCCGGCAACTCGCGCCGCCGCCGCCGCCGGCAGGGTGGAACCCTAGCACGGGCGCTCTCGGGTGGGAGGGGACTCACAGGGGGTGGTTTTTCTCTACTTATATATTACTCTTGTCGGTGTAATAAATCTTTGGGGTACAAAGAGTCCGAGAAGCTCAGGCGGGCCCCACGCGTCAGCGGGCGACAAGGCCCAGTGGCGTGGCGAGCCCCTCGGCGCCCAGGCGGGCCCCACGCGTCAAGGCGGGCGACAAGGCCCAAAGACGTGGGCGAGCCTCTCGGCGTCAGGCGGGCCTCGGCGCCCAGCGGGCCCCACGCGCAAAGGGCGACCAGGCCCGGCGTGTGGGCAAGCCCATCACGCGCCGGCGAGGGCCCCACGCACCAGGTGGGGCGTGGGCAAGCCTTTCGGCGCCAGCGGGCCGCACGCGTCAGCGGGCGATCGGGCTCAGCCGCGGGCGAGCCCTTAGAAGACTAGGCGAGGCCCCACACGCGGTGGGCGACCAGGCCCAGTGTGGGCGAGCCCATCAGTGGCCGGCGAGGGCCCCACGCACCAAAGCGGCGCGCGGGCGAGCCCCTCGCGCGTAGGGCCCCCCACCGTCAGCGAGGCCCACGTGGCGGGGGCGTTGCGGAAGGAGCCTTCGGCGAAGGCTTCCCTGCTGCGAAGGACGGCGCATTTAACGCGACATCACGCGCGGATAGACGGTGAAGAGATGATTACCGCTTCTGATGACCCTCGCGGTCGAGCGGCTATCACTGTGGCGCAGCGGAATTGACCGGCAGAGAGGAGGTTTGCTTAAGATGGCCGCCCGCGTCAGGAGGAGCAGGCTGGGCCCCACCCGCAGTCTCACTCGTGTGTCTGTGCGGGTCAGAGGCCACTGCGGCACCTTGGGCGGCGCCGCTTCGGCGCGTGAGCAAAGACGTTCGTCTCTCTGTCGTGTCTTGTCGATTGTACTAAAGTCTTCTGTACGCCTACCCTCGGCTCGTCCGCTTGATCAAGGCTTTGTTGACACCCAAATTTGGCAGAAAATCGGATATTCAAAAGAGACCGAATATGTTGGGCCAAATTGGAAATGGGCTGCATCAGCGAAGGGGAGGACATATTGAAGAATACCGATGGGCACATGAATTCGGAAAAGATACAATTTGATCAGAAGCGCTAGGCAATAGAATAGGTTGTATCGGTATCGACTTTGTAACACTATAAATAGGCCTTTAAGTCTCGGTAGAAAGCATCTACAAGACTCAATACACAAAACAATTTCTCGAATCCGATCGACTTCGTCGAAAGGCTTCAACTTGCAGGTAGAGCTATATCGATGAGATAATCGATTCTCTCCTTGTAACCCGTATGCATGGCTGCATCATATTGATCTCGTGTATACAAAGCATGTCAGACTGTCTCGGGATGTTCCGATCTTTGATATGTTCTCGCATATTGCGCTGTCTCGATGTAATCGATCTGTAATATGTGTTTATCTTGTAATGCTGATCATCAAGTATTTCATATGTTTCGCAAAATTCGATATATGCAACTGTCTCGTTTAATCGATCTTGTATATGTTTTGTTTGAGGATTTGCATGTGTTAATATTTGCCGATTGGTGTTACATCTACCCTATTAGTCTTTAAATCTTTAAATCGGTTTATTGGATTACATCTAGCTTTGGATTTGAATACTGTCTTGGCCTGACCAATCAATTCTAATCTATTTCTTGATTTTATCTAATGCGCTGATGCGAAGGTTTATTGCTAATATTATACTAAAAATACCAAAAAGAAATAAGAGATTTAAATTTTGATTATTATTCTATATTCATTTGCTCTATCGGACCTGGAACCGATAGAATCTATAATCGGATATTTCAAAGCCGATTATAGAAAAACCTGATCTGGCTATTTCAAAAGCCGATTAGGGTTAATTTACTGACGATTTTCTCCTTGTTAATTTATAGGTCAAATTGACTGGCACGCTTGGTTTTCCTTGTTGCGACACAACCCCAGAGTTGACGCTTCGGCACGTGTGTTCGCGAAAAGCTAACTTTTCGTGTCAACATACTTTTTGGCACGCCCGGTGGGACCCGAAAGATCGAAATCAACGAACATGACGCGTACCGATGCCGAAACAGCGGTGGAGACGCTCAAGCTCGCTGCCGAGCCAGTGACGTTCGATGAATTGAGCCCAGACCAAAAGAAGGAAATTGAAGACAGGCTTGCGGAAATCCACGAAGAAAACAAGAAAAGAATGCTCACTGGATATCGGAAAACGCGCAGTGGCCAGGTTACAAAGACTTCCATCGGAGATCCGTTGCTCACGGGTGATTTTTCGAAGTTATCAGGGATCAGATCAACAGCTCTGTTTACCGATCGATGCTTGATCAATCGTCAGTGTTAGGGCGAATCGTCCAGGAAGGGGCACATGCTGCGTTTCATAACATGATGACTGGGCAGACCCACCAGATGAATCGGAATATGCTGCCAGGAGTGAATCCAGGGGGCCAGTATCCGGCTTACGCCCAGCCAGGGGCGTCAAATGCTGGGACCTCCCAATTGAGTTCCCCATTAAATATCAATCCAACTCCGATTCAAATGGTGCCAAATAATCAGGCTCTGGTCCCGGTCCCAGATCCGGTTTATCAACCGATGAATCATGGAGTGAACGGGAATCTAGAAGAGGTAACAAAGAACCTGGTCTACAACATGATGAAGCAGTGCGGGTTCAACACTCCCAAAATCGCACCGCACTATACCATGCCGTATCCATCGGCGTTTAATGAAACGGAGTATCCTCACAAGTATCGCGTTCCCGATTTCGCAAATGCCAAATTTAGCGGGAGTGATCACACCTCTACGCGCGAACATATTGCTAGGTTTCTTGCGCTCTGCGGGGAGGCTGCATCAAAGGACACTCTCAAATGCCGATTGTTCCCGTTGTCGTTGTCAGGATCGGCTTTCAACTGGTTCACATCGCTTCCTCCAAACAGCATCACATCATGGCCGGACTTGGAGAAGAAGTTTCATGAATATTTCTATTCCGGGGAAAATGAAGCGAGGATTACCGATATTATGATGATCAAGCAGAAATTTGGTGAATCGGTAAATGACTATCTGCGTCGGTTCGTGGAGGTGAAAACCGATGCTATAGCCTTCACGCCCGATAATGAATTGGCAGAATTGGCTTTCAAGGGTTTATTACCCGTCAATCAAAAGAAGGTGGGCAACCAAGAGTTCGCTGATATATCACATCTGGCTCACAAGATCGCGCTATATGAAAGCCGATTCTCTGATAACCCTTACCCAGGCCAGAAAGAGTATCGGAATGACAATAACAATTACAAGGGAAAGGATAAAGTCATCAATATTGTTGAGACAGATGAAATTGAAAGCTCAGATGATTCCGATACTGAGGACATGGGTGCATACGTGGCTGAGTGGGTGAATAGTAAGAAGGAATTTGAACTGGGATGGATAAAGCCGAAAGGTCCCGAGAAGGGCAAGTATTCTTTTGATACCTCCAAATGTGATCGGATTTTCGATCATCTGTTGCAGGAGAAGCAAATTCGGCTTAAACAGGGACATGTGATTCCTCTGCTTGAAGAGCTAAAGAAAAGGAAATATTGTAAGTGGCATAATTCTTACTCACATGCCACCAACGAGTGCAATGTGTTCAAACAGGTCATCCAAAAGGCGATTGAAAACGGCCAACTTAAGTATCAGGATAAAACTTCGCAGATAGACACACAGCCGTTCCCTATCGGCTTTATTGGCATGGTTGACGCTAAGAGGAAAGCCGATGACCCAGAGAGTTCCAATCGGTTTAAAGTGCTCGTTGGTGATAAAAGGATCGTAGTAGATGAGAGGACAGAACTTAATTTCCGATCGGCAGGCCGACGCGGTGGAAGGACTGGCGAATGGCGTGAAGTGAACCACGGTTACAATCATGGTCCAGTTTCTAAGCCGAGGCCAAAGCAGACTTTCGATCAGTTATTAGAAAAATATGATCGGATGGCTAAAGAAACACCTCGCCAGAGCATTAAATCGAATACCCCAGAAGATATTCGGGAGAATTGGGAGATGGAACACTGGGATTGTCCTTTTTTCCGATATTGCTGGGAAGAAAGGATGTCATTGCCTACTCTAGAGAATTGCCCAATGAATCACGCGTTCGTTCCTCCCAAGAGGACGTCCGTAAGGGATCGGCTGGTGTTTCCTGATGAAAAAGCCGATAATCCTCCAATGAACATGAATACTAATGCATCGGCCTCCCAAAGTACCATTACCCGATGGTGCCCAAGTGGGATCACTAAGTCTCGAAGCGACGCTTGCGTGGATGAGGCACGCCGAGGCTAAAGAGGCGAAGCGAAAAATTTAGGGATACTCTTTCGGAGGAGGTGAAGCCAATAAAGCCGACTAGGGGCAAGCAGAGTGGAGGCCCAAGTTGAGGTCATTTGTTATCATTGAAAAGGATTCGATGAGGTGTCGGTTGCTACTAATATGGTTTGCATTTTGCCTTGGGAGTTCATGTGTGATTACGAAGAGGCATTCATGAGTAGTGATTGGGGCGAGAGGATGCCATCTTTAAGAAACGAGAGAATTCGGTTGCATCTAAAGCCGTTATTTATTATGGGGTACATGAGCGGTAAACCAATTTCGAGGATGATGGTTGACGGTGGTGCCACGGTAAATCGATGCCATATTACGTGGTGTCAAAAATCGGAAAATCCACAAAAGATTTAGTCAAGACTAATATGGTGCTAAGCGACTTCAATGGAAATCCGACCGAAGCCAAAGGGGTTCTGGTCGTGGAACTGACAGTTGGAAGCAAAACGATCCCGACAGCTTTCTTTGTGATCGAAGGAAAGGGAATTATAATGTCTTTGTTAGGAAGAGATTGGATACACGCTAACTGCTGCATCCCATCAACGTTACATCAGCTTTTAATTCAGTGGGTTGGTGAACAAATAGAAGTAGTCAGAGGAGAGTCCCTGACAGCAAAAGCCGATTGTGCTGAAATTCATGATAACTTGGAGGCATTATCGGGGAAACCTCTAGACGATTGCGATTTCTTAAGTTTCAGCAAGGGCGGCTTTAAGCCGACAACGTTGAGGCGCAATCGGTAACTCGTGGTCACGAAGGTTTTTATGGGAACGCGGCACTAAAGGAAATAGAGTATAAGATGGGCGAGGATTTATATCGGTGATAAGCTTGAGAAAGTTGATATTGGATCGATGGAAGAGAGGCCCACTTACATCGAGCAGATTGCTGCGGGAATATAAAGATCGGCTTATCCAGATACTCAAGGATCGGGTTGATTGCTTTGCCTGGGAATATCATGAGATGCCTGGTTTAGACCGATCTATAGTTGAGCACAGGATTAAGATGAAGCCTGGATTTTGGCGAGAAAGCGATCACCGAGGAAGATCGGTTGGAAAATATACGATCAAGTAAAGGCTGAAATTCAAAGGTCGTTAGATGCAAAATTTATTCGCCTTGCAAATATCTGATTGGATTTCTAACATTGTGCGATGGGAAAGAAGGATTCGATAAAATTGGTGTGCATTGATTTTCGAGATTTGAATAAGCGGCGTATAAAGATGAGTATCCGATGCGATTGTCGATCTCTTGATTGACGCTGCTTCGGGCAATCGGATTATTAGTTTTCTAGATGGCAATGCTGGTTACAATCAGATCTTTATGGCCGACGAAGATGTGAGCAAAGCTGCATTTAGATGTCCCGGTTCTATCGGTTTGTTCGAATGGGTCGTGATGACTTTTGGGCTGATCAGTGCTGGGGCTACTTATCAAAGGGGGATGAACTTGATTTGCCACGATTTAATCGGTAAACTTGTTGAAATTTATATCGACGACGTGGTAATTAAATCTCAGGAGGATGAACAACACTTGGCTGATATCGTGACCGTCCTCGATCGGTTTCGGAAGTATGGCATGAAAATGAATCCAAAGAAGTGTGCTTTTGGGGTATCGGCCGGCAAGTTCTTGGGGTTTATGGTGCATCGAGAGGATCGAAGTTCACCGACGATCGAGTAAGCGATCTGAACACTAAACCTCCAGATTCGAAGGTTCGTTTGCAAGAGCTCATCGGTAAAATTAATTATTTGAGGAGGTTTATTTCTAATTTATCGGAAAGGATCATTCCGTTTTCGCCGTTGCTTAAACTGAAGAATTCCGATAAATTTGTTTGGGGACCGGAACAGCAGAAGGCATTTGATGAAATCAAAGGGTACTTGACAAACCCGCTGCTACGGTTGCTCGAAAGATGGTTTGCCGTTTAAGCTTTATTTGTCAGTATCGGAGAAAACCCTAGGGGCAGTGTTGATCCAGGAAGTGGACGGAAAAGAATGCGCAATCTTTTACTTGAGCAGGAAATTACTGGATCCTGAAACCCGATACACAGTGGTGGAAAAATATTGCCTTTGCTTATACTTTGCTTGCACCAAATTGAGGCATTATTTATTGGGGGCTGAGTGCAAAGTTGTGTGCCAAACCGATGTGGTTAAGTACATGCTCAATGCTCCAATCATCAAAGGGAGACTCGGTAAATGGGCAAACACTCTCATCGAGTTTGATCTGACCTATGAATCTCCTAAAGCCGTCAAGGGGCAGGTATTAGCCGATTTTATTGCGCACCATCAAGATGTTAATCTGTCAATACTTTTTCCTTGGGTAATGTTCTTTGATGGATCGGTTTGTGAGAAGGGATGTGGAATCGGTATTTTTATTGTCTCTCCTGGTGGCGTCCCTTACCGATTCAGTGTTACGATGGGTTTTGGATTGACCAACAACCAAGTAGAATACGAGGCTTTGATTCAGGGATTGGAGTGGTTGATCCAAGCTGGTGCCATTGCCGTGGAGGTATTTGGAGATTCACAATTGGTAGTTTTTCAGATGATTGGTAAATATGAGTGTCATAGTGAATATCTTCGAGAATATCTGGAGAGAGCTTCTGATTTAGCTAAGTACTTTAGCGTGTTTACAATTTGTCACGTTCCGAGAGAACAAAATTGCGAAGCCAATGATTTAGCTCAGGAAGCATCAGGTTATAAATTGCCGATCATGGAGTTAGAGATTGTTCCGATTGAGAATCCGGTTCCGATAGGATGGCAGGCAGAGATTATCGGTTATCTGAAAAATCCCCAGGGGAAAACCGATAGGAAGCTTAGGAGAAGAGCTCAAAGGTATGTTTTAATAAGTAATAAATTATACTATTGGAGTTTTGATGGATTACTGCTCAAGTGTCTGGATGAAGAAGATGCTAAGGTTGCAATCGGAGAAGTTCATGAAGGACTGTGTGGAACGCATCAATCGGCGTATAAGATGAGGTGGATGTTGAAGCGTGTCGGATATTTTTGGCCGACTATGGTGGAAGACTGTTTTAAATATTACAAGGGTTGCAAAGACTGCCAGAAGTTCGGGAATATCCAGCATGCACCGGCGTCCATTTTACATCCGATCGTGAAGCCGTGGCCTTTTAGGGGATGGGGAATTGATATGATCGGAGAGATATTTCCTTCCTCGTCCAAGGGGCATCGGTATATTTTGGTGGCGACAGACTATTTTACCAAGTGGGTCGAAGCTGTACCATTGAAAAAAGTAACTGCTACTGAAGCCATCGATTTCGTCAAGGAGCATATAATTTACCGATTCGGTATTCCTCAGACGATCACTACAGACCAGGGATCGGTATTTATGTCAGAGGCGTTTCAAGATTATGCTCGAAGCCTGGGGGTTACGACAATCAACTCATCGCCGTATTATGCTCAAGCCAACGGCTAGGCGGAGTCTTCAAACAAAAGTGCCATAAAGCTGATCAAACGAAAAATCGATGAAAGACCGCGGGGTTGGCATAATACTTTGGCGGATGCACTATGGGCGTATCGAATTGCTAAGCATGGGGCTACAAAAGTATCACCGTTTGAGCTGGTTTACGGACAAGAAGCTGTTCTACCGGTTGAAGCGATTATCGGTTCCACGAGAGTAGAGGAACAAAATAATGTAAAAGCCGATGATTACAAAAGTCTGATGGTGGATAAGCTAGATGATATGGTGGCAGTTCGATTAAAAGCTTTGGAGCATATTGAACGTGACAAGCAAAGGGTGGCTCGACATTATAACAAGAAAGTGGTACCGAAAACTTTTGAAGTGGGAGAACTAGTATGGAAGGCGTTTCTACCGATTGGTTCAAGAGATCCTGGCACGGAAATGGTCTCCGAATTGGGAGGGACCGTTTAGGGTCAATCGGATTATCCCTGGAAATGCTTATATTTTGGAAACGCTTGAGGGAGAAGTTTTCGGTAAAGCGCTTAATGCCAAATATTTAAAGAAGTATTATCCTAGTGTTTGGATTGGAGCTTGAGTGGGTATTTGTTAAAAGCCGATTCCGCATGAATCGCCTATAGGTCAATTTTAACTAACTCGTTGCTGTTTGATGAATGCCGATTATGGGAGAATCGCCTATAGTGTATTCGACCTGTTAAAGAATTTGACTCGATACTTTGCTATTGAGCCAAAGCCGATTCAATGAATCGCCTATAGACAAACATGCATACTTAAACGATTGAATAAAAACGTTATTACAAAGGCACGAAGGCCTCAATCGTTTTGGCCCGGCGGCGAGTAAAACTCATGTTTTCCGATCGGTACAAACCGATCCATGCATTACAAAAGTTTTGAAATTTGGCTCGCAGCCAGCTATTCGCAGAAATTCATAAATGGCGGCGGCGCTGGTGATCGTGTCCCGGATCCGATTGATGATATCTGTATCCTCTTTGGCTGATCCAGAGACGATCGGTATTTTCTTTTTCGCCTCCGATCTGCTAGGGCAAGCTTTTACTACGCCCATACTGTTCTTTGGCCGCCGATTTAGTCTCTTCAAAATCTGAGCGGCGGTTGCTTGACTTTCTTTGCTTTCTCGGTTCTAGTTCAAGGACTTAACCCTTGAAATTGCCTTGGAGGTGGCAATCTTTGCCGATTCACCTCTTGTTTCAGCTTGGAGAGTTTGTCATTTTGTGAGTTGGCGTCTTGGATCAGCCCTTTGAGTTCGGCTTCAGCATCCTTGAGATTTCTGTGATGGAGCCGATCGGTAGCGTCAAAATCGAACTTCGGCACGAAAGAGATAGCAGTTTTCCGATGGCCGCGACCACTTGCTCAGGGAGGATCTCCTTGATGGAATCAGCTATTTCCCGGATGGCAAGAGGGTTGGCCAGGAAAGCTGATTCGTTGTTCACCAGTTCCCACATTTGCTTGATTTTCCCCAGAGTATCTGGAGAAAGCCGATTCTTCTTGGATGGTTCAGGAGCAGGGGAATCGATGATGGCGATTGGGGGCGACGACGGACGGACTGGCGAAGATAAGAAATCGAGCTCGTCGTCGAGCCAATCCATACTGGACGGGTCGAAGTTGAGCTCATCGTCTTTTTTGCCGTCATAGGTGATGACCTACGTGGACACCACCGTTACTCGGGTTGGGCTGCGAGGTTGGAACATGTACTGGACAAATATATTTTAAGTTACAAAATATCGGATTTTTGAGATTGCATAAATTGAAGAGAGGGAAATCCGATTACATCTTGCGGATTGAAGGCCGGAGGCGTCTGTGAAGCCGGTGGGGGAGCAGGTGTATCATCCTTCTTTTGGATAGGCGATGTGTCCTGAAAGAAATACCGATATGGTGAAAGCTGGTAGGAATATATGGATTTGGAATGGGATCAAGTGCTTACTGTGTCACATACCGATTCGGTGGTATCAGGTGTACGCACCTTTTGATATTTTGGCCTCTTGACGGACACTTTCTTCCTCGAGGCGGAGTTCGCTGTGGGTTTTCTGTTGAAGAAGGTCGGTGAAGCGATCCGTAATTCAGAATTTTATATGAATGCCGATCGTACCTCTTTTCTTTGGTGAGAGGAACTACTAAAGCCAAATCGCGGACTTATTTGTGGAATGTAGTGGCGGTTACCGTGTCGCCGATGAGCTTGGACCTTGGGCGTTGTTCTCCGCTACGAGAAGGGACAATGCAAGGTTAATGTCGGCAAAATGAGAAGTAATATAAGTTGGTGAACGCATGCAAGTTAGTGACCTCGCAGTTAGAAGAAGAAGCGTAGTTTTGGGATTCTGTTCTTTCATTATCAGAATCTGATGAGGAAGGTCCCGATTCGGAAGAATTTTCCTCTTTTCCATCATCGGAGGCAGGAGAGCTGGAACTATCAGTGTCGCTGGTTTCTGATTCTGATGATGACTCGGCCATACCAGCAATCTTCGGCCAGTTGGGTCTGCAAGTTTCCTTTTGACCAGAGACCCGTTCGATCAAGGTTGCAGCTCCGCCTTTGGTGGCATAAATGTCTTTGGCAATAGACTTCCACCAATTATTGAAAGCTGATGAAGTGTGGGACCACATAATAAATTCCGATGGCATTTCGAGGTCCAAGTGAGCGGCAGACAGAATGCCATAAGCTGATTGAGAGGTTAAGTCTTCTCTGGCATTCAATAGGCGATATATATATAGATCGGGAATTTCCTGACCAAGGTTGAACTGCCGAGCAACCACAGCGGGATGGTAGAATTCATAGGATGGTTTTCTGATGTGAGTTCTGGTGCTCAGGATAGCAAATAAAATGCTTGGAGAGATGAATGCTTTATAAGCTTATAAAGCATCGCCCTTTAGGGTGCTAGCCAATCGGAAAAATGATGGGATCGAATATCTGTCCAGATCAGTATATGGGTTAAATTGTTCTGGACCGTATTCCAATTCTGACATGGTATAGAATGCAACCATAGAATGAGAAAGATCATTATAGATTGAGGCGTTTTCATTACAGTTCCTTTGAAATCATCTCGCCATCACGATCTCTGTGGGCGCCATTGTTATCGAACTTTTCTCATTTGGGAAATTCCAAGCTGAAGTCCAGGTCTCCTAGGGAGTTATATATGTGGAGCTTCAGGAATATTCCGATAAACCAAAAAGGACCTCCAAGGTTTCCAACTGAATAATCGGCTTTCTTTGAGCAGAGACCTTCTCTGATCTCATGCATCATCCGATAAGTGGCCCCTAGTAGGTATTTACCGATTGCTAATTTTTGGCCCGATGCCAGTCCTTCGGCCACTCCTTGGTAAACTTTGCTAGGGCTCAGGGATTGCCCGCAGAAGAAAAAGCGATCGAGCCACATGTTTAGGAATGCGATATGCTCTTTATTTTCTCGTCGCCCGATTTTCGATGGGTGCCGATATAACGTTGCCGTACCAAAATTCTTCTCAGAACCAACTTCGTGTGGCGTTAGATCGAAAAGTCGATAGCATTTCGCCATCGGGACTTAGGCGGTTAGCATCGCCACATCTAAGAGTGTGGGGCTAATGGGTCGGTTGGGAAAAGAAAGGCATTCGATATCACACGAAATAAGCCGATCTTTGCCATGAAGGGTTCATCTGCTGGTGGTGGGAATAAGGAGAGAAGAATTGCATCGGTTATTCCTAGTTCGTCCCATTGCTCTTGTTTCTGGTTGTAGACCCGAATGAGCCAGTCCTTATATCCCTTGATCGGGCTGGGCCAGGACCTAAATGCCGATTTCCAACTGTTTACGCTAAGCTTATCGGCAAATAAGGGGAGTCTGCCTACCGAATGGAATATGAAATCCGATGGATCTTGGTTTCCTACTGGCCCCAATACAAAGCTTCGGAATCTGAGCATTGAATCAGTACCTGAGACATGATGCCGATCGAAAGTTGGGGGAATTGGTTGTTCGCTGATTGCTGAAGGCTCTGAGAATTTCGATGCGAGAGACGTGCGCGAGTAGGAGAGTGTGAAAGTGACGGCGAATGGGTGACTATTTATAGCCGTCGTAAAAACTAGGGTTTTACCGTGCTTTTCGGCGTTACAGTTACGGCCCATGTTGTCTGCTGGGCTGACACGTGTCCTTGGAATGGGTTGGAAGTGATGAATGATGCTATTGTGAAGTGTTCCGATATGGTAAATCCGATTTTCCCACGAGAAGTTCGGCTAATGAAAATATTCATTGCCAAACTTAGGGGCATATGTTGACACCCAAATTTGGCAGAAAATCGGATATTCAAAAGAGACCGAATATGTTGGGCCAAATTGGAAATGGGCTGCATCAGCGAAGGGGAGGACATATTGAAGAATACCGATGGGCACATGAATTCAGAAAAGATACGATTTGATCAGAAGCGCTACGCAACAGAATAGGTCGTATCGGTATCGACTTTGTAACACTATAAATAGGCCTTTAAGTCTCGGTAGAAAGCATCTACAAGACTCAATACACAAAACAATTTCTCGAATCCGATCGACTTCGTCGAAAGGCTTCAACTTGCAGGTAGAGCTATCTCGATGAGATAATCGATTCTCTCCTTGTAACCCGTATGCATGGCTGCATCATATTGATCTCGTGTATACAAAGCATGTCGATCGTCTCGGGATGTTCCGATCTTTGATATGTTCTGCATATTCTTATTTGTCTCGATGTAATCGATCTGTAATATGTGTTTATCTTGTAATGCTGATCATCAAGTATTTCATATGTTTCGCTAAATTCGATGTATGCAACTGTCTCGTTTAATCGATCTTGTATATGTTTTGTTTGGGGATTTGCATCTGTTAATATTTGCCGATTGGTGTTACATCTACCCTATTAGTCTTTAAATCTTTAAATCGGTTTATTGGATTACATCTAGCTTTGGATTTGAATACTGTCTTGGCCTGACCAATCTATTCTAATCTATTTCTCGATTTGATCTAATGCTACGATCTGAAGGTTTATTGCTAATATTATACTAAAAATACCAAAAGAAATAAGAGATTTAAATTTTGATTATTATTACGTATTCATTTCCTCTATCGGACTGGAATCGATAGAATCTATATCGGATATTTCAAAGCCGATTATAGAAAAACTGATCCGCTATTTCAAAAGCCGATTAGGGTTAATTCTTGACGATTTTCTCCTTGTTAATTTATAGGTCAAATTGACTGGCACGCTTGGTTTTCCTTGTTGCGACACAACCCCAGAGTTGACGCTTCGGCACGTGTGTTCGCGAAAAGCTAACTTTTTGTGTCAACAGGCTTGTATAAAAGGAACGGAGAGAGAGGGGAGGGGGTACGTACGTGCGCTTTGAACACACAGTTCACAAGCATTCTGTAACCACATTCCATTCAACCACAACAAGAAAAGAGCTAAGGCTCAGCAGGAGTAGGACTATTACCCGCGAGGGGGTCCGAACCTAGGTAATCCCCGTGTGTTGCTCTTTGCTGCGTCCCACGCTCAATCGAACTGAGCTCGGCCGATAGGCTAGCAGGATAGAAATCTGACTAGGGGTGTGATCCGCGGTGGTTGAGCGGTGAACACGCCGTCAGTGGCGCGCCAGGTAGGGGAGCGCTAGCTTCGGTTCGAGTTCTTCGACCTCTCTTCAGGCGGAAATGGCGGATCAACAGTCCGCGATGGACCAGGAGGCGGCCGCTAGAGCCGCGGCCACGGCGTCGGCCGCGGCGATGGCGGTGGATCAACCAGGCGGCAGCCGTCCCGGTTATTAGGCGGCGGCGGCGGCTTGGAGGAGTGCACTCCAAGATGCAGAACCTCCATGCGGCGAGGCCTCGCTGGACAACCCGCCGGTTCGGTGACTCGCTTGAGCCATGCGGCGCCTCGGACTCCGCACTTGCACGTAGCGTAGCGGGTGGGGGGCAGCGGCTGATGCCATGCGAGGCGGGCCCATGGCTTTTTTTCTTTCAACGATCATATATTTTTGACTGGGTGCTCCAATCCATAAACCATTTGCGCCAACGCGTTCCTCATATTTTTTTCGAACAAAACAAGATATATGTTGCCATATAACTCCTCAAACTTATCTGGTGAAACTTGGGTTTCGCCTACTGAAACTTGGGTTGCGCCTACTGAAACTTGATTTTCATATTCATTAAACTTTTTGAACTGTAAAGTTTCATCAGGTTTAATGCAAGTTTCATCAAGTTTCAATAGGTCTCACACAAGTTTCTTCAAGTTTCATTAGGTCAATTCAAGTTTTAACAGGTTTCATCCAAGTTTCATCAGGTTACATCGAAGTTTCATCCAGGTTTCATCAGGTTTCATCGGAACACGACCAAGTTTTATCAGCACACAACCAAGTTTCGCTAGTATAGATGTAAGTTTCATAAGTGCATTTTTCTAGTTCACTTCAAAAAAATAAAAAAAGTGAAAAAAATCAAAAAAATTCAAAAAGTATTTAAAATGGGTTGCTCTCAATTTTAGAAGAATTACGAAATTTATTTCACGCATTTTGGACACTGTTTGACTTTTGTACAAAAATCGAAGTTTATTTGGAAAACTAATCAGCAGAAGTATTTGGTTATCTAGTCGTTGGGCTAGCACAAGACGCAGCTTCGTCGGATCGACGCGGTGGCGGAGATCGAATAAGCAGAACACGTCGGACCAGCGCCAGCGTCGGACGTCCGACGCTTTGGCCTACTTTGCAATTTTCATACTTTTGTATAGGCTATTCACTTTTTTTGAAAATATTTTTTTGGGACTTGGCAGGTTTTTCCTCAAAGATATCAAAAATGTTTTTTAATAATTTATTTAGAGTTTTCATATCACTTTCAAAGGTGGTCAAATTTTTCCAACTGAAACAAAATAAAACTAAACATGGAATCAAATGGGGCCTAAACCGAGTGAAAGGGAGAGTGACAGGAGATCAGAGTACGACCTGGCCGAGGAGTTCGATTACTCACCAGTTTGGCATCGCCATGGAAGCCGGTTCGCTTCGAAAGATGGAATTTGGGGGTGAAAGGAGGAATTGCCGGATAGGGGGGGGGGCGGCTCAACGAGCTTTAAGAACAACAGGGAGTGATGACAACATAGGCCGGAGTGGCACTTGGGACGATGGGACGGGGAGCGCGCCAGTTCAAACTTCCCAACATCACAAGTTTATGGAACCGCCGTCAATGTATATGTTGGGAAACCACCTATAGGGGAGAAGCCCGGCCGGCTAGGCCAGCTGCTTCCCCTGGTAGGTCCCACATATGGACCTGGCCTAAACCCTAAGCAGTACTATAAAAGAAGAGGTGGGGCACCTATTGTAGAACATATCTGAGAAAATAATAAAGCAGAGCTCCACCCATACATCTTTGTGTCCCCTGTGATTGCTCTTTCTCTGTGATTGATTGCCGCATTTGTACCTCGGACTACACTCGGTAGCGAGGTTTCTCAACACGTTATCAGCACGCTCGCTCCCTGACGTGCCGATCAATCCGCGAGGAAGAACGATCTGCAACTACATCTACCACGAAGGTATATTTTGGGCACCGGTTACCCCGTAGATCGTGATCTGTGCATGAATTTGATTGCAGATAGAGAAAAATTGTGGGGATTTTTCTAGTAGATTGAAAATCTTGCAAGAACTTTGTAGTAGATCAGTTTTTGGGAGCTTCGTAAAAATTAATCTAGTAGATTGATTTCGTCGTCGACCCGCGCTGATCTTGCGCCGCCGCATGCGGCGCCGCGCCCTCGGCCTGACGCCGGCGCGCCCGTCGGCCTCGCTCACTGCGCCTGCGGCGTCGCTGTTGCCGCCTCGCCGTGCCGCCGTCGTCGCGCTGCTGGCGCCGCCCGTGGCCGCGCCCGCCGCGCCGCCGCGTGCCGCCCGTCGCCGACGCTGGTGGCTGTACGCCCGCGCCGACCGCGCCCGCCCGCGCGACGCGCGCCGACCGCGCCCCGCGCCCGCCGCGCCGCGCCGAATCGCCCGTCGCGCCAGCGCCCGCCGGCGCCGCGCCCATAGCGCCCAGCGCCCACGCCCGCCAAGACGCGCCCGTGCGCTGCGAAGCGCACTGGCGTAACCCATGCGCTGCGTCGCATCGCCGTGTCTGCCGCATACGCCACGCGCGAAAGCCCGCCGCGCCCTTGAGCGCCACCGCTCCGCACCTAGCGGCGGCTAGAAACCCTAGCCGCCCGTTCATGATAAACCCGACCGCCGTCGTGGGCGAAACCACCGCGCCCTCGGCTAAGCCGCCTGCAGCGCCGCCCAGTAGGCGCCCTTTGCAACCGCCGCCTTGGTTGAGCCTCGCCTCGGTACGCCGCCTTGTTGGGCCGCCCTTGCAGCGCCCGCCTGGCTGGGTCAGCGCCCTCTGTTGGGCCGCTCCATGCAGCGGAGTTCGAGCGACTGCTGACCCGGTGACCCGAAGTCGACAGCGCCCACCCACGTAGATGGGCCGAATTGGAAATTTTGAAAATTGGATCCGAAAAAATTCTGAAAATTATAGAAATCCACCCGATTCTTGCAGAATCACCTATTCGGTTTTTGAAAATTATTTGTTTTCAAACCAATAACAGACTACGTGCAGCCTTGCTAGCAGCAGGCCGTGCGCTGGACCGAAAGGTCCAGATCAAGCCTAATTTTTCAATAGAATTCGCAAAAGGCCATGGGATTTGAGAAATTGCAGAAAACCCCTTTTGATTCTTGCAGAATCACCCGAGATTTGAATTTGGCATGTTATGCAACTCGGGGATTTATATTTGCACCTCTGCTTCCGGAAGAATGAAAAATGCATTAAAATTCCTTAGAAGTTTGGAAATTACTAGAAGTTTTCCGATGTCTTCCGAGATTTTCAAATGTATTGGAAACTTAATCTTGACCTTTTAGCATCCAGGAACTTGAAGTAAGTACCGACTTTGAATTGAAGCATTATTTAATTCTGTAATTATTTATGTGCAATCCTTGTGTGCATTTGCCATTATAATTATCAGTAATTATTTATGCCTTTGAATTAGTAATGGCATGCTAGAATATATATATATATATATATATATATATATATATATATATATATATATATATATATATATATATATATATATATATATATATACCGAATACATGAGAAGTAATTATGTCACACACCACATTTAATTAGATTGCATGAAGTAATCATATGAATTAATCCTGAAGTATATATGTCAAGTATCATAAAATATGAATTTGAGGTATTGGCCTTGCATAGTC
The DNA here is from genome assembly GCA_036346415.1 of Raddia guianensis. Taxonomy (NCBI): domain Eukaryota; kingdom Viridiplantae; phylum Streptophyta; class Magnoliopsida; order Poales; family Poaceae; genus Raddia; species Raddia guianensis. The sequence goes on along the minus strand of CM070543.1, from coordinate 13,547,498 downwards.
AGAACAACCTCACTTAGGCATTGGACTATAGAATTGTACCCTGTAGCATGAAGCTCTGGGCCGCCATCGGGTTAGCACCCTGAAAGGATAAGAAACCGATGTGCGGAACAACCCTGCATTGCATTTTCTTAGGCACCCCTCTATGAACATATAGTATTGGTGTATACATGAGCAACATACCGCACGTAAGAAGCGGTTTTGGACGCTCTAGTATACTATCCTTTCTATTATGTGAGAATGGGGCATGCATGAGACCGTACATTATGAAAAAAATGGTCAATCCCTCTTTTGTGACACTGAAGATCACATTCGAGGAGTCATCTCCACTCTCACCTAAGTATAACTCCAAGTGCTTGCAACTTTGGTTGTTTAGTCATGGAGAAGCTACTAGGGGGAGAAAGCCCCAAACTTTAAAGAAGGGCATTAATTGGAGAATAAGAATAATTGACCTATGAAGAGAAAGTCCATTGCCTAAGAAAAATAACACAAGGAGAAGTCGCAGTTGATTTCCACCATTAAAAGGGCAGAACCCTCAAGGCATAATGTCGGAAAATTATGTGGCATTAGGGAGATTGGTCTATGATTTGCCATGATTATGCATTCAATTATGGCTTATCAATCAAAGAAGAAAGAAAAGCAATGGCAGAAACTTAATTTGCCATTGTTGATGGGAACTCTTGTAGAGACCTCCCAAATCTCCCCCTTGTTCTAATTGCAATAGCACATGAAGTGCATGGAGAAATGAAGATCTCGACGTATGTCATTGAAACTAGAATAACCGTCTCGGCCCTGTCGCGCCGCTGCTCGGTTACATCTGTGTGGTTGACTATGGGGACTGCCCTTTTAGCGATAGAAGCATCTGGGCGCAGCCCCTATTGTCAACTGTGCCCTGTACCATTGCATCGCCCATGCCCAAAGTAAATCATGTGCCGCACACTGATTGCGTCATTTTGGCCTCAGCCTGCTGCTGACGTATATTGGCCTACAGGTTTCGGGAGCACACCCACACGTAGTGGGTGCACATTTTGAATCGCATTTTATGGATTTGCACTCTAAATTGTGGTTGCTAGCAGACATATGAATTTTTAGCATGAATTGAAAGTTCCTAAAGAACATATTTGAATTGAAGCTTTAGAAGAGCACACATTAATTCTCATGACGGGTTTTGCATTTGCCCTTATTTCAGTATATATAAAGTTGCAATCAATTTATGAATTCTTTGAATCATGAATCTTGCCATTACCTGATTGCAACTTATAATCTATATTGTGCCCTTGGAGGTTATTAACACAGTTGTAGAACAACAAATAGCATTTTAAGAGAGCTCATATACCTGTATCTATCCTGAAGAATACTGTTAGTATTAATTTGAAAAATCGCTAGTAGCGATCTGTGCATAGCTTGCTCACGAAGAGTCATGGGTATATTATTGGGTATTACATCAGCACTTTAGAAGCGTTGTTTACCCCGAGTATTTTGAAGCCTCTTAAATTTAAAGACATCCGTGCATGTTTCATGAAGAAACAAATGAAGAGAATAGCACTGAATGCTCATGTCGACGGTTGGGATATTGACCCAAGTCAACCAAGGTTCTTCAAGGAGGAGATAGGAGACACGCCAAACAACCCTGACTGTGAGCAGAGCGGGGGTTTTTATCTGGTTCGAGGCCTCTCGGGAGAGATAATAGCCCCACGTCCGGCCTTTCTTTATATCAAAGAGGATTACAAGGTGGAACTCGGCGAGATCGGCGAGGTCTCGGCGAGTAGTATCAGGAAAATCTATTGGCCGGGGTTCCTCTAAACACCGTAGGGGCCCTATTTATATAGTACAGACAAACCGACCTACACAGAAATATCGGGCGGGCTAACTACGAGACCGTAACGAACTCATACATGCCAAATATGACCTCGGTAGACAAGGTAATCTCTAATCTTGGGAATCACGACTCCTAATCCAATCCAGAAACCAACGTCCAGGGTCTTCACGTGGCCGTGCAGAACTCTTGTTGAGTCGGACTCAAACATGAATCATAGAACCGTTCGCACCGTGCCGACCAAGAAACTGTTCGGCGGGATGCACATGGGCTGATAGAACCTTCGAGGAGCTGGGCCTCGTGAGGTACATTCAAGCTGGGCCGTCGGGGAGTGGGCCATGGCAATGGGCGTAATTCTATCCCGACAGCTAGTTTCGAGACTCAAGTGGAAGGACTCACTAGAGTGGGGTCTTCCTCTTGAGACTCCAAACCTCGAAGAGGGAAATTTTGCTGCTACAAAGACATGTAACAATCGACCAAACAGGTCATGGTTCAACCGAACAAGACTTGTTCGAGACCGAACAGACCCGACCGATCTTGAGCAACTCATTGCGTCGAGCGAGAGCGACATCTATCCGAAGCGAGCACTCGGCCTTCGGTCACGGACCTTTGAAAAAGTATCCGTTAGCGATTCAACGGTAACTTCCTATCATTGCAAGATGAAAATAGGCGACCGTTTTACCTAGCCGTTGTGGTAAAAACTAGTCGTTTGTGACAAAACCGTTGCAGAGCTGCCCATACGGGACTATAAAAGTAGCCAAGCTGCCCATGATAGCCATACGCTCTCACGCCTTTCCTCTCTAAGCCCTAGTTCCAACCGCTCGACATCAAGCACCCAAGCGCACCACCAACCCTGCTGTCCGATCCACAGGAACGCTATGGCCAAGTTCACGGCACTAGCTCGACGAGGAGGACACGAAGGCTGGGAGGAAGAGGCCACATCGACACCAGTGGTGGAGGCTGCCGGAGAGGAGGATACTCGGAGCCGCTCGAGGAGAGTTTGTCGACGAGCAGTTCGCCTGCTTGGGTTGAGAATCTCCGAGGCGACTTCGTCGAGCCTTCTTGAACATCGCGGATTGGAGGTGGCGAACCTCAATCGAACTCCATCCTCGGATGGCGTCTTCGCTTTTTTGTGCGAGGGCTATCTGAGCATCGATCCATCGGTGAAACTGTTCCTCCACTATTACGGTGGACGAGGAGCAGCTCCGCCTTTTCAGCTTGAGGGTGCTACTACCTCAAGCTCCGGGCCACCGCCGACAGCGCCGTACCCTCGCCCACCTTGCTTTCGACTCGATGGGCGCGTGGTGGGTGAGGTGGTTCTACAAACAAGCGGGCGGCGACAACAAACTTCGTCTTCACGGGAAGGCGCCGGCAAAGGAACCCCAATGCCTCGGCCGGAGATGTCCGCCGAGGATTGGTACCTGACAAGGAAGATCGCCTCCCTCGTGAGCCTCGGGCTCACGGGCAGGGAGATCATTCGGGACTTCACAGCGAACAAGATCTATCCGCTGCGGAGGAGGCCCTATCCCTTCTATAAGATAGAGGGATGGGAAGACATTTTTAAGGAGAACACGGGTAAGTGCCTTTAAGACTCAACCTTTACGTTGATTATTTCTTCTGAACAGGAACTAATAATCCCTTCTGCTCGGGCAGAGAGACCAACCGACGCATGGGTGACCGAGCGGGTCGACGCCATGCTGAAGGCGGCAAAGAAGGACGGGGAGGTCACCGGCGAGGTGGCGTACACCTGCCCGCGCAACGTGCTTGTCCGCACAGACGAGGTAAATCACTTACTCCCAGCCTATGTTGCAAGACTTGCAATGTTGTTTAATGCTAATGCACGCTTCCCAAAACACGCAGGAGGACCAGCTGATCATCGGGGGGATCGTAGAGGAACTCTCCGGGTCTGAGAAGGAGAAGGCAAAGAAGGGCAAGGCCAAGGCGGCCACAAAGCCCAAGGTGGCGGCCGAGAGCCTGTGAGCTCCCCGACCGGCGGCCGCCAGACATCAAAGAGATCGTCCACGCTGACAGAGGCGCCGAACAAACCAAGCGGGCTCGCAGTCAGCCCAATGGGAAGAGACCAAGCTCCTCCCTCCTCGTCGAGCAAGCGGAGGAGGTAAAGGCTATGACCCTCTGGCTTAGGCGTTATTCGCAGCTCACCGGGCCATTTAGGCGCGGCTAACAGTCGCCGGCGGAGGAGGCTCGAAGAGGAGGTCACGCGCAGGAGAAACTTCTCGCTGCTTGAGAGAGTGCTCGACTCACTAGGGAGTGGCGCATCGCCGAGAACACCCAAGGGCCAAGGCGAGAAGCCGCCAAGGAGCCCCGAGGAAGAGGCGGAAAATTCAGCGAAGAAAATCAGGATCAAGTCTTCCACAGCAGGTATGTTGGAATCGATCTTTTGATCTTTCAACCTTGACCGCGTTAGACTTAACGATCATCTCTTTTTCGTCGGCCGCCCGGAGGAGATCGCCACGAGACGGCGTCGAGGCGCTCGGCGGTCGCTCTGCCGAGCACCTACGGTACATCATGGGCGATGAGGCCGACAAGCCTCAAGGACAAGCTGGCGGCATGGAGCCGCTTGCCGAGCTTCGCGAAGCGGCTCGGCGCTCAAAAGCGCGTGTGGCGGCTGGAGGAAGAAGCGTGTCTTGGCGCCCGCAGACGGTGGGGCCAAGATGATGGCTCGGAAGCTGCCCAGGCGGGACCGGCGGCCGATCTGCCGAGCACCGTCGCGAGGCAGCTCACCGAGGCGACAGGATTCCCTGGCGGCGGTGAAATCTCAGCCGCCGAGGAGCAAGAAGAAGCCCGGCGGTCGCGCAAGTCGTCCCGCCTATGGAAACAATGGCGCCACCCAGCGAGTGGCTCGGCCCTCGCCCGACGCGTTGGCGGAAGAGAAAGAGGAAGAGGAGAGGGAGCGGAGGCGAAGCGCGCCGCCGGTGCCCCGCCTCCGGCGACGCAGCGCTCCGCAAGAAGAAGGAGCGAACAAAGGCGCGACGGGAACAACGCACCGTCTCATCCCGCCTGGCGGGGCCGTGGACTTAGCCTCGAGGACCGCTGCTTGCATGATTTTGAAGCATCGGCTTGGCAAGGTAAACTCAAGGCCAAACCTTGTTCGGTTTAAGCAGTATTATCATAAAGTGTTTAACTTGATCTTCTCCCTTAGGTCTTTAGGGATACCATGGCGGAACTCGAGGGCGGTATCACCATCGAACGGGCAGACGCCCGTCTTGGCATCCTCCGGAACATCTCGGTCGAGGATCCCGGCGGAGCTCCTGCCAAAGCCGAGCTACCAATTTGAAAAGCGAAGAAGCTCAAGGTGGTGACCAAAGAGCGTTCCTCAGAGGCACTCTTAAAAGAAGCCGAGGAGCTTCGCTCGCAAGCCGTGAAGGCTGGCGATGCGGAAGAGAAGCCGGGCCGGACGAAGTGGCTCGAAGAGCAACTCGCCGACGCGTCTCACTGGCGGGACCAGCTCGCGGCGGAAGCCAAGAAGCTTAAGGCCCAGATCGCCAAGGAAGAGCAAACTTCCGCGAATCTGCAAGCAAAAATCTCGACCCTGTGGGCTTCACAGGAAGAGATCGAGGAGATGCGTGGGATGACGGTGCGGGCGATCTACGCAGAGAGAAGAGTCAAGGAGCTGGAAGAACAGCTCAAGACTACCGAGCAGCGAGTTGGCCAGACCGAGGCTCTGACCGACCAGCTGCGCGCCAAGACCGAAGAGGTCGAGGCCATCGGGGCGAAGGCTGCGGCACAAGCCAAGCAGAGCAAGGAGGAGATCGAACGCCTCCGAGCTGAAGCCCGGGAAGGAATCAAGGCTCAGGGTGAAGTCGTGCGCCAAAAGTTAGAAGTTGAGGAGCTAAAGGAGCATCTTGCTCCCAAGTAGCACCGCGGCTGTAACCCGAAGGGGCCTTGTACCTAAAACTTATGATTAGCGCAATAAAGTACTTACCTTTTTCCCGCAAAAAGAGAGCAAAAGACAAAACGAACGAAACTAAGAGAAAAGCGAAGCAATGACGGAAGTTTAAGAAAACCGGTAGAGCGCTTTGCCTAACTCCCAGCCCCCGTTGTGCAGCTGCTCGAGAACCTAATTTTGCGAACCCGAACAGGTGCACAAGAGAAAGAGCGACACCCTAGCCCCCGGTACGGACGATGCTCGAGAACCTAAGCTTGCGAACTCGAGCACGTGCGTAGAGAGAAAGAGCGACACCCGTACCTTGCTCGATGTATTCCATAGTCTGCTCGTTGACGTAAGTTAGGCAGTTCCGAGAGTAACCGAACAAGGAAAGTGCCTCTGCCACGGGGGGCTTACGAGAGCATACTTTGCCAAGTGGTTGCGCCAAGCAGTAAGTGCCTCTGCCGCGGAGGGCTTACGAGAGCAGACTTAGCCGCAAGGTGGAAAGGCCGTGTTACGCAACCCTGAGTTTAGGAACTTATCGAAACTAGATACGTGTAGGGAACGATCCTTAAGATTGCGGAGCCAAGATTTCGCAAGACCGGGCAGCCATCAAGTGTTACCAGAGAGAAAGAGGTAGTCTTCAAAAGACAAGAAGTGAAAAAGGCGCAGAGGCCGCGAGAATTCACTTAAGTATTGGATTGAACTTTACATGGTGCCCGAGAGACTTGGACGAACTAAAGGCGCAAGTTTGACAAAAAAGCGAGGCTAAGCAAACAAGCGAAGACCTACACAAAGAACTTACGAACCTGGTCGATGTTCCAAGTCTGGTCGACTCTCTCCGTCCTCCATAGCCAGGCGAGCAGCCCCAGGCGTAGCAAGAGAAACGACAGTGAGCGGGCCCTCCCAACGAGGAGTTAACTTGTTGGCATTGGACAAGTTCTAGACACGACGAGCGAGGTCGCCCGCCTTCAAAACCCTTGGTCGAATCTGACTTGGCAGCGTCGTGGGCGAAGATCTTCTTTGGTAGCGCCATTCGACTTGTGCCCGGTCGCGCGCGCCGAGGAGGTCGAGATCGAGGAGGCTCTTGCTCATCGTCAACTAAGTTGACCGAGCTCGTCTTGAGGCGAACCGAGTATAACCGGCGGCAGGATGGCTTCGCACCATAGACCAATTGGAAAGGAGTTTCCCGCCTCGCCGGTGGCCGTAGTCGAATCGCCGGAGGACGGAAGGAACTTCGTCAACCCAGGGCTTGTTGTGCTCGCTGAGGCAGCAAATACCCGCCGTTTAATACCCTGGACTATATGTCCGTTAGCTCGCTCAACTGCTCCATTGCTCTGTGGATGTGCCATGAGGCGTAAGCAGAACCTTGGTGCCCGGTGTTCACGATATTCTCGAATAGCTCGCTTCTGAACTGGGTACCGTTATCCGTGATCAACTTGTGGGGAATCCCAAAGCGCGTGACCACGTTGCTTTTGAAGAAGCGCACAGCCGTTTTTGCGTGAAGAGATGACACAGGCTCTGCCTCAATCCACTTTGTAAAAGTGTCTATGGCGACGAGCAGGTGTGTATAGCCCTTGTACCCCTTAGGGAATGGGCCGAGCAGATCCAGACCCCATGTGAAAAGAGGCCAAGATGGGGGGATTGTTTGGAGCTCTTGGGTGGGCTTGTGTGCCTTCTGGGCGTGAAATTGGCAAGCCTTGCACTTAGTCACGATATCCCGGGCATCTTGTAACGCAGTGGGCCAATAATAGCCCATGCGAAATGCTTTGCCGACCAGAGTTCTGAAGGAGGCGTGGTTGCCACAGACACCCTCGTATATGTCCCTAAGAAGGAACACACCCTCCTGCTGCGAGTTGCACTTGGAGAGAACTCCCAGAGCACCTCGACGGTAAAGGATGCCGTCCACAAGCTTGTATGGAGCAGCACGCCTTATAAGCCGGAAATGCTCGGCTTCGTCGTCGGGCAGGGTCCCATCTGCGAGGTACCAGACAAATGGCGTTGTCGATCCGACACCTTTCGATAACGGAGCAGCACCACCAGTCTCTGTTGCCTCGTCCGGAGACGTGATTGAGGGCTTGTGAAGGTTCTCGACGAGCACCCCTGCCGGAGCAGATTCTCGTGAGGATCCAAACTTGGATAGCTGGTCGGCCAGGAAGTTGTCCTTCCTGGGCACGAAGAGCACCTCGAAAAATCAAAAGTGCCGCTCCAACTTCCTCGCTTCAACCAGGTATCGCGCCATTGAGTCATCGCAACACTGATACTCCTTGTTCACCTGGTTGATGACCAGCTGTGAATCTCCCTTCACAGTCAGTCGTTGGACACCGAGCGACTTGCACGCTCTTAGTCCCGCGAGGAGGGCCTCGTACTCCGCAGCGTTGTTAGTCGCCGCGAAGTGTAGTTGGATAGAATACTGGAGTTGCTCTCCATTAGGGGAGATGAGAACAAAACCAGCCCCCGAGTGTCCAGTGCGCGAGCCATCAAAAAACATGGTCCAAGGAGGCTCATCAGGTTGCTCGGGAGCTTCCTGGGATTTGGGCGGGCAAGTCCATTCAGCGACAAAGTCAGCTAAGACTTGTGACTTAATAGCAGTTCGGGCAGCGAAAGACAGATCAAACTCTGCTAGTTCCATTGCCCACTTAGCTATCGTCCATTGGATTCCTTGTTCCGTAGGATTTCTCCCGGAGGGCGTGGTGGGACCATTATTTGATGTGCTCGAAATAGTGGCGAAGCTTCACGGAGGACATGAGCAAGGCGAGAGCAGCTTCGGACCTCGTGGTGCGCTCCTTTGATCCGTGAAGCACCTCGCTCACGTAATAGATTGGTCATTGTATGCCTTCCTTTCGACCGTCAAGACCGCGCTCACCGCTTGTGGCGTGCAACCTAGATCTACAGCAGAGCTGCTCGCCATGCCGTGGGGTAGTCAAGGCAGGCGGATTGGACAGTATCGCTCAGATCTTGGAAGGATCTATCGCTTCTTTACATCCACTCGAAACCATTGTGCTTGCGCGCAGGCCTTAAAGAAGGACAGCCGCGTTCGCCTTTGACGGAAATAAATCGCTTAGAGCAGACCATCCGCCCGTGAGACTCTGTACCTCCTTTACGGTAGTTGGAGCTGCATATTTTCAATGGCCTCGATTTTTTCAGGGTTGGCGAAATTCCTTGCATAACCAATAACATAACCGAGCAACATTCGGATCGAACACCAAAGGTACATTTCTCTGGATTTAATTTTATTCGATGCTGGTGAGATTACGAAAAGTCTCGGCGGGTCTTTTACATGATCTGGAGCAAACTTGCTCTTTACAACTATGTAAATCGACATAGACCTCCGAGTTTTTCACATTGCTCGGGAAGGTCTTCTCCATTAAAAGCTATTTGGGCGTGGCACCACAAGATTGTGAACCGAAAGACATGGTCATTATAGCGAAAGTGCGAAGGAAGTGATGAAGGATCTTCTCTTCATCCTCGGGAGATGCTTATTTGGTGATAACCGAGTAAGCATCTAAAAAGCTCAAGAGCTGGGCATCCATGATTCCATCGGCCACCGTGGTTACGAGGCGCGGGAAATTGTCCTTAGGACAAGCAGCGTTCAGATCTGTGTGATCGACACATATCCTCCACTTGCCGCCTTTCTTCTTTACAATGAGAGGTTGGCTAACCACTCGGTGTGATCAACCTCATGGATGAACCCGGCAGTGAGCAGTTTGCCAAGCGATCTTTGATGATCCCCTGTTTGAATTCAGAAAAGCGACGAAGCTTCTGGCGAACAGGCTTTTTGTCTGACCGGACAGCCAGTTTGTGCTCGATGACCTTTTGGGACTCCAGGCATGTCAGATGGCTCCCAGGCAAACACATCTGCATTAACTCGGAGGAAGGCAATGAGCTCGCTTTCCTATTTGGGGTCCAGATTGGCCCCCAAGTGAACTGTCTTGGAAGTATCATCAAGGGACAGCGGAACTTCCTTGGTTTCTCCCCCTGGCTGAAGGGAGACCCTAGGGCGTGCAGACTTGGTCTGCGGAACTTGAGACGCGGGCGGAAGCTGGTCGATCAGAGGCGAGGGACGCGCCGTCGCAATCCGCAGCAGACTTTGTAATTGCCCTTGACCGTGATTACACCGTTAGGGCCCGGCATCTTCACGCAATGGTAAGCGTGGTGGGTTACGGCCATGAACTTACCAAGAGATGGCCTGCCCAAGATCGCGTTATACGCGGATGGGAAGTCGACCACGTCGAAAGTGATCAACTCTGTCCGGAAGTTGCTTGGGTTGCCGAAGGTAACTGGCAGGACAACCTGCCCCAACGGCTTGACAGCTTCTCCCGGAACGATTCCGTAGAAGGGCATTGCGACCTCCTTCAGCTTAGAACGACGAATTTGCATCTCGTCTAAGACCTTAGCAGAAAGCAAGTCCAAAGCGCTCCAGCCGTCTACTAAAACACAGCCAACTCTTGCGTTGCTGATGGTCGGGGCGACCACCAGTGGGAGCCGCTGAGGCTTGGTCATCCCAGTGGGGCAATCCTCCTGAGAGAAGGAGATGGGGACCTCGGTCCACTTCATCGATTCAGACTGAGGTTTTGCCTTTTCAACGTTGTGGACCTCCCGAGCAGCTTCCTTGAGGCTACGTCGAGAGGTGTAAGCCGAGGAGCCGCCGAAGATGACGGTGATATGGTTCACGGGCTCTTGATATTCATCATCATCTTCCCGATCACCATCGTCGGTTTGGCGCTTGGCCTTACCGGCATCACCTTGTCCGGGCAGGGTGGGCATTGGGCCCTTGACGTTGTAGAAGTCTTCGAGCTTTGCGGCTCAAGTTCTGCAATGGCGTATATCGTGCTCGTAGTGCTGGTGGAACTTGCAAAATCAGTCGCTTGGACCTTTCTTGCCTTGTCCGCCTCCCTGAGCAGGCTTTTTGCCCTTGTAGTTATTGTTGGGCTTCTTCTGCCCATCCTTGGGAGGAGGTGTGCGATCCATACCAGCGACGGTATTGTTCGCATCACCTTTATTTTTCTTCTTCTGGGACTTCTTGTCACCAGGGTTACTACTGCTCTTCTTCTCATCCACACCAGTCGGGCGGCAGCCGCCGCCTTGTCAAACGCCTTTTGTCTTGAACACGCTTCTGCCGCGTTAGCATAACGGGTCACCGCCTTTGAACAGTCGTTGGCGGTCGAGTCTCGTTGATCTCGAGATCCTAGGTGAGCCGCTCGTCGCGGACTCCGTTTTTGAAGGCGCGGACAATGATTCATCCGAGATGTTCGGGATCGTGTTGCGATCTTAATGAAACGCTTCACGAAGTTGCGGAGGGTCTCCCGCTCATCCGGATCATCTGGTGCAGATCATCCTCCTTGCCCGAGACGCGCACGTAATGACTCTCCGGAAATTAGCGATCAGGCGCCACAAAGCTGGTTCCATGAGTGATGGAACCCTCCTGCTGATTGAACACCACGTCCGAGCAGCACCCTCAAGGACATCGGGAGGTAATTAGCCATAACGAGCTCGTCACCCCGCCGCCATGATGGCCGTGGCGCGAGATGGAAAGGAATTCTCTGGGTTCGAGTCCCATTGTACCTCTCCATGTGACCGGCTTGAACTTTGAGGGCCACGGACAGCCCGGCTTCGTCGAGAAAGCCCCGCAGCCCAAAGCATATGACCGCCACCTTCCCCGCAGAACCTAGTCTTGAGAAGGCGTTGGTCTGCGGCGCGGAGGAACTCCGCTGAGCAGGATGATTCGCCCGAGAAACTCTCTCCGAGACAACCCACCACACTCCTTCCTTGTGGTCGCGACGACGCGCTCCTCACGAGGAGACCGTCCGTGGTCATCGCGTGCGCGCTTGCCCCTGTTGTCGCGATGGCTACGAGGACTCGGCGAGCGACGGTGACCACGGGTAGCCTGCTCATGGACAGTGATCCTTCGATGGTGACGAGGGTCACGCGATCGATCAGAGCTGTCCGAATCATTCCGGGCAGTTTGGCTGCGCTGCCTGGAGGAGTTGTTGACTTCTCCTAGAGACTTTAGGCCTTCAGCCAATCGCTCTAGGTTAGAAGCAACAGCATCGCCCATACGGGCGAGGTCGGCCTGGTTGGTGGATCTAATCACCGAAGCCATGGCCGCGAGTCGTTCCCGACTCTGCTCTAGGGGTTCTGGGACCCCCGAGGCATCCGCGTTCGCCCTTGACCGAGTCCGGTTACTGTGGGAACTAACCCGGACAGGAGAAACTTCTGCCGGGAGACTTGGCGAGGGCACGCGAGGTGGGTCGCGACGCGGTCGCTTGCACCGATCGCGGAACCGTGCCACGGTCTGATTGATGGAATCGTCGAGGTTGCGGCGAATGACTTCTTGCTCGCGAGCAGCCAGCGCAGCCTCGTCTTGATGCCGAGCAGAGTTAACTCGCCGGCCTCGCCAAACCGCCACACCCGTCGCGGGATTCTCAGAGGTTCCTACATCGGCCATGTTAATGCTGCGGGGCCATGCGAAGGTATGCTAGACGGTGTCATCGCTGTGTCTCCACCGGTAGAATCTACCGACATAGCCTTGTAATCCGATAGATCTAAACCATCGTAAAGATCATCGGTTCCGTAGTCATCGTCAATGACGGGAGTGCGATCTGCGGCTATCTCTGCCATATAGGCGAGACCTCCGTCGAGATCTGAAAGTGTTCGAGACCGGATAGATCGATCTGAACTGATAGGGGATGAAACATCCTGTCCTTCTGAGTCGTAGCCCTCAGGAAGTATCTCTGTATCACTGACTAAGTTCGACATGCTCGATCTGCGTGTCCCCACGGACGGCGCCAGCTGTCGACGGTTGGGATATTGACCCAAGTCAACCAAGGTTCTTCAAGGAGGAGATAGGAGACACGCCGAACAACCATGAACGACAACGAGCAGGAAGCGGGGTTTTTATCTGGTTCAGCCTCTCAGGAGAGATAATAGCCCTACGTCCAGCCTTTCTTTATATCAAAGAGGATTACAAGGTGGAACTCGGCGAGATCAGCAGGTCTCGGCGAGTAGTATGCGAAAATCTATTGGCCAGGGTTCCTCTAAACGCCGTAGGGGCCCTATTTATATAGTACGGAGCAAACCGACATACCGAGAAATATCGGGCCGGGCTAACTACGAGACCGTAACGAACTCATACATGCCAAATATGACCTACGGTAGACAAGGTAATCTCCTAATCTTGGGGATCACGACTCCTAATCCAATCCGGAAACCAACGTCCGGGTCTTCACGTAGCCGTGCAGAACTCTTGTTCGAGTCGGACTCAAACATGAATCATAGACCGTTACGCACCGTGCCGACCAAGAAACTGTTCTGCAGGATGCACATGGGCCTGATAGAACCTTCCAGGGAGCTGGGCCCTGGTAGGCTGTTCAACTGGGCCGTCAGGGAGTGGGCCATGGCAATGGGCCGTAATTCTATCCTCGACAGCTCATGCATTATGAAGAATGCCGGATGTAAGAAAAGTATTACTAGAAGTAATCCCTCCTCTATGTATTCGGGCTACACTATAATAGATTTGATACACTTGTAGTGCATGCCAGCTTAGAAGACTGGATTTAGAAGCTCTTAACTCTTATCATTTCAGTAGTATATTCTGGGTTCCCCAGTTTTGAATGATAAGGGATTGCAAAAACAACTCACCGGACAATAATACTATCGTGAAAATTTTTCCGAATCTTGAAGATTTTGTGTGCCTGAACGTGACACCGGAAATTATTGAATAATTTTGAATTATGAAGAGAATGCAAAGTCCCTGAATCTCTAGACTGCATCTAGTAGGACATTTGTTTTCCAATTCAACCCTTAACAGGGCAGTTTTGGTACTTCATAGTGCTCAACACAGTCTCTTATATGTGATCGAGTTTACTCTCACACAAGGAACGAAGCATTTGAAAAGAAGATCTTGTAGATCACTGGCATTAAAGAATTTTTACTATACCATCATATGAAGTCCGCCGCAATGGACACTGCTAGTGAATTTATTTTAAAGTCATTTGATGATGATATTTGAAGCAGAGCACTTTGCATTGGCATAGCATGCCACCTCTTGCAGAGAGACTAGCAGTCATATGAATTGAAAAGAATTGAATAATTAGCCCGGTTAATGAGCAGAGTTGTAATTCTTGAAGAATGTGTAGAAACATGAAGTTTTACATAGTGCATCCCTAATCACTATTCAAAAGAATATGAAGTTCTACAACATCCAACTAGTGCATGCAAAGGGTCACAATGAAATTTTTCACTGTGAATTATATGTACCATACCACTATTGACGAGGAATATTTTCCCGTCGTTAGGAGGAGAATTAGAACTCCTGAATGAGAATGTCGAGAAAATAAGCATATAGAATTCTCGTGCATGACCTTTGCACTAGTAGAGAATTAGAAGTCCTGAAGAATATTGAAGTATATATGTAAAAGCATCCTTTGAATGATCATTTTGTGATATGAAGGAATGATTAAGTTGCATTACTAGTAGTAATCTTGAGAGAGGGTTGCAGTACCAAAGAATTGAAGGTACCCCTCAAACTGTTCAAAGGCCTCCGAATGAACAGGGAGTCTGGTTCCTCCGACCCAAAGTACCTGGGGACGCCTGGGGAAAAAGGGAAAGAGGGCTTATCATGACCAAATCACTAAAAATGCCCCAAGTAGTGAAGGGGAGCAAGTTGAGACCTGGCAGCTGGAGAGAAGCCTGCTAGCGAGGCACTCCCAGTTTTGAATATTCCATGACAGGAATAAAGCATGAATGTATCGACCAAAGTGTGTGCACACACCGACGATAAAAACTAAAGGAACTTGCTCCCGTGATGGGAAATAGCGGTGCAGAGCAAGTAGAAGTGCACGAAGCACACCATGACTAAATGGCCATATGAATTGTATTATTAAGGGAACTTATGAAAAGAGCAACAGTTAAAGTTGACATATATATGCCATATAAAAGAAGGCAATTACCGTGGTATACTAACATTTTCTCAAGAAGAGAAATGAGAATAATAAATTAGAATGGTACATAACAAGACTGATAGCTCGACGCTTCATGAAGAAGCTTATTCCCTGGTCATGGTTTTCCTCTAGATATATCTCATTATTGGCAGTACTCAACTTGAAGTTGAGAGTGAAATTTGAATTAAAAGATGTTGTTACTGAATATATGTATAAGAGACTTGGATTCGGATTAATGTATGAAGATACTTGAAGTATCACCTTCCGTAACCAAGATAGAGCAAATAGAAACATATAGTGTGAAACTCTGAAAGTCACTATATGAATTGAAGAAGAGAATTAGAATAAGTATGCTCATACTTGAAGTATAGTAAACTAAGCATTGCTTAGGCTTGCAGCTCGAGCATTTCCCTCATGGGATCCTAATGCACAAGGAGACCTATACTCAGAAGGTTTTAGAAAGGTTTGACTTTGGCAGAGCCTATTCCTGAAGAACCCCTATAATAGAGAGATCTTTGCAGAAAGAAAAAGACCTCTTCCAACCCAGGGAAGAGGGGGAGAAATCCTCGGGCAGGAAATCCCGTACCTGAGTGCAATAGGAGCAATTCTGTATCTTGCTAACAGTACACGGCCTGATGTAGCATCTGCCGTGAACACATTGGCTCGATATAGTGCAGCGCCCACTAAGAGGCATTGGAACGGAATAAAGGTTATCTTTCGATACCTCCTAGAAAGCATTGATCTTGGCATGTTTTACAGGAAGAACCAAGATGTGAATATTGTTGGTTATGCCGATGCTGGGTACCTTTCGGACCCGCATTCTGGTAAATCACAAACTAGGTATGTTTTCCTATGTGGTGGCACTGCAATGTCATGGAAGTCGTCCAAGCAGATGCTAGTGGCTACGTCCACAAACCACTCGAAAATCATTGCATTACATGAAGTATATCGTGAATGTGCATGATTAAGAAGAATGGTGAAACACATCCTGCAGTCATGTGGATTACCTATTGAGTAAACCCCTACAATTATCTATGAAGATAATGCCGCTTGTGTTGCACAAATGCAAACGGGTAATGTGAAAAGTAATCTCTTTTATGCTCATGAACTGCATAAATTGAACGAAATAAGTATCCGGCACATCAAATCCTGTGAGAATTTGGCTGACCTGTTCATTAAGTCATTACCTACCGCCTCCTTTGAAAGGTGTGTTAGGGGCATTGGAATGATCAGGCTAAAAAAAGTGATGAATTCAGGGGGAGATAATTTACACGCCCTGAATTAAAACTTTGGCATGAAGCCGGAGTACCCAACTCGATCTAGAAGATTGAATGCAATGTTGGGTGGTTTGTACTCTTTTTCCCTTGGTGAGTTTTTCCCTAAAGTTTTCTCACATAAGGTTTTTAATGAGGCAAATCGTATGCGCCTGACAAGCGTATGCTATGTACTCTTTCTCCAATCCTTTTTTTCCACTGGGTTTTTGGATGGAGTTTTGATGAGGCATATGCATCTCACTGGCAAGGTCCAAGGGGGAGTGTTGGGAAACCACCTATAGGGGAGAAGCCCAGCCGGCTAGGCCAGCAGCTTCCCCTGGTGGGTCCCACATATGGACCTGGCCTAAACCCTAAGCAGCACTATAAAAGAAGAGGTGGAGCACCTATTGTAGAACAGATCTGAGAAAATAATAAAGCAGAGCTCCACCCATACATCTTTGTGTCCCCTGTGATTGCTCTTTCTCTGTGATTGATTGCCGCGTTTGTACCTCGGACTACACTCGGTAGCGAGGTTTCTCAACAGTATATAAGCTAACTAGGGTAATTAATGATTATTTGCCCCAAAGTTGATGCGCTCTTGATTATTTACCTAAAGTTGAGCTGCCTTTGATTATTTGCCCCACTTACATCTACCTGTGACTACTTTTTTTCCAGGGGGTTATTTGCAAAATGTACAAATCTCTCCATCTCCTCCCTTTGCCCGCGGCGCTGGTGCAATGTCCGGCCGATCGCCTCCCTCCCGGCGCCCTTCCTCCTCCCGCATGGCGCCCTAGCCCTCATTGCCCCGGGCCGGACGCCGAGTCCTCTCGCCGAAAACGCCATGGCCTGCCGGCCTCCGCCGCCCTCCCCGCCGGGAACGCCATGGCCTCCGCCGCCCTCCCCGCCGGCCCCCGAGGCCACCCCGATGGATGCCGAGCCCTCCCAGCCGGCCCCTGTGCCCTCCCAGCTCCATATACCGGTGCTTCCATATATATGCTCATATATGGAAGGAATGGCGTTGGAGGACATGCGGCCAGCGCTGAAGGATATTGTCGATGGTTGGGATATCGACCCAAGTCAACCAAGGTTCTTCAAAGAGGAGATAGGAGACACGCCGAACAACCACGAACAGCAACGAACAGGAGACAGGGTTTTTATCCTGGTTCAGGCCTCTCGGGAGAGATAATAGCCCTACGTCCAACCTTTCTTTATATCAAAGAGAATTACAAGGTGGAACTCGGCGAGATCAGCAGGTCTCGGCGAGTGGTATGCGAAAATCTATCTGCTAAGGTCTAAGCTAGATGCTAGGATGTAAAACTCAATGCCAGGGATCCCTCTAAACGCCGTAGGGGCCCTGTTTATATAGTGCGGAGCAAACCGATCCACCGAGGAATATCGGGCCGGGCTAACTACAAGATCGTAACGAACTCAAACATGCCAAATATGACCTACGGTAGACAAGGTAACCTCCTAATCTTGGGGATCACGACTCCTAATCCAATCCGGGAAACCAACGTCCGGGTCTTCACGTAGTCGCGTAACTCGCTCGAGTCGGACTCAAACAGAATCCTAGGCCATTACGCACCGTGCGCCGCCCATGAAACTGTTCGGCAGGATGCACATGGGCCTGATAGAACCTCCCAAGGAGCTGGGCCCTGGTAGGCTGTTCGATTGGGCCGTCAGGGAGTGGGCCATGGCTATGGGCCGTGATCTAATCCCCGACAGCTAGCCCCCGAGACTCAAGTGGAAGAACTCACTAGAGTGGGGTCATCCCCTTGAGACTCAAAGTCACGAAGAGGGTATTTTTTCTCTGCTACAAAGGCATGTAACAAGCTTAATCGAACAGGTTATGGTTCAACCGAACAAGACTTGTTCGGGACCGAACAAACCCGATCAATGCGAAGCAACTCCGCTAGGTCGAGCGTGGAACGACATCTGTCCGAGCAGAGCACTCAGCCTTCAGTGCAAACACCGGAAAAAATAGCCGTTGGCAGACTCCAACGGTAACTTCCTGTCAATGCGCGGTGAAAACAGGCGACCGTTTTACCTAGCCGTTGTAGTAAAAACTAGTCGTTCTGGGACAAAACCGTTGCAGAGCTGCTTATACGGGACTATAAAAGTACCCAAGCCGCCCGCGGCCAGCCACTTCTGCTCTCGCGCCTTTCCTCTCTAAGCCCTAGCTCCAACCACGCTCAGCATCAAGTACCCAAACTCCATCACCGACCCTGCTCGTCCAGCCCTGGGAAACGCTATGGCCAAATTCACAGGCACTAGCTTGACCGAGGAGGACCTTAGGATCTGGGAGGAGGAGGGCCACATCGACACCGGTAGCTGGAGGCTGCCCGGAGAGGAGGATACTCCGGAGCCGCTCGAGGGAGAGTTAATCGACTCAAAAGTTTGCTTTGTTGGGTTGAGGTCTCTGAGGCGACTTCGCCGAGGCCTTCTTGAACATCAGCCGATTGAAGGTGGCGAACCTTAATCCGAACTCCATCCTCCAGATGGCCGTCTTTGCACACCTGTGCGAGGGCTATCTGGGCATCGATCCGCCGGTGGGGCTGTTCCTCCATTACTACACAGTAACGAGGAGCAGCTCCGCCGCCGGGCGCTGGGTGCTACTACCTCAAGCTCCGCCACCGCCGATGACGCGCAGTACTCGCCCCCTCTCGCCGACTCAATGGGCGCGTGGTGGGTGAGGTGGTTCTACAGCAAGCGGAGCGGCGACAGCAAACTCGTCTTCACCGGGAAGGCGCCGGCAAAGGGAACGCCAATGCCTCGGCCGGAGATGACTGCCGAGGACTGGTACATGACAAGGAAGATCGCCTCCCTCGTGAGCCTTGGGCTCACGGGCAGGGAGATTATTCGGGACTTCACAGCGAACAGGGTCTGTCCGCTGCGGAGAAGGTCCTATCCCTTCTACAAGATAGAGGGATGGGAAAACATCACAAGGGAGAGCACGGGTAAGTGCCTTTAAGACTCAACCTCTAAATACATTCTTTCCTCCGAACAGGAACTAACAATCCCTTCATTGGGCGGGAAAAGCAACCGACGCATGGGTGACCGAGCGGGTCGACGCCATCTTCAAGGCGTGAAGAAGGACGGGAGGTCACCGGCAGGTGGCGACACTGCTCACAAGAGCGTGCTTGTCCGCATGCAGACGAGGTAAATTACTTACCCTCGGCCTATGTTGCTAGACTTGCAGCGTTGCTTAAATGTTAACGCCCGCTTCTCAAAACGCAGGAGGACCAATCGATCCTTGGAGGGATCGTTGAGGAACTCTCCGGTCCGAGAAGGAGAAGGCGAAGAAGGGCAGGCCAAAGCGCCACAAATCCCAAGGTGGCGGCCGAGCCTACGCGGAGCTCACCGCGACACGGCGGCCACCAGCCGTCGAAGAGACCAAGCTCGCGGCGACGGAACGCATCGAAAGCGAGACCAAGCGGGCGGCGGTCGGCCAATGGGAAGAGACCAAGCCCTCCCTCCTCGCCGAGCAGAGCGACGAAGAGGTAAGACCATGGCCCTCTCGCTCGGGCGTTACGCAAGCTCACCTCGCCGCATGGATCGGCCGCAGCAGGTCGCCCGGCGCGAGGAGGCTCGAAGAAGAAGTCGCGCAAGGAAAAACTTCTTGCGCTTGCTGCTGAGAGGAGCCTTCAGCTCACCAGGAGCTGAGCTCGCCGCCCTGAACACCCAAGGGCCAAGGCGGAGAAGCCGCCAAGGAGCCCCCGAGGAAGAGGCGGAAGGTTCCGCGAAGAAGATCGGGACCAAGCCTTCCACGGCGGTATGTAGGAATCGATCTTTAGACCTTCCAACCTTCCTCGACCACGTTAGACTTAACGACGATTTTTTTTTTTTATTATCACCGCCCAGGAGAGATCGCCACGGATGATGTCGAGGAGGCGCCGGCGGTCGCTGCTGCCGAGCACACGCACGGCGCTTCACGGCGATGAGGCTAGCGTGCCTCAAGGACAAGCCGGGCGTGGAGCTTCTTGCCGCCGGACTCAATGACGCAGATCGACGCTACCAAAGGCGCGGTGGGGCGGCTGGAGGCAAAAGTAGCGCAAGCGGCGCCACGGACTTCGGTGCCAAGGCGATGGCTCCGGAAGCTGCCCAAGGCAGGACCGAGCAGCCGGTCCCGCCAGGCACTTCGTCATAGGGCAGCTCACCCCGAGGCGACGGATTCTCCATGAAGGTATAAACCCCACCGCCAGGAACATGAAGAAGCCCCCGAGCAGGTCGCGCAAGTTGTCCTGCCCGTGGAAACAACGGCGCCACCCGGCGCAGTGGCTCCGGCCTCGCCCGAAGACGTTCGGGCGGAAGAGGAAAAGGAAGAGGAGAAGGAGCGCGGAGACGAAAGTGCTTCGCTCGTCGCTCCTGCACCCGAGCAGGTGCGCTCCCGCAAGAAGAAGGAGCGAACAAGGCGGCGACGGCAAGAGCGCGCCCGCCTCATCCCACACGAGCGGGGCTTCGTGACGCATGGCCTCGAGGACCGCCTGCGTCGCGGACTGAAGCAACGACTTGGGAAGGTAGGCACCAAGACCAAATCTTGCTCAGCTTAGCTACGTCATCATAAAGTAGTTAACTTGTTCTTCCTCTCAGTCTTGAGGACACCATGTGTCGGGATTAGATCACGCCCATAGCCATGGCCCACTCCACGACGGCCCAATCGAAACAACCTACGGGGCCCGGCTCCTTGGGAGTTCTATCGAGCCCATGTGCATCCCGCCAACAGTTTCATAGCTAGCACGTGCATAATGGCCTAGGATTCTGTTTGAGTCCGACTCGAGCGAGTTACGACGACTACGTGAAGACCCGGACGTTGGTTTCCGGATTGGATTAGGAGTCGTGATCCCCAAGATTAGGAGGTTACCTTGTCTACCGTAGGTCATATTTGGCACGTACGAGTTCGTTACGATCTTGTAGTTAGCCCGGCCGATATTCCTCGGTGGGTCGGTTTGCTCCGCGCTATATAAACAGGGCCCCTACGGCGTTTAGAGGGATCCCTGGCATTGAGTTTTACATCCTAGCATCTAGCTTAGACCTTAGCAGATAGATTTTCGCATACCACTCGCCGAGACTTGATCTCGCCGAGTTTCACCTTGTAATTCTCTTTGATATAAAGAAAATTTGGACGAGGGCTATTATCTCCCGAGAGGCTGAACCAGGATAAAAACCCCATCTCTGTTCGTTCTGTTGTCGTGGTTGTTCGGCGTGTCTCCTATCTTCTCTTTGAAGAACCTTGGTTGACTTGGGTCGATATCCCAACCGTCGACACCATGGAGGAGCTCGAGGACGGTGTCACCATCGAGCGGAGCGCCGTACTGGCGTCGCTCCGGGAGCACCTCAGGACGAGGGAGTCCGAAGCGGGGCCCTTTGCACCAGCCCAAAGTCGAAGCCGGCTGAAGGCGAAGGTAAAGAAGCTCAAAGCCCAATTGGCCGAAGAGAGGCGTTCCTGCGAGTCTCTCCTAGAAGAGGCCGAGGAGCTTCGCGCGCAAGCCATTAAGGCGAGCACCGCGGAGGAGAGGCCGAGCCGCTCGAAGTGGCTCGAAGAGCAGCTTTTGCCGCGTTCCTAACGGCGGGACCAGCTCGCGGCGGAAGCCAAGAGGCATAAGGCCCAGCTCGCCAAGGAAGAACAGACTTCCGCGGGTCTCCAGGCAAAGATCTCGACCCTGTGGGCTTCACAGGAAGAGATCGAGGAGATGCGCGGGATGACGGTGAGGGCGATCACCGCAGAGAAAAGGGTCAAGGAGCTGGACGAGCAGCTCAAGGCGGCGGCAATGAAGTCGGCCAGGCGAGGCTCAACAGCTCAGTGCAAGGCCAAGACCGAGGAGGTCGAGGCCATCCGGGCGAGGCTGCTGGCGCAAGCCAAGCGAGACAAGGAGGAGATCGAGCGCCCCAGTGAAGCCCGGGAAGGAATCAAGGCTCAGGGCGAAGTCGTGCGCCTCAAGTTAGAAGTTGAGGAGCTGAAGGAGCAGCTTGCTCCTAAGTAGCACCGCGGCTGTAACCCGAAAGGGCCTTGTACCTGAAACTTTTGAGTAACGTAATAAAGTACTTACCTTTATTCCTGCAAAAAAGAGCAGCAAAAAGACAAGAACGAACAGAAACTAAGAGAAAAGCGAACAGCGCTAGGAAGTTTAAGAAAACCGTAGAGCGCTCGCCTAACTCCCGGCCCCATTGTGCATCGCGCTGAAACCTCGGTTTGCGAACCCAAGCAGTGCACAAGAGAAAAGCGACACCCTAGCCCCGTGCAGACGATGCTCGAGAACCAAGCTTGCGAACTCGAGCACGTCGTAGGGAGAAAGAGCGACACCGTACCTTGCTCGATTCGTTCCGTAGTCCGCTCGTTGGCGTAAGTTAGGCGCCCGAGAGTAACCGAACAAGGAAAGTGCCTCGCGGCGGGGCTTACGAGAGCGAGCTTTACCAAGTGGTCGCGCCGAGCGATAAGTGCCTCGCCGCGGAGGGCTTACGAGAGCAGACTTAGCCGCAAGGTGGAAAGGCCATGTTACGCAACCACGAGTTTAGGAACTTATCAAACCAGATACGGATAGGGAACAATCCTTAAGATTGCGGAGCCAAGAGTTCGCAAGGCGGGCAGCCATCAAGTGTTACCAGAGAGAAAGAAGTAGTCTTCAAAAGACAGAAGTGAAAAAGGCGCAGAGGCGCGAGAATTCACTTAATTGTTGGATTGGACTTTACATGGTGCCGAGAGACTTGGACGAACTAAGGCGCGATGTTTACAAAAAGCGCAGGCTAAAAAAAGTAAAAGACCTACACAAAGAACTTTGAAGCTGGTCGATGTTCCAAGTGCTGGTCAGCTCTCTCCCGTCCTCCATAGCCAGGCGAACAGCCCCCGGGCGAGCAGAAGAAACCACCGTAAATGGGACCTCCCAACGAGGAGTTAACTTGTTGGCATTGGACAAGTTCTGGACACGGCGCAGAACGAGGTCGCCCACCTTCAAAGCCCTTGGTCGAACTGACTTGGCAGCGTGCCGGCGAAGATCTTGCTGGTAGCGCGCCATTCTGACTTGTGCCCGGTCGCGTGTGCCTTCGAGGAGATCGAGATCGAGGAGGCGCTCTTGCTCGTCGTCAATTAAGTTGACCGACCTCGTGCGAGGCGAACCGAGTATGATTTCTGCACCATAGACCAGTTGGAAAGGAGTTTCCCCGGTCGCCCGGCTGGCCGTAGTGGGAACTGCCCAGAGGACGGAAGGAACTTCGTCAACCCGAGCCTTCTTGTGCTCCGAGAGCAGCAAATACCCACCGTTTAATACTGGACTATCACATCATTAGCTCGCCGCTCATTGCTCCATTGCTCGTGGATGTGCCACGAGGCGAACGAACCTTGGTACCCGGTATTCGCATATTCTGGAATAGCTCGCCGGGCGGGTACCGTTATCCGTGATCAGCTTATGGGGAATCCCAAAGCGCGTGACCACGTTGCTTTTGAAAAAGCGAACAGCCGTTTTGGCGTGAAGAGACGACACAGGCTCTGCCTCAATCCACTTTGTAAAAGTGTCTATGGCGACGAGCAGGTGTGTATAGCCCTTGTACCCCTTAGGGAATGGGCCGAGCAGATCCAGACCCCATGTGGAAAAGGGCCAGGATGGGGGGATTGTTTGGAGCTCTTGGGCGGGCTTGTGTGCCTTCCGGGCGTGAAATTGGCAGGCCTTGCACTTAGTCACGATGTCCGGGCATCTTGTAATGATGGGCCAATAATAGCCCATGAAACGCTTTTACCGACGAGTTACGAAGGAGGCGTGGTTGCCACAGGCACCCTCGTGTATGTCCCTAAGAAGGAACACACCCTCCTGTTGCGAGATGCACTTGGAGAGAACTCCCAGAGCACCTTGGCGGTAAAGGATGCCGTCCACAAGCTTGTATGGAGCAGCACGCCTTGTAAGCCGGGAACACTCGGCTTCATCATCGGGCAGGGTCCCATCTGCAAGGTACCGGACAAATGGCGTTGACCAGTCCGCAGCCTGCTCGATAATGGAGACAGCACCACCTGTCTCTGTTGCCTCGTCCGGGGACGTGATTGAGGGCTTGTAAAGGTGCTCGACGAGCACCCCTGCCGGAGTAGGTTCGCGTGAGGATCCAAACTTGGATAGCTGGTCGGCCAGGAAGTTGTCCTTCCTTGGCACGAAGAGCACTTCGAAGAATCGAAAATGCCGCTCCAACTTCCTCACTTCAACCAGGTATCGCGCCATTGAGTTATCGCAAGACCGATACTCCTTGTTAATCGATTGATGACCAGTTGTGAATCTCCTTCACGATTAGCCGTTGGACACCAAGCGATTTGCACGCTTAGTCCCGCGAGGAGGGCGTCGACTGCAGCGTTGTTAGTCGCCGCAAAGTGTAGTTGGATAGAATACGGAGTTGCTCTTTTGAGGAGATGAGAACAAAACCAGCCCCGAGTTTTTCGGTCGCGAGCCATCGAAAAACATGGTCCAAGAGGGTTCATCGGGTTGCTCGGGAGCTCCACGAGATTTGGGCGGCAAGTCCATTCAGCGACAAAGTCAGCTAGGACACGTGACTTAATAGCGATTCAGGCGACAAATAACGAGATCAAACTCGCTAGTTCCATTGCCCACTTGGCTATCGTCCGCTAGATTCCTTGTTCCGTAGGATTTCTCCCGGAGGAGCGTGGTCGGGACCAAGATTTGATGCGCTTTGGAAGTAGTGGCGAAGCTTCACGGAGGACATGAGCAAGGCATAGAGGAGCTTCGACCTCGTGGTAACGCCTTTGATCCGTGAAGTACCTCGCCACGTAATAGATTGGTCATTGTATGCCTTCCCTTTCGACCCGTCATCAAGCGCTCACCGCTTGTGGCGTGCAACCTAGGTACGAGAGGAGCTGCCGCCATGCCGCGGGGTAGTCAAGACGGGAGGATTGGACAGTATCGCTCAGATCTGGAAGGATCTATCGGCTTCTTCCATCCTCGAAACCATTGTGCTTGCGCGCAGGCCTTAAAGAAGGGCAGCCCGCGTTCGCTTTGACGGAAATAAACACTGCTTAGAGCAGCCATCCGCCCGATGAGGCTCAGACTTCCTTTATGGTAGTTGGAGCCGCATATTTTCAATGGCCTCGATTTTTCGGGGTTGGCGTAAATACCTTGCGAGCCAATGACATAACCGAGCAACATTCGGATCGAACACCAAAGGTACACTTCTCTGGATTTAATTTTATTCGATGCTGGTGAGATTATGAAAAGTCTCTGCCAGTCTTTTACATGATCTGGAGCATACTTGCTCTTTACAACTATGTCGTCGACATAGACCTCGAGTTTTTTCCATGGCTGCTCGGGAAGGTCTTCTCCATTAAAGCTGGGAACGTGGCACCGATATTATGCAGACCGAAAGACATGGTCATTATAGCGAAAGTGCGAAAAGGGGTGATGAAGGCGATCTTCTCTTCATCCTCTGGGAGATGCTTATTTGGTGGTAACCGAGTAAGCATCTAAAAATTCAGAAAGTCTGGCGTCCATGATCGCATCGACCAATTTGGTCAATCTGACGGCGGAAATTGTCCTTAGGACAAGCGGCGTTCAGATCGTGTGATCGACACATCCTCCACTTGCCGCCTTTCTTCTTTACAATGCGGGGTTGGCTAACCACTCGGTGTGATCAACCTCGGATGAACCCAAAGAATGGCGGTTTGCAAGTCGATCTTTGATGATCCCTGCTTGAATTCAGCGGCAAGCTTTTGGCGAACGAGCTTTTGTCCCACGACGGCCGGTTTGTGCTCGATTACCTCCTTGGGACTCGGGCATGTCGATGGCTCCTAAGCGAATACATCTGCATTAACTCGGAGGAAGGCAATGAGCTCGCTTTCCTATTTGGGGTCAGATTGGCCCCAGTGAACTATCTTGGAAGTATCATCAAGCGGCAATGGAACTTCCTTGGTTTCTCCCCCGGTGAAGGGAGACCCTAGGGCGTCTGAGACTTGAGTGCGGAACTTGAGACATGGCTGCGGAAGTTGGTCGACGAGGCGAGGATCGCTCGTCGCAATCGAGCAACATTGTAGTTGCCCTTGACCGTGATCACACCGTTAGGACCGGTATCTTCACGCAATGGTAAGCGTGGTGGGACACGACCATAAACTTACCGAGAGATGGCACGCCTAAGATCGCGTTGTATCGCCGATGGAAAGTCGACCACGTCGAAGTGATCAACTCGTCCGGAAGTTGCTTGGGTTGCGAAGGTGACAGGCAGGACAACCTGCCCTAACGGCTTGACAGCTTCTCCCGGAACAATTCCGTAGAAGGGCATTGCGACTTCCTTCAGCTTGGAACGAGGAATTTGCATCTCGTCCAAGACTTTAGCAGAAAGCAAGTCCAAAGCGCTCCCGCCGTCCACTAAGACACGGCCAACTCTCGCGTTCGCGATGGTCGGGCGACCACCGATGGGAGCCGCCGAGGCTTGGTCATCCCGATGGGGCAATCCTCACGAGAGGCGGAGATGGGGACCTCAGTCCACTTCATCGATTCAGGCTGAGGTTTTGCCTTTTCGACGTTGTGGACCTCCCGAGCAGCTTCCTTGAGGCTGCGCCGAGAGGTGTAAGCCGAGGAGCCGCCAAAAATGACGGCGATATGGTTCACGGGCTCTTGATATTCATCATCATCTTCCCGATCACCATCGTCGGTTTGGCGCAGCCTTACGGCATCACCTTGTTCGGACAGGTGGGCATTGGGCCCTTGCCGTTGTAGAAATCTTGAGCTTTGCAGCCCAAGTTCTCTGATGGCGTATATCATGCCCGTAGTCTTTGGTGGAACTTGCAAAATCGGTCGCTCGGACCTTTCTTGCCTTGTTCGCCTCCACTGGCGAGCTTTTTGCCCTTGTAATTATTGTTGGGCTTCTTCGCCCATCCTTGGGAGGAGGTCGCGATCCATACCGCGACGATATTGTTCGCATCACCTTTGTTCTTCTTCTTACGGGACTTCTTGTCACGGGAACATTATTCTTGCTCTTCTTCTTCTCATCCACACCGGGCTAGGCGGGCGGCTCGCCCTTGTCGAACGCCTTTTGTCTTGAGCAGCTCTGCAGCGTTGGCATATGATCGGCCGCCTTGAACAGGTCGTTGGCGGTCCAGGTCTCGTTGATCTCGAGATCCTCGGTGATCCGCTCGTCGCGGACTCCGTTTTTGAAGGCGCGGACAACAGATTCATCCAAGATGTTCGGGATCGTGTTGCGGATCTTAATGAAACTCTTCACGAAGTTGCGGAGGGTCTCCCCGTTCATCTGGATCATCTGGTGCAGATCATCCTCCTTACCCAGACGTACGTAACAGCTCTCCGGAAATTAGCGATCGAGAGTCACAAAGCTGGTTCCATGGTGATGGAACCCTCCTGGCGATTGAACAGCCACGTCCGAAAGCAAAGCACCCTCAAGGACGGTCGGAGGTAATTAGCCATAACGAGCTCGTCACCCGGCCGCCATGATGGCGTGGCGAGATGGAAAGGAATTCCTCCGGGTTACGAGTCCTATTGTACCTCTCCATGTGACCGGCTTGAACTTTGAGGGCCACCGGACAGCTCGAAGCTCGTCGAGAAAGCCCTGCAGCCCAGAGCATATGACCGACCACCTTCCCCGGCAGAACCTAGTCTTGAGAAGACGTTGGTCTTGTTGCGCGGGGGAACTCCTGCTGAACGGGATGACTCGGCCTGGAGAAACTCTCTCCGGGACAATCCACCACGCTCCATCCTCGTGGTGGCGACGACGCGCTCCTCACGAGGGGACCGTCCGTGATCATCGCATGCGCGCTTGCCCCTGTGGTCGCGATGACTACGAGGACTTGGCGGCGGCGGCGACCACGGTAGCCTGCTCATGGACGGTGATCGCCGATGGTGACGGGGTCACGCGATCGATCGAGCTGTCCGAATCATTCCGGCGATTTGGTGCTGTTGCTGGAGGAGTTGTTGACTTCTCCTAGAGACTTTAGGCCTTGACCGGTCGCTCTAGGTTAGGCATAAAGACGCCCATGCGGGCGAGATCGCTTGATTGGTGGATCTAAGGACCGTTGCTATAGCTTCGAGCCGTTCCGACTTTGATCTATGGGTCCCGGATCTCGAACCATCCGCGTTACGCCCGATCGAGTCCGTCACGCGGAATTAACCCGAGCAGGAAGCTTCCGCCGGAGACTTAAGCGCCAAGACGCGAGGTGGGTCGCGATTGCCGCTAATCGGTCGCGAAACCATGCTAAGGTCGATTGATGGAATCGTCGAGGCTGCGGCGATGACGTCTTGCTTTCGCGAGCGACTGCGCGACCTCGTCTTGATGCGAAAGCGAGTTAATCCGCCCGACCTCGCCGGCCGCCACGGCCGTCGCGGGATCCTCGAGGTTCCTACATCGGCCATGTTAATCTGCGGGGCCATGCGAAGGTATGCTAGACGGTGTCATCATTTGTGTCTCCACAGGTGGAATCTACCGACATAGCCTTGGAATCGACAAATCTAAACCGTTCATCGGTTCCAGTAGTCGCTGCCGATGGACGGAGTGCGATCTGAGGCTATCTACGCCATGTATGGCGGAGACATCCGCCTCGGATGCGGAAGCGTTCGAGACCGAACAGATCGTCTGAATCGGCGAGGATGAGACATCGCCCTTCCGAGTCGTAGCCCTCGTGAAGTATCTCAGATATCGACGGAGTTCGACATGCTCGATCTGCGTGTCCCCACGGACGGCGCCAAATTGTCGACGGTTGGGATATCGACCCAAGTCAACCAAGGTTCTTCAAAGAGGAGATAGGAGACACGCCGAACAACCATGAACAAACAACGAGCAGGAGATAGGGTTTTATCTGGTTCAGCCTCTCGAGAGATAATAGCCCCACGTCCGGCCTTTCTTTATATCAAAGAGAATTACAAGGTGGACCTCGGCGAGATCGGCGAGTCTCGGCGAGTGGTATGCGAAAATCTATCTGCTAAGGTCTAAGCTAGATGCTAGGATGTAAAACTCAATGCCAGGGATCCCTCTAAACGTCGTAGGGGCCCTGTTTATATAGTGCGGAGCAAACCAATCCACCGAGGAATATCGGGCCGGGCTAACTACAAGATCGTAACGAACTCAAACATGCCAAATATGACCTACGGTAGACAAGGTAACCTCCTAATCTTGGGGATCACGACTCCTAATCCAATCCGGGAAACCAACGTCCGGGTCTTCACGTAGTCGTGCAGAACTCTGTTCGAGTCGGACTCAAACAGGAATCCTAGGCCATTACGCACCGTGCCAGCCATGAAACTGTTCGGCAGGATGCACATGGGCCTGATAGAACCTCCCAAGGAGCTGGGCCCTGGTAGGCTGTTCGATTGGGCCGTCAGGGAGTGGGTCATGGCTATGGGCCGTGATCTAATCCCCGACAGATATAGTCTGGGCCTGGCATGGAGATGAATAGCAGCGGTAGAAAGAATAGCTTTGGATGTCTGTCGTAATTAGTTTTTGTTCCTCAAATTCACTATCCGTTCTCGTGATTATGTTCTATATGTGGTGCGTTTTCTTTTTTATCGACTATGTTCGTTTTGTATCTGAAGAGTACCTGGTGAGTCAATAATTTTGGAGGCGTATTGTGCAACATTTGGATGCATTGTGTTGAGGAAATAATAGTTGCAAAGTTGAGCGTCATAATCCAAATTGTTTCTGTTCAGTTGTTCTCATTGTCCTATCCTGAAACTCCAATTACATCTACATGTCATTGCTCAAACAATGAATTCGCTCGGCTATGCCAAAGACACAAATTCGTCCATGTAATCTGCTATCTCTGAAGGAAAGCTACATCTATCTATTTATTTTTCCTGTTACAGTTTGAAAAACTTGGCAAAAGCCTGATTTCAGTAGAAATTTTTGTATCAACGGTTTGCTCAGCTGTCATAGGCATCAACCCGATGAATAGACCGTGCAAAGTTTTTTTTTTTTAACAATGCTGAATCTGCTCCTTAGGAAGAAGCAACTGAACAAGCAATGCTTACTCAGAGCGTACAGGGGAGAGAGAGATTAGAGAGGGAGAGAGAGCGTACAGAGAGATAAAGTTACTCAGAGCGTACAGGGGAGAGAGAGATTAGAGAGGGAGAGAGAGCGTACAGAGAGATAAAGGGGTTTGTGATTTTTACAAATAACCCCTAGAAACAAGATTGTCACAGGTAGGTATAAGTGGGGCAAATAATCAAGAGCAACTCAACTTTGGGTAAATAATCAAGGGCAACTCAACTTTAAGGCAAATAATCAATTTTGCAATTTTGCCTCTCTATTCAACCGAAGCAAATTAAAATGGGCTCGACATAACCCGTCTCTATTCAACCTAAAGCAAATGGGGCCCATATACCGGCCGTACGTGTCGCTGACGAGGCCTAGGCCCCCGGCCGTAGCTAGCATTGGTTGAGCCGACTGCCGAGCACATAAACGGCGTCGGGGCCCATCTGGATCCTCGAGATTCACGCCGCCGCGCGCGGGGCAGAGGAGGAGGATACCCCGATAAAATGGGGAGCGGATGGGGATGGGTCCTCGAGGTGGACGACGAGGAGGTGGTGCATATCATGCATGCAAACGCATGGCCAGCGCGTGGCCGGCCGGCGTCGCTGCCCCACACCGGCCGTCACATGGACGCCCACTGTGCAGGTAGCCTCGTAGCCGTCCTAGCCCTAGCCGAGCTAGCTAGGCTCCTCCGGCGAGCGAGCTAGGACACTGGGCGAGCTGTTCCCCTCAGCCGTCTTGTCATGGCGTGGCGTCGCCGTCGTCGCCCGCCGGCCGGCCGCCAGTCAACGGCCCGTGACCGCTAGATCCTTGTGTCCTACTACTACTTCGTTGGCTCGTTGCTACGCGCATGGGGCGTACGTACGACGGCGCTGCACCATCTCCTGTTTCGGTATGTGCCAATTAAACGTACGTTGTGTTAATATTGTGCGTGGGGTGGGTGTCGTCGTGCACGTACCATGCATGGGGCGAGCAGGTACATGCATCGCTGCACCATCTCCTGGTGCAGAATATATGAAGCAAGCTATAGCACCAGGGATCTAGCTATAGAATATCATAGTCGCACCTGGCAGGCTGGTACTCCTTGTACCATCTCACCATGCATGCACGTACGTACTATCGTCCGGCCAATGTTTTGTTTTTTCACGGGAGGGCACTTGCAATGTTTCTTTTCCTATGCATACAAATACAGAAAACGGCCGAAATCTCAAAGTGCTAAACCACCAAAATAATTTATTCTTGATGGCCGGCCATCGACAAAAAGCCATTTGGTAATTTGGTGGCTATTTTTTATGGGTCTGCCATCGAAAAAGCACTCTCTGCAGTCCATCTCGAAGCAGTCAAGATTATAAGCAGTCGGGCCACAAAGTGTCTCGACAGCTTGTCGAAGACCATTAAAAGACCCGTGTCTTTTGACAGTACTATTCGGTCGATCGTCGAGACAAGTGTCTTAGTCGCCGGTTGATTTTTGGCTGTTGAGAGAGATCGGTGGTCGTCGAAATTTAGCGTGATTCCTGTAGCAGTGTCTCAGTGGATTATGCATCCCCCAACCCTAAGGATGCAACTAATAGTTCCATATATCAAAGGTTATATATACTTATATTGAGCATCCAAATACCCGCATTCTGTTGTAAACAAATATCAGTCTTTCCATGTTTGATTGTGGCATGTTTTTGCATCCTTTCATTTGGTATACGAAGAGCTGATAGAAAACTTGCTACAATTAATATAACTGAATGAAATAATAAATCTAGATAAACATCACCCGGCCTAGAATAAAAAAGAAAACAAAATAAATAGAAAGTAATATTACCTCTAGCCTGCTAGATTGAAAGATTGGTGGTTGATATAGATAGATAAAACCACTGACCATCATTGATATTTTGGTTTATTGACTACGAATAAAAATGAATATTTTGTGACTTCCTACCGTATATTAATTTAACTTGGTCATGTAATTTTGTTTCCACTACACACCTTGGTTGACCTAGGAGAAAGTCTCACTATAGGAAAAAAGGTCATACACACTGATACACTACAGGAGACTGCCACAGTCTCGATGGTTTAAGCCGTCGAGCAAACTAATAAAACCGTCGAGAGAACTTAGTCTCGACGGCGTCGAGACATAGCCGTTGAGGACGCTTTGTCGAGAGAGAGTCATTGTCTCGACGGCCTGGCCGTCAACAGTAGTAGTCTCGACGGCCTGGCCGTCAACAGTAGTAGTCTCGACGGCTGACGTTAGAGCCGTCGACACAGATACACCAGACGCCGTTTGCCGTAAGCGCGGCGTAGTATCGACGGCTCTAAACTAGCCGTCGATACAAAGTAAGTGGGTCCCACCTAGACACGTTGTTGGTGACGTGGCATGGGAAAACAGTCTCGACAGTGACGTGACAGCCGTCGACACTATCACTGGTGACGTCATACAGGACTGGGGTGTAGTCTCGGCGGCCTCCTATTGGCCGTCGATGTAGCTGCTCTGTATTAACGGCTTTAGACGTGGCCGTCGAGAGAACTGGCAGTCTCGAGTGCAACACCCCCAAGAGGTTAATCGGTCAAACAACTCTATTTCAAATTTAAAAATTTCAAATAAATCATTTCAAATGAACAGACCACTCCATGCTGTTTCCTACATAAAATTACAAGTATAGGAAAAAAATCAAAATTTTTAAATGTTACCGTGCGGTTACTTCTTTGTAAATGGAAGCTTTTTAGAGAATTTGGGGTGAAAGTTTAATATTTCATGAGTTTCCATGATCAATAAACACGCGTTTGAATTTAACTTATTTTTACTAATAAGGTCACAATTATGTATGGCTTAGCACACTAATCGATAACCACATCCGATAAAAAATTATACTTTTAACTATTCAAAATTAAATATTTAAATTTAAACATTATTTAAAGTCTACGCCGACGTATATTATTCGATTGTAACATAACAAAAAGCATAGCAAAATACATTTCATCAACACGACATTCACACTACTTAACTAGATATCATAAAAACTCAAAGAAATTTGAAATGAAATTTAAATCACAAAAAACATTAAAAAACAATAGGAATTAAAATGTTTTCAAGCATCGTTGTGTCGACGGCACAATCTTTCCGTTGCAACCTGTGTCGACGGCTTAACGTCTAGCCGTCGACACAACGTAGACGCCGTCATGTGTGGGGCACTTCCGTGGGGCATCTCCAAGCTCTGTCGGCGGCTGAATGGTGGGCCGTCGAGAGTGTTGCATCCGAGAGTGTTGCATCTGTATCGACTGTTGGTAGTTGCCTTCGACACTAATGGATATGTATCGATGGCTGTGTTGTGGCCGTTGAGACGGTAAGTGACAGTCGACTCTACTTCCGATTCCTGTAGTGATACATTTGTGTTGGTTCAAGTACGAGTAGCACATATAAGATTACTAGCTAATATTGGTTTTTTAAAGGACAAGCCACAAAATCTTAGATGTGCCGGTGCTAATTACCAACCAACACATATTATTATATTTGCCAGTGGGGCACTGTAAACTCGGTATATTTACCAGAGTAAATTGCATGCATGGCACGTCCCTAAAGTTATCTCATGATTTTTCTTGGACCCACAACTTATGAAACCGGCCAGATACCTGGGACCAGCTATTTGGGTACGCAAAGTTGTATCCTTGTTTCGGTTGGGTCCAAAAGTAGTTTGCAAAGATCATCGCATTTGTCATTAAAGGATGGTTTTGTCGACATATAGGCAATCCAAATGCCATCTTCATTTGTTTTTCACCTTTTCATTCCCTATCCTGTTTGTCTCTCTCTCTCCTACCATCTGCCTCTCTTCGTCGCGTTGACATCGTCGTGTGTGAGCTCCGCCCACATCCATGGAGGCACGATGTGGAATAGGTGACGGCGGCCACACAAGTGGTCAAGCATGGAGGCGAGCACCATGCACCATGTCATGAATGTTCGGTGTGTGCATATGAGGAGGACACCAGAGGGTGAGCCGCCTCTAGCATCGGTAGGGGGAGTGTCTTGACCGTGATGTGGGGGATGATGTGAATGGGCCGGGAGAGATGCAGACGCTGGAAGATAACAAGCCAAAATCACGTCGTCCAGGTCACCGCCATCCATCACCACCACAGCTTCCTCTAGGCTAGTCGTCTTGGCACCGGTCCAATCTAACCTGGCTCCAACTCTATGACATCGGTCATCCACTCTTCTTTGGTGGCCTCATCCCCAAGAGCTCATTGTCATCGCCACCTTCCTGTGGGTCATCCTTGATGACATGCTCCGGCGACCTCCATACCTATGGTGCCGGCCTCCACCTCTCTTTTGGTAGATGGCCTTGACATGAGAGAGAGAGAGAGAGTGTGTGTGTGTGCAAGAGGAGGGGGAGAGAGATGCCAAGATGGCATCAAGCTCAGAGAGGGAGGGAGAGAAGGCAGGCCGCATCAATGGGGTTGGCTGTCGGCCGCCGGCCCCAAGGTTTGCCGCTGGCTCTATCGGACGATAGAGAGAGATGCAGGCCACAGGACAAGAGATGGTGGAAGATTTGAGGGAAGGAGATTATATGACTCCCATGTTAAAAAAATAAAAAAGATAAAATAAATGTCACATGGACTGTCTACGTGTCAAAACCATTCTTCGATAACACGTACATGTGCAATGGCTTGACACTCCATCTCACGAAACCACCATTTACAAACCATTTTTTATATGGATTTTTTTTTCATACATGCCATTATAAAAGTTTGGTTTATTCGGTTTTGCTATTACAAAAGGCATATTTATATTGATGCCATCATTTTTGCAACAAACTATCAGAAATGCCATTTGAAAGAGGATCCTAAGGTCTAGAGGGGGGTGAATAGGCAATTTTAATTTTTTTCTTTGATTAATTGTTGATTAAGCATCAAATTAATAGTGACCCAATCCTAGTGTCAATTGATATGCAAGCGGAAGCGATAAACAAGTTAACAAGCAACTAAGACATGACATCACAATCAACACATTCAATGCAATGGTAGTAAGTGCGGAAAGTAAATAAGAGGACGACACGGTGTTTCTTTGACCGAAGTTCGGAGCCGCAACTCCTACTCTCCGTTGAGGCTACCCCTTGCGCACAAGGACCGGCTCGCTCTCGAACCTCACGCCTCACTTACTCCCGGTAGTCGTTCCGCCACTCCGGCGAGGTGGACTCCGTCACCCGTACACCGACTCGAGAGTAGCCACACGCCAAGGCCTACTCCCAAGCCCTCGCCTCCACGAAGGATGTCTTCAAAAGTAACAAGCCCGAAACGTCCCGATCATGCCGGATCGAAGGACTTCCATGAAGCTCGGTATTGGGGTTTGATGGATTGTGGCTTTGGATGATCTTGTGGGTGGAGGAATGGCTCTAGAACACCTAATTGATGAGCTATGAATGTGGTAGGTGAAGTGGAGCAGCAAACCTCAAAGTAGCCAGCCACTAGGTAGGTATTTATAGCCCCTAGAGCAGAACTAGCCGTTGCCCCTCGGAAGAGGACAAAAAGACTAGCCGTTAGCCTCTACCGGACGCCGTCCGACGGGCACCGGACGCCGTCCGACAGCGGCAACTGCTCACTGAAAAACAGCTGATCGGACGTCGTCCGGTCAGGACCGGACGCCGTCCGACAGTGGGAGTGTGCTGAAGGTTAGCTAATCGGACGGCCCCCCAGACGCCGTCCGACGGCGAACAGAGCAGAAAAAGAACTTGATCGGACGCCGTCCGGTAACCACCGGACGCCCTCCGACAGTGCGGATGCAACGGACCGGACGCCCTCCAGACGCCGTCCAACAGCGAGAAGACCCGGCCCGTTTTGAACCTTATCGGACGCCGTCCGGTAACTACCGGACGCCGTCCGACAGACAGTACTATTGAAGTTTGGCTGGTCGGACGTCGTTTGGCTTTTCCAGACGCCGTCCGACAGAAGGAATTCTTGGTTAAAAGTGAGTGGAAAATTAAGTGGGTTTCTCTCTCTCTCTAGAAATCTCACAAAGGGATATTTGGGTATTTTTGGAAGTGGTGGACTACGGAAACCGAGTTTTCGAGAATTCGCAAAGATCCGGCAAGATCCGAGATATTCAAACCCCTTTTGAAATCCGACGAAAAACAGGAAATAAACCTAACTACTCCTAATCTATACGTGACCTCTTCTCTCGCCCGGTCACGCACTTGAGATCTTGGAGCAGCTCAGAAAATTGTCGACGCTTCAAATTAGGGTTTGTAAAAATCGCCGAGTCTTCGCTAGGGTTCCGAGAAGTCCAAAAATCCCCTAGCACTTAATATTTATTTATTTTGTCATCAATGCCACTAATAAAAATTAGGGCTCAACGATGCTCACAATCTCCCCCTTTGTGGCACTTGATGACAACCAACGAGAGAGTAAAATTTTTGAGCTGTAAAAGGGGTTAGTGCAATACAAACATGCGAGCAATTTTAAAAATAAGACAACCGCAGCTCGACCACAAAGATGTGCAAACAAAGGAAGCTCCCCCTAAATTCATGCATAAATTAAGTTCAGAATCCAACAAGGTTCAAAAGTCATAAAACCAACCAATGTAACAATCACAAATTTCAACGAGTATCGAGGCAATAAATAATATTACAGGTAAAGGCAAAATCTCGATCTCACTACCCACTACTAACCCTCTAACTTCTCCCCCTTTGTCACCAAGTGACACAAACGGGAAAAGGTCCTATTCTTACTGATCTTGATCCATGTCGTCGCCTCCGTCATCTCCCTGGCCGCCGGAAGAGGAGCCCTGACCTCTGGGACGCTTGAACAAGGGCATATGAGCTGCAGAGGGTACCGACCGAGGTGAGGATGGATCATCATATAGCTGGGTCGGTTGAGGGTTTGGCAAAGAAAAGTTGAGATGGCGAGCGACTTCTCCACCCGTAAAATGAATCTTGCCAGGAGGAGGATATGACTGTGGTGGAGGCACAAAGGAAGGAGCAGGCCCGGAAGGAGGGTATACCCAAGGATGAACCGGTGGTGGGTAGGCAGGTGGGCGAGGAAAACTTTGAGTCTGCTGGTAAGCCTGATAGCTGTCATGAGCATGTGAATACCAAGCATATGGATTTGCCACATCTGGAACTGGCATAAACATTGCACCCATGTACTGGACCGCTGACTTGAACTCTGCAAATTCATCATTTAAGTAAGTCTGCATCTCCGCGATTCATCATCTCCTGCGGGTGGCATGAGCTCTTCTTTTACCTCAGAGTGAAAGCTTCTCATTTCCGTGCGCAGCCCCCTCATCTCACCTATCAAAGCGTCATACCAAGGAGGAGGTACTGCCGCAGAAGAACCAGCACCAGGCGCTGGCACAAATGGCCGCACTAGAGCAGCAGGAGCAAAAATAGGAGCTGGTGGAGGAGCATCATCACCAGGTCTATCCAACTTGGGCTTGCTCCCAAGTGAGTTCAAAGTTCTTCATCGATGTTTTTTATTCATTGTTCCAACTCTTCACTTCATCCTCGGAAACCGCCGAGTCCTAGAAAAAGCGGGCCAACATAT
Source organism: Raddia guianensis (assembly GCA_036346415.1). Classification (NCBI taxonomy): domain Eukaryota; kingdom Viridiplantae; phylum Streptophyta; class Magnoliopsida; order Poales; family Poaceae; genus Raddia; species Raddia guianensis. The sequence goes on along the minus strand of CM070543.1, from coordinate 13,510,130 downwards.
GGAGCCGTGGAAGTGGTCTATTGACCTCTCTGAAAATAAGCGTCATCAAACTCTCCCGAAGGGTAGCTCAATGTTTATGGTCCCGCTGTCGGAAGATACAACATAAACCAACTGCAAATTGGAAGAATTCTGTCCCGGTTACCACTTCTAACAAATAATGTGCTTCTAAGAATGAGATTGATCAGGGCAGGCTCCTGGCGCAGTTGATTAGCTTGTCCCACATTTATTTCCTCATCATCAAGATCAAGGTACATGAATCTCACTTCTTCAAGTGGAGGATATTTGGCTCTCCAGAATGCATCCTCATATGCCATCTCATTCAAATCAGCGCCAGTATCCGGAGTGCCTAAAGCAAGATTCATGTTTGCCACAGAGATTCCTTGAACAATTGCATCAACTGAGTGGTAGTAGCTAAACTCTGACTCATCCTCAGCAGATAGCAGTGTGGCAAAGAACTCACAGTTTCTTTCTTTAGACCATGTCAACTTCTTATTTGAGACCAAAGCTGCCAAGCCTGGAGTAGAACTGAAAATGGTGTAGACCTCAGATCCTGCGGTTGCGATGATCTCATCGATCAATACTGTGAGGTCCCTAAGACCAGTCTTGGGAGCAGAGAAGCACATATAAAGCTGTTTCTGAAACTTTGTGTGAAACCTGAAATCCCTGGTATCCTCTCGCCGCTGAGGGAACCATCTGGCATATGAGACATACCTTTTCTTCCTCAGTGTCTCCATAGACAATTTCAGAACTTGATCATCCACAGGGTCGTCCTCGGCGACCACTATCTCAGTAACATCCTCATCTATGGGGTCCTCAGCATAGGTGTCATCATCAGCATCCTCGGCGGTGGCAAAAGAAGATCCCGCCACCCGAGTCCAATGAAGTCCCTGATCAGGCTGCTGCCGAATATCTGCTCTAGTCACTCTACTTGGGCGAGGAGGAGTGGCACTGCTAGCCGTCTCATCGACATAATCAGGATCGCCCTTACTGCCGCTGTCACGACGACCACTGAGGGTCCTGCTCAGAGCCTTTCCGAACTTCTTCAATGATTTCGACATTTTGAATCAAACCGCCGGTGATAGACCATCGGCGAAAGCGTCCCTTGCCAAGAGCCGCGACCACGAATCCACGGACAAGGTGCCAACCCACCACGGTCCAACCCTGAACACGAACGCGGGAAAATCCTATTCAAAACCTAGAACTCGGTAAACAACGAAATTTGACGGAAATAGAGGTGGGAAGTCGTTACCGAGCCCTAGAAGCGAGGGAGGAAGCCACCATGCGCGAGGAGATCGTCCCCAAGGCCCTTCCCGGTAGGGGAAAGGAGGGGAACTCGACGGAGACGAGGTGCACGAACGGAGCCGTCCACTTCCCATCCACGCGATGGAAATCGAAGAGGACGACGAGGGGAGGCCGCCGGTGGTGGTGGAGGTCGCCGGAGGGTCTTCCCCGGTGAGGAGAAGGGGCAGGGGCGGCGCCGGTTTGGGAGGAGAGAGGAGATGGAATGAGGGAAGAGGGAGGCGGAGAGGTAAGTTATAAAGCAGTTCCGCACGGTTGGGCCTGTCGGACGGCGTCTGACGGTGACCGCACGACGTCCGACAGCAAGGGTGCAGCGCACAGTGGACCTCGTCGGACGGGGTCGCGGAGAGGCCAGACGGCGTCCGACAGCAGCAGTGCTGCTCGAATCGACCTTTATCGGCCGGCGTCCGGTGGTTATCGGACGGCGTCCGACAGTACGACTTCATCCCACACAATACTCTGTCAGACGGCGTCCGAGACTTTCCAGACGGCGTCCGATGGAGGTAAATTTCGTAGAGTCGCCGACTCTTGACGATGGGCCCCACCAATGCGAGAATTTTTTATAAAAATAATGTTTTGAAATGATGATCTCCATTTTTGCTCAAAATTCAAAGGAAGATTCAAATGTGAGCAATTTGAAGTGATTTTAAAATTTTAATTTTGAAGAGATAAGATTATAATATGACAAATAAAATCAAGTCAAATTCAAAAACCCAAATTTTGATCTTAGAGATCAACAAAATGTGTGAACCCAAATTTTACCTTGATTTCTCATATAGGCATGAAAATCGAGCATAGGGGTTCACTTTAGAGTTTAAGCACATGTTTTTGAATTTTGGCTCCTTTTCAAATTTTTTCAACAATTTTGATGCCATATGATTTTCAAGAGAAGAAATATGCATATGGAGCAAATTTTTCAAAGAGGGATAAGATTTTCAAAATTAAAAGTTTGAAGTGATAAGATGATAAGGATAGACTATTAAGTTCAAATTTATTTTGGCTTGAAATATAGGACAAGAATGTGCTAACCCAAAATCAAATTTATCTTTTCACCACTAGAGGGAGTTTTGAGATCATAAGTTGAAACTAAACTCCCCCTAAATGTGACAAGGGTCAAAAGCAAATGGAAAAATTCAAATAAGACCCAAAAATCACAAAATCCAATCAACACGCATTTGATCTATCTAGTATGTTGAGTTCATTTCTTAATTTGCAAAACCGTGCCTCATCTAAGGGTTTGGTGAAAATATCCGCCAATTGGTCTTCCATTCGCACGTAGGCAAGCACAACGTCACCTTTTGCAACATGGTCACGAATAAAGTGATGTCGGATGTCGGTGTGCTTTGTACGGGAATGTTGGACCGAATTGTTGGCTATTTTCACCGCACTTTCATTATCGCATAGAAGTGGCACTTTTTCAAATTTTAGCCCAAAGTCACTAAGCATCCGAGTCATGTACAAGAGTTGAGCACAACAACTCCCCCGCTACATATTCGCTTCATGATAGATAGCGCCACGGAGTTTTGCTTCCTCGAAGTCCATGACACGAGTGAGCGTCCTAACAAGTGACAACCCCCCGAGGTGCTTTTGCGATCAATTTTGCAACCAGCGTAATCCGAGTCGGAATAGCCAAGAAGCTCAACACGCGCTCCCTTGGGGTACCAAAGATCTAGACTAGTAGTGATTTTTAGATATCTCAAAATACGTTTTACGGTAATAAGATGCACTTCTTTAGGGGACGCTTCAAAGCGAGCACACATGCACACACTAAACATAATATCGGGTCGAGAAGCGGTAAGATAGAGAAGCGAACCGATCATAGAGCGATAAAGCTTTTGGTCCACGGGCTTTCCATCTTCATTCAAATCAAGATGCCCATTAGTGGTCATTGGTGTTTTGATCGATTTGCAATCGTCCATAGAAAACCGCTTGAGAAGGTCCTTTGTGTATTTCTCTTGATAAATAAATGTCCCTTCCCGAAGTTGCTTGATTTGAAATCCAAGGAAGAAACTGAGCTCTCCAATCATCGACATTTCGAATTCCTTGGACATCATTTCTCCAAAGTCCTTGCATTTAGATTTGTTAGTGCATCCAAAAATAATATCATCCACATATATTTGACAAATGAATAAGTCATTTTCAATAGGCTTTAGAAACAATGTGGAATCAATCACACCGGTTTTAAATCCCTTTTCTAATAGAAAGTCCCTAAGACGCTCATACCATGCTCTAGGAGCTTGCTTGAGACCGTATAGCGCCTTAGTGAGCTTATAGACATGATTTGGGTGTTTGAGGTTTTCAAAACTGGGCGGTTGCTCGACATAAACAAGTTCATCAATAAAACCATTTAGAAAAGCACTCTTAACATCCATTTGAAAGAGAGTTATGTTATAGAGAGAGGCGAATGCCAAGAGTAACCGTATAGTTTCAAGTCGAGCAACGAGGGCGTAGGTTTCTCCATAGTCAAGACCTTCGATTTGAGTGAAACCTTGCGCCACCAATCTTGCTTTGTTTCGTACTACTTCACCGTTCTCATCTTGTTTATTGCGGAAGACCCATTTGGTTCCAATGACATTGTGGTCCTTTGGTCTTTCCACAAGTTCCCAAACTTCATTGCGGGTGAAGTTGTTCAATTCTTCATGCATGGCGTTCACCCAATCCGCATCCGTCAATGCCTCATCAATGGTCCTAGGCTCAACAATAGACACAAAGGGGTGATGCTCACAATAGTTAGCGGTATGAGAACGAGTTCTTACGCCTTGATTGAGATTGCCAATGACTTGATCTAGGGGATGATCCTTGGATAGAGAGCGGTGTTGTTGGACGGGTACTTGTAGATCATTGCCTCCCCCTTGAGCTTGATCAACTTCAAAGTTTGCATCTCCGTCCACCGCTTGATCTTGAGTTGTTGGAGAGGTGTCTTGAGCTTCATTATCGATGGAGGTGGTGGGAGAGACGACTTCATCTTTTGGCACCTCCGGTGAGGGTCGAATATCCCCCAACTCAATAGCTTCATGTGGTAGCTCATCACCTACATTTCTAATCAAATCTTGCTCATTTTGCGAGCCGTTAGTTTCATCAAACTTGACATCATAAGCTTCCTCAACAAGCCCGGTAGAATTATTAAAGACTCGAAAAGCTTTTGAGCGAGAGGAGTACCCTAACATGATACCAATGTCACACCTCTTTTGGAACTTACCCAAATGAGTCCTTTTCTTATAGATGTACACCTTGCAACTGAAGACTCGAAAGTAAGAGATGTTGGGCCTTCGTCCCACTAGTAGTTCATATGAGGTCTTGTGAAGGAGTCGATTGGAAATACAGTGGTTGATAGCATGGCACGCCGTGTTGATGGCTTCCGCCCAAAAGGCATACGGCATGTTGTACTCGTCAAGCATTGATCTTGCCATTTCTATCAACGTACGATTCTTCCTTTCCACCACTCCATTTTGTTGGGGAGTGTATGCCGCCGAGAATTCGTGCTTCACACCTAACTCATCACAAAATTCTTCAACATTTGTATTAGTAAACTCGGTGCCATTATCACTCCTCACCTTTTTAATAAAAGAGTCAAATTCCTTTTGAGCTTTCAAAGCAAATCTTTTAAACACATCACCGGCAAGAGATTTATTTGCAAGGAAAAATACCCAAGTGAAGCGAGAAAAATCATCGACAATCACATGATAATAAGAATTACCGCCTATGCTCGCATAGGTGGTTGGGCCAAATAAATCCATATGCAAAAGTTCAAGTGGTCGGGATGTAGACATAAAAGTCTTAGTCGGATGAGAATTAGCCACTTGCTTGCCGCTTGGCATGAGCTACATAAGCGATTTTTCTCGTATTTGACATCCTTCACTCCAACAACCAAGTTGTCTTTAAAAACCTTTTTCAAAGTGCCCATTCCAACATGTCCAAGACGTCTATGCCACAACCAACCAAGAGTGGTTTGAGCAATAAGACAAGTCTTGATTTGAGAAGATTCACGGTTTGAAAAATCAACCAAATATAAGTTTTGAAACCGGGTGCCTTCAAATGCAACACTTGATCCTTAGTGGAAACCGACACGAACTCCGTTGATCGAAAAGAAGCAATCAAAACCCAAATCGCACACTTGAGCAACGGAGAGGAGATTGAAGTTGCAAGCTTCCACCAAGAGCACATTAGAGATGGATAGGTCATTGGATATTGCAATTTTACCTATACCCTTTATCTTTCGCTTGGAGTTATCCCCAAATGTGATCTTGTGTTCGGGGTACTTCTCCTCTTCTAGTGTGGTGAACATACTTGAGCTACCGGTCATGTGTTGAGTGCAACCGCTATCAAATATCCAATGCCGGCCACCGCTCTTGTAGTTCACCTACACACACAAAATCAAGCTTGGGTTTTAGGTATCCAAGACTTCTTCTTGGGTCCTTTTGAGTTAGTCATTAAGCATTTGGGCACCCAAATAGCCTTCACATCCTTCTTTTCATTGGGTGCACCAACATATTTAGCATAGGTAGAGCCATTTTTCCTCATAAGCATATAACTAGCATTAAGCACTTGAGTTTTAGACATGAATTGAGAAGATTTTGCGAGAGGACAAGCAATGGCTTTATGTTTCTCATTTTTGCAAATATGACAACGGGTCCCTCCCTTAACAAAAGTTACCTTGGGCTTACCCCAACCTCCCTTGGGCAAATCCCCGGGATGAAATCCCAAACCATGCTTGCCCAAGGTGTACCTTTGCTCCCGAAGCACTTTATTAAGAGAGTTGTTCCCAACAAGCAATTTGGCTAAGCTAGAGTCTAGTTGCTCAATTCTATCCTTTAAAAGCAAATTTTTCTTGACTAGCTCATTAGCACATTTAGCAACACCACAAGTACCAATTGAACAAGCATTTTCATTTAAAGGAAGAGTACTAGTGGATGAAGATGAGCTAGCATTAGGTGTGATGGTGGGTGACAAGCTCAAAGATGTGTCATGAGATAAGCTAAGTGAACCATCTATAGTGTCAATTAAATCACAAGTCACACCAACATCGCATTTTTCAATTGAGCAATCAAGAGGAGTTTCAACATCAACATTAGAGCTAGCAAGTTTGTTTTCTAGAATTTCAACTTGCAAATTTAGAGCTTCATAATCATCTTCTAGAGTTTCATGTTTTTCAAGCAAATTTTCAAATTCATTCGCAAGCTCTTTATGCACTTTCACTAGCTTCTTCCTCTTAGACTTTTCCTTCTCTAAAGCATTATTCAAATCATCAATCAAAAGCTTAAGCTCACTTTTAGAGAGGTGCTCATGTGTTACCTTCTCCTCTAGTGCCATAAGACACATGGGAGGTGTGGGGTTGTTGATGGCGACTCCGGACACCTCGGTGTTTTCATTGTCGGAGGAGTCCGCCCAAGAGCCCTCTTCATCGGTGATCCATTCCCCAATTACTTCTTCTTGTACATTGGCGGTGAGGCAAAGCTTTTGTTTGGGAAGAACCGGAGGAGCATTCTCCTTGATCGCAAGCCCGGCTAGTCCATGAGCTCTAGTATCTTCTTCTTCGGAGGATGATTGTGAGGACGATGAGCTTGAGCTATCTTCCTTCTTGGTCTTTTCTCCGGCAAGAGCCTTCTTCTTCTCCTTTGATTTGTGTTCGCTCTTGCGGTAGTGGCGATACTTTTTCTTGTCATCATCCTCATCTTCTTCTTGATTCCTAGCCTTGTGCTTGTTCTTTTTGCTTTTTGGACAATCCGCCGCCAAGTGACCCTTCTCTCCACATTCATAGCAACGCATCTCGGAGATAGGTTTTCGCCTTGAAGAGGATGATCCGCCGCGGAAGCTCATCTTCTTGATCAACTTTCTTGACCGCTTGACAAGGAGGGCCAATTCTTCAATCTCCGGAATTGCATCATCGGAGTCATCATCATCTTCTTCAATTTCAATCTTCTTCTTCCTACTTTTGGTTTTGGCGGCGAGAGCAATCGACTTCTTGTTGAGCGGAGACTCTTCACTTTCAAGAAGTCGCATCTCATATGAGTTGAGTTGCCCGAGAAGTTTAGTCGGCGTTATTTTCTTGAGTTTTGACTTGGATGCTCGAATTAATGTCACAAGTGGATTGAAGCTAAAAGGCACAACATCAAGCATCTTCCGACAAATGTCAATGTCTTCCAAGACCTTCTTCTCCGAACATCCGGCAATTTCATTGACGATGGTGTTCAACCTAAGGAACATTTCATTAACACTTTCATTAGGGAGCATCTTGAATTGATCAAATCTCTTTCTAGCTCGAGATAGCTTCTCCTCAAGCATCTCGGCACTACCTACATGAATTTCTCTAAGATGCGTCTAAATGTCATAAGCTTTAGTAAGATTGCCAATGCTATCAAAAACTTCGGAAGATACACTAGAAAGTAAAGCATTTGTAGCAATGGCATTAAAGCGCTTGTACTTAGCATGAACTTCATCAAGAGCAATTGTTCCGGCCGGAGAGTCCGGATAGCCGGTCTCACAAGCAACCCACTCATCATAGCTAAGTGCCTCTAAGTAACATTGCATCCTAATTCTCCAATAGTTGTAATTTGTTCCATCAAAGATAGGAGCTTTTCCAATTTCTATCCTAAGCCCCTCTTGAGCCATCTCCTAGCGGTGAAGCTAATACCGGAGAACCTAGTTGCTCTGATACCACTTGAAAGAGGATCCTAAGGCCTAGAGGGGGGGTGAATAGGCAATTTTAATTTTTTCTTTGATTAATTGTTGATTAAGCATCAAATTAATAGTGACCCAATCCTAGTGTCAATTGATATGCAAGCGGAAGCGATAAACAAGTTAACAAGCAACTAAGACATGGCATCACAATCAACACATTCAATGCAATGGTAGTAAGTGCGGAAAGTAAATAAGAGGCGACACGGTGTTTGTTTGACCGAAGTTGAGCATAACTCCTACTCTCCGTTGAGGCTACCCCTTACGCTGAGGACCGGCTCGCTCTCGAACCTCACGCCTCACTTACTCCCGGTAGTCGTTCCGCCACTCCGCGAGGTGGACTCAAATCACCCGTACACCGACTCGAGAGTAGCCACACGCCAAGGCCTACTCCCAAGCCCTCGCCTCCACGAAGGATGTCTTCAAAAGTAACAAGCCAAGCGCCCGATCATGCGGATCGAAGGACTTCCATGAAGCTCGGTATTGGGGTTTGATGGATTGTGGCTTTGGATGATCTTGTGGGTGGAGGAATGGCTCTAGAACACCTAATTGATGAGCTATGAATGTGGTAGGTGAAGTAGAGCAGCAAACCTCAAAGTAGCCAGCCACTAGGTAGGTATTTATAGCCCCTAGAGCAGAACTAGCCGTTGCCCCTCGGAAGAGGACAAAAAGACTAGCCGTTAGCCTCTACCGGACGCCGTCCGACAGCGGCAACTGCTCACTGAAAAACAGCTGATCGGACGCCGTCCGGTCAGGACCGGACGCCGTCCGACAGTGGGAGTGTGCTGAAGGTTAGCTAATCGGACGGCCCCCCAGACGCCGTCCGACGGCGAACAGAGCAGAAAAAGAACTTGATCGGACGCCGTCCGACAGTGCGGATGCAACGGACCGGACGCCCTCCAGACGCCGTCCGACAGCGAGAAGACCCCGTTTTGAACCTTATCGGACGTCGTCCGGTAACTACCGGACGCCGTCCGACAGAGAGTACTATTGAAGTTTGGCGGGTCGGACGTCGTCTGGCTTTTCTAGACGCCGTCCGAGAGAAGGAATTCTTGGCTAAAAGTGAGTGGAAAATTAAGTGGGTTTCTCTCTCTCTCTAGAAATCTCACAAAGGGATATTTGGATATTTTTGGAAGTGGTGGACTACGGAAACCGAGTTTTCGAGAATTCGCAAAGATCCGGCAAGATCCGAGATATTCAAACTCCTTTTGAAATCCGACGAAAAACAGGAAATAAACCTAACTACTCCTAATCTATACGTGACCTCTTCTCTCGCCCGGTCACACACTTGAGATCTTGGAGCAGCTCAGAAAATTGTCGACGCTTCAAATTAGGGTTTGTAAAAATCGCCGAGTCTTCGCTAGGGTTCCGAGAAGTCCAAAAATCCCCTAGCACTTAATATTTATTTATTTTGTCATCAATGCCACTAATAAAAATTAGGGCTCAACGATGCTCACACCATTATCAAGGTTTTTCGGGATTTTTTTGCTTATACATGAGACAAATACGTGTGAAATACAAACAAATACTCATCTGACGAGTATACCCATGTCAACCCCTCACCTTCTCCTTCTTCCTCCCCTTGGTCTCTCCTCTTCCACCCGCAAGCCCCACCGCCAGCCACCGCCGGAGTCCGTCGTTGCCGCCGCCTGAGCTTCATCGTCATCATCGCCTCCTCCTCCTCTGTTGTCGTCGCCGCTGCTGCCACCTCTCCTTCTCCTTTGCCCACCGTTGCCTCCTCCGCAGCCATCGCCGTTGCCTCCTCCGCAGCCGCCGCCACCTCCTCCCCCGCTGTCGCCTCCTCCTCCGCCGCCGCCGTCGCCACCACATCCTACTCCTCGTCCGCTGCAGCCCAACTCGTCGCCGACCATGGAGAAGAGAGAAAAGGGAGGAGGAGGGAAGGAAGAAGGAGGTAGAGGATGACATGTGGGACTTATCTGTCAGGTGCGTATTCCTGACGTATTCAGATTTTGTATATTGTGGAAACAATACTAGGGAACGGGTCTTCTATACCGGCACATCAGTCCCGGTTAACTACAAACCCTGATTGATAGTGTCACCAGTCCTGGTTCATAGCTACTAGGCCAAAAGCACGATTTTTCGTCTACATTAGTCCTGATTTATGTCACAAACCGGGATAGAAGAGTGTTTTGGCAGACGGGTACATGCCAGCTGAAGGTAAGCTTCAGTCCTGGTTTCTGTTACGAACCGGGACTAAAACTCGTTTCAACATAGTTCAAAAGAAATGCATATCCTAATCTAATAAATACGCGTGGCTAGTGGGTTGGTTAGAAGAGTGAATGCGGAATCCTGTGGTGGCAGGAGGTTCCAGGTTCGAGTCTTGAGTTCGCTATATTTTTTAGATATTTTCTACACCGTCTTAACGTTTGTGTCCCGGTTCTCCATTTTTTAAAATATTTTCTACTTCTACACCATGTTAACCGTGTTAACGTTTGTGTCGGGGATTAAATTACGGCCCATTGCCATGGCCCACTCCCTGACGGCCCAGTCGAACAGCCTACCAGGGCCCAGCTCCCTGGAAGGTTCTATCTGGCCCATATGCATCCTGCCGAACAGCTTCCTGGCTGGCACGGTGCGTAATGGTCAAGACTTCCTGTTTGAGTCCGACTCGAGCGAGTTACTCTGCACACTACGAGAAGACCGGACGTGGTTTCCGGATTGGATCGAGTCGTGATCCCCAAGATTAGGAGATTACCTTTGTCTACCGTAGGTTGTATTTGGCATGTCTTGAGTTAAATTCACGATCTCGTAGTTAGCCCGGCCCGATATTCCTCGGTAGGTCGGTTTGCTCCGTACTATATAAACAGGGCCCCTATGGCGTTTAGAGAGAGCCTCCTGACCCTTAACCAATAGATTTTCGCATACTACTCGTCGAGACCTGCTGATCTCGCCGAGTTCCACCTTGTAATCCTCTTTGATATAAAGAAATTTGGACGAGGGCTATTATTTCTCCCGAGAGGCTGAACCAGGATAAAACCCTTGTCTCTGTTCGTTCTTTGTTCGTGGTTGTTGGCGTGCCTCCTATCTCCTCCTTGAAGAACCTTGGTTGACTTGGGTCGATATCCCAACCGTCGACAGCTGGCGCCGTCCATGGGGACACGCAGATCGAGCATGTCGAACTCCGTCAGCGATATAGAGATACTTCCTGAGGGCTACGACTCAGAAGGACATGACGTTTCATCCTGTCGATTCGGATCGATCTGTTCGGTCTCGAACACTTTCCGTATCTGGGGCGGAGGTCTCGCCTATATGGCGTAGATAGCCGCGAATCGCACTCCGTCATTGCGATGACTATGGAACCGATGATCTTTCTGACGGTTTAGATTTATCGGATTACAAGGCTATGTCGGTAGATTCTACCGTGGAACACAGCGATGACACCGTCTAGCATACCTTCGCATGGCCCCGCGGCATTAACATGGCGATGTAGGAACCTCGAGGATCTGCTGCGAGGCCGTGGCGGCTGGCGAGGTCGGGCGAGTTAACTACGCTTTCGGTATCAAGGCGAGGTCTGCGCAGTCGCTTTCGCGAGCAAGGCGTCATTCGCCGCAACCTCGGCGATTCCATCAATCGGACCGCGGCGCGGTTCGCGATCGGTGCAAGCGACGCGTCTCGACCCACCTCGCGTGCCCTCGCCAAGTCTCCGGCGAAGTTTCTCTGTCCGGATTAGTCTCCCGCGTAACGGTCTCGGTCAGGCGGAAACGCGGATGCCTCGGGGTCCCAGAACCCTAGAGCGTAGTCGGGAACGACTTCGCGGCCATAACCGGTGATTAGATCTACCAACAGGCCGACCTCGCCAAGATAGGCGTCTTTGCTTCTAACCTAGAGCGATTGGCGAAGGCTAAAGTCTCTAGGAGAAGTCAACAACTCCTTGAGCGGCATGACCAAAGCGCCGGAATGGTTCGGACAGCTACGATCGATCGCGTGACCCTCGTCACCGTCGAAGGATCACTTGTCCATGAGCGAGCTACCCGTGGTCACCGTCGCTCGCCGAGTCCTCGTAGTCATCGTGACCACGAGGGCAAGCGCGACGCGATGATCGCAGACGGTCCCTCGTGAGGCGTGTCGTCGCAACCACGAGGAAGGGCGTGGTGGATTGTCCCGAGAGAGTTTCTCGGGCGAATCATCCCGTTCAGCGGGAGTTCCTCCACGCCGCAGGACCAACGTCTTTTCAAGACTAGGTTCTGCGGGGAAGGTGGCGGTCATATGCTTTGGGCTGCGGGGCTTTCTCGGCGAGCTTGGCTGTCCGGTGGCCCTCAAAGTTCAAGCCGGTCACATGGAGAGGTACAATGGGACTCGAACCCGGAGAATTCCTTTCCATCTACGCTACGGCTATCATGGCGGCGGGGTGACGAGCTCGTTATGGCTAATTACCCCGACTATCCTTGAGGGTCTTTGCTCGGGCGTGGTCGTTCAATCGGCCAGGAGGTTCCATCAGCTCATGGAACCCAGCTTTGTGACGCTCGATCGCTAATTTCCGGAGAGCATTACGTGCGTGCGGGCAAGGAGGATGATCTGCACCAGATGATCCGGATGAATGGGGAGACCCTCCGCAACCGTGAAGCGTTTCATTAAGATCCATAACACGATCCCGAACATCTCGGATGAATCTGTTGTCCGCCTTCAAAAGCGAGTCGCGACGAAGCGCTCACCCAGATCTCGAGATCAGCGAGACTGGACCGCCAACGACCTGTTCAAGGCGGTGACCGCTATGCCAACGCGGCGAGTGTGTTGATACAAAAAGCGTTTGACAAAGGCGAGTGCCGCCCAACCTGGTGTCGATGAAAAGAAGAAGAGCAAGAACAATGTTCCGGTGACAAGAAGTCCCGGAAGAAGAAGAACAAAGGTGATCACGAACAATGCCGTCATTGGTATAGATCGCGCACCCTCCCAAGGATGGGCGGAAGAAGCCCAACAATAACTACAAGGGCAAAAAGCACGCTCGGGGAGGCGGACAAGGCAAGAAAGGTCCGGCGACCGATTTTGCAAGTTCCACCAGACTACGGCACGATATCGCCATCAGAGAACTTGGGCCGCAAAGCTCGAAGATTTCTACAACGGCAAGGGCCCAATGCCCACCCCGCCGAACAAGGTGATGCGGTGAAGGCTAAGCGCCAAACCGGCGATGGTGATCGGAAGATGATGATGAATATCAAGAGCTCAGTAAACCATATCGCCGTCATCTTGGCGGCTCCTCGACTTATACCTCTCGGCGCAGCCTCAAGGAAGCTGCTCGGGAGGTCCTAGCGTCGAAAAGGCAAAACCTCAGACTGAATCGATGAAGTGGACCGAGGTCCCCATCTCCTTCTCTCAGGAGGATTGCCCCACTGGGATGACCAAGCCTCAGCGGTTCCGACTGGTGGTCGCCCTGACCATCAGCAACGCGAGAGTTGGCCGTGTCTTAGTAGATGGCGGGAGCGCTTTGGACTTGCTTTCTGCTAAGGTCTTGGACGAGATGCAGATTCCTCGTTCTAAGCTGAAGGAAGTCGCAATGCCCTTCTATGGGATTGTTAGGGAGAAGTCAAGCCGTTAGGGCGAGGTTGTCCTGCCTGTCACCTTCGGCAACCCAAGCAACTTCCGGACAGAGTTGATCACTTTCGACGTGGTCGACTTCCCATGGCGTACAACGCAATCTTGGGCAGGCCATCTCTCGGTAAGTTTATGGCCGTGTCCCACCACGCTTACCATTGCGTGAAGATACCGGGTCCTAACGGTGTGATCACGATCAAGGGCAACTACAAAGCTGCTCTGGATTGCGACGAGCAGTCCCTCGCCCTGGTCGACCAGCTTCCGCCGCTGATCTCAAGTTCTGCGAGCAAGTCAGACGCCCTAGGGTCTCCCTTCAGCCAGGGGGAGAAACCAAGGAAGTTCCGCTGTCCCTTGATGATACTTCCAAGACAGTTCACTTGGGGGCCAATTTGGACCCCAAATAGGAAAGCGAGCTCATTGCCTTCCTCCGAGCTAACGCAGATGTGTTTACCTAGGAGCCATCTGACATGCCCGGAGTCCCAAGGGAGGTCATCGAGCACAAACTGGCTGTCCGGCCGGACAAAAAGCCTGTTCGTCAGAAGCTTCGTCGCTTTTCGGAATTCAAACAGGGGATCATCAAAGATCAGCTTGGCAAACTGCTCGCTTCCGGGTTCATCCGCGAGGTTGATCACACCGAGTGGTTAGCCAACCCTGTCATTGTAAAGAAGAAAGGCAGCAAGTGGTGGATGTGTGTCGATCACACAGATCTGAACGCTGCTTGTCCTAAGGACAACTTCCCGCTGCCTCGTATTGACCGGTGGTCGATCGATTGCGGATGCCCAGACTCTGAGTTTTTGGATGCTTACTCGGGTATCACCAAATAAGCATCTCCCGAGGATGAAGAAGGCGCCTTCATCACCCCTTCGCACTTTCTCGCTATCGACCATGTCTTTCGGTCTGCGCAATCTTTGGTGCCACGTTCGGTAGCTTAATGGAGAAGACCTTCCCAGAACAGCGCGGAAAAAACCTGGAGGTCTATGTCGACGACATAGTTGTAAAGAGCAAGTTTGCTCCAGATCATGTAAAAGGCCTGGCCGAGACTTTTCGTAATCTCACTAGGTATCGAATAAAATTAAATCCAGAGAAGTGTACCTTTGGTGTTCGATCTGGAATGTTGCTCGGTTATGTTATTGGTTCGCAAGGTATTTCTCCAACCCTGAAAGGCTCACTGGGCAGATGGCTGCTCTAAGCAGGTTTATTTCCCGACAAGGCGAACGTGGGCTGCCCTTCTTTAAGGCCCTGCGCAAGCACAATGGTTTCGAGTGGACAGAAGAAGCCGATAGATCCTTCCAAGATCTGAAGCAATACCTGTCCAATCCTCCCGTCTTGACTATCCCGCGGCATGGCGAGCAGCTCCTGTTGTACTTAGGTTGCACGCCACAAGCGGTGGCTGATCTTGGCGGTCGTGAGGAAGGCATCCAACGACCAATATATTACGTGGCGAGGTACTTCACGGATCAAAGGGCGTTACCACGAGGTCCGTGGCTACTCTCGCCTTGCTCATGTCCTCCGGGAAGCTTCGCCACTACTTCAAGCGTATCAAATCTGGTCCCACCACGTTCCCTAGGAAAAATCCTACGGAACAAGGAATCTAGCGGACGTATAGCTAAGTGGGCAATGGAACTAGCGAGTTTGATCTGTTATTTGTCGCCCGAACGCTATTAAGTCACGTGTCCTAGCTGACTTTGTTCTTTGAATGGACTTGCTCGCCCAAATCCGTGAAGCTCTGAGCAACCCGATGAACCCCTTGGACCATGTTTTCGACGGCTCGCAAGACCTTGGAAACTTCGGGGGCTGGTTTTGTTCTCATCTCCTCAAGGAGAGCAACGATATTCTATCCAACTACACTTTGCGGCGACTAACAACGCTGCAGAGTACGAGCCCTCCTCGCGGGACTAAGCGTGCAAGTCGCTTGGTGTCCAACGGCTAGCGTGAAGGAGATTCACGGTGGTCATCAATCGAGTTAACAAGGAGTATCGGTCTGCGATGACTCAATGGGCGATACTGGTTGAAGTGAGGAAGTTGGGCGGCATTTTCGATTTTTCGAAGTGCTCTTGTTGCCGGGAAGGACAACTTCGGCCGACCAACTATCAAGTATGGATCCTCACGAGAATCTGCTCCGGTAGGGTGCTCGTCGAGCACCTTCACAAGCCCTCAATCACGTCTCCGGACGAGGCAGCAGAGACAGTGGTCTTGTCTCCGTTATCGGCAGTCATGGATGGACAACACCATTTGTCCGGTACCTTGCAGATGGGACCCTGCCCGACGACGAAGCTGAGCGTTCCCGGCTTACAAGGCGTGCCACTCCATACAAGCTTGTGGATGGCATCCTTTACCGTCAAGGTGCTCTGGGAGTTCTCTCCAAGTGCATCTCGCAACAGGAGGGCGTGTTCCTTCTTAGGGACATACACGAGGGTGCCTGTGGCAACCACGCCTCCTTCAGAACTCTGGTCGGCAAAGCGTTTCGCATGGGCTATTATTGGCCCACGGCGTTACAAGATGCCCGGGATATCGTGACTAAGTGCAAGGCTTGCCAATTTCACGCCCGGAAGGCACACAAGCCCGCCCAAGAGCTCCAAACAATCCCCCCATCTTGGCCTTTTTCCACATGGGGTCTGGATCTGCTAGGCCCATTCCCTAAGGGGTGCAAGGGCTATACACACTTGCTCGTTGCCATAGACACTTTTACAAAGTGGATCGAGGCAGAGCCTGTGTCGTCTCTTCACGCCAAAACGGCTGTTCGCTTTTTCAAAAGCAACGTGGTCACGCGCTTTGGGATTCCCCATAAGTTGATCACGGATAACGGTACCCAGTTCAGAAGCGAGCTATTCCAGGAATACTGCCCGAACAGCTGGGCACCAAGGTCTGTTTCGCCTCTGTGGCACATCCACAGAGCAATGGAGCAGTCGAGCGAGCTAACGGACAGTTAGTCCAGGGTATTAAACGGCGGGTATTTGCTGCTCTCAGCGAGCACAATAAGGCTCAGGTTGCGAAGTTCCTTCCGTCCGGGCAGGCGATTCGCTTTCTGACGGGCGGCGGGGAAACTCCTTTCCAATTGGTTTATGGTGCAGAAGCCATCCTGCCCGCCGAAGTCGTACTCGGTTCGCCTCGCACGAGCTCAGTCAACTTACTTGACGACGAGCAAGAGCGCCTCCTCGATCTCGACCTCCTCGAAGGCACACGCGACCGGACACAAGTCAGAATGGTGCGCTACTAGCAGGATCTTCGCCGGCACGCTGCCAAATCAGTCTGACCAAGGGTTTTGAAGGCGGGCGACCTCGTTCTGCGCCGTGTCCAGAACTTGTCCAATGCCAACAAGTTAACTCCTCGCTGGGAGGGCTCGTTCACGGTCGTTTCTCCGCCGCCGGGGCTGCTCGCTGGCTATGGAGGGACGGAGAGAGTCGACCAAGACTTGGAACATCGACCCGACCGCAAGTTCTTTGTGTAGGTCTTTTACGTGTTTTCTTAGCCTGCGCTTTTTGTAAACTTCGCGCCTTAATTCGTCCAAGTCTCTCGGGCACCATGTAAAGTTCAATCCAATAATTAAGTGAATTCTCGCGGCCTCTGCGCCCTTTTCACTTCTTGTCTTTTGAAGACTACCTCTTTCTCTCTGGTAACACTTGATGGCTGTCCGGCCTTGCGAACTCTTGGCTCCGCAATCTTAAGGATTGTTCCTACCGTGATCTGGTTTCGATAAGTTCCTAAACTCGGGGTTGCGTAACACGGCCTTTCCACCTTGCGGCTAAGTCGCTCTCGTAAGCCCTCCATGGCGCAGAGGCACTTATTGCTGGCGCGACCACTTGGTAAAGCTCGCTCGTAAGCCCCATGGCAGAGGCACTTTCCTTGTTCGGTTACTCTCGGGCGCCTAACTTACATCAACGAAAGCAGACTACGGAGCAGATCGAGCAAGGTACGGGTGTCGCTCTTTCTCTCTACGCACGTGCTCGAGTTCGCAAGCTTAGGTTCTCGAGCATCGTCCGTACCGGGGGCTAGGGTGTCGCTCTTTCTCTTGTGCACCTGTTCGGGTTCGCAAACTCAGTTTCGGCGAGATACAACGGGCTGGGAGTTAGGCAGAGCGTTCTACCGGTTTTCTTAAACTTCCTAGCGCTGTTCGCTTTTCTCTTAGTTTCTATTCGTTCTTGTCTTTTTGCTGCTCTTTTTTGCAGGAATAAAAAGGTAAGTACTTTATTGCATTAATCATGAGTTTCAGGTACAAGGCCCTATCGGGTTACAGCCGCGGTGCTACTTAGGAGCAAGCTGCTCCTTCAGCTCCTCAATTTCTAACTTGAGGCGCACGACTTTATACGAGCCTTGATTCCTTCCGGGCTTCAGCTCGGGCGTTCGATCTCCTCCTTGTTCCGCGCTTGCTTGCAGCCTCTGCCGGATGGCCTCGACCTCCTCGGTCTTGGCCTTGTTGATCGGTCAGAGCCTCGCTCTGGCTGACTCGCTGCTCGGCCGTCTTGAGCTGCTCGTCCAGCTCCTTGACCTCCTTCTCTGCGGTGATCGCCCTCACCGTCATCCCGCGCATCTCCTCGATCTCTTCCTGTGAAGCCCACAGTGTCGAGATTTTTGCTTGGAGACCCGCGGAAGTTTGCTCTTCCTTGGCGAGCTGGGCCTTAAGCTTCTTGGCTTCCGCCACGAGCTGGTCCCGCCAGCAAGACATGTCGACGAGTTGCTCTTCGAGCCACTTTGTCCGGCCCGGCTTCTCCTCCGCAGCGCTCGCCTTAACGGCTTGCGCGCGAAGCTCTTCGGCCTCTCCTAGGAGAGACTCGCAGGAACGCCTCTCTTCGGCCAGTTGGACTTTGAGCTTCTTCACCTTCGTCTTCAGCCGGTTTCGACTTTGGGCTGGTACAGAGGGCCCCGCCTCGGACTCTCTCGTCCGGAGGTGCTCACGGAGGGACGCCAGTACGGCGCTCCGCTCGATGGTGACGTCGTCCTCGAGCTCCTCCATGGTGTCCTTCAAGACCTGAGAGAGAAGACTAGTTAGCCGCTTTCGCGGTGAAGCTACCCAATTGAGCTAGGCGTGGTCTTGGTGTTTACCTTTCCAAGTCGTTGCTTCAGTCCGCGACGCAGGCGGTCCTCGAGGCCATGCGTCACGAAGCCCCGCTCATGCGGGATGAGACGGGTGCGTTGTTCCCGTCGCCGCCTTGTTCGCTCCTTCTTCCCGCTGGAGCGCGTGCGCTTTCGGGAGCGAGAGCGGCAGGCGGCGCTTTCATCTCCGCGCTCCCCTTCCCCTTCCTCTTCCGCCCGAACGTCTTCGGGCAAGACCGGAGCCGCTCCGCTTGGTGGCGCCGGTACCTCCACGGGCAGGACGACTTGCGCGACCTGCTCGGGGGCTTCTTCTTGTTCCCGGCGGCGGGGTTTCACCACTTTCGCCGGAGAATCCCGTCGCCTCGGGGGTGAGCTGCTCCTGCGACGAAGTGCCTGGTAGGACCGGCTGCTCGGTCCTACCCTGGGCAACTCCCGGAGCCGTCGTCTTGGCTCCACTCTCCGTGGCGCCGTGCGCCGCTTCTCCTGCCTCCAGCCGCTCCACCGCGCCTTTGAGCGCGTCGAGCTGCTCGCCGGAGCCTGGCGGGAGCAGGCTCCACGCCGCCAGTTTGTCCTTGAGGCATGCCAGCCTCATCGCCCGCGATGCGCCGTGTAGATGCTCGGGCAGCAGCGACCGCTCGAGCGCCTCCTCAACGTCGTCTGTGGCGATCTCTTCTTGGGCAGTTGATGAAAAAGAGATGGTCGTTAAGTCTAACACGGTCAGAAGGTTGAGAGATCTAAAAAATCGATTCCTACATACCTGCCGTGGAAGGCTTGATCCTGATCTTCTTCGCCGGAACTTTCCGCCTCTTCCTCGGGGGCTCCTTGGCGGCTTCCTCGCCTTGGCCCTTGGGTGTTCGCGACGATGAGCTCAGTTCCCTGGTGAGCTGAGCGCTCCTCTCGCGCAGCGCAAGAAGTTTTTCCTTGCGTGCGACTTCTTCTTCCAGCCTCCTCTGCTCGGCGACCTGTTGCAGCCGATCCATGCGGCCAGGGTGAGCTTGCGTGTAACGCCTAAGCCAGAGGGCCATGGTCTTTACCTCTTCGTCGCTCTGCTCGGCGAGGAGGGAGGGGCTTGGTCTCTTCCCACTGGGCTGACCGCGCGCCCGCTTTGTCTGCTCGGTACGCTCCGTCGCCGCAGGTGGTCTCTTCGACGGCTGGCGGCCGCCGTGTCGCGGTGAGCTCCGCGTCGGCTCAGCCGCCACCTTGGGCTTAGTGGCTATCTTTGCCTTGCCCTTCTTCGCCTTCTCCTTCTCGGACCCGGAGAGCTCCTCCACGATCCCTCCAAGGATCAGCTGGTCCTCCTGCGCGTTTTGAGAAGCGAGCATTAGCATTAAAACCACGGTGCAAGTCTAGCAACACGGATTGGGTATAAGTGATTTACCTCGTCTGTGCGGACGAGCACGTTCCTCGGACAGGTATAGGCTACCTCGCCGGTGACCTCGCCGTCCTTCTTCGCCGCCTTCAGCATGGCGTCGACCCGCTCGGTCACCCACGCGTCGGTTGGCTTCTCTGCCCGGACAGATGGAGTCGTTAATTCTGTTGGAGGAAATGACCAATGAAGAGGTTGAGTCTTAAAGGCACTTACCGTGCTCTCCTTGTGATGTCCTCCCATCCTTCTATCTTGTAGAAGGGGTAGGACCTCCTCCGCAGACGAGATCCTGCTTTGTGAAGTCCGTATGATCTCCCCGCCCGTGAGCCCGAGGCTCACGAGAAGCGATCTTCCTTGTTAGAGTACCAATCCTCGGCGGACATCTCCGGCGAGGCATTAGGGTTCCTTTGCGGCGCCTTCCGGTAAAGACGAAGCTTCTTGTCGCCGCTCCGCTTGTTGTAGAACCACCTCACCCACCACGCGCCCATCGAATCGGCGGCGGTGGGCGAGGGTCTGGCGCGTCGTCGGCGGTGGCCGGAGCTTGAGGTAGTAGCACCCAACAGCTGAAGCGGCGGGCTGCTCCTCGTCCTTGTGTAATAGTGGAGGAACAGCCCACCGGTGGATCGATGCTCAGATAGCCCTCGCGCAGGTGTGCGAAGCGACCATCTGGAGGATGGAGTTCGGATTGAGGTTTGCCACCTCCAATCGGCGATGTTCAAGAAGGCCTCGGCGAAGTCGCTCTCGGAGACCTCAACCCGAGCAGGCGGCTGCTGAAGTCGCGAACTCTCCTCGGCGGCTCCGAGTATCCTCTCCGGCGACCTCCAGCTACTGGGTGTCGATGTGGCCCTCCTCCTCCCAGACCTTCAGGTCCTCCTCGGTCAAGCTAGTGCCAGTGAACTTGGCCATAGCGATTCCCTGTGGTGGGCAGGCGGTGTTGGTGGTGGAGTTTGGGTACTTAATCCGAGCCCGGTTGGAACTAGGGCTTAGAGAGGAAAGGCGTGAGAGCGAAGTGGTGGCATGAGCGGCTTGGTGCTTTATAGTCCCGTATAAGCGGCTCAGCAACGGTTTTGTCCCAAAAGGCTAGTTTTACCGCAGCGGCTAGGTAAAGCGGTGCTTTATTTTCCTGCTTGCAACGAGAGGAAGTTCTGTTGGAGTCCATAGCGGCAATTTTTTCCAGTGTCCGCACTGAAGGCTGAGTGCTCTGCTCGGACAGATGTCGTTCCCTGTTCGACGCAACATAGTTGCTCGGTACTGGTCGGGTCTGTTCGGCCCCGAACAAGTCTTATTCGGTTGAACCATGACCTGTTCGGTCGCCTGTTACATGTCTTTGTAGCAGCAAAATTTCCCTCTTCGTGACTTGGAGTCTCAAGAGGAAGACCCCACTCTAGTGGGTCCTTCCACTTGAGTCTCGAGGGCTAGCTGTCGGGGATTAAATTACGGCCCATTGCCATGGCCCACCTGACGCCCGGTCGAACGATCTACGGGGCCCGGCTCCTGGAAGGTTCTATCCGCCCATATGCATCTGCCAACAGACTTCTGGGCGGCACGGTGCGTAATGGTCAAGACTTCTGTTTGAGTCCGACTCGAGCGAGTTACTGCGACTACGAGAAGACCCGGACGTGGTTTCCCGGATTGGATCAGGAGTCGTGATCCCCAAGATTAGGAGATTACCTTTGTCTACCGTAGATTGTATTTGGCATGTACTGAGTTCGTTACGATCTCGTAGTTAGCCCGGCCCGATATTCCTCGGTAGGTCGGTTTGCTCCGTACTATATAAACAGGGCCCCTATGGCGTTTAGAGAGAGCCTCCTGACCCTTAACCAATAGATTTTCGCATACTACTCGTCGAGACCTGCTGATCTCGCCGAGTTCCACCTTGTAATCCTCTTTGATATAAAGAAAGACTGGACGTAGGGCTATTATTTCTCCCGAGAGGCCTGAACCAGGATAAAAACCCTTGTC
Organism: Raddia guianensis; assembly: GCA_036346415.1. Taxonomy (NCBI): domain Eukaryota; kingdom Viridiplantae; phylum Streptophyta; class Magnoliopsida; order Poales; family Poaceae; genus Raddia; species Raddia guianensis. The sequence continues at coordinate 13,488,247 of CM070543.1, read as the reverse complement.
TCCTGTTAGTTGCTGTTCGTGGTTGTTCGGCGTGTCTCCTATCTCCTTCTTGAAGAACCTTAGTTGACTTGGGTCGATATCCCAACCGTCGACAGTTTGTGTCCCAGTCCGCCATATTTTTTTTAAAACATTTTCTACTTCTACACCATGTTAACGTTTGTGTCCCAATTAGGAAAACCAGAACTAAAGGCCTGTGACTTTCAGTCTCTAGAAGTTGTCCCGGTTTGGCAACCGGGACTAAAGCCAGTTGCCAACAGGGACTAAAGGCCCTTTCTCTAGTAGTGAAAATCCCGAGAAACCCCGACAATGACATTTTTGATAGATTGTTTTGAAAATAATGGCATCAATATAAATATGCGTTTTGTAATGATAAAATTAAACCGAAAAAACTTTATAATGGCATGTATGAAAAATCCAACGAAAACATAAATGTATTTAAACTTTTTTCATGATCGTGAATCTAGGTGGAATTGCGGTACAACCACGCTTTTACTGTATTTACACGACCAGTTTTTACACGAATGCAGTCCAGGTTACCCTAGGTGATAGCTAGCCCGAGCAAGGCAGGTAGCTCCAGCAAGCAGGGCGACGATGGAGATAGAACGATTAGACGGAGGCTGGCCTGCGAGTGGTGGCGATCAGATTGGGCAGCCCCACTGGCCGGCAAAGAAAAGATCCGGGGGGCCGCGCGTGCGTACGGTCCACACAGTTCGCGCCGCGCTCGCCAACGTAACCGAAAACCCACATGCGATGACAGGTGCACATGTTGGCGGCGTCCCCGCCCGCACACTGTTCCAGCGGCCGCATCCCGACGGCAGGCACGAACCAGCTCCGTACGCCGACATCTCCCATGCACGTCTCGTTGCTAGTTGGCCAATGCATGGCAAGTTGGCAACACCCCCTCTCTCCCTCTCTATCTCTCTCATGCACGCACGCACGCACGCAGGTAAGCACAAAAAGAGGAGAGAGAGAGAGATGAGGTCTATACAGTAGCAGCAGCAAGAGATCGTTCGTGGCACCGTTATGTACCTGGAGGTAAGCTCGAGGCGACAGGGGCATGTGGACAAGGACGGATGCATCATGCATGGTTGGACAGGTCGATTCCATCAAGTCCAGCCGGCCATGCATGGCATGAATTGAGAGCTGGAAAGGCTGGCTAGAAAGTAAGCAAGTACGTGTGTGGCGATGCAGCGGCTTGCACGGCGGACAATGGGGTGCCGCGTTGCTCGGTTTGGGGCCGGCTGCAAGCTACTACCGACTCCAGACTCCAGTAGCTAGCTCTTGCTGCAAGGCTAGGCTGCATGCACGGCACTGTGGCCCACCCCATGCGTGATGCCGTATTGGTGTGCACGTACCATGTGCGTCAACATATATTGCCAGATGTTTTCCTGCAGCTGTGTCTGCCCAATCAAAAAACCTTCTCGTAATCACCGTACGTGGAATGACACGTTTAGGCCTTCTCTAGCAGCGAATTTTTAATCTCAAGACATATATCTATCTCAAATCTCCATGTCTAACTTCTCCCTCATGTTCAATAACATCTCTAGCCGCAATACCTTAAATATCAAATCTTAATGTCTAAGTACATCTCTAGCTATTATCTTGTTTCATTGCATTTCATTGCTACAGAAATGTTCATCCCTACCTCCTTATCACTGACAAGGCGACAAAAATCACCAGTGATGTGGCCCGTCCCGCCCGTCATGCCTGTAGCACGAAAAATTGTCAGTGATAAAAATTGCTAGTGATAGTACCTTATCACTGCGGTTCAGTTAGTAGAACTTTCACTGTTGGGAGCATAAATGATCGGCTAGTCGTAGGGTATCATATCATTGGTGCTTCTGTAAAAAAAAATCAATGATACTTTCACTAGTATCATTGGCAGTTATGTAACTGAACCACTAGTGATACTATTATTTTATAAATTGTCTATCTCTTATAAATTTTATAACTTATTTATATGATATTGGATGAAAACAAACTTAATATGTAAATTGCAGCTTCAAGAATATCTACAAATTATGGCTTAAAGCTTAAATAGTATGCATATCCATGGGTGAGATGGTTAGGGGTGGACTAAAAAGAGTACTATGGCTACATATGGTGGTAGGGTGTTGAGTTCGATTTCTTGGCATGCATGTTTACATTACTTGTGAAAAAAGAGTACTATATATGGCTACATGGTGGTAGGTGGTGTTGGTGGGGTGATGGTTCCCAACCCGCAAGCGCTAGTGTTTGGATGTCATGTTCTTTAAGAATTTGTAAATTTATGGAGGGTGACCGTGTGTACATTTATTAGCAATGCCCCCAAAACAATCACTCGATCGTCGCTGCGCGTGGCACCAGCAGGTGATGAATAGAGGAGAGACTGAGTGAACAGTTAGGCATTGTGCACATGCACTTGCATTGCGCCAAGAAGAATGTGCATGCTACTAGAGCCGTCGCCCCTACTCATGTCACGCACATAATGGGCAAGTATGACCCTTTTGTTGTCAACTAGAGATGATGACCTTTGGGCAACATGCACTCATACATCTAAACCCACGGGTTATTGTTTTAGGAAAATCACCATATTATCATAATTTGTATTAAATGATTGTAGATATCGATCATTTTAATATTGTAGTACCTTTTAGACATGAATTTTTTTTCCTAAAATTTGTGTGATATTAACTTCATACTAAAGTGCAAGCTGCACAAAGGAAAAAGGTTTTATTTTACCTTCGAAATATGGAAGCTTATTGTTTTTAATATCCTTAAAGCAAAAAGTAGGATAAAATTGGCGTTCTTTTTATAAAAATTATTCACTTGCTCACGGGTGGTCCTTTCACATGCCTATTGGGTTTTTGATAGGTCAATGGTAGCCAACGCCCTACTCTTTTACATGAAAAATAATTAAAATGTATATTTTTATTCATCATCATTTTTTTGTGCTTATAGATACTTTATTTGCAGTTTTAAAAATTTTCTACAATATGATACCATTACATCCATATTTTTATATGAGTAGACAATTCTATAAAATAAGTAAAACGATGCATAATATGGAAAATATGTTTCTTCCTAAAAACTATTATATATGAACTCAAGTATATAATTTAATTTTTATTTTATGAAATATATCTAGTTTAAAAGCTAAGGTGCCCATTGACCAGTGAAAACGACCGTCAAAATGACTACAAGTGTATGGTGTCAACATGGAGGACCATTTTAATCAATATTGTTCTTTAAGGTATAAAAGCAGTCAACGCTTGACCGAAATAGTTGTAGTCAATATCTTGTTTTCCCAATTGTTGGTCACATTATTGCGGTTAATTGTAGCAGCCACAAAAATTCTAACTCAACTTTTTTTATGTATTGTTAATTAACTTGAACGGGCAAAGCTAAAGATGGCCTGTATATTTGCACCAAATCTTCGAAAGGCATCGAGCTAGCTATCCTCTCTAATCCATTCCATGCGATATCTATGCTGCCACGCGAGTTTGTTGCTAATGTGCAGTGGATGACTGTGCCGATCGAAAGAACTATTTGCATGTGAAGTTTGAGAGTTGGCGTTATCTATTTGTTTTTGCAAACGTGTAGCTGGCACCCAGTGTGTGTGTCGAGAGCTCTCTGGTGCCATTGCCTGCAGCTGGCCGGGTTCTCACGGTGCCAACACGTACAAGCGGAATAGCTTGGAGGACGGGTACGTCCTGGTACGTGCAGTGCATGTCTGCGTAGTACGTACGTTCAGGCATGTAAATTAGTGCTTCATAAATGTCAAGTATGCACACAGCCAGTACGCTCGTACGTACCGGTCACATGCACGCATCTGACGTCTCAATAGCATAAAGTTAGCTAGTCGACACACAACATTGAGAGCTAGCTTCTGAGATTTCAGGTACGACCCGATGGACACGTACGTTTAGTACGTGCGAGCAGAGACGTAAAAGGATAGAGCCCCGCCGTCCGATTTGGAGAGGCTTTGACCGGCCGGCAGCATGCCGAAGACCCTAGCCTCTTCAATTCATAGCTTGGTTTGAATTGATTTGATCAGCTAAAATTATCGTTTCTGTGCGAATCATTCGGTGTAACATTAATTTTTAACAATTCTTTTAGTTTGATGGATTTTTCTAAAGATCATAAAAATATTTTTTTTTTCTCAATGGAACCAAACTGAGATCACATAGCGCCTAGGTTAACATGCACAACATGAGAGCAGGAGCAGAAGCAGAAGCAGGATGGAGAGGACGGCGTACGTACACAAGTGGCACAGGGGAAGGCCAGGAGATCCACGCCAGGATACGATGCTGCACTGCATCGCAAGCTATGCAGGTCATCAGTGACTGACTGATGGATTGATGGATAGATCGGGTGCGTGCATGGGCCATGCAATGCATGCATGCATGCATGCAGTGGTACTGTACTGGCTAGCTCGCTAGCTAGCTCGAGAGGCCTCGACGGCTCGACGTGACTGTGCTGTGCTGGGCCTGGCTGTGCACACATGTACCCGATCTCTCTAGCCGGGCAGCGCTGTCGCTGCGTGGTATCTGCCGACCCGTCACAACTCACAACTCGCTCACACGTACGTACACTTTTGCACGTACACTTTTGCAGAGCAGCTGCATCCATGGAGCAAGGATTCGTACGTACGTGCATCAGCAGCGCGCAGATCCATGGGCATGCGTAGGGGCGGATCCAGGGGGGTGCCCGGTATGCACGGGCACCCCCTCAATTTTTTAGAAAATTTTAACCCAATATATGTTTATTGGGTCTTGTATTAAAAGAAAAAGACTATTTCTTAAGATATTCTGGCCTTTTCACTTGAGCAGCCCATTAAAATGACCCAATAACATTTGCCACTACCCACCTGCCCCTCCCCCGGCCCATTCGGCCCACTCAGCAAAATTTGGGGGGAAAATCCCCTCAAATTCCCCATTCTCCCGGTCGGCCAGTCCCAAGTCCCAACCCTAGCTCTCCCGTTCCGTCGCCTTTGTCCACCTCCACCCCATCCGCCGCCTCCACCACGGGGCGCCCGGCGCCCACCAGCGCCGCCCGTCTGGCCGGCTGGCCGACCACCACCGCCCGCCCACCAGCGCCGCCCGGCGCCTCCCGCCCGGCTCTGCTCGCCTCGGCCCTCGGCGCCGCCCACCTCACTGGTCGCCACGCAGCGCCCGCCTTGGCCCGGCCCGGCCTTCTCCGCCTCGGCGCCTCCACCAGACCACCACCAGCCGCAATCAGGAAAGGTGATCCTCCTCCTCTTTTATGTTTTCTCTGCTGCTCAGTGCTCACAAATTATGTGCATATGGATGTGGATTTGACAATTTGTTGATGTGCTCTGATCCGGATGTGCTTGTAGCCTTGTAGTTTGTACTTTGTACATTGTAATGCATCTATAATTGACAGTAATTTGTGTGCTTGTGCCTCTGGAAGTCTGGATTAACACTTGTCTTTAGTAATTCACTAATTTATGAGCTTGTGCATCTGTATTGACAATAATTTTGTGTGCTTGTATTGAGTCTCTAATTCCTTACTGGTTACTATTATTACTCATCACTTATTTATTATTATCAATCAGACAATCAGTTAACGAGTATTTGTTTGTTTCTCATCTTGTTAGGAACAAAATGTTGACAACAAAAGGTCAAAAAATGCTCAACTGGACAAAGGATAACTCAAGCAATGAAGAAATGAGGTATGCTGCCATTGACCTGTAGCGCTACTTACTTTTCATAGGTACTCAATTAGACATTCAAAGTTATATTTTTGAAAATTTTACTAGAATATGTTAAAAACGCCTTGGCACGCTTAGGAAGCGCCTAGGCGCGCCTAAGCTCTAGGCGGATGGTCACCGCCCGCTTAGCGCCTAGCGCTTTTTGGAACCTTGATGCATTGTCGTTTTACATTCATATTTTGCGTTATGTGACTATCGGTTGAATATTTTAGTAACTTTCACTATTCTGGAAACATAATTGTGACTTCACGACACTTTAATCATTCAATATAAGACATAAGTTAGTAAGTGTGCATCCCCCAACTTAAAATCCTGGATCCGCCACTGATCGCAAGACTTGCAGTGCCCGTACGTACTGGAGTCTGCAGCCGGCTGGCGATACAAGATGCCAAGTCATTTGGCGCCATTTACCCCTGCTTTTTTACTGCCCAGGAGGCTGCCTGGAAGTCATACAGCAGTCCGCATGCACTCAGCAGAGGGGAAAAGCCGACAGGGATCGACATACAGGTGTGAAATCTGAAGCCAAGGATTTGTCTTTTTCACGTACTGAGTTTAATTAACGGAGCAGCCTAGTGGCAGCCGACTGTTTTTAAATTTTTTGACAGACTTGCTAGTTACCTCTAAAATCAACAAAACGAAATTACATATTTTTTTTACAAGTTAAACGAAATAAAGCAAATGTCATGAAATTAAAAAAACCTAGCAAATCAAATTCCTGGCAAAAAACAACAATAAATTAGTCAACCATAAAAAATGAAAAAATGATGCTAGTTTCTTTACATAGGTTTTTCCAATACAAAATAACAAAAAATCTGCTATCAAAATAAGTGGAAAAATGGAGTAGACTAACTCAAGAAAATAATCATATACTAAAAACTGAAAAAACAGATGGCTGCTATTTAGCAAATTCGCTTAATTAATGTTGACATTTTTCATGGATATATGCATATGTTTGTGTAGCATCTCCACCAAGAGCAACACTATATATAGCTCTAAGTATTTGGGATATGGAGTGGAGCTATTGGAGGAAATAATATTTTGTAGTGTTGTCGGAGATTAGATAAATAATATTTATGTAAAACTACTTCTGTCGAGCAGGTGCACCTTATCTTGCCCTCAGGGGCGGATCCTCCACCTGGGCTGCCAGGGCGGCGGCCCAGGCTTGGATTTGGACCCCCACTTATATCTCCCTTGGGGTATAGGGCTCAAGCCCACTTAAATATCATCCACCTGGACTATCTAGGGCTGTGAGAGAGGGGCACCGAGGCGAGAGACGCACGGAGCGGCGGGAGACAGAGTCACGCGAGCGCGAGGTTGCGTCTCGCGAGCACCGTCTTGCGGTGAGACGCTGAAAGCCTGAGATGGGAGCCTCTTTTGCCGAATTGCCGCTGATCTGATCACTCCATCTGGCTTTGACAGCGCGCCGCAAGCAACAACGACAAGGACGCCACCGCTAGATCATCAACGGCAAGCGCAAGTGTTGCGATCTTTGCCGCTCTTGCGATTCATCAAGAGTCAAGACATCAACCATTCAAGATTCAACCGTCAAGGACTGAATTAGTGAACTCACTGAAGGACTCAAGTCTCAAGGTCAGTCCTCTCTTTGTGGCTATATTAACATATATATATATACGTAATACGGCTATACAGTATAGCCCTAATGTTTACATCTAATTATTTTTAATTCACTTTTTTTAATTTCGCCTGTAGATATGAAGAGATTTTTGGTTCCCCTTCGTGCGTCATCCAATAATAATAATATAACCAATGCTAATGCGGGAGATATTCAAGTCACTTGATGATGAAACCATAATGCGTCGCTTTCAACGCCTTAAGACCCAAAGAATGCAATTGCCTTGTACACTCCTATCATAGTGGTAAGTTTTCTTCTTTTGTCATGCAATATTTTGATAGATTTAACTTTTAATTTGTTTTAATGTTAGTAACTAGTAAAACTATAAAAACAGTGAAATGTTAGTTTGGAGTTGACATATTTTATGTTATTTATGGTATTTTTATTTTATAGAAAATGAAATACAGTTTTAGCATTGCCCAGGCATGATTTTTGTCCTGGATCCGCCACTGCTTGCCCTGGATATCTTGCCCTGGATGTGTTCCCTATGAGAGAATTACATGCTATATACCTCCACGTCATGTCTAATGGGGTCAAAAGTTTTCCACAAGCTGTCGACCTCAGGGACTACATAGACGACCATTGTAATAGCACAATGAAATTGTATGCATGGTGCACGACATGATCAACGGCCTACCACGTTGCTGTCGACCACCCATGAGATTTGGATTTTTTCCAAAATGTTTTATCAAGTGATAGAATAGTGGAGATATAGGTTTTTTTAGTGCGAATAAAAAATATTATAAATAGTAATCACACAATCCTTTTTTTTTTTTGCAACCAACGAAAATATTATTGATTTTAGAAAAACAACACCTTTTTGGGGTGTAGACCATCTAATGGCCACGATGTGGTCGTCGACCATCGGGACTCTACAAGCAAGGTTCAAATGGACATGAGCCATATATGGTGATAAGAACTAAACTCTCACTTGATTAACGTGTGACGCATGGACACGGACTCCCCGTGAGGTCTCAACTTTGAGCTCCACTACATTTTGGGTTATGAGGCTCAAAAGCCTACCATGTGGCTGTCGACTATGTCGGCCCCAAAAAATTCTTTTCTTCCTTTTTCAGGGTCCTCTCAACATCATACTCTAGATCAATACATTGATGCCACCATGCATAGCTGAAAATCACACAGAGAAGTGAAAGTCTGAAATTTAAAGTACATCATGGTATGCCTAAAAGGCTTATAGTTCACATCAACGGCCACCAGGCCAAATAGTCTTAAGATCCAAAAGATATAACAGAGTGTGGTAGCGCCGTGACAACAGCCAAACATCCAAAAGATATAATAGTCTTAATATTAAATCTTTTCGGACAAACAAATTTTAATGTTATTTTCCCTAGGGCATCTTAATGGCACATCAAATATTTCTAAAAAGTATTTTAATTATTTTGATTTTGAATTAGAAAACCATAGACATTAATGGCCAAAGATCATTTCCTAGTTTATTTTTCTTTAATTCTCTTTCTCTAGTTTGTGGGACTACCTTTCTCTTTCCTTTTTTCCCATGCGCCTTCTCTCCTCCCCTATCGGTCTCCCCCTTCTGGCGGACTCCTTCCCCTCTCCTCTTTGCTGCGTTGCACATGAGGCTAGAAGAAGCTTCCTCGTCTCAGTAAATTTGGAAACCCCCTAATTGCTCCATCAGATTAATTGATGTTTTATTGGTAATTATGGTGTTGTTGTCTGGACTTTCCATCTTCCCCCTCCCCTCTCCCCTCCTAGTTCCCTCTCTCCCAGGGCCAACCCCCTCTTCTCTCCCTCTGGTTAAAAAATGAAGCAGAGAGACTCCCTCATCCCTCCTTCACTATCTTTTGATTCCATACTCGGGTGAGCCCCTCTACCCTTGTTCCTCACCTTTGTGATGATCTTCATCTTGTCAACCCATTTTCGTTTTTGGTTCTAGTAGATCATCATTATAATTGCGGGAATTGCTCACCGAAGTTGTGCTGTCTACCACGTCGATCACCTTGTTCATCGTCGTTCGTCAAAGCCGAAGGATATAATTTCTTCCTGCTCACCGAAGTTGTGTCGTCTACCATGTCAATCACCTTGTTCATTGTCGTTCGTCAAAGCCGAAGGATATTATTTATTCCAAGCATAGTACTGGTTTTTGTTTTGCGTAGTTAGTATTTATTTGGACGGGAGCCATCATTGACGTGCTCTCTTTCTTTCTCACCACCGGCAAAGGTCGTGAGGCTATTTCGAGCCTCCTCTCATTCGAGGATGTCCTTTTCCTTCATCCTGTGACCACCCCGGAGTTCCCACTCATCTTCCCCTCCCTTCTTTCCCTCCTTTTCCCCTGTCGGCACACCGCCACCTCGCCGGAACCGCCCTCGCTGCCCCTTCCATGTTTGGCCGCCCTGGCGCCATGGCCGGGCCAGTTGTGCTGTTCATGCCAACCTAAGCCATCGCGCATATGCGTGCATTAGCCGTGCCTCTGCCTCGGGTTCGGTCACCGCCCGGTGCTTCGTTTCTTATTTTTATTTTACTCTTAATTAGCAGTGAATTTATATCTTTGCAAATTAACTCCAAAATTTATGAAATTAGTTGCAAAAAGCTTATAAAATTATGCTATATTATTTCTGTAGATCCTTAGCACCATATGCATCCATATATTTTCTTTTTTATTATTGCATTGTATTTATGGATGGTTTTTTATATGATAAATACGAATTTCATTGGCGCCGCCGACCAAGTAGGAGTCGATGTTGACTTTGGTGGTCAAGACAAGTCCAATGTTGTCTATTTTGCTCATGTCCTGCATTTACACCTATTTTATTAGATTTTCACAAATGATCTGATATATTAAAAATCTAAAAAGATGTATGAGTAAGTTTAGTTAATCCGATAATATACAGCATGACATAGCATTGGAAACCTTAGGATTATTACTCTATTTATTATTGTCATGATACACTGCTAAGATAAAATTTTATTGTTTAGCCATGCTATTAGCTATAAGTTTTTTTTGTTCTTGTTGTGACTATGATATCAATGATTGATTTTGCCATGTTTTGGAAAGAAGATATTTTTGCTATCGGTTTCATGAAATCGAAATCTTGTGTTGATGGGACTACCAACGGGTTGGATTATTTTCATAAAACCAATTAGGGTGGTTCGTTGCTTGGTGGGTGCGGGGCTTAGTTAGAGACAAGGGTCTAGTGTGGGAACCATTATAGTCCGTGAAAAATGACACCTTATTTTTATTAAATTTAAGTACAATCGTGTGACTATAAATACTTGTAATTAAGTTAGGGTAGCATTGGTCATACTTGTGCATATAAGTGCACTGCACAGCACATACGCATGCAGCCATGCACAGATGCGCATCTACACTGGCAGGCCGAAGCTATTGGGCTGAAATTTTGGGCTGACAGAGGCCTGATGACCGAAGATTGTGCTGTTCGTGGTGCTGTGGCAGACTAGGAAGAGTTTAGTACCACATCGTCAATTAAAGCTAGCCATTGTGCTGAAATAGCTTTGACGTTGGTGCAGGCCGGTTTATATCTGTCGAAAGTTAGCCCATCCGATGCCGTTGCAGCTGGAACTAGTGGGTCTGATTTTGTACCTGTGATTTATTTTGGGCCGAGTCGAACTTTCGGGTACGGTTAAGGTCTACAGTGGTTAAATCCGAAGGTAATCGATCTAATTGCCATACCTATGGGAGGTGGATGTCGATGGCTAATTCTGACACTTCAGAAGTTATGGATGTCGATGTTGATGGTTAATTCTGACACTTCAGAAGTTATGGATGTTGATTATCAATTCCACTACTGCGGATCGGGGCTTCCAAAACGGCCCATCACAAACGGTTCGCTTTAACCCGCTTGCGACCCGATCGCCACAAGCGGTTCGTGGCCAACGGATGGGAGGGTGGCGGGAAAGGGCATATGCAAGTGGTTCGTGATACAAACCGCTTGCAGAGATAGCCCACTGTAAGCTGTTCGTATCACGAACCGCTTGAACGACTCTGTAAGCGGTTCGTGATAAGAACCGATTACAGTGGGCTATCTCTGCAAGCGTTCGTGATACGAACCGCTTGCATATGCCCTTTCCCTTTCCGCCCAGGGTATTTAACCCCTTCTTCCTCCCCGAGCGACTTACATGCAGAGTAACCGACGGCCGAAATGTTCATGCGAGGAGGTGTCGCCAAAATTTTAATTGAGGCTAATAGCTCCAAATTAAGGATTTCAAGGTAAGTAAATATGGTCTCAACATCATTTTCATGTGGATGTTGCTTATCTTTTTGCATTGGATGTGGAGAAATATTAAATTAAATAACCTTGTTTGAATGGTAGGGTGTTTGTTTTGCTAGCTCTCTCTCTAGAAAATTTGAGGCAAGATGTAGATCTATTGGGGGTTTTAAGTCTCATATTAGTTTTGTATCCTTCTTTTGATGATGTATAATATGTTGAAATTAGTTGGTAGGGGTGATTATTTGTTTTAGAGAGCTAGATCTAGCTTGGTGTCTTAGTTTTTGTCGGAAGATGTCTATTTTGCTAGCTCTCCCTTCTAGATCTTTTGAGGCAATGTGGTGATCTATTGGATGGTTTTAGTTTCAAATTAGTTTAAAATAGTAGGTAGGGTGATTATTTCATTTGCTATAGAGCTAAATAGATCTAGGTTTTTTGCTAGGTTCGGAATAGATTATTTTTGTAATTAAAAAAATTAGAGGGGTACACAATAAAAATTACATATGTTTATAATTTAGGCAAAGTATAGAAAATAGTTGAAAAAAGTTTTTTAATTTGTGAGATTTAGTTGGTTTAGCTTAGAAAGTTTAGAGGTAATTAAAAAAATATAACAATTAGTTATTTCGAGTTAAATATTTCAATTTGATTCTTATAATAAGTGTTTTTATTAATTTAATTGGTGCAGATGAACCGGCAATAGATGTATGCGGATCGTCGGTCAAGGGAGTTCATCGATGGCGTGAATGCTTTTCTCGATGCCGTCTTTCGAGACTTGCCTCCAGGAAGCTTCATACGGTGTCCGTGCGTAGATTGCAGGAACGAGAAAGAGCACTCAATGCGAGGACGGATCCATGACCACTTGTTAATGAGAGGTTTCATGCCGAACTATACATGTTGGACTCACCACGGCGAAGTAGAGCATACCAGCATAGAAGACGAAGAAGAAGCCGATGAAGAGGAAGTGACATATGATGATATGCCGAACGCGACGACATACGAGGACGTCGAAGATACACAAGGCGATCAGTTTGGTGTGGATGATGACCTGGACCAGATGCTGCGTGACGCAGAGGGAGATATCACAGAGGACAAACAATATAGGAAGTACCAGGGTTTGTTGGAGGACCAGAGAACTCTTTTGTACTCAAATTGTGGTCAGGGGCACAAGAAGCTACGCACCACACTGGAGCTCATGCAATAAAAGGCTGTGAATGGTGTGTCAGATAAGGGTTTCGATGAGTTGTTGTCGCTCATAAAGAAGTTGCTCCCGGAAGACAACACCCTGCCAGAATCCACGTATCAAGCCAAACTGGTCCTGTGTCCCTTAGGATTGAAAGTTCGGAAAATACATGCATGTCGCAACGACTGTGTCCTATATCGTGGTGAATATGCTGACTTGGATGTCTGTCCAGTGTGCAAGTAACCCCGGTATAAGACGAAGCGTGATGATCCAGGTGAAGTAGATGGGGTGCGTGTGAAGATGAGAGCACCGGGAAAAGTGTTGTGGTATTTTCCTCTGATTCTAAGGCTGGAGCGTATGTTTGCAAACAAAGCGCATGCGAAGATGATGCGTTGGCACAAAGAAGAGCGTAAGGTCGACGAAATGCTTAGGCATCCGGTAGATGGCTCGTAGTGGAGGATGGTCGATAGGAAGTACAAGGACTTCGCAGACGAGGTCAGAAACATAAAATTCAGTTTGAGTACCGATGGGATGAATCCTTTCGAAGACATGAGCAGCAGCCATAGCACCTGGCCAGTCACATTATGTGTGTATAATATTCCTCCATGGTTGTGCATGAAGAGAAAGTATATAATGATGCCGTTGTTGATCCATAGGCGTCTCGTTTCAAGAAGAACATTTGTTTCGAGGGAATGATCAATTGATAAATCTTGATTTTAAAGACTGGTACAATGTGTACCAAGCAGACGCCGTCAACGTGTCCTTCATGACCTGCTGGTGCTTGTGAGTGTCGACCATCCGAGTTTATATATATATCTATACCTGCTGCTTGCCGGTAACCCTAATTAATTAACTCAATTAACCCATTTTCTATAGAATGGAGATACAAAGACTTAGAAAGCAGAAGCCGAACTCGATTGGCTTCCTTGACCCTTGGTTGGTCAACGAGGCTGTCTGGCAATACCGTGGAAAACCGAAGGAAATCCACGACTACGTTGTACATGCACTAGCACAACAGCACTACAAGTCATAAATACTTTTGCCATTCAATTTTAAGTACGTGCTGATGTCCTCACTAACATCTCGTTTTTATATTGCTTAAGGCACATGATGGCACATTATATATTACTTAATTACATTTCATAACTATTGCAATATATGAATAGCTTCCACTAGATCCTTATAATGATAAAACTTGAGCAAAGCATGATCATCATTCAAGACTCAAGGAGAAAACCGCAAAAAGAATACTAGTGGATAATTGACCTCCTTAACAAGGCGTTCCTGAGCTTTCAAGAGATTCAGAAAGGACATTTTAGGAATGAATTCGATGTCAAGATAAGCGACTGGGTACGCTAAAACGACGTAATTGCCCCTTGTCAATTAATATTTCTTTCCCTTACTGATCTGTGATTGCCCCACATCGACCATAGGTAAAACGATAATCTGCGGGAAACAACCTATGTGGCTACTATGTGTTCCACTATATCCAAATGATGTGCCACGGTGAGCTTGAACCTCAAACTTCTGAAGAGGTTCGTATATATATGCACGCAACCATGCATCTAGCTACAACTTACGTATTTATTTATTATTCACTTTAATTGAATTAGTAGCCCGACATGGATAAACATACTGAAGTGTTACCACAACATCGGGTGCTCGCATTACAAGAACAGCTATTCGGCTTCATTCTCGATGAGGTCATTAACTCCCAGGGCTAGTTTCATTTTCGAGAACCATATTCCAACACGAACGAACTAGGGACGACTTCTACGTCGTCAAGGAGCGTCAAGAAGAGTACTGCAAGAAAACAATGAACTGTTTGGTCCATTTTGCATAATGTATATTAATTATAAACTTTGTAAATTTGCCTCATTGTTACTTCATGCATGTGTGTCTAGACCGGTGCATATAAAGTGTACATTATTACATGTATTATCTAATATATTTAAGCTTGTGTGATCGCTAATTATATGCTCATCGTATATGTATTTAAATTTAAACGACAAATAAAAAAAATCCCCTACCGAAATATCTATTTAAATATCTATTTTATGCGCTTCAAATAAACCGTGGTAATCGCACGCTCTGCAAGCGTTTTTGAACCGTTTGCGGAGATGCCTCTCTGCAAGCGGTTCGTGCCTCCAACCGCTTGCAGAGAGACCGCACGTGGCCTACTGGCCAGCCCGCGCCATCGCCCTACGAACCGCTTGCAGAGGGGCATCACTAGCGGCTCTGGGAGCCGCTTGTGATGCCCCTCGGGCATCAGTGGCGGTTGCCTGCAAGCGGTTCTAAAACCGCTTGCACAGGCCTTACGAGCCGCTTGGGCTAGGGTGATCCGCAGTAGTGTTCGGGCACTTCAGAAGTTAGATATCCCAGTGCAGTGGGTTGTAACTAGTATCATACTAAGTTAGATGCCTTCCGGAATTGGAAATGGCTCATTTTCTTGGCTCATTAAGTGAAATTACCTTACCTAGAATTTGTCGGGTACACCTGCACGAAACAAGAACTGCAACAAAAAGAGGGAAAAATGCTAAGATTTAGAAAAAGTGCGCAGAGACAATAGTATCACCTATCAGTCCCGTGTGTATGCGTCCAAGCACATAAGTTGTGAGACCGGGCAAGACAAGAAAGACATGCAATATTTCGATGCTAAGTGTCAGTCTACTTTCAAAATGCTTAAGGGCAAGCGTGCCTCGGGACCCGAACAAGAGAAGCACACTTGCAATGAGAATCGGCTTACGGGTGCGAGATTCTCAATGGGTGAGAGTTGACCTTAAGTGTCATCATGTGTACTTGTTGCAAAGTTACATTGCACGTGAGCAAAGTGCTAAAACACAGAGCTGAGCGAGAGCCCGATCAATGTTTCATTAACCAACAAACGGGTGTAGGATCGGTGATGTCGCCTAGAGGGAAGGTGAATAGGCGATATAAACTTTAGCCTCTTTTTACTTTCGGAAGCTGTTTACTCGAACAATCCGGTTTAAAACCACGGACAGTCCGATGATTCGCACTATGTACAGTGTTGCATCTGAATCCTATGATCAATCTCCAGATACACTTGTTCAACTGCACACAAACTGAATCTATTCACCAATAGCAAGTAATAGAATTTGAAGGTGCTAGCTCACAACAAGATTGAAGCTCAAATCAATGATAGGTCTAGCAAAAGGGCAAACAACCAAAAAGAGAAGACGAAGACTAAAAGATTTGTTTCCGAAGTTTGAATCCTTGATGAAATCCTATGTCTCTGTGGTGGTAGGTAGGCTCAACACTTGAGCCGGGTATCTTTCAACCCTTCCCTCACCAAGGTCGCACCAAGACCCCTTGGTTTCACTCAATGATTTCTTCCCTTGCGGAGACAAAATTGAACCTTCACAAACGAGCCTCAGCACACCACACAAAACCTTTGGTGCCTCGAGGCGACGCCTAGCCATCTAGGAGTTCTTAACCTTCAAGAGTAACAAATTTGACGAGGAATGATCTTGAGGGTGATTCGAGTGCTCAATCGGATGAAGCAAAGCTTGCTAGGTCAATCGATCCATCACTTCTCAACCCTACCGAAAGCTTAGATCAAGAGGAGTTGGGTGGGGAGAAGAGTTAATGCTCAAGAGGTTGCTAGGGCTTGTAATGAATGAGAGTGAAGTGTTAATACCTTGATTGGTGAGGAGAAATAATTATATGAGGGTGTTTAAACTAGCCATTGGACTGGCATTCTGCATGCTCCGGATGCTCTAGTCCAAAGTCCGGACCCTCTAGTGTAAATTGTATCCAACAGACAGAGACCCATGAAACACGATTTTTTGAACACTCCGAATTTACTCAGTATCGGACACTTCAGTCCGATTTTTGGATACTTCGATGGTATTCAGGGAACTAGATAGGGAACCTCAATTCTGGAAATTTTGGATATTCCAAATTTGCCTGATACCGGATACTTCGGTCCGAAGTCCGGACATTCCGAGACAAATTTTGACCAACCTAGAGTATCCGAAATATCCAGAGAGGTCAAAATGCTGAAATTGCGGATACTCTGGGTTGGTTCAGCTACGGATATTCTGGATAGAATACCGGATACTCCGATCTCTGAAACACTGGACTTTTAATATTTAGAGGATGGGATGATTTGTGTATGTCTCACTTCCGATAGACTTCATCCAAATGAGCACTTGAGATATCAAGGCCCTCTTTGGTTCGAGGTTTTGTTCGGTTTCGTTTGGTTGAGCCAAAATTTAATTTTTATACAGACTATTTGGTGTAGTATTTTATAATAATTTTTTGAATCTTTGCAGGATTTTACTCAAAGATCTCAAAAAAACAGAATTTTTTAATCTTTTCATATTTTTTTATGTTCTCAACTTTTAGCCCAATCAAACCGAACCGAACAAAACCGCGAACCAAAGAGCGCCTAAAAATTTATTTTCCGTCTCATCACTCTTAATAATATGACTATCCTTAGTACTCAAATCAAACCGATGAAATTACAATCCTAATGAAGTCGATCTTCTATTCTTTTTCTTCAATAAGGAGTATAACAAGTATATCCACTTTCTTTGTCAATTGAACATGTTCATCATTCAATTAAACAATTAGGTCAAATACCACCAAAATCAATGAGTGCATAGATGCACTTACAATGGACAAATGAGGAAATAGGTACAAAAAAGTAGCCCCAAGAGACATTCAAAAGACCGTATGGAACAAACCAATTGCCCGGGAAACGGATTTTCATGAAAAAGAATGAAACTAGAGAAAAAAACAAAGCGCTAGCAGCCTAGATGTAGAACTTAATAAGTTGATCAATGTTCCACGTGCTGCCAAGCTCTCTATCATCCTCAATAGCTAGATGAACAGCCCCTAGGCGTGCGGTTAAAGTGCCGGTTTACGGGCCCTCATAACGAGGTGTTAACTTGCTTGTCTTGGACGTTGGCCAAATATTCTTAGTCGCGTGCCGATACAACCTTTTCAGATAAGCTACGGTGTATATTTGAGCCTGCTCTTTGGTACCTTTAAGGAGGTCAAGATCAAGCAATTGCTCAGGCTCTTACTTTATACCCTCAATCAAACTTACCGGGAGTGAACCTAGGGCCACCTCAGCGGGCAATACTGTTTCTGCACCGTAAACAAGCTGGAAAGGAGTTTCTCCTATTGCTAGGATGCACGTAGTGTTGTGGTGAGAACTACCGAAAGGATAGAGGGTAGCTCATACAACCATCATTTGCTTGCTGGGGTAATATCGTCAGCGCTTTTTTAACACACTGATGATTCGGCCATTGGCACGTTCGGCTGGCCACCTACTCTATGGATGAGGCAGAGATGTGAAGTAGATGTTCATGCCAATGTCTTCACAAAACTTCTGGAAAATCTCTCTTGTAAATTGCGTGCCATTATCATGATCAAATGGTTCGGGACACCAAACCAGGTAAGCACAGTGCTGTGGAAAAAGCACTGTTCTACTTGTGCTGTAATGGCTAACACGGGCTCGCCCTTGATCCACTTGGTGAATGTGTTGATGGCAACTGTAACAACCCGGCTGTCATTTCTGATTAAGCATGCACACTATTGTTGTGTTCATTTGGTTTTTCTACGATTCTTTAAAACTTTTCATTGACATGCATTAATCCATCGGGCTATACGGTAGGAACATAGGACTTTAAACTAAAACCATTAGAATACCAGTCACCCAAGCCAGCAGAATGGTGAGGTAGATATTGACCAGGCTTTGGCGGGCAACTATATATATAGCCCGCTGGGCACGTTCCTTAGCTGGCCGAGGTGGAAAGCACCTCAGCCGAGCACTGCCGAGTGATCCATTATCCAAGCCGAGCTTCCCCGACCAGGCCCGAGTACGGGCGAGCAAAAAACACAACCACTGGGCGAGCACAACGCGTGGCCGCACGGCGAGCAGTCGGGCGACCACTCCCGACTGAACCTTATCGGGCAACACCCAGCCCGGGGAAAATTTAACTGAGCAAGGAGGAGCCCGAGTAGAGCTAAGAGGGCTACCTCTCCTATTAAAAGCTGCTGAAGCAGCTCGAATCGCATTTAGTCCTTTTATTCTTTTTGTCCCGAACAAGGACCCAGCGACCCATCCCTCATTGGATAAAATGGGTGGTGGAACAGACATTCACCAGGCGTCCCTTCTTCTCATTGGATGGAGTGGGCGGTGCGCCAGACAGAAAAGGGCGCGGCGATCAGGTGGCGCGCGCCAGCGCAAGATGAAGCCAAGTGGCCGAGCCGGTTGGACAGCAGCAGCGCCTCTCCTTTTCTCACCCAGTTTTACACCCGTAATCTCTCGTTTACAGGTGGGACCTGGCTCCACTTGTCACCCACATATAGCAGCCCTATTTAAAGGCCATAACCAGCCTTCTTCCACCTCTCCACACCCTCATTTCTGCCTCCTCTTCCTGCTGCTCGAGCTGGGCAAGAACAACAGCAGTTCTTCCCATTCTCCACCCTCCAATCCACCCAAATACTTGGTGAGAGTTTGCGCATGTTAAGATCCAAGCTCTCCATCACCTGAGCTCCCTACACCTTCGAAGGCATTAGCATGCACGAAGGATTTGGTGAGTTCTCTCTCGTTGTTGCCACCTCGCATGTTCAGAACTTGCAGCAGCAAGAACTCATCTAGTTCTTCTTCTTGCTGCCATTTCTTGTGTTCCCAAGCCTAGGGAAGTGCATGGGAAGCTTCTCCACCATCTAGAGGAGAAGAGCAGCAGTAGGAGACACACCAAGAAGGAAGGTGTTGAGACCCATGTGGAGGGTACCCCTGTTTGATGATGAATATATGTGACAAGATGAAATTTGAAGTGTTTTGAAGAATGTTAAATGGTGCATTTGTAGAAATTGCTGTGGAATTGGTACCGGACCATTGTGCTGAGCTTGGGCTAGGTAATAGTTTTGATCGGAAGTGGTCCGGTAGAATTTAGGCTGACACGTGGTGTGTTAGGGCTTTCTAATTATGTTGTCATGAAGGGATTATTGTGTTGGTAATTTTGTGATGGATTAACCTTGCAGGTAAGGTAAGGTGTGTTGGTTTCGTGTGTGTTCACCTTAGTGATGCAGGTATCGGCGAGTACGTGGCTGACGCTTCACGGGGACAGCTGGAGGCTGGTGCGTCTGGAGGCGTGCAGGCGACCGGGTTCGATGACCTAGCGGTCACATGAGGTGGTGCACTCGAGAAGCTTAGCCATGGCGAGGAATCCGAGGCAGCTGGAGGCTGCGTCGTCGGTAACCTGGTGGTGAAGCTAGTTCTGACAGGTGGGCCCAGGCGTGGGCTGGCGACTGAAGATGCTGCGAAGATATTTCCCAGAGGGATATGTGGAGACTATTCTCTCTCAGGAATGTGTCTTGTAGTATGTGTGTTGTACACCACTCATCCTCAAATGAAGGGTGGAGATGGGCTCTAGGTGTTAGGGCATCTCACCCATGGGATATAAATAGAGGTGGAGGGGAGCACCTCCTCCTCATCCCCTTAGAGCTGAAATCTCAGAAATAGAGTGGGTGAGTTGGGTGTGTAAGGGTGGCACTTAGAGTGCTTGTGACCACATGGAGTGTGGTTTGTAATCCCCCAACTCCTATGCAATGAAATCTCTCATCTTCATGATCATCTTGTGTTGATTTGCTCCAAGTTCTTCTTTCTTTTGATTTTCTCTTTTGGAGCTCTTATTTGGAGATGAGTCTTGGTGATTTCTTGCTGTTTCTTCATGGTCTATGATGTCTTGAGGTTTCTAATATGATTTACCACACTCTTTACGACCATATGAGAGGCAAGAGATCAAGTTCTTGACTTGTTGTAAATCTGTCTAGAAACTTTCATCCGCGTGACAGTCAGTAAAAGATTTTTCGAAAAATTTAGAAAAATTGTTTTGGGATGATTGTAGTTGGAAAAGATGCGTGACTCATATACCCATCTATGGTAAAAATTTGAAGTTCACTGGTTTCTCCATTTGGGAGCTATGAAGTGAAAACCGAGCCCCAAACTTTCTGCTCGAAGTTCTTGACTGCTCTTGGTGTTTGATTTTTCATCTTTTCTGTGGATGGATTCTTGAGATGATTTTTGGTGGAGTGCATAGGGAGAAAAATTTCCACAATTTTTGGAGCAACATAAAGCCACCATCTCTCTGGTCCAAATAGAATCAAACTCTGAAGAATCTGCTTTTGCTTTCCAGAAAGCAGCTTGTGTTGTTTAAATTTTCATATTTTCTCTGTAAGGAGTTTTAAAGAGATTTTTGGTGGAGTGCTTCGTGACACATTGATACATAGGGAGAAAAATTGTCATGATTTTTAGAGCATCTTAAATCCACGAACCTCCTGCTCCATGAGAGGACAAGTTCTGAAAGAATCTGCTTTTGCTTTTTGAAAGTTGCTTTGAGGTTTTGTCTTGATCTCTTTTCAAAAGCAAAGATTTGAATTGATTCCTCTTGTTTGGACACTTGACAACCAGGATTGTGGATCTAAAATCCCCACATATTCATATGGATATCATCCATACAAGTCATGGGTACACATAGTTGTTATGTTGTCCATCGCGATTTGATCACCAACACGAAGCGGTTTTTACGGAATGCTTAGATGGGCTGCCTGTGCGAAAAGAAAGCGTCAAAATCTTACCCGAGCTAAACCTATTAGAGCCCGACCAAGATCTTGCCTTAGCGAGCTAAGATAAGCCATATCCGACCTATGGTAACCCTTATTTGACAAGAGGACAACCTCCCCTGTCAAGTAGGCTTAGTTCCGAGCTACCTTGAGCATTCCCGAGATTCCTATTCCTAACCCGAGCTACCCATAGCACCCTGATTTCAAATAGTCATATCTCACTCATCCGAGCTCAGATTTGAGTGATTCTTTTTGTAAAACCTGCATTAGCTCATGAACTTTCTAAATATTGTGATGTTCCATTGTTTCTCTGTGTTTGGTATTTTGTTTGGATTTTATTTGATGTGCTTGTTACCAAAACAATAGGAGACAACGTTTCGGAGGAGCCCGGACTTGAGCAAGCTGCTCTCCCTCTCGATGACCAGCAACAAGGCACTTATTACTCCTCTCATTTGACTTAATCATATTGAACTCTACTTACTTACATTGCTTTACTTATGTTCTATACTGGATGCTTGCTAGTTTTTACTATGTTATTTTACGGGTGGAACTAGTTATGTCCTACTAGTGGTCAGTCCAATATATTGGTTTGACATCTCAATTCTTTGATAACCTAAGTGGGTACTAGTAATTATGGTTGTGTCACGTATGCTTTGACATCTCAATTCTTTGATAACCTAAGTGGGTACTAGTAATTATGGTTGCGTCACGTATACTTAGCAATGCTTAGAGTCCACGTAGTAACATGGATTACTCGGTTATGATACATTCATGATTCGGATGGATTGATCTATGGTTTATGGTGATGGTTTGGTATGTTGAATTGATGATGGGCCTGAACGGGTGATAGGGATATGACAGGAGGAGCTCCTGGTCATGTAGCCCCGCTTTGGTAATTAAGGACCGAGCTTTGGTCCCGTCACTCGAGTTACTATACGTACGACCACACGTGTCATCATGGGAACACTTAGCTAACTCCTTGCGCATGCATGAACCATGGGGTACCATACGGTGCAAATTCTGTATTTTCTTGTGGGTGGGGCGACAGGGTGTCTCGTCTATGGTGCGTCCCTGTGCTTGGTTGTGATGGGCCTTGGACAAATCCATTGCAACTGTTAACCCCGACTCCTGCAATCGCGGACTGGGACAGTCGGTAAGTTAATTGGGTGAACCCATGAGCATGCATGTGCATTGAGAGGCTTCGGCATGGCTTGCTGTGTCGTGTGGGTAAAGTCGTACACCTCTGCAGAGTTATGAACTGTTCAAACATCCGCGTCCTTGGGTTAGGGATGAATACTTGAGTTGACCCACCTATGCTAGAATTTGGGTTCTGGGTTGGCTATGGTGTTGACTGAGTATGTTTTCCGAGCACAGGGTTGCTCGTGGTGGTTGGCTGAATGGTTTGATCTTGATGATATTGATGATGAGGATGCACATGATGATATGTGTGTGTGTACATACATATATATGTATAAATATATATGTATATATATATATGTATATACATATAGGATTATTACTGCTGAGGCAATAACAATGCTCAATGAGTTTGGAACCTCTGAAGTGTTCTGGGCTGAGGCAATCAGCACAGACTGTCATTGCATCAACAGGCTGTACATTCACAAGCTTCTCAAGAATACCTCTTATGAGCTGCTTGTGGGAAGACGACCAAATGTCTCCTACTTCAGGGTATTTGGATGCAAAGTTTATATCAAGAAGAAGAGGGAGCACTTGGGTAAATTCCAAAGCAGGGTGGACACAAGGATTCTCCTAGGATACTCCTCCAGAGGGACTTCCTACATGGTATTCAATGAAGTAAGTGGACAGATTGAAGAAACTTGTGATGTGAAGTTTGATGAATCAAATGGGAGCCAAGGTCGGCATGACAATCTGGATGATGTTGATGGAGATCAATTGGCAAGCGCAATGGGAGAAATGCAACCTGAAGACGTGAGGTCAATGGAAGCTCCTAGGGTGAGTGAGATAGTTACACCACCGCTCACACCTGACCTTGTGCCAGACTCAGGGGGAGTTGTGCCTCAAGACAGCTCAAGTGAGGAACCATCTTCAATGATAGAGACAGCTGATGAGCAAGATGGAGAGTCAGTGGGGCAGTCAAGTGGACAACCTTCTCAGTTGATTAGAACCCATCATTCAATTGCTCGTGATTACCCATCTGATCAAGTGATTGGGGACCTGACTCAAGGTGTCCAAACAAGGTCAACAACAGCTGGGTTCAGTGAGGTCAGTGGCATGGCTAACTTCTGTTAGCACCATGCTTTTGTGTCTGACTTGGAGCCAAAGAAGGTGGAAGAGGCATTGGCTGATCCCGATTGGATAAATGCCATGCATGAGGAACTGAACAATTTTGAAAGGAATCAAGTTTGGACAATTGTGGAGCGACCCAAGGATTGCAATATGATTTGTACCAAATGGGTCTTCAAGAACAAGACCAATGAGTTTGGAGAGATTGTCAGGAACAAGGCAAGACTTGTGGCTCAAGGTTTCACACATGTTGAGAGTGTGGACTGTGGAGATACTTATGCTCCTATGGCTAGACATGATGCAATTAGGCTGCTTATGGCGTTCTCTACATGTCACAACATCACTCTTAAGCAGATGGACGTAAAGAGTGCCTTCTTAAATGGCTACATCGAGGAGCTGGTGTATGTTGATCAACCTTCTGGGTTTGAGGATCCAAAATACTACAACCATGTGTTCAAGCTATCGAAGGCTCTATATGGGCTCAAGCAAGCACGCAGGGCTTGGTATGAAAGACTTAGAGACTTCCTCGTCTCCAAGGGCTTCAGTGTTGGACGAGTAGACTATACTCTCTTTACCAAGGTGGATGATGGACACTTGTTCTTGTGCCAAGTCTACGTCGACGACATCATATTTGGGAGCTCAAGCAGCAAGATGGTGCAAGACTTCAGTGAGATGATGACAGTTGAGTTTGAAATGTCAATGATGGGTGAGTTGAATTTCTTCTTGGGCTTTCAAATCAAGCAACTCAAGACTGGGGTGTTTATAAGCCAAGAGAAGTACATTCTGGATCTCGTGAAGCGCTTCGACATGGACGGATGCAAGCCAATTCGGACCCCAATGGCTACAAACGGCCAACTCGACCTCGACATAGAAGGTAACCCTGTGGATCCCAAGGTTTACCGTTCCACGATCGGTGCATTACTTTACTTGACAGCATCTAGGCCGAATATCATGTTTAGTGTGTGCATGTGCGCTAGATACCAGGCCTTCCCTAGAGAAATGCATTTGAAAGCTGTCAAAAGGATTTTCAGATATCTAAAATTCACTTCTAATATAGATCTCTGGTTCCCTAAGGGTGCGCGATTTGAGCTCCTTGGCTATTCTGACTCAGATTATGCCGGATGCAAGATTGATCGCAAAAGCATTTCAAAGGCCTGTCACGTACTTGGTAGATGTCTTGTGTCGTGGGTATCAAAGAAACAGAACTTCGTGGCGCTATCTACTGCTGAGGCTGAGTATATAGCGGTAGGGAGTAGCTGTGCGCAAATTCTATTTCTGACACAATCCTTACTTGACTTTGGCGTAAAACTTGACCACGTGCCTCTTCTGTGTGATAATGAGAGTGCTGTGAAGATAGCTAGCAACCCGGTTCAACACTCGCGCACCAAACACATTGACGTCCGACAACACTTCCTTCGCGATCATGTGATGAAGGGAGACATCGTGATTGGATCTGTGCGTACGGAGGACCAGCTTGCTGATATCTTCACCAAGCCACTAGATGAGACACGTTTTTGTATGTTAAGAAATGAACTGAACATATTAGATAGGTCAAATGTCGTCTGAGTTGGTCGTGGGGCTGTTGTGTGTGAACCTGGCACAATCATATGAATTTGAGACAATCTTGGAGCTTTGCAAATTCTACTTGATTCATATTTGTTCAATGCATCTCCATTTGCACTTGATAGCTAAATCTCAAATTGACTATCATCGTGCTCAATAGGTGCTCTAATTAACACATGCTAATAATTCTTCACTTAGAGCGAGTGTTAGATGTGTTAAAGCCATGTGTATCTTTTTATAGATCATCTCTATGTAAATGACCTAATGCTTCTAGTTCTGGTCTTGCTATTCATTGTGTATCTTGTTCAATACCATGACTAGATATGAGCACCTTTGTTTTGAAAATGTTGAGAAATCTAAAAAAAAAAGGGTGCAAAATGTTAAAATAAGGCCAAAAAGGCCATCCTTGTTCTCACCAATGTCTTCCCAGCTGAGACAGCTTGCCATTGCACCAGGCATGAACTTAGGGGGAGCTTTGGATGATCAAGACACTGAATCCTTGATGTAATGTCAAGCGATGTCGCCTACGGTTTTGAGACATGGAACTTAAAAGAAAATCTTTTAGATTCAACTCTTTGACTTGGTGTAGCATTTGTGCATATTTGAACATGCTTGTACTAGGTGCTAGTTTGCATCAAGGGACCTCTCCTAGTGCATGAGTTTACTAGATACTCATTGGCTTTGATTCCTCTATATCCGGTTCTAGATCTTAATTCTACTTACACATCACTCAAACATGAGGCTCTATTGTGTATTGTGATATTTGATCTAGAAATAGTCTTGAATTTGCAATATGGTGGATAACTTGGCATGATTAGAACTTGTATAATCTACAAAGCTCTTGAGTATTGTCTTCTTTTCATGTGCTTGTTGATTGCCCTTTGTGGTTATTGATGACAAAGGGGGAGAAAAATAAATGAGTGGCAAGCAATGGGGAGAAAAGTGAGTAGAACAGTGGAAAATATGACAAATGTGTGTTGCTCACTTGATAGACAATGATCTAGTCATCTAGGGGGAGCTAGGTGTTAGTCTTGCATTGCATTGCACTTCAATTGATCTTATGCCTAGTTGTTATTTCAAGTGAAGTAATCTCAATTGGTATCACCCTTGTTGGAACTAACCTGACGGCGTGTTCTCCGCTCAACCACTGCGGATCACACCCCTGGTCAGATTTTTAGTCTGCTAGCCAACTCGATCAAGCTCGATCCGATTTGAGCGTCGGGCACAACAAGGAGCGACTTCAGATTTACCTGTGTTCGGACCCCTCGCGGGTAATAGTCCTACTCCTGCTGAGCCTTAGCTCTTTTCTGATTGTGGTTGAATGGGAATGTGTTTACAGAGTGTCTCGAATGCACGAATGCTCTCTCTCTCTCTCCTCTCTCTCCCTCCTTTTATACAAGCTTTGGGGTGGGAGAGAGCCGAGGGGTAGGCGGTCTGTGCTCTCAAGACATCGACAAGACACGATAGAAGAGGAAACGCGTGCCGCCCACGCCAAGATCAAGGCCCTCGCGTGCCTTCGCAGTGGCCTCGACCCCCGACAAACACACGGTGAACTGCGGGTGGGGCCCTACCGCTCTCCTCGACACGGCGGCCTCCTCAAGCAAACCTTCTCTCTGCGGTCAATTCTTCGCGCCCAAGGATGTACCGCCGGACTGCAAGGGTCATCAGAAGCGGTAATCATTTCTTCATTTGTCTATCCGCGTGATGTCTCATTAAATGCGCCGTCCTTGCGAGAGGGGAGCCTTCGTCCCCAAGACTCATTCGCAATGCTCCCTGCCGCCGCTGCCCCCCGCGCTGGCAGGGGGCCTCGCTGGTCTCGGAGGGCTCGCCCACGCATCCGCTCGGGCGCGGGGCCCTCACCTCATTGTCGGAGGGTTCGCCACGCACCCGCCTTGGGCTTGAGGCCCTCGCCTCATCGTCGGAGGGGCTCGCCACGCACCCGCTTTGGCGCGTGGGGCCCTCGTGGCTTCCAGAGGGGCTCGCCACGCTGAGGCCTTACTCGCCCGCTTTGCCCGCGTGGGGCCCTCTGGCCTTCGAGGGGCTCGCCCACGCCACTGGGCCTTGCTCGCCTGGCCGGCGTGGGGCCTCTCGGCCTTCCTAGGGCTCTCTGTGACCCGGTATTTATTACACCGACAAGAGCCGGGTCCACGATGATACACGAACCGTCGCGCGAGATACTTTTCCGTTTCTTGTGCGGCGGAGATTTAATCGTGGGGGCCCACCACCTGTGGCAGCCAGACGCCGATTCTCCACTGCAGACAAGCTCGCGCCGAGCGCGGTTGGGGCTGCATTGGCGCTCCGCGACGCCGCCGCTTTTATCCTCGCAGCGGTCAAGTCCAGCTGGAAGGATCGGCATCGGCAGGGTCTGACGAGAGGACTCCGGTGAGCCGCGACGATCCGGCTCTTCCCGACGATCTGCTGGAGCCCATCGCCGATCGGGGCCCGGCCAGACGATCTGGCGAGTACGGAGGTGATGGCGGCGCGCGATTGCGAGCTCGCCGCCGGGGCTCAACGGAACCCACGTGGTGGCGGACTTTTTGCGCGTCGTTTTGCCGCGCTGTTGAGGGCGCCCGCTGGACGTACTACGGCGGCGACGACGGACCCGACCGCTCTTGGAGGTGAATACTCTCGCGTTCTTTTGGATTTCGTACCTTCTTTCTTTCCCTTTTGGCTAATAGCCAACTCATTGCTTCTTCTTTGGGTGTTAATTTGGGAACGCGTCTTGTCGGCGACGTGCTCGAGATCGGGTGGCGGGGCTTCTGACCACGCCGACCGGCGACATCGCCCTGCCGACGGGCATCCGCCCCCTCTGCGATTGGGATCCGCGGGAGCGCAACCCTTACTTGCAAGCGCCGCTTCTATGGAGGTCTTCGGTCTCGTGGTCCAAGTGGCGGGGACCACTGCAGATCCGCGAGCCGCCCTCGACGACCGCCCAAGCTTCCGCGGACGCTGCTGCTCCTGCCGTGGCGGCCGACTCCGCCCGCGCTCTCGGGAAGCGCCGCCTCATCCTCGCTGTCGGCGACGACGACGAGGAGGGAGGGCGAGTTCAAGAGAGCGCGCTTGAAGTCTCGAAGCTTCGCCGCCACCGCGGCCCCATCCAGCGGAAACCTGCTGCTTCCGCCACCGCTCCGCCACGGGCAAGAGCGCGGCGACTCTTCAGAGCGGGCGCCACTGCGCGATTTCCTCCGCTCCTCTACGCCGACGCTCCTCGCGGCGGCGCTTCTTGCCATTGGCGCTTCTGACCGCACCGCTTCGTGCCATCGCGTCGCTTGCCGGCGGTGACGCGATCAGCGCCGCCACCGCCGCCGCAAACAAGCGACTTTGAGCTCCCCTTCAGCTTCGCCTTGTGGTGCACCGCTTCAGGTTGGTTTTCCCTGCGCTTACGCACGCTTCACATTAGGGTTAGCATGCTACACGGTTTTTGCATACCTGAACCCTGTTTGTCCTTCTTGAACAGGGCGGACGCTGGGGCATCGAGCTCCGCTCCACGCGACTCGCCAGCCCCCAGCCTGCCCGCCGCTCCTTCGACGGAGGCAGCCTGGCGGCGGAGAGTTCGCGCCGCCTGGCGGCGGAGAACCCTCCGCCACCTCACCCTGGGCGCCGCCGCCATCTCGGCCGTGACCGCCGGCGTGGGGCGTTTGAAGCGCCGCACCTCTCCGCACTGGGCGACGGGAGGAAGCCCTTGCCTTGGCGGAGCGTCTGCCGGCGAGCTGCGGCGGGCCTTGGCCAAGAAACCGCGCAAGGAGGCGATGACCAGCGAGGTGCGGCGATAAGCCGCCACGCCTCGGCCGCCAAACAGATCAAGACCTCCGCTGGAGCACTTCGAGCCCTCCGGACCCTCGCCGACATCTGCGCACCGCTATCGCGGGCTTCCGGACGCCTCGCATCCTTGGTGTTTTTTTGCATCCCCATTGGAGGAGACAGGCGCAAAGATCTGTTGGCGCCGTGGGACGAGCCGCCGAAGCCCGCGCGCGTCCTTCCGGTGGCGCGGACGCTGGCGATCGAAGACGGTCGCCAAGGCGCTCTCGGCAGTAGCGGTTCATCTTGGGCAAGCTGTCTTGCTCGAGACGCCGTGTTTGATCTCGACGCCGCCATCGGGAGCCTTCGCGCAGGTGGACGGTTTGAGTGGCGCTGGTTGACACCGCCGTGACCGCGTGTCCATGATGGGGGCGCCGCTCCGTGAAGACGAAGACCGGAGGAGAAGCGAGACTCCCCGCCTTTTTGCCTTGTAAATGTTGCCTATCAATGCAAACAAACTTTTGCGCTTTTCTTCGTGAGTCTCACTTGAACTTCGCACAACTTTAACTTATGGAATTGAATTGGGGCACTGCCGCCAAAGGTTTTAGACTGAACGTTCTGCCGCAAGTGAGCGCTGTTTCCTTAGGCATCTGGTTACTTCAACCCTTATGGCCTCTCGCAACCCGACTTAAACATTACGTGGCGAGCGCTTAGCTTCCGGAAGTGGTCTAGTCACTGGTGCGCCGTTAGCGCATTGCCTGAGACCGAGCCGACACACCGAGCTAGAGCCCGCCTTCCGTCGCCGCCGCACCGGCAGAAGTTATAAGCGTTGTTTTGCAACTAAGGGGCCATCAGCCTTAAGTACTTTCGCTACCAGCTTTCAGCAGAATGTTTTCTAACAGACCTTTCTAAGGCTAAGCCACTGATCGCCAAAAAGCTTTAGACAGAGCTTTCCGTTGAAAGTGAGCGCTTTTTCCTCAGGCATCTGGTTACTTCAACCCTTATGGCCTCTTTGCGAACCGACCCTAGACATCGCGTGGCGAGAACTCAGCTTCCGGAAGTGGTCTAGTCGCCGGTGCCGCTGTTGGCGCATTGCCTAGACCGAGCCGACACACCAGGCTAGAACCCGCCTTCCGTCCGCTTCGCCTCACCCAACCATGAAGTCGAGGCGTTAAATTCTGCCACTAAGGGCCATCTGCCTTGAGTACTTTTTCGCTGCCAGCTTTCACCGGAATGCTTTCTAACAGACTTGAGGCGAAAAAAGAAACAGATGCCCACAAGGAGACAGAACTTATCTCTTATTGAAGATGGCTTTGTACAACGCAGCCCCCGAGGCGAGCGGTGAAGGAAGAAGACCTCGCCGCTCGGCTCCAAGGGAAGTCCAAAAAACTCTTGGACTGCTACCTACGGGTAGAACTTCCTCAGCTGCTCGACGTTCCAAGTGTTCGCCAATTCGCGACCGTCCTCGAATGCGAGCCTGACTGAGCCTGGGCGGGAGACTGAGACCACCTTGAAGGGGCCCTCCCACAGGGGAGACAGTTTGTTGCCTACCTTTGCACTTGGATTTTATGCAGAACGAGGTCGCCTAACGCCGGTGTTCACACACACCCGCTTTGCTTGATAACGGCGGCGGCGCCGCTTGATACTTGGCGGCCCGGATCGCGCTTCGTCCCAGATCTCCTCCAGAGATTTACTTCATCCCGACGCCGGTCGTGGTCTTGGTCTTCGCTGAACGCCGCCACTCTTGGGAGCGGCGAGCTCGATGGGAGTACCGCCTCGAGCCATATACCAGAAGAAGGGGTCTCGCCGGTGGCTCTGTTGGGAGTTGTCCGCGGCGCCCATATACGGTGGAAACTTCTTCCGCCAGCGCTTGTCAGCGCTTCTCCAGCGGTCGAACGCCCTTGTCTTGAGCCCTTTGAGTACTTCGCGTTCGCCGCTCCACTTGCCCATTGCTCTTCGGATGCAAGAGCGGAGGCAAAGCACGCTTGGTACCCAACTCTTCGCACCAGCCTTGGAAATCAGCGCTTTTGAGGCGAAAGCACCGTTGTCGATGATGACTCTGTTGGCGACATCGAACCGACGAAGATGCTCTTCATAAACTTGATAGCCGCTGCGGATGTGATCGCGGGACCGGCGAGGCTTCAACCCACTTAGTGAATTTGTCGATGGCGGATTTAACAGATGAGTATATCCTCCGGTCGCCCATGAACGGGCCTGAATATCAAATTTCTGCATCGCGAACGCCGGAGAGCGGAATGGTTTGCGGCGCTGGGCGGTCGGTGGATCTGCTTAGCATGAAATTGGCACGCTCGCATCTCCTCACCAGCTCGAAGGCATCACGGAGGCGGTGGGCCAATAGAAACCGTGGCGAAAAGCTTTCCCAACCAACGCGGCTCCTCAATGGCTCCCCGACATGCCTCCATGGATCTCGAGAGAATTTCACTCCCGCTTCCCGAGTGACGACTTCAAGAACTCCATTTGCGCTCGGGCGATACTGGTCCCCACCTACCGAGGCGTATGGTAGCGCTTGGCCTTTGCGCTATCTTCTCGGCCGACAGCATCGCGTCGGGATCACTCCATCCCGCAGTAGGCTAGGATCGGATCCATCCACCGACCTTCCCGGACGAGTGTGACGACGTTACGTACATTGTCGCCGGCGTACTCCGCTGGCTTGGCGTTCCGCCTCAACCACCTCAACAGCTTCTTCCGCCTCCTCCTCTAACCGGGGCTGCGGCAGCAGATCGGTGACGTCTCCTCCAGAGGTGGGGCTGCGTCGAAAGCGTCGCCCCGCCAGAATTGGGGCTGCGGCGGACGGCGCGTAAGTCTTTCTTCAAAGACCCGGCGGAGCAGTGCCCTCGACGAGGCAATGCAGGGACGATTCATCCGCCATGTAGTTGTCGCGGCGAGGATGTGCACGGCCCAAACCCTCAAAGTGCCGCCCAACCGCGCACCTCCGCTGTAGGCCGCCATGACGGGATCCGGCGGGAGAAATCCTTCCTCGCTGGTCGATGACCGAGAGAGTCGCCTTTACTTGTAGCCGCCCGGATGCCAAGGGTCGGCCACCCGAGCCCGGCGGCGATCCTTCATACTCCGCGACGTTGTTGGTGGCGCGGAAGTCCAGCACCACCAGGTGCCGGATGACATCGCCGGTGGAAGACACCAGGACGACGCCAGCCCCAGCCCCCTCCAGCCGGAATGAGCCGTCGAAGAAGAGAGTCCACGGCGAGGAGGTGGGTATCTTCGACCTCAGTGTCCGCCGGAGTCCACTCGTTGATGAACTCCGCCAGAGCTTGCCCTTTGACGGCCATTCGGGGAGCGAATTTGAGATCGAATTCCGCCAGCTCCATGGCCCATTTGGCGATGCGACCCGTCGCCTCGCGGTTGAAGAGGATCTCCCGCAAGGGATACTTGGTCAACACCGTGACTTCGCCACCGAAGTAGTGGCGTAGCTTCGGGATGCCGCGTCGGACGCGTAGAGCATCTTCGGTGCTGTGAATACCTTGTTTGGCGTCGTGGAGGACCTTGTCGACGTAGTAAATGGGCGCTGAACGCCTCTCTTTCGCCACCAACACCGACGCTGACCGCCGGGGTTTGCGCGACGTAGAGGATCAATGGCTCGCCTGGTCAGGGCGATCAAGACGGGCGGGAGGTGAGATACTTCTTCAGACCGTCGAGCGCCTCCTGCGCCTCCGCCGCCCACTCGAACTGGTTGGTCTTCTTTAGGAGCTTGGCGCAAGGAGACTTTTATCCCCAGGCGAGCTATAAAGCGGCCGGGGAGGTCAAGCGACCCACCAAGCACCGTGATCCGCCAAGTCGCGTCGGGGCTTCATGTTCTCGATCGCGCGATCTTGTCGGTTCGCCTCAATCCCCTCGGGAGACAAGGAATCCCAGCGGTTTGTCTGATGGAACGGCGAACACGCATTTCTCCGGATTAAGCTTGATGCAAGACTTCCTCGAGTTGGTGAAGGTTTCTTCCAGTCGCCAATTAACTCCTCCGCCTTCTTAGACTTCACCACTGGTCATCGACATACACCTCGAGTTCCGCCCTATTTGGGAGCGGTGGCGATATGCATGGCCCGGCCGATAGGTTGGGCCCGCATTCTTCGATCAACGCCATCCTTGTATAGCGATGAGACGCCCATGGGCGAACGGCGAAAGCGATCTTGTCTTCATCTTCTTCGCCATGCTAATCTGGTGGTACCCAGAGCGCATCCGTAAAGCATACCGCCGCACTTCGCATTGAGTCGGCGATGAGATCGGCGCGGGCAGCGGTACGGATCGCTTCGCACGCCTTGTTGAGGTCGGTGAAGTCCACGCACATCCTCCAACGCCTGTTGATTTCTTGACGAGGACGGGTTCGCGAGCCACAGGATGGGCGACATCGCGACGCACCCCGCCTTAAGAGCTGTCCACCTCTGCCGGATAACTTTCGGCGCTCCACCGATTGCTTCCGGACCTTCTGATGACCGTCGCGCGCCGGGAACGCCGCCAATTTGTGCTCAATCACCTCCACGGGACCCCGGCCATGTCGACGGTTGCCACGCAAACACGCTGCGTTAGGCGGAGGAAGGAGACGAGCGCGCCTTCCTATTTGCGCGCTGAGAGGCGCCACCGAACGGTCTTCGCTGGTCGACTTCGCTCAGGAGACCGCCTTAACCTCCAGCAGACGAACCGGGAGGCGGGTCTTCGCCGAGGAGCTCCCAGTCGAAGCCTCGGCCTTACAGGCACCGTCGCCCCGCCAACGCGAGGGCGTCCTTGTCGCAGCGGGCTCCTCCCGGCGTCCACTTTCAAAACGATGGGGTCGGTGGCCGGGATCTTCACCACCATGTACGCATAGTGGCACACCGCCATGAACCTGGTCGGCGCCGCCGACCTAGTATGGCGTTAGGAGGTCGAAGTCCGCCACCTCGAACTCGAGCATCTCGGTGCGGAAGTTGTCGAACCTCGAAGGTTACCGGAGATCGATCGCCCAGCCGGACGGACTCGGCCCGCGCGATGCCGAAGAATGGGAGCGCCGGGCGAAGCTCCGCCGCTGGATCTGGGCGCCGCGGGCGACCCGGGCGACGGAGGTTGAGGCAACTCCTCCGTCTACCAAAGCACCGCCCTAGCTTTACATTCGGGACCGTGGGTGCAACCACGATCGGGAGATGCCAGGGCGTGATCTATGGTTGGGTGATCGGCTCGATCAACGCGATCGGCTGCTCCGACCACGCCGGTGCCTCATCGACCCAAAGCCGGCACGCGGCGGCGACACCTTCCTCATCGCACGCTTAAAGCTAGCGTGGGGACGGATAGGTGGCGAACCGCCGTGGATGGCGGCAACCTCGCGCTCGCTTGCTGAAAACCAAGCGAAGCCGTCTCCTTGCCCTTGCCACTGCCGGACGCCTGCTGCTGCTGCTCGTGGACTCGCTTGTCCACCATCTTGCTGACGACATGGCAATCCGCCGGTCGTGGGAGTTGTTGCGGTGAATGGGACAAGAGGGCCTTCCGTCCCACTCACGGGGCGATGATCTCGCCGCCGTCATGCGGCATGCTGGGGCGCGCGCGCCACGACGATCGCCATAGCCGCCGCCTCGGCCGCCTTTACGGACCGTACCGCGGCGCCGCGACCTCCTCCTCTTTTACGCGCCGCGCCCATTGCACGGCTAGCGCGGTCGTCGTCGTCGTCGTCGTTTGCGCGCGGCGTCCACGACCTGCCCGATCTCGCCGCTTTGCGCTTCTTCTTGTCCTTGCCGGGGTTCCTCGAGGTTCCGGCCTCGCCGCCAATGGGCCCCGCCTGCGGCAATGGGCGGATCGAGCCTCTTTGAAGGGCGACTTCAGCGCCAAGGTGAAAAACTCCTCCGTCGCTTTGATCTTGCGGGTGGCCATCTTCTCTTTGACCTTGGGGTCTCGGGCGCCTCTCCTGAATGCCGTGACCACGGCATCGATGGAGATGTCAGGGATGGTGTTGCGGACCTGACTGAAGCGCCGAATATAGTCGCGCAGCGACTCTCCCTTCTTCTGCTCCACGTTGTGGAGGTCGTCTTCTACCCCGGGCTGCTCGAAGGTGCCCTGAAAGTTGGTGACGAAGAGCTCCGAGAGCTCCTTCCATGACCCCACGGACTCCGGGGGCAGGTTCATGAGCCACGAGCGGGCTCCGCCGGTGAGGACCGCGGGAAAGTAGTTCGCCAGAACCTTCCCCGACCCTCCAGTCGGCTGCATCACCGTCGTATAGATCTGCAAAAACTCATCAGGGTTGGTGGAGCCGTCGTACTTTTCGATGGGGGCCGGACGAAACCGCTCCGCCCTCGACGCCGTGCGCACTCCTTAGAAAAGGCGCGGCACCAACGCCGGAGCCTCCTGCTCCTGAACGCGGTCCTCGCCCCGCCACCCCCGTCTCCTAAGCGGCGCCGAAGAAGCGCCACCCTTACTGGCCGGGGCAGCTCTGCGGGAACCCTCTTGCTGGTCCCCATGCACGGCGGCGACAGCGCGGTCGCGCGCTCGGTCGCGGCTCCTGCGGAGCTTGTCACGCAGGTCTTCTCCATGCAGCAAGTGGCGGTCCTCCAGATGGGACCGGAGATCGCGCCACTGACGCCGCCGCCGAGCCCCGTGAGGGGTCGCGCTCTTGTCGTCTTGGCCCCGCCCCTCCTCACCAGGAGATCTGCGAGAGGAGTGCGAGGGCAACAAAGAACGGGAGGACGCGGAAACGCCGGTTCCCCCGCCCCCCGAAACTTGCACCACCGCCGCGGCGGCGTCGACGTAGCGGGCCAAGCTGGCCAACCACGGCGCCGCCGGGGAGTCCGGAGTCACCGGAACCGGTGGGTTTTCCAACAAGGCCCTGGCCGCGTGGAGGTTCTGTGCTGGAGTGCACTCCTCCAAGGCCAGGCGCCGCCTAGCTTGGCCGAGGCGGCTGCTTTCCGCCAGGGCTCCAACCCTAGGCGGGCGGCCACCGCCCGGGTGATCCACCGCCATCGCCGCGGCCGACTCCGTGGCCACGGCTCTAGCGGTCGCTTCCTGCTCCATCGCGGACTGCTGCTCCGCCATCGCCTCCTGAAGAAGGGTCGAAGAGCTTGAACCGATGCTAGCGCTCCCCTACCTGGCGCGCCACTAACGGCGTGTTCTCCGCTCAACCACTGCGGATCACACCCCTGGTCAGATTTTTAGTCTGCTAGCCAACTCGATCAAGCTCGATCCGATTTGGCGCGGGCACAACAAGGAGCGACTTCAGATTTACCTGTTGGACCCCTCGCGGGTAATAGTCCTACTCTGCTGAGCCTTAGCTCTTTTTCGATTGTGGTTGAATGGGAATGTGTTTACAGAGTGTCTCGAATGCACGAATGCTCTCTCTCTCTCTCCTCTCTCTCCCTCCTTTTATACAAGCTTTGGGTGGCGGAGAGAGCCGAGGGGTAGGCGATCAGTGCTCAAGACATGCGACAAGACACGACAGAAGAGACGAAAGCGTGCGCGCCCACGTCGCATCAAGGCCTCGCGTGCTTCGCAGTGGCCTCGACCCCGACTGATCCACACCGGTGAACTGCGGGTGGGGCCCGCACGCTCCTCCCGACAGGCGGCCTCCTCAAGCAAACCTTCTCTCTGCCGGTCAATTCTTCTGCGCCACAGTGGGTACCGCCGAGACTGCAAGGGTCATCAGCGTTAATCATTTCTTCCGCTGTCTATCCGCGTGATGTCTCATTAAATGCGCCGTCCTTCGCGATGAGGGGAGCCTTCGTCTCAAGACTCCTTCGCAATGCTCCTGCCGCGCTGAGCCCCTGCGCGCAGGGCCTCGCCTGGTCTCGGAGGGGCTCGCCACGCATCCGCTTTGGGCGCGGGGCCCTCGCCTCATCGTCGGAGGGGCTCACCCACGCACTTTGGCGCGTGGGGCCTCGTGGCTTCGGAGAGGGCTCGCCCACGCCACTGGGCCTTGCTCGCCCGCTTTGCTGCGTGGGGCCCTCCTGCCTTCGAGGGGCTCGCCACGCCGCTGGGCCTTGCTCGCCTGGCCGACGCGCGTGGGGCCCTCTCGGCCTTCCTAGGGCTCTCTGTACCCCGGTATTTATTACACCGACATAACCCACTGCACGAGACACACATTTGTTTGTTAAAGTTAGCAATGTAGGAGACTTACAGGTGTTGTCATCAATTACCAAAAAGGGGGAGATTGTAAGATCAAGTTTTGGTATTGATGACAACAGGGACTTCAAGATTAAAGCTCTTATGTTTCACAGTTTCTCTTATACTCTTTGTGTGAGTCTTCGTTCCTACTCAAGCCTGCTACATCTACGTCAAGCATCAAGCGACAAGATCAAGACAAGACAAGACATGACAAGATAAGAGACAAGACAAGACAAGACAAGATCAAGACAAGACAAGATAAGACAAGAGACAAGACATGACAAAAAAAAAGAGACAAGACAAGATCAAGACAAGACAAGAGACAAGACAAGACAAGACAAGACGAGACAAGACAAGATCAAGACAAGACAAGATAAGACAAGAGACAAGACAAGACAAGATAAGACAAGAGACAAGACAAGATAAAATCAAGACAAGACAAGAGAAGACAACACAAGACAAGACAAGACAAGATCAAGACAAGACAAGACAAGATAAGCTACAAGATCAAGACAAGACAAGAACCTAGGTGCACCCTGTCATGACCAAGCGTC
Organism: Raddia guianensis; assembly: GCA_036346415.1. Taxonomy (NCBI): domain Eukaryota; kingdom Viridiplantae; phylum Streptophyta; class Magnoliopsida; order Poales; family Poaceae; genus Raddia; species Raddia guianensis. The sequence continues at coordinate 13,450,710 of CM070543.1, read as the reverse complement.
AAAGGACCTAGAAGAACCCGGATGCACAGTCACTGTCGGACGGAGTCGGATAGTTACCAAACGGTGTCCAATGAACCGTTTCAGCTCGAGTCGGATTACTGCTAGCCGCCTTATCTTGTTCCAAGTAAATCTCATCCGTCCATTGGCCTAGTCTGAACCCTAGCACTATAAATAGGTGGGATTTCGTGGGAGAGACTTGAGAGAGCTCATTTGTTCATCCCTTAGCTTTGAGAGAGTGAGAGCTCCTCCCTAGTTCATCCTCCACCTCCTTAAATCCAACATGAGAGATTGAGATTGAGAGTGGGATAAGAAGAGAAAGAAGAAGAGAAGAAGAAGAAGGAGTGGATCCCCACATCCTCATCCATCCATCCCTAAGGTTTGGCTCTCCCATGGCTTGTCCTTCCACCTAGGGTTTCCATGCCATTTGAGAGGGATTGAGAGGAAAAGGGAGAGAGGAAGAAGAAGAAGCCATATATTGCCTCCTCCGATCATCCTCGAAGTTCTTGTGCCTTCCCCATGAGTTCTTGGCCTAACTCGATGGTGGGAGAGGTGGTGGTCTAGTTGTGCTTTCGGTATTGTGCTCTTGGACTTCTTGTCACCGGGATTCAACTGCACCACAAGCTTCATCGACATGTGAACCGCAAGCAAACCCACCAACATGGTGGTCATCGGCTAGGCGTAGCCAGTGCATCGTCTTCTCCAGTGCGTCGGAGATGTGCTAAACCCTCGGTGTGCTCGAGGTCGACTTCGTCTGTGAGGTCGGGTGTTTCAGGGTCCTTCATGTGTGAAGGCTGCCGATTCTTGTACGAGTTGGAGTTTCTTTCTGATGTGTTCGGGAACGAACCTCTTCTAGTAGATTGAGGACTAGGGACGAAAGGGTCCCGGGCTTTTCTATGTGGCGAGCTTCCTCAACGAGAGTAGGTGCTTGCACCGAACTCGGTAAAAAGATCGGTTTGCCCTCTTGTCTTCTTATTATGTGCACTTGTACTTACTTCCGCTACTAGACTTGCTTAGGGCTTATTCTCTAGTTGGGTGATTAACTTGACTAATTGACCAAGTTCAACGAGCGAATAAAATTAAAAATAGTCCGATTCACCCCCCCTCTCGGCCTTAGATCCCTTCACAATGCTAACCCGAAGAGTTGCCTATCATCTTGGGTAGCTGCACATCTACGAATAACAGGAAAAAAGATATTCAAGGAAGACCGATAGGTGTTTCACCGTCTGGGGAAGGTAATGCTCAATCCCCAACAAATTAATTCATTGTGTTTTATGATCTATGCAAAGCTATAAACATTAAAACAATACATTCATGGTCCACATAGCATTTGGTTGCTCTGTCATGGAAGTGTCTAGGAGGTGGACGTGTGTCGGATGGAAGTATAATGGATGGACTGAGTGGAATGAGAATACTAAATATTTTGTGAGAAAACCTCTCTAGTCAATGGCCAATCATAAAACTTAAGAAGTTAGATTGCCCCTGCGTAGTGTAAATGTTGAGACCTATGTGGAGGGTACCCCGGTGTTGTGATAAATGTATGCGATGATGCGTGAATTTTGGTGAGATTTTGAAGCAATTTGATAGTTATTTGGTAAAACGGGCGTGAATTTTAACCCAAGAACTTAGGTGTGACCAAACCATGTCTAGTGAGCATCGGACGGTGTCCGGTAAAGATGTGTTAGGCTGACACGTGTGCATCTTTGCACGTTGATGTTCGTTTTGCACAGGGATTTCGATGTTGAATATGTTTTGTGAATCTAACCTTGCAGGAAAAGGTAAGTTAGAGGTTTGAACTCATCTCTGTGATGCAAGTGCCTGTGGGTACATGGTTGACGCCATTCCGCGTAGGAGAACTGGAGGTTCGGGCATCTGAGGGCGCGCAAACGACCGGATGCGGTACTTGGTGGTCACATGAGATGACGTGGATGAGAACGTTTGTTGCTGTAAGGATTTGGGATAGCTGGAGGCCAGGGTGTCGGTTAATTGGTGGCAAAGCTGGACTGACTGGTGCACTACAGGAAAACGAAGTTTTTTCGTTAGCTAAATGCAATTTCGTCGGTCCACAGAATCCGATGAAAATACATCAGCAATTTCGTCTGACGAAATAGACAATAATTTCGTCAGTTTTGACCAACGAAAGTATGGTGTTGCCGCATCGCGGGCGTGGGTTGATGTGTGGCATTAATTACGTCGGCGTAAACCGATGAAATTACGAAGTGGCCGTACCGTGGAAGATGACATGGCAGTAATTTCGTCGGCGCAGGCCGACGAAATTACAGTGCGGTGCATCGTGGGATGTTCGGAATGACGTGGAATTATTTTTGGCGGCCATAGTCAGTAATTTTGTCGGTTTGGGCCGACGAAATTACGGCCCACTTTAACACCTCGGCGGCCCATTTTACTGCGCCTCTTGATTCGCCTTCTCGCGCTTTTCGCCGCGCCAGACGCTTCACGCCGCCGCCGCTTCCCCACATTGCCGTCCGCGCCGCCACCCGCGCCGCTTCACGCCGCCGCCATCGCGTTCTCGGCGGGGACGCACCCGGAGGTGGAGCGCGCCTTCTGGGCCGTCGACCATGACGGCAGCGGCGCCATCGACGAGCGCGAGCTGCAGCACGCGCTCTCCTCCGCCGACCACCGCTCCAGCATCCGCACCATCCGCCTCCTCTTTACCATTCCTGCCTCGCCCTCGCCGTCTTGCATAGGTAAACGACCAAATCTGCTGCCATAATTCCATCCCGGGATGCCTGTGCACCCCTTCTTCTCCTCCTGAAGATTTTTGCTTCCGCTCAATTGTTAGTAGTATCTCCATCTTTCTTGATTGCTCCAGTGATTGGTCCAGTGATTGGTGTCGTAATCTGAAATGGTACATCACTAGAATGCTCATAGAATTATCCTAGCACAATGCATTACTCCCTGTAATTTAATTGCCTTGGACAGTGGCGGGTGAGTGATAGGACAGTGGCGGGTGAGTGATACCCATTTACTTCCTGTAATTTAATTTACAAACACAGTGCAAAAATACTAGATTTTCATTGTGGCATCTCTTTAGTTTCGCTATTGAAAATTTGCCTACAGTATTGCATTGGTCAATTTTATTTCGTTTCTTGTTCTGCTCCATCAGAACAGTATTGCATTGGTCAATTTTCTTTCGTTCTTGTTCTGCATTACTGCTTGCTCGTTTTGAGCTGGTCAATTTCTTCCTTTTTTTTAAAAAAAATACTTATTGCAAGCCAGTTGCTTTAATGCGGCTCGTACCACTTAAGTAATACACGAGTTAATTGCATAATTGCATTGCATGCATGTAAACAGGCACAGGTGGACATGCTGATTTGAATTCCATCTATGGGACAAGAACTGCCTGAATTTGCTGTAGAACAAGAAGAAAGGGAGGCAGGGTACGCATAATCCATATGCAATTTTCTGACCGCAATAATTTTCTTCTCCTTTTATGAATGAAAAGATAATGAAATATGAGGATTCGTGCCGTAACACAAAATTAGAATACTTTTATATGGATACTCATACATCTGCCATTAGTATAAAGCTTGTTTTAAAGCACACTGAATAATCTATTTGGGTAAGTCTCACACATATTTATATCAAATAATTCATGTCAATTACTTATAGGTTCTTTTAAATAGTCGGTTTTCTCCACACATATGATTTCTCTAAGCGTCTACATAGTAATTTTCCTCTTTTTGGTTAGTTGTGTGCCATTTTTTTTCTCACAATGTTTTAATTTACAATTTGTAATTATTTGCGTTGTCTCTAACACCATATTCCTTGAATGTCTCTTATGTACAATATAATATGATATGTAGTGCTATGTGCCGAGTTGTATTTGATTTAGACAATAAGATGTGTGATTTATGTAAAGCCACGTGTATGACATATATACATAATTCAATAGTTTTGTACACAATTTGAAATTTAAGTATAAAATGCTCTTTCAATGTGATATATATAACTTAAAATGATCTTCATTTGTACATATCCCATACGTCACCTGTCACATATCACATATTTTCACAACACAAGTCACTAGTCACCTATCTCATACGTCACCCATTCGGGAGTGACACAGGTCACATTTATTTGCGATCCATGTCACTCCGGAATTGTCCACGTTTTTGAACAGCCTTGGAATAATCAGAGATAGCGTATTATGTATGACATGTCGTAACATCCGAACGAAATTTCAACAACATAGCTCTGTTGTTCTCCAATGCACAACAACAGGACATGCATTCGAAGAACAACGGTGTTACGCTGCCGAAATTTCGTTTAGATGCTACGATATGTTATACATAATACGCCATCACCGACCATTCCTAGGTGGGTTTAGGACCTATCCTTGCTTAGAACGCTTGGTACGACTTGAAACACACGTTCACACTAATCCATTCATGTAGTATCATCAAATGGAAGAAGATCGAAAATGGATGTATGAGGGCTGGAGATGCAATGAAGCGCCGACAAGTGAATGGAGGGTGAAGACTCAAGATTTTGTGAACCTTGTTTATGCCTCGAACCCTGGTGAACGCTTAGCCAAGTGTCCTTACTCGATGTGTCGAAACTTCTCACGACAGCTAAAGGTTAACATGGCGCATCTCCTGCGCAAGTACTGCTTCATGCCAAACTATCATACGTGGTACTAGCATGGAGAGTTAAGGCGAGAGAACACATCATCAATTCTAGTGGGATTCGTGGATGATGAAGATGATAGAATGTGGAAATGATGGAGGATTTTATGGAGCAGTTTGAAGATGCGCCAGGTCCAGAAGTAGAGAATTTCTTTAGTATTTTCTCGGTGTCGCAAGATTTGTTGCATGAATTCACAGATGCCACCCAACTTGCAGCTGTCACAAGGTTGATGGCAATAAGGTCTAAGTACAACTTCTCTGTACCTTGTTTCAATGACATCGTCGAGTTAATATGCGACGTCCTGCCGAAACCCAATAAGATGCCAAAGAGCTTCTATCAATCCGGAAAACTGTTAAGCAACCTAGGGATGCGGTACGAAAAGATTGATGTTTGTGTGAATAATTGTGTGTTATTCTAGAAGAAAAATGCGAAGGAGGACTATTGTTTAATTTGCGGCAAGTCTAGGTACATGGAGTTTGCCAATGAAGATGGTAGTGTTCAGCGAACGAAAGTGCCGATGAAAGTGCCACGATTCTTGCCTTTAACAGAGAGGTTGAAAAGAATGTATCTATCAAAGTCGACTGCGAAGCATATGAGGTGGTATAAGGAAGGTCTCTGTTTTAAAAACAGAATGATGTGTCATTCTTCAGATAGTGATGCATGGAAGGCATTGGATCAATGTGATGAAGATTTCGCAAGAGATCCTAGAAATGTGCTCATTGGGTTGGCAACTGATGGGTTCTCGCCATTCAACACAAATACGTCGTCATACTCATGCTGGCCAGTTTTTGCGATCCCATACAATCTTCCCTCAGCGTTATGCATGAAAGATGAGTATATTTTCCTCACCCTTGTTATACCGGGACTTGAACATCCTGGAAAGCATCTAAATATGTTCCTCCAACCATTGATAGAAGAATTAAAACAGCTGTGGGATGGTGTCAGGACATATGACATTAACAAAAAAGAGTACTTCAATATGCGTGCAGCATACCTTTGGTCCATCCATGACTTTCTAGCATACGGGATGTTCTCAGGATGGAGTACACACGGTCGACTATGTTATCCTCTATGCATGGGTGATTCAGATGCATTTCGCTTGAACCACGGTGGCAAATTCTGCTTCTTGATTGTCATCGGCGTTTCACTATCGCCAATCATGCATTTAGGACGCAGAGCGATGCATTTCGAAAAGATACGGTCATAACTAAGGGTCCACCTAGGCTTTTGACGGCATATGAAATAGTTTAATGGCATAATAAATTAGTCATTACAGAGGATGGATACAAAGATTTTAAGAAGACACATCATTGGACTCACATATCCTTCATTTGGAGCCTCCCTTATGTTATCGACCTAATTCACCGGCACAATGTTGATGTTATGCATCAAGAACATAATGTTTCATAAAGTATTGTCAGCACAGTCTTGGACTATAAAGAGAACAAAAGACAACATGAAGGCTCGTAAAGATATGGCTGACATATGTGCTCGACCTACCCTTGAATTACTACAGGATCAAGATGGACGCACAGGGAAGCCACGAGCTGCAAACTAACTTAAACCAGCTGAAAAAAAGGAGGTTCTCTTATGGCTAAAGACGATGAATACACAGAAGCTGAAATAGACAATACTGTCCACGAGGCCTACCAAGAATGCCACACTCAGTCGAAGTAGAAGCTAAAGTGTGTCTTGATGAAATAATTGGTGACCCACTGATATTATTGTTGATAAAGTTCCACGCAAAATGCGTAACAAGAAACAATCCGTTGTGCCATCAATGTTTCACCTGTTGTTTGCAAAACAAGGCGACGCTCTGCTATACAAAAAGTTTCTAATGAACTTCCACACCTTGATGCCTTCTAACCAGTAATAACTTGTCTACCTAATTAGTTATTTTCTTGTCAATTTAATTATGTTTTTATCCATTTAATTATTGTGTTGTCTATCTAATTATGTTCTTTGTCCATTTAGTCATTTTATTGTCCTTTTTAATTATGTTTCTATCTATTTAATTATTGTGTTGTCTATCTAATTATGTTCTTGTCTATTTTTTCAAATAGGATGTTTTCACATCATAATAAAGGGAAGGGAACGGAAGATGGTTCTTCGAAAGGACAAGGAAGATAAGTCTCTTCATCTTCGAAGAGCTCAAGGGCAGCAGGTTTAGTTACTTCTCTCTTCAGGGGCAGCAGTTCTCAGCAAAGCCACCGAAGAGAGTTGGAAAATTGCCTTCAGCAAGTTCGCTTGGAGACTTCTCCTCTAGAATATGCAGAAATGGAGGCCGCTGAAGAGGTACAAAATACTCAACAGGGAGGAGTTGGTGAGGTGGGAGGTGAGTTAGAGGGAGAGGAGGGAGAGGAGGGAGAGGATGGTGAAGAGGGGGGTGAATTAGAGGGAGAGGATGGTGAAGGGGGAGAGGATGGTGAAGAGGGGGGTGAATTAGAGGGAGAGGATAGTGAAGGGGGAGAGGATGGTGAAGAGGGAGATGATGTTGTTGTACCTTCCTTCAGGTAATTAGTGATGTCTTTTTTGTCTAAAATGGTGTTTTCATATATTTAATATTTTACTAACTGTTTTGTGTTTGTCCTTTTTAGGTATAGGTCTACTAACCTGATGAGCACATCAGTTAGTAACCCTCAGTCACGGAGAGTGATCATTCCCATGGTGATTGGTGAGTTGAAGCAATAAGAGAATTTTCAATGTATTTTATATCTTTTCATGTTGTATATGTGCATTTTGTGTCTTTCAATTTTGCAGGCAATGGGAGGATCTTGCTTGGATGGGAAAGAATAGGCTGACGCTTGTGAACAACCAATTGGGGAATCTTCTTCAGTACCACTATCCAGGAATGGTAGTGGTACAAGGTGTTTCTCAACGGGCTATAAAGTGGGCACACTATAAGTTGGCTATAGATGGCCAACATGGCACTGTTTCACACAGGGTCTGGATTGACTTCTGGGTAAAATAAATATATACTCTTCCATCAATATAAACTCATGCATTCGTTGTTTACGTTCTTTGTTAATTGCAAAATCATGGTTATTATAGATACCATTTGTCAAAAGGACAGGAGAGGGCATTAGAGGCCAAGGCCAATTATGTGTTTGACAAAGCTGCTGCGAAGGTGGTAACTCTTCATTTTTCGTCATACCTCCGCATGGTCAGCCATATGTATTATTGTACTAACTTTGCACTATTCTCTGTATTACTTGAAGGTTGTGAAGGACATGATATCCAATGCGCGTATCTCGGCTGTGTGCTTGTACTATAAGCGGGTTAAGAATGAAAACATGAACAGAAAGTTAGGAGCTTCAACAATATACCTTCGAGCTGATGAATAGCTCCAGGTGGATATCCCTTGGCTTAGAAAGTGCCCTAATGTTTGGCTGGCACTTTGTGCATACTGGGTGTCCCCTCGATTTGTGGAGCAGTCAGCGAAGAAAAGGACAAACAGGAATGCGGGCCCAAGAACAACCCATCGATACGGCGCCGACGGACACCTTCGTTTAGCTAAAAGGATGGTATGAATGGTTTAATTGATTCCTTATTATAGTTTTCTTGTTATGCTACTAATTAAAATATATATTACCGTGTGCAACGCAGCAAGCTGAAAGTGGAAATGCGCCAAGTGGAATCGACACATATATCCGAGGCTACTTTGGAGACAATGCAGAATAACCAGATGTACTCTGTAGTCAGACAGCGACACAAAACTTAGTAATATAGAACTACACGCCTTCAAATAAAATTTTTCCAAATTTTCCACTAATGTTTGCAATTTTTTGCAGGCTCGGTATGGAGAGGAAATGGTGGCCCGTCATGGAGAAGACTGTAATTGGAGGCAACGACCAGTGGACCCAATGGTGTTGTACTCGAGCGGTGGTGGCAGAAAGCATAGGAGGTTTCCCATGATCAACGGGGTGGTGGATTTAAGCCAAGCCTTAGCCGAGGCAAGGTCGTCTCATTCCTCACAATGCAGTTGGAGCAGTTCTCGGAGCTCGCGGGAGGTACAGCTGGAGCAGCAGTTGAGCCAACAACAGGAGTATCTGAAGTACGTGATGGAATATCAGACATATCAGCGAGAGCACTTCGAAGTAAGTAAAATTGATCTCTAATAAATGCCTTTCTTGCAATTGGATGACAATTTAGTATGAAAATTGCACTATTTGGCTTCCTACCTTGATAATTGGATAGTTGGAGCAGTTCCATATTGCTTAAATTTGTGTGAAATAGTTTATTTGTCGTTATTATATGTTTCTTATGCATTGGATGTCAATTTAGGCTAGGTAGCTCGATAATCAAAGAAGATAAATGCATATGGCCCAAATTTGTGTGTATTAGCTCTTTTGTCACTATTGAATGCTAATTTAGGACCAAAGTTGCATTATTAAGCTAGATAGCTTGATAATTGGAGATGAAAAGTGCATATGGCTCAAATTTGTGTGAATTACCTTATTTTTCGCTATTAAATGCTTGTCTTGCATTGGATACCAATTTAGAAATAAAATGACATTGTTTTCCTCGCTAACTCAATAATTGGATAATGCAAGTACATATAGTTAAAATTTTAATGAAATAGCTCAAAATTAATACATCTTCCATGTTCTTTTTACTATAGGCAACTCTCAGTTTGGGCCAAATATTCAATTGCCTACATTTCGGCCTCCGCCTCCTCCGCCTGGCTTTTTATTTCAAGAGACACAGCAGGTAATAAATTTACACCTGTATAATAAAATTTACATCCTTCTATTTGCGCTGCTCAAGGTCGGACTAGAGGAAACAATGACACTTCTTCTTCGGATACGCCTTCGGTTAACTGGTTTGTCAACTTGGGATGCGCCGATGTGGCAGGCAGCGGACATGGGTCCCACTCACCTGCTAGTTAGAAGATCCATTGTATACCTTCTTGGATAACTTATTGATGCACTATATTATGTCAATGTAGAAGTTGAGTTGGATGACTTGATATTAAACTGGTGCATTCCGGTGTGTGATGTTGTATGGACTTAATTATGTATTATTTGTATCTATGTAATATTGTAATGTTACGGATCTTGTGTTGGATGATATTTAATGTTGGATAAAAGTTTGTGATGATATGAACATCTGTGAATTTTTTTGTGAACTTTCAGTGATTTTCTGGGAATAATACAACACCCTATTTTTTAAAAAAACAATATATTTTCATCGGCTTTGGCCGACGAAATTAATTGGCACGTTAGCCAAAGGCGACCCAGCCACTGTTTTTTTCTACTGACGTGGCAGATAATTTCATCGGCCAAAGCCGACAAAATTATGTGCCACGTCAGCCCAACCCGACACCTTTGCTAACTTCCTTTTTGCTGACGTGGCAGATAATTTCTTCCGTCAAAAACTGAAGAAATTATCTGCCACCTCAGCCGTCCGTCGGTCCGCAGATTATCGGTTTTTTAATTCCGTCGGCCTGCAAAACCAACGAAAATAAATTAATTTCATCGGCTACCGACGAAAAGCTATTTATTTTCGTCTAGCATATTTCGTCGGGCTAATTTCGTCGGCAAACCGATGAAATTACATTATTTTCGTCAGATTGACCCTTATTTTTGTCGGTTTCAGGCCGATGAAATTAAGTCGGATTCTTGTAGTGGTGGGCCCATGTGTGGACTAGCGAGGAAGTTCAAGGATGCTTTCAGAGGAATATGGGATGAATATTCCTTAGTGGGAGCATGTTAGCTAGTGTGTGCGTAGTAAACCACTCATCCTTAGGTCAAGGGTGGAAATGAGTCCTAGCGTTTGGGGGTCCCATTCTCGAGGCCATATAAGGAAGGGTAGAGTAACCCTTCATGGTATTTTCTTGAGGTGAAAATTTCAAAACTTGTGAGAGTGAGTTGGGAGAGAAGGGTGGTATCCGAAGAGATACTTGTGGCCGCCAGGAGTGGCTTGTAATCTTCCCAACACTGTATGCAATGAAATGATCTTTCTCCATATGTTCTTTGTGTTGATTTGCTCTTCATTTTGCTATTCACAAGTTACCTTTTGGAGCTGATTTCAAGTGATTTCTTGCATGTTCTTGCATCTGATCTTACTCTCTAGGATAGGGCTCTTTCTAGGCATCGTTTCCCACCATTCGGGGGTCCTTAGAGACGCGGTCTTGATCGGTTTCCATCATAATTCACCAAGTGATTCAGGAAATATTCATGAGGAGTGAATGTCATCTTTAGCCTTGTTCTTGTTCTTGCTGGTTCACGATGCCTTGAGGTTGCTAATATGAATTGAGACACCATTTGCAACCAGTGTTAGCCTAAACGCTACACGGTACACGGTCGGCAGAGTCTCGTGTAGCGTGTAGACCGTGTACACGCCGTGTACACGGGATTACACGGATTACACGTTTTTGTACTTTTTAATTAAAATATAAATAAAAAAACATGTATATGCCTAGAAAACTATACTAACAAGTGGCATAGATGAATAATATATTTCCAAGATTACACGTGCATTGTAGATTTGTAGTTCACATATAAAAAAATGATTCCAAGTAGTGCAAGTATGCAACAAATGTATCCTCAAGCTGTATGTCACACCTCCTATAGCCTAGACGCCACGCTACACGTTGAAAAACGCCGTGTACGCCGTTTTTTTGCCGTGTCGTGTAGGCCGACTAGGCCGTGTAATTCCGTGTAGCGTGTAATACACCGTTTATATGCTAAACAGCACAGTAACCCATCATGTACCGTGTACACGGCCATGTACACGGCCGTGTAGACCGTGTAGGCGAACACTGTTTGCAACCATGAGAGATGCTTGAGATCAAGCTCTTGGTAAGATGCTATTCCGTCCAGAAACTTTTCCTTGCGCATTAGGTTGTGTAGGATTTTTTTAGAAAAACATAGAAAAATCATTTTTGAATGGTTCAACTTGGAGAAAATGCATGACTCACATATATATCTGGGAGTCATGAGGTAAACACCGAGCCCCAAATATTTTGTTTAAGAATCTGAAAAATTGTGTTGAAAGATTTTTCCCGACTTTTTTGAAAGGCTTTTTGATCTCAAATTTGGAGGGTTGCTAGACACATGTAGATATGGGGCGAAAAATTCCCATGTTTTTTGAAAGCCCAAAAGGGACCAAACACCACTGTGTCTGGAGAACAAATTTTTGAAAGAGTTCTGTGTTGTTTGTCTAGCATTTTTTTGTCCTCGAGTTTTCATATTATCTCTATGTGGAACCTGAGTTTGAAATTTGAAAGGAAACATCATGACTCCCCATCTGGGTATAGAAAAAAGTTCAAATTTTTTTAGAGAATTCTAAGGGTAGTAAGCACCCTCTTGGACCGAGACAAAATTGTGAAGAAATTTGGTGTTGCTTTTTTTTTAAAAAAAGTAGCTTTAGGTGTTTTGGCGTAATCTCTTTTTGTGAAGCGTCTTTTGTGGTTTGAATATTGTCTTGGCTAGTTGCGCATATGGAAAGAGGTCACAAGGACATCACCTCTTTGCTTTGTACATGGTGAGACCTTTCACTACAGGAATCGCGCGAAATCTCGACGGCAAAAATTATTCTCGACGGCCAAACACAAGCCGTCGACAAAGACTAGGTAATCTCGACGGCCGAATTTGTGCCGTCGATAAAACTCCTGTAATCTCGACGAGCAACAAAAAGCCGTCGAGAATGAATCGTAGAGGCCCGCGCCCTCATATTTTTATGTTTTTCGCGAACGCGGGAACACTTTATCTCGACGGCTGGGACTAAGCCGTCGTGAATACTCTATGGGCTGGCCCATCAAAATGAATAAATCTAGACGGCCAGCATGTGGCCGTCGAGAATAGTTCATGCTGCACTGGTGGGCTAGCCCATTGAATTTTTTTATTTTGTAAATATTTTTCATAATTTGCAGAGTTGTTTATTTAGCAATTTAATTAAAAATAAACAAAAATTTAAAATAAAACCAAATTTTGGGAAAAATATATATGGTACAAGATGTTATTTTTTGACATACTTATTTTTGTATGTACAATTAATGTTAGGTTTAATATAAGGATATATATTTAAAACATAAAAATTGTATTTAAATTTTTTAAAATTGGAATATTTTGTTACATTCCAATGTAATGATCCATGTACAATGGTTTTCCGACTGAATGGTGCATTATTTGAAAATTACGATATCCCTGTGACCCGTATTTCATAAAACTATATAGAACGCTATCTAATACTCTACCCGATATGACCCGTTACATGGGCAACTCCATTTGCGTACATAAAAGAATTTTCTCGATGGTAAATCTTTATGTCGTATACAATATAAGCCATTACGAAGCACAAATGAATTTTTTAAAAATATTTTAAAAATAAAATAAGCTATGTTGACCACCGAAGGGGGGTGCTGCACTGGCCGTCGAGATAGACAACATTCTCGACGGCCAGAGAAAAAGCCGTCGCAAAACATGTCATTTGACGACGGTAGTCAACGAAAGCCGTCGAGATAGGGTTTTCCTGACGGCCGCGGATAACAAGCCGTCGAGATCGGCCAAGCCAGCAATCACTGGAGGGGGGCTTTATCTCGACGGCCACAGGCCGTCGAGAAAAACATTACCCTAGGCCACATCACCGGGTAGAGTCATTCTCGATGGCCCCTAGCTGTCGATATAGAGGCAAACCTGTCACGTGTTGACACGTGGCAACATGTTGACTGGGCGCTGACTGCCTGATAAAATCTCGACGGCTATAGGCCGTCGAGAAAGGTGGCAACCAACGGTCACACAGCGAAGGCAAGCTTTCTCGATGGCTTAATGCCGTCGATATAGAGCAGGTGAGACACGTGGAGGACTGTGATTGCGGATTTATTATGCGCTCTCTATCTCGACGGCTTCCGGCCGTCGACAATGGTCTTTATACTGCCGTCCTCTCTGGCACTTAGCCATTTTTCGCTTGTGTTGCCCAAGTCCCGCGCCCGCCGCCGTCCCCGCCGTTCGCGCCGCCAGGCCACTGCTCGCCACGCACCGCACCGCCGCCGCCCCTTTTCTTTGCCGCGTGCCATTATATATTCATACGCCGCCGCCATACGCACCACGCCGTCGCCTGTCATTGGGTAACGCATTCGCAATTCAACTCTTTTTTATAGTGCATATCCTATCATTTGTAGTAACGAAATCAAATATATGTGCAGACCGGTCCAAGTGGTCACGCGGAGCTTGCGGGCAGCTCCTCGAGTCAGGTGGGGACTGCGGGTCCCTACACAGGTGTCCCAGCCGTGTACGGTAGCCATCCAGCCCCTCCAGACACCTATGTTGGGTAGGGCGGCTACTCAGTACAGACGGCACCACCGGGCACCTACGGGACCCAGCCAGCCTACGTCCCCACGCCCAACTACCCGAACGTCGAGCGTCCCTGGTTCCGTGATCCAGCGGTAAGTCTCCTATGCCAAATCAATACACTATCGCATTGTACATATATGTCAACTTACTAATTGAAAAATTTCGAAGGGTTCGAGTTCTGCGATGTTTACGCCTCCGTCCTTCGTGCCATCTCCTCAGGACGATGCGCAGCAGGGCGACGACGGCTCAGGGAACATGGCCGCCAACCTCATGGAGCGGCTTTTTCGACGCCACCACGGCAGCCATGATCGATGTTTGTTTTATTGTGTTCATGATGTTGATACTGTCATTACGATGTTTGTGAATGTTAATTAGATGTTCGTGAATGTGGATTTGATGTTTGTGATCTATGTGATGCGATGTTTGTGATATATCGAAATTGTCGGAGGTATGTGTATTTGTGAAATTGTGGGAAATTTGAATGCGGGACTTTTTTGGTTTGCGAGGTTGCGATGGCTATTTCTTTGAGTGCGATAGTAGCTGCAAAATTATTGTGATTTTTATAAATTTTTTTTTTTTTGCTGTTTTTCAAGTATTCTCAACGGCTAGATCCAGGCTGTCGAGGCAGCTTCCATGGCCCACGTGCCAGCTCAACCACCGCCGGGACCCGAGGAGAGTCTATCTCGACGGCCGTCAGCCGTCGTGAATAACGTCCATGGCCCACCTGCCAGAGCCGTTCTTTCCTGCGGAGGCAATCTCGACGGCTATTGGCCGTCGTGACTAACTAGTGGGCTGGGCCGCGCAACGGCCTGCTTAAGAATAATCTCGACGGCCTCAAGCCGTCGAGAACGTCTCCACCGTCACGTTGTGCCTGCCCAGTTCATGTATCTCGACGGCTTAACGTAATCACGACGGCTTAGCCGTCGAGAAAGACTGTCTGTCTCGACCGTGCTTTCTCGACAGCCAAATCTCGACGGCTGGCCGTCGAGATGGATCTGTCTCGACGGTTTTCCTGTCTTAGCCGTCAAGAATTTCAGCGATTCGCGTGGTGTTTGCGTTTTGATCTTCGCATGGTGAGGCTTGTCGTGAAGAGGGCTTATTCTTTCAAAAAAAGCGTAAAATCATGGTGTCGATTCAACTCCTCTTCTAGCCGCCTAGCTCGATCTTTCAGTAATCTAACATGAAGAAGAGATGCCGATCAGATATGGAGTTTGCATCTACCTAAGAGCTGTTTCAAGAAAAATTATTTCGTATAACCGGATCACGGTGAGAGCAGGCTAGCTCAGCTTATAAAACCTGAGATTCAACAATCTGGTTCCATCGAGGAGTTCAACGAAATATATTGGATGAATGAAATGCTCGAAGATTTTGGCCAGCAGCTTGAAATTTTTTATGGTACGGTGAAGAGTCGTCCATCCCACTAGCAGACCGATTCATTAGTCTTCTATCGATGCTCAAAAGCCATTGGATAAGAAGACCGACGTGTCAGTCCTGGATGCTGTTGCACTTGCACATCATATTCCCGACTAAGTCAAAAAACAATTTCTCATTTCGTTGTTACGATGAGTTGTTAAAATTAATTTGCAATCTCCTCTCTAAAGAGCAAAAGATGCCACCAAGTTGGTACAAATTAAGGAAGCATGTGTGTGAAAATATATTAGGATTGGTATTATTATAACTTTGATTAGAGGCCTTCTTCATGTTTGGTATTTACTATTCATAGTCCTCAGTCCTCACAATATAAGTTGACTATGCATTAAATGCTTTCCAAATTATCAACGAAATCAATATTTTAATTTTCAAACTAAAGAACTTTTGCATAGTTCATATTGCAAATTTCAAATTAAGAAAAGCAATATGAATGACCTGATTTTTTTTCTAAAAGTTAAAGTTTTTTTTTGTGCAAAAGGACTATGTGGACCGAGTTGGTTTTAACACGAATCTTGAATTTATGTATCAGTGATGCTTTAATATGTTGCCCCTGCTGCCCCTAGTTCGTGAACGTTCTTAGGAATTATTATTTTTTATATTTTTAAATTCTCAAATAACAGAAATCATTTTTGGTTTTCATATCTAAAACAGATGAGTTAAAAAATTTACCTAAAGAATCATCTCCTCCACCACCGACGCCGGGAAGCCGCTAGGCCTCAGTGCTTTGTCTCCCCCACCACCTGATGAGGACATCCTCCACTAATACCCGCTGGCAAAGACGCAATGGCCCAGTTGTAGTCGGGCGGCGACCGTGGAGCCTTTGAATAGTACCACCTTGCTTAACTTGGGAGGAGGAAGCTATCTTAAAAGGGAGAGCCACCATTTCTCCATTGGACTAGTCTTTTGGGGCAATTGGGCCTTTCCCCGAGTGGGTGTGCTGAGGAACTGTTGGGGTCCGGGCAACCTTAATTTGTTGGGCCTCGGCCAATCCAACCTAGGCCGAATGTATCACCACCACCGCCGCTGAGAAGCGGTCGCGCCGCCGAGAAGCCGCCGGGCCGCCTCAGTACATCTCCCCCACCGCCGACGCCAAGAAGCCGCCGTGTCGCCTTCCCCTACCTTCCCCTACTGCGGCCAAGCGAACACCGCCGCAACACCATCTCCTCCATGCTACGAGCACCGCCAACCTCCTGCACGCCGTCAGTCCTGCCTCCCTCGCCATCGTGCCAACCCCCTCGCCGGAGCCACTGCCCGCCTCTCGCCGTTGTCGCCCCACGCCAGGGGGGCGGGCTACCGGCAGTAGAGATCGGGGGGAGAGAGGGAGAAGGAGGAAGAAGAAGAAGATGAGAGAGGCTGACATGTGGGTCCCACATGTCAGACCGTATTTCTTAATGTATTTCTCATGTATTTTGTCCAAAATTCGATCTCAGCTCAAATAATGGCATATGTGCACGCTTCTTCTGTTTATAATGACGTCCGTGTCAAAAGCGACTCTACAATGGCATTTATATTGAAAGGAGACTTTATTGTGGCATGTATGCTTTTTACCCTTTTTAAAACTATTATACCATATTACTGTAACCAGCCAATCAAATTTTTGTGACTAACCTATTGGGTTTTGCATCTCTAAAAGAAATGAGTTTAAAAAATTTGCCTCAATGTCACGTAACTAACTCTTTCTCCACTTCTCGCCTCCCCCTCCTCTCCCTCTCCCTTCCCTCCTCTCCCTCTCCCTCTCCCTCTCCTTCTCTCCCTTCCCTCCCCTTGATACATCTGGCCCAGGAGGGGTTGGCCGAGGCCCAGCAAATTAAGGCCGCCCGGACCCCAACAGTTCCTCAGCACACCCTCTCGGGGAAAGGCCCAATTGCCCTAAAAGACTAGTCCAGTGGGGAAGGGTGGCTCTCCCTTTTAAGGTGGCTTCCTCCTCCCAAGTTAAGCAAGGTGGTATCATTCAGAGGCTCCACGGTCGCCGCCCGACTACAACTGGACCAACTGGGCCGTTGCGTCTTTGCCAGCGGGTATTGGTGGAGGATGTCCTCATCATTCCCACCCCGTTAAAGTGGGCCCAAGCTCTGATACCAAATGATACATCTGGCCTAGGTGGGATTGGCCGAGGCCCAACAAATTAAGGTTGCCTGGACCCCAACAGTTCCTCAGCACATACCCACTCGGGGAAAGGCCCAATTGCTCCAAAAGACTAGTCCAATGGGGAAAGGGTGGCTCTCCCTTTTAAGATAGCTTCCTCCTCCCAAGTTAAGCAAGATGGTATTATTCAAAGGCTCCATGGTCGCCGTCCGACTACAACTGGGCAAACTGGGCCATTGCGTCTTTGCCAGCGGGTATTGGTGGAGGATGTCCTCATCACCCCTCTCTTTTTCCTTGCGAGTGTGCCGTGGGGTGCAAATGAGCTAGGTGCCACCCCGCCTCGCCTTGCCAGCGTGTTCCTTTATATGGTGCCTTGACTAGCCGTTTCAAACGGCGGTTCAATCCCACACAAATGAACCGCCGTTTCAAATGATAGATTTTTAATGAACCATTAGTTGAAATGACGGGTAATGCCGCCAATCCCAACGGTCGCGGATCACCAGCTGTTGCGCCGCCCATTATTATCCCGCCAAATAGGACGACAAATCATATAAGCCGCTGTTTGGCACGGCGGGATGCACCTATTTCTGTTATTTCCTAAAACAGAAAATTATTGGGATTGACTCCCTCACAGGTGACTAGATCCTTATAGGGCTGCCCAGGTGATTTTCTGTACCGTTGGATTGAAATCCAACGGATCAGATCTCCTCCTCACTCTCTTTTCTCCCACTCCTCCCCGCGTCGCTCCCGCATCTCACTCTCTCTCTCCCGGTCTCGCCCACGAATGCGCCCCTCCTCCACCCCCGCCGTCGGATGCTCCGTCCCCAACTCCTTCCTGCCGCCCTGCCCCCAAGCCCTCCCTAACCCGACCGGCATCTTCACCCCCGCCATCGCCGCCCCAATCGCCTTCGCCCCTTCCCATGGCTCCGGTGGCACTGATGCTGCTGCCGCCTTCCCCTCACTCCATCCCCAGCCACCCCTCTAAGCCCTCCCCAACCCTGAACACTAACCTGGCATAGTGGTTGCTGCGCACAAAGAGGAAGACGGCACGGCGATCACCGGCGAGGAGGAAGACGGCGGCCGCAGGTGCTCTCCCCTTCTCTCTCACCCCCCCCCCCCCCCACACACACACCCAAATTGCCTGCGTCGGTCTACAAGGGAGGCAGTCGTCTGGGCGAGTGAACTGTCGCCTAGGTGGCTAACAGTGAGTGATGAGGACATCCTCCACCAATACCGCTAGCAAAGACACAACGGCCCAGTTGGCCCAGTTGTAGTCGGGCGGCGACCGTGGAGCCTCTGAATAATCTCACCTCGCTTAACTTGGGAGGAGGAAGCCACCTTAAAAGGGTGAGCCACCCTTTCCCCATTGGACCAGTCTTTTGGGCCAATTGGGCTTTTTCCCAAGTGGGTGTGCTGAGGAACTGTTGGGGTCCGGGCAACCTTAATTTGTTGGGCCTCGGCCAACACTACCTGGACCGGATGTATCATTTGGTATCAGAGCTAGGGCCCATTTTAAGGGGGTGGGAATGATGAGGACATCCTCCACCAATACTCGCTGGCAAAGACACAATGGCCCAGTTGTAGTCGGGCGGCAACCATGGAGTCTTTGAATAATACCACCTTGCTTAACTTGGGAGGAGGAAGCTATCTTAAAAGGGAAAGCCACCCTTTCCCCATTGGACTAGTCTTTTGGGGCAATTGGGCCTTTCCCTGAGTGCGTGTGCTGAGGAACTGTTGGGGTCCGGGCAACCTTAATTTGTTAGGCCTCGGCCAATTCCACCTAGACCGGATGTATCAGTGAGCAAATCCGAAAATTATTTCTGTTATTTCGATATTTTTTTAAAAAATTAATAAAATATTCAACGTTCCTACCTCTCATCAACCACGGGCTGCGCCCGAAGGCCCATCTCGGCCTATTTGTATCGGCCTCAAACTAATGGGCCTAATTAACAGGCAACTTCGCAACACCTTCTTCCGCACGCGAATGCGGACAGCGCCCTGCCGTCTGCCGCTTCCCGCACGCTCGCCTCTGCTCCGCGCGCAGCCTCGCACTTGTTTGCCAAGAACCAAGCAACCAACGAGATCGAGATGCAGATCGAGGCAGAGATGCCGCCCGTGGTGCGCACGAGGAGCGTCTCCGCCGTGGCGCTCCCTGGCGGCGCCGCGCTCCCTCCGCCCGGCCGTCGCGTGCCGCTCTCCCCCTTTGACGCGTACTGGGCCGCGCTGCCCCCTGTCCGCCGCGTCTTCCTCTTCCGCCGCTCGCCGCCCTGCGCCCCGTTCCGGGACATCTCCCGCGCGCTCAGATACTCCCTCGGGACCGTGCTCCGGGACTTCCACCCCTTCGCCGGCGCGCTCACCTACTCGCCGGAGTCGCACGCACTCTCCATCGTCCTCCCCGGGGAAGAGGGCGCCGCCTGCGGCGTCTCGTTCGTCGAGGCCGAGACGGATCTCGACTTCGAGAAGCTCGTTGAGGAGGCCGCGGAGCACGACGAAGACGCGCTCCGGCGGCTTGTCCCGGACATCCGGCGGGTCGAGCTACCGGCGCCGGTGATGGCGGCTCAGGTACGTTCTTCCATAGCTCTCACCGATTGGTACAGATCTCATCGTCGTGCTGCGTTCGTGAGCAGGTCACGGAGTTTGTCGGAGGTGGCGGCGGGGGCGTAGCAGTGGGGGTGGCCGTGCACCATGTGGCGGCGGATGGGCGCGGCCTGTGGCGGTTCTTCGAGATGTGGGCCGCGGCAGCAGCCGCCGCCGCCGGTGTTGGAGAGCGCATAACGCCGGCGGCTGGGCCGTCGCCGCTGCACGACCGGAGGCTGGTGCGATTCGACGGGGACGACGAGTTGGCCAGGTTGTTCTTGCGACAACTCGTGCCGGACTTGCCCAGGGTAAGCTCAAGCTTTAACCGTCTCCACAAGTTTTAAATTCTAATCACATCCGAAATGTCATTAGAACCAATTTACAGTGATCAAATGAAATGAAAGTTCTACTGGTATAAGCGATAAACGATATGTGCACGAAGTCACGAACCCCCCGATAAACGATATTAGCGATATTTTTTTAGCAAAACATAATGGAAATTCAAACAAAGTTCTGTTCAAGATAACACAAAATTATCAGGCCCCAGTTTGTATTGGATGATCGCCGTTGAAACATTAGAAATCACACCTTTTAATGAAAAATTCATGTATTCCAAACAATTTCGAAATTTCACGGTGCATACGGGATCTCTTTGCTAGTAATCATGGTTCAAGGTTTTTTTTTTAAAAAAAAAACACTCGTTTGAGACCGACAAAATCATCCATGACATTTCTCTGTCAATAGTCTAACTCAAAGTCGTTGTCTTCGGGATGCTGTGAAATGGAAAGTTTGATTATATATATATGAAGATAATACATATCTAGATGGAGGTGGCTGTCAGAATTTGCTAACTTGTGGCGATATTGTCGGATGGTGAACAGCCTGGATTCAACAAAAGTGGGCCTCCTGTGTTATTCTAAAACTAATAATCTCTTGATTAAAAGGTGAAACAAAAAACTGTCATGAAGTTATACATCCATGCCATGAGCTATGTACATAAATACACGGTAGCGTAGCATTATAAGACTAAGGGTATGTTTGGTTGTTTGTATCAGGTTGAACCTGTATGAAATGGTACAAGTTGAATGGAATGGTTCCGTACGGTATGATTCAAGTGAGATGTTTGGTTGGTCGAACAGGATCATGAAAGATTTTGTTTGGTTCTCGTATGTAATGATGTATAATGGCTCAAATATTCAAATACAATCAAATAACACTGTCGGGGATTAGATCACGGCCCATTGCCATGGCCCAATACCGCGGCCCATTCAACAAACCTTACTAGGGCCCAAGCCTCCCGGAAGGTTCTATCAGTCCGTGTGCATCCCGCCGAATAGCCTCTTGGTCGGCACGGTGCGAACGGCCTAGGATTAAATGTTTGAGTCTTACTCGAACAAGAGTTCTGTGACTACGTGAAGACCCTGGACGTGGTTTCCGGATTGGATTAGAGCCGTGATCCCCAAGACTAGGAGTATGCCTTATCTACCTCGGGATATATTTGGCATGTCTCGAGTTCGCTGCGATCTCATAGTTAGCCCGCCCGATATTCCTCGGAGGTCGGTTTGCTCAAGACTATATAAACAGGCCCCTATGGCGTTTAGAGGACTCAGGCATTGAGTTTTACATCTTAGCATCTAGCTTAGGCTCTCGCACTTGATCTTCGTGATTATTGCTTCCTCAGACACCATAATCTCGCCGAGACTTGTTCGTCTCGCCGAGCCATCTCTTGTATTCATCTCGATATATAAGAAATTTGGACGTAGGGCTATTATCTCCCGAGAGGCTCGAACCAGATAAAACCACCGCCTCCCTGCTTTCGTTGTTGTTCGTGGTTGTTCGGCGTGTCTCTATCTTCTTTAAAGAACCTTAGCGACTTGAGATCGATATTCAACCGCCGACAATTTGGCGCCGTCCGTGGGGACACGCAGACGAGTATGTCGAACTCCGTCCGATCTGTAGATACTTCCCGAGGGCTACGACTCGGCGACGGGATGTCTCATCCCCGTCGATTCAGACGTCTGTTCGGTCTCGAACGCTGTCAAGATCCGAGGCGATGTCTCCGCCACATGGCGTAGATAGCCTCAGATCGCACTCCGTCATCGGCATTTACTCACGGAACCGATGATCTTTACGACGGTTTAGATTTGTCGATTCCAAGGCTATGTCGGTAGATTCCACTGTGGAGACACCGGCGATGACACCGCCTAGCATACCTTCGCATGGCCCTCGCAGCGTTAATATGGCCGATGTAGGAACCTCGAGGATCCGCGACGGCCTGGCGGCTGTTGAGGTCGGGCAGATTAACTCGCTCGGCATCAAGACGAGGTCGCAGCAGTCGCCAGGAGCAAGACGCCATTCGCCGCACCTCGACGATTCCATCAATCGGACCTTAGCACGGTTTCGCGACGATTGTAAGCGGCAGCGTCGTGACCCACCTCGCGTCTTGCGGCGCTAAGTCTCCGGTGAAGCTTCCTGCTCGGGTCAATTTCGCGTGGATCGGACTCAGGCGCGAACGCGGATGGTTCGTGGATCCCGTGACCCATAGATCAAAGTCGGGAACGGTTGAAGCTATAGCAACGGTCCTTAGATCCACAAATCATGCCGATCTCGCCAAGATGGGCGTCTTTGCTGCGACTAACCTAGAGCGACCGGTCAAGGCCTAAAGTCTCTAGGAGAAGTCAACAACTCCTCAGCGGCGCAGCACCAAGCCGCCGGAATGATTCGGACGACTCGATCGATCGCGTGACCCCGCCACCATCGAATGATCATCGCCCATGAGCAAAGCTACCGTGGTCGCCGCCGCCGCCAAGTCCTCGTAGTCATCGCGACCACGGGGGCAAGCGCGACGCGATGATCACGGACGGTCCCCTCGTGAGGAGCGTCGTCGCCACCACGAGGAAGGGCGTGGTGGATTGTCCCGAGAGAGTTTCTCCAGCCGAGTCATCCCATTCAGCAGAGTTCCCCCCGCAATAAGACCAACGCCTTCTCAAGACTAGGTTCTGCCGGGAAGGTGGCCGATCATATGCTCTGGTCTGCAGGCTTTCTCCGACGAAGCCGGCTGTCCGGTGGCCCTCAAAATTCAAGCCGGTCACATGGAGAGGTACAATGGGACTCGTAACCCAGAGGAATTCCTTTCCATTCACGCCACGGCCATCATGGCGCGGGGTGACGAGCTTGTTATGGCCAATTACTTCCCGATCGTCCTTGAGGGTTTGCTCGGACGTGGTCGCTCAATCGCAAGAGGTTCCATCACCATGGAACCAGCTTTGTGACGCTCGATCGCTAATTTCAGAGTCATTACGTGCGTGCGGGCAAGGAGGATGATCGCACGGATGATCCGGATGAACGGGAGACCCTCCGCAACTTCGTGAAGCGTTTCATTAAGATCCGCAACACGATCCCGAACATCTCGGATGAATCATGTCCGCGCCTTCAAAAACGGAGTCCGCGACGAGCGCTCACCCAGATCTCAAATCAATGAGACCTGACCGCCAACGACTGCTCAAGGCGGCCGATCATATGCCAACGCGGCAGAAAGCTGCTCAAGACAAAAAGGCGTTCGACAAGGGCGAAATGCCCGCTTGACTGGTGTGGATGAGAAGAAGAAGAGCAAGAAGAATGTTCCCCGTGTCGGTGTAATAAATACCGAGGTACAAAGAGCCCGAGGAAGGCCGAGAGGCCCCACGCCACAAGCGGGCGAGCAAGGCCCCATGGCGTGGGCGAGCCCCTCAGAGGCCGGGAGGACGGTGAGGCGAGGGCCCCACGCGCCAAAGGGTGCGTGGCGAGCCCCTCTCAAGACCAGCGAGGGCCCCCTGCCAGGCGGGGCCAGGGCAGGGAGCATTGCGTATGAGTCTTGGGACGAAGGCCCCCGCCGCTGAAGGACGGCGCATTTAATGAGACACCACGCGGATAGACAGAGGAAGAAATGATTACGCTTCTGATGACCCTTGCAGTCCGAGCGGCATGCCATTGTGGGCGCAGAAGAATTGACAGCAGAGAGAAGGTTTGCTTGAGGAGGCCGCCTGTCGGGAGGAGCAGGTGGCCCCACCCAGACTCACCGGTGTGACTATGCGGGTCGAGGCCACTTGCGGGCGCGAGGCGAGAGCCGCAAGGGCGTGGGCGTGACATGTTTTCGTCTCTTCTGTCGTGTCTTGTCGATTATCGAGAGCCTTGATCGCTTACTACTCCTCGGCTCTCCGCCATGACCCAAAGCTTGTATAAAAGGAGGGAGAGAAGGAGGAGAGGCATCTGAACACACACATCCTGAAGCGTGGTTGCTCATGCATTCGAGGCACTCTGTAAACACATTCCCATTCAACCACAATCGAAAAGAGCTAAGGCTCGGCAGAGTAGGACTATTACCCGCGAGGGGTCCGAACTCGAGTAAATCATGAAGTCGCCTTGTTGTGCCCGATGCTCAAATCGGATCGAGCTTGATCGAGTTGGCTAGCGACTAGAAATCGACCAGGTGTGATCCGCAGTGGTTGAGCGGAGAACACGCCGTCACCGTGACAAGATGTCCTGAAGAAGAAGAACAAAGGTGATGCGAACAATACCGTCGCAGTATGGATCGCGACCTCCTCTCAAGGCAGGCGAAGAAGCCCAACAAAACTACAAGGGCAAAAAGCACGCCGTGGAGGCGGACAAGGCAAGAAAGGTCCGAGCGACCGATTTTGCAAGTTCCACCAAAGACTACGGGCACGATATACGCCATGTAGAATTTGGGCGCAAAGCTCAAGATTTCTACAACGGCAAGGGCCCAATGCCCACCCCGCCCGAACAAGGTGATGCCGTGAAGGCTAAGCGCCAAACCGACGATGGTGATCGGGAAGATGATGATGAATATCAAGAGCACGCGTGAACCATATCGCCGTCATTTTGACGGCTCCTCGCTTACACCTCTCGGCGCAGCCTCAAGGATGCCGCCGGGAGGTCCATTAACGTCGAAAAGGCAAAACCTCACTGAATCGATGAAGTGGACCGAGGTCCCCATCTCCTTCTCTCGGGAGGATTGCCCCATCGATGACCAAGCCTCGGCGGCTCCCATCGGTGGTCGCCCACCATCGAGAACGTGAGAGTTGGCCGTGTCTTAGTGGACGGCGGGGCGCTTTGGACTTGCTTTACGCTAAAGTCTTGGACGAGATGCAAATTCCTCGCTCCAAGTCAAGGAAGTCGTTATGCCCTTCTACGGAATTGTTCCGGAGAAGCATCAAGCCGTTAGGCGGTGTTGTCCCGCTCGTCACCTTCGCAACCCAAGCAACTTCCGGACAGAGTTGATCACTTTTGACGTGGTCGACTTCCGTCGGCAGATAACGCAATCTTGGGCGAGCCATCTCTCGGTAAGTTTATGGTCAGATCCCACCACGCTTACCATTGCTTGAAGATACCGGGTCCTAACGGTGTGATCACGGTCAAGGGCAACTACAAAGCTGCCTTTGGATTGCGACGGCGATCCCTCGCCTCGTCGACCAACTTCCGCCAGCTGATCTCAAGTTCCGCAGACCAAGTGCAGACGCCTAGGGTCTCCCTTCACCTGGGGAGAAACCAAGGAAGTTCATTGTCGTTTGACGATACTTCCAAGATAGTTCATTTGGGGCCAATCTAGACCCCAAATAGGAAAGCGAGCTCATTGCCTTCCTCCGAAGCTAATGCAGATGTATTCGCTGGGAACCATCGACATGCCCGAGTCCTAAGGAGGTGATCGAGCACAAACCGGTTGTCCGACCGACAAAAAGCACATTCGCGAAGCTTCGCCGCTGAATTCAAACAGGATCATCAAAGATCGACAGCAAGCAAACCGCCGCCATTGGTTCATCCGCGAGGTTGATCACACCGAGTGGTTAGCCAACCCCGTCATTGTAAAGAAGAAAGGCGGCAAGTGGAGGATGTGTGTTGATCACACGATCTGAACGCCGCTTGTCCTAAGGACAATTTCATTGCCTCAGATTGATCACCGGTCGATGCGATCATGACGCCTTGACTTCTGAGTTTTTAGATGCTTACTCGGTTACCACCAAATAAGCATCTCCCGAGGATGAAGAGAAGGCGCCTTCATCACCCCTTTTCGCACTTTCGCTATATCGACCATGTCTTTCGGTCTGCACAAGTAATGTTGGTGTTAACGTTCCGGTAACTTAATGGAGAAGACCTTCCCGAGCAATATGGAAAAAACTCGGAGGTCTATGTCGATTTACATAGTTGTAAAGAGCAAGTATGCTCCAGATCATGTAAAAGACACGGCAGAGACTTTTCAGTAATCTCACCGCATCGAATAAAATTAAATCCAGAGAAGTGTACCTTTGGTGTTCGATCCGAATGTTGCTCTGTTATGTCATTGGCTCGCAAGGTATTTCATCAACCCTGAAAAAATCGAGGCCATTGAAAATATGCGTGCTCCAACTACCATAAAGGAAGTACAAAGCCTCATGGGCGGATGGTCGCTCTAAGGTGTTTATTTCCGTCAAAGCGAACGCTGGCCGCCCTTCTTTAAGGCCTGCGCAAGCACAATGGTTTCAGTGGGACGAAGAAGTCGATAGATCCTTCCGGGATCCAAGCGATACTGCCCAATCCTCCCGTCTTGACTACCCAGCGGCATGGCGGCGGCTCTCTTTGTACCTAGGTTGCACGCCACAAGCGGTGGCGCGGTCTTGGCGGTCGAAAGGGAAAGCATCTGACGACCAATCTATTACGTGAGCGAGGTACTTCATGGATCAAAGGAGCATTACCACGAGGTCCGTGGCTACTCTATGCCTTGCTCATGTCCTCCAGAAGCTTCGCCACTACTTCCAAAGCATCAAATCTGGTCCCGACCACGTTCCCTCGGGAGAAATCCTACGGAACAAGGAATCTAGCGGACGTATAGCTAAGTGGGCAATGGAACTAGCGAGTTTGATCATTATTTGTTGCCCGAATCGCTATTAAGTCACGTGTCCTAAATGACTTTGTCATTGAATGGACTTGTTCGCCCAAATCGAGGAGCTCCCAAGCAACCCGATGAAACCTCTTGGACCATGTTTTCGATGGCTCGCGACCGAAACTCGGGGCTGGTTTTGTTCTCATCTCCTCAAGGAGAGCAACTCCGAGATTCTATCCAACTACACTTTGCGGCGACTAACAACGCCGCAGAGTACGAGGCCCTCCTCATGGGACTAAGAGCGTGCAAGTCGCTTGGTGTCCAACGACCGATCGTGAAGGAGATTCACGGTGGTCATCAATCGAGTTAACAAGGAGTATCGGTCTGCGATGACTCAATGGCGCGATACTGGTTGAAGTGAGGAAGTTGGAGCGGCATTTTCGATTTTTGAAGTGCTCTTCGTGCCCGTGAAGGACAACTTCGCCGCCCCGACTATCCAAGTATGGATCCTCACGCGAACTCGCTTCCGCAGGGTGCTCGTCGAGCACCTTCACAAGCCCTCAATCACGTCTCGACGAGGCAACAGAGGCAGTGGTTTGTCTCCGTTATCGAAAGCGGTGCGCGGATCGACAACGCCATTTGTCCGGTACCTTGCGAGATGGGACTCGCCGACGACGGCCGAAGCGGCGTTCGGCTTACAAGGCGTCTGCTCCATACAAGCTTATGGATGGCACCTTTACCGTCAAGGTGCCCCAGGAGTTCTCTCCAAGTGCATCTCACAACAGAGGGTGTGTTCCTTCTTAGGGACATACACGAGGGTGCTGTGGCAACCACGCCCTTCGTAACTCGGTCGGCAAAGCGTTTCGCATGGGCTATTATTGACCCATGCGTTACAAGATGCCGGGACATCGTGACTAAGTGCAAGGCTTGCCAATTTCACGCCGGAAGGCACACAAGCCCGCCTAAGAGCTCCAATCGATCCCCATCTTGGCCTTTTTCCACATGGGGTGCGGATCTCCTCGGCCCATTCCCTAAGGGGTACAAGGGCTATACACACCGCTTGTCGCCATAGACACTTTTACAAAGTGGATTGAGGCAGAGCCTGTGTCGTCTCTTCACGCCAAAACGGCCGTTCGCTTTTTCAAAAGCAACGTGGTCACGCGCTTTGGGATTCCCCATAAGCTGATCACGGATAACGGTACCGCCCGGCGAGCTATTCGAGAATATCGAATACCGGGTACCAAGGTCTGTTCGCCTCGTGGCACATCCACGAGCAATGGAGCAATCGGCGAGCTAAGCGGACGGATAGTCCAGGTATTAAACGGCGGGTATTTCTTTGCTCTCCGCGAAAGCACAGCAAGGCTCGGGTTGACGAAGTCCTTCCGTCCTCTGGGCGATTCAGACTACGGTCACCGGGCGGCCGGGAAACTCCTTTCCAATTGGTCTACGGTGCGAAGCCATCACGCCGCCCACCGAATCGTGACTCGGTTCGTCTCAAGACGAGCTCGGTCAACTTAGTTGACGACGAGCAAGAGCGCCTCCCGATCTCGATCTCCTCAAGGCACACGCGACCGGGCACAAGTCGAATGGCACGCTACTAGCAAGATCTTCGCCAAACGCCGCCAAGCCGTCGATTCGACCTAGGGCTTTGAAGGCGGGCGACCTCGCTCTGCGCCGTGTCCGAACTTGTCCAATGCCAACAAGCTAACTCCTCGTTGGGAGGGCCCGTTCACAGTCGTTTCTTACCTTTCGCCCGGGCCGTTCGCCGCTATGGAGAACGGGAGAGAGTTGACCAAAGACTTGGAACATCGACCAGCTTCATAAGTTCTTTGTGTAGGTCTTTTCTGTGTTTGCTTAGCTTTGCGCTTTTTGTAAACTTCGCGCCTTAGTTCGTCCAAGTCTCTCGGGCACCATGTAAAGTTCAATCCAATTCTTCAGTGAATCCTCGCGGCCTCTGTGTTCTTTTCACCGCTTTGTCTACTCGCACTACTTTCTCTCTGGTAACACTTGATGGTCGCCGGTCTTGCGAACTCTTGGCTCCGCAATCTTAAGGATTTTTTCCTACCCGTATCTAGTCTCGATAGCTTCCTAAACTCGGGGTTGCGTAACACGGCCTTTCCACCTTGCGGCTAAATCGCTCTCGTAAGCCCTCCGGCAGAGGCACTTATCGCTTGGCGCGACCACTTGGCAAAGCCTACTCTAAGTAAGCCCCATGGCAGAGGCACTTTCCTTGTTCGGTTACTCTGAATCGCTTAACTTACGTCAACGAGCGATCATGCACAAATCGAGCAAGGTTCGGTGTCGCTCTTTCCCTCTCACGACGTGCTCGAGATCGCAGCTTAGGTTCTCGAGCATCGTCCGATCGGGGCTAGGTGTCGCTCTTTCTCTTGTGCACTGCTCGGGTTATAAAACTCAGTTTCGGCGAGCGATGCACAACGCTGGGAGCTAGGCTAAGCGCTCTATCGGTTTTCTTAAACTTCCTAGCTGTTCGCTTTTCTCTTAGTTTCATTCGTTCTTGTCTTTTCTTTGCTCTTCTTTGCGGGAAAAAAGGTAAAAGTACTTTATTGCATTACTCAAAGGTCTCGGTACAAGGCCCTTTTCGGGTTACAACGCGGTGCTACTTAGGAGCAAGTCGCTCCTTGACTCCTCAACTCTAACTTGAGGCGCACGACTTCGCCTCGAGCCTTGATTCCTTCCCGGCTTCGGCTCGGAGGCATTCGATCTCCTCCTTGTTCGCTTGGCT
This sequence comes from Raddia guianensis, assembly GCA_036346415.1. NCBI lineage: Eukaryota > Viridiplantae > Streptophyta > Magnoliopsida > Poales > Poaceae > Raddia > Raddia guianensis. Next base: position 13,421,081 of record CM070543.1, on the reverse strand, counting down.
TTGCGCCAGCCTCTGTCCGGATGGCCTCGACCTCCTCGGTCTTGGCCTTGGTGATCGTTCGAGCCTCGCTCTGGTGACTCATTGCTTTCGGCCGCCTTGAGCTGCTCGTCCGGCTCCTTGACCCTTTTTTTGCGGAGATCGCCCTCACCGTCATCCTCGCAGATCTCCTCGATCTCTTCCTGAAGCCCCAGGTTGAGATCTTAGCCACGAGTCCCATGGATGTCCGCTCCTCCTTGGCGAGTGGGCTTTTAGCTTCTTGGCTTCCTCCATGAGCTGGTTCCGCCGATGGGATGCGCCAAGAAGTCGCTCTTCAAGCCACTTCGTGCGGCCCGGCTTCTCCTCCGCGGTGTTTCGCCATCACGGCTTCTTGCTGAAGTTCCTCGGCTTCCTTTAGGAGAGCCTCGGAGAATGCCTCTCCTTGGTCGGCCTTGGCCTTGAGCCTCTTCGCTTCGCCTTGGCCGGCTCGGCTTTGGGCAGTATGAGCGCTTCTGCCCGGGTCCCCGTCTGGAGATGCTCCGGAGGACGCCAAGACGGCGTCTGCTCGATGGTAACCCCATCCTCGAGTTCGCCATGGTATGCCTAAAGACACGAGGAGAAGATCTACTCGTAACACTTTGCGACAACACATTCAAACTGAGCAAAATTTGGTCTTGGTGTTTACCTTGCCAAGTCGGCGCTTCAGTCCGCGACGCAGCGGTCCTCGAGGCCATGCGTCACGAAGCCCCGCTCGTGCGGGATGAGGCGGGCGCGTTCTTGCCGTCGCCGCCTTGTTCGCTCCTTCTTCTTGCGGGAGCGCATTTGCCGGGAGCGGGAGCGACGGGCGAAGCGCCTCGTCTCGCGCTCCTTCTCCTCTTCCTCTTCCTCTTCCGCCCAACGTCTTCGGCGAGGCCGAGCCACTCCGCTCGGTGGCGCCGTTGTTTCCACCGGCAGACGACCGCCGACCGCCGGGGCTTCTTCTTGCTCCTGGCGGCGGGATTTCACCACCTTTCGCGGAGAATCCGTCGCCTCGGGGTGAGCTGCCTCGCGACGAAGTGCAGCAGACCGGCCGCTCGGTCCCGCCTGGCGGCTTCCGAGCCATCGCCTTGGCCCGAAGTCCGTGGCGCCACCCGCCGCTATTTTTGCCTCCGGCCGCTCCACCGCGTCTTTGAGCGCGTCGATCGCTCGGCTGGAGTTCGGCGGCAAGAGCTCCACGCCGCCCGGCTTGTCCTTGAGGCTCGCCACGACTTCACTTCCGTGACGCGCCGCGGCAGATGCTCGGGCGGCAAGAACCGCTCGAGCACCTCCTCAACGTCGTCGTGGAGGTCTCTTCTTGGGCAGCTGATGAACGAGGGTTGATCATTAGGTCTAATACGGTCAGAAGGTGGAAAGATCAAAAGATCGATTTCTACATACCTGCCGTGGAGGGCTTGATCTCGATCTTCCTCGCCGGAACTTTCCGCTTTTCCTGGGGCTCCTTGGCGGTTTCTCGCTTTGGCCCTTGGGCGTTCGCGGCGATGAGCTCGGCTCCTGGTGGTGAGCACTCCTCTCAGCTTGCAAGAAGAAGTTTTTCCTTGCTGCGACTTCCTCTTCGAGCCTCCTCTGCTTTCGGCGACTGCTCGAGCAGCGCCAAATGGCAGGTGAGTCTGCGAGTAACGCCTAAGCCGAGGGTCATGTTCTTTACCTCTTCGTCGCTTTGCTCGGCGAGGAGGAGGGCTTGGTCTCTTCCATTTGGGTTGACCGCGCTACCGCTTGGTCCGCTGGTGCGCTCCGTCGCCGCACTGGTCTCTTCGATGGTGGCGATCGCCGTGTCATGGCGAGCTCGCGTCGGCTCGGCGGCCACCTTGCGCTTATGATCGCCTTGGTCTTGCCCTTCTTCACCTTCTCCTTCTCGGACCGGAGAGGTCCTCACGATCCCTCCAAGGATCGGTGGTCCTCCTGCAGCGTTGTCGGTGAGCTTTAGCACTAAACAACATCGCAAGTCTAGCAACACGGTGGGTGTAAGTAATTTACCTCGCTTTGTCGGACGAGCACGTTCCTCGGACAAGTATAGGCCACCTCGCCGGTGACCTCATTGTCCTTCTTCGCCGCTTTCAAGATGGCGTCGACCCTTCGGTCACCCATGCGTCGGTTGGCTTCTCTGCCGGCAGATGGAATCGTTAAATTCTGTTCGGAGAAAACGATCAATGAAGAGGTTGAGTCTTAAAGGCACTTACCGTGCTCTCCTTGTGATGCCTTCCCATCCTCTATCTTGTAGAAGGGATAGGACCTTCTCCGCATGGATGATTACATTCATTGTGAAGTCCCGGATGATCTCCCGCCCGTGAGCCCGAGGCTCACGAGGAGGCGATCTTCCATGTCGTACCAATCCTCGGCGGACATCTCCGCCGAGGCATTGAGGTTCCTTCACGGCGCCTTCCGGTGAAGACGAAGTTTCTTGTCGCCGCTCCGCTTGTTGTAGAACCACCTCACCCACCACGCGCCCATCGAGTCAAGCAGGTGGGCGAGGATACTGGCGTCGTCGGTGGCCCGAGCTTGAGGTAGTAGCACCCGGCGCATTGGCGGGCGTGAGCTCCTCCTCATCATCGTAATAGTGGAGGAACGGCCCACCGGTGGATCGATGCTCAGATAGCCCTCGCACAGGTGTGCGAAGACGGCCATCTGGAGGACGCTGTTCGGATTGAGGTTCGCCACCTCCAATCCGCTAATGTTTAAGAAAGCCTCAACGGTCGCTTTGGAGATCGCAACCGAATAGTGCGAATCGCTCGGGTTAACGTATTCTCCTCCGTGCTCCGAGTATCCTCCTCTCCGTGCGACCTCCGCCACGGTGTCAATGTGGCCCTCTTCCTCCCAGACCTTCAGGTCCTCCTCGGTCAGGCTAGTGCCGGTGAACTTGGCCATAGCGTTTCCCAGGACTGGACGAGTAAGGTTGGTGGTGGAGCTTGGGTGCTTGATGCTGAGCGCGGTTGGAATTAGGGCTTAGAGAGGAAAGGCGTGAGAACAGAAGTGGCTGGCCGCGAGCGGCTTGGGTGCTTTTATAGTCCCGTATAAGCAGCTCTGCAACGGTTTAGTCCCAAAACGGCTAGTTTTTACTACAACGGCTAGGTAAAACGGTCACTGTTTTCACCGTCGCAATGACAGAAGTTACCGTTGGAGTTCCGCTAACGGCTATTTTTTTCCCAAATGTCCGCCTTTGAAGGCCGAAAGCCTTCTGCTCGGACGGATGTCGTTCCTGCTCGACGCAATAGAGTTGCTCGCATCGGCGTGTTTGTTCGGACCCGAACATGTCTTGTTCGGTTGAAATTCAACCTGTTCGGTCGATCGTTACATGTCTTTGTAGCAGGAAAAATACCCTCTTCGTGACTTAGAGTCTCAAGGGGATGACCCCACTCTAGTGAGTCCTTCCACTTGAGTCTCGGGCTAGCCGTCGGGATTAGATCACGCCCATTGCCATGGCCCAATACCGACGGCCCATTCAAGCGACCTACTAGGGCCCGGCTCCTCGAAGGTTCTATCAGGCCCGTGTGCATCCTGCCGAATAGCCTCTTGGTCGGCACGGTGCGTAACGGCCTAGGATTCGTGTTTGAGTCTTACTCGAACAAGAGTTCTGCGCGGCTACGTGAAGACCCGGACGTGGTTTCCCGGATTGGATTAGGAGCCGTGATCCCCAAGACTAGGAGTATGCCTTATCTACCTCGGGATATATTTGGCATGTACTGAGTTCGTTGCGATCTCATAGTTAGCCCGGCCCGATATTCCCTCGGTAGGTCGGTTTGCTCAGCACTATATAAACAGGGCCCCTATGGCGTTTAGAGGGACCTGGGCATTGAGTTTTACATCTTAGCATCTAGCTTAGGGCTCCTGGCACTTGATCTTCGCATTATTGCTTCCTGTACACCATAATCTCGCCGAGACTTGTTCGTCTCGCCGAGCCATCTCTTGTATTCATCTCTGGTATATAAGAAAGGCTGGACGTAGGGCTATTATCTCTCCCGAGAGGCCCGAACGGGATAAAACCACTTGTCTCCTGCTTTCGTTCTTTGTTCGTGGTTGTTCGGCGTGTCTCCTATCTCCTTTTTAAAGAACCTTAGCGACTTGAGATCGATATCTCAACCGTCGACAAACACTTTATATCTTAAGAAAATTTAACCTTACGTATGATTGACGATTTAAACTAAATTTAATTTAAACTTCAATATTCAAGCCAAATTTTAAATTTAACATTCAAATTGGATTTTAAATTCAAACTACATTTAACATTTTAATTTTTAAATCAAATTCAAATTTAAATCAAATTTTGAATACAAAATTCAAACTAAATTTTAATTTTACATTCAAAACTCAAGTCGTATTTTCAATTCAGGATTCAAGCATGTTATAAAAAATAATTTGAAATTAAAATTCAACCCAAATTTTAAAAATACAAATTTTAGTCTGAAAAGTCAAATCGAATTTTTAAATTCCATACTCAACGTGTATTGATAGTTCAGATCATTTTTTTTAAAATTCAAACATATTTTTAAATTAAAAATCTAAAAATTTAAAACAGATTTAAAATTTAAAATGAATTTCAAATCTAAACTGAATTCAAAATTGAAATCAATTTGAAATTTGGTATACTATAAAATAAAAAATATGAATTAAAAAGAAGTAAGAGCTTGCGTGAGAAAGTTGTACGGTGTCGTTCGATCAAATCGAGCGAATGAAGTCATACAGCATATTAAGAGAATATTTCTTTTTCTGTATCCCACTGTTCTGATTGATTTGGTACAATTCACCCAACCACACACATAGTTGGACACAAATTCTGTACCGTCCCATGCAGAAACCATCTCATTCAGATAACCAAACACACCCTAAAAATACACGCTACGCATGAATATCAGGACTGACCATAGATACTAGATTTTCTAGGAAAAGATCGAACAGTATTATAGCAGGTAAACAAAATGTTGCATTAAGATAAATAAAATATTATAGAATCTTTGAACAAAATTATTACAGTGTTTTAAATCAAATGTTACGCCAAAATGTTGCTCCATTAAATTTGATGATGTTGCAGCATGTTAAACCGAAATGCTGCAATATTTAAAACCAAATATTGAACAAAAAATATTGTAGTTTTTTGAGTGAAATGTTTCACCTGATCTAACAATGTTGTAGTTTGTAAATCCAAATGTTGCAGTATGTTAAACTAAAATGTTGTATCAAACCAGTCGTTGTTGCAATTAATATGTTAAAAACTGTTGCAGTATATTAAAAGGAAATGTCACCGTATGTTAAACCAAAATTTCAGTGTTTAAAACCAAACATCGAACCAAATCAGACATGTTAAATAAGAAATGTTGTACTATGTTAAAACCAAATATTGTACAAAAGCAAATGAGGTGTTTCAGTGCTCATATGATAATGTTTTAGCCAAAACTAGGATCATCTTCTTTCATAAATCTGACCATCTCCTTCAAAACCTAACCATCTTCTCCAAAATTTGTCCATCTTATCTAAATCCGGCAAGAAGAGTGCACACAAGAGAGAAGGGGAGAGAGGGGGAGGGAGGGAGCACTAGAGAGAGGGAAGAAGAGAGATGAAGTTAGCATCAGAGAGATCTAGAGAGGGTTGCATCAAGCCGTATGTACCGAGCATGAGCAAAGGCGATGTGGACTTTAGAGTTCGCTTTCATCTTCATGGATGCCACGTAACTAGATGCAACCACAACGGTGATGATGCACTAGCTTGTCGCCTCCTGTTAGCTAGTGCTACTCATCCACAGTTGTGTACATGAATGGCCTAGTATTATTGAAGGTTGGGAAAATGAGAGATTGAGGAGGACACTTTCTAAGTCAGCAAGTTCTTTGCTTTGTGAAGAAAAGGGGGAAGTAAGAGAAACAACAATGTGGGTTTGTGTGGGCTCTAGCAGTAGGCTTGCAAGGATCGAGGAGTCCTAGAAGGGGGTTGAATATGATCCTAGATATGTTTATTGGGTTTTTCTTTAGAAAATAGAACAAGGTAACAACTTTCTATGGCTATAGCATACAAGGCATACAAAAATAGGAATCACAATGCAAAGTTATTGCAAGTAAGTAAAGAGAGGAGACAAGGATTTTTTATCTTATGGTTTGGTTCAAGGTTCCTTTTTCACCTACATCCTTGTTAATTGAAGCACCCTTCACGAAGCGGCATACCGCTTCGATCCACTAGTGGTAGCCCTTTACCACTCTGGTATGCGAACTCCGACCTTCACACCCACTTGGACCTTCCACAAGCTACTCAATGCAAGGTCACTAAGCCACCATCCTGCTAATTTGAGACTTATGTAATAAGTTGAGAAGAACCGATCCCGCCAGATCAAGGTCCCGTAAAGCCCCAAGCACCATTTATAACCCTAACTCTTAATCTCTTATAAACCCTAGTTTTTGTGGCTCTCACTCAAATGAATTAGTGGATACACAAGGAGTGCATCAACAACTCAAAACGGACACCAACTAGCTATTGAATAGGAGGCCCCCAAAACTAGTCGGTTGGGCGTGGGAGCAATACAAGCTGGACGGTCTAGCCCAACAGCTGAACCGGCCTAAATCGAGCGCGCCACAATACACCGACCAATTGGACAATGCACCTAAACCCTAAACCTGGTCCACCAGGACGTCCCACGCAACAACACAACCCACTAAACGCGCCGGCCTACGCGCCGAACGGTCCGACACATCGTCTAGCCCCAAATTTGAAAGCTCACTGAACGAGCTGGACTATGTGCTGAACGGTCTTACACACCATCCAGCTGCTACGCACGGCGCCAGAACTCCCTGGATGCTCCGAACGACGCGCTGGACGGTCTGGTAGGCTGCTCGATAGTCACGGCACAAAACCCTAACAACCTCACCCCATAGCATCTAGAGACACAACATAGTGCTTCACGGGAAAAGAAGATCCGATGACAATAAACCAACTACAACCCCTTAAGCTAAAGTTAACGAAGAACAAAAGAACAAAAAGGCTAAAGAACCCATCTCAACACTTGGGTTCATACTATATCATCCTTAGCATTGATGCCACCGAAAAAACACCACTTTGTGAAGTTACACATCATCATTATCAAAACCAATCATACACACAGAGGAGGTCTTGAATCTCACAGGGCTGCGTAGCTGCAAATCATCCAAACACTTCGAACGACCGGAGCAAAGCATTTTTGATAAATCCCTCTTCTTTTCTATATGCATTTTTGATAACTTGGTGGTGTGCCCTCTATTTCACTATTAGATATTCCCTCTATCCTTCTCTCTAAATTTATTCACATTTTATATTGCACTTTGAAAGATTCCTTTTCTCCATCAGACATTATCCAAAGTTACGGTGTTTTGGAGTCACTAATAATGATGCTCTGGGAGTCGGTTGTGATTAATTTTTCGAGGATCCACCGTGCCAAGGCGCGCACATATGGCCAAAATACATTTCGAGTCCACCCTTGATGGAAAAAAATAGAAGCCCAACTTGGTGGCTTGTGCCATATTGTCATATACTTGCACGATGAAGAGCCTTAATATCAAGAAAAGTGTGACTTGCATGTCATTCTAAAATGAGAAATTATTGGGGACAGGATCCCGTCCAGGTCCATATTGTCAGATACTTGCACGATGAAGAGCCTTAATATCAAGAAATGTGCGACTTGCATGTCATTCTAAAATGAGAAATTCTTGGGAACGGGATCCTGTCCGGGTGGGATCCGGATGGGATCGGTCCTGCGCGCTGTGCAAAGGAGGAAGGAGGAGGAGGGAGGAACAAGAAGGCCTACCTCGCCGCTGTCGACCTCGCTGCCGGCCATTCAGGTTAGGGTTCGGGGTGGGGTTCAGGTTTAGATTTTGGCCGGGGAAGGCAGCGGCATGGCGGTGGGTGGGGTTCGTCGGGGGAGGTGGCGGAGGCGGCTGTGGCGCCGCCAGAGCTTGGGGAGAGGGTGAAGGCGGTCAGCCGGCGGTGGAGGAGGACCACACCTCACCCCCTCGGGTTAGGGTGTGCGGCGACGGAGCGGCGGCGGGAGGCTGGAGCGGCGGAGGAAGGAGGCGGCTTGGACGGCGGGGGTGCTTGGAGCAAGAAGCGGAGTGGCGCAAGAGGAGGGGAGGGATCCCGTTGTGTAGTCGGCCCCTTCTAAAATTTATAATCCCGCAATTAAAAGGTGAAACGAAACAAGTCAGTCGTCATCAGATTATACCCATACAGACATCTAGTGTCATGACTATGTACAAATGCACGGTAATAATGCAGGTATTAGGAGACTACAAATACAATGAAGGCGCGTTATGTCACTCATGAGTCATGACAGCCGGTTTTGTAAACCCTAGATATGACAGCTAGCTGCCTGCAGATTGTGCCGAAGCAAGACCCCACGCCCGAACGCCGGCGCCCTCTCAGCCGGCGAACCTTCATGCTCGCTGCCCCGTCGGTGAGGCGCCTGAAGCAGCGCCTCGCCTCGGCAAACGCCGGCGCGGCGCCGTCCACCTTCGCCGCCGTGACGGCGCACGGGTGGGTCTCCCTCGGGCGCGCCAGCGGCTTCGCCGACGACGCCCCGGTGTTCGCCTGCTTCCTCGCCGACTGCCGGCCTCACATGTCACCGCCGGTGCCGGACGCCTACGCCGGCAACTGCCTCGCCTTCTGCATGGCCGCGCTGAGCGGCTCGGAGCTCGCCGCTCACGGTGGCGCCGCCCGGGCGGTGCTGGCCATCGCCGAGGCCGTCGCGGAGGTGAAGCGCGACCCGCTCGGCGACTGCGCCCGCTGGTACGCCAAGTTTGTCGACATCCCGCCGGGCCGCGCGGTCGTCATGGCCGGGTCGCCGTGGTTCCCGGCGTACGATGTGGACTTTGGGTTCGGGAGGCCGGCGAGGGCAGAGCTGGCGTCCATGAACCACGACGGCGAGATGGTGCTCGTCGCCGGGAGGGAGGCCGGCTCCATGCAGGTGTCGGTGGCGATCGCTGCAGACAAGATGCCGGCGTTCCAAGAGATGTTCGTTGCTGTTTAATTAATGTTTGTTATTTCAAGTAAAGACTATCGTGAAACCTTGTTACGGAGTGTAATGGTATAGATGAACAGTCACGTGATTATAGAGAAAATAAAAAAAACACACGACATAAGGGTGAAATTTTGCTTTATTAATTTCAGATCCATGATATAATGAGTCTTCACCTCTAATTATATTATTGCTTTCATAAGGTTATATGCTTCGTCCAATGTGTGACCACCCAGGAGGTTGGCTGGCTAGGCACTACTTCCATGCGCGGGCACCGTGGTCCGGTTTGACCGGCCCGTATTTAGGGGTTTTGTCACACTCTCTCAGAATCTTACCAGTGAGATGCACTTGTTGTGTACACAATTGCCTTATTAAATACCTTACGTAATAAACTAAAAAGGAAAACTCACTAAAGAAAAAGTGCAGACCACCCAACATTGCATGATCTTCTTGATCAAGTTGGGTACCCAAGTACGTGAAGTATCTCCCCCTGAGTTCACATTTTTAAACTTCACTATTCCAATGTTTCTAACGCATCTTTTAATGGTAGATGCAGATTGTGGCTTAGCATGCTAAATAACTTGGGTTGATATGCTTCATAAGACATATTGTCACATAACTCATATTCATTTGTGCTACACATGCTATATTATATTCATGCTATTCATAATATTTAATTCAAGAGACTACATGTCTTGCCATTCTTTTTATCATGCACATTTATGATATGCTTCGTTCAAAGCAATTATTCCGAGTGGTTTATCGATGTGGACACAAATGTCTAATTTAACGACTTTCAAAACATTGTTGTCCCACCACATAGGAATATATCTAGTTTCTGATTTACTAGTATGCGGGTTCAATAAGTACCCAACATGGGTATATCCAAAAAAATTCAAATCTTGATTCTTCCTGTATAACAGGTCAAGCTCAATGCTTTCACAAAGGTATCGAAAAATAACATTTATTCCATTCTAATGCCGCTTCATGGGCGTTCCAAAATCTTGCCTAGGCAATATATGTCATATTTGCAAGATGGAACACCTGTTGATATGGTCTTCACTGTATTGAGCTAACATGTTCGCAGCAAATGCAATACCAAGTTAAGTACTATTTGCAAGACACATAAATGCTCCAATTGCATTTAGATATGGGATTTCCTCCCTTAGTACTTCCTCCATACCTTTCTTAGATATCAAGAAGTACTTGTCCTTCTACAAAGACCTCTCAATCAATGGGATTAAGAAGGAATATACTTTTTTTAAAACCAAATCTTTGAAGTACTTCCCGAGTATCGGTCGATTGGTGCACTCAAATCCCACGAGGGAAATGCTCGAGAAGCCTAAGTAAAATTTAGTGTTTGCTAAGCCTTTCATTTTAAATTCATAATTCAATTATGTTCATGCTTTATATTCTTTTCTTTATTTCATATAGTGACTTTTAGAGTTTCATACTATATATTGTCTTGGTTTCGGATATTAATACTTTGTGTATATTCATATATACAAGTTTGAATCCTAGTCTATTTTTATGTATTCAGTAATATCACCCTTCAATTTAATTTCTCTGTCAACTCAAGTTGAGTACTGCCAATAATGAGATCAAATATCTAAATGTATCCCATGATCGGGGAATAGGTTCTTTATAAAACCTTGAGCTATTAGCCGTCTTGAGTAACAAACCATTCGTTATTTTCGTTTCTCTTCTGAAGATAGACGTCGACATTTGTTGTTGCTCTATTCATAAATTCCCCTAATAATACATATCCTATGGTCATTTCTTCCTAGGGTGCTTCTTACACTTCTATTTGCTGTAGTCCGCTATTTTCCATCATGGGAGCAAGTTTCTTTAGATCTTATCGCTGATGTGTGCATACATTCTGATCAATACTTTCATGCATTAATTCCTACAAGAAAATATTTAAAGCTGGGAGCACGTACGTATTTGGCTAGCAGACTGCTTTCCAATTGTCAAGTCTCGACTTGCTCCCCTTCTTTACACAGGCTGCTGCTCACGAGTCGTTCTGACACTAGCGCCGAGGCAACGCCGAGGCTCATCACAGGTTCACTGCTAAGGCTTGACACCGCCGCCCGCCGCCACCCGTCGTTATCTAGCCCTAAAATCTATTGGAGACTTTTTTATGTCATTTTTATGGAAAAAATTGATATATGCCACTGCAAAGTGACAGTTTCTCAAATGTGCCATTATAAAACGGTTTATTGGGCTCATGCCACTACTAAAATGTGATACTCCCATATATGCCATTATGAGGAAATTTAGACCTGATTATCCCTAATCCTCTTTCTAATCCCTCTTCCACCTTAACCCCTCTCTCTTTCTTCTCACCGTCGCCGTCTCCGTGTGGATCCTACGCCGCCGTTATGGAGTTCGCGCCACCGCTGCCGACTTCCGTGCAGATCTTGCACCGCTGTCGTCAAGGAGCTCATGCCGCCGTTGCCGATGATCAACGACGCGGAGAAGGGTAGCGAGCGCAGCAACAGGCGGTGGACTTGGGCGGAGGAGGATGTGGTGGCGTCGACGGTCGAGTAGGAGGAGGCGGTGTGGAGAGAAGAAGACGCGCCCGGCGGTGGGGAAGCTGAGCGGGGAGGGAAGCAGCGCGGGGAGTAGAAGGTGGTGCAGGGAGGAGGCGGCGCGGGGAGTAGGCGGTGCGGGGAGGTGGAGAGGTGGCCGGCAGCGTGGAAGCCGAGGGAGGGAAGGGGCTGGATGCGGCGCCGAGGAAGGAGAAGGAAGGAGAAGGAAGGATTAGGAAGGAAGGAGAAGGATTAGGGAAAGGTTAGGCCTTAAAAACACCATAATGGCATATTTAGGAGAAACGCCACTTTATAATGTCATGTAGCAGATTTTCTGTTAAGTAATGTCATTTTTCAGATTCGATCACTTTATAATGACATATTTCAAAATTTTCTCATTTCTATTGGAGTCTTCTTTTTTTGAAGGACTATTAGAGTTGATTACAACATGTAAATAGCCTCGCCAGAGGATACAATCATCATTCCAATTTCATAGCATCACGAGGAAGAATGGGAAGCAAAGAAGAAGAGAGACGAAGGATTGGAGAAGAACCAGGGGATTGAGGGCCTGTTTGTTTGCTCTCTAATATTGTCAAATCTAACTTTGCACAAGTGTGTCAAGCCACTCAATGTTTGGCGTCAAAATTCACCGTTACACTTATGTCAAAGTTAGTAAAAAAAATAAGTCTATGACAAGTGGGACATGTGGCTAAGAAAATGTGACAAGCCACAGTTGTGGCACAAACCAAACACCTATCAAAGAAACTGTGGCTTATCTAATTAGGTGAGACAAGATTAGGCAGCAACAAGATAGGCCTCGAATTCTCCACATAAGATAGTTCATATTAAAAGCTTGCCCTTCATAGACCACACATCGATCTTAAGTACCACATCTCCACCACATCGGACTTAAGTACCATATCTCCTACACGCCACCACGCCTCAACACAGCACGCACCTCACTCACTCCTCTGCTCTAACACAACAGAAGTATATGAAATTGCCTCATATATTCGCCTAAGCCTGAAATTTACAAAACCCCTCTTATTTTTATAAATGATGTTTTTTATTTTTATTTTGTTCCAGAGAGGTTCCTACGGGATGGTTTTGATGACGAGGTTGACCCATCAAACACCCACACCTTGCTACTGGTACTTTTTGAAACCGAAATATGTACATGCACCAAAAGTACTCCCCCCATCCCAAAAAAATAAGTCGTGCATGGATTTCAAAAAGTCAACAATTGTAACTTTTGACTAATAATTAAGCTAAAAACTTGTAACTTCCGAGCTATGCATGTAATATGGTTAGATTAGTTTTTGAAAGTTCTTTCATATGATGTTAATTTTATATTTGTTAATAATATATTATGAAAGAAATTAATGGTCAAATTTTTGCTTTAGAGACCGTGCCAAAAATTTATATGCCTTATATTTTGGGATGGAGGGAGTAGTAATGATTTTATGCAACTCAAGACATGAATAATAGTAACAAGCAGGGTTTATTGTATGGGCGGGCAAAAAAAGGCCTCCCAGAGATAAATCCGAAATTCAGGAAATTTGGAAATTTCGGTCGAAATATCGGACAAAATCTCTCAAAGAAGAACTAAAAAACTTCTGAATTTGAACAAATTTTTACCAAAATTTTAAATTGGGCGAGGTAGAAGGCGACGACAGTCGGTAGTAGGCGGTGTAAGGATCCTAGGTCGAGAGGGGAATGAATCAGCAAGTTAAAATTTTAATCTCGATTTCCCGTGGTGATTAGTACAATTTATGACCGAAGCTAGGGCGTGAAAACCTAGAGTTCTAAGAGCGGAAGAGAAATACGCCTAGCAATTAAGCACGGATTCGACTGCTAGGAGGCTCGATGGCACTTACACACAATCGACCTCAATATGATGTGCGGTAATGTAAAGGGTGAAGAAGGGGAGACGCAAACCGAGTTGTTTACCGAAGTTCAGTGCTCAACATATGAACACCTACGTCTCCGTTGAGAAAACTTCTCACACAGAGAAGTCGGGACCCTTTTGTCCCTTGCCTGCAATCCACTCGTGTTACCTCTTCACCAACACATGGTAGGCGAGCTCCAAACCTTCACACGGAAGTGAGTTCTCTCACACGCGAAAGATTCTCACAGCCCGGCACCAACACATGGCACCGACCTCCGACACACTAAGGGTTTGTACGCACTGCCGACACACGATGATGACCACCGACACACGGTGTGTTTTGACCTCAACACATGAGGCACCTCCGACACACGGAGGATTTTGAGGCACCGCCGACACACGGTGATGACCACCGACACAAGGTGGGTTTCTCATCGACACACGGAGGCAAGATCTTGGCGAAGACTTGGTGAAGAACAAGCTCGATGACGAACTCCTCCAGCAATAGAGTCCCAAGAGAACAAGACCAGAGCCCTCACCTCACACATCCTCTCCCTCTCATGGAAACTTGGGCAAAAACATCATGGGAGAGGCTAATACCTTGGGGGTGAATGGGAGGATGTAAGGGGGCACCTTTTTCCTCTCCTTCCTCTCTTCTTCTCCCTCTCTCAAGCACACATGGAGGACAAGGGTGGAGAGGCAACCATGAGAGGAGCTCTCAAGGGTGGCTAGGGCAAGGGTGGCTACAAAATGAGGCTCTCTCACTTTCCCTTGTGCTAGTGGTTCCTAGTTATAGGTACAAGGCGAAAACCCTAATAATGGATGGCCTAGGTTTAATTTCCCGTGATTCAGTTTCATCCGTCGGACCCAATTCGACGGTCATCAGACCCAGTCCGATGAAGTGTTTCATTTGGGAACTTAGTCAATGGGAGCCGGTGACCTGGTCGGACCCGCACTACACCATAACCTAGTATTAAGGGCTGAAGTCTGTTGGTAAAGATCTGAAACAAAGGCATACCGTCTGTTACTAATTATGCAAAATATTATCGGCAGTCTATCTGCCAGCAAAAGCAACAATAAGGGGCAGAATGTCTGTCGGTGAAAGCTAGGGCAGATTGTTCGCCGGCATAAGGCCTGGCCCGGCTTAGTGCGGGTCGGCAAATCCTTACACGGCCCGGAGCGCGCGTAATGGGGCGGGCCACATTACAGTAACGCGGGAAGCCGAAATATTGGGCTGGCCGACTATGCACAGCCTTATCTCTCCATTTTTCTTCGCTTGAGCAGGCACCACAAGGTGCCCCAAATCCCTAAATCCGCGAATCCCACCCATCTACAGCCCTCTTTCCTGAGCATACTCGAGTTCCTCCAGATCCATGGCTGCCTCCCCCCGAAGCACCTCAATGGATTGCTGCACACGCCTCAATGTCACCCTCTGATGCGCGCTAAAACCCCCTACCCCTTCTCCTACTGGACATAAGCCAAGAAATCCAGCGACTTGGTGTTGATTTGTGTTGATTGGGGGCTGCAGTTTTGTTTATTGATTTGGGCGTTGATTTGTGTTGATTGGGGGTTGCAGTTTTGTTTATTGATTTGGGCTGCAGCTACCCGACGGGATTTATTTTGGGACAACCGCTACTAGATTCAATGCAGGATTTCCCCTCATCCTCCAAAAACTAAGGTGCCAATTTGTTCCCTAATTATGCACGCAAGAGAAGAAATAGATTCAGAGTTCTGTGCATCCACAACAAAATGGGATTAAAGTAACATTTGTTTCATGTATATTATTTGTGGTGGTGCTGATCTAAAATTTATGGCTTATTAATTTTATGGATAAATGTATTTCTTTTCCTTTCTTTGTATCTGATTCTACTTATTGGACTAGGTTGTTTTGTTTGATGTAGTAAAATATTATGCAAGAGAAGTTGGTTTGGTCCCTGTTGACAAGTTGTTTGCGACGCTATATAGGCTTTGTTATTTCCATTTGTGTTGTTAACCAAGCTAACCTATCGAAACGATAATATAATAACTTCTATAAATAAGAAACTAGCAGGGTGTTTGTACTAGCCATGCCTTATACCCGTAATCATAGCACTATACACCTATGTAGAAAGCGATTTGTTGATTTGTAAAGAAGTTCTCTTAGTCTTATACTAAAAATGTTAGCACTTACACCCAAGGAAAAAATGGTATGTTGCATTGACAGGGATTGCTCTTAGTAGTTTTCACCCAAAAGCCAGATAATGGCTGCACTTCTAGCTTTCTTTGTATATCATCCATATTGCTTGTTGCTTATTTTATTTATTAGTTGAGTTCGACAAGAGCCATGAAAACCATGGATGATATATTATCCTAGCTTTCTCGTTTCCCTATAGTATAAATACTAAATAGTAAAATTGCTTTTTTCTGTTACTGTTAGCATGAACGATTTATTATCCTATCCTTGTCCTTTTGTACAGTATGAATACTAAATAGTTTTTTAGCTTAAGGTCTATTACTGTTATGTATGATGTCACACATTCTTTACCTTTCTACAGGGTTTGATACCATGTACTCCAATTGGGCCTAGGCGATTGAGAATAGATCTGATTTAGTCATTGGCAACAACTTCATTTTAGTAATCAGCCGAAACTTTGGAGTTGAACTTTAATTGCATCTGAATTAATAGGTAAAAGTCCTCCATTCATTCTCATGAATTTATTTCTGCTTGTTTAGTTAATGTTGTCGCTATTTTATCATATCAAGTAATATCATCATGGTGTGTGTACTGCATGTTGTTATTCTTGTGATTGTACACTATGCTATTATGTCACTATATCCAACATAATGTTTATGCTACTGATGGTATGAACGATGTGGTTACTACATGGATAAGTGTTGGATGGACATGCCTAGGTACACCACATATCGCTTATCGTTTGAGGAAATATGAATATATATTTATTATTTAATCCATGTATAATAAGTCATAACCTAGTAACAACAATGTAGGAACACACATGATTATATACAAGGAGTCAAAGGATTCATAGAGTTTGCGTTTACTCATTCAGCAAAAGGAAATATGATACTTTGTCCTTGCAAGAAATGTGTTAATTGTTCTTGGAGAGAAACATATATTGTATTTGAGCATCTGATTTGTGAAGGCTTTAAACGTGGGTACAAACTTTGGATATTTCATGGAGAAGCATCATCCTATTCTGCATGTTCTAGTACAAGTAAAGGGGTTATTATGGAAGACATACCAAATGATCATGACGAAATGCCTGAAATGCTTAGAGATATGGCTTATGGGTTAGATGGAATGGGGGATTTCGGTGGCAATGACAATCAGAATGGTTTAGGGGATGGCAATTTGGGCGTCGATGATTTTTATAGGTTAGTAGATGATGCTAGTCAGAAACTATACCCTGGGTGCAAGACTTTCTCAAAATTAAATTTCTTAGTTCGATTGCTCCACACAAAATTTCTTGGAGGATGGAGTGATAAAAGCTTTGACATGCTTCTAGACTTGCTTATAGAAGCTTTCCCTGAAGGTTCAAAATTACCTAAAAACTTCCATGAAGCAAAGAAAATGGTGAAATTTCTTGGTCTTGGCTATATTAATATACATGCATGTGAACATGACTGTATATTGTTTTGGAAAGAACATCAAAATGAAAACAAATGCCCCAAATGCAATACTTCTCGATGGAAATTTGAAAGGACAAATCTTGATGGGAAACGTTTTCACAAGGTTCCTAGAAAGGTTCTTCGGTACTTCCCAATAAAGGAAAGACTTCAAAGATATTACATCAACCCTGAGAAGGCAACAAACATGAGGTGGCATGACGAAGGGAGAACTAAAGATGGATTGCTTCGACATCCAGCCGATTCTCCAGCTTGGAAGGACTTTGATAATAAGCATCCTACATTCGGTAAAGAGAGTCGCAATGTTAGACTGGCATTAGCTACTGATGGCTTCAATCCTTTTAGGTCCTTGAGTAGTATCCATAGCACATGGCCTGTCATTTTGATCCCATATAATCTTCCACCTTGGATGTGCATGAAACAACATAACTTTATCCTTTCCTTGTTAATTCCTGGTCCAAAAGCCCCTGGTCATGATATTAATGTTTATATGGAACCATTGGTTGATGATTTAGACTTCCTTTGGCACAAAGGGATCAGAACTTATGATGCTTCCAAGGGAGAGTTCTTCCAAATGCATGCTGCAATTTTAAACACCATATCTGATTTTCCAGGCTTGGGTTATGTTCATGGTTGTGTGACATCAGGAGATGTAGCTTGCCCTGATTGCCACATAGAAACTTGTTCTATCAGGCTAAAAAAGGGTAGCAAGAACTGTTATATGGGACACCGTAGGTTTTTGGATCCAAATCATAGCTTCAGATTTGATACCAAATCATTTGATGGCACTAATGAATTAAGGCCAGCACCTTGTCCACTTTCTGGTGAGGAAATTTTGAGCCAAACAGAAAGACTTAAGGTGGAATTTGGCAAGGACCCCACTGGAAAGAAGGATAGATCAAAGCGCAAGAAAGGATATATGTGGAAAACACGAACTATTTTGTTTAGGCTACCCTATTGGAAAGACTTATTGTTGAGGCATAATTATGATCCAATGCATATTGAGAAAAATGTATGCGAAAATATAATAAATCTGATCCTAGGAATAGATGGCAAATCTAAAGACAATCTTAACTCTCGCCTAGACCTCCAACTTACGGGTATAAGGAAAGATCTTCACCTGTCAAAGTTGGGGATAAATTTTATTTACCTCCGCTCCATACTCTATGAGTTCGATGAGAAGAAAATGTTTTGTGAGGTGTTGAAAGGGTGAAGTTTCACGATGGCTATCTCACGACATACGTAATCGTGTACAAGTTAATGAGAAAAGGTTAGTGGGATTGAAGAGTCATGATAACCATGTGTTATTGCAGCACTTGCTTCCACTAGCTATTCGAAAGATATTGCCGGAGAGAGTGAGTGCAGCACTGATCCGTGTTAGTAACTTTTTCAAGAAAATTTATTCTCCTGTGGTACGTATAAGTGATATGCAGCAACTAGAGGTAGAGATAGCGAAACATTGTGCATATTGGAGACCATATTTCCTCCATCATTTTTGATGTAATGGTGCACTTGATGGTTCATCTTCCTCCCAAGTTCGGATCGGTGGTACCGTATTGTATCGCAATATGTACCCAAAGTGGAGAGGTAATTACCACAAAATTAAATATGTTATTTATGGGGTATATATTTATGCATGAGCTTATATATATTATATATATTTTATTTTTGTAGGTTTCTGATGACATTGAAAAGTTATGTTCGCACTAGAAGTCACCCGGAGGGTTCGATAGCAGAAAACTATATCTTTGATGAGAGCCTTACATTTTGCTCTCAATATTTATATGGTTGTGAGACTAGATATACTCGTAAAGCTAGAAATGACGATGGTAGAAATAGTAGAACTAATGATGCCATGCCATATTTTTCTAAGAATGTTGGTGAAATTTGGTTGGCAAGTGTCTTTGTGACATTGGATTATCAAGCATGGATTCAAGCCCATAGATACATCTTATTTAACTATGATCATATAGATCCATTTTAAAGTAAGTTATCTATCTTATTATGTTATATATATTATAGAATTAGGGTCATTGTTTTCTATTACGCTAGATGATGAACAAGTGTATGCAGAGAACACTATGAGTATGTTTTAGCTACTCATCCAAATAAAGAAGAAATCAACCGTGTGCATCATGAAACATTTCATGAGTGGTTCAGATTACATGTAAGTACACAAGTACAAAGCTATATAGATACTGTTTGTATAAAAAATTATTTTTAACCATAGGATTCCATGATCACGTGTGGCTGATTTAATTATGAGAGGCGAACAAGTGGCGAGGAAGTACAAGCTTTAGCTAAAGGGCCCTTATTGGTTGCAAAGAAGTTCAATAGCTACACAATAAATGGATATAATTTTCACACAAAATCTTATGATGAGGGTAGATCTGTTCAAAGTAGTGGAGTAGCTTTAGTTGCAGAAACCTTAAGCTACACTACAAATAGTGAAAGCCCTATAGTTCAAAATAGCACATATTATGGCATTATCACTGAAATCTTAGAGTTGGACTATCATCGTAAAGGCAATATCGTGCTTTTCAAATGTGATTGGGTTGACAATCGAGTACTGTGATAAAGCGGTGAAGGTTGATAAATTTGGAATCGTTATTGTAAATTTCAAGCATTTATTCAATACAAAGTAGAAGTTAGCGGATGAACCTTTCATTTTAGCATCGCAAGCTACACAAGTTTATTATGTTTCAGATCCAATAGACAAAGATTGGTGTCTTTGTTGTACAATCAAAGCCACGGACTGTTATAACATGGATGAAATTGACAATGAAAATGTTGAACTTTTTGGTAACTCGGTTATGAATAGAAATATTAATGTAGTTGGTGATGGCCCTAGCATTAGAAAGGATATAGAGGGTTCAATTGTTGCTCAAAAAACAAAAGGAAGGTAAGTGTTTTACTTTTACTATGCATTTTCATGTTGCGCTTACTTTATATGATGTATTATTGAAATTATGTTTAGTGAGTTAACATAGTTGTGGTTTTACATTTCAGGGGAGGAAATGGAAAAAGAGCCCGGAGGAAGTAATAATTCCATTCACAACGAGTATGAAAGTATGAGGGACTCACACATCAGTAAGAATAATGCATTCCTCAGATCCCTTAACCTAGAGCCCATCCTACAATCTCTTAATACAAATGGAGCAACAACTAAAGGTGGAGTTAGTTCACATGCGTCAAAGAACACTACTAAGGTACGATTGTATGATAATAAAATATGAAAGTATGTTGTTTTGCTCCCTATCATAAATATCATATCCTTTCTCTAGCTGCCATTCATGCTATTGGTCTCCATGGAAGTGATTCAACTTTTCTTTTAATAAACTATAGGCAAGACATCCTACAATCACCAATTCACCAATTGAGGCAGCAGTTAGACGTGCAAGTTTGCGGCCTAGGACAACAAGAAATGATACTCAAAATGATATTGATATGCAAGATGAAATTCCTGATTACACGAACGAAGAATTCTCCCAAGGGGCCGAGGGTATGTATCTGAAACAACATTGCATTTATTTTCATTTGAAACCACCGTCTTTAATTTATATTTTCATATTGCATATCCTAAAAAAGTATCAAAGAAGCGAAGGGGAAGAGGCCATACCAGAAAGGAGAACATTTGGTCAAGAGAAAATGAGCCTTTGATTAAGATTACATTCAATGAGTATGGTCAGCCGGTTGGAAAAGCTGCCAAGGACTTCCCTAACGTTGTTGGATCTATTGTGAGAACCAAGGGTTTCCCTCTTAGCCATGAGGACTGGAGAGATGTTGATACAAATGTAAAGCAAAGATTAATTGACGCCTTAGAGGTATGTCAGATAATTTCAATTATGTGTATTTATGTTGTCGACATGTACTTCCTATTATGTTGAAATCTTGTGCTTGCTGAATCAGTGTATTTATGAGATGGATGAAAGATTTCAAGTCAGATTTGAAAAAAGCAAAATTTGATGAGAGTAAGACTGATGAGGAGCTTCTTGCTGCTTGTGATAGTCGAGTAGACAAGGAAGAATGGGCTTGGCTTATTAAATATTGGAGATCACCAGAAGCACAAGTAAGAAATAATGAGTGGACACCTACATTTCCATTTGTTCTCTAGTTATTAATATTTTCATTGTAGGCTCGTAGTGCAAGAGGCAAAGCAAATAGAGCTATGGTAGGAACACCCATACAATTTGGAAGTAAGAGTTTTGCACGTGTTGGACATGAGTGGGTGAGTATGATTTATATTCAATTTCAATGGTATGTTGCTAGTTGCGCATTGTATTCATAGGTTCCATAATTTAATTGACAGTCTGAGAAGAACGGTCGCAAGCCATATAGGCATGAGTTATTTGTGCTAACACATACACGCAAAGATGGGGTTCATCTAAAACAAGCCGAACCAAAAATTGTAAGCATGTCCAGTTTTGCACATCAATAAATAAACAACAAAATTGACAAGCTAGTCATTTTTTTAGATAGAACTTCATGAGGCTGCGACAAAATATCCAGAGCTGAAAGACAAGACAATAAAGGATGGAGATCTCTTTTCTCATGTTTTTGGTCGTGAGCCAAGGGGGCATGTTCGCTCTGTCGGTTTAGGACCAACTCCTTCTTCTTTGGGAATACCAGGCCACCGCAAATATACACCAACAAAAATTCAAATGGCACTTCGTGGTCGTCGTAAAGCTGAGCAAGAAGTTACATTTCTAAAGGGAGAAATGGAACAAATGAAAGGACAGATACAAGAATTGAGGGCAATGGTATTAGCTGGCCAAAGTAGAGGAGAAGCTGCACCAAATTTAGATAGCCCTATAGAACATGGATCAAATCCAACACCAAACAGGGTATAGTGCATTAACCTTCGCTAAATGTTTGTAACAAAATCTTTGTGTAACATATATTCACTTTTTTTTATATTTCTGTAGGTGGGGGGTTGTGATTATGACAGTAGTGAGACAGATGAGGAATCATACCCAGAGGTAAGCAATATACCTACAGATGGACATGAGGTATGTACTCATCACATCCTATTTAAATTCATGCGTGCTCACTTTATTTCCAGCCACATATTATACACAAATATCTTTGTTTTAAACATGTAGATAATGCGTAGACGAGCTGCAATTCCTACAAGAACACATGAAGGGGTATGGTTTTAATATTGTTAAGCTATGTGAACACACTTTCCTTTTAATGTCTCTGTGATGATAAAATGATGCAATATAATGTTGTAGGGTGGAAAAGAAGTTATATTGCTCTCTCTCTTTGGTCCCCACACTGTTCCTGTGGCTAAGGCTACTGTTCAAACAATTAATCCGAAAGCAAAAGTGGGGGGTACTGCTCTAGGGCAGGAATGTTATGAAGTTGTTATCAATTCTGTGATGAAAAAAGATGCTCTCTTGCTTCGTCCATATGGAAATCTAAAGACCATGGGAGATGCCTATGGGCAATCAATTGCATGGCCACGCCAGAAGGTATTACAAGTTAGCTAATATATTTTTTGTTATTACAATTGTTGACATGGCATTTTGTTCGAATAATGGTTGCCAAGATATCTCACTGACTTTTGATGGTTGTCATGGAATTTTGGAACTAATATTATTTGACATCGGATTTAAATACTGTAATTATTGACATGGGATATCTTTTATTATTTCTCAGATTATCCGTGACAACAATCTACCAACACCATCACACATGAATCGACATCTTTCGGGTAGCTACTAAACTCCTGCCATGTTATATTTCATTTCTTCAAATGTTGTTGATTCTATCTTATTTCTGTATTTAAGTTAGAAACTCTTGTTTTTCAGCAACTCTTTACTCTTTTGCTTCTTCATCTTACACTTAATGTCATTTTTATCTATATTTGTGTTTCAGGTGGAGCATGAGCTCATGGTCTTGTTGAAGGCATGGTACAGACCAGCTAGGACAACAAAGTCAAAAAAAGATTATTACCTCTGTTTTGTTTGCATTAAGGACAACCTGTTAATTAGTAGATGTTCTTTGGAGTACACTATAGAAATATGGGAGTGCTTATGTATTTTGGAAAACTGAACTGGCCACTACAAGATGGCAGTGTTGGCATGTAACCTAACAATGTGTTAACTATTGTGAAGTCACTATTATGTGGTGTTTTGGTGTAATGAATCTCATTAATTATGATAATTAAGTACTTGGCGATGGTGACATTAACCGAGGTCTGGTTCATTTATGCTATCATGATTGATATTGGATAAATGGAATGTTGTATGCCTCCTATATGCTATATGAGTGTATCATTATTAGTGTGATTTTTTTTTTGTTCTGTGATAATTTATATTGGCAGAATGCCTGCCGGCAAAAGTAGGAAATCTAAGCAGACTGTCCGTTGGCAATAATAATATATGCCACAAATCTGTCTGCCGGTAAAAAATGAGGATCGAGGGCAAACCGTCTGCCGGTAAAAAATAAGAATCGAGGGCAAACTGTCTGCATCGGTAAAAATGAGGATCGAGGGCAAACCGCTCGCCGGGAAAAATGAGAATCAGGCAAACCGTCATCGAGAAAAATTGCGAATCGACGGCAAACCGTCTGCCAGGGAAAAATTTGTCTGTCGGTAAAGAGAATTGCGGACTATTTGGGTTCCGTCGGACGGTTATGGCGGAACGTCCGTCGGGAAAAGTCATTCCCGGCAGATAGTTTGCCATTGAAAGCCATTTTTCCCGGCAGAATGAATGCCTCCATAGCTGTGTTGTGGTGTAGTGCCGGTCCGACGGTGGTCGGACCTAGTCTGACAGGAGGGTTGCATTTTGGGGACTTAGTTGCTAAGTGTTGGTGGCCTGGTCAGACCCAGTACGACGGTGGTTGGACCCAGTCCGACAGAAGGGTTGCATTTGGGGACTTAGCCTCTAGCACGCTCATCCATCGGACCTAGTCCGACGGGGCTAGTTTTTGGCAGCCCACTTCGTTTTGGTTATCCCTTTCTCCCTTAATGTCTCGCCTAGGGTTTTGTGCCATGCTTGTCGACTTGTGAACTCGGCGGAAACATTTGGACACTCAAGCGGCAAGTTTCGCGCCCATAAGAAATATCTGGCTTTGAGACTTAGCAACTACAAAACCCCGGACAACTGTTCCCCTGAAATACTCTCGAACCCTTGCCACTCCAGAAACCTTTGGACTCAAACCGAACATCCCAGAACACTCTCGAAGGACTCAGAAATGTGCTCAGAAGGATCTACGACCAGAGATGATTTTCACAAGCAATGACGGGCCGGATGGGCCAGAAACAGACATGCACACAAGTAAAATAGAAGAACTAACAAATAAGGTCCTTAGCCTTGAAGCAGTCGTCGGAGGGCCAGCTGACATCAATTATTAAAACATTAAGCCCTTGGGAGCTTGTGCTTTTAATCTCCCTTTTTTTTGGTAATTGATGATAACACCTGCAAATCTATCTGAAGAAGAGTACAAGTCTTTCTCTGGTGCAGTGAGTCAGTTTCAACAAGGTGCATAAACAACAATTAAAGCTCAATGCAACACCGGCCAAATGAAATGGAAATGCATGCCAACATAGCTCCCCCTAGATCAATGCACACCTCTAGATCAATGCATAAACAATTTGTTTAGATTTCAGTTTTCTCCCCCTTTGTCATCAATGACCAACAAAGGAGCAAACGAAAGAGCTTTGCAGGTTATACAAGTGCACCCATGCGCAGATGATCCACTATAATTCAAATTCTAGCCATCGCAAGGTCACAATGTCATAATTATCAAAGTGATGTTTAAGTAGTTTTGACCTAGAGCAATGTGTGAGATAAACCATATGTCGACGGTTGGGATATTGACCCAAGTCAACCAAGGTTCTTCAAGGAGGAGATAGGAGACACGCCGAACAACCACGAACAGCAACGAACAAGAGACAAGGATTTTTATCCTGGTTCAGGCCTCTCGGGAGAGATAATAGCCCTACGTCCAGCCTTTCTTTATATCAAAGAGGATTACAAGGTGGAACTCGGCGAGATCAGCAGGTCTCGGCGAGTAGTATGCGAAAATCTTCGTCGACCCAGGCCTTGTTGTGCTCGCTGAGAGCAGCAAATACCCGCCGTTTAATACCCTGGACTATCTGTCCGTTAGCTCGCTCGACTGCTCCATTGCTCTGTGGATGTGCCACGAGGCGAAATGTACATTGGTGCCCGGTGTTCACAAGATTCTCGAATAGCTCGCTTCGAGCGGGTACCGTTATCCGTGATCAACTTGTGGGGAATCCCAAAGCGCGTGACCACGTTGATTTTGAAGAAGCGCACGACCGTTTTGGTGTGAAGAGACGACACGGGCTCTACCTCAATCCACTTTGTAAAAGTGTCTATGGCGACGAGCAGGTGTGTATAGCCCTTGTACCCCTTAGGGAATGGGCCGAGAAGATCCAGACCCCATGTGGAAAAAGGCCAAGATGGAGGGATTGTTTGGAGCTCTTGGGCGGGCTTGTGTGCCTTCCGGGCGTGAAATTGGCAAGCCTTGCACTTAGTCACGATATCCCGGGCATCTTGTAACGCAATGGGCCAATAATAGCCCATGCGAAACGCTTTGCCGACCAGAGTTCTGAAGGAGGCGTGGTTGCCATAGGCACCCTCGTGTATGTCCCTAAGAAGGAACACACCCTCCTGCTGCGAGATGCACTTGGAGAGAACTCCCAGAGCACCTCGACGGTAAAGGATGCCGTCCACAAGCTTGTATGGAGCAGCACGCCTTATAAGCCGGAAACACTCGGCTTCGTCGTCGGGCAGGGTCCCATCTGCGAGGTACCGGACAAATGGCGTTGTCCAGTCCGCAGCCTGCTCGATAACAGAGACAGCACCACCTGTCTCTGTTGCCTCGTCCAGAGACGTGATTGAGGGCTTGTGAAGGTGCTCGACGAGCACCCCTGCCGGAGCAGATTCTCGTGAGGATCCATACTTGGATAGCTGGTCGGCCGAAGTTGTCCTTCACGGCACGGCGCACCTCGAAAAATCGAAAGTGCCGCCCAACTTCCTCACTTCAACCGGTATCGCGCCATTGAGTCATCGCAGCACTGATACTCCTTGTTAACCTGATTGATGACCAGTTGTGAATCTCCCTTCACAGTCAGCTGTTGGACACCAAGCGACTTGCACGCTCTTAGTCCCGCGAGGAGGGCCTCGTACTCCGCAGCGTTGTTAGTCGCCGCGAAGTGTAGTTGCATAGAATACTGGAGTTGCTCTCCTTGAGGGGAGATGAGAACAAAACCCGCCCTCGAGTTTCCAGTGCGCGAGCCATCAAAAAACATGGTCCAAGTGGGTTCATCAGGTTGCTCGGGAGCTTCCTGGGATTTGGGCGGGCAAGTCCATTCAGCGACAAAGTCAGCTAAGACTTGTGACTTAATAGCAGTTCGGGTAGCGAAAGACAGATCAAATTCTGCTAGTTCCATTGCCCACTTAGCTATGCGTCCGCTGGATTCCTTGTTCCGTAGGATTTCTCCCAGAGGGAACGTGGTCGGGACCAGTATTTGATGTGCCTGGAAATAGTGGCGAAGCTTCCTGGAGGACATGAGCAAGGCGTAGAGCAGCTTCTGGATCTCAGGGTAACGCTCCTTTGATCCGTGAAGTACTTCGCTCACGTAATAGATTGGTCGCTGTATGCCTTCCCTTTTGACCGCCAAGACCGCGCTCACCGCTTGTGGCGTGCAACCTAGGTACAGCAGGAGCTGCTCGCCATGCCGCGGGGTAGTCAAGACGGGAGGATTGGACAGGTATCGCTTCAGATCTTGGAAGGATCTATCGGCTTCTTCTGTCCACTCGAAACCATTGTGCTTGCGCAGGGCCTTAAAGAAGGGCAGCCCGCGTTCGCCTTGACGGGAAATAAATCTGCTTAGAGCAGCCATCCGCCCCGTGAGACTCTGTACCTCCTTTACGGTAGTTGGAGCCTGCATATTTTCAATGGCCTCGATTTTTCGGGGTTGGCGTAAATACCTTGTAACCAATAACATAACCGAGCAACATTGCGATCGAACACCAAAGGTACACTTCTCGGATTTAATTTTATTCGATGCCTAGTGAGATTACGAAAAGTCTCGGCCAGGTCTTTTACATGGTCTGGAGCAAACTTGCTCTTTACAACTATGTCGTCAACATAGACCTCCGTGTTTTTTTTGTTCGTTTGGGAAGGTCTTTCCATTGCGCAAAACCGAAAGACATGGTCGATAGCGAAAGTGCGAAGGGGTGATGAAGGCGGTCTTCTCTTCATCCTCTGGGAGATGCTTATTTGGTGATAACCGAGTAAGCATCCAAAAACTCAGAGCTGGTGTCCGCAATCGCATCGACCGGTGGTCAATACGAGGCGCGGAAATTGTCCTTAGGACAAGCGGCGTTCAGATCAAGATGATCGACACACATCCTCCACTTGTCGCCTTTCTTCTTTACAATGACGGGGTTGGCTAACCACTCGGTGTGATCAACCTCGCGGATGAACCCGGCGTGAAAGCGCTTGCTGTCGATCTTTGATGATCCCTGCTTGAATTCGAAAAGGGACGAAGCTTCGGCGAACAGTGCTTTTGTCTGACCGGATAGCCAGTTTGTGCTCGATGACCTCCCTTGGGACTCCGGGCATGTCAGATGGCTCCCAGGCAAACACATCTGCATTAGCTCGGAGGAAGGCAATGAGCTCGCTTTCCTATTTGGGGTCCAGATTGGCCCCCAAGTGAACTGTCTTGGAAGTATCATCAAGAGACAGCGGAACTTCCTTGGTTTCTCCCCCTGGCTGAAGGGAGACCCTAGGGCGTGCAGACTTGGTCTGCGGAACTTCAGGACCGCGCGGCAGAAGCTGGTCGACCAGGGCGAGGGACTGCTCGTCGCAATCCAGAGCAGCTTTGTAACTGCCCTTGACCGTTATTACACCGCTAGGATCCGGTATCTTCACGCAATGGTACGCGTGGTGGGTTACGGCCATGAACTTACCAAGAGATGGCCTGCCCAAGATCGCGTTATACGCGGATGGGAAGTCGACCACGTCGAAAGTGATCAACTCTGTCCGAAAGTTGCTTGGGTTGCCGAAGGTAACAGGCAGGACAACCTGCCCCAACGGCTTGACGGCTTCTCCCGGAACAATTTCGTAGAAGGGCATTGCGACTTCCTTCAGCTTAGAACGAGGAATCAGATCTCGCCCAAGACCTTAGCGTAGCAAGTCCAACGCGCTCCCGCCGTCTACTAAAACACGGCCAACTCTTGCGTTGCTGATGGTCAGGGCGACCACCAGAGGGAGCCGCTGAGGCTTGGTCATCCCAGTGGGGCAATCCTCCTAAGAGAAGGAGATGGGGACCTCGGTCCACTTCATCGATTCAGGCTGAGGTTTTTCCTTTTTAACGTTGTGGACCTCCCGAGCAGCTTCCTTGAGGCTACGACGAGAGGTGTAAGCCGAGGAGCCGCCGAAGATGACGGCGATATGGTTCACGGGCTCTTGATATTCGTCATCATCTTCCCGATCACCATCGTCGGTTTGGCGTTTGGCCTTACCGGCATCACCTTGTTCGGACAGGGTGGGCATTGGGCCTTTGCCGTTGTAGAAGTCTTCGAGCTTTGCGGCCCAAGTTCTGCAATGGCGTATATCGTGCCCGTAGTGCTGGTGGAACTTGCAAAATCGGTCGCTTGGACCTTTCTTGCCTTGTCCGCCTCCCTGAGCAGGCTTTTTGCCCTTGGAGCTACTGTTGGGCTTCTTCTGCCCATCCTTGGGAGGAGGTGCGCGATCTATACCGGCGACGGTATGGTTCGCATCACCTTTGTTCTTCTTCTTCTGGGACTTCTTATCACCAGGGTTGCTGCTGCTCTTCTTTTTCTCATCCACACCAGGCTGGGCGGGCAGCTCGCCCTTGTCGAACGCCTTTTTTATCTTGAACGCTCTGCCGCGTTGGCATAGCGGTCAGCCGCCTTGAACAGGTCGTTGGCGGTCCAGGTCTCGTTGATCTCGAGATCCTGGATGAGCCGCTCGTCGCGGACTCCGTTTTTGAAGGCGCGGACAACAGATTCATCCAAGATGTTCGGGATCGTGTTGCGGATCTTAATGAAACGCTCCACGGTTGCGGAGGGTCTCCCGCTCATCCGGATCATCCGTGCGATCATCCTCCTTGCCCAGACGCACGTAATGCCTCTCGGAAATTAGCGATCGAGCGCCACAAAGCTGGTTCCATGAGTGATGGAACCCTCCGCCGATTGAACGACCACGTCCGAACAGCGCCCTCAAGGACAGTCGGGAGGTAATTAGCCATAACGAGCTCGTCACCCCCGGCTGCCATGATGGCCGTAGCGTAGATGGAAAGGAATTCCTCCGGGTTCGAGTCCCATTGTACCTCTCCATGTGACCGGTTTGAACTTTGAGGGCCTTTGGACAGCCAAGCTCGCCGAGAAAGCCCTGCAGCCCAAAGCATATGACCGGCCACCTTCCCCGGCAGAACCTAGTCTTGAGAAGACGTTGATCCTGTTGCGCGGAGGAACTCCTGCTGAACGGGATGATTCGGCCTGGAGAAACTCTCTCCGAGACAACCCACCACGCTCCTTCCTCGTGGTCGCGACGACGCGCTCCTTCCTCGTGGTCGCGACGACGCGCTCCTCACGAGGGGACCGTCCGTGATCATCGCATGCGCGCTGCCCCTGTGGTCGCGATGACTACGAGGACTCGGCGAGCGGCGACGACCACGGTAGCCCGCTCATGGGACAAGTGATCTTCGATGGTGACGAGGGTCACGCGATCAATCAGAGCTGTCCGAATCATTCCGGGCGGTTTGATCATACGCCGCACTGGAGGAGTTGTTGACTTCTCCTAGAGTCCTTAGGCCTTCAGCCAGTCGCTCTAGGTTAGACGCACAAAGACGCCCATGCGGGCGAGATCAGCTTGATTGGTGGATCGAGGACCGTTGCTATAGCTTCGAGCCGCCCCGACTCTGATCTATGGGTCCCGGATCTCGAACCATCCGCGTTCGCCGATCGAGTCCGGTCACGCGGGAATTGACCCAACAGGAAGCTTCTGCCGGGAGACTTAGCGCCGGCACGCAAGGTGGGTCGCGACGCTGCCGCTTACACCGATCGCGAAACCGTGCCAAGGTCTGATTGATGGAATCGTCGAGGCGGCGGTGAATGACATCTTGCTCGCTAGCAGCCAGCGCAGCCTCGTCTTGATGCCGAGCAGAGTTAACCTGCCCGACCTCGCCAGCCGCCACAGCCCGTGCAGGATTCTCAGAGGTTCCTACATCGGCCATGTTAATGCTGCGGGGGCCATGCGAAGGTATGCTAGACGGTGTCATCATTGTTCTCCTGTAGAATCTACCGACATAGCCTTGGAATCCGATAGATCTAAACCGTCGTAAAGATCATCGGTTCCGTAGTCATCGTCAATGACGGGAGTGCGATCTGCGGCTATCTCTGCCATATAGGCAGAGACCTCCGTCCCAGATACGGAAAGTGTTCGAGACCGAACAGATCGATCTGAACCGACAGGGGATGAGACATCCTGTCCTTCTGAGTCGTAGCCCTCAGGAAGTATCTCTGTATCACTGACTGAGTTCGACATGCTCGATCTGCGTGTCCCCACGACGGCGCCAGCTGTCGACGGTTGGGATATTGACCCAAGTCAACCAAGGTTCTTCAAGGAGGAGATAGGAGACACACCGAACAACCACGAACAGCAACGAACAAGAGACAAGGGTTTTTATCCTGGTTCAGGCCTCTCGGGAGAGATAATAGCCCTACGTCCAGCCTTTCTTTATATCAAAGAGGATTACAAGGTGGAACTCGGCGAGATCAGCAGGTCTCGGCGAGTAGTATGCGAAAATCTATTGGCTAGGGGTCCCTCTAAACGCCGTCGGGCCCTGTTTATGTAGTACGGAGCAAACCGATCTACCGAGAAATATCGGGCCAGGCTAACTACGAGATCGCAACGAACTCATACATGCCAAATACAACCTACGGTAGATAAGATAATCTCCTAATCTTGGGGATCACGACTCCTAATCCAATCCGGGAAACCACGTCCGGGTCTTTACGCTGCCGTGCAGAACTCTTGTTCGAGTCGGACTCAAACATGAATCATAGACCGTTACGCACCGTGCCGACCAAGAAACTGTTCGGTAGGATGCACATGGGCCTGATAGAAGCTTCCAGGGGACTGGGCCCTGGTAGGCTGTTCGATTGGGCCGTCAGGGAGTGGGCCATGGCAATGGGCCGTAATTCTATCCCCGACACCATAGCTACAAGTGTCGAAAATTGCTCAAGATCTCCAAAGAAGACACAAGATACATAATAGAACTAGAGAATGCAAATCAATTTACAAATGCGATCACGAAGAAAAAATTGAGACTTACAAAACAGTTTGGTACAGCCCTTTTTCAAAGATTTTCCATTTAGCACTTTTATCTTTTTCAAATTTGCCATGTCTCAAGCAATAGTCGACACTACCTAGCATGACACTGAAGATAAATGTCTTGGCCATCCAAACTCCCCCTAAGTTCATGTCTAGTGTAATGGCAAGCTATCTCATCGAGGAGGATTGGTGAGACATGTATGTCCCATTGTGGCCTTATTTACATACTAGCACTTTTCAAATTTAGCTTAACATTTTTCACAAAATTGCTCATTCTACAGAAGCAAAAAACATATGCAAATAGAGGGACACAATTTGGACTAGAGGCACAATGTCATCCAAAGGAGTTAGAGCAATTCAAGAGCGACTAATAGCTATAACACACCTAGCATATCTTCAAGGCTTTCCAATTGCACAATGTTTTGAATTAACCACAAATTGAACAAGTGACAAAGTAAGCACAGGCTATAGCTATTAAGATCATGAGGAGAGCATGTAGGCAATGAATGGCATAAGTATAACAAGCAAAGCACCAAGATGCTCAAACCATGACTTCAAAGGATATGCAATGAACGGCGAAGCCCGCGGCCAACTCAAACGGTATTGGACCTATCTAGTATATTGAGTTCATTTCTTATCTTGCAAAATCGTGTCTCATCGAGTGGCTTAGTGAAGATGTCAGCAAGCTGGTCCTCTATCCTCACATGCGAAAGCACAATATCGTCCTTCATCACGTAATCCCGAAGGAAGTGATGACGAACATCAATATGCTTAATACGCGAATGTTGGGCTGGGTTGCTAGCAATCTTCACCGTGCACTCATTTTCACACAGTAGAGGCACGTGGTCCAATTTTAGCCCAAAGTCATAAAGATACTGTGTTAGTTATAGAAGTTGTGCACAGCTACTCCCTGTCGCTATATACCCTGCCTCAGTGGTAGATAGCGCCACGGAGTTCTGTTTCTTCGAAGCCCACGACACAGGACATTTTCCAAGGGGGTGACAGGCCCCTGAAATGCTTTTACGATCAATATTGCACCCGGCATAATCTGAATCAGAATAGTCAAGAAGCTCAAATCGCGCACCCTTAGGAAACCATAAACCTATACTAGTAATGTGTTTGAGGTATCTGAAAATTCTTTTCACAACACTCAAATGCACCTCTTTAGGGGAGGCTTGAAATCTAGCACACATGCATACACTAAACATGATGTCCGACCTAGATACAGTCAAATAGAGCAAAGCATCAATCATGTAACGGTAAAGCTTTTGGTCGACATGATTACCTTCTTCGTTGAGTTCGAGGTGGCAGTTCGTCCCCATTGGTGTCCGGATTGGCTTGCAGTCACTCATGTTGAAACGCTTGAGTAGGTAGTGAATGCACTTCTCCTGGTATATGAACGTCCCGGTTCTGAGTTCCTTGATTGGAAATCCCAAGAAAAAGTTCAATTCGCCCATCATCGACATCTCAAACTTCTTACTCATCATGTCGCTGAACTTTGTGACCAAGGATAATGTCATCCACATAGACCTGGTGCAGGAACATATTTTCATCCACCACCTTAGTGAATAGAGTCATGTCGACCCTTCCAACCGTGAATCCCTTGCCGATGAGAAAGTCTCCTAGCCTTTCGTACTATGCCCTGGGTGCTTGGTTGAGACCATACAAAGGCTTCGATAGTTTGTACACATGATCAGGGTGCTGTGGGTTCTTGAAGCCTAGAGGCTTCTCAACATACACCAATTTTCCAATGTAGTCATTTAGGAATGCACTCTTGACGTTCATCTATCTAAGCACTATGTTGTGACATGTTGCAAATGCCATAAGCAGTCTGATAGCATCTAAACGCCCCACTGGAGCATAAATGTCACCACAATCCACTCTCTCGATCTGTGTGAAACCCTGAGCCACAATTCTAGCCTTGCTGCGCACCACTACTCTAAGCTCATCTTACTTGTTCTTGAATACCCACTTGGTGCCTATCACATTATGGTCCTTTGGCCTCTCAACCAATGTCCAGATTTGGTTTGTCTCAAAATTATTCATCTCCTCATGCATTGCCTTGATCCAGTCTGGGTAACTCAGTACTTCCTCCACTTTCTTTGGCTCAAACTCAAACACAAAAGCCGTGTGCTCACAGAAGTTTGCATAGAACTGACCTCACTGAAGCTACCTGTCCTTAACTTTGTTTGCACACCTTGAGTCAAGTCCCCAATCACTTGATCAACTGGATGATCACAAGCAATGGTGTGATGGGTCTTGATCAACTGATGTGGTGGCTCGACTGATTCTGCATCTGGCTCACAAGCTGTCTCTGCCTCTGAAGTTGGCTCCACACGTGAGCTATCTTGAGGCAAGACTCCCCCTGAGTTTGGCATTGGCTCAGGTGTGAGAGGTAGTTGAACAGTCTCACCCTCTCTTGCAACTTTAACATGCCTCACATCTACAGCCGGTATCTCCTCCACTGCCTTTACCAATTACTCACCATCCACATCATCCAAGATCTCATGCTCCCCTTGTCTTCCATTTGACTCATCAAACTTCACATCACAGGTCTCCTCAATCTGGCCACTTTTCTCATTGAAAATTGTGAAGGAAGATCCTCTGGCTGAATAACACAAGAAGATTCCTGTGTTAACTATGCTCTGGAACTTTTCCAAGTGCTCCCGCTTCATCCTGATGTAGACCTTGCAGCCAAAGACCCTGAAGTAGGAGACATTGGGTCGTCTTCTCACAAGCAGCTCATAAGATGTCTGTCTTCTTCAAGAGCTTGTGAAGATACAACCTGTTGATGCAGTGACTGGCTATGTTAACTCCTTCAGCTCCGAACAGATGTGATGTCTTATATTCACATAACATTGCCCTTGCCATCTCAATGAACGTCCTGTTCTTTCTCTCAACCACCCGATTTTGCTGAGGAGTGTAGGTGGCTGAGAACTGATGATCAATAGCTAGTTCATCACAGAACAGCTCAACAGAAGTGCTAGTGAACTCCGTTCCATTGTCACTTTTTACAAACTTTTTGAAAACATTTCCAGTTGGAGTTTTGTTAGGTATAAAGAAAACCCAAGTTTATCCGGAGAAATCAACAATGACCAAGCAATAGAGATTTTCCCCGATAATCACATATGTTGTTGGCCCGAAAATATCCATGTGTATAAGCTCGAAAGGTCGATATGTAGACATGACATTCTTGGCATGACGTGAGCTTGCCACTTGCTTGCCGGCTTGACAGGCATTACAAAGCTTGTCTTTCTCGAATGTCACATCTTGCACCACAAGAACCAACTCATTGTTGAAAAGTTTCTTCAAATTTGCCATTTCGACATGACTCCCATGCCAAAGCCAACCAAGAGAAACTTTGGCGATAAGACAAGTCGAGACAGATACAGCATACTCATTAAAGTTCACAAGAAACAAGTTGTCAAAACAAAAGTCTTTGAACACAAGTTTTTTTATTTTTGTCCAAAACCAACAAGCCCTTAGGTGAGAAATTACATATTTGGGCAACAAAGAGGATGTTATAGTTCAAAGTTTTCACTAGTAGCATATTATCAATTGAAAAATCTAAAGAGATTGTTATCTTTCCAACTCCAAATACCTTGTTCTTGATTCCATCTCCAAAGTGACAGTGGGGGGAATCTTGCCTTCCTCCCTTATTGAGGTGAAAAACCGGGGGCTGCCGGTCATGTGTTGGGTGCACCCGCTGTCGATAATCCAATGGCACCCTCCACCCCGGTTGTTTACCTGTCATGATAATAGATTATTTATGTGATTCAGGGACCCACACAGGAGGTTTCTGAGGGTTATCCTTCTAACCAAAAGTAACAGGAGCAAACAGATCAATCAACAACTTGGGCACTCAAACATGTGCCTTGTACTCATTCTCAGCATTGAGCCCAACAAATCTAGCAGTTACTATATCTTGGACATTTTTCTTTAACAGGTAGTGATCATACAACTCAACATATGCTCTTGGGGACATTGATTGTGTGTGGTTGAGAGTGTTGTGGTTTTGGTTCCTAGGAGGATTTGGCCTACCGGTTGCGCCTAGGAGGACCATTTCAGAAGTTTTGCCTAGGTGGTTGCCAAGTGTTGAGGAATCTAGGACCTTACCAGTTGTTGTAGTACCTAGGGCTATTCCAAGTATTGTACCAAGACCATATTGCCAAGCACTATCGATTCTTCGTTGCCATGTGGAGTTATAGTGCCTAGAAGGTCCTTGCTAAGTGTTGAATTGCTCATTGTGTTGCCTAGAAGTCATGTTTGTAGTGTTCATATTTTTATACCCAAAGTTGTTAGCTTCTATGTTCTTGTTGGGATAGGTATGATAGTAGTTTTGCCTCATAGTAGATGCTTGGGGAACACTTGTCTTCTTCCTTCCCTTTGGCTTCTCCGGGATAAAACCAAATCCACCCTTTTGGGAAGGTTTCCTTTGTTCCTTGAGCATCTTATCTAAGGCGAGACTACCCTCATAACACTTTCCAAGTCATTTATCATATTTCTCAAGCTTGGACTTCAACTCAGCATTTTAAATGGCAAGTTCCCTAGCAGCTAGAGCAAATTTGCAATTATCAGAAGTACAAACATAAACATTGCTAGAGGAACCACTAGAAGTAGAAGTAATCACATTGCAGTCATGACTCACATCAGAGCTTCTAAGAGTCAAATAACCAACAGGAGCACTAGCCACAGTTATGGCACAATCAGGAGCATCATTAGTGACATCACTAAAGCAATTTATGAAATTAATAGCATGATTGTCATTTTATGAAATTAACATCACTAAAGTAATTTATGAAATTAATAGCATGACGGTCAACAGTAGCAACAGTTATGGCACAATTTGTCGCCGCTGCGCTAGGCAGGACGGTCATTTCGCCGCTCGCGGCGATCATGCTGCCGCGGTCTTGCTTCTTTCTGGTTGCACTTGGCAGCCGAAACCTATCCGGCCTTAGATGCCTTGCGCTTTTTCTTCCTCTTTGGATCCTTAGAGCTAGAACCTTTAGAGGTCCCGTCTTCCCCTCCGCCGCCGCTGCCACCCGCCTTGGTGCCAGCCGCACGGTCGCGAGCCTCCATCGCCCGAGCGCACATGTGCGCCAGGTCGAAAAGCTCGGAGGTGCAGGAGATGTTACGGGTGGTCATCTTCTCTAGCATCTTGTGATCCTTGATGCCCCTTTGAAAGGCGATGATGACCGCTTGGCTGGAGATTTTTTTTGGGGATGGTATTACGGCAGTGGCTGAAGCGCCGGATGAACTCTTGCAGCGACTCCCCCTTCTTCTGCTCCAGGGCATTGAGATCATCCTCCACCCACGGCTAGTCGTAGGAACCCTGAAAATTAGTGACAAACTGGTCACACAGCCTATCGACGCTCGCGGAGGTTTAGCAGCAAAGAACGGGAGAAACCCGTCAAGACTGTAGGAAAGTAGTTGGCCATGACCTTTTCAAAGCCGCCGGTAGCCTGCACCACCGTGGTGTAGATTTGCAGGAACTCCGGGTTGGTTGCGCTGTTGTACTTCTCAACAGACGCCAGGTGCAACTTCTCTAGCCACGCCACACGACGCAGTCGGGTAGAGAACGCCCGACAGCCGACGCCGTAAGACGGCTGTCGGCTGCGGTCGAGATCTCGGCGGGACTCAGAGGATGTGGAGCCCCCTCGTCGCCGCCAGAATGACCTCCCTCGCCAGGACTTGACAGCTGCTCCCGATCCAGCGTCTGTACGCGGTGATGCTACAACTCGTTCTGCAGCAGTGATACCGACGTTACTCCAAACGCGTTCGGAGGTCCTCTTGACGCCCCTGCTCTAGGAGGTGCTGGGGACAGTAGTCGAGTTGGTGCATGGGCCTCCGCGCGAGCAAAATCCGCACCCTGAACCTCCTTCCCCTTGCTCTGGCTTCCGAGGCCTGAGCGAGCTTGACGCGGGCGGCTTGATGCCTGCGTGCGATTCACACGCGACTTCTAGTGGTGCACTCCAGCAGAAGCGCCCGACCGCCCAGAGACGTTGACCCGGTGGTGTGCCGCGTCCACGAGACACGCAATGTTCCGCATCCATGGCTTGGCGGGGTAATCCCC
Source organism: Raddia guianensis (assembly GCA_036346415.1). Taxonomy (NCBI): domain Eukaryota; kingdom Viridiplantae; phylum Streptophyta; class Magnoliopsida; order Poales; family Poaceae; genus Raddia; species Raddia guianensis. Next base: position 13,383,648 of record CM070543.1, on the reverse strand, counting down.
AACCAACTCCACCGGAGGGTGCTCCAATAGTAGACGTATAGCATGCCGATTCTAGGACAGGGACGCCTCCTCCAAGGCCAACCGCCGCTGGGCTGGAGGCGCAACCTCACGGGGGCGCGACGAAGATGCCTCATCCCGCCGCCGGCTGAGCGGCTTCCGCCGAGGATATCCCTCTAATCCGTGCTTCGACATCCTTCTTCCTCGATGCGCCGAGGACGATATGAGAAAATGATGAACTAACCGGAGAAACCTAGAAGAAAAACCGACCACTACCCCCCTACCTAGCGTGCCACTGTCGGCGTGTTTCAGCTGACAGGTTTTCTGGGACCTAATCCGTTTGTTCGGCGGTGGGGCTGTGCGTATTCGGCTCGCCCCTCTCTTCTCTCTTCGCCCCAAGAACGCAAGAACAGGCACTAAGGTTTTACCTAGGTTCAGGCCTTCCTGATCGGGCAACAGCCCTAATCCTGCTCAAGCTTCCTACACTGTATGAACTGGCTGATCTCTTCAAGGTCCGATCCCCGGATCGATTCTGGAACCCCCCATACAGATGCACCCCCAGCCCTTATATACCTGGGCTGGCATGGGTCACAACGTGTTACACAGTGTGCACTTAATTAGCCTACCACTGCAGTCATCATTCCTTCGGTACTAGTCTTCGCCGCCACCTCCTGCCCCTGCCCTGACAACGTGGCAGGTTAGATGAGACAGGGCGGCCTGCCTACCCCTAGCGCCTTTCTTGTCGCACCGTAGCTGGCACAAGCGGGACGGCTACGAAGACGACTGCAGCGTAGCTTGATTTCACTTAGCGAGGTGGGGGTAATCATATTGTCGGAGCCCCGCCCACTCTGTCAGAGCGGTTCCGTCGCATTAAATGCTTCGGATTCGGTATATCCTGAAGAAATCCTCAGCAATGTGGCTTCCTTGCATCTTCGTCCTGCGCCCCTAACAGTGTGGCTCGTGCACCCCTGCTGCTCCTGCGTGGCCGCCCGGTGCCTGGGGCCTACTCGCCGCTTTGCTACTTTGGCGCCATGCGTCTGGCCGCTGGCGCCAGCGCCTTCGCCGGGACGCCACGCGCCTTGATAACACAGTTTGAACTTTGCTTTGTCTGAAACCAGACCTTGACCTGTTTGGGTCCAGTAATTCCAAGTACGACACGTTTCCTAATTGGACGCTAGTCCCACCTGGTAGCGATGCGGGGCACACCCCGTTGTAGAATACACCGACACATCTATTAGATTTAATTATTTTTTGAGTTTATTTTTTTTGAGATGTTAGACAAAAAACTGAATATGTTATCTTGTCAACAGACGAATTATGTTCACGTGATAGGTTGGTTCATATGTTGAGAGAGCAGGAATTAAAATGGAACCAAAAGTCGAAGGCAAAACACCTACCGGAAGGTGATAATAACACAAAGTTTTTTCATCTCATTGCCGGTGGAAAACATAGAAAACAACACATTTTTCAGTTAGAACAAGACAATGGAATGATTAACGAGACTAATATAAAAAAATTGTATCACAACGTATTACGAAGGTTTTTTCGGACCATTGGAACATAATCATTAAAAAATAATAGTCTATCCGAGATGCTATTCCACAAGTGAGTACACTTGAGAATGAAGTGCTAACGAAGGCTTTTTCAGGAAAAGAAGTCGAATGGTATTTTCCAAATGCAACATAATAAAGCTCAAGACCGGGATAGTTTCCACGTTGGATTTTGTCGAGTGTCCTAGGGAATTTAGAAGATGATCTGTCAGCTCTTTTTGAGATCTGGCATTCACAGAAGCTTCCTCTTCGTAGTCTAAACTTTGTTGATTATTACTTAACTCCCAAAGATACAAGAGACTAAAAAAACCATCAATATCGACCAATTTTTCTTCTTAATATCATCTTTAGATGTTTTACTAAAGTCGGCATGAACGGAATGCGGTCGGTAGCCGATAAAGTAGTTCAACCCACTCAAATAGCATTTAAGGGCCTGTTTGTTTGAGCTGCAGCTTCTCTAAAAGCTACTTATGGGAAAAACCAGAAAAAACTTGCTTCTGTGAAAAGCTCAGGTCACAGTACAAATTGGGCTTTTGGTGGCTTTTGGCTTCTTTGAAGGGGGTTTCAAAAGCTGGCTGTTTGTTTGAGCTTCTAGCTTCTAAGGCTAAAAGCTGGCTAGAAGCTAAAACAAACAGGGCCTAAGCCAGGATGAAATATCATGGAAGGGCTTGTGATCTTGCATGAAACTATTCATGGAATGTGTAGGAAAAACCTGAATAGTGTCATTTTAGAGCTAGTTTTTGAAAAGGTGTATGGTAAGTTCAATTGAGATTTCTTGCAACAAGCTTTACGTATGAACGGTTTTTCTCCAAAATGGTGTAATTGGGTAAAGACTTCTGTCATAGGTGGAAGTGTAGTAATTAATATCAATGATGACATTGGACCTTACTTCCAGACTCGAAAAGGTTTAAGACGAGATTCAATGTCACCTGTAGTTTTCAATATTGTGGCAGATATGTTTACCATATTAATTTCAAGACCTAAGAAAGATGAACAAAGGGTTGTTCCACACCTGGTGGTTGATGGGTTATCCATTTCTACAATATGAAGGTGATACCATCATCTTTATACAACATGGTGAGGAGCAAGCAATGAACATAAAACTTTTGGTACGTACTTTTCAAACAATTATCTGGTCTAAAAATAAATTTCCACAAAAGCGAATTATTTTGGTTTGGAATTGCTAAGGCCTTTGAAGAAGAGTATGCCATGTTATCTAGGTGAGAGGTTAGTTCATATCCATTTCAATATCTTGAAATTCTGATGCATTTTAGGAAGTTTAGAAACATATATTGGAAATGAGTGGAAAGAGGTTTGAAAAGAAGTTCAGCGGTTGGAAAAGAAAAATCTATCGACGGGACTAGTTTTGTTTAATTCCGTGTTCAATAGTTTTTTATGATGTTCTTTTTTGAAATCACTAGAACTATTCTCAAAAGACCTGATTATTTTAGATCTATTTATTGCATGTGGCTCATATTCAATCTTATAGACAATGTTATAGTTATAATCCATTGGAGAGGCCGACTATATGATATCTATATATGACATGATGCTTATTTATAACTAGCAACTATCTACACCATTGGAAATGCTCTAAAATAGATCTGTTCAAACGTCGAGCCGGGCTTCGGGCTCCAAAATCAGGCTCGAGCCCGACCCGAAGCCTGAAGGTCCGGCCTAAGCACGGTTAAAATCACGCAAAGCTCGGGCCTAGGCCTGACCCGGCCCGACGGTCGGGCTTCAGATTGAGGCCTGAGCCTAGTCCGATGCACGGGTCGGGCCGGGTTGCCAGACCGGGCTTTCCAAGATCAGATCTACTCTAAAGCAAAGTGTTTAGGACTAGAGGTGCATGACACGTGGGCTGTGGCGGCTATTAATAATCACGCCACGTCACACCCCAACTTACGCAAGGGCAAAAAACAGGCGCAGATCAGGGGCACAGGCTCACTAGTCAGTACACTCGGCAAGCACACAGCACAGAGCGCAGCACCCACCGAAAAGGAAAAGAAAGAAACTTGTTGATCATGGAGCGTGTCAGTGTCAGACCTATCCAAACCGCAGCTCGAGCAGGCAGGCGTATAAAATGCCGCGCCAATCCGCAGCGATTCGGACGGGGGGAGAGAGGTGAACAATGGCGGACATAGCGCTGCTAGTGGTGGAGAGTGTGAGCGGACGGCAGAGGGGAAGCAGCAGCTGCAGCTGCAGCGGGGGCGAGGGAGAGGGAGCCAAGAGCTGCTCGGCCGGCGCCGGCGATCGCGCCGCCCCTGCACCCGCCCCCGCTCCTTCTCCCAAGGCGAGGAGGTGGGGCTCCTGGGCGGTGGCGGCGGCGCTGGAGGAGCACACGGTGGCGCTGGGGCTGACCGCCGTCGACGGCTTCTTCTCCGCTTGATCTCTCTGGTGCAGTCCAGCAGTGGTGCTCCTTCGCTTGTCCTTGGAAAGGAGCTTAATTGGTGCAGGAAGCCAAGCCGATATGTGACTTATCATCCGCCTTGTCAATTGCGAGTGATGCGTATATGTGTAGTCGTAAAAAGTAAAGGAGAATATATAAAGTTTGTCTCCGGAGGACTTAAAAATGCAATCGCTTCTGTTCATGTTCATGAGCGGTATATTGACCGGACCAACTGCGAAATATGATCCCCTCTCGTTCGAGCGAGTCGTCTTGGATTTGGATACAATGGACAGAACGATCATTGAAAAGCAATAGACAGCTAATATACAGGGGAGGAAACCTTATTTGCATCCGATTGTCTGCCATCATCCAGTGATTATTTCATACGTGTCACTAGTAGAACCTTAACTTTTTATTTAAACTATATAAACAATCAAAGAAATTTTAAAAACACGGTTATATTAGATGTACAATATTTTAAATCTTCAATTTTTTATCTTTACAATAGTTTTTTATATTCAATTTACACTTCAAAACATTTTTTAATATAAGAAATTAATCTTAAAAGAGTAAATAGCACGGACGGTCCCTAAACTATTGCGAAGTTCTCATATAGATCACCAAACTTTAAAATTACAGTTTTGCCTCCCTAAACTATTTAAGTGACCCTAATCGAATCCACCTTTGCCCCGCCAACCCACGGGAGCCGACATGGCTGCTCGACGTAGGTGCTAATTTTGCACTTTAGCCCCCAAAGTCGATTTTGGGCAATAATAACCCCTCATCCCCCCTTCCCCGTTCACTGTTCGCAATCGCCGCCCTCGACGACGTCGTGCATCCTCAGGAATCCAAATCCCGAGCCCCAATCCTTTCTGCCTCCTCTTGCTAGCCATGGAATCTTGAGCGCAAGCACTCATCGGGTACCTCATCCGTGAAAGCGGACTAAATGGCCGGGGATTCGAGTTCGTCAATGTCGAGCAGGCGCAGGTCGAAGGGGAAGCCGCCGTTGATAATTTGTCCATGCACAGATCAAATCTTCTACACATGCCCAAATCACAAAGTTAGTTGAACTGAACACTGTCCAGATTTGATTGTATTGATGCATGGATAGTTCAATGCAATCTTTTTTCTTCATACGCAGAGAGATGGAAGTGGCTGTCCATTTCGGCACTAGGAGGACAGCAAATGGAGTTTGCTGATTAACCTGTGTCTGACACTGAGAGGATTGGGCAAAGGAATGTGGAGCAAGCAAATGGAGTCGTAGTATATGAAATAGCATGGTTATTGAGGTGTATCATTGTTCTGTGTATGCTAGGTGTAGGTGTGCTTGTGATGTTGTTGGTTGTTCAGGTGAACAAATAAATTGTTGTGTAATGTTGGTGTATTTGTTCAGATAAATTAGACCTCCTCAGTTCTTGACCATAATCCTAGAGCTGCTCGTACTGTTTCAGCTCATCACCATATATCCCCTTCATTGCCAGCCTCCTTGTCCTAGACAACTTGCTTCTAGATGGTGTGAGATTCGACTCGTTTTGAACTAGCCTTGAAAAATTGACAGGTGTCATCTTGTCATCTGCTCTGAATGTCTCCATGTATTTGTCTGCAAGCCAATTGGAGGTGCACCTCTTAAGCACACACTCCTTTTGACAGTTGTGTTGTCCAAAGTAGGTTTTCACCATGAAACATTTCACTCTACTGTCCTCTGAAGCATATAAGTTCCAGGGACAGCCCTTAGCACAATGAGCCCACACTCTTGTCATTTCTTGGTAGCTTTATATCAACTCTATTCCTTATACTATACTTTCCTCAACAACTCTACCGTGGAAAATGTCTGGCCTACTTCAAATGTTGGATTGTCCAAGTCAACAGTCCTAAAAGCCTTCAACCTCATAGTGCTTGACCCTTCATCATCAGAGTCAGGTAGCTGCAGCCCTTCCTCATCTGTTGACAACTCCTCATCATCGTCTTGAGCTGTCTGAGAAATAGCCTTTCCCTTCAGCTTGCTGTCCTTAGCTTTCTTCCACTTGAACATCTTGAAGCCATTAGCAACACTCTCATCAATAACATCCACATCCACATTATCTACGAAAAGATCATCATCCCCATCATCTATCTCATAGTCACTATCTACAAAGTCTAAATCAGAATCGTCACTCACCAAATCGTCCAAACTAGCTTTGACATTGGTGTAAAAGTCAGGCAATTTCTCCACTGATTTCTTCTCTGTTATGATGACCTTCCTGGGGCTCATGACCTTAGGCAATTCTGCGACAGGATTAGCTACTATGTCATCCCAGTTAATTCCAGCGATGTTGTCATCATGATCAAGGTACAACACCAAATTCTTGACCCTGTCCACCACCGAAACCATGGCCATCATGTCCCTGTCACTTTCCACAATTCTTAGTCCATCTACAAGGCTCTTGACTGGCAACAACTAGTATCTATTCAATGCAACGTTGTTATTATCATACCCAAGTTGACTTATGAAATCATCTATCCACAGTGGTGACCAAGTGTCTGCCTCCCAGTGATTAAATCAATCAACCTTTTCACCGATGTAAGCTCGGTTCTCCCCAGTCTCGACAAACAAACCCCCATGATGCACCTCTAAGCTGAACTCATCGGAACCGGGTCCTACATTACACAATTGGATTTCAAATTAGCACAGGCAACTACCAAATTTCATGCCCACAAAAACCCACTGCACAATCCCAAAACCTACTTTCAAGTCACCAACTACAGCACTGAAATCAACATCCCTGAAATCTACTTGCAATCCCAAAACCCTAAAATTTCCATCCCAAACAAGAAAAGATTTTGATTCACTTACAATATGTAAGGGCCGCCTGTTAACACTCAAATTTGACAGGAAAATCGGATATTTTGAATTGGCAAATTTCATTGGAATTAATGGGCCAAATCAGTAAATGGGCTTCATCGGCAAAGAAGAGAAGCACATTGAGAAATACTAATAGTTACAAGACTGCGGAAGAATTACGTCCTGATCAGAAGATATCTTCTGCAACGCGGTAAAATAGGTCGTATCGGTATCGATTTTGTAATAGTATAAATAGGACCTTAGGTCTCATGAAAACGATAGACGACATACTCTAAACACAAAACCACTTTTCGAATCCGATCGACTTCGTCAAAAGGCTTCAACTCGCAGGTAGAGCTATCTCGATGGGATAATCGATTCTCTTCTTGTAACCCGTATGCATGGCTGTATCATCTTGATCTCGTGTATATAAAGCATGTTAAACTGTCTCGGGCTTTACCGATCTTTAACGTGTTCTCGCATATTACACTGTCTCGATTCAATCGATCTGTAATGTGTATTTATCTTGCAATGCCGATTGTCAACTATCTTATGTGCTTTTCCTGAATCCGATATATGCGACTGTCTCGTTTAGTCGATCTTGCGTATGCCTGTTTAGGATTTTACACGTGTAGCTATTTGCCGATCAGTGTTGTATTTACTTATATTAGTTCTAACTCTTTAAATCGGTTTATCGGTTTACATCTAGATTTGTATCTGAATACTGTCTTGGCCTGACCAATCTATTCCTTCATTTAATCTAATAAATTGATATAAAGATTTATTGATAAGTTTACATATAAAATACCAAAAAGAAGTAAAGGATTTATGATTGAATGCCTATTTATATTTAATTGTTCTATCAGGCATTAAGCCGATAGATTTTGCAATTGGATTATTTAAAGCCGATTCGAAATAACCTGATCTGGCTACTTTTAAAAAGCCGATTAGGGCCAAGTCGCTGACAATTTATTCCTTATCAATTTACAGGTCAAATTGACTGGCACGCTTGGTTCTTGGTTGCGATGCAAGCCCAGACTTCTCCGCACGTGTGTTCGCGAAGATCTCACTTTTCGTGTCAACACTGCCTCTCCCTTCCCCCACAATCTGGTAGCCATCTTCCTCAATCGCCGTGACCAACGGCCAACGGCGGAGTCAGGTCGAGTTGTGAGCATCGTTGAGCCCTAATTTTTATTAGTGGCATTGATGTCAAAATTAATTAATATTAAGTGCTAGGGCGTTTTTGGATTTCTCGGAACCCTAGCGAAGACTCGGCGTTTTTGTAAAACCCTAATTTGAAGCGTCGACAAATTTTGTGAGCTGCTCCGAGGTTTCAAGTGCGTGACCGGGCGAGAGAAGAGGTCATGTCTAGATTAGGGGTAGTTAGGTTTTATTTCCTGTTTTTGTCGGATTTCAAAAGGGGTTTGAATCACTCGGACTATGCCGGATCTTTGCGATCTCTCGAAAATCGGTTTCCGTAGTCCACCTATTCCAAAAATAACTAATTATCCATCTTGTGAGATTTCTAGAGAGAAAAGAAACCCCCAAACTCTCCCACACACACTCAAGCTTTTTATCAGAAGAATTCCCTCTGTCGGACGGCGTCTGGGAACAGCCAGACGGCGTCCGATCAGCAAATCCAGAGCAAGTGGTCTCTGCCGGACGGCGTCCGTAGTTATCGGACGGCGTCCGATCGAGTTAAAACCGTGTCCTTTCCGTAGTCGGACGGCGTCGGGAGAGGGTGGCGGCGTCCGATGGATTTAGCGCATGAGCATTCCTTCTTTGTCGGACGGCGTCCGTGGGACGGACGGCGTCCGATAAGTTGTTTTTCTGTGAGCAGTAGGCTCTGTCGGACGGCGTCCGGTGCCCGTCGGACAGCGTCCGGTAGAGGCTAACGGCTAGTTATTTTGTCTCCTTCCGGGGGGGGCAACGGCTAGTTTGCTCTTGGGGCTATATATAGTTGTCTAGTGGCTGGCTACTTTGAGGTTTTGCTGCTCTCTACACCTACCACACTTATTGCTCATCAATTAGGTGATCTAGGGCCTTTCCTCCACCCACAAATCATCCAAAGCCACAAATCATTAAACCCCAACACCGAGCTTCATGGAAGTCCTTCGATCCAGCATGATCGGGGCGTTTCGGGCTTGTTACTTTTGAAGACGACATCCTTCATAGAGGCGTGGGCTTGGGAGTAGGCCTTGGCGTGTGGCTACTATCGAGTCGGTGTACGGGTGACGGAGTGCACCTCGCCGGAGTGGCGGAATGACTACCGGGAGTAAGTGAGGCGTTAGGCTCGAGAGAGGGCCGGTCCTTGTGCGAAAGGGGTAGCCTCAACGGAGAGTAGGAGTTGCGGCTCCGAACTTCGGTGAAAGAAATTCCGTGTCGCTCTCTCTTATTTACTTTCCGCACTTACTACCGTTGCATTGATTGTGTTGATTGTGATGCCATGTCTTAGTTGCATATTAACTTGTTTATCGCTTCCGCTTGCGTATCAATTGAAACTAGGATTGGGTCATTATTAATTTGATGCTTAATTAACAAATAACCAAAAAAGTTCGAAATTGCCTATTCACCCCCCTCTATTCCATAGGATCCTCTTTCAAGTGGTATCAGAGCATCTAGGTTCTCCGGTATTAGCTTCACCGCTAGGATATGGCTCAAGAGGGGCATAGGATAGAAATTGGAAAAGCCCCTATCTTTGATGGAACAAACTACAACTATTGAAGAATTAGGATGCAATGTTACTTAGAGGCGCTTAGCTACGATGTGTGGGTTGCTTGTGAGACCGGTTATCCGGATCCTCCGGTAGGAACTTTAGCTCTTGATGATGTTCATGCTAAGTACAAGCGCTTTAATGCCATTGCTAGAAATGCTTTACTTTCTAGTGTATCTTCGAAGTTTTTGATAGCATTGGCAATCTCACTAAAGCTTATGACATTTGGAAGCATCTTAAAGAAATTCATGTTGGTAGTGCCGAGATGCTTGAGGAGAAGCTATCTCAAGCTAGAAAAAGATTTGATCAATTCAAGATGCTCCCTAATGAAAGTGTAAATGAAATGTTTCTTAGGTTGAACCCCATCGTCAACGAAATTGCCGGATGCTCGGAGAAGAAGGTCTTGGAGGACATTGACGTTTGTCGAAAGATGCTCGATGTTGTGCCATTTAGCTTCAATCCACTTGTGACTTTAATTCGAGCATCCAAGTCAAAACTCAAGAAAATGACACTGACAAAGCTCCTCGGACAACTCAATTCTTATGAAATGCAGCTTCTTGAAAGTGAAGAGTCTTCGCTCAACAAGCAGTCAATTGCTCTCCCCGCCAAAGCCAATAGTTCGAAGAAAAAGATTAAAATTGAAGAAGATGATGATGACTCCGATGATGCAATTTCGGAGATTGAAGAATTGGCCCTCCTTGTCAAGCGGTCAAGAAAGTTGATCAAGAAGATGAGCTTCCGCGGTGCATCATCCTCTTCAAGGCGAAGACCCATCTCCGAAATGCGTTGCTATGAATGTGGAGAGAAGGGTCACTTGGCGGCGGATTGCCCAAGAAGCAAAAAGAGCAAGCACAAGGCAAGGAATCAAGAGGAAGATGAGGATGACGACAAGAAGAAGTACCGTAACTACCGCAAGAGCGATCACAAATCTAAGGAGAAGAAAAAAGCTCTTGGCAGTCAAAAGATCAAAAAGGAAGATAGCTCAAGCTCATCATCCTCCCAATCCTCCTCCGAAGAAGAAGATACTAGAGCTCATGGGCTAGCCGGACTTGCGATCAAGGAAAATGCTCCTCCGGCTATTTCCAAGCAAAAGCTTTGTCTCACCGCCAACATACAAGAAGAGGTGATTGGGGAATGGATCACCGACGATGAAGACTCTTGGGCGGACTTGAAAGGACAGAGATGACGCCTAGAGGGGGGTGAATAGGCGTGACACCAAATTCAATCTTCAACTGCGCTGCGGAAGTAGGTTCGGACTGTCCGTGACACCCCTCGGACAGTCCGAGGTCAACTGTGAAGAATTCTGTCCAAAATCTTCGGAAATGTCCTGCACAACTCAAACAACAAGAATACCAAGAACAATAACACGGAAACACAGGAGAGGTCTCCCTCAAGCACAAGATAGTAAATAGAGTAGATCTAGCAAGGAAGAAACTCAAACCAAATGTGAAGAGAGACACAAGGAGTTTTATCCCGAAGTTCGGATCTTTGAGGAGATCCTACTCTCCGTTGAGGTAGGCTCCAACACCTTTGAGTCCGAGTGCCACTTGACTCTTTCCCTCTTGGATTTGTGCCAACGCACGCACCGACTTTGCTTCTTTATTCCTTCCCTTGCGGAGGCGGAATCGTACCTTCACAAACTTGCGGTGGCCAACCACACCTCGTCGGTGGCTCACCGGTGACGCCTAGTCGTCTAGGAGTCCTCAACCTCCAAGGGTAATAGATGCTCAACGAAGAACGAACCCGGAGATGTACTCAAGTGCTCAACAATCAAATCTTGCTTGCTTGCTTGCTTGGATTCACACTTTCTTCACCAATCTTCTCTCCCACTAGATGGATCACAAAGATTCAATCCTTATTCCCAACACTCCTCACAAGGGGAATCACTAAGATTTAACCCTAATCCCTTCCCAACTCTTCTTTCAAAGAGGATCACTAAGATCTAGGGTTTAGGAGGTGTGGGAGGCTCAGGAACAAGAGGATAGGTCAATAAACTTGTGATCTAGCCGTTGTGTGCAAGTGGGGAGCGAGGGGCTTTAAATAGATGGCTTGGAAAACTAGCCGTTGGAGTTCAGAGCTCGCAGACTTCGGACAGTCCGGAGCTTTATTCGGACAGTCCGGAGCTTTATTCGGACAGTCCGGTAAATCAGATAAATCAAGACAGAGAGCTCGTCTTGAGGGTGCCTCGGACAGTCCGAACCGGACAGTCCGTACCAGATCTCGGACAGTCCGAGACTGCACCACAAGCTCGACGAAAACAGGGATAACTTTTTACTCCGAACTCCGTTTTAGGTGATCTTGGGCTCTACGGAAAGCTGAGAACAAGGGCTATCTAATCCACAAGGTATCACCACCTCAAACCCAAGTGAGTGATGCATAGATCAAGGAAACCAAAGGCAACACCACACCTTTGCACTCTCTAACCCCCACCAATCACTTCTCTTTGTCTCCTCACAAGGATTGATCAATTGAGCACCTGAGACATATCAAAACCATTCTCCATGGCATCCCCCTTAATAGTACGGCAATCCTTAGACTCAAATGACAGCAAGATAGTGCAAGTCTAGGAATAGCACTTGCCGTCTTCTTTTCTTCATGCCGTCGCAAACTTGAAGCAATGTGCATGATGACCTTCACCAAATGATTGATGACGTCTTCACCTTGCCAACCTTGACTTGGTTCACCTCATGAGACTCTTGTCTTATCGACTTTGACTTGATCATCCCCCGACGATCTCCACGTCAAATCGATCTCGACTTGTTCCTCAACTCTTGGTGACACCGTCGTCTTGTTGACTACGGCTTAGCCGTCATCCTCTTGACATACCTTAGTCATCACACACATGCACCGGACCTAATTCTTTCCAAATCACTCATTAAATCCATTAGTCCCGAAAGCTCAATATATATGAATAAGGTTATGTTCGTGAGTAATTAAGCGCGTCAAGTGATTCATACAAGGAGACACAATATGAATATAAACACTTGACACAATATTATTTGTTAAGTGCATCATGACATATGTAGCTAATCTATATGCACTAGAGAGGTGATTGCCAACATGATGAAACAATTAAATTATGACAAAGAACACAATCTTCACTTAAATTAAGCACATGAAAGGATATACAAGAATTGTATATGTGCGAACAACATTTAGAGCAAGAGTGAAGATGTGGACTAAACTATATTAAACTTCATTAAGTGAGATGCATGAGAATTTTCACAAACAAGGCATGCATGCACCAATTCCATTTATAGCAATATGAAGTTTAATTCTTGATAAGATAAAGAGCACTTGCACATGAGAAATGCAATAACAAATGTAGATCAAGGATACCGAGATTGCATACCTCAATTAGTCATCCATCCTATTTGTATATATGAGACTAAGGGAAATCTATAATCAAGTGTGTTAGCCTCAACATAAAACATGAGCATACCTTTTTAGGATGGAGAGCTTGTTCACTTGTTATATTTGATTCTCCTCTAAATAGATGAGACTAATGTTCAACTTGGCAATAAACACGTTAGTCTCATAGCAATATAAGCAATCACTAAACCAAGCATTGTCATTAAGTGTGTTTGTCATTAATCACCAAAATCACACAAGGTGTACCTTGAACTTACGGGACTCTTTCAACAATGAAAGCACCAAAGTGCCCGGAGTCGCCATCAACAACTCTACACCTCCCATGTGCCTCATGGCACTAGAGGAGAAGGTAACAAATCAGCACCTCTCTAAAAGTGAGGTTAAGCTTTTGATTGATGATTTGAATAATGCTCTAGAGAAGGAAAAATCTAAGAGGAAGAAGTTAATGAAAGTGCATAAAAAACTTGCGAATGAATTTGAGAATTTGCTTGAAAAACATGAAACTCTAGAGGATGATTATGAAGCTCTAAATTTGCAAGTTGAAATTCTAGAAAACAAACTTGCTAGCTCAAATGTTGTTGATGAAACTCCTCTTGATTGCTCGATTGAAAAATGTAATGTTGGTGTGACTTGTGACTTAATTGACACCATTAATGGTTCACTTAGCTTATCTCATGACACATCTTTGAGCTTGTCACCCACTATCATACCTAATGCTAGCTCATCTTCACCCACTAGTGCTACTTCTTTAAATGAAAATGTTTGTTCTATTGGTATTTGTGGTGTTGCTAAATGTGCAAATGAGCTAGTTAAGGAAAATTTGCTTCTAAAGGATAGAATTAAGCAACTAGACTCTAGCTTAGCCAAATTGCTTGTGGAGAACAACTCTCTTAACAAAGTGCTTCGGGAGCAAAGGTACACCTTGGGCAAGCATGATTTGGGATTTCATCCCGAGGATTTGCCTAAGGGAGGTTGGGGTAAGCCCAAGCTAACTTTTGTTAAGGGAGGGACCCGTTGTCATATTTGCAAAAATGAGAAACACAAAGCCATTGCTTGTCCTCTTGCAAAATCGTCTCAATTCATGTCTAAAACTCAAGTGCTTAATGCTAGTTACATGCTTATGAGGAAGAATGGCTCTACTTATGCAAAATATGTTGGTGCATCCAATGAAAAGAAAGATGTGAAGGCTATTTGGGTGCCCAAATGTTTGATGACTAACTCAAAAGGATCCAAGAAGAAGTCTTGGGTACCTAAAACCCAAACTTAAATTTGTGTGTGTAGGTGAACTATAAGAGCAGTGACCGGCATTGGATATTTGATAGCGGTTGCACTCAACACATGACCGGTAGCTCAAGTATGTTCACCTCACTAGAGGAGGAGAAGGACCCTGAACACAAGATCACATTTGGGGATAACTTCAAGCGAAAGGTAAAAGGTATAGGTAAAATTGCAATATCCAATGACCTATCCATCTCTAATGTTCTCTTGGTGGAAGCTTGCAACTTTAATCTCCTCTACGTTGCTCAAGTGTGCGATTTAGGTTTTGATTGTTTCTTTTCGGTCAACGGAGTTCGTGTTGTTTCCACCAAGGTTCATAGTGTTGCATTTGAAGGCACCCGGTTTCAAAACTTATATTTGGTTGATTTTTTAAACCGTGAATCTTCACAAATCAAGACTTATCTTATTGCTCAAACCACTCTTGGTTGGTTGTGGCATAGACGCCTTGGACATGTTGTAATGGGCACTTTGAAAAAGGTTTTTAAGAACAACTTGGTTGTTGGAGTGAAGGATGTTAAATTCGAGAAAAATCGTTTATGTAGCTCATGCCAAGCCGGCAAGCAAGTGGCTAATTCTCATCCGACTAAGACATTCATGTCTACATCCCGACCACTTGAACTTTTGCATATGGATTTATTTTGCCCAACCACCTATGCGAGCATAGACGGTAATTCTTATTGTCATGTGATTGTCGATGATTTCTCTCGCTTCACTTGGGTATTTTTCTTTGCAAATAAATCTCTTGTCGGTGATGTGTTTAAAAGATTTGCTTTGAAAGCTCAAAAGGAATTTGAATCTTTTATTAAAAAGGTGAGGAGTGATAATGGCACCGAGTTTACTAATACAAATGTTGAGGAATTTTGTGATGAGTTAGGTGTCAAGCACGAATTCTCGGCGGCATACACTCCCCAACAAAATGGAGTGGTGGAGAGAAAGAACCGTACCTTGATAGAGATGGCAAGTTCAATACTTGACGAGTATAACACGCCGCATGTTTTTTGGGCGGAAGCCATCAACATGGCGTGCCATGCCATCAACCGTCTCTACCTCCACCGACTTCTTCACAAGACCTCATATGAACTACTAGTGGGACGAATGCTTAACATCTCTTACTTTTGAGTCTTTGGTTGCAAGGTATACATTTATAAGAAAAGGACTCATTTGGGTAAGTTCCAAAAGAGGTGTGACGTTGGTATCATGTTAGGCTACTCTTCTCGCTCCAATGCTTTTCGAGTTTTTAATAATACTACCGGGCTAGTTGAGGAAGCTTATGATGTTAAATTTGATGAAACTAATGGCTCGCAAAATGAGCAAGATTTAACAAGAAATGTAGGTGATGAGCTACCACATGAAGCCATGGAGTTGGGGGAAATTCGACCCTCACCAGAGGTGGCAAAAGATGAAGTCGTCTCTCCTACCACCTCCATTGATAATCAAGCTCATGACACTTCTCCAACAACTCAAGACGAAGCGGTGGACGGAGATGCAAACTTTGAAGTTGATCAATCTCAAGGGGGAGGCATTGATCTACAAGTACCCGTCGAACAACATCGCTCTCTCTCCAAGGATCATCCCCTAGATCAAGTCATTGGCAATCTCAATCAAGGCGTAAGAACTCGTTCTCATACCGCTGATTATTGTGAGCATCACGCCTTTGTGTCTATTGTTGAGCCCAGGACCATTGATGAGGCATTGGCGGATGTGGATTGGGTGAACGCCATGCATAAAGAACTAAACAACTTCACCCGAAATGAAGTTTGGGAGCTTGTGGAAAGACCGAAGGACCACAATGTCATTGGAACCAAGTGGGTCTTCCGCAACAAACAAGATGAGAACGGTGAAGTGGTGCGAAACAAAGCAAGATTGGTGGCGCAAGGTTTCACACAAATCGAAGGACTTGACTATGGAGAAACCTACGCCCCCGTTGCTCGACTTGAAGCTATACGGTTACTCTTGGCATTCGCCTCTCTCTATAACATTACTCTTTTTTAAATGGATATTAAGAGTGCTTTTCTAAATGGTTTTATTGATGAACTCGTTTATGTCGAGCAACCGCCCGGTTTTAAAAACCTCAAACACCCAAACCATATCTATAAGCTCACTAAGGCACTATACGGTCTCAAGCAAGCTCCTAGAGCATGGTATGAGCGTATTAGGGACTTTCTCTTAGAAAAGGGATTTAAAACCGGTGCGATTGATTCCACATTGTTTCTAAAGCCTATAGAAAATGACTTATTTATTTGTCAAATATATGTGGATGATATTATATTTGGATGCACTAACAAATCTAAATGCAAGGACTTTGGAGAAATGATGTACAAGGAATTCGAAATGTCAATGATTGGAGAACTCACTTTCTTCCTTGGATTTCAAATCAAGCAACTTCGGGAAGGGACCTTCATTTGTCAAGAGAAATACACAAAGGACCTTCTCAAGCGGTTTTCTATGGATGATTGCAAATCGATCAAAACACCAATGGCCACTAATGGGCATCATGACTTGAATGAAGATGGAAAGCCCGTGGAGCAAAAGCTTTATCGCTCCATGATCGGTTCGCCTCTCTATCTCACCGCTTCTCAACCCGATATTATGTTTAGTGTGTGCATGTGTGCTCGCTTTCAAGCATCCCCTAAAGAAGTGCATTTTATTGCCGTAAAACGCATTTTGAGATATCTAAAAATCACTACTAGCTTAGGACTTTGGTACCCCAAGGGAGCGCGTGTTGAGCTTCTTGGCTATTCCGACTCGGATTATGCCGGTTGCAAAATTGATCGCAAAAGCATCTCGGGGGGTTGTCACTTGCTAGGACGCTCCCTCGTGTCATGGACTTCGAGGAAGCAAAACTCCGTGGCGCTATCTACATGAAGCGAATATGTAGCGGCGGGGAGTTGTTGTGCTCAACTCTTGTACATGACACGGATGTTTAGTGACTTTGGGCTAAAATTTGAAAAAGTGCCACTTCTATGCGATAATGAAAGTGCGGTGAAAATAGCCAACAATCCGGTCCAACATTCCCGTACAAAGCACATCGACATCCGACATCACTTTATTCGTGACCATGTTGCAAAGGGTGACGTTATGCTCGCCTACGTGCGAACGGAAGACCAACTGGCGGATATTTTCACCAAACCCTTAGATGAGGCACAGTTTTATAAATTAAGAAATGAACTCAACATACTAGATAGATCAAATGCGTGTTGATTGATTTTTGTGATTTTTGGGTCTTATTTGAATCTTTTCATTTGCTTTTGACCCTTGTCACATTTAGGGGGAGTTTAATTTCAACTCATGATCTCAAAACTCCCTCTAGTGGTGAAAAGATAAATTTGATTTTGGGTTAGCACATTCTTGTCCTATATTTCAAGCCAAAACAAATTTGAACTTAATAGACTATCCTTATCGTCTTACCACTTCAAACTTCTAAATTTGAAAATCTTATCCCCTTTTGAAAAATTTGCTCCCTATACATATTTGTTCTCTTGAAAATCATATGGCATCAAAATTGTTGAAAATATTTGAAAAGGAGCCAAAATTCAAAAACATGTGCTTAAACTCTAAAGTGAACCCCTATGCTCGATTTTCATGCCTATATGAGAAATCAAGGCAAAATTTGGGTTTACACATTTTCTTGGTCTCTAAGATCAAAATTTGGGTTTTTGAATTTGATTTGGTTTCATTTGTCAATTTAGAATCTTATCCCTTCAAAATTAAAATTTTAAAATTACTTCAAATTGCTCACATTTGAATCTTCCTTTGAATTTTGAGCAAAGATGGAGAATATCCCTTCAAAACACTATTTTTATAAAAATTCTTGTATTGGTGGGGCCCACTGGTCAGAAGTGCTAGCAGTAGCGAATTCAGTCTTCATCGGACGCCGTCCGACAGGGTTTTGCGCATGTTGAATTCGTACTGTCGGACGACGTCCGGTAACCAGCGGACGCCGTCCGACGAAGTCTTTTCAGCGCTGCAATCTTCCTGTCGGACGTTGTCTGGAGTGCTCTGGACACCGTCCGACGAGGTATTATCCGCGCTACACCCGTACTGTCGGACGCCGTCCGACAGGGCCCAACCGTGCAGATCGCCCTTTAACTTGCCTCTCCGCCTCCCTCTCACCTCATTTGTTTTCCCTCTCCACTCCTAACCGGCGCCGCCCATGCTCCTTCTCCTCACCGGGGAAGGCCCTCTGGCGAACTCCGGCGACATCCACCACCACCGGCGGCCTCCCCTCGTCCTCCTCTTCGATTCCCACCGCGGGGATTGAAGGTGGACGGCCCGTTTCGTGTGCCTCGTCTTCGTTGAGCTCCCCTCCTTTCCCTTACCGGGAAGGGCCTAGGGGACGATCCCCTCGCGCACGGTGGCTTCCTCTTCCCTTCTAGGGCTCGGTAACGGCTCCCCGCCTCGTATTCCCGTAAATTCCTTTGATTATCGAGTTCTAGGTTTTGAATAGAGTTTTTCCGCGTTTGTGTCTAGGGTTGGCTCACGGTGTGGTTGGCTCTTGGTCAGTGGGCTCTTGGCAGTGGGATTGATTCGTCAGTGGGCACTTGGTCAGAGGGAGTGATTCGAGATGTCGCGTTCATTGAAGAAGTTTGGCAAGGCTCTGAGCAGGACACTGAGTGGTCGTCGTGACAGTGGCAGCCGGGGTGATCCTGATTACATTGATGAGACGGCTAGCAGTGCCGCTCCTCCTCGCACAAGAAAAGCTACTAGAGGGGATATACAGCAGCAGCATGATCAAGGATATAATTGGAAACGGGTTGCGGGGTCTTCTTTTGCGACCGGCGAGGACGTTGACGATGACACTTATGCTGAGGACCCGATAGATGAAGATGTTACTGAGATTGTGGTGGCTGAGGATGAACCCGTGGACAATTTGGTCCTCAAATTGTCCATGGAAACCCTGAGAAAGAAGCGGGCTGTCCCTTATGCAAGATGGTTCCCTCAGCGGCGAGAGGATACCAAAGATTTCAGGTTTTACACCAAGTTTCAAAAACAGCTATATATGTGTTTTTCTGCACCCAAGTGTGGTCTAACGGACCCCCATTGTGTTGAGTGGACAGAGATATCCGCAGTGGCAGGACCTAAGGTACACACTATCTTCAGCTCCACTCCTGGATTGGCAGAACTGATCTGTAATAAGAAGTTGACGTGGTGCAAAGAGAGGCACTGCGAATTCTTTGCCACTCTACTGGTTGCTGAGGATCAGTCAGAATTTAGCTACTATCATTCAGTCAACGAAAATGTTCAGGGAATCTCAGTGGCGCACATGAACTTTTCTTTGGGTACTCCTAATTCTGGCGCCGACCTCAATGAGATGGCATATGAAGATGCCCTCTGGAGAGCTAAATATCCTCCTTTGGAAGAAATCAGATTCATGTATCTCGATCTTGACGATGAGGAAATAAGTGTGGATAAGGCAAATCAGTTGCGACAGGAGCCTGCCCTGATCAACCTCATACTTCGAAGCACCCTGTTTGTTCGGAGTGGCAACCGCGACAGAATCCTCCCCATTTGCAGTTGGTTTATGCTGTATCTTCTGACAGGCAGGACTATCAACATTGGAGCCACCCTCATGGGAGAATTCGATGACGCCATTTTCAGAAAGGTCAATAGGGCACTACCTCTAGCTCCTTATATTGGCCTATTGCTTTCCAGGACTCAACGCGTATCAGAGGATGAAGTCAGGGGTTGGGACAACAAAATCAAGAAACCTCAGATGAAGATCTTTCTAAACTCTCTTGGGAGCAAGCCCAAATTGGATCGACCTGGTGATGATGCTCCTCTAGCTCCTGTTCCTGCTGCTCCAATGCAGCCGTTTGTGCCAGTTTCTGGTGCGGGTTCTTCTGCCGCTGCCCCTCCTTCTTGGTATGACTCTTTGATTAGTGATATGAGAGGGCTGCGCACTGAGATGAGAGAAGAGCTCGCAGCCACCCGCAGAGAGATGAATGAGTTGGCAGGACAGCAGACATATCTGAGTGATGAGTTTGCAGAGTTCAAGTCTGCTTTGCAGTACATGGGTGCGATGTTCATGCCAGTGCCAGAAGGGGAAAATCCGTACGCATGGTATTCTTATGCCCACGACAGTTATCAGGCCTACCAGCAGCATCAGATGTTTCCTCGCCCACCTGCCTACCCACCACCAGTTCACCCTTGGGTATATCCTTCTTCAGGGCCTGCTCCTACTCATGTGCCACCACCACGGCCTTTTCCTTCTCCTGGTACTCTAGCTCAACATCCTCCTCCCGGTAAGATCTTTTTTACTGGTGGAGAGATGTGTCGTCATCTAAACTTTTCTTTGCCAAATCCTCAACCGACCCAGCTATTTGATGATCAATCTTCTCCTCGGTCGGTACCTTCTGCAGCTCTTCCATCTACGTACAAGCGTCGCAGAGGCCAGGGTTCTTCTTCAGACGGCCCCGGACATGCTGGAGGCGACGACATGGATCAAGATCAAGAAGAGTAGACTGGCTAGGAGCTTTTCCCTTTTGTGTCACTTGGTGACAAAGGGGGAGAAGTTAGAGAGAGTAGCAAGGGGTAGCAAGGGTTAGCAAGAGTTAGCAAGGGGTAGTGAGATCGAGGTCTTGTTTTCTTGTAATATTATTTATTGCCTCGATACTCTTTTTGATTTGTGAGTGTTGCTCTAATACGCTTTATAAAATTTAAACCTTGTTGGCTTGTGGTCTTTAAGTTTATGCATGAATTTAGGGGGAGCTTCTCTTGAATGCACATTCTTGTGGTCGAGTTGTGGTTGCTTTAGTTTTGAAATTGCTCGCATATTTGTATTGCACTAACCCTTTTGCAACTCAAAAATTTATTCTCTCTTGGGTTGCCATCAAGTGCCACAAAGGGGGAGATTGTGAGCATCGTTGAGCCCTAATTTTTATTAGTGGCATTGATGTCAAAATTAATTAATATTAAATGCTATGGGGTTTTTGGATTTCTCAGAACCCTAGCGAAGACTCGGCGTTTTTGTAAAACCCTAACTTGAAGCGTCGACAAATTTTGTGAGCTGCTCCGAAGTTTCAAGTGCGTGACCGGGCGAGAGAAGAGGTCATGTCTAGATTAGGGGTAGTTAGGTTTTATTTCCTATTTGTCGGGGATAAAATTACGGCCCATTGCCATGGCCCACTCCCTGACGGCCCAATCGAACAACCTACTAGGGCCTAGCTCCCTGGAAGGTTCTATCTGGTCCATGTGCATCTTGCCGAACAGCCTCCTGGCTGGCATGGTGCGTAACGGCCAAGGAATCGTGTTTGAGTCCGTCTCGAACAGGAGTTCTGCGCGGCTACGTGAAGACCGGACGAGGTTTCCGGATTGAATAGGAGCCGTGATCCTTAAGACTAGGAGTATGCCTTATCTGCCTCGGGATATATTTGGCATGTCGAGTTCGTTACGATCTCGTAGTTAGCCCGGCCCGATATTCCCTCGGTAGGTCGGTTTGCTCTGCACTATATAAACAAGGCCCTTACGGCGTGTAGAGGGACGAGTTTTTACGACTTGAATCTAGCTTTGGGCATCTGGTGATAACCTGGCATCCCAATCTACATCTTAGCATCTGGCTTAGAGCTTTACACCATAATCTCGCTGAGACTTGCTCGTCTCGCCGAGCCACCTCTTGTAATCTCCTCTGATATATAAGAAAATTTGGACGAGGGTCATTATCTCCCGAGAGGCCTGAACTAGGATAAAAACCCTGTCTCCCTGTTCGTTGTTGTTCGTGGTTGTTCGGCGTGTCTCCTATCTCACTTTTAAAGAACCTTAGCGACTTGAGATCGTTATTTCAACCGTCGACAGTTGGCGCCGTCCGTGGGGACACGCAGATCGAGCATGTCGAACTCTGTCAGCGACCAGGAGATTCTCCCTGAGGACTACGACTCAGAAGGGCAGGATGTCTCTTCCCCTGCCAGCTCGAATTGATCCTATCGGCCTAGATCGATGTCTGTATCTGAGACAGAGGTCTCCGGATACGCCCCAGAGATGGTCTCTGGTCGAGCGCCCGTCATTGACGACGATTACAGAACCGAAGATCTATACGCTGGTTTAGATATGTCGGATTCCAAGGCTATGTCGGTCGATTCCTCCTGTGGCAACACAGCGATGACACCGTCTAGCGCGCAAACCCGCGGCCACCGCACCGTCAACATGGCCGGCGTAGGACCTTCAAATCCAACGCAGGTCGCGGCGGCCGAAGAGATCGGGCAGATCAATTCTGCTCGAAACCAAGATGGAGCCGCACAATCTGCTCGCGAGCAAGAAATTGTTCGCCGCACTTTTGACGAATCCATCAACCAAACCCTGGCGCAGATTCGCGACAGGCGCAAGCGTCAGCGACGTGATCCGCCTCGTGCGCCTACGCCAAGACCACCGGCAGAAGTTCACCCTGCCCGGGTGGAATCCCCGCGCGCCCGGACCCCGATCGGGCAAGACGCGGACGTCTCAGGGATCCCAGGGCCCCTGGAGCAAAGCCAAGAGCGACTCCAGGCCTTGGTGACCGTAATTAGATCCGCTCACCAAGACAATCTTGTCGTCGTGGGCGATGTTGTGGCTACGTACCTTGAGAAGCTGGCCGACGGCCTCAAGTCTTTGGGTGAAGCCTCATCCGGGCAGCGCGCCGAGCCTGTCCGGGTGGATTCGGACAGCGAACGATCCGATCGACCGCATGACCACCGTCACCGTCGTAGGATCACTGTCCACGAGCAAGCTGCCCGTGGTCACCGTCGCTCGCCAAGTCCCCGTAGTCATCGCGACCACAGGGCCAAGCGCGTGCGCGATGATCACGGAAGATCCCCTCGTGAGGAGCGCGTTGTCGCAACCACGAGGAAGAAGCGTAGAGGCTTGTCGCGGAGAGAGTTCCTCCAAGCAGAGACCTCCCGCTCTGCAAGAGTTCCCCCGACCAACAGGACTAACGTCTTTTCAAGGCTAGGTTCTGCTGGGGAAGGTGGCCGGTCTTATGCCTTGGGCTGCAAGGCCTTCTCCGACGAGCTTCGCTCTGTTCGGTGGCCCTCCAAGTTTAAGCCCGGACACATGGAGAGGTATAATGGGACTCAAAACCCAGAGGAATTCCTTTCCATCTACGCAATGGCCATCATGGCGGCCGGGGGTGACGAGCTTGTTATGGCCAATTACCTCCCGACTGTCCTTGAGGGTGTTACCCGGACGTGGCTGTTCAATCAGGAAGAAGGTTCCATCTCTTCTTGGAACCAACTTTGTGACGCTCTGATCGCTAACTTCCAGAGCTGTTACGTGCGTCTGGGCAAGGAGGATGATCTGCACCAGATGATCCAGATGAATGGGGAGACCCTCCGCAACTTCGTGAAGCGTTTCATTAAGATTCGCAACACGATCCCGAACATCTCGGATGAATCTGTTGTCCGCGCTTTCAAAAACGGAGTCCGCGACGAGCGGCTCACCTAGGATCTCGAGATCAATGAGACCTGGACCGCCAACGACCTGTTCAAGGCGGCTGATCGCTACGCCAATGCGGCGGAGCGTGTTCAATCTAATAAGGCGTTCGACAAGGCGAGCTGCCCTTACCACTGGTGTAGAGGAGAAGAAGAAGACCAGAACAATCTGGTGACAACAAGTCCGAAGAAGAAAAAGAAGGGCGATGCGAACAATACCGTCATTGGTATAGATTGCGCCTCCTCCCAAAGACCGCGTAAAAGCCCAATAATAACTCTAAGGGCAAGAAGCCCGCCCAGGAGGCAATCAAGGCAAGAAAGGTCCCAAATGACCGATATTGCAAGTACCACCAACACCACGGGCATGATACACGCCACTGCAGAACCTGAGCTGCAAAGCTCGAGGATTTCTACAACGGCAAGGGCCCAATGCCCACCCTGGCCGAGAAAGGTGAAGCTGGTAAGGCCAAGCGCCAAACCGATGATGGTGATCGGGACGATGACAAGTTTTACGACTTGATCTGGCTTTAGTATCTGGTAGACACCTGATCGTAGAGTATTGCTTCTTGTACACCGTAATCTCGCCGAGACTTGTTCGTCTCGCCGAGCCACCTCTTGTAATCTCCTCTGATATATAAGAAAGGCTGGACATAGGGCTGTTATCTCTCCCGAGAGGCCTGAACCAGGATAAAAACCCTGTCCTCCTGTTCGTTGTTGTTCGTGGTTGTTCGGCGTGTCTCCTATCTCACTTTTAAAGAACCTTAGCGACTTGAGATCGTTATCTCAACACTCCGAAGATGACGGCAATATGGTTCACGGGCTCCTGATACTCGAAGTTGCGTAAAACGGCATCCAGCACGCGGCTAAGTGCTCTCGTAAGCCCTCCGCGGCAGAGGCACTAACCGCTCACGGCACAACCACATGGCAAAGCCCGCTCTCGTAAGCCCTCCGCGGCAGAGGCACTTTCCTTGCTCGGTTACCCTCGAAGTTGCCTAACTTACGTTAACGAGCAGTCTGTGGAACGAGTCGAACAGGATACGGGTGTCGCTCTATCTCTCTACGCACATGCTCGAATTCGCAATCTTAGGTCTTCGCGCATCGTCCGTACCGGGGGCTAGGGTGTTGCTCTCTCTCTTGTGCACCTGTTCGAGTTCGCAAACTCAGGGTCTCGAACAGCTGCACAACGGGGGCTGGGAGTTAGGCTAAGCGTGCTACCGGTTTTCCCAAACTTTCTAGCGCTTTCGTGCCCTACTCTTAGTTTCCTGTTCGTTCTTGTCTTTTGCTGCTCTTTCTTGCAGGAAAAAGGTAAGTTTGCATTAATCAAAAGTGCAGGTACAAAAGTCCCCTTCGGGTTACAGCCGTGGTGCTACTTAGGAGCAAGCTGCTCTTTCAGCTCCTCGACTTCTAACTTGAGGCGCACGACTTCACCTTGAGCCTTGATTCCTTCCCGGGCTTCAGCTCGGAGGTGTTCGATCTCCTCCTTGTTCCGCTTGGCTTATGCCGCAGCTTCTGCCCGGATGGCCTCGACCTCTTCGGTCTTGGCGCGCAGCTGGTCGGTCAGAGCCTAGCTCTGACTAGCTCGCTGCTCGACGGTCTTGAGCTGCTCGTCCAGCTCCTTGACCTTGTTCTCCGCGGTGATCGCCTCACCGCCATCCCGCAAGATCTCCTCGATCTCTTCTGTGAAGCCCACGAGGTTGAGATTTTCACCTGGAGTCCCGCGGATGTCAGTTCCTCTTTGGCAAGCTGGGCCTTGAGCTTCTTGACGTCCGCCGCAAGCGCCTTCCGCCAATGGGACGCGTCGGCGAGCTGCTCTTCGAGCCACTTCGTGCGGCCCGGCTTCTCTTCCGCGGTGCTCGCCTTCACGGCCTGCGCGCGAAGCTCCTCGGCTTCTTTTAAGAGAGCCTCGGAGGAACGCCTCTCTCGGGTTAGCTCGGCTTTGAGCTTCTTCGCTTTTGCCTTCAGCCGGCTTCGGCTTTGGGCTAGTGCAGAGGGCTCCGCCTCAGGCTCTCTCGTCTGGAGGTGCTCCCGGAGGGACGCCAGTACGGCGCTCCGCTCGATGGTGACGCCGTCCTCGAGCTCCTCTATGGTGTCCTTGAAGACCTGAGGGAGAAGAACAAGTCGGCCGCTTTGCGATGATATAGTTCAACTGAACTAGGTTTGGTCTTGGGGTTTACCTTGCCAAGCCGATGCTTCAGCCCCCGTCGCAGGCGATCTTCGAGACCATGCGTCACGAATCCTCGCCTATGCGGGATGAGACTGGCGCGTTGCTCTTGCCGCCGTCTCCTGTGCTTCTTCTTCTGCGGGGCGCTTCGCCGGGAGCAGGGCGACCCGCAAGCGCTTCGCCCCCCGCCTCGCCTTTCTTCCTCCTCTGCCCGGTCACCTTCGGGCAAGGTTGGTGCCGCTCCACCGGACGACACCGAAGCCTCCACTCGCAGGGCAACTTGTGCTACCTGCTCGTGGGTCTCTTCTTGTACCTCGGCGGCGGGAACCGCCACCTTTCGTCGATCGTCTCTGCGGCTCGGGGATGGATCGCCCGCGACGGAGTGTCCGAAGGACCGCTGCTCGGTCCCACCTGGCAGCTTATGAGCCATTGCCTTGGCCCCGCTGTCGTGGCGCCGCTTCGCCGCCTCTTCGCCTCCGTCTCTCCACGCGCCCTTGGCGCGTCGAGTCGTCATTGGAGCTTGGTGGGAGCGAGCTCCACGCCGCCGATCGTCCTTGAGGTCGGTTACCACCGCCGCGATGCACCGTGTAGGTGCTCGGCAAGAACGATCGCCGGCGCCGTCTCGACGTCATCCGTGGCGATCTCCTCACGGGCGGTGATGAAAAAGAAGTTAAGCCCAACACGGTCAGAAAGTGGGTAAGGTCAAGAGATTCATTACTACATACCTGCCGTGGAAGGCTTGATCTTGATCTTCTTCGCTGGAACTTTCCGCCTCTTCCTCGGGGGCTCCTTAGCGGCCTGTTCGCCTTGACCCCCGGGTGTTCGCGGCGATGAACTCAGCTCCCTGCTGAGCTGAGCACTCTTCTCGCGCAGCGCAAGAAGCTTTTCCTTGCGCGCGACTTCTTCCTCGAGCCTCCTCTGCTCGGCGACCTGCCGTAGCCGTGCCATATGGCCCGGGTGAGCCCGCGTGTAACGCCTAAGCCAAAGGGTCATGTTCTTTACCTCTTCGTCGCTTTGCTCGGTGAGGAGGGAAGGACTTGGTCTCTTCCGCTAGGTGACCAGGCTACCGCTTGGTCTGTTCGGCGCGCTCCGTCGACGCGGGTGGTCTCTTCGATGGATGACGGCCGCCATGTCGCGGCGAGCTCCGCGTAGGTTCGGCCGCCACCTTGGGCTTTGTGGCCATCTTGGCCTTGCCCTTCTTCGCCTTCTCTTTCTCCGACCTAGAGAGTTCTTCCACGATCCCTCCGAGGATCAGCTGGTCCTCCTGTGTGTTCGGAAAGTAAAGTATTAGCATTTTGCAACAGTGCAAGTCCAGCGACACAAACGAGGATTCGAGCAACTTACCTCGGCCGTGCGGACGAGCACATTCCGCGGACAGGTGTAGACCACCTGGCCGGTGACCTCGCCGTCCTTCCTGGCTGCCTTCAGCATGGCGTCGACCCGCTCGGTCACCCATGCGTCGGTTGGTTTCTCTGCCCGAACAGAGGGGATCGTTAGTTCCTGTTCGGATGAAGACGTCAAATAAAGATTGAGTCTTAAAGGCACTTACCCGTGCTCTCCCTGGTGATGTCTTCCCATCCCTCTATCTTATAGAAGGGATAGGATCTTCTCTGCGGCAGACGATGATCCTCATTCATTGTAGTCCCGGATGATCTCCCTGCCCGTGAGCCCGAGGCTCACGAGGGAGGCGATCTTCCTCGTCAAGTACCAATCCGCGGCGGACATCTCCGACCACGGCATTGGGGTACCCTTCGCCGGCGCCTTCCCGGTGAAGGAGAGCTTGCTGTCGTCGCTCCGCTTGCTGTAGAACCACCTCGACCACCATACGCCCATCGAATCGAGCAGCGGTGGCCGAGGATACGGCGCGTCGTCGGCGGTGGCCCGGAGCTTAAGGTAGTAGCACCCAAGCACCGAAGCGGTAGAGCTGCTCCTCGTTACCGTGTAGTAATGGAGGAACAGCCCCACCGGCGGATCAATGCCCAGATAGCCTTCGCACAAGTGTACAAAAACGGCCATCTAGAGGATGGAGTTCGGATTGAGGTTTGTCACCTCCAGTCCGCTGATGTTTAAGAAGGCCTCGACGAAGTCGCTTTCGGGAGACCTCAACCCGAACAGTGCGAACTGTTCGAAGCTGACGAACTCTACCTCCAGCGGCTCCGGAGCTTCCTCCTCCCCGGGAAGCCTCCAGCTACCGGCATCGATGTGGCCCTCCTCCTCCCAAGCCTTCAGGTCCTCCTCGGTCAAGCTAGTGGCTAGAAATTTGGCCATAGCGATCCCCAGGGTTGGACGAACAAGTTTTCGGGTGGAGTTTGGCTGGTTGATGTTGAGCGCGGTTGGAATTAGGGCTTAGGAGAGGAAAGGCGCGAGAGCAGAAGTGGCTGGCCGCGGGCGGCTTGGGTGCTTTTATAGTCCCGTATGAGCAGCTCTACAACGGTTTTGTCATAAAACGGCTAGTTTTTACCACAACGGCTAGGTAAAACGGTCGTCTGTTTTCACTGCGCAGCGACAGGAAGTTACCGTTGGAGTCTGTCAACGGCTATTTTCTCCAGCGTCTACGCTGAAGGCTGAGTGCTCTGCTCGAGCAGATGTGATTCCCTGTTCGACGCAACAGAGTTGCTCGGTACTGATCGGGTCTGTCCGGTCCCGAATAAGTCTTGTTCGGTTGAACCATAACCTGGTCGGTCGCCTGTTGCATGTCTTTGTAGCAACAAAATTTCCCTCTTCGCGACTTGGAGTCTCAAGAGGAAGACCCCACTCTAGTGAGTCCTTCCACTTGAGTCTCGGGGGCTAGCTGTCGGGGATAAAATTACGACCCATTGCCATGGCCCACTCCCTGACGGCCCAATCGAGCGACCTACGGGGCCTAGCTCCTGGAAGGTTCTATCTCGCCCATGTGCGTCTTGCCGAACAGCCTTCTGGCTGGCATTGTGCGTAACGGCCAAGGAATCGTGTTTGAGTCCGTCTCGAACAGGAGTTCTGCGCGGCTACGTGAAGACCCGAACATAGGTTTCCCGGATTGGAATAGGAGCCGTGATCCTCAAGACTAGGAGTATGCCTTATCTGCCTCGAGATATATTTGGCATGTCGAGTTCGTTACGATCTCGTAGTTAGCCCGGCCCGATATTCCCTCGGTAGGTCGGTTTGCTCTGCACTATATAAACAAGGCCCCTACGGCGTGTAGAGGGACGAGTTTTGACGACTTGAATCTAGCTTTGGGCATCTGGTGATAACCTAGCATCCCAATCTACATCTTAGCATCTGGCTTAGAGCTTTACACCATAATCTCGCCGAGACTTGTTCGTCTCGCCGAGCCACCTCTTGTAATCTCCTCTGATATATAAGAAAGGTGGGCGAGAACATTATCTCTCCCGAGAGGCCTGAACCAGGATAAAAACCCTGTCTCCCTGTTCGTTGTTGTTCGTGGTTGTTCGGCGTGTCTTCTATCTCACTTTTAAAGAACCTTAGCGACTTGAGATCGTTATCTCAACCGTCGACACTATTTTTGTCGGATTTCAAATGGGGTTTGAATCACTCGGACTATGCTGGATCTTTGCGATCTCTCAAAAATCGGTTTCCGTAGTCCACCTATTCCAAAAATACCTAATTATCCATCTTGTGAGATTTCTAGAGAGAAAAGAAACCCCCAAACTCTCCCACGCACACTCAAGCTTTGTATCAGAAGAATTTCCTCTGTCGGACGGCGTCTGGGAACAGCCAGACGGCGTCCGATCAGCAAATCCAGAAACAGTGGTCTCTGTCGGACGGCGTCCGGTATTTACCGGACGGCGTCCGGTAGTTACCGGACGGCGTCCGATCAGGTTAAAAACCGTGTCCTTTCCGTAGTCGGACGGCGTCTGGGAGAGGGTGGCGGGCGTCCGATAGATTTAGCGCATGAGCATTCCCTGCTGTCGGACGGCGTCAGGTGGGGACCGGACGGCGTCCGATAAGCTATTTTTCTGTGAGCAATAGGCTCTGTCGGACGGCGTCCGGTGCCCGTCGAACGGCGTTCGGTAGAGGCTAACGGCTAGTTATTTTGTCTCCTTCCGGAGGGCAACGGCTAGTTTGCTCTTGGGGCTATATATAGTTGTCTAGTGGCTGGCTACTTTGAGATTTTGCTGCTCTCTACACCTACCACACTTATTGCTCATCAATTAGGTGATCTAGAGCCTTTTCTCCACCCACAAATCATCCAAAGTCACAAATCATTAAACCCCAACACCGAGCTTCATGGAAGTCCTTCGATCCGGCATGATCGGGGCGTTTCGGGCTTGTTACTTTTGAAGACGACATCCTTCGTGGAGGCGTGGGCTTGGGAGTAGGCCTTGTCGTGTGGCTACTCTCGAGTCGGTGTACGGGTGACGGAGTCCACCTCGCCGGAGTGGCGGAACGACTACCGGGAGTAAGTGAGACGTTAGGCTCGAGAGCGAACCGGACCTTATGCGCAAGGGGTAGACTCAACGGAGAGTAGGAGTTGCGGCTCCGAACTTCGGTGAAACAAATTCCGTGTCGCTCTCTCTTATTTACTTTTCGCACTTACTACCGTTGCATTGATTGTGTTGATTGTGATGCCATGTCTTAGTTGCATATTAACTTGTTTATCGCTTTCGCTTGCGTATCAATTGAAACTAGGATTGGGTCACTATTAATTTGATGCTTAATTAACAAATAACCTAAAAAGTTCGAAATTGCCTATTCACCCCCCTCTAGGCCATAGGATCCTCTTTCACGAGTCCGTCATCTTTATCCGCGGTCGTCGCCTCTCTTCGCGGGTCACCACCTCTCCTGCGCGTACTTCCTCCCCTCCCCTCCCTCCCCTACCTCCCACGGAGAAACCGAACGGGCGCAGGGCGAGAGGACGATGAAATGAGGAATGTAGTGAGTCCGAGGGGGCAAAGTGCAAAATTACCACCTACGTGGCACTAAACTCTCCACCAAAATTAACTTGGAGCAGCCACGTCATCTCCCACGAGCTGGTAGGGCAAAGATGGATCCGATTAGGGTCACTTAAATAGTTTAGGGAGGCAAAACTGCAATTTCAAAGTTTGGGGACCCGGATGAGAACTTCGCAATAGTTTAGGGACCGCCCGTGCAATTTACTCATCTTAAAAATACAAAACATATGGGCATTCAAATTGCCACGTAAAGCAGTAATCAAACAATTGTGATGGAGAGAAATCACTGCGATGGCATGGATGTCCATGATTAAGTTCAAACGCAATAGCATGCAAGGTATTATCCGACTCAATAAATGCACAACTTTTATATCTATCCAAGGCAAGGAAAAAACCTATAGACCAAAAAATTTCGACAATTATTAATTGGCGTCACCGTGAAAAATAATAAAAACGCGTACCATTTTTTGACATTTTTAATTCTACAAATTTACATGTTTAAATTCCAACAAAAAATTCGTGAAAGAAAGAACGTCGCTACCTACTACCGCTTCCCTTCTCACAGTATCACTCCCTGTAACAAGCCAATCGAAGTATGAACTTGCTCTGCCTATAAATAAATTGCGCAAATTTGCTTCATTCCATTAAGATAAAGGTGAAGACAACAGGAACATCACATGACGCTGATCTGCCGAGGAATACTCGTACAACACGAGCGCTTTCAGTTTCATCATAAGTCTGACGTTCCCTATTGTCCTTGTCTAGCACAATTTCTGTACTGTCCATTTGTCCAACACAGTGCCTCAGTGAGCGACTATTCCGTTTATTCATTCATTATTTATTTCACAGATAGTTTCAGAAATTACCACCACACAAAAAAAGAACGTGCGATCCTTCCATACATCGTGCTAAATTATTTCAGGTAAAATCTTATCCCTGCCGGATATTTGTTTCAAACCATTTCGGACAAGATATGCCGGTATCTGCCGTAGTCAGCCGTCGCCTTAAAGCTCGGCGTGAACTCAGAGAAGAAGCTCAGCACGGCGGCGAGGTTCGGCGCGCTGTTCTGGGCCACAGCTTTTTCCAAGAAGAGGGCAGGTTGCACAGTGATGACCTAAACCAGCCATTAGGTCAGTACGAAAACCTTTCAGAAAAACATATGCATTCAGCTACGATTTCCAGCGTGGACAATAAAGTAATTAGCTAGATGCAACAGTGCTGACTGTTGAGCATCCACACAGCCATTCTATACCTCCCTCTAAAACACTATTAAAAAAAGAAAAAAAAATCAAGCATACAAAAGAATTTACCCTGTATTTTCTTGCGTAGCGTAGAGCCTCCAGGTAGTACCCGTCTTGCAACAATGCAGTCACATAGTCATGGTGCAGGCCCCGCTCCCTCAACATGTCCACCCCCAGCTTCCTTGTTGGCGAGTGCTGTCGACCCAATTCAATGAGCTGCATCCCGAGTTGCTTGGAGGGCTCTAGGATCTGCAGGGAATTAGTCCATGACCAGAACAAAACCACGTTTATTCAATTATTCAACATATTAAAGAAATGGTAAACAATAACAGTATGGGGGATAGTTTCACTTGCCATAACATTGGAGGAACATCTCACAAATACGCTGCCAACCACTAATTTTACGAGAATTAATGAGGTAGAATTTATTTTGGTAAGAAACCTTCGCTAAGTCACCATAACCTCTTCAATTTATGCTATCAATTTATTTCCACAGGCATGATAAAAGTTAACATATGAAAGATATAACAATTTCAGTGGAATCAAACCCTACATGGCAGAGTTTCTTCAATGCATTGTCACCATTCGTCAAACTACAAGCTGATGCAACAATGGCTAATTAGACAGATGCCACAGCTCAATTAACGATGCTACTAAAAGGCTTAAATATGATCACTATCAGCACATTACAATATGATTGATTGTCCCAGTGTACTAATTTATGAACAGCACACCTATAATTAACGATGGTTGATGGAGTTAGAATAACGTACTGACCTTGTTTGATAAAAACAATGCTATTTCAGCATAACGGTTACTACGGGCTAGCAGAGTCGTCATCATCACATAAAAATCGGGTGGAGCCTTCAGCCCGGCCTTTGAAGCACTGCAAATAAAGCAAGTCCAACATTAAAAACCAAAAGACATATGCCGTAACTGATGCTTTGGTGCAGTTACATTGAGAAAATACAAGAGGAAAGAGGCTGATGGCTATAGTTCCTCAAAAAGTGCCTTTTGGCATTACAAGTGTTACATGATTATAGGGCACTATTGTGGTATGGCAGCATTCCTGTTGCATGCCAACCATAGCAGTGATATGGCCACATTTCATTCTTTTCCAGATGGCAAACTTCAGGATGCTACAGCCTACAGATGATGACTTCAAGTCATCACAGTTCTGCTTATTAATTAGTTTAAATAACCCTAATTATGTACAATGCTAAATTAGCGACAAAAATTATGTACAATGCTAAATTAGCGACAAAAATGATCAGTCATTAAGTTCTGCTTATTAATTAGTTTAAATAACACTAATTCAGCAAGAAATACCTGTGTAGAAACTCCATGATGACAGCAATAAGATATGCAGGGTCACCCATCATTTCATCTTCAACAAGTGCAAAGACAGACTGGAACATTTCAATTGGCGAAATTGCCACACTAGCACCATGTGGTCCATGCTGCATTGGTGTACCAGAAGCCAATGGTCTGCTTTCCTCACCTAGAACGTGTGGTCTTTTGTTAGCAGCATCAGATATCTGGGAACCTGATGTGCCCTGACTTTCCCCTGCTGGGGTAATGTCATCAGAATCAGAGGATATATCAAACAATGTCGTATCTACATTCTCAGCTCCTGAATTTGACTGCATAGGTCTATTACCAACTCCACTTGCTGAATCTGGGTTCACGACAGGTTCAAATTTGGTTCCAGCAGGATCATTAGAAACCACTTGGGAGCCCCCAACAGGCTGATCACCTGTCTGGTTTTGCTCAGCTGCACTCCTAATTCCAGGAGCACCGCCTCCCATTTTCATCAAACGAGAGTATGAATCAAGAACAACATCCATTGCCTTTGCAACCATAGTAATTGGTCTCCTTTCAAGTATGATTGTCCGAATTGTAGTGAGGCTTAGCGTCTTAACCTGTGTCATAATAAGAAGCATGGCAATGGTTAATTGAGAAAAAATGAACTATTAGATGGGCTTCTTTGCACCGAAATGAAATCATATTACCACAGTCGGGTTTGACTTTCGTCTCTGAAGGAATTCCAAAATCGAAGGAGCATCAGAGGTACTTGCAGCAATGGCCTAGAATACAAGTTATTCGAGTCAGGGCAAAAATGTATTTGTATTGATGATGATTAAATCAAGTAATTGCTCATGACCTATTTTTTACCTCCAAATCTAAATGTAGTTTCCACAAGAGACCATTTTCAGCATCACAGATGAGGTCAGGATTGAGAAAGTTCCAACCTTCTCCATAGATAGTGCCACCATATGCACTAGATTGGCTATCTGAAGGTTGAGCTGATTGCCTACTGTTGCTGGGAAAGCCTCTCACTAGCAGTGGAAGAGGTGCAGAAATCGGTGCATAAGAATCCATAAATACGTCGTAAAGAATGACAACTTTTGCATCTATTTGATGGACCATAATAATGTTGTCAACACCACTAACTGCAATTCTGCTAGAATAAGTTGGGAAAGTACTCTGAAATGACAAGTAACGAGTCAGGGGATTTGGTTTTCCCAGATAGCAGAAAAAGAAAAATAATGAAAACCAGTTAGGGCCATAAATTACATGTGTAACTACAGCATGTTTGGTTGCAAGTTGCAAAAGCATGTTTGGTTGCAAGTTGCAACTACCTTTGCCATGCCTAATTTTAGCCAAGTGCTGCTTGCTATAGTTTTGGCAAACTTCGTCAGAAGTTCTTTTTAAGTGATTTGAGGAGAGATGGATGGCAGATACATACCATCACCATTTTAAAGGAGTAAAGAAATGATACATTGATACCAAAGGTCAACTATTCAACAGGACTGGACCTGGCATTCCTTCTTTTGCTTTTTGGTTCAACCAATCCAGTCAGTTTTAATTATTAGTATGAACTCAATTATTTGTTTTGAATGAAGAAAACTGTTAAGAGATAAGTAAGCCTGCCCTTATCCAAGATAAATACACAACAATGACCCACTTTGTGACACATTCCTATCATCTTCCTCTTTTCTAACTGTTGGTCCTCTTTTCATATAATGCTGTGGTGGCATTGGTTTCTATTAATGTTGTCAACATGACAAAGGCAGATGTTTTCCATGATGACCAATTTAAATGCTACTAAACTTGTCATCACAACCTACACATGTAAAAAAACCAACCTAGCTTAGCAAAGCTAGGTCAATAATAATAATGGGGAAAAAAGCTTCAAACATGGCATGCATTTTCTGAGAAATGAAAGAATAAGAAAACATTGTTTGTAGTTCAAACCTGTTGTACAACAGCATCACGGTAGAAACGATACAAGTTCAATGCCATACTAACTCTGTCAAGCTGCAAGCAATAAATCCTACCGTAGCTGCCAAATTTTAGAAGATATCATTGGAAGGTGCTGTGAAAAAATTCTAAAATAAGTTCGAGAGACAAAAAAATACACTGTTACAATATGGACATCAGCAGCAGCTAGAACAGGCTTGTTGTTTGCTTCACTTTTAGACATCACCATTTCGAACTTAGGCAACTTGACAATGCCACCAGCTGAAAACTGACAGAAACAAAGGATATAATTTGAACTCAACTAAATATATTTCACATGCACAAAAGTGTTTCCTGGATAAAAAAAAAACTCATCCCAAAAATGACATAAGAAAACAGGCAAGAGGGCCAACAGACAAAAAACATGTGTAAATTGTGTCTATTCCATTTGGGATATTATCACATATACTAATTGGGACATCTAACATTGCTTTCTCTCACATCTTATCCAAAATAGGCACACCAAAGAAGTACAAATAACCAATTAAAGAAATTCACTGGAGGTGTCATCTAAACAGTGTTCATTAATATATAAAAGAAACAAGGGGCTGTTCTCGAGCCGTACCGTATCTGATTATCTACGCATGTTGGCAAGATAGGACCTCTGAAAAATTAAATCATTCAACTTATTTATCTACGTATGTTGGCAAGATAGGACCTCTGAAAAATTAAATCATTCAACTTAATGATCCTAGTTTTAAAAGATCTTACCTTGAAACAACTAAAGAAAAACTAGCAATGATTCTTGGGTCAAAATAGGAAGATTTCCTTTCACATATTTGGGACTGCCATTAATAATCTCTACCCCAAAGGTTGATGATTACATGCCCTTTAATATCAAGAATTGAAACAAGATTTACAACCTTTTCTAGCCTATTTTCCATGGAAGGTCGCTTGACATTACTCAATTCAGTGCTCTCACATTTGCCAACTTTCAATATGAGTACACTTTCCTTGCCCATTGCAGTGGTAAATAAAATTAATAAAATTAGAAGGCATTGTCTTTAGAGAGTCCAACTTTGACATTAAAGGAAAATGTCTCTTATCTTGGAAAACAGTTTGTCTACCTAAGAACAAAGGAGATTTAGGAGTTAATATCAAGATTCATAATAATGCTCCTCTCCTCAAATATCTTGACAAATTCTACAACAGAGTAGATTTACCATGGGTTAGTCTCATCTGGTCCACTTACTATAAAAATAACCTCCCACGAATTGCAAGATTACAAGAATCCTTTTGGTGGAAATCAATTCTTAAACTTTTACCTATCTTCAAAGGATATTTCATCTTGTTAGGTCGGCGATAAATAGTCTGCTCTTTTCTGATTAGATCTTTGGAATGATCAAGGAAGGCAGCAAATTCTACAACCACAATTTCACTGGCCTGAATGCACCTATTCTTTGGGGTCATCTCTGGAAAACCAGTTGCACGATCAAAATTAAAAAAAAAAATGCCTACCTTCTCATCCGCAACAGGTTAAATGCCAAAAAAATGAAAAATCTTTTCCCTCTAGACTCAACCGACTGTGTTTACTATGCTGATCATGAGCCTAAAATGAATGTGCATTCTTTTTTTTTATTGCTTCTTCAGCTCACTCGGTAACGAATTAGTCTTCATTGGGACATTTCACAAGATTTGGTTTCAATGATCACACTGTCAAATCAAAATTCCACTTTATCATTCTACCCAGAGATCTTACCAATTGCTTCCTAGTGCATCCAGAAAATTTGCAACAACTTTATTTTCAGACAGGAGTTTCCCTCTTTAGATAAGTGGTACCATTTATTCCAATTAGAACTCACCTTAGGCTGAAGCAATTCTCATTAGTTTTATTTCATAACCAGAGACAGTCACTTTTATAAACATGTAACTTTGTACATATTTTGCATAGGTAATATTTTTATCATAGGGTCATACCCTATGGTTTTTGCCCTTAAGAAACTAATGAAAGCTTTTTACAAAATAAGAATTAAGCGGAACAACCTCATATTCGCTTCTACAAGCTCTTGAAAACACCTTATCCGCCAAATACGTAGATAATGAGATACAAAACGGCTCAATAGCAACCCCCAAACAATGTTAATCTAGTGAAAAAGATAAGCTGGACAACAGATCAAAGATTTCATGGAGAAGCTGAAAAGATATCAATTGGAAGTTGCTCTAAAGCACAACCACATCATCAAACAGCAGAATGACTGAGCATGGTCTAGAACAGTAACATAAAAGTAAATACAAACCAAAGATTTCTCAAAGGAATTCTTATCAGAGTTACACATAAGGGGTTTGTTGTTTCAAATGGGTGCCATTACCTGATATCCAGTGAACAGCGTACATTGCATTCCAGAAGCAAGAAGAATCAACCTACTTTCATGTGTGTAAAGAAACCAGCTCACATTAAACTTTTTTGAATCAACCAATCCTAGAGCATTTGATTGAGGATCATAGGCAAGAAGATCTAGGCCGCTGAAATAGAAACCAATTTCGTAATGAAGCAAAAAAGATTGTTGTATCCTTTTACATAGAAGTACAGTATCAAGTTCAACATACCTTGTTTTTACAAATATGACATCACAAGTGGGGCAGTCTGTCCAGAAAAATCCCAGTATAGTTTCTGAATCTGCTCTGCACTTTTTACTACAGACATCCCCTGTTTCTCTATTTCTGAACTCAACCTCATGATTGGATCGTTGAATTCCTATAGCTTTCTGATCCAGCGAATAGCGAACTGATAAGACAGGTCCTTCATTAACTGGATCAGAGTTGGGAGGTCCAGATTGAGTAGATGGGGCTATCTTCCAGTATAAAATCTGCTATAATTTGGCGGATTAACTTTGTACTGACCAGATTCATTAGAAAAATAGAAAAAAGTCAATTAATTGCTTGTTCATATACCCGATCAGATGTTGGAGTTATAAGGAACTTATTTGCATCATCGTAGAGTAACCCCTTTATGTCTGGTAGGTCACACCGTAGTGGAGGATGTTGTACATAAGCATGAGACAGAGCACCAGGGCTGCCCAAACCTCCTTGCATCTGATTTCTCAGCATTTTTTTTTGTTATTTCAAGCTAATGACTAGTGAGCATCCACTTTATGAAGATGATAAAAGGGAGATGCTGTCAGTATGTCACACAATTTTTTACATGGCAATAAGGTGCTACATAATTTCACATTTTCTATTGGTTATAAAATATAGATACAAAATTCTCACCTGAAAGCCACAGAAAATTGATCACAGTGGAAAATATTAATATCAAACTTCAAGCCTTGCCCTTGACCTTTCAGGAGAAGCATAAAAAAAAATTAATAATGAAATTGG
This sequence comes from Raddia guianensis, assembly GCA_036346415.1. Lineage (NCBI taxonomy): Eukaryota > Viridiplantae > Streptophyta > Magnoliopsida > Poales > Poaceae > Raddia > Raddia guianensis. The sequence goes on along the minus strand of CM070543.1, from coordinate 13,345,215 downwards.
TAAAATCAGGCATGGAATATTAGTTGGTTTTCAGACATAAACAATCGTACAGATTGTAACTTGTAAGCGGTTGTTCAGCTATAAAACTAATATGAAGTCAACCAATTGACTACCACTAAGAAGCTAACTTAAGTGATTTTATAGGGCTCGAGATAATGGACTACCATATGTAGTGTATGGATGTAATAGTAAGGTTCAATACGACTGTATGGTTTGCTTCATGACAGAAAAAAATTACCACAGTCTGCATGCATGATCTTAGTGCTAGAAACTCCTTAGAACACATATTATGTTCAATCTCAGGGACCTTTGCTGCTACGCATCTCCCGTAATCTTTTACCTGCATTGCATACCCAGAACAATAGAACTTTCACATCATAAGCAACCAAGAAAGGTTAACAAGATTATTGATTACTCATTGCTCTAATTTTGTTTTTTTGTAACGGAGAATACACTCGTACTTTGTTACTGATCAGATGGCGATAATCAGTAGGTCAGTGTCCATGTACATACACTCAGTAAACAATGTTTTTTAGCTAAATACTCCCTCCGGTCGGGAATAGTTGACGTTTCCGACAGCTTAGCAGATATTAATGAATATGTCCTTTTACCATTCTATCCTCTATACTCCATTGGTCATTCATCTTCCTCAGCACCAAATCTGCCACCTCCTGCCCTTCACGCCGCCTCTCCTCTCCACCACCACATCCTCGGTGCAGTTCGTCGCCGGTGACTCCCTCGTCGTCACCTACGGCCTCCCGTCGGCTCAAGCAGTCATGGCCTCTAGATCACCGGCGCAAGCCGCCCAGCTCCAGGGCCTGGGCCTCTCTAAATCTCCCACCTCGTTGCCTTGGCCACAGCATCCTCCTTGGTGGTCGCTGCATCTGGCGGCGATGCCACTGCATCTGGCAGCGAGGCAGGGCCGGCCGGAGTGCTTGCGTCTATTGCTGGGGAGCGGCGCCATCGTCTCTACCCCCACGGCCTCCTACGGGTACCAACTACTCATCCTCATCCATCAGCTTGCTTAATTGCAGCCATGGGGCAGATTTAGAGAGGCAAAGGGGCAAAGTTGGAAGAAAAATTGTGAATCATGTCAAACGTCAAGTTTTCTTTAACTTTTTTATCAAGCCTGCGGCGTCAACTATTCCCGACCAGAGGGAGTAACGAGTAATGGCACTAACACCTGCAGGTGAAGGTTCACTACATTTTGGCCAGACGAGTTCTCACACAATTGTGGTAAAATTGTCAACTTAATTTAATTTTTTTTTTTTTAAATGAGCATGCTAATTTTGAGAGACAAATGGGCAAGCTTTTTGAATAAAAAGCAGACACCCTCCTAATAGATTTGAAATCAAAAGAAAAAAAAAAGAGAGCTAACAGCGCATAGGTCAAATTATACAGAATGAAAGCCTCGTAATGATCCAATGACAACCGATTACTATAGAAAACTATTATTAACATGTACTACAACTAGCAAGCAACCACTGATCGCTAAAAGAAATTATAACACCTATGGTGATACACTGAAATTCACAGCCTGAACAATCCACGCAACCCCGCATGTCAACACACGGAACCCTCCCGAATTCATGAGACCTACCAGCAGTCAGCAGACGAAATCAGCCACCAGCTACTAATCAAAACCAACGGCAAGGGCTGTAACATCCAAATTTGGCCATAATTTGAACAATTCAAATAATTCAAAATTTGAGTGCTTATCCTCTCCCCCTCTCTTTCTCTCGCTTGAATGCTCAGCCCAGCTCTTCCCGCACACTCCTTTGTCGCCACCTCCTGGCCGAGCCACGCGCGCGTGCGCACACCGTGCGCGCCATGGCATGGGTGGCGTGCGCCGAAGACCGGTCCGCCGACAAGTTACACCAGACCAACGTCTTGTGCCTATCGGACTGGCGCTGCCGTACGCACACATGCGCCTGCCGAGGCCGCCCGCATCATGCCGCACCCCATATGTCAAAAGGCCTGGCCAAGCCTCGCCGCCCGCCCTGTTCACGCCATGGTCGTTGTGCCATCGCATCCGGCACCTGCACTAAAACCCCGCGCCACCTTGGCCTCACTGTCGCATGCTCATGGCTCATCACACGCCCTAGGGTCAAAAGCCCGAAGTGGTTTTCGAGGTAGATGTCTGTGCCTTGCCCAAACCCATGTGTAGATGCCTCTATTGTGTAGAGCTCGTTGAGACGGTCAAGATGGGTACCCGGATCATCGTTTTTGGCCAAGGGATTCTCCCAGAAATGCTTGCCGAAGTTTGCAGCGCCACCGCCGTCGCCACCTCCACCTTGCCGGAAGTTTACAGCACCCCGCCCCGGATCCGCCACGCCCAATCCCTGCGCGCCACGCATCCTCCTCCTCCACCGCTGCTCCACGCATCAACACGGCACAAGCCGACGCCTCTGCCCAATCGCGCAGCGCCACGTGTCATGCCCGCAGCGCTTCCCGCCTGCGCAGCACCGTAGCCCTATCCACGTGTGCCACGTGGCATGGCCACGTCGCCGCTGCCGTATCGTCCGTGTTCACGCTGTTCGGCGTTTCTCCAGGAGCATTTCGAAGGAGGATTGCAAGACCCGGAGTACTACCAAGGCAAGATAGATTGCATCTTGCTCTCCTAACTTTGCAAAACTCACTCATTAATTGTTTTATTTACTTTTCTCTGGCATGAAATGAAGGGAAGGGTTACAATCCTATTTGTTCACACTAAGTCATCTATCATGTGAATTTAACCATTTATTGATGCCTTAGTATTTCCTAGCCTATCCTTCTGCATAGTTGCTAGTGCTTGTGGGTTAGTAGTTGATTAGGTTCATCATTACTTAATCTTGTGATTTGGTATGATTGAAGGTGCTGAGTTACTTTAATAACCTAATCAACTAAAACCTACGTGTCGTGTGTTGACTAAAGGTGGCAAGTCGGGTGGTTTTGTGGAATGAGGATTGTGGTGGAGGTAATCACCTTGGTCTAAGGACCCTTGACGTGTGCTAGTCCTGGCATAGTAGTTAGGGAAAACTGTTAACACACTTTATTTTGAAAAGATCGGTCTGTGGTCCGTTGACTCAAGAGGGGGACCCGAGATGTCGAAACCTTAGAGGGGGTATTGGTGTTAACAGAAGAAACTAATGAATCGCCTTGTATCGTTACTTGGTCTAGGCTCCAAAGGAAGAGTTAAAACATAAAAGAATCACTAGGCTTATGGGTAAAGTGTGCTACACTCTGCAGAGGTTAAAACTATCATGATAGCCGTTCCCACAGTCATGGGAGGTGAGTAAGGCCGTACATGGTAGTCTCATGTGTTAATTAATAATCTGATGGGTTGGTTTTGTTTGAGTTATTCGAAACTTGTGCAGTCTGCAGAGGTGCTTTGGAAGCCGAGCTCTGTGTGTTCTTTGGGAATCTTATCATTATTAATTGTTCTACAAATTGTTTTACAACACTTCAATTAACTTGACTAGAATAGGTCTTTATGAAAAATAGTCATCCCGTTCTTGTTTATACCCTTGCATTCATTATAAGGATACTTACTGGTAGCCGTGTACTCAATATACAAACCACGGATATATTTTTATTCAGGAGAAGACTCGGGTCTGGTTTGCCTTCAGGATCAGGAGGATTCTGTACCGGATTTCGATCAAGATTAGCTATCGCTCAAGAGTTGGATTAGAGCATCATCATACTTTATTCCGCTGCATTATTTGGACTTCCGCACTCTGAACTATATTATATAGTCTTAACCAAACTATTGTAATAAGTGGTTGTGCTACAATTACTTTTGCATATTATGTTATTTTCTTAGTTATTTGTGATTGTGTGATGATGTTCGACAATTGTCGCTCATGAGTTGCTAGCATTGATCTCTGGGACTAGCAATTGATCATGAGTGGATCCTGATTAAGCCGAGGTCGCGACAACATATGTCCACTATGACAGCTAAGAGCGCGATAGCGCGATTTAGCAGCGCTAAAAATGCATAGCGAGCTATAGCGTTTAGCGGCGCTATTCAAGGTTCAATGCTCGAAGGCCGAAACTGAAGCCCACTCAAATTCCAGCACCGATCTCGGTCCAAAATAGGTACTCTGTTGGATGGACTTGTCAGCAGTCAGCTACTCTGTTGTCCTGTTTGTGTTTGTGATGTATTGTACTCATAAATAATAAATTCTATGATCAATCCTTAATCTTATACTGCTAATGACCTAGATAAAAACAGTTGAAATCCATGTTTGTTGACTTTTGGCTTCATTCTGAGGCATATATATGCCATGCTTTTTACCATTTTTTGAAAACCTCTAACCTGCTTAGCGGCCGCTATAGTTGTCTTAGCGGTTTGAGGAGAGCTCTGCTAAAACCTATAGCCAGCTATCTAAAACATTGGTATGGTCAAGTAAGGTGGTGGATCTAGTCTATGGTGTGAACGGGTTGGTTAAGAAGACTGAAGGGGAAAGATGCGAACAAGGTCCAGCATGAATGCTCTGCGGAGCCAAGTGTAAGAGAAGTATAAACTTGGGGTAGGAAATGCCTTGTGTTAGGCATAGCTAGGGCTAGCCTAAGAAGAGCGCGGAGTCACACGCGTAGCAGCGGGGAGCTTCCATAAAAGGATAGTTCCAACACAACACATGGCCATCACGCGTTAGTACATGCATCAGAGGAATGCGCTTTGCAAAGGCTCTCCGAACCCCCTCTTGAAGAAGGACCGGCATGGGTCATCATTTGCGGCGATAATGGCCACACATCTCCAGGATGCCATGAGACTAGCCTGGGCCGGCAACCCTCCTAGGTTGAACGGGCATCTATGGCATGTGTGGCCCATAACGGGATAGCTACTCCTAGAAAGGATGGCGGGTGTTGGAAGAAAGATAGCTAGATTACGGTGGGTAGTGCTAAGAGTTAAGGATTGGGTGACTTGGCAGAGCAGGGGAGTTCGGTTTGGAAAGGTTGGTTGGGTACCTTGCATGTAAGTGTTGGTTAGTGTGGTGTTTATCTCATGACTCAAAGATAATCAATAATCATTGAGTTAGATAGGGTGATTTAAAATAATTTTAAAACTTGGCTTTAAGCAAACAAAACAACCCCTTTCCTCCTCGAAGCCTGAGCCAATAAGTGCATTAGGAGAGATGTTAACTAGCCGGTGTTTATATGACACTGACCTCACATATTCCCACTCTATTAGATAGAGGTCAAAGGATGGACTTGTATGAATGACACGATGAAGATCAAGGCTACGGCGACGACGATGTTTAGGGTCACTTCATTCGCTAGTAAAAATGCAGCCCTTGGAGAATTCTTTTTGAACATATTTTAGGTTTCGCTGAGACGCTAACATACAACTCTGATGATTCTTTTCTACTAAGGCCTACTGATGTCTGCTTATTGTTATTAAGGCTCCGGGCATAAAACTATAGGACGTAATATGCAGGATCACCGGTCGTTATGCATGAATGATAATCGGCTATATGTTGCCAGAATTAGTGTACACTAGTGCAGGTGAACAGCCGGCTCTCAGTAAATATAAAATTAAGGGCTGACAAGGGCAATCGAACCCCAAGCATGCACCAGCGACCCAAAGGACCCAGCAGTCAGGGCAATCGCAACAGCAAGCTGACAGAACCACCGCTCGTAGGGCAGATACAAGCGCGCATGCGGAGGGGGAGAGCTAGCGGGTGGGCGAACCTGGGATGCGCAGGCGGCGAGGATCCGGGACAGCGCGGAGGAGGAGGCGGCCGCCTGCTTGCGCTCCTTCATCCAGACCCCGGCCGGATCACGCCACCATACACCCCCGTGGTTCGAGGTGGTTCGCCAGTAGGAGCTTGAGCGGGGGGCGGCGCGCGAGGACGGGGGAGGGCTTCGAGACGGCGGCGCGGGGATAGCGGAGAAGAGTCTGGGTTTGGCGTCGCGACCGGCCGGTCGGCGACGAGACAAGGCAGGTCGGACTGTCGGAGAGAGGAGTCGCCGGTCCGGCTGGACCCGAGGCTGGAGCTTGGGCCCGGCCCAATATACTTCTCAACGCACGCCATATGGACCTGCAGGTTTTATTAGGCGAGGCATGTAAAAGGCTGTCTTGCACGATAGGCCCAGCGGCCTGGCCCTGCTATGGATTGCACTCCACTCGGACTATAGACTTCCACTGTGTTACACTTTTACACATACCTTTTACACCTACGAGGAGCTTTATATATATATATATATATATATATATATATATATATATATATATATATATATATATATATATATATATATATATATATTGAGGTCATATGACGGATCCTCCGTCAGTATAGTTTTTGAAAAACCGTGATCAAAATTTTTGATCGAACGTTCATATTCTTCATCTTATTGAATTCTCAACCATGCAAAATTTTACATTTTTAGAATTTTTTACTATTTATTTCCTATTTTCCAAAATCAGCTTTTTGGACGCACCACAACTAATTGGAAGGTGATTTTTGAAAATAGGAAATAAATAGTAAAAAATTCTAAAAATGTAAAATTTTACATGGGTGAGAATTCAATAAGATGAAGAATATGAACGGTTCGGATCGAAAATTTTGGTCATGATTTTTCAAAATCTAAGTGGCTTACTTGAGGGGTCTGTCACCATGGTCGATTCTCAAATTTAACTCTATATATATATATATATATATATATATATATATAGAGTTGAGCTCGTGTCGGTTGTAATCGACGAAGCTTGATCGATTATAAGCAGAGCCGTCGGATGGACTCGGCTCACCGTCCGATCGACCTGACTTCGCCAAATCCCGCCTGCCAAGACCGCGCCCTCTCTCTCCATCCCGTCCGCCCCCCCACCTGTTCCTCTCTCTGTCTCACGCTCTCTCCTTTCTCTCGAGCTCTCCTCCTAGCACAACAAGACGGTCGAACCCTAGGTAGAAGTGGCGCGACCTCCATCTCAGCCTGGGCCTTGGCCGGCCTCCCTCTCTCTCTCCTCTCTCTCTCCTTGCCGCCTCTCTCCACCCCCAAATCTCCAATCCCCAAACCCTAGCCCTAGAGCCGCCATGGATGGAGCTCGAGCTCGGCTCCTCCAGATCGGCCTCCTCATCCCGTCGTCCGCCGCCGCCGCTCAACCGGCCGCCATCGCAGGAGCTTGCGGGTTTGCCGCCGCCTCCTCGACTCCGGCCGCCACCAGCAGGAGTTCACGGCCGCCGCCGCCGCCGACGCCTCCCTCGACTCGAGCCGCCCACCGCCTCCACTGGTCTCTCGTGCCGCAACCACATGGAAGAAGGCCGCCACCACTGGTCTCTCGGCGCCGCCCCACATGGAAGAAGGCCGCCACCACCTGGTCTCGGCGCCTTGAACCAATGGAGGATGATGAAGCTTTAGCAAGATGTGGTGATGAGATGCGAAGAGGATCTATAGCATGTTGATTCCTGTAAATTTTAATAGCCCTCCGTGTGTGTATGCTGTACTTCCTTCAATTGATATGAATGACAGTTTTTTGTCTATTGACTGGCATTTGCTTGATTGTACATTCTGTTACCTTGAGCTAAGTCTGAATAGCGCTTGTACCATGTGTTTTGATATATTGGACTAGCATTTGCTTGCATTTGGATCAGGCTCAACCAATGCATTTCAGTTTGCACTTTCAGAACACATGCATTTCATTTGGTACAAATGCAAATGGCCTTGTAATTTCAGAGATCATATGGCCTTGTAATTTTCAGAGATGAGATGGTCTTGTAATTTTGGCTACATAAAAGGGATGCAATTGTAGTGTCCAGAAGCTTTTGTATAATGTATGCATGATTATGTCCTTGTATATGTCCAAATACTGGTTAGTTCTATGTATGCAAGGCACCTAAAGCATTTTTTTTAATTTACCTGTAATCTGTGCTCATGGTGTATTTCAGATTGTTCAAATGATGCAGGTTTGCTTCTGTTCATATATCAGATTTGTGCATGAGTGCACAAAGCCAAGTGAACTTTTTTCATAATATCAGGTTTTCATATGTATGAATGCATACACAAACTATATGTTGTCAAAATTCAGATCATCTAGACAGAAATTGGACATACAAATCTAAATCCATATGCTGCCAAAATTCAGAGCATCTGCCTAGAAATTGGACAGCATACATACATACATACATAGCTTCAGGAGCTCTAAATTTCCATTTGGACAGCATAACACATACATAGCTCCACAAGTATATTAAAGTTTAATAGCACTAGTAGCAAGCCAGACTCATCTAAACAATATGAAATACAAGGTGTTCAAGTTACATGCTGATCTCAAGCATACATATTTTGAGAATTACACAAATACAAGGTCATCTCATGGCTGAAAATTACATGAGCATCTGCAGCTCTCAAATAATGTTGGACAAATAATGTTGGACACAAATAGTTGGTATCCGCACATCAGGGCAGCACATATTCAATCCGAGAGCTCTTCTTCTATGTCGTCATCTTCTTCCTCACTTTCAACCTTTTTTCCTTTAGAAGATATGTTGCCTCGCTGCATACAAAATAATACTAAGAAATCAATAGCAAGAAACAAAAATATAAAGACACAATGTTTCGACAAAAAAAAATCTTACATTGGGGCAAGTCCTTGCATTGTGTCCAGCCTGTTGGTTGCAGAAGCTATAGGTCCTCCTCTTCTTCACATTTGCCTCAGCAGGGGGTAAGAATCGAGTTGGTTTCTTTTTTCTTCCTTTGCATTGTGAGTCTACAGGATCAAAAAATTTGGGAGTTTTATTAGGAGGTGAGTTTGTGGCTTCACCTTGTTGCAATGGCGCCTCTTCTGAAGTCAAAGCAGCCCCCATGTCACAAAATTCCACCTCCAAATCAGCAAGACGACTCTTCATTTTTGCAAACATAGACGCTGATTTCGAGCCAATCTTTGCTATACGGCACAAATCAGCCTTCAAAGAATCAACCTGATACTCCATTAATTGAACTGTTTCACCATCCTCGGTGATTCTTTCACAAATTGGTCGTTTTACACTAGAATTTGCATCTTTAGTCCATCTTTTCAATATGTACTTAGCAGGAAGACGAGTGAAACCAACATGTTGCATTACCTTCATAGCATGCGAACATAGCAAGCCCTCAAATTCAAAGCCTTTACAGCTGCATGTGAATGTTTCACTTGGAATATCTACCTCAACCGTGTGCTTTTCGGGGACCCAATTCTGCATGAAGGGGTGACTTTGAATGTTGACCTCATATATGACATCCTTGACAACCTTCTTGACAATTCCAAGAGTGCTCTCGACCAGCAACTCCTTGAATACTTTGTACCTCGCCCTAGTGTACACCGACGTCCATCGACCTCTATCGGTATCGGTGTGAAGGTGTGGTGTCTCATTCATACTTCTCAAATCCTCATCACTTTCTATGCCAAATTCCTTCAATCAAGTTATCAATTTTAACACAAACCGATAAATAGAGGTATGGTTAGTAACCCAAAGCTTAAGAATAGCATTCATACTCTCGCTTCTTTGAGTTGTGGACATGTCCGCAAAGAAAGTGCCTCGAAAGAATGTAGGGACCCACTCTCTCCTTTTGTCAAACATAACTTTCAGATGCTTATTACCGGTCAACTCATACCGATCCAGCATAGCCACCCAACTCTCTACAAACTCTTGTTTCGTCATGCTGCGATTAATTACAGCACCTAATGCATCCATAAAACCTCCTTTTTGCCCATATATTACTCCTAAATGCTCTCTAGCCTTTCTCATCACAGGCCATTGACAACATCTATGGACAGTGTTAGGGAAAACAAGCTCAATTGCCTTTCTCATGGCTAGATCTTGGTCAGTGATTATAGCAGTGGGGTGCTTCTCATACATAGCTGTCAACCATGTCTTGAATAGCCAAACAAAATTTCTAGCATCCTCCGACCTAAGCAAAGCCATCCCAAAAAATATAGAATGCCTATGATGATTGACCCCAATGAATGGAGCTAGTGGCATGCTATACTTATTCGTGTTGTATGTGGTATCAAATGTAACAACGTCACCAAATTCTTGGTAGGCTCTCCTTCCCCTTCCATCAACCCAAAAAATGTTTCTCACTAGACCGTTTGTTTCTGAGTCTATCGCAAAAAAGAAATTCTGGATCTTCTTCTTTCTTCTTCCTAAAATATACTAGGCTAGTCTCCACATCACAACCTACAAGTGCTTCATTTTGCTTGCTTATCTTATTGCTTACATCCTTCTTTCTCATTGTCATATTTTGCTTACCCCCCTTCTTACCACTTAAGTACTCATATATTTTAGATGTTCCAATTCCTTGAGCACTTAAATCATGAATTGCTTCTACATCTTCTTGACTCATAGACCTATGAGATCTCAAATTGCGCTTCTTAGATGGAGAAGTTATAAAGGGATGGTTGTGGTTCTCCTCAAAAACAGAAACTTTCCAAATATTGTTGACTAGCCTTATCCTACATGAAGCCTTACAACCAACTCTAGTCATGGGCATCAATTTTGTGGGACTCTTTTCAACAGATGAACTACCAATTGGCATCTCAGTTTTTTTTTGTCGCTTAGATATCCCCTGTTTGCTACAAGTAAATCTAACGGATGTTCGAATGCGGCTGTCTTTGCGAACACTAAAACCAATCCTTTTCGCATACGCATTATAGAAATTGTATGCCTCATCCGTAGAGCTAAATTGCTGGCCGATGAATGGCTTACCCAACTGTATTTCTTCAATTGGAACCTCTGGATCCTCAAAGTCACTCTCCATTCAATTGTATGGATCATTCGCATCCATCTATTCAAACAAACAAGCATCACTATTAGTTCGATGGACTCTAAACGAATGTTGATATAACAGTGGAGATCAAAATGACTGGTTGATGCATACCCTTAATTGAACTAATGGAGTTGAATCCATGCAAGCGCTATTAGAACCAGCAGCTGACATGATGCTTGGCGAGCAGGAGGGATGACCTGCAGATCCAGAGGCACTAGGTGGCGACGGCTATCTCCTAGCGGCGGTGAGCTTCTTGGGTGCGGGAGATTGGTGACGCAGCTTCGGGATGGGAGAGCGTTGGCTAGGGATTCGAGAAGGAAGAGGAGGACGGGACGGGAAGGAACCGAGCTCGAGCTCCATCCATGGCCGCCTCGCGCTAGGGTTTCAGGGAGGGAAGCGTTGGCTAGGGATTCACCATGGAAGAGGCGGCCGATGCAGGAGGGAGCCGAGCTCGAGCTCCATCCATGGCGGCTCTAGGGCTAGGGTTTGGGGATTGGAGATTTGGGGTGGAGAGAGAGAGGGGAGAGAGAGAGAGGCGCGTGAGAGAGAGGAGGGCCGGCCGGCAGCTGGAGATGGAGGTGGCGCCAGCTTCTACCTAGGGTTGGCGTCTTGTTGTGCTAGGAGGAGAGCTCGAGAGAAAGGAGAGCGTGAGAGAGAGAGAGAGAACAGGGGGGGGAGGCGGACGGGATGGAGAAAGAAGGCGGGGGTGCATGCAAGTGAGGCGGACGGAGTCGAGTCAGTCTTGATCAGACCGAGGTGTGTGTGTCCATCAAGCAGCTCTGCTTATGAATCGATCAAAACCGTCGATAACTCGACGCGAGCTTAACTCTCTCTCTCTCTCTATATATATATATATATATATATATATATATATATATATATATATATATATATATATATAGGATTATTACTTAAGGCTCCATGGAGCCTAGGCTCCTATCTCATCCACCGTTGATTAGCTTCCGATCAAATTCGAAATACTGCATGTCGCATAGCGGGTTTATCAGTTGTATACCCGTTTAGCCTCAGACATCAGCAATTAAAGTGATTAATTGTACCCATTAATTACATTCCTTCGTACCCTTTCCCCGTCACTTTTGAGGCATCCCCCGACCTCCCCCTTTCTCCAGCGAGGTGGCGTCCCCGTGGGGCTAGCGTGGCGGCGCCTCCCCCGGCTCCCGCAACCATGGCACGGCGATGTCCCCGGCGACCGGCGCCCCTTCCTCCCACCACGGCGCCCCCTTCTCCACGCGGCAAGGGCGGCCCTCTCCATCGGCGGCGGCGCACCCCTCTCCATCGGCGGCGGCGGCGGTAGCACGGGAGCGGGAGGCAGTGGGCGCCCTCCAGCACGGCGCGACGGCGCCCAGGTCGCGGCGGCCCCCCTTCCTCGGTTCCGGGCGGCGGCCTCCCCCTTCCTTAGATTGACGCGGCGCACCCCCCCCCCCCCCCCCTCCTCCTCCTCCCCGCACCCCCGTTGGATTTGGCCGGCGAGTGGACGCGGGCGACGCCCGATTCTGCCCAGGTCCAGACCGGCGCAGCGTGGCGGCACGGTCTCCTCTTCCACCGGTTCGGCGTGGCGGCGGCCTCCCCTCCATGTCCCCCGGTTTGGTTCGTTTCTTCCTTCGTGCTTTCAGTTTCTGTTGTGGTAGATCTAGGAGAGCGTCAGGGCATTAGTAGTTCATTTTTTAGCAGAGGCATTGGTAATTCTTTTCACGAGTTGGGCTCCATTAAGTGGGGCGGTGGGTTGGATTGGTGTGGTTTTGTGTAAGAAGAATTAAAGGCTGGATTGATCTTGGCATAGGTGCATTTTGGAGAGCATGGGATCTGTTCAATTTCTTTAATCATTTGTTTTTTTTTCGTCGTCATGTGATCTATGCTTTTACCCAAATTGCAGTTCATTTTTCAGTATGCTCGTCCTCCGTTGTGCTGCTCGCCGCCATCCTAAATATGCAGCATCAAGTGCGTCTCCCGGATACTCCAGATCCAAGATCCAGACAAGGCTTCAGATATTATAGAGGGCGGCATTTCTAGTCCATGTACATTTTGGATGAATTCCCAACATTGGAAATTGTAGGTGTACTTACCTGACAGGGTTATGCAATTTTGTTATATGTGTATGGTAAACTAGAATTAAATGGTTTGATTCTCAGCATAATGTTGATACCTTCATCTCTCCTGTCCATTTTGTTGGATTTTTGTATTCATCGGTCATGTATATACTGTTCATGTATATGCCGGTCATGTTGATACCTTCATCGGTCATGTATATACCTTCATGGATTTTATTGCGATTTAACAATCATATGCAGCGAAGTACTACAAAAGTAATGGCCTGTTGCAGGTCTTCGAAAGATACAGGATTACCGTTGTCGAAGTGTAAGTTAATGCGATATAAAAAGTTGTCGAAGTATAGGGTGTATCTGTGGAAGTACATAAAAACTGTAAAAAATACAAATACGTATAATGCGATATAAAAAGTTGTCGAAGTATAGGGTGTATCTGTGGAAGTACATAAAAACTGTAAAAAATACAAATACGTATAAGTAATCTAAAACCAATTTCTATATAACTAAGTAATGTATATGAGTAATACATTGCATGTAACTATAGAAACCAATTATTTTTCGATGTGTTGAAACTAGCAAACAATTAATACTTGAAAATTATCTGTTAATAATAACTCAAAAATGCAAGTATATAACTTTTTGAAAATAGCATTTATATACCTAAATGTCATGGGTATATACCTTTTTGTGTATATATTGAAGCGATCGGAGCAATCAGAGGACGTGCTTAAGCTAATAATTCTTTGTAATATAACTTTTGAACAAAATACTTAGAAGTATCTGGATGTACAAAGGATTAATGTATATAGAAACTCGAGTATCAGATGTGAATGTGTATATACCAAAAAAAAAAATGCATGTATCAGTGTTTTGCAATATTTTCCAATCATTTTATACACACTAGTGTGCTACTTACTTTTTGAATCACAATCATGTACAAAGAATGAATTAAATGCTCATTATACACTGCGCTCAAAATTCAAACCGTGCGGATTTTTATTTTCCCCCAAATTAACACGCACAAGTATTAACATGATTAAGGAAAGATAATGGTCATGAATAATTAAGGAAAGCTTTGACTGTGTGTTAACGGGTATGAAGGTATTCATCCGTTAATCTACATGTTTGACTATTTAAAAATGGATGGCAGATCGCAATGGAGCCTAGGCTCCATGGAGCCTCGAACAGGCTTCCTATATATATATATATTAAAAGTATCTGGGACTCCATGGAGCCTGTGCTCCGTGTCTTATTTGGAAACAATTAATTACGCAGTTATTGCATTCACACCTTTGTATAGCAAATGATAATGTTGTTGTGCATGTATTTACTTTGTGTGCACGAATCTTGATGAAATCCGATGGCAATAAAGAATGGAGCACTGACTCCATGGAGTCCCATTCGATTATATATATATATATATATATATATATATATATATATATATATATATATATATATATATATATATATATATATATATATATATATAAAGACAACACATAAGCTCTACCATTCTAAAAGAGAGAACGTTTAAAACATTAGTAAGAGAAAATATTCAAACGTAGCTGGTAAGGTAGAAAGAGAAGGAGCCCCGAGACATCTCAAATAAGACTTTGTCGGATAAGTACGACTGTATGAGGACTTCAACTTTGTGTGCACGCAAGATAAATATTAGTTCTCAACTAAGAGTCGCTCTATAATGGATTAATGGTTACAAGAAACATGCAAACCAATGTATACAAGTACATATTAATTTTATAGTTTATAGTTGAAGAGGTTATCTGTTAGCTATCTATAAATGACATAGTGTATTTTATAGTGTTGAAGAGGTTCTAAGGATGATCAACATGGGTATCGGAAGGTCCATGTACCAAAGTCGATAGACTAATGTGACAACTTCAGATGCTATGGCAAATTTGTAGTGTTGGAAAGATTTGTGATTTCACTCCTTTAAAATGTTTAAAGACATAAATTGCAAATTTATTCAGAATTGCCATTACAAAACGCATATTAATATTGATGCCGTTCTTTTTGCAACTAATTATCACTGATGCCATTGTGGAGCATTTCGGAGGATTTATACATTATACACGAGCCAAATACGGAATAAATAAATGAAATACATGTGGGACCCACATGTCATACTCTCTCCTTCCTTTTCCTCCTTCCTCCTCCAATACTCTCTTTTTCTCAAGGTCATTAGCCTCGTGCTCCCCAACACGCAGCTCGCCGGCTCACTCCCCACCGACCTCGACCGCGTCGAGCACCTGCTCCACGTCGACCTCTCCGGCAACGGCCTCAACGGGAGCCTCCCGGCGACACTGCTCAATGCGACGGAGCTCCGTGTGCTCGACCTCTTTCTTCTTCCTCCTCTCCGACGAGCCGCACACCACCGCCGTTGCTGCCGTCGCGGCCCATCAACGCCATCGTCACTCGCCGCCGCCGCCATCGTGCCTCTCGCCCTCGTCTTGCTGCTTTCGCTGCTTGACCACCGCCGTCGCTTCCTTGGCCGCCATCGCTGTGAAATTTCGCCATGACCAGTAGTGCAACTCACTAGAGTTCGGGGAGAGATTGGGAGGTGGGAGGAAGGAGGAAGAAAGAGAAGGTGAGGGGATGACATATGGGGTCCACTTGTCAGATGTGTATTTCCATGTATTTTACTCGTATTTGTCTCAAGTATAAGCTGAAAAATCTTGAAAAACGCTGATAATGGCATTTCTGATGGATTGTTGCAAAAAGAATGGAATCAATATAAATATACGTTTTGTAATGTCAATTCTGAATAAACCAAACTTTATAATGGCATGAGTGAAAAAAAATTCTTAAAAGAACCTTCGTCGATCTTTTGGTTGTGCGTTGAAGACATGTTGCCATTTGGGAAGGAAAACTACTGCTTATTGAAGCTGCGAGTTTTTATAATCGATCGAATAGGACTTTCTACCAAACCTATACATTATCGTTACACTAGTAAGAAGGCACATGCAAAGCACGTTAGATAGTACCTCCAAAGATAGCATTTACGCATAGAAAGCATCGGAAAAATACCAGGCGTTCATAGTTAAATTTTTTCAAAGAAATCATTGACAAATAGAAGACGATATAACCCTTTTTATTAAGGAAACAATGAGCATTCTGAACTAGGAACAAATAAAAACAAAAATATATGGAAATAAGATAGTCCCTTACGACACAACACCGATACATCAAATATTTGGACCATACCCTAATATTTATTTTGAGGAATGGACCATTTCCTAATTAAGATCTATAATTTCAACATCTGAGATCAATGAAAACAGAGCGTGATTTTTTGTCGCGGAGTGCCGGTGGAGCAGACTGCACCTTGTGTGAAGACGATGATGCGTTCAGTCTGGCACGATCAGATGCCCTAGCCGGGGCCGAAGGGGAAGGCATACACGTCATTTTGACATCCACATTCGCTGTATTGTTAATTGACATGTCATACATTTGGGTTTCCACCTCATTCTTAAGTTTTGCTCTTCCAGGAGTGAGCGGATCATGCTTAGCCCTGTAAAACATCACGTTCTTGACGCCGTCCCTGACATGTATAGAATGGGTGTCACTGAGTGACCGACGAATACCTGCGATAATAGGAATGATAATAATTAAAATCAATCAATCGCATAATCAGAGATCTAGCCATTTGGAAAGATTGCTAAATGTACAGAAATGTTGTTACTGACCTTCTAAGGATCCGAGCCCGTGGAGATGAGGTTCATGAATAAAAGACAAGGATGTTTCATTGCAATCAATGAAACGCGGAGGCACTGCATGAAACAAGACATGGCAACATGTATAGATCAAACATGTATGTAATCAACATGTAATAGATCACTTTTCTGCAAACGAACAATTTGAAGGACACCCAAATTTGAAGGAGCCGACCCATTGAAATTCTTGTTTTATGAATCTATTATTGGCAAAAAGGTCGCAAGTCCATGGCAATGTGAAGAAGAGCCAGGATATTATCCATCGTTAAAATAGTGCTTAATAATTGTTCTCTCAAACGGGTTGTAATTGAGTGTGCCATTTATAATTTATTTGATATTTGCAATGGTCTGAAACTAATGTGTGTGTGTGCTGGCTATATGATATCTGGATAGTATGTTTTCAATTATATGCATACAAACTCTGTCCGCATGTCTGATTTTGCACATATATATTGTGTTTTTGTCCAGACATGTTTTCCCCTCAAACATATGTGCCGAATTGCATTTGATAGCTGTATATTGCATTTCAGCTGCAACTCCGGGATGATATTTATAGAAAAGACTATAGGAGTGCTCACAAACTGAAGTTGGCCATTGCCGCTACATCAAGAAATGACACTATTGGTAGAGCAATATCTGACTTAAATGTAAGAAATATCTTTTTTTCTCTATTTATAATTAGTGGTAAATGCCGCTTTTGATCACTTTGCTTGCAATATCAAATCAGCGCCTCTATATAAAATACCCCAAGTAGGTCCCTATATGTCTATTTGCTTTCATAGTTACATGGTGTACAATTAGTCTTGTGCTAGCCTACAAGTGAATAAAATATCTCTGGCATGGTCACTAATTTGGGTGGATCTTAAAATCAGTGGCCAATAAGTTTGCTTGTAACTAAAATAACCCAAATTATGGGAGAAACATGTCTCCTTTCACTAAAATGTTCTCTTAGCTATTGTATTTACCCTCCCTATCTTAATCAGCAACATTAGACCATTTCAGATGCTTAAATGACAATGACGAAAGAATGTCTGACTGACAGTACACAAATCTCTAGATTAGAAAAAAGGAGGCAATTTGAATTGTTTTTCAAATAGAGGATTGGTTTGATCCATGGCAGAAGTAGAGGGATCACGATCGATATTAATTATATAATTTAACTTTTCTATATAATGCTTTTATGATTATAGAGGGCCATTGAAGAGGAGCGCTACAAGGATGCAGCTTATATTAGAGATCATGCTGGTGCAGGACTGGTTAGTATTGTAAAGGCCCTACCGTCTTTTCTTTTTGAGTTGCTATATTACATGGTTGTAACTATGAACTAAATATTCATCACGTGCTATTTAAGTCAATAAATTTAGATCAGGCTAGTAAATCGAAGGAAAAAGAACCACAATATTAGTAGCGAATTAGGCACATCACACAGTCATCATATTTACAAACTTACAATGAGATCACTATTTATATTATGTCTTATTCCGTATTAATCTAGCTATGTAGTCGTTTTCATAACCATTATTCCCCTGGTAAAATTCGGTACTGAATAAATTTTTTAAAAAGTACAAAATGTTATCCATCTTATTCACACATCCTGATGGCTTATACATTCAATATCTAGGAGTATCAAGTTTTAGCAAATATTACTGCGGACACTGTATTATCTAACAATATCAAATCAGCGCCTCTATATAAAATCAGCACCTCTATATAAACTTTACTTTGCTTGCAATATCAAATCAGCGCCTCTATATAAAATACCCCAAGTAGGTTCCTATGTCTATTTGCTTTCATAGTTACATGGTGTACAATTAGTCTTGTGCTAGCCTACAAGCGAATAAAATATCTCTGTTATGGTCACTGTCATTGAAATTCTTGCTTTCAAACCCAGCTAACACCCTCAATCCCAACAGTTCCAACTGAGTGAACAAATATATGATCTGATACGCAAATAGATAACCTTACCAGACATGGAAAACTTAAGGTTCGATGCAACAATGATGGAGTTGTTTTGTTCGACTTTCACCAGCTCCCCCATGCTCTTGAAGAGATGAGATCCAAGTTCAAGGAAGACTGTACCACTGTCATGTAAGACAATCAAAGTAAACTGTACAATGACAATCAAGACAATTTCGGTCAAATGAACACAGTCAAAAACATATGCATACCTTCCCGTGAGAACAACGATCTCGCGTACAGCAAGGAGATCATCAGGTGCTCCCACGTTGACCACCACCCCGACCACTTCTGCGACATTATTACCATTCGTATTGGTAAAAGAATAATAAAAATGAAAATAAAATGGAATGGAATGAAATTGTGCCGTTGGAAAAGAAAAAGATAGATTCACCGAAGGTCAGTTCATCTCCTAGCACGGGCACAGCAGCAGAGAGCTGTGGGGCAGACATTTCAGAATGCTAAAGCCTATTTCAGTGGTCAGTGATTACACTCAAGAAGAAGACTGTGTGGATGTGTCTAGCTAGCGCAATGCCATACTTTTATAGTGCTGGATGATGAGGTATTCTGGCGCGAAATCGAGGGGTGCAAATTTTTAAATAATTAACCCATTCAATGGCCCATTAAATAGCAATTACCCGTAATGAATATTTGGCATTTATCAAGCAATGAATGCGTCGATTATGTAGGGATGTAAATACTCAATTACCCGTAATGAATATTTAGCATCTATCAAGCAATGATTGTGACGATTATTTTTTGTTACAATGTGATAGTGCAGATTGTTGCAATTTTTTGAATAATTAACCCATTCAATGGCCCATTAAATAGCAATTACACGTAATGAATATTTGGCATTTATCAAGCAATGAATGTGCCAATTATGTAGGGATGTAAAAACTTTACAATGAGATAGTGCATATTGTTGAAATTTTTTGAATAATTAACCCATTCAATGGCCCATTAAATAGTAATTACACGTAATGAATATTTGGCATTTATCAAGCAATGAATGTGTCGATTATGTAGGGATGCAATACGATAGTGCAGATTGTTGAGAAAACCCAGTCGAAACTTCGGTAATAATCCATTCGTGACAAAAAAGTTTACTCAAATTTGATAAGCTTTTGGTTAAAATCGAGTATATACCACCAATAGCAATACGTTTTGTATTCTATGTCTAAATTCAACCAACACAACATCAAATGTAGGAATTGTTTTGCAACAAACACAACATCATGCAGCTGGAGACTATAAACCCTAGTTTCAAATTCGATGGGATAATAGGAGGAAGGGACGAAAGCCATGACCTCCATATGCCGCGAGTTACACCGCCGGACGCGTGCCGTATGGTTGAGTGCACAACGAACTGTCACCGCCAGCTGGAAGAAGAAGGAGACGCCGCCCGCTGGAAGAGGAAGGAGCCCGGGTGTGAGTCAGCGAGGGGCCGGGGCTAGGGACGACGGCGACGTCACCGGCCGCCGGTCGCAGTTGCGATGACACGAAGGCGCCAGATGTAGCGGGGGACTTGGCCGTCTAGATAAAATCCCCATTTCCCCACTAATGCCGAAATATTAAAATTGCGATTTTGGGGAACCCGAGTCAAATACCGGCTCAAATCACGTTCAAAGGCATTAGAATAACCTAAATTTCATCCCCAAAGTCTCAGATTGGAAAAGCCCCAAAATTACGAAACCCTAAAATTTCCTAATCTCGGCATAACTTTCGTTTTTGGGCTACTGGTGGGTCTCCTAGACCTCGCCGGCAAACCGTAGTCGTCGACGCCGCCGCGCTCTCGTTTCCCGCCGTCGTGCTCCTAGTCAGCTTCTCCGCCTCGTCGTTGCCTCGTGCGCGACGCCGCGGAGCGTCTCGACGGAGCCGCGCGCCGCGTGGAAAGTAGCGCGCCGGCGCCGCCGAGAGGCTCCACTGCGCCGCCTCGCTTTCGCCGCCGTCTCGGCTGGGCGTCGCTGCGTTCCTCGCCGCTGAGTCGAAGTCGCCGCCATTTTCACCTCAGCTCACTTGTGATTTTTTCGATCGGGATTTTTGCGTCATGGGGCTAAGTTTTTTCCCCAGCCGGCTTAAGCTCTCGCGGGTGAAATCTGGATGGTTGGCTGAGATCCAACGTAGCTGCTCTTGTGCAAGCAAATGGGCTTAGTTAGTGGGCCACAGCTTTTTGCTAACTGCGTACGTACTGCGTATATTAATGTAAATATGTATTTGAAATATCACAATGGAGAGAATCACGGGCCGACGGACTGACAGACATTAATGTGGGTGAGCATGAGATTTGGTGAAATTGAGCCGCCGGATGAGGAGGAAAAGGATTTGATTGTCTGTATCAACACCCCCTACTGGTGCTTTTTAAGGTAGTATAGAGTATAGATATAGATATAGATGTTGCCAAATCAAGAACCTTCGTCAGACTCTTCAAACATTTCCAACAGCTCTTCTATTACATCCCCTAAAACACTATTTATATTTATATACACATGATAGTGTTGGGATGTTCTTGTACTATTTGGAATATTTTGAGCCTACATATGTGTGCAGAATAGAAAGAAAAACCCATACGATTTTGGGATGCCACGATATGTTGCATTACAATTCTAAAAGAAAACACTTAATATTAATTACGCCATTGCTAGCACCTAAATTTTGAACTTTAACGCGTGCGGTTTTCCTGTCCTTTTTCCTAGTCTATTATATATATATTTTTTCACCGTCTTTTCTTCTGAAGTGTGTTGCTATGTTGGAAATTTTTAGGGACTCATTAAACCGGATCATTTTGTGAAGACTAGACTAAAATTTGAATTTAATTTGTTATAATTTAGTAATATATTATGGTTTTTTGTTTAACTTGTATAGAAATTTGGTCGAATATTAAAAGGACCATCAAAAATCGATATTATCAGATATAGTTTAGAACGGATATTACTCGGATAATATGATATGCATACTTAAAAATCATCAATATAATACGTTTAGATTGGTGTTAGCCAATGCAGAGTTGTGTTTGCTTGTTTGTGAGTCGGATAGTATCCATCGAATATCCACCGAATATTAGTCATATTATCCATATTTTTTTGAATATTACCATCAAATATTATTCATCGTTATCCATATTTGTATCCATATTCGCAAAAATAGCAGGATATTCACAAAACTATGAATATCACTATCCGACCGATTCGATCGGAACGTCGGATAATATCCACACCATTTCCACCCCTAAATGAGATACAATCATACTTGCTCCGTACATGCAACACCGGTGGATAGAACTATTAGCAATTTTAGGTTTATTTTAATCTAGATATATATCAAGAAAATGATCTGATAAATAAATATCACAAAATAAGAGCATATATTAGATATGCATGCACTAGTAACTTGCCAAAAGCACAACGATAGAAAATACATACCGGGTATTCTGATCGCTGAACTGAACACACTAAAGAATCCAAACTGTTAACGTCGACCAAATATATTTAAGTCGGCCCGGAGAAAGCCGATGTAAATACATGGGTTATTTACGTCGGCCGGGGCAAACCGACGTAAATAAACCTACTTATGTTGGCCTGGCGGAAGTAAAAACGGCCGATTAGGACTTAGCGTGCGGGAGGTGTCGTGGAACCCTTATTTACGTCGGCCTAGCTAACGTAAATAGGTTTATTTACATCGGCTTGTCCCGGTCGACGTAAATAACCGATTTAATTACGTCGGCTTTCTCGGACTAACGTAAACACTTGTTTAGGACCCACCATCCCAGTTTTGAACCAATTAATCTTACCCTAGTAGTGCATCCACTATCCACATCTCAGCCCACCGATGCCACTTGCCTGCGCCCTACCTTCGCCCCTGCACCCCATCGCCGCGGGAAAATTGGATTTTTGCCCCAATGTTGATGAGTCTGTCTTTTTGCCTAAAGTTGCTCTGCCTTAGTATTTTTGCCCTGTGTAGGCTAGGTGGGGATTGTTTTGCCCACAGGGGTGCAGAAGTGAACACCTCGGCACCGGCGCGCTGCAACGAGGCCGACGAAATTGCTTGACAGTGAAATCAAATGCACTAATTCACCAAATAAGTTGTGTTTCACATGCACTAATACACTGATTTTGGTCTTATCCAAAGACTTGCAGGGTAGGACGTAGCTTTGGTTTGCGCTGGATCACTGATTTTGGTCTTATCCAAAGACTTGCAATTAAGCATCAAGTAATCGTCGCGCCAAATTACATCGCTAAGCCAATGTTCGCCCAATTCCGAAACGCCCTACGTCGCGCACCGCCACTAATACAGTGAAACAAAACTTGTTTGGTGTAGTACATGCATGCTACGAGTCAATTTACTCTACCGGCGGCGGGAAGGGCGGCGCGAGCAGGAACGGAGTCCAGGCCGCCGCCTCCACGAGCGAAGAAATCCCGAGACAGGAAAACCAACAAACAGACGGAGAAACAAAGAGGCTGTGGAAATTTTTTAGAAACCCCCCTGTGGGCAAAACAATCCCCACCTCGTCTACACAGGGCAAAAATACCAAGACAGAGCAACTTTGGGCAAAAAGACAAAGGCTCATCAACTTTGGGGCAAAAATCCAATTTTCCCCCCCCCCCCCATCGCCGCCCCTCGTTGCCCAGCCAGCCCCTCGCCGCCGCCGTCACGCCGCCGCCAGCCAACGCCATTGCCGCCTAGCTTGCTCCCTGCCGCACCAGCTCCCCTACGCAGCCCCTCGCTTCCCCTCCACCACGTCGCCCCTCCAGCGTTCCTCCACCGCCACCGCCCCTCGCCGCCGCGCCGTCCCTCCAGCGCTGACTGCCACCGCAGCGCTCCTTCAGCGCCCTACGTCGCCGCCCCTCCACTGCACCTTTAGCACCCCTCTCCGCCGCCCCTCCAGCGCCATAAATTTTGGGTCCTCTGCTTTGCATGGTCACGTGATGGGAAGTATCTTGTTAGTGGAAGCAAATCCGGTGAACTTATTGTATGGGACCCAAAAACAGGCAATCAATTGGGGCCCCACTTAAGGTATGCACTCTTTATTTGTTAACATCTAGGAATCAAGAAGTTATACTAGCTACTCATTTGTGTATTGTTAAACACCCCACATCACCCGTCATTAGAGTGAATTTTCCATGATTGATTATTGAAAATGGATGCTACTTGAAGAGAACCTTTACACATATGTCTTTTGTACGTTCTTAGAAAGAATATATGCATATTGTACTTTAAATATTGCAGATGTATCATTCTTTATGCTATACACTATCCAGTAGTAGGTATTTATTGTGGCCTTCTACAACAGGGACACAGAAAATATATGGATTATTGCTGTATCTTGGGAGCCAATTCATTTGCAAGCTCCTTCCCGCCGTTTTGCAAGTCTTCTGATGTGGAGCCGTGTATGTAACTGCTGTTGTAACCGATGTGATAAAGAATGCTGCAGGGAGGCCTAGACCGGACATCTTTTGACGTTGTTTTCCTGATGGGAAGCAGGTATTAATCTCCTAGCATATGTGCTTGTGTGTAAATATTTTCGAGCTTTAAAATGTTGCTAATTGAATTAGCATGACACTATCCTGGCATAGTTGTCTCAGTTATATGATCAAGTAACAGGGAATGTGATTTGCCATGGGGAGAAAAATTTCTTAAGGCTTTGTTTGGGAGTAAAGGGGAGCAAAACCCGGTGAAAAAAATCCCCTAGAGGATTTTTTGGTCCTTTCATTTCCCTGGTATCTCTATCCCTGCTTCCCTTCTTCTTCCCCTTCTATCCCCATTCTTCCCCTATTCCACGTATTATTCCAAAGAAATGATACCTACGGCTGAGGCGGCGCCGCCCTCCTCCTCTCGCCACGGACGTCCAAGGTGGCACCTCCCTTCTCCGCTCGCTGGCGACACGGACAGCCGAGGCGCCGCTGCCCTCTTCTTCATCTTCCGCTCCAACCCCGAGGCGGCGGCGCATCTAGATTCGAGGCGGCTGCAATGGTGGCGCTTGCATGACTCGGGCGGTTCAGGGTGGCGACCGGAGGCAGGGGGGGCCGGAGGAAAGGGCGGACGGCGGAGGGGACGAGGCGGCAGCTTCCTTCTCCGTTGTGGCCGACGACGCGGCTCCAAGGCGGCGACCGGAGGCAGGGGCGGACAGCGAAGGGGACGAGGCGGCGGCGTCCTTCTCCGTTGCGATCGACGAGCAGAGTGAGATGGGGAAATTATCCATGAGGTGAGAGTAGATTATTTTGTACCGTGGGATTTGACAGGGATTAGGTGGGATTTCCCCTTCCCCCTCCTCTCCCAAACACTACTAGGGGAAATCTCCCTAGGTTTGGTCAACGGGGATTTTTGCCCTGGGAATTGAGGGGCATCCCGGCCGGGAATTGAGCTTCCAAATGAGCCTTAAAGGATGGACGCAGGAAGTTTCCTAGTGGGCTCACGCCATGTAAGATTTACCCTCAATCGCATGACTACACTAGATGTATTTTTGATGGATAAGCTTGTAGTTCCTACTGTAAGCTAATTGTTTGTGGTAGCAAGCACTGATTAAAGAATGTCAACAAATTCTGCCAAGTGCCAACCCTATCTGCAGATTATACTTTTAATATTGTGTCACTGTTTTAGTGTAACATACCTGGGCCTTGACTCGATAGTCGGGATCCTTTATGCAGAATTGTGGTTAGCCCATGTTGGTACTATGTGAATATTTAATAGAAACCTTTATCTCAAAAGAAGTATTTAACATAATTAACATTGCAGGATCTTTTGTTGGACATGGATTTATGTCACTCTAGTTATCTAGCAAAATCAAAGCGTTTGATCACCAAGGTCATGTGCAAAACTTTGAATCGTGATTCTTCCTATACTTCTTGCTTTGCTTGTTTGGATTTCCACAATTGATGATTATCAACACCACTGGGAGGACGTGGTAGTTGGTGGTCTACTTGGTTTGTACTTCTTTCTTTTTCCCAAATGTAATATTGCTTTTTTTGGTACTGCAGCAACCACAATGAATTGATTCATTTCAGGTTATGCCATGGCAGTTATGTGCTATTTGCATTTATTTCCTCCTCCATATCATCATCAAGGTTTGTCCAGTCTGCATCACTTTGCAAGTTCCTTTCTCTGTTAGTGGTCCAAGTGGTTGTTTCAGTATTATATGTCGATCTCGTTTTGATATTTTGGATCGTCCCGTTTGAACATGATAGTCTCTTCTTCTTTTCCACCTTAAGGTTGAGAGTCATATGACTTCCACGTGCTGGAGGAGCTTGAGGAGGGCAATTCAAAGGATGCACAAAACCAACAGTTTGCAGGTGATCATCACATTGGACTCACTGGACAAGACCATAGCAGCACATCTAGAGATATTTTAGAATCCGGAAGCATGTAACCTAACTCCAATGTTAAACTTTGAAACCTACCTTCTACAGTAGGCATGACTAATCCTTCATATGCATGCACTCAATAAGAATTTTGAAGCTTAGACATGAAGCCATTTGTCTTCACTTCATGTTTTACAATCATTCTTTTGGTACACAATGACAGGCTTGGTACTGTACACCATACGATCAAGCAGCTCGATCGATTTGTTCTATTATGATATGCTAATCTTCTCTCTGTTCAAGCATAGCTTGGTGTATTAATTGCACTTTTGGCATGCAAAAGATGATTTTTTAATTTGGGTGTCTTAATTTACGTCGGCCTACTAGGCCAACGCAAATAAATAAAATACGAGCTAGATTTACCAGCCCTACGGGATGGTATTTACGTCGGCCTGGCTGATGTAAATAGAGGAAAACCTATTTACATCAGCCGAGGCCGACGTAAAAAAAGGACCCAAGACGACAATCCAAGCCGACTGACCTGTATTTACGTCAGCCTCAATGCTGATGTAAATAACGGTTATTTACGTCGGCTGCCGACGTATATAACCCTATTTACGTCGCTTTTTATACGTCGGCTTATTTACGTCGGCATGCCGATATAAATAGTTATTTACTTCGGCTTTTAGGCTATTTACGTCGGCTTTACGTCGGATTCCTGTAGTGTCATTCCGAGGTAAAGCCGACGTAAATAATTGGGTTATTTATGTCGGCCCTGGCGCACCGACGTAAATAAACCTATTTACGTTGGCTTGGCCGACGTAATAACAGCCGATCAGGATTTAGCGTCGAGAGGTGTCGTGGAACCCTCGATGTAAATAGGTTTATTTACGTCGGTTTGTCATGGCCGACGTAAATAACCAATTTATTTACGTCGGCTTTCTTCACGCCGACGTAAACAGTAGTCTAGGGCCCACCAGCCCAGTTACCCTAGCAGCAATCCACATCTCAGCCCACCACAGCCGTCGCCGCCAGCCTGCGCCCTAGCTGTCGCCGCCCCCACCACCGCGCCGCCACCGCACCTCGCCGGCCAGCCACCGCTCCTCCATGATTGTAGGTCCACTCGTCGTGGATTGAACCCATTAGCCCTAGCAGCCAGCTCCACACTTGCCCATAGCCGCTGCTCCCAACCCGTGCCCAGCCGCCGCCGTCCACACGGCCACACCGCCCCCTGCCGGGCACGCTGCCCGCCAATGCCGTTGCCGACCCCGACGGGATGCTCGACCCGCTTACCTACGAGGACAAGGACACCGGCCCCGACGGCCACGAGGTTCGCTCCCTCGTGCCCATCGCCAGTTTGCTATGCACCCGCTCGTGTGCCTGCCTGTCCGGCTGTCCCCTAAGAACATTTGTGCTTATCTAGCAACCTAGTAGGAATTTTATTTATGCTAACGCAGCTTGCTGAAGTAGACCTTCATCAAACGTGCCCCATCCCCGTGGGCAGCTAAATTTCTATTTTCCTGGCACATAAACCGTAGTTGATCACTTGGTGTGCATAGAACTTGTTATTGTTGAAAAATAATCTTGTGCGCTTGTTCTTTTCGGTTAGTTTTTTCAGTTAACTTTCTTCAGTTAGTGTCAGCGCATGACCAGCTCGTTTGGGTGTTGGGCGTGCGCGAGTTTTGGGGCTCTGACGTGCGCACGTTTGCACGAGGAGCGCGTCGCTCGTGGCATGACTCCTTCATGTGGGATGGCGCATGAATTGTGGGAGACATGGCGCGTTTGTAGTTCAGTTAGTTGCATATTTGTATTTGCTTTATAAGTTGCAATAGAGTCTGAAAAAATGCTGCAGCTTGAGCAGCACAAAACGCACTGTGTTCTTCTTACTCTGTTCGCGTGAGTGTTCTTCAGAGTGTGCCTGTTTTGTCTCTGACATTTGGTATCAGAGCCCTGTAGTTTTCCTGGCGATCATGTCTGCACCGGGTCCTCGGTTGTCCCGGACACCTCCGGCTAGGCCCCGCCGTCGTTCGCCCTCTCCACCACTGCGTCGTCCGCGGCACCGCGAGGAAGGACGGGAGCTTGCCGTCGTCGAGCGTGTCGTCAAGGAATCCTCGAGCTCGGTGGTGTACCCCATGCTCTCGAGGACGAATTACCAGGAGTGATCTCTTGTCGTGCGCGTCAACCTGTAGGCCCAGGGGCTGTGGGATGCGGTGGAGACCGGCGACGTCGACTACCGTGAGGACCGTCAGGCGCTTTTTGCGCTCCTCCGCGCCGTGCCCCCGGAGATGCAGGGCACTCTTGCTGTGAAGGACACGGCGAAGGCCGCGTGGGACGCGTTGAAGTCTCTGCGTGTAGGTGGCGGCGGCGTGCGAGGCGCGCGCAGTAGCTGCGAGGACTTGGCGAGATCGCGTTCAAGGAAGGGGAGAGTGTGGAGGATTTCACCCTTCGCATCTCCACTCTTGCAGGAAATCTTCGCACTCTCGGCGACAAAATCACCGAGGCGGAGGTGGTGAAGAAGCTGCTCCAAGTGGTACCTGAAAATCTCTCGCAGATGGCCGCCTCCATCGAGACCCTCCTTGACATCAGCACCCTTTCGATTGAGGATGTCTCTGGAAGGCTGCGCACGATCGAGCAGAGGGAGAAGCGGCGGAATTCCGGCGGCGACAACAGTGGGTGACTCCTTCTCACGGAGGAGGAGTGGCTGGCCCGCTACAAGAGCCGGGAGGGCGATTCCTCGCGCGGTGGTCATGGCGGGCGCGGCGGCAAGCATCGCGGAAGAGGCCGTGGCCAGGATGGCGACAATGGCGGCCGTGGTGGCGCGAGCCGAGACCGCTCCGGTGACAAGTGCAGGGCGTGCGGGAAGTTGGGCCATTGGGCCCGGGACTGTCGCAGCAAGGCCAAGAAGGAAGGACAGGCCCATGTGGCCCAAGATGATGAGCCAGCCCTTCTTCTAGCTGAGGCGTGCGGTGGGGACTCCAATCCGCAGCCGCTCTCAGCTCTTCCGCCGCCGCCTGCGCCGCCCTTTCCTGTCGGCAAACGGCGTCCACTCCACCAGCAGCATCCTACAACAGCGGCGATTCACGACCCTCGGCGCAACCCGGCCGCGGGCGTTCAGCGGCGGCATTTGCTTTCGCATGTTTGGCGGCGCGCCCGCTGCTTGGCGGCCGGGAGGCTTGTCGATGGGTGGTGGATACAGGCGCCACCAACCACATGACGGGGCACCGACCCGTCTTCTCCGACCTCGACACCGGCGTCCAGGGCACCGTCAAGTTTGGAGATGGATCGGTGGTGCAGATCGAGGGCAGCGGCTCCGTACTGTTCGAGTGCAAGAACGGCGAGCATCGCATGTTCGCCGGCGTCTACTACATCCCCAAGCTGACCACCAACATCATCAATGTGGGTCAGCTTGATGAGATGGGGTATCAAGTCATTGTCGACGGCGGAGTAATGAAGATCCGAGACCCAGAGCGCCGCCTCCTCGCCAAGATTGTGCGCGGCGCAAACCGGCTCTACGTGCTCGACCTCAACATTGCACGGCCGGTGTGTCTCTCGGCACGGGGAACGGAGGAGAGCTGGAGGTGGCATGCCAGATATAGCCATCTCAACTTTCGGTCGCTGCAGAAGTTGGCGCGCGACGGCATGGTGCGCGGCCTTCCGGCGATGGAGCAGGCTGACAAGCTCTGCGAGGCATGCCTCGCCGGGAAGCAACGGAGAATGCCATTCCCAGAGCAATCCGGGTGGCGCGCCCAGGAGGCACTGGAGCTGGTCCATGGTGACCTCTGCGGCCCAATCACGCCGGCAACACCAAGTGGGAAAAGGTACTTCTTGCTGCTAGTAGATGACATGAGTCGTTTCATGTGGGTGTATCTGCTGCCGTCCAAGGATCAAGCTGCCAAGAACATCAAGTACTTCCAAGCCATGGCCGAGAAGCAGTCCAAGCACAAATTGGGAGTTTTTCGCACTGATCGGGGAGGGGGGGGGGCGAGTTCACCTCTGCTGCCTTTGCTGATCACTGTGCGGAGCATGGTGTGAGTCGACAACTGACTGCGCCGTACTCGCCACAGCAGAATGGAGTTGTGGAGCGTAGGAACGGCATGGTGGTGGCAACTGCGAGAAGTATGCTCAAAGCGAAGGGACTCCCTGGTTGGTTCTGGGGGGAAGCAGTGGCTACGGCAGTGTATCTTCTGAACAGATCGCCGACGAAGAGTGTTGATGGCAAGACTCCGTTTGAGGCTTGGTATG
Organism: Raddia guianensis; assembly: GCA_036346415.1. Lineage (NCBI taxonomy): Eukaryota > Viridiplantae > Streptophyta > Magnoliopsida > Poales > Poaceae > Raddia > Raddia guianensis. The sequence continues at coordinate 13,315,191 of CM070543.1, read as the reverse complement.
GGAAGAAGCCAGCGGTGCGCCATCTTCGCACTTTTGGCTGCATTGCACATGTGAAGATGACCAAGCCTAATCTGAACAAATTGGAGGATAGGAGCCGCCCCATGATTTTCATCGGCTATGAGAGGGGCAGTAAGGCATATCGTGCCTATGATCCCACCATGAAGCGTGTCTATGTTACACGGGATGTGGTGTTTGATGAAGCAGCTCAGTGGGACTGGAGTGAGGAGGAGAAGCTGGCGATGGATGGCAGCGACTCTTTCATCGTGGAGTATCTGACAGTGCAGCAAGGAGGAGCAGAGGAGAATGTGTCCACCCCTGTTTCGTCGATTGTTTCCCCAAGGTCTGTGGGAGCTGCAGCATCGCCGATGCATCAACCAGAGGTTGAGTTCGCCACTCCTCCAAGCAAGCCACCAGGTGAGGAGCTTGACAATGACCATGATGATGCACCGTTAAGGTACCGCAAGTTGGACAATGTTCTAGGTCCAACATCCGTGCCTGGGTATGCGGTGCGGGAGCTAGAAGCTGGGGAGCTTTATGCTATAGGTGCTGAAGAGCCAACATCACTGAAGGAAGCTGAGAATCAGCCATGCTGGAAGCGTGCCATGAAGGAGGAGTTGAAATCAATTGAGGACAACAGGACCTGGACGCTCACTAATCTTCCCCAAGGCCGACGGGCAATCGGTTTGAAGTGGGTATTCAAGGTGAAGCGAGATGAGCATGGCGTTGTGGTAAGGCACAAGGCGCGGCTCGTGGTGAAAGGTTACGCTCAAAAGAAGGGGATTGATTATGATGAAGTATTCGCGTCGGTGGCGCGGATGGATGCAGTGCGGCTGCTCATTGCACTAGCTGCGCATGAAGGGTGGGAGGTCCACCATATGGATGTAAAATCCGCCTTCCTCAATGGTGATCTCCAGCAAGAGGTGTACGTGGAACAACCACCTGGTTTTGTTTGTGCTGGAGAAGAACAGAAGGTGTACAGGCTTCATAAAGCACTGTATGGCCTTCACCAAGCACCAAGGGCCTGGAATCAGAAGCTGGATGAGAGTCTGTTGTCTCTTGGCTTCAACAAGTGTCCTTCGGATCATGCCATCTATTGCAGAGGTGATGGAGGAGATCGATTGGTGTTGGGAGTGTATGTGGATGACCTATTAATCACAGGCAATAGCAGCAGCAGTATTCTGAAATTCAAGAAAGAAATGGCCTTGTTGTACAAGATGAGTGATTTGGGTAAGCTGAGCTATTATTTGGGTATAGAAGTGAGGCAGCAGGTTGATGGTATATCATTGAGCCAAGGAAGCTATGCAGCCAAGATTCTGGAGAAGGGAAGGATGCTTGAATGCAATCCCTGTCAGATCCCTATGGAGCCAAGATTGAAGCTGAGCAAAGAGAGTTCAAGTGCATGTGTTGATGCTACCATGTTCAGGAGTATCGTTGGAAGCTTAAGGTATTTGATCAACACTCGCCCAGATCTTGCTTTTGCAGTTGGTTATGTGAGTAGATTTATGGAAAAACCACATGAGGAACATTTTGCTGCTGTGAAACACATATTGAGGTACATTGCTAGGACTAGCAATTGGGCCTTTTTCTATACAAGGAAGAAGGATGTGCAGCCTATACTGAAGGGATTCAGTGATAGTGATCTAGCTGGATGTGTTGACAGTAGGAAGAGCACTACAGGGGTCATCTTTTTCCTTGGAGATAGTCCAGTCACTTGGCAATCAACAAAGCAAAGAGTTGTGGCATTATCAAGCTGTGAGGCAGAATATATGGCAGCTGCAACTGGAGCTTGTCAAGGTGTGTGGTTAGCTTCATTTGCTAGTCAAATCTTGGATTCAGAGGTGAGCAGTCCGATGCTTAGGGTGGACAACAAGTCTACCATATCGCTGATCAAAAACCTTGTGCATCATGACCGGAGTAAACATATAGATATGAGGTATCATCTAATCCGGGATTATGCAAATGAAGGCCAAATTGAGGTGGAGTTTATTAGAACGGACAAGCAGCTAGGTGACATTCTAACAAAGCCTCTCTGCAGAGTCAAGTTCGAAGAGCTTCGCAACAACATTGGTGTTCAGTTTCTCAATAATGGAGCGCATCAAGTTTAGGAGGAGATTTGTTGAAAAATAATCTTGTGCGCTTGTTCTTTTCAGTTAGTTTTTTCAGTTAACTTTCTTCAGTTAGTGTCAGCGCATGACCAGCTCGTTTGGGTGTTGGGCGTGCGCGAGTTTTGGGGCTCTGACGTGCGCACGTTTGCACAAGGAGCGCGTCGCTCGTGGCATGACTCCTTCATGTGGGATGGCGCATGAATTGTGGGAGACATGGCGCGTTTGTAGTTCAGTTAGTTGCATATTTGTATTTGCTTTATAAGTTGCAATAGAGTCTGAAAAAATGCTGCAGCTTGAGCAGCACAAAACGCACTGTGTTCTTCTTACTCTGTTCGCGTGAGTGTTCTTCAGAGTGTGCCTGTTTTGTCTCTGACAGTTATGCGCTTGTCGATTGGGCCGAGAGGTAATTATATTGTCCGCTATCTCATGCAAAGCAAATTATAGGCTGTATAAAGCATAAATTTAAGTCTAAATTTTACCTGTGATATGTGTTTCAGAAAAAAAAAAAACTCATCACTATTCTGTGCTTTAACCGCAGTATATGCTTTGGTAGATTGGTTTCGTTTCTAAAGTCTAAACCTTCTGTGATAAATATCACACCGGCTTGGGGATGATGCTAATTTTGCGCACTTGCATTACTCATATAATGTAAATTGCAAGGGATGTTTATTAAGATTGCATACCCTAACATTTCCTTCAGGTGACTAAGGTTGTGCCTGCTGTCACCCCTGAGGTTAAGGATGCCCTGGTTAAGAACATAAGGAGGAGAATGACACCACAGCCACTGAAGATTCGTGCCGATGTTGAGATGAAATGCTTCCAGTTTGATGGTGTTCTACACATTTAAGTTTTGTTTTCTCCCATCACTGCACTTTAGATTCCGAGTGCATGTTTGGCTTGCTGACTATTTAGTTTGTAGGAAGCCATGAGGAAAGCCGAAGCTGCTGGAAACAATGATTGTCCAGTGAAGATCAAGCTAGTAGCTCCTCCACTTTATGTTCTGACCACACAAACCCTTGACAAGGTTGGTGTTTCTTTCCTCTTGTTTTGGCGTTTAGGGCTTGTTTGGTTCATAGCCATAAGTTGCCATGCCAACTCAATGGTCATGCCAATCCATGGCATAACCAATTTGAAGCCAAATTCTTTGTGTTTGGATGGTAGCCAATAAAATTTGGCCAACGGAAAATAAAAAATTCAGAAAAATTGAAAAAAATAGAAAAGTATTTAAAATGGATTGATTAGGATTTTTGATGAATTATAAAATTTATTATACACAATTTGGACTCTATATGAAAAAGATATAAAATTAAGAAAATTAAATGGAGAAAAATGAACTGCACAACGAAGTGCTAGCAGCCCTGGCTGTTCCAGATGCTATCTCTGCGCGTGGGCCAGCAGCGATGCGAGGGCACGCCAATGCAATGGCGGCTGATTTCTTCGCCATTGCCAACACGCTGCGCGTAGTGTAAAATCGTTGGCTCGCCATCGGATTGGCACGCCGTGCCAATGCAGGGTGTCGAACCAAATGTGCACCAATGCGCGAGGGCACGCCCTGGATTGGCATGGCGCCCCACGGCTTCAATCCAAACGGGCCCTTAATGTGGACTGTTGAGACTGTTTTTTTTTTTTTGTTTCATGTAGAAAGTCTGTCAAATCCTGCATAAGAAATTGGGACATAACAACATGTTTTTATGGAGAATATGATGCATAGTTTATCTTTTGTCTTGTGTGAAATAAGTAGATAGGGGTAGCACCCTAATTATTTAGTAGACCTGGGTACTGTGATTCAAATTTAGATCTAATTATTTGAGGAATAGCTTCTTGACGAAGCATAGAAGCATTTAATACTGTTGTATTGAACTGACAGAGTCAATTTACAGAGAGGCCTTTTAATTCATTTGAATCCCTAGAAAAAAGAAGTCTTGCACTGCCAAGGATAAGGGCAAAATGGCTAAATTAGCCAAAAAAAAAAAAACTTGTAGATGAAGGGTGTATTTTGGAATAGCAGAGGTCTACGTGACTTGGCTAAATTTAAATATATTTCTGATCTTGCTAAAGAACAGAGGTTAGATTTCATTGCTTTAATGGAGACAGGAAGAAGAGACTTTTCAGAGTCGTCTTTAAAACATTTGGGTGGTGGTTTGGATTATATGTGGCATGTTATGCCACCTCATGGACACTCTGGAGGTATTCTTTTGGGTGTCAATAAGTTAATTTTTGACATTGGATCAATTTATGAAGGGGATTTTTTTGTCAAGTTTACTTTACGAAATTTTGAAGATAATTTCATGTGGGTGTTATATGCGGTATATGGGCCGACACAATTCAATCAAAAAGAAAAATTATTGTCCGAATTTGCAAATGTGTGTGGTAAGGAATCTCTACCATTTATTATTGGTGGGGATTTTAACATTATGCGAAGAGCCGAAGAAAAAAATAAAGATAATTTTGACTCTAGATGGCCTTTTCTATTCAATGCGATTAGTGACAATCTTGACTTACGTGAGATTCAGCTTTCAGGCCGCAATTTTACGTGGTCTAATAGTTTGCCAAATCCTACTTTTGAGAAATTGGATAGAGTGCTTATGAGTAGTGATTGGGAACAAAAGTATCCTTTGGTTACGGTGGTGACCAAAGATAGATCTTTATCTGATCACACTCCATTGTTACTCAATACAAGGGTGGACTTTCAATGTCCGTGTCAACCATTGTTCAAATTTGAACTAGGTTAGTTAATGCAGGATGGCTTTCATGAAATGGTTGCTAATATTTGGAGCAATGAACAACGGGGTGATACTGCTATATCACGTTGGCAAAATAAAATTAGGACTCTTCGCCAATATCTTCGTGGTTGGGCTCGACATACAAGTGGGTTGTGTAAAAAAATAAAGAAAGACCTGGTAGCTCAAATTGAGGTTTTAGATAAAAAATCTGAAAACACTACTCTTTCAGAGGTTGAATTAACTCTGAAAAATCAGCTAAAAGGAAATTTGGCTCATTTATTGCGGGAAGAGGAAATTAAGTGGTATCAAAGATCTAAAGTACGTCACTTGCTCGAAGGAGATAATAATACTAAATATTTTCATTTATTCGCAAATGGGAAATATAGGAAACATCGTATTTTCCAACTTCAGCAAGATGATGGTACAATTGTAGAGACTGAGAAGCTTAAAAGTTTTATTACTTCTTATTATAAAGGGCTTTTTGGGCCAAATGAAGCTAATCACGTTACGATGATTGAGTCTTTCTGCAATGACATCCCACAAGTGAGTAGGATGGAGAATGATTTACTTATTCAACCTTTCTCAGAAGAAGAGGTAAAAGATGCCGTCTTTCAAATGGAAAAAAACAAAGCACCTGGCCCGGATGGTTTTCCGGCAAAAATTTTATCAGGTGTTCTGGGATATTATTAAAGGCGATCTTATGGCTATGTTTGAGGACCTTTTCATGGAGAGATTACCGCTTCATAAACTAAACTTTGGTATTATAACTTTACTCCCCAAAGTTCATGATGCAAAAAAAATTCAGCAATATAGACCTGTTTGTTTACTTAATGACAGCTTTAAAATTTTTACTAAATTGGGCGTTAATAGAATTAAGCGGGTAGTGGATAAGATTATCAAACCGAGTCAAACTGCGTTCATGCTTGGTCGAAATATCATGGAAGGAGTTATTATACTTCATGAAACTATTCATGACCTACATACGAAAAAATTGAATGGAGTAGTGTTAAAGCTTGATTTCGAGAAGGCCTATGATAAAGTTAGATGGCCATTTTTACAACAAGCTTTAAGGATGAAAGGGTTTACACCTAAGTGGTGTAATTGGGTGACAGAGTTTATTTCAAAAGGAAGTGTTGGTATCAAAGTTAATGATGACATTGGAACATATTTTCAAACTGCAAAAGGATTAAGGCAAGGAGATCTATTGTCTCCAATTTTGTTCAATATTGTTGCAGACATGTTGAGCATTTTAATCTCAAGAGCAAAATCTGAAGGCCTTATTAATGGAGTAGTGCCTCATTTAGTGGAGGATGGTTTGTCCATTTTACAATATGCTGATGATACCATATTATTTTTAGATCATAATATTGAGCATGTGCATAATATGAAATTATTATTATGTGTTTTTGAGCATCTATCTAGTTTAAAAATTAATTTTCATAAAAGTGAGATTTATCTTTATGGTTCAGCCAAAGATTTCGAGGAAGATTATATGAGAATTTTCGGTTGTGAAATGGCTTCACCTCCTTTTAAATATCTTGGTATTCCTATGCATCATAAGAAACTGAGTAATTCTGATTGGAAAGGAGTGGAAGAAAAGTTTGAAAAAAAATTAGCTAGCTGGAAAGGGAAGCATTTATCTTTAGGAGGAAGATTAGTTCTACTAAATTCAGTTTTATCTAGTCTCCCGATGTTTATGATGTCTTTCTTTAAGATTCCTCGTGTGGTGCTTAAGAAACTAGATTATTTTAGATCTAGATTCTACTGGCAATGTGATGGGCATAAAAAAAAATATCGCCTGGCAAAATGGAAGACTCTTTGTAGACCAAAAGACCAAGGTGGTTTAGGAATTCAAGATTTAGACATAAAAATAAATGTCTATTAAGCAAATGGCTTTTCAAACTTTTAAATGAAGATGGTCTTTGGCAACAGCTTCTCCGTTCCAAATATTTACATTCAAAGACTCTAACTCAGGTTGAATCCAAACCTAGGGATTCTCATTTCTGGAAAGGACTTATGAAGGTGAAACATGAATTTGTCAGGTGGGGAACATTTATTGTTAATGATGGTACTAATATTAGATTCTGGGAAGATATTTGGATAGGCCAAATCCCACTAAAACAGCAGTATCCATCTCTTTTCTCCATTGCTCACAAGAAAAATGATAAGGTTGCTAGTGTTCTTAATAGTTCACCATTTAATGTCTCTTTTCGAAGAGCATTAGTGGCTCAAAATTTAATTGATTGGCAAAGTTTAGCCAATAGATTAGGTAATGTTGAGTTAAATACTCAAAAAGACATTTTTAGTTGGAAGTTACATAAGAGTGGCCACTTTTCAGTTCAGTCTATGTATAAAAGATTAGTGAACATGAATATGTCTGGTATGAACAGATTTCTTTGGAAGTTAAAGCTACCTTTAAAGATAAAAATTTTCTTGTGGTACCTAGGTAGAGGGATTATTCTAACAAAAGATAATCTTGCAAAGCGTAATTGGAGGGGGAGTCAGCTTTGTTGCTTTTGTAGTGGCAATGAAACAATTCAACATCTTTTATTTGATTGTCATATTTCAAAAACAGTTTGGCGCATTGTCCAAATTGCTCTTGGTTTGAAAGCTCCTACTAGTTGTTCTCACTTACTAGGCGATTGGCTTCATGGAGTTTCTTTAAATATAAAGAAAATGATTTTTGTTGGAACGGCGGCCCTTCTTTGGGCGATTTGGCTTTGCCGTAATGATATTGCTTTTAACAAATGCAAAGATATCTCATGTATGCAGGTTATCTTCAGAGGATCCTATTGGTTACGCCAATGGGCCTTGTTCCAAAAGGAAGATGAGCGGGGGTGTTTCGTCCAAGGTTGCCGATCTTTGGTAGAGGTGGCCTTGTCATGTTTTGCCAATCACGGATGGCAATTAAATAATAGACTTTGTAATGCTTAAATCTTTTTTATCTTTGCTTTGTTTCAGTCCTTTTTTGTTGAGGATCTTTTAGGTGTTGGTATTGTAATGTCCTTTTGTTGAGGACTGTGGGACTTTTGTTTGCCGTATACATCTTCGGATGTAGAGACTGGATTAATTTCCATTATTGAAAAAAAATTCATTTGAATCCAATTCAGGTACCATTTATGTAGGTTTCAAGTATGCAACAATTGGGTTCTCTTTATGTCTTCATAGTGTGATACAAGAACAGTAGACTACACAATATATATCTGCCTCCCAGCTTATAATAATCCTCGTTAGTATTTGTACTAAACTAGTTTGGGGATGGAAAAAATACCCATGGCTCTGGGTACCTGCAGGTACCGGATCTGATGGGTCCGGGTCTTATCCAGACCCATGTATATTAAAATCTGGGTCTGGGTCAGGATCATTTCTAGATTGCCATATGCATATTTTATCAGTTATATTTTGCATTTATGAGAATGAGAATTAAGAGCAAATAAAAACAGAAGTTCATTCGGCTTCATTTTTCTTTTTGTAGCAAGTTGACACCGCTGTGCTAGGCTTATCACAAGAGGAAGCAAATCAGAAACCCTACATAGCAGTCAGAGATGTTGACTCAGTGATTTAGCTTTTAATACCATGAAAGTGTTCTATACAGGAATAATGAGCATAATTGTTTTTAGCTATAATTATTTTACATGTTCCATTGCAGGCTCGCCAATCTGGAGGAGCAGATTTGTTCATTTGTAATGCTGATGCCAGATGAGAGAAGCAGTTGCAGCAAAAGCTGACTGGGTCATCTTTGAATTTCAAGAGCTGATCACTGAATTACCATAGTTTGATCCCCCCATAATTCTAGACCTAGCTTGCATTGTATCCACCAAGTGAAATAATTATAGCTAGCTGTAGGTTTGATAGGGATGATTTCATAATTACAAAAAAAATTGTTAGTATTTCTTATTTTCATCTTTCTTGAATCATATCTACTTTTTGAGGTACCCTTGATTCCTGAACAATAGGTTTGTCGGCTATGTATTGATATTGTGAGTAAAACATTTTATATGTAATTATATTGCTTGTGCTTTTTTTATTAAAAAATTGGTTGATTTTGAGGCTGTTGGAAGTGAACCTTGCATCTGCTTGCAATTGTGACCCAAAATTGTTTGCACTTAAGGTGGTAAATAATGGATGTCATAACATAATTATAAAAAAAATGGTGGCTATTTTACCAAACAGCGGTGTTCCAGTATTTACGTCGGCCTGGTCAGGCCGACGTAAATACAAGGAGTACGAGTCGCCGCACAATCCAGTATTTATGTCAGCCTAAATATTTATTTATGTCGGCCTGGCCGACGTAAATAGGGTTTCCACTATTTACGTCGGCCAAGGCCGACGTAAATAAGGGACGGTGGCGACCCTAGCCGACGGTCATTATTTACGTCAGCCACGAGGCCGACGTAAATAAGGGCTATTTACGTCGGCCGCCGACGTAAATAACCTTATTTATGTCGCTTTTTTTACGTCGGCTTTGGGCTATTTACGTCGGCCTCTGGCCGACGTAAATACCTCAGATTCCTGTAGTGTGTTCGGGTTGGTGATGGCGACACATCTGGCGTCGTTCCTCTTGTTGGAGGCATCACTGTGAGTGGCACCCCAAGATCCTTGTGGTGGGCAGGCATCTCTGCGAGTGTCCTCTGTGGATTCTTCGTCGTCCTTGCAGTGTCTTTTGGTGGTCAGACGGTGACCTTGGTGATGAGTTCTGCAATGGCTTGGAGTGGAAAAGGATTGCCTCTTAGGTCGTTGATTTAATGGAGAGATGGCGGTGAATCCAGAGATTATTGGCTTCTCTGAAGAAATCGTTGAGGAATCCATTGAAGATCTTTGATCATCTTCTTTGTGAAGATGCTCAAAATCAAGATGTTTGAGTCATCTGCTGGTTGTTACGAGATATTTTTTGTTTTCTTCTTTTTGCTAGCCTAAGCTTGACACTTGTTTCTCTTAGCTTTTAGCTTTTCATAAGCTTTTGTATTGGACGTGTGCATCCCTAGTTGGTGCAGAGGCTGGAATTTTATTCCGTTATTTAAAAAATACTATCAAATAATAATATAGGTCCTGTCCATTTCAGATAAAATTAAACTCAATTAATTTATATGGCAATATGTTATTTTTGTATAAACCAAACAATGTAGTATTTTATAGTCATTTTTGTGAGGTTTTAATTTTTAGGTAGTTCTTCTTAGAGTTAATAAAATGATTTTTCTATAACTTTTAGTTTTAAGGAGTCACAACTTTTTATATTAATACTTAGCAACTTTAAAGTAATGGATGTGCTATTGTGCAGGCGCTCGAATTTTAGCACTTTTTGCAGGCGCAACATGTAAGAATAGCTTTTTCACGCGGTCCCCCACGCAACAGTCCCCCTCTCCTACCTGCAGATTTTTTTTTCACCATCTTAAAACGTTTCTTACGGTGAATGAAAAGGTGGAAAAACAGTAAAAATTTGATGGAACTTTTAGCGTCCGCACGATTTCGCAATTTGCACAAAGAATGACAATCGCCAGCGACGCCACACACAACAGAACGCGCAAACAACTCTCGCGCTAAAAGTTTCACCTTCTCACAATATTTCTTTCAGTGAATAGAAATATGAAAAAACAGTAAAAATTTACTGAAACTTTTAGCGCCGCACGAAATCGCAAATTTTTTACGTCTGCGATATAGCAAAAGTGTTAAAATGAAACTAAGGCCATATTCGGCCATTAGGCCGCCGTGCCATGCGATCTCGTCACCCTAATCGGAAGACATCGCTTCGTTCGTGACCCTAGTAGTGCTGGCACGTGGCCGGGCCCGATTCATAAGTTTCGTGTATATCTATGCAGATTGCAGGGAAACTTGCAAACTCAAGCAGATCGCCAACCGGGCCATCTGTGCCTGATGATATATAACTAGCGCCGACCGATTGATCTCAGCGATAAAAAATTAGCCTAAAGAAATAACTAACGTTTTGTTTCGATCAGGTTCAAATAAATATCTCACTAAAGTGCTGAGGCTAAACATTTAAAGGATTTTGAGCAAAATTTCAGCTGATAGAATGATGCAATCAATTCTATGAAACCTATTTATTTCGAACGCCTAAATATGTTGATGGACCTTACCATGCAACTATGGTTATGGTTCTATTTTTAAACCTTGTTTTTCATTGTTCATTCCATGGACCGCTGACCTTAAACTCTAGTTATATTTTCTCAAAGTCTTTTTTATCCTTCATCCCATCATTTATCAATTATTTATTATGTTTTCTATGTAATATTTAAATCTTCGCATGAAATCGTAGAATAAAATTACGGTTCAATTCTACAATGTTCTGATTCAACAGGATTTTTTAAGCTAAGTATAAAAGCTAGAATGAATGGTTTAGGTTTTTTTATTTCGTCATTCAAAAGTATTATATGGTTTAGGGTTTATATCTGAAACCCTTTATTCTTTTTTTTTCATTCTAAACCCTAAACCATAGAAAAGTATTATATCCCACAAAAAATGAAATCCTTAGTTATAATTCTGCATTATGAAAACCTTTTTTTGTAAAATTTTAACTTTGGATGTTCTTTGTGCAAACATGGCTCGAAAATTTTTGGATGTTCTTTGTGGAGACATGGTTCGGAAACTTTCAATTTTTAGAATTTTTTTGTGACCCACAATAAATAAAGCCGGAAAGTGCTAATCGAGAAAAAAAATATGTCGTTAATAAGAAAGAGCCATCGTTTTTTTTTTGTAAATTTGGACTTAACAAAATTCTGAGTAATATCAATTTTTTTGTAGATGTTTTTTTGGCAACCATGTTTTATTTTTTGATAATTTTCAAATTTGTATGTTGAATTTTTTTGTAGATGTTCTTTTTTGCAACCATGGTTTAATTTTTGATATTTTTCAAACTTGTATGTTTTTTCCTGTGGGAGATCGCAAAAAAGGAGATTGCAAAGGCAAGAAAATGCATAGCACAGCAGCCCATGCATGCCCGTAGCCAACTTTATGTAGCCCACGCATAGCACAAGAGGCAGCAAACGCGATGCTGCATGCGAGCGGAGCTGGAAAACACACGCACGCTTGAAACCGAGCGGGATTCAAACACGGTCGGTGAGCAAGAGCTAGCTCGGCTAATAATCGCGAAGGCGCCTCGCCGAGAACTCGCGAAAAAATCATTTTATATATAAATGATGTATGGACGGCCGGATTTGATTTCGCGAGATGATCGAACGGGCTTGGTTTTTTCTGGCGACGTGGCGCAGCGCGGAACGGACGGGCGACGTGGCCTATCCTGGAGGCAGCCTGTCCGCGCCTTGTATTATAACATTGATTGAAGCACGCGCGGTCGAGTAGCGGTAGCTGATCGGTGGTGTGGGCAATCCATACGATTGAAGCATGCACGTACACGTACGGCAGCCTGAGCAGCGGGCCGGCGTCGTGTGGCTACGGCCAGTGCGGCAGCTTTACCCTAGTTTGGAGCATCCTCGATGGTCCTTATATCCAATCCTCTAAAACACTAATCATCTCTACTCCTAAAAAGCACCTTTTGATGATGAGTGATGGCTCGTTAAACTAATCCTGACCATTCAAATCCATCCAACGATTCCCATTGCCATGGGCGCAACACTGCCGATGGCTAGACCAATCACACGCCACGTTTCCAAAGCCAGCACCCTCCCACGGCTCCACCGCCATCTGTGCCCAATCCATTCGCACGGGCTGCCCGAGGGGGAAATGAGAGAGAGGAGGGAGGAGAGAGAAAGGAAGGAGAGAGAGAAAATACGGAGCAGAGGGAGAGAGAGAGGAAGGAGGTAGCACGGCGGTAGGGTCATGCTCGTCGTGCGGGCTGACGATGGCAGCGACTGGGCAGCGGGCACATGGCACTGTGGCAAGGAACCGAGAGGGAAGGGAAGAGAGAGATAGGAAGGAGAGAGAAGGAGGAGAGAGGCGGTGATGCGGTTGACCGGAGAGGAAAGCGGCGGAGGAGCAGTGGCGATGGCGAGGCTGCAGAGGTGGCTCAGGCGACTGGTGGCGGCGGCAAGGGCAAGGCAAGCAGCAGCGGTATGACGGCGGAGAAGAGAAGAACCGAGGGCGGAGAGAGAGGGGAGAAGATAGAGGGGAGGGAGCAACCCTCGAAAAATATTTTGAAGTTTTTGGATTTGTCGAACAAAAGATAGGAACACATGTGTTCAAAATCTCCAAGTTGTGAAAGTCAAAACTTCCCAAGAAATTATCCCCTTTTATTCAAGAAATGAATGTTGATGTCTTTTTCAATTCTCCCCCTTTTGGCAATATAGACATCAAGAAATTTGAGGGAACAAGCACAAAGCATGATGCAAATGCAAATGCAAGTCCTAGGGAGCTTTGAAAATTATCCATTTGAACGTGAAGCACATGGCAAAGATGTTCGAAGCAATGCAATTTTAGTTCAGTGCTCACAAGTTTAAGAGATGCTAGTAAATCGATTTTTCATATTGGAAGTGTGAGCATCGTTGAGCCCTAATTTTTATTATTGACATTGATGTCAAATATAGTTAATATTAAGTGCTAGGGGGTTTTTGGACTTCTCGGAACCTTAGCGAAGACTCGGCTTCACGTAAAACCCTAATTTGAAGTTTCAACGATTTTGTGAGCTGCTCCAAGGTTCTAAGTGCGTGACCGGGCGAAAGATGAGGTCACGTATAGATTAACAGTAGTTAGGTCTTTTATTTATGTTTTTGTCGGATTTCAAAAGGGGTTTGAATCTCTCGGACTATGCCGGATCTTTGCGACTTCTCAAAAAATCGGTTTCCGTAGTCCACCTCTTCTAAAAATACCCAAATATATTCTTGTGAGATTTCTAGAGAGAGAAAGAAAACCCACCTAAATACCTCCACATCCTTTAGCACGTTTTCACTCTCTGTCGGACGGCGTCTAGAAAAAGCCGGACTGCGTCCGATCAGCTTAGCCCAAGCACTGTACACACTGTCGGACGGCGTCCGGCCGTTACCGGACGGCGTCCGATAATCTGAATCCAGTAGGCTTTTCTCTCTGTCGGACGGCGTCGGGCCGTTACCGGACGGCGTCCGATAAACCAAATTCAGTGAGCAGTAGCCGCTGTCGGACGGCGTCCGGTGCCCGTCGAACGGCGTCCGGTAGAGGCTAACGGCTAGTCTTTTTGTCTCCTTCCGGGGGGAAACGGCTAGTTTTGCTCTAGGGGCTATAAATAGATGTCTAGTGGCTGGCTTCTTTGAGGTTTGCTGCTCTCTTCACCTACCACAATTCATTGCTCATAGATTAGGTGATCTAGAGCCATTCCTCCACCCTTCAACCATTCAAAGCCACAAATCACTAAACCCCAACACCGAGCTTCATTGAAGTCCTTCGATCCGGCATGATCGGGGCGTTCCGGGCTTGTTACTTTTGAAGACGGCATCCTTCGTGGAGGCGTGGGCTTGGGAGTAGGCCTTGGCGTGTGGCTACTCTCGAGTCGGTGTACGGGTGATTTGAGTCCACCTCACGGAGTGGCGGAACGACTACCGGGGAGTAAGTGAGGCGTTAGGCTCGAGAGTGAGCCGGTCCTTGTGTGCAAGGGGTAGCCTCAACGGAGAGTAGGAGTTGTGGCTCCGGACTTCGTTCAAACAAATACCGTGTCACTCTCTCTCATTTAATTCCCGCACTTACTTTCATTGCATTGCTTGAAATAAATTGAATGTCATGTCTTAGTTGCCTTGTAATTTGTTTATCGCTTCCTCTTACTTGATAATTGGAACTAGGATTGGGTCATTCTTAACATGATGCTTAATTGAGAATAATCGAAAAAGAAATTAAAATTGCCTATTCACCCCCCTCTAGGCCTTAGGATCCTCTTTCAGAAAGATGTGGCTTAGAAAATCACAATCAAATATCGCGGCATGACATGGCATAAAGACGGCTTCAATAGAACACCACATGCAACCTTTTGAAATCCAAGTAGCTTCAAATCGGCAACTCAACTAACTAGCATTTTAATTTTTTGATTTTTTAAACAGTTTTGAATGCACCCGCAGGTTTAAAGCGAGCAAGTGCTAGCAAAGCACATCCCGAGGATCACTGGAGATGGCCTCCTAGATCACTCTCCTCCTGTGTGTGTTTTGTATTTTTTTTGATTGAGTTTAGGTGGGAGAGCCTCTAGCCGAACAAATGACCGACGGTGCCCAGCATTACACTGAAGGAATCACACGACTTGGCTATCCGATTCTCTTCCAAGTTCATGCCTCTTGTGTGCATTGGCAAGCCATCTTGTAAAGGATAACCGGTGAAAACTCTCTAAGACTTGAAATTGCATTTTTTTTTAACTTACAGGAGCAAGATTTGGCCAACAAAAGATTTCACCAAGTTGCAAGTATGACTGAAAAAAGACTGCAAACTTCTCATCAAGCAGCAATATCCAGAAAGTGAAAATCTCATACCACATCATTTTTTTTGGAAAAACCGAAAGCATTGTCATTTTTAGACTAGACACCAATTGAACGAGCTAGCACACAAGCTGAAACGTGAATAGTATCGACATCTTGCAAAGTCTAAATTCAAAAGCATAATATGCAAAGCTCCAAAAACAAAAAGAAATCTATATGCTAATGCAAAGTTTCCTGAAAACTCCCCCTCAACAAGTGAGTCAACAATTTCACCCCAAAAAAAAATGTGCATTGAAACAACAACAATGAATAAGGAGCCGAAAAACCAAGGAAATGCAACTGGGCGAAACACAAAGAATTAGGCAAGAACAGAAACCACTCAAGCTCAGACTCGCTCTCATCTGCCGCCTGCGACTTACAAGGAAAGACAACTCTACACCTCGGTTAATAAAGATATAACACAGACCCTGTTTACCCAGAGACCTATAAGACTGTAGGGGATCAACCTAGCCAGAGGAGAGAAGGAAGCCTATTATGCATGATAGCAACCTAAGCACAAGATGAGAGGTCCGTGCCACAACAAGCTAGAAGTCTAAGTGAAGAGTGCTGACAGCCTACACAATATAACCAAGCCCGAATGCAACCCAAATGCAATGCAGGGAAAGCGAAACACTACAGGAATCAAAACCAGTTTTAGCGACTAAAGCCGCCGACAAAGATAACAATACCGCCGACATAGATATTTGTCGGCCGACACAGGCTAAATTTGTCGTTGGCCCCGCCGACAAAGACGCATGCAAGGCTTGCCACCTAGGTTAATTCTGTGTCGGCGGCACAACTAGCCGACCACACAAGATCCCCCTGATGGAACGCGCCGGGTGACGGCGGTCTGGCCAGTGGACCCCACATTCTAACGATGGCCCGGATGTGGCACATAAATGTGTTCAGTTTGTACAAGGGCCGCCGACACAGGGCCATGAAGGCGGCCTCTCTGGTCTGCCTTGCCGCCATCTGTGTCGGCGGCCTTCTGTGGAGCCGCCGAGAAAAATGTAAAGCTATGTCGACGGCCGTAGTTATACCGTCGGCCTTAGTTTTGTCTGGTGGACGGCTTGTGCGCTCTTGGATAGAGTAGTGTGGTCGGCCATGGCCTTAGCCAACGACATAGATAGTTTTCCAGAAATAAAAATTTCTGATAATTGTTAATTAATTTCATCTTCAGCTTGCAAAATAACCCAATATACACCATTGATTCTTTCCCCCGATTCACCCGATGACATACAAAAATAATTAAGTGCCCGATATCATATTTTCGACCACAAGCACATCCACATCATTTCAAAACATGAAATTATTGATAAATAAAGACAAAGCTCATCTCAACGTTCACAAAAATGTGATAAGTCAAGAACGGTAAAGTAGAATAATACAAAGTTACAAAAGCACTTCTATGGGTTTTGCAAACCGCCACCTAGGTCGAGATCTGGGTTAAGCAAATCCGTCACGAATTGCTCTAGCGGAGTTGACCTTATGACACTGTCGTCACCTCCCTGCAGTGCAATCATCGCAAGCGCAGGTGTAGTCGAACCAGACATCTGCAAGAGTTGAGAAAACGGTGAATTTTCAAAAACTTTATGCATTTTTGTATTGTTATGAATATGTTGTGCAAAAATGGTTTAAATGCATTACCCCTGGAGAAGCTGCGTGAGCAGGTGGAAACTGTACCATAGGGAACCAATGCGGCGGCACGAACGGGGGAAGTGTGCCGGCCTGTGTCGTCGGGGCCCCCAACGTCGGCGTGAAGACAAGCGGCGGCGTAGAAGGCATCTGTGCCTGACTGGAGGACCCCGCCCCCGAGAACACCTGCGGATATAATATCTTAGCTTGTTAAACCAGAAATGACAACCTAGCTAGCAGGCTATACGATCTTAATTACCCTTTGCATGTACTGCATCATGTACAAGTTCTGTTCTTGTATGGCCTGCATCCACTGGTTGTTCTCCTCTTGCTCCGCCTTCCACCGCTGCTCGTCTACCTCCCTCTGTTGTTTCAACTCAACGATAAGTTTGTTCTGGACGTCCAGCTAGGCACAAGCGAAAGCTGAGGCAGACTGTCGACGTGCCCGGACCTCGGGCTTGTACGAGTCGGGCGGCACGACAGCGTTCATGACGCCGTACCTGCCGTGAGCCCTCCCACCAAACTCATCGTATATGAGCATAGGGTCGGCTGGCATGCTGTCGGGGTCACAGTCGGCACCGTGCTTTTCCCTCATGGTCGCATTATAGATATCCTGCGAACAAATCAGATATATGGGGGATTACTTCGAAAATGCTCAAAGTAGGTGTAGAAAAGCGAATAGAGATAGCCACTTACAAGCTTCTCCTGGGCAGCCGGCAGCATCAGTGGTTGTGTGCCGTCTGGTCGGACAGGGGGCGTGTGTGCAATCCTCCACACGGGGATTCCCGAGGGCTCAAGTCCCGTCTCGTGCTCCTATGTGAAATCAAATAGTGATTATTTACTAATGATGTTCTTGATGGTCGGACACGGAGCCGTACAGGTCGTCGCCAGATAAAAAGACATGCTCGCACGCGGGGAGCGCTACGGGAGCGAAAGACCAACGAGGTTTTAGAAAACCAACGCTAAGGAACTGGAGAACTGAAAACGTACCGGGGTTGCCGAAATTCAGCTCAAGTCCCAACTGACCGAGGAGAGGCGATCCTCGAGGAGGCTGGCCGTCAGACTCAAGACCGCCCGGCAGCGCTTGAATCAGGTGAGAGTCTGGTGAGCGAGCTTTTCCTACAAAAAAAACAAAGAAAAGACAAGGACGAACAGAAACCAAGAGCAAAGCGAACAGCGCTAGAAAGTTTAAGGAAAACCGTAGAACGCTTAGCCTAACCTCGGCCCCGTTGTGCAGTACTGCCGAGGACTGAGTTTGCGAACCGAGCAGTGCACAAGAGAAAGAGCGACCCTAGCCCGATGCAGACGATGCATGAAGACCTGAACTTGCGACTTCAAGCACGCGCGTAGAGAGTTAGAGCGACACCCGTATCCTGATCGACTCGTTCCAGGAACTGCTCGTTAACGTAAGTTAGGCGATTCCGAAGGTAACCGAACAAGGAAAGTGCCTCTGCCGTGGAGGGCTTACGAGAGCAGGCTTTGCCAAGTGGTTGTGCCGTGAGCGGTAAGTGCCTCTGCCGTGGAGGGCTTACTAGAGCAGGCTTAGCCGCAAGGCTGGATGCCGTGTTACGCAACTCTGAGTTTAGGAACTTGTTGAAGTTAGATACGGACAGGGAAAACCCTAAAGATTGCGGAGTCAACAGTTCGCAAGACCGGGTAGCCATCAAGTGTTACCAGAGAGAAAGGTAGTCTGAGAAGACGAGTGGTGAGAAGGACCGCAGGGGGCCGCGAGCATTCACCGCTCAATGGGTTGAACTTTACATGGCAGCCCGAGAGACTTGGACGAACTAAGGCGCGAAATTTGAGAAAAAGCGCGAAGTTAGGAGACGAAAGACCTACACGAGGAACTTACGAAGCTGGTCGATGTTCCAAGTGCTGGTCAGCTCTCTCCCGTCATCCACTGCCAGGCGAACAGCCCCGGGATCCGGAAGGAGTTTTGATCCAGTCCCCCGAGCACGGAGCTCATCGCGGAGACCAGACGCGCGCCCAGAGCGAAGAGCTGCGCGCGCTAGTGATCGATCCACGAGCACGGAGCTCGCCCCGGGACAGAGCGCGTGCCGGGCGAAGAGCTGCCCGGCGCTGAAGAGATTGATCCCGAGCACGGAGCTCGCCAGGGGACCAGACGCGACCAGGCGAAGAGCTGCCGGTCGCGAGAGATCCAGCCCCGAGCACGGTGCTCGTCGCGGGGACCAGACTTGCGCTGCGGGCGAAGAGCTGCCCGGCGCGAGGAGATCCATCCCCCGAGCACGGAGCTCGTCGCGGGGACCAGATCTGGAAGGCGATCAAGATCGAAGGGATCGATCCGATCTGGCAGGGGAAGAGACATCCTGCCCTTCTGAGTCGTAGTCCTTAGGGAGAATCTCCTGATCGCTGATAGAGTTCGACATGCTCGATCTGCGTCTCCCCACTGACGGCGCCAGCTGTCGACGGTTGAGATATCGATCTCAAGTCGCTAAGGTTCTTTAAGATTGAGATAGGAGACACGCCTAAACAACCACGAACAAAGAACGAGCAGGAGATGTGGGTTTTATCTGGTTCGAGCCTCTCGAGAGAGATAATAGCCCTACGTCCAGCCTTTCTTATATATCAGAGATGAATACAAGAGATGGATCGGCGAGACGAACAAGTCTCGGCGAGATTATGTGTGTACAGGCGCGACAATGCGAAGATCAAGTGCCAGAGGCCCCCTCTACACGTCGTAGGGGCCTTGTTTATATAGTGCTGAGCAAACCGATCTACCAAAGGAATATCGGGCCGGGCTAACTACGAGTACGTAACGAACTCATACATGCCAAATATATCCCGAGTTAGATAAGGTATACTCCAAATCTTGGGGATCACGACTCCTAATCCAATCCAGGAAACCACGCCCGGTCTTCTCGTGGCAGCAGCTGAGCTCGCTCGAGTCGGACTCAAACAGGAAGTCTTGGCCATTACGCACCGTGCTAGTCAGGAAGCTGTTCGGCAGGATGCATATGGGCCTAATAGAACCTTCCAGGGAGCTGGGCCCTAGTAGGCTGTTCGATTGGGCCGTCAGGGAGTGGGCCATAGCAATGGGCCGTGATCTAATCCCCGACAAAAATATTTTTGAAAAAAGTTTTTAAATTTGTGAGGTTTAGCTATAAAAATCAAGAAAGTTTAGAGGTAATTAAAAAATATAATAATTAGTTATTTCGAGTTAAATATTTCAATTTGAAAAATATAATAAGTGTTCTTATTAATTTAATTGGTGCAGATGAACCGGCAATGGATGTATGCGGATCGTCGGACAAGAGAGTTCATCGATGGCGTGAATGCTTTTCTCGATGTCGTATTTCGAGACTTGCCTCCAGGAAGCTTCATACGGTGTCCGTGCGTAGATTGCAGGAACGAGAAAGAGCACAAAATGCGAGGACGGATACAAGGCCACTTGTTGATGAGAGGTTTCATGCCGAACTATATATGTTGGACTCACCACGACGAAGTAGAGCATACCAGCATAGAAGACGAAGAAGAAACCGAGAAAGAGGAAGTGACATATGATGGTATGCCGGACGCGACGACATACGAGGACGTAGAAGATACACAAGACGATCAGTTTGGTGTGGATGATGACCTCGACCAGATCTTTGGACGCAGAGAGGAGATATCACAGAGGACAAACAATATAGGAAGTATCAGGGATTGTTGGAGGAGCAGAGAACTCTTTTGTACCCAAATTGTGGTCAGGGGCACAAGAAGCTGCGCACTACACCGGAGCTCATGCAATGGAAGGCGTGAATGGTGTGTCGATAAGGGTTTCGATGAGTTCTTTGTCGCTCATAAAGAAGTTGCTCCGGAAGATAACACCTGCCGAATCCACGATCAAGCCAAACTGGTCCTGTGTCCCTTAGGATTGAAAGTACGGAAGATACATGCAAGTCGCAACGACTGTGTCCTATATCGCGGTGAATATGCCGACTAGGATGCCTGTCCAGTGTGCAAGGAACCTCGGTATAAGACAAAGCGTGACGATCCAGGTGAAATAGATGGGGTGCGTGTAAAGAAGAGAGCACCGGCAAAAGCGTTGTGGTATTTCCCTCTGATTCCAAGACTGGAGCGTATGTTTGCAAACAAAGCGCATGCGAAGATGATGCGTTGGCACAAAGAAGAGCGTAAGGTCGACGGAATGCTTAGGCATCCGGCAGATGGCTCGCAGTAGAGGATGGTCGATCGGAAGTACAAAAACTTCGCAGACGAGGTCAGAAACATAAGGTTCGGTTTGAGTACCGATGGGATGAATCCTTTCGGAGACATGAGCAGCAACCATAGCACCTGGCTAGTCACACTATGTGTGTATAATATTCCTCCATGGTTGTGCATGAAGAGAAAGTATATAATGATGCCGTTGTTGATCCAAGGCCTCAAGCAACCCGAAAATGATATCGATGTCTACCTGAAACCTTTGGTAGAAGATCTTCAAACGTTATGGAACGGTGTAAAGGTCTGGGACGAATACAAAAGGGAGTATTTCACCCTGCGTGCAATGTTATTTGTAACAATCAACGACTGGCCAGCGTTTGGTAACCTGTCTGGCCTAACTGGCAAAGGCTTCAAAGCGTGTGTGCAGTGTTTGAATCAAACCGATGGCACGTACATGAAAGGCTCTCGGAAGATGGTGTACATGGGGCATCGCAGGTTTCTTGTTCAGAGCCACGCGTTGCGGAAGAAACGCAGGGAATTTAACGGGGAGGAAGAACATCGTTCTCAGCCGATGCATCGAAGTGGCAAGCAGGTGTTTGCTATGGTGAAGGATCTGAAGGTAGTTTTTGGAAAGGGTCCGGGAAGCAAATCTGTGCCAAATGATGAGGATGGCCATGCACCCATATGGAAGAAGAAGTCAATATTTTAGGACTTGCCTTACTAGGAAGATTTGGATGTTCGCCACTCACTAGACTTCATGCACATCACCAAGAACGTCTGTGTGAGCTTCCTAGGCTATATAGATCTGTACGGAAAATCGAAAGATACAGTGAGTGCTCGGAACGACCTTGAAGTCCTGGGTATCAGGAAGGACCTACACCCTGAAAAAAGAGGTACGGAACAACTATACCTACGGCCAGCGAGTTATACTCTAAGCAAAGAAGAGAAAAAAGCATGATAGAGTGTCTTAGCAAATGTGAAGATCCTTCCGGATACTAAATCGAACGTAAAGAGATTCAGTAAATATGAAAGAGAACAAAATTGTACATCTAAAATCTCATGGTATCTTGTCTTGATGACACAGCTTGCTCCGGTGGTTTTGAGAGGTGTCTTGCCCGAGTGGATAAGGGGACAATCACAAAGTCGTGTTCGTTTTTCACATTTGCTTCCCGAAGGTCATCGATCCAAAAATCGGGTGAACTGCAGTCGACGTGGTACAAAGTGTGGTTAGCCTCGAGATGATCTTTCCTCCCGCCTTTTTTGATATCGGTGTTCATCTCACTGCTCATCTAAGCAAAGAGATAGGTATTCTTGGGCCGTTTATCTCCACAAAGATGTTCCTTTTGAGAGGTACATGAGCGTATTAAAGAAGTATGTATCAGAACCGTTCTCGCCGAAGCATGCATTGCCGAGGGTTATGTGACAGAGGAGGTGGTCGAGTTCTGTGTGGACTACATTGATAATCTAGACCCCATCGGTGTCTCTATATCACGCCATGAGGGCAGGCTACGAGGTAAAGGGACACTTAGAAGAAAAGTAGTTGCATGCAACGATCTTCATACATTTAAGCAAGCACATTTCACTGTGTTGAAGCAATCGACAGTAGCCGCCCCGTATGTCCTCCAACACAAGAATGCTCTACGTCGCCAGTTCCCAGAGAAGACTGATACGTGGATAACACTGAGACACATAGATTCTTTCGGCGCATGGTTACAAAACCATATCCTTAAGAGCAAGCCCAACAATGAACAGTCGCAACGCCTGGCTCGGGGACCATCCGTTGAAATTGTGAGATGGCAGGGGTACGAGATAAATGGTTACACATTCTACACGAGATCACAAGATAACAATAGCACAAACCAGAACAGCGGTGTCCGTATAGAAGCCGCCGACAATAGAGGCAGGGTGGACACATATTATGGATTCATAGAAGAGATATGGGAGCTCGACTATGGGCCTTTGAAGGTCCCATTGTTTAAGTGCCAATGGGTAAAACTAAACGCAGACAGCGTGAATGTCGACAGACTACCGTCGACCTCCAAGAAGTCGGCTACTTGAGAGAACCATTTGTTCTCGCGAATGAGGTGAGACAGGTCTTCTACGTATTGGACATGTCAAGCAGACCAAAGAAGAATCAAATCAAAGACAAGAAGAAGGAACAGCCAAAGTGACATGTGGTTCTCCAAGACAAACGAAGGATTGTCGGAGTAGAGAACGTTACTGACGAGGAAGAGTACGATCAGTTCGATGAGATCCCTCCATTTGCAGTAGATGTCGACATAAGCATCCTGGATGACACATGCATGGATGCTCCGCACATGCGCCGCGATCACGATGAAGGAAGAATTGTAAAGACAAAAAATGTAAATGATTAGAATGACCTTTATTATGTGGTCATACTAAATATATTATGTGGTTGTATGAACTATGTTATCATGTAATGCCAAAGATTGTCCCTACATTTTGTCCCTACATTTTCCCAAAGATTGTGTAGAATCTAGCCGAAATGTTTTGATGGCCACTATTCCCACTATTCATACTCTCCAATGCTCAAACCCCAAGCTCCGCAATTACCAAAACTAATTATTACCAGGAAGCCAATCAAATCATTACTCCTTTTCTGTAACTCCCGATCCATTTAGCCACTCTTTGCATTAATCCTTTGCATGATTTTAATAGTAGCCGTTTATTGTGCCCGATGCGCGATGCCTTCCATCCACTCCATATATTTATGTCGTCCACCATTCGATCTCTCTATACTAAGCTAAGAATGGAGTCTCCTAACCCGAGCTAGGTAAAGCTCATTTGTTCTAAGGCCGTGCGTATCCAATGGTTGGCCATACTAGTAGTAGAATTGTAGAAGTACTAGATTTTTGCAGCGTAGGTAAAGATTTTTTAGTTTTTTGGAAAAAAATAATGGGCTAAGTACATATTTAGAAATGAAAGTAATACCAAAAAAGATTTTTTAGTATTTTTGTAAAGAATAATGGGTTAAGCACATATTTAGAAATGAAAGTAATAACAAAAAATATTTTTTAGTACTTTTGGAACAAAATAATGGGCTCAGTAAATATTTGTAAAAAAATATAAGGCAAGGGGGCGCAAGCGGGGCTCGAACCCGCGACCAGCACGGGGAGCCCGCACTTAAACGCCACGCGCTAGCCAAGTGAGAGGAAGTTTCAATTCAACATAACAAGGGCGCAATACCTTCTTAAACGTTACCGTTAGAGTGGTACGCCCCAAGCCTCGCCACGTGTGATGGCCCCACTTCTACAAGCGGTTCGTCCTACCAACCGCTTGTAGAAGTAACTTCTACAAGCGGTTTGTATCACCAACCGCTTGAAGAGGCCTTCACTGTTTCGCGGGCGGGCGAAATTCCGAAATTTAATGCCGCGCTGCCCGGCTTCTACAAGCGGTTCGTTCTACAAACCGCTTGTAAAAGTATTCTCTACAGGCGGTTAAAACTACGAACCGCTTGTAGAGGTATTTCCACAAGCGGTTCGTAATGCAAACCGCTTGTAGAGGCCTTTACTATATAAGGTAGAGGGTTCGCGGTCGAAATTTTGTCTAAGTCCTTTGCCCCTGTCTCCCTCAACCGTTCCGTCGCAATCTCGCCGCGCCCCACCGCCACCACCCTCGCCGCCGTCTAGTACCGCACGACCGTACCTCGCCGTCGTCAAGCACCGCACGGTGGCCGCCTCCTGGACACTCCACCTCGCCGTCGTCGAGCACCTGCGCAGGACTCGCAACACTGACCACTGTGCGCAGGCGACCAGCCTCCGCCACCCTGCCGGCGAGCACCTTCGCTGGTGAGCCCCCTCGCTCCCGTTCGCCGTGGACCTCCTCCCCGCCACTTTGAAGACGAAGGGCCGAGGTATTGAGCCCCCTTCCTTACCCTGCCTCCATTGCTCTGTGATGCACTTGTAGTGTTCGACGGAATGCGCGCGCGGTGGAGATGCTCCTATTGCTCCCCTCTGTCATGCCCCCATTGCTCCTCTCTCCTTCCCCTCACTCCCATCTGTGGTGCTCCCATTTGCTACTGCTCATTGGCCAAGTTTAGTACTGCTCTTGCTCTATGATGATTGCTACAACTTGTTTGGTACTGCTCATTGCCCAAGTTTTGGTACTGCTCTGTGAAAAGTATGATGATTTCTAGATGTGGCTTGTTAACTCCTTAATCCTATGTGCATGGTCTTATACTGCTTGAATTTAGAATCCTTTATTTGTTCAATGAGCAGTGCTGAACTAGAGTTTTAAGTCCTAATTTGAGATTATACAATATGAGGTTTAAAGGCAATTAACAGTTGGATGGCTAATTAACTTTAGCAACCCTTTAATTGCAAGTCGAGAGCAATAGTCCTTTATAACATTGATCTTGTCTTTGGCTTACAAATTGAACTTGAGCTTTGTGGTGTTGAAATGTTGCCAAGTTTGGTACTGCTCATTGTCTTTTATGTGATTTTCCTTCGTTTGACCATGCACATGTGGTAGGATTAATTGAGTACAAATCGAGAACAATAGTCCTTTGTAACATTGATCTTGTCTTTGCGTGCTTACAAACTAAACTTGAGATTGTGCTGGTTTATAAACTGAACATCATCAATTCTCTATCTTTGCTCTATGTGGAGATGTTGCGGATTTGGGGATTAGTGATGCCGGTGTGCTGGATTTAATGCCAATTGAGGTGGATTTGGGGACCTTGCTCAATTGAGCAAAGGGCTAATACACCTCAATTGAGCAAATTGCTTGATGATGATTGCATAATTTTTAGCTTTAATAAGCAGTGATGCAATAATTGCTCAAATTGGAGTTGGACGGCTAATTAAGTTTAGCAACCCTTTAATTGCAATCTGAGAGCAATTTATAATCTTTCTAATCTGAGCTTTAAGTTGTTTTGGTTGAATTAGTGGCTGCCATCTAACAACTTGCTACCTTTTGAGAGTGCAATTAAGAACCGCTTGGCCCCAGATGCTTCCAGCTCCCAGATGCTTTCAGATGTTCAGAATTGGGGGGGGGGACAGAATTGTATATTCCTCATTTGAAGATAATCTAGAATTGGTTCCTATGGCTCAGACGATCGAATCATTTTTTTGTATCGTTTGTATGAATTATTTTGTATCGTTTTGTATCGAATCAGTTTTTTGTATCGTTTGTATGAATTATTTTTGTATCGTTTTGTATCGAATCAGTTTTTGTATCGTTTGTATCAATTAATCTAGAATGTAAGTTGTTGGACCAGAAATCATGGTTCGTAATGTTGTATTCAAATATTGCAAAACAAATATTGTATTTTTTCATGCGGACGAATGCATTAAATGCTCTATTATTTCGCGTTCGTGCACAGTGATAGATGGCGCACTCCGGACGTGACCTTGATTTCGAAGCAGGAGATGAGTTTCTACTAAACGAAATCGCGATGGGCACCTTGATAAGCTACGTAGAGGCCAACCCAGTGGATCAGGCTGCCCCGGCTCAAGCCGGTGATCAGGCCGCCCCGGCTCAAGCCGGTGATCCAACCGGCCAGGCTGAAGCTGGTGATCATGCCATTCAGGCCGAAGTCGATGAAACTAATGTCGACGGCTGCGAGGTATATATAGCCTGGCCACTAAAATGATCATTTCTTATCATATTACTTCACAGCAATAAACCTCTGACACGTGTTCCTCTTATTTTTTCAAGCCGGCAACGTCCAACAGCCAATCCAAGCAAATACGAGGGCCTAACAAAAAGCCGTCGACAAAGTACGTGATTACTCAAGTTTCAGCCACTGGGAAGCCTGAAGCCCCTATGTCGGCACTTGCCCCCTTCAACAACGTCTGCGGAGTCATTGTGAGGGATCACGTCCCTATTAGCATCAAGACATGACTCAAGGTTCCTACGGCTATGAAAGAGCTGCTCTGGAAGGATATAAAGGAAACTTCACGATTCCGACGGCTCACGAAAACAAGTGCAAGAAATTTACTCTGAGCAAGATGGCGTTGTGCTTTCAGTCGTGGAAGAGCGAGCTCAGTAAAAAGTACGTGGAGACCGAAACAACCCCAGACTTCAATAAGTATCCGAAGCTAGCGGATCACTGGCAAGCATTCGAGGAGTACAAGTTGTCGGCTGAAGGCAAGGTCGCGAGTGAGCAGAACAAGGCCAATGCACAGAAGAAAAAATACCACCACCATCTTAGGTCCGGTGGTTACATCAAGGCTATGCCAAAATGGGAGAAGCAGGAAGAAGAGCTTAGAAAAAAGGGTATAGTACCTGAAATAGAAGACTGGGAGCTCCGCCCACGCAACTGGACCTTGGGCCACGGAGGGAGGCTGAAGGATGATGGCAAGCTGGAGATGGCACCACAAGTGCAACCCGTGAAAGAAAGGATTGTGGAAACCATCGAGAAGCAACGTGCAGGATCCTTGGTGGTAGACAGGGAGAATGACGAGCTTACGTACGCACTTGGGAACGCAGAGTATCCAGGAAGGGCACGAGGACTTGGCAAGCAGGTGCCGTGGATGGCTGGCTTCTCAAATGATCAAGCCACATACCGGAGCCGGGAAAGAAGGAAAGTAAGAGAACACAACAGAGTCAGCAAAATCGAACTGGGGCTCAAGGAGCATAAGGAAAACATGGCTGAAATGTTAAAGCGGGAAGTGCATGCTGCAATCGCCAGTCTTCAAAGACCAGGTGGGCTTATCGTCATGCCTCCGGACAATGTGGTTAGTCCTCCGGGCTCCGGTCAGTGAAGCAGCTATGCGTCAAACAACGTGCCGACCGATGAATTGTAGGCCCGTTATCCCGTGGACGACATCACCGTGCCCCGCCAATGTGAGCTACGCTCCAACTGCACAACCTCACCCTCAAGGTGGCTTACGCTTTGGCCTTCCCGGTGGAGTCGGGCCAGACATTCCACTTAACCCTATAACCGCGGGTTACTCCAAGGTCACAGTGGACGAGGTGGTGGCCGGATTTGAGGATTTGGAGCTCGATATTGCTGGAGGAGACGATGTGACCAAGCTTGGAGAGGCCGTCCATAACATCATCCTCTAGCGGAACACTCCACCGAGACGGAGCTCACCTCCTCCACCAAGACAGGCCACACCACCACGCAACGCCTCGTCGGTGAG
This sequence comes from Raddia guianensis, assembly GCA_036346415.1. NCBI lineage: Eukaryota > Viridiplantae > Streptophyta > Magnoliopsida > Poales > Poaceae > Raddia > Raddia guianensis. The sequence goes on along the minus strand of CM070543.1, from coordinate 13,287,082 downwards.
ACAAAGCACTCCACCACCCGCTAGCGCTATGCGCAGAAGCCCAACACCGCCGCCAGCCCCTCAAAGCAAAAGGAAGCGGCAGCCTCCGAGGGAAACAACGGAGCCGGCATCTCCCCCCCGTAAGAAGCTTGCTAGCAAAAGGAGCATTCCTGCAGTTTGAACGACATCAAGCAGCAAGGCGGCCGGTTTTTCATTCATACAGAGAATGAAGGAATCCGAAAAAACACCTTATGAGATGACGCCTGAGGAGCTAAAGAGCGAGTCGCAGAAAGCTGTGGACACATGGATACAGGGGTATAAAGCTAAAACAAATCCACCGCCAAAGGAACGAATTGATTCAAAGATCGCGGACTTTTTCGCGAGAACCGTTCAGCACCAACCGCCTCTCTGTACGGATTACCAAAGAACTATCAGAAAGCACGTCTTCAAGCGTAAACAACCTCCGGGCACATACATGAGCAAGGAAGAACAGAGGAGGCAAAACGCTCTACGATGGAGTATGACTTCATGAGGGAAGTGGCCTTGATAACATAGAAGCCGCCGTAGATTAGCGATGATTTTCCAACGGCACAAGTCGGTGGCCATTTAAAATTTGGGCCACCGTTGCTAGACCCTAAGGACATACGGAAACTACGGTCAAGATGACGCGCGCATGAATGGTACGAACACAGTCCGCCGAGGATATGCTCATTCTGCGTCTCGTTTCAAGAAGAACATTTACATCGAGGAATGATCAATTGATAAATCTTGAATTTGAAGATCGGTACAATGTGTACCATGCGACGCCTTAAATCAACGTGTCCTTCATGACTGCTGGTGCTGTGAGTGTCGACTCCACAAGATGTATATATATATCTATATATGCTGCTTGCCGAGAACCCTAATTAATTAACTCAATTAACCCATTTTTCTGTAGAGTGGAGATACAAAGACTTAGAAAGCAGAAGCCGAACTCGATTGGCTTCCTTGACCCTCGGTTGGTCAACGAGGAGGTCGGGCAATACCCTGGAAAACCAAAGGAAATCCACGACTACGTTGTACATGCACTAGTACAACAACACTACAAGCCATACATACTTCTGCCATTCAACTTTAAGTACGTGCTGATGTCCTCACTAACATCTCGTTCTTACATTGCTTAAGGCACCTGATGGCACACTATATATTGTTTAATTATATGTCATAACTGTTGCAATATATAAATAGGTTCCACTGGATCCTTATAATCATAAAGCTTGACCAAAGCATGATCATCGTCCAAGACTCACGGAGAAAACCGCAAAAGGAATACCAGTGGATAATTAACCTACTTAACAAGGCGTTCCTGAGCTTTCAAGAGATTCAGAAAGGACGTTTTAAGAAGGAATTCGATGTCAAGCTAAGCGATCGGGTGCGCTAAAGCAGCGTAATTGCCCTTTGTCAATTAATATTTCTTGTTATTACTGATCTGTAATTGCCCCGCATCGACCATAGGTAAAACAACAATCTGCGGAAAACAACCTATGTGGCTACTATGTGTTCCACTATATCCAAATGATGTGCCACGACGAGCTTGAGCCTCAAACTCCTGAAGAAGTTCGTATATATATGCACGCAACCATGCATCTAGCAACAACTTAATAACGTTCTTATGTGCTCCATCAATTTACATTATGGGTGCACGTATTTATTTATTTTTCACTTTAATTGAATTGGCAGCCCGACATGGATAAACATACTGAAGTGTTACCATATCATCGGGTGCTCATATTACGAGAACAACTATTCAGCTTCATTCTCGATGAGGTCATTAACCCCCAGGGCGAGTTCCATTATCGAGATCCATATTCCAACACAAACGAACTAGGGACGACTTCTACATCGTCAAAGAGCGTCAAGAAGAGTACGGCAAGAAAAAAATGAACTGTTTTGTCCATTTTGCACAATGTATATTAATTATAAACTTTGTAAATTTGGCTGGTGCATATAAAGTGTACATTATTACATGTATTATCTAATATATTTAAGCTTGTTTGATCGCTAATTATATGCTCATCCTATATGTATTTAAATTTAAACGACAAATAAAAAAATCTCCTGCCGAAATATATATTTAAATATCTATTTACGCCGCCCAGAAATGAATTAACCAGGTGGTCATTAAACTGCACGTTTGCGCAAACAGTTACTCAACCGCTTGCGGAGATGCTCTCGGCAAGCGGTTCGTGGCTCCAACCGCTTGCAGAGAGCCCCACGAGGCTTCCACGCCCGCCCGCGCCATCGCCCCGCGAACCGCTTGTAGAGGGGATTCACTAGCGGCTCTGGAGCCGCTTGTGATGCCCCTCGGGCATCAGTCGTGGTTGCCTACAAGCAGTTCTAAAACCGCTTGCACAGGCCTTAAGAGCCGCTTGGCCTACCCCGATCCGCAGCAGTGGAGGGAAGAACAGGGATGCAAGATCACATTTTTCTCACCGTTTCACCTTCTTTTTCCTGCACACGATGCACCGGGAAGAGTTGTTCTCTTTCTCTCAATTGCACACAGATGGAGTGTAGGTTTGAGCAGCGTGGCCGGAGTTCCGGCTTTCGCTTGGCACTCGATCGGACGCAGAGGCTTAAGATTTGGGCAGTGCGGCAGCGTGGGTACTCTTAACTTCCCCGCGTCTGCTCACTGTTGCTCTCTCGCCGGGAACCTCCTTTCTCTCTCGCCAGAAGCCTCGTCAACCCGCCCCAGCCCTCACAGCGTTTGGCCTGCTATTTATAGAGCTTAAGCGAGAGGTTGCTCGCGGAGACCCACTCGCGCATGAACTCGGCAGAGGAGCGCCGCGCTTGATAAAATATTCAGCAACTGCACTGGATGCGTTTGAATTTGTTGTAACTACTCCCGCGCGTGTGCAGGCGTTGCTTACTCTAATTATGATGCTAATTGGCCGCTTAATCCACGCACTTACATGGGCTTGCTCTTAATTTGTTTTCTGGCTTGGATTTGGTTTATGGGCCGATTACTAAACCTTGCATGAACCTGCATGCACGTATATGGCAGCATGTGATTTTATTTCTCTTTCTTCCTCCTCATGAATATGAACCATTTTTTTTATTGGCGATATACACACTTTATAATGGGTTTTAGCCATTAACATAATTAATCAATATTTATTATATTTATTTCGTTTTTTTTGTGACAAGATCGGTGTCAACAGAAATAACATAATAACAAGGTAGAATCACTAATCAACGTCTTACTAATTATAGTATGAGTCAATTTAATTAAAACTACTAATGTTGTCGGCAAGGAAATACCGACGACATAGCTACCATATTAAATACTATAACCATGACAGTTAGTGCATACCTCCACGATATGTGAGCACGTCGTGACAAAAATGACCAAAGGGCGGCGGGCGACGGCCGGGGTAGTGACCCGACCACGGGCGGGGTAGTGGCGAGGCGGCCGAGGCGGACGGCCACCGGGCGGCCGGGTAGTGGCTGCGGCACTGGTGGGGAAGGTGGGCGGCGGGCGCATGACAGGCTGGCCGTGGTCGGTGGCGTCGGCGGTAGCGCAGGAAGGGTGGAGGCTCGGGGCGCATGCGGGACAGCGGGAGGAGCGGCGCGCAGGGTCGGCGTCGTGTGGGTTGGAGGCTGCAGCGTGCGGTGGAAGCGGCAACCTTGTGGCCAGGCGCGGGGCAGCGGCGCAGCAGCGTCTTGGCGAAGTGGCGGCGCGAGGGCAGCGATCGTGGTGCAGGGGAGCAGCGGGGGGACGGCGGTGCTGTGGCGGGAGACGTGATGATGGTAGGCAGCGGCGGAGGCAAGCAGCGGTTAGATTTGTCCTGTGCGCTGGGTCTATGGACCTAGCGCACAGGCCATCTCTTTTTTTAAAAAAAAATACCAGTGTCGGCGGCAAGACTAGGCCGCCGACACTGTTAGATAAACCCAGGCTCATAAGAACAAGTCCCACAAGACAGTGGCACAGAGTTATGTGGGCGGGTATTTTGTGCCCGCCGACAGTGAAAGGATCGCTATGCCGCGCCAGAGGGGGGTGCATAGGCGAATAAAACGAAATTGCAGAATTAATAAAACCAAACAGCAACCAGTCGGTCGGATGTTCCGATCTGGTCCAGTAACCCCTACGTCGGATGTTCTGATTTGGGTCGGATGTTCCGATGGCGTCGGATGTTCGCATCGGATGTTCCGATCCCGGGTATTCTGAATTTGTCGTAAACCTGCAGTAAACGGCAAACCCTAGCCGTCTAGGAGCCCTTCAAGCCTCCAAGAGTAACAAATGCGATGTAGAAAAATAGAATCGCTAAGTGCTCAAGAGTTGGACTCTAATTCATGGAGCACTTGAGTGCCTTGATCTCTCTAGATGTAGATCTCACAAAGATGAACAAGAGAGAGACAAAGCCTAGGGTTCTTGAGAGAGATGATGAACAGGAAGTATTAGGTTCAAATTAGGTTGAAATCAGAGTGAGTAACCTTTTGACAGGTATTAGAGGATGCTTTAAATAGGGAATCCCGAAAACTAGCCGTTGCAACAGTGAATCACGCGTCATATGTTCAGACCTCGTCGGATGTTCCGACCGAAGTTCCGATGGACCCCTTACTAGATAGCATGAAAAACTGGCAGACTGGATTACCATCGGATGTTCCGACCGTCGTCGGATGTTCTGATGGCATAGGTTCTGTATAGGATGTATTTTGAATGGAAAACTCACACGAACTTCGAGATACCTATTTTGAGCACTTAGGAACCTTTAGAAGCTTCTCCATTGCATCCCTCTTCATAGTACGGCATCCCTAGGACTCAATAAATAAAGATTTACAAATAAATACTAGTCTTGATGCCTTCTTTCAATATATCCATTTTTGAGGGGTACACCATCTCATTTAAACATGTACCTCATGGATTTTAACCTGTATATAGGGATGAAACGGATCGGATACGGATCGGAAACCACTCATATTGTATTTGATCCATTTAGTTTGATCGGATACGGATTCGGATACGGATAGTACCGGATAAAAATACGGATACGAATAATATCGGATACAAATACGGATCGGACGCGGATACTCTCTCGGATAATGCGTGAAAACATATACTAAAGAAATAAGTATATCCAAATACATATAGTTATCTCTTTGTGACTCAACTTTATGGCCCATAGTCATGAAAATGATGGTGTGTAAGTATCATACCCGATAAAGCAAAAAAAAGTAAAATCACATGCATCTAGCTGTTATATGTGTTAGTCATTCATCCTATAGAAATATAATAGAGATAGTTTATAGATGGATTTAGCTAATCGGATAATATCCATCGGATATTATCCAAGAAAAGCTCGGATAATATCCATCGGATATTATTTGTATCCGTACCGTATCCGCCTTGTCGGATTCGGATATCCGTAAAATTATCCGGCTCAATATTTTCGAATATTATTATGCCTCGGTCGGTCGGACGGTCGAAAATTATCCATACCATTTTCATCCCTACCTGTATAACATCTGTGCACAATTCTCCAATAGAAGTATTAGCTCTATAATTGTTACTCATTAATCACCAAAATCACTTAGGGCCTAGATGCACTTTCAATCTTCCCCTTTTTGGTGTATTGATGACAACAATTATAACTCACAAAGACATTGATAAATAAGAATATAGTCGAAAGCTCCCCCTCAAACCATGGCAAGTATAACAACAGGAGCTCCCCCTATATCCTTGGCACAAATGAATCTAAATGCAATATGGCAGAATATATCACACAATACAAGAAATTTAAATAGCTAGCAAGTCACCATTACATCATCATCACAAGATAAATAAATAAGTCTTACAGCCACAGCGTACCATATAAACACAGAGTTTAAAGAAAATGAGAGCTTTTCTCCCCCTTTGGCATCAAGACGCGAAAAAGAAAAAGAAAACGGAAAGTGGACTACTCAATCCATTCTGGATCGCTGTTGCTGCTGCCACCCTGACCACCAGCACCATCACCACCACCACCACCTGTGACCTCATCATCATCGTCGTTGTTGTTGCCGCCATCGGAAGGAGGAAGCCCAAACAGTTCTCGAGTATAGGTGTCAATGGTTGAGAAGGAGGACTCGGAATCATCAGAAGAGAGATGCATACCAAGATGCTTCTTGATGTCTTGAATCTGCTTTCGGTTGTCGCGAAGACGCACAATGGATTCTTGAACCCGATCATTTGTCTTGCGGCACATGCAGAAGATAGATTTCAGCATTTTCTTGATAGAGCCTCCAGAAGATGATGGGCTATACCGAGCTGAAGACGGTCCCGCCGCAGAGGATGGACCCGCGCTGTCACGAGTAGCGGAACTCCTCCTAGGTGGAGTAGCAGAAGTCCCGCCAGGAGAAGCTAGTCCACGGGTGGTGACAAGATAAGGAGTATGCTTCACATCCAGTATAAACTTGAGACCAGTAACATGAATGATCATGCTCATCAGATAAGGAGCATAAGGACAGCTCCTCTTTGGATCACAAGCACTGATCTTAATCTCACACCAGATGAAATCCAGAATATCATAGGGACGTTCTCGCAGCCCAATTTTCAACAGAAGGTTGCGAGAGTAGGAGAGAACACGAGAAGCGTCACCTTTTTTGGGACAAAGAGTCTTGCGAAGGATGCGGTTGAGCACTTGATAGAATAGCTTCATGGTCTCAGTAGCTTCAGCCTTAGTTGGAATAGGCCCATCATACAAGAACTTCAGCTTAGGATTCTTTAGGGCATCCACATCATGGAGCTCCTCCATATTGCCTCTAGTGGGCAGCTTCAGATGCTGACCAACCTTTCTCTTCGAAAAGTTGTACCAAACTCCATCGCACATAAATCAGAAGAAGTCGCCAGCGGCACCCCCAACAAAGTACAATGAAGCATAGAACTGACAAATAACTTCATCGTTTCAATCATGCTGAAAGCTCAAGATGTCAGTCAACCCCATGGTGTCACAAGCAGAAATAACCTCATTGATGACTGGATTGTCTGACAATGCCATGCCTTCCCAATTAATGAATTGCATGGGAATGACTGGACTCTTCTTTTTCACAAAGGCAGCATCATAGAAATCTTGATGAAAGAAGTTCCAGAATATTTCATCAGTCCCTTCTTCCTTCTCATACCGTAGGGATCCTCAACCCTGGTGTGTTGAATCTCCTTGACATCCGTGACATAATAGTCGGGAACCTTCGGAGTAACATTGTGAGCAAAGGTCCTTGTTATCTTCTTGATCATCAACGGACCGATAGGATCACAGATATTTGCCCGCTTCCACTGAGCCAATCTCTCATGAAAGATTGTAGGATCCTCATTGGGCAAGGCTGAAGGTGGACCGACAGTCGAACTTGAGGTTCGTTGTCGCTTAGAAGAAGACATCTGCAAGATATATATGATGGAATCAAAAAATTAAAAGAGAATGCTCAAAATCCATCTGGGTCAGTGAGTACCCCGTCGAAACATCCGACGGTGTACAGCACTTGCCCTAAATGGGATTTTTCACATCTCACACCAAAACGGCAAATCCGAGGAATCCAAAGGAGGGGAATGATTCTATGAACAATATAGAAGCATGTTTCGCCTCGAACTCGAACTAAAACGGCACACATTGCACGTTCTAGAAGATTTCAAGATTTGGAGCTTTACCTTCAATGGAGGAGGAGGGAGACAACAAGGGAGGAGGTGGAGGCAGTGGACAGGCGCTCATATCGCAGGATCCGACACCGTACAGTCCGCCGCCGCCGGAAGATCCGCCGCGGCCGAAGCTCCCCGTGCCGTCGCCGCCCGAGAGGAGAGAGAAAGAGAGGTAAAAGCTCTAGGGTAAAACCGTGGGGTAAAAAGAACATGGACCCACGCGGTGAAAAGATAAATAGGAGGTAAATCTGGGCTGAGTCGGAACATCCGATGGACCCCCTGCTGGACAGCATCGGAAGTTCCGACGCCGGTCGGAACATCCGATGGACCCCTCGCTGGATCACATCGGAAGTTCCGGTCCCGAGCGAAACATCCGATCCCCCTCTTATTGGATTTGAAAGTTTTAAACTCCAGACCCCTTGAGAATAGATAAGATTGCTCCGGGAGGATAGAGGGGAGTTCTAAGAATTGAATTTACCCAAGAATGACCCGTAAGCATATCAATCAATCAAACCAAGGTCATTCATGAATAAATAGGATATAAATATCAGAAGAGCCAAATCAATTAATTTATTTTATATATAGATCTATATAACTATAGTAAAATAGATAACAGGATAAAGTAAAACCTTTTCAATCACCAAACAATGTGTGCAATAGGTCAAGCAATATTCCGAGAGTCAAGGATATTCAATTCACTTCGCAACTCATAGAATTTTCTCTCATCAAGGGGTTTGGTGAAAATATCAGCTAGTTGGTTTTCGGTTCTCACATGGGTAATAATGATATCACCTTTGGTTAAATGGTCTTTTAAGAAGTAGTGGCGAATATCGATATGTTTGGTTCGGGAGTGCTGAATAGGATTGTTGGCTATTTTTATGGCGCTCTCATTGTCACACAAAAATGGAATGTGGTTGAGGTTAAGGTCATAATCTTTCAGGGTTTGCCTCATCCAAAATAGTTGAGCACAACAATATCCCACGGCAATATATTCAGATTCGGCTGTGGATAGGGCTACGCAATGTTGTTTCTTGGACGCCCGTGAAACGAGCGACCTTCCAAGGAATTGACAAGTACCGGAGGTACTCTTCCTATCCACTTTACAACCGGCATAATCCGCATCCGAATAGCTGATTAGGTCAAAATTTGACCCTTTAGGATACCAAAGGCCATAGTTGGGAGTGTGTATCAAATATCTCAATATTCTCTTGGCTGCCACTAAGTGACAATCCTTGGGTGCAGCTTAAAATCTTACACACATACACACACTAAGCATAATATTAGGCCTAGATGCACAAAGAAAAAGCAGAGAGCCAATGATAGAACGATATACCTTTTGATCGACGTCATTACCATTTACATTTAAATCAAGGTGACCATTTGTTGGCATAGGAGTCTTGATTGGCTTGGCGTCGCTCATCTCAAACTTCTTAAACATATCTTTCACGTATTTTGATTGGCTAATGAAAGTCCCTTCCTTCATTTGTTTCATTTGTAGTCCAAGGAAGAACTTCAACTCTCCCATCATAGACATCTCAAATCGTTTAGTCATTAAGCGACTAAACTCCTCGCAAAAACACTCATCAATAGATCCATATATAATATCATCAACATAAACTTGACATACAAAGATATCACCATCTACTAACTTAGTAAAGAGTGTAGAATCAGATTTACCTATTTTAAAACCTTTTTCTCACCAAAAAATCCTTCAGACACTCATACCATGCACGAGGTGCTTGTTTTAAACCATAGAGCACATTGTTGAGTTTGTAGACATGATTTGGATACTTTGTATTTTCAAAACCCGATGGTTGCTCAACGTAGACAAGCTCGGAAAGGGGACCGTTAAGAAAAGCGCTCTTGACATCCATTTACCATAATTTAAAGCCATGGTGAGTAGTAAAAGCAATTAAAATTCTAATAGCATCTACTCTTGCTACAGGAGCGTAAGTCTCACCACAATTCAAACCTTCGATTTGCGTGAAGCCTTGTGCAACCAACCGTGCTTTGTTTCTTGTCACTATACCATGTTCGTCTTGTTTGTTGTGGAAGACTCATTTTATACCGATGATATTTTACATAGGTCTTTCCACCAATAATAGGTAGATTATTATTCCTAGTGAAGTTGTTTAACTCCTCTTGCATGACAATAATCCAATCAGGATCCTTAATAGCTTGATCTATATTTAGTGGCTCAAGAGAGGAGACAAACGAGTAAAATGCACAAAAGTTTGAAAGACGAGATCTAGTGGTTACTCCCTTGTTTATATCTCCAATGATGCTTTCAACGGGATGATCTCGTTGAACACTTTGACGAACTCTTAGATGTGCATTTGGTGGGTTAGGATCTTCATCATCACATTCACTTGACTTGTCACTCTCATCTTCTTGAATGATTGTTGGAGATTCGACTTGAATTGATGAAGGAGATAAATCATCATCTTCAACACCTTCTTGTGGTTTGACGTCACCGATAGCCATTTTCTTGATAGCTTCACTTGGTGGTTCTTCTTCATCTAGCACATGTTGATCAACTTGCTCCACTTGAGAGCCGTTAGTCTCATCAAATGTTACTTCACGCGAGTTTCAACCACACCGGAGGTATTGTTGAAAACTGGTACGCATAGGCATTTGATCCATACCCAAGCAAGAAGTCTTCATCAACTTTAGGAGCAAACTTAGAGCTTCTAGATTTCTTATTCAGAATATAACACTTACTGCCAAAGACTCTAAAATAAGAAATATTTGACTTGTTACCGATAAGGAGCTCATACGAAGTTTTCTTCAGTAACTTGTGTAGATAGAGTCGGTTGATGGCATGACAGACGGTGTTCACAGCTTCCATCCAATAATGTCTGAAACCTTGTATTCATTCAGCATGGTTCTCGCCATCTCGATGAGGGTACGATTCTTCCTCTCGACCACCCCGTTTTGTTGAGGGGAGTAGGGAGCCGAGAATTCATGCTTCAACATCGGTGTTTTTGAATTCCTTCCCATTATCACTTCGAATTTTCTTGATCTTCACTTCATATTCATTTTAAGATATTCTCATAAACTTTTTCAATATTCCTTTTACTTCTGTCTTATCATGTAAAAAGAATACCCACGTGAAGCGCGAAAAGTCATCAACAATAACAAGACCGTATTTGTTACCTCCCATACTTATGTATGCAATCGGTCCAAAGAGGTCCATATGTAATAGTTGTAGAGGTCTTGTCGTGGTCATCATATTTTTCGAAGGATGGGGTGCTCCAACTTGTTTTCCCGCTTGACATGCGCTACAAGGCCTGTCTTTCACTTCACATTTGTTAGTCCGATGTTGTGATTATCTTTCGAGAGTTTGTGAAGGTTTCTCATACCAACATGGGCTAGTCGGCGATGTCAAAACCAATCCATGCTAGATTTAGCCAGTAGGCATATTCCAGGGCTAGGTCTATCCGTGGTGAAGTCCACAAGATAAAGCTTTCCCTTTCGATGACCCTTAAAGGCTATTAAACCATCACTCCTTCGAACGACATTCACGCCATCACAAGAAAAGATAAAATTATAACCGGTAGCACAGAATTGTTGTAGCGATAATAGATTGTATTTCAATGAATCGACAAGTAAGACATTTGTAAGAAAAAGATTTTCAGAAATTGCAGTCTTACCAAGACCTAGTACATCACCTTTACTATCATCTCCAAAAGTAATGCTCTCACTTGGTTGATTGTAGCATTTAATTTGGAAGAACATTCTCTTCTCTCCGATCATATGATGAGTACAACCACTGTCGAGTACCCAACTAGGGCCACCGAAGAGATATTCTTACAAAGTTCAAGCTTTGGTCTTAGGTACCCAAATTTGATTGGGTCCTTTGAGGATAGTCACAAGAGCCTTCAGGACCCAAATGGATCTCACCAAAGGTGCATTAGTACGGTTCGGTCCAACATGATAAGCAAGCACTCTACCAAAATTATTCCTTTTAAGAATGTAAGAGGTATTAAAAGTAGAGTGAGAAATGTCAGCCTTTGAGCTTTGCTCTCTCACAAAATGGATTGGCTTAGTGACCGGTGTCACCACAACATGCGCCTTCTTGCCCTTCGATGGAACATAGCCAAGTCCGGTCTCCTTGAAGTTTCCTCTTCTCTTGTCTAGTATCTCATCAAGTCCCTTACTCAACTTGTAAGATCTTTGAATACCATCTTCAAGTAGACCCTTTAATTTCTCATTGTCACTAGCAAGATTTTGCAAAGTTACGAAATTTGTTGCACACGCATTCACATCCACATTGTAGCACCTTGCACAACCATTGCTCGTGTAAGGAGGTGAGTCACAAGTTGCATTTAAAAGAGTAGATGTGCTCTTCAAAAGATCATCAAACTTCAATCTAAGAGTCTTATGTGCATCCTTTGCACAAATGAGTTCTTCCTTGAGTGAAGAGTTGTTGATTTCAAGAGAGCTTGTTTTTTATTTGACCTCCGAAAGTTCTTTGGTCATCTCCTCAACCCGCTTCTTTTCAAATGCTAGTTCCTTCTCAAGTTGGAGGTTTCTCTCCTTTTTAAGGATGAGCAAGTCTTCTCCTTTCTCAAGAAGCCTCTTGTTGCTTAATCCTCTCCATGAGCTCGGTTAGCTTACCCATATCAAATTTTCTTATCATCTTAACCAAACTAGCATGGCTCATATCATTCTCATCATCACTAGAGTTGTTAGTATAAGAATTGACTAGAGATTTAGAATGTTTTGATGATACCTTGGAGCCCTTGGCCATGAAGCACATTGTAGGTTCATCATCGTCATCCGTCAATTCACCAAATAGGGATGAGGTCGTTTTTGGAATAGCCATCCCAATGCAAGCAACACTTGTAACTCTTTGGAATAGCCATCCCAATTCGTCAGACTCAGAGTCGGATTCGGAGTTGGATTCAGAATCCCACTCCTCACCAATGTGAGTTTCACCTCTTGAACTCTTTTTGTATCTCTTGCTCTTTTCTTTGTCCTTTTTGTAACTCTTTTCTTTTTTCCTTTCTTCCTTGTCCTTATCTTTCTTGTGTGGGCACTCGGCAATGAAGTGTCCGGTTTCACCACATTCATAGCATTTTCTTCTTGAACTTCTTGAAGATTTTGATTTGCCGGAGTCCTTCTTGCCTTTACTATTGTAGCCATTCTTCTTGAGAAATTTATTGAATCTTCTCACAAAAAACGATATTTCTTCCATGTTCATTTACCCATCTTCATCATCACTGTTTGAGCTATCATCCTTTGCCTTTGACATTTTACTCGCCTTCAAAGCTATGCTCTTCTTCTTTGTAGATTGAGCCATCTCTTTAATGTTTGAAACTTCTTGGTCCATTAGCTCATCAGTAAGAATTGTTCTAAGCACTTCATGCGGTGTGATTAAATGATAGTTGTTTCTGTCTCGAATCATTTGCACTAAATGTCGATTGGTTGGAGTGATAGCCCGGAGTAGAATCTTGACCACCTCATGATCAGTGAGAGACTTGCAACCAAGCCCTTTTGCCTCATTAACCAACACCATGAGTCGATCAAACATTGTCTTGTAGTCTTCTCCTTCTTCTAGAATGAATCTTCCTAGCTTGCCATTGATAAGCTCGATCTTGGTTTCCCTCACACTTGATGTGCCTTCGTGAACAATCTTGAGGGTATCCCAAATTGTTTTAACTTCTTCAAGTCCGTCAACCCGATTGAACTCACTTGGGCTCAAAGCACCAAATAATGCATTGACGGCTTGATAGTTGCGGAAGGAGTCTCTTTCCTCATCGGCAGTGAGGTTCTCCGGTTCCTTGGGCTTGAAATCTGTTTCTACAATTCTCCAAATAGAAGGATGAATAGACATTAGATACATCTTCATCTTATACCTCCATTGCGGGTAGTATGTGCCATCAAAGTGTGGCGCACGCCTACTGGGAACAGAGACATGAGATGAAGATGTTGCATCATGATAAACATAAAGAATAGCAGTCTTTTTGTTGCCTTTACTTGAAGTCTCGATCTCGATATCGTCTTTGTTTTTCGGCATAATTCTCCAAGCTGTTAAGCTCAAAACAGGAGGTTAGACTGTGATACCAATTGAAAGGATCGCTATGCCGCCTAGAGGGGGGGGTGAAAAGGCGAATAAAACGAAATTGCGAAATTAATAAAACCAAACAGTAACTAGTCGGTCGGATGTTCCGATCTGGTCCAGTAACCCCTACGTCGGATGTTCTGATCTGGGTCGGATGTTCCAACGGCGTCGGATGTTCGCGTCGGATGTTCCGATCCCGGGTATTCTGAATTTGTCGTAAACCTGCAGTAAACGGCGACACCTAGCCGTCTAGGAGCCCTTCAAGCCTCCAAGAGTAACAAATGCGATGAAGAAAAATAGAATCGCTAAGTGCTCAAGAGTTGGACTCTAATTCGTGGAGCACTTGGGTGCCTTGATATCTCTAGATCTAGATCTCACAAAGATGAACAAGAGAGACAAAGGCTAGGGTTCTTGAGAGAGATGATGAATAGGAAGTATTAGGTTTGTTCAGACCCATGTGGTGGGTTCCCTTCTGCTGTGATGAATATATGTGACTGGTTTGATTTTGATGTGATTTCGAAGTGCTTTGAGTTGCATTTGGTGAAACGGGCACGAGTTGAGTGCCTGGCGGACGGTGTCCGATGCCGACCGGACACGTCGAGTTGTGACGGGTTTTCGCGTTGTTGAGCGTGACCGGACGTTGTCCGATGGGGTCATGTCATGTTGACACGTGTGCATCGTTGTATGCTTGTGTTGATGTTGAGCTTGGTTTTGGATGATCTTATGTTGTGCTAACCTTGCGGGAAAGGTGAGGTGTATGGTTTTGATATGTGTTCATCTCTGTGATGCAGGTACCGATGGGTACGTGGCTGACGCTTCGCGGGGACAGCTGGAGACTGGTGTGTCTGGGGGCGTGCAGGCGACCGGATTCGGTGACCTGGCGGTCACATGAGGTGTTGTACTCGGGAAGCTTCACCTATGTGATGGAGGTATCGGCGGGTACGTGGCTGACGTGTCGCGGGGACAGCTGGAGGCTGGTGCGTCGGGATGTGTGCAGGCGACCGGGTTCGATGACCTGGCGGTTACATGAGGTGGTGTACTCGAGAAGCTTCGTCATGGCAAGGAATCCGAGGCAGCTGGAGGCTGTGGCGTCGGTAACCATGGTGGCGAAGCTGTTTTGTCCGGTGGGCCCAGGCATGGGCTGACGACCGAGGAAGTTGCGTGGAAGGTTCTGGGTTATCCCGTTGTAAAACCCTGGTTAGCTTCTGGGTTAGCCGGTATCAAAACCCTGGTCAGGTTCTAGGTTAGCCTGTGGAAAACCCTGGTTCGGTTCTGGGTTAGCCGATGTGGTTAAAACCCTGGAGGTTACGTGTTAGCCTCTGCGAAAAAAACCGGTCTTGGGCCTGCGTGGCAGTGAGGATATTAGGAATCTTGGAATATTAGGAGAATATCTTTAGGGCGTAAATTTATATAAGGAGAGGGGGTGGAGGCTTGGATAAGTGACTCCACCACCATATAGCCCTAGGTGAGAGATGTGAGGTGTGGGGAGAGGAGGGGCTCTCCCCATGGTGTGAAAGGTGGACAAAAATACTAAATATTTATCCAGAAAATATTTCTCCCAAAAATATTTTGTGCCTTGTGTTCATCCGGTTCTAGATGAGAGAGAAAAAGTAATAAGAAAAGGGAGGAAGTGGCCGGCGGCTAGGGTTTCCTCTCCAGCCGCCACTCCATGAATGGCATCGTGAGAGAGAGCATTAGGGAGCCGGCCATGGCTTAGAGTGACAGAGAGGATGCGGGAGAGAGAGTGGCTGTGAGGAAACTAGATCCAGGAGAGAGTCCGTGAGTGAGAGAGATTGAGAGGAAGTGAGGCACTTCTGTTGTTCGTAGTGCAAGATGGAGATGTGAGAGAGCAGAGGAGAGACCAAGGCGCTCCTGTCTTGTTCGTGTTGATCCTTCTCCAAGCCGAATCCTAGAGACACCAGAGAGAGAGGCACTAAGATTCACCACTGCCGTTGCATGCTCCTGTTCCAGTGAGCAGCGCCATGAGAGAGAGTTTGAGGGGAGACACCGAGATCTGAGAGAGAGACCCAACCTTGTTCCCTCTGCCTCCACACACCGGCTCAGAGAAAGAGGAGTCAGTTAGAGAGAGGAGGCCGGCTTCCCTTCACAGCCGCCGGCCATGACCTCCATGAGAGAGAGAGAGGATAGTGAGAGAGGGGGAGGCCGGTGCTTGGGTGTAGAGAGAGGAGGCCGCCCTGTTTTTTTTTTTCCTTTGTTCACCATGCGCAAGTGCCAGAAAGAGAGAGGAACTCAGATCTGAGTTTGATGAGGAGAGGGAGGCCGTGAGAGTGTGGAGAGAGAGAGATGGAGGAGGACCGTTTGGGCATGGCCTTGGGCGGCGCCGGCCCTAGGAGTGCAGTGGCGCCGGCCTCTGGATGGCAGCTCTGTGGGCAGCGCCCCGGCGGCGACACGGCCGCTGGCCATGGCAGCACTGTGCGTTAGTGTACCCCGTATGTTTGTTGAATTGCTTACAAAGCCGGGGAGAGTGCACCAAGCTTAGATGAAGGTATACTAAGTTTTCATTGTTTCGGAGAGAAGGGATTCGGGGTGATATTAATTTGAGAAAAATTGTTGGGCTTCTATTCACCCCCCTCTAGTCGCCGATTCCGGTCCTTCAAGGTTTAAATCAGGTTGAAATCAGAGTGAGTAACCTTTTGACAGGTATTACAGAAGACTTTAAATAGGGAATCCCGAAAACTAGCCGTTGCAGCAGTTAATCACGCGTTAGATGTTCAGACCCCGTCGGATGTTCCGACCGAAGTTCCGATAGACCCCTTACTGGTTGGCATGAAAAACTGGCAGACTGGATTACCATCGGATGTTCCGACCCTCGTCGGATGTTCTGATGGCATAGATTCTGTATAGGGTATATTTTGAGTGGAAAACTCGCACGAACTTCGGGATACCTATTTTGAGCATTTAGAAACCTTTATAAGCTTCTCCATTGCATCCCTCTTCATAGTACCGCATCCATAGGACTCAACAAATAAAGATTTACAAATAAATACTAGTCTTAATGTCTTCTTGCAATATATCCATTTTTTAGGGGTACACCATCTCATTTAAACATGTACCTTATGGATTTTAACCTGTATAACATCTGTGCACAATTCTCCAATAGAAGTATTAGCTCTATAATTGTTACTCATTAATCACCAAAATCACTTTGGGCCTAGATGCACTTTCACATAGGCCATCTATGTCGGCGGCATAATCTATGCCGACCACATAGACCCCATAGACGTCGCGCACCCGCCGCATTCTGGCCCGCCCTCGACTCGATCCGAAGCATTGCTTTGTGATAACTTAGGATTTAGAACATGCCCAACACAAAACAAGTCAATCCACGAGGTTTTTCCGGCCTTCTGTACACTTTAGGCATAAGTTCCTTCCTAACCCGAACATGCCCGTTACGATACTGATACAAACTCAGCGTTACGAAGGACTGTGTGTCAAAAGTGCAACACAGGATGTAACAACCATATGGAATGACTTGTTATGGATTGTGCATGCCCTAAAACCTTTGGTTGCACATAACAATGTCTCGGATCGAGCGGAGGGAGGGTCGGAATGGGGTTGGTGCCTTAAGAGGAATGGGTCTATGTGGTCGGCCTATATTCAGGCCGCCGACACAGACTACGTAACCGGTACATTCCTGACAGTGGCCCACATGTCAGTTGCAGAAATTATTGTCGGCGGTTGCCAAAAGGCCGCCTGAATAGAGTATCTGTGTCGGTGGTTTTTATATTAGCTGACCACATAGCTCCTGGCTGCCCTACCCGTGAGTTCTCCCTTGTTGGCCTCACATGGCAGAGACACCCACTTTTGTACTAAACTTTACTGCAACTGTTCGAGATGTTAACTTACCATCAATGCGAGAGACAATGTGCTCGGCTTTCATAGGGCCGACGACATAGATGTATTTGGCGGGATCAGAAATTCAAATTTGCGGATGCGTGGTGTATTGATTGCGACTATTGCCGACGGTTATGTCTAGGCCGATGACATAGCCAGCCGTGATGTTCTTTTGTGGGCGGGTTTATCTTTGATCGCCGACATTAGTATGTCGTCGGGATTTTGGCCGCCGACACTAAGTTTCCGGCTGTCGACACTGACGTTTCCTGTAGTGATATTATATATAGTACAAGTAGCCCAAGCTCCCCCTGACTATAAGCTAGCCAAGCTCACAACCCCGAGCTCTCCCCTGAGAGCCTCAAACCTAGCCTTGTCCAATGGCTTGGTGAAGATATCAGCCAATTGACGGTCGGTCTCAACAAACTGAAAGACTATGTCACCCTTCTCCACATGGTCTCTAAAAAAGTGATATCTCAGGTCAATGTGCTTTGTCCTAGAGTGCTGCATTGGGTTTTTGGCAATGTTGATGGCAGATGTGTTGTCACAGAGAAGTGGCACCCTTGCTTGAACTAACCCAAAGTCCTTCAAGGTAGAGCAGAGCCAAACAACCTGACTGTAACATGTAGCAGCGACAACATGCTCAGCCGCAGCAGTGGACTGCGCAACACTCAACTGCTTCCTAGAGGACCAAGAGACAAGAGAAGTGCCAAGAAATTGGCAGGTGCCAGAAATGCTCTTCCTATCTATCCTACAGCCAGCAAAGTCTGCATCTGAGAAGACTCTGAGAGATAGACAAGAGGCAGCAGAGAACTAGAGGCCAAAGTCTGCAGTCACTCAGAGATAGCGAAAGATCCGCTTCACCGCCTGAAGGTGAGACACTCTAGGTGAGGTATGAAAGCGGGCACAAAGACACACAGCGAACTGGATGTCCGATCGGGAAGAGGTGAGATAAAGCAGGGAGCCTATTATGCTATGATACTCCTTCTGGTCGACTGGCTCACCATTCTCATTGAGCCCTAAGGCAATAGTAGTTGCCATCGGAGTAGAGACCGGCTTGCTATCTGACATGGAAAACCTACTAAGCAGGTCTTTTGTGTACTTACTCTGTTGAAGGAAGGTCCCCTCTGGTGATTGTTTGAACTGAAAGCCGAGAAAGTAGTTGAGCTCCCCCATCATGCTCATCTCAAATTCTGAGCTCATCACCTTTGCGAACTTAGAAACAAGAGTAGAGGAGGAACCACCAAAGATAATGTCATCGACATACATTTGCATCAGAAGAAAATCAGAGCCAACCCTATGGGTAAACAATGTCTAGTCTGCCTTACCCATTAGGAACCCATTGCTCACCAGGTAGGTTTTAAGCCTCTCATACCAGGCCCTAAGTTCTTACTTTAGCCCATATAGAGCCTTATCAAGCTTATATATATGATTAGAATATTTTGAATTCTCAAACCCAGGAGGTTGCTTCACATACACTTCCTCCTTAATATAGCCATTCAGGAAAGCACTACGAACATCCATTTGATATAGTTTGAACCCATTGGATGCCATAAATGCCGCTAAAATCCTGATGGAATCATGTCTAGCCACAGGAGCGTATGTCTCATCGAAGTCTATCCCATCGATCTGAGTGTAACCTTGAGCAACTAATCTAGCCTTGTTTCTAACCACTACCCCATCCTCACTTTGCTTGTTCTTGAACACCCATTTAGTACCTATTACATTATGTCCTTTAGGACGCTCAACAAACTGCCACAGTTTGGTCCTCTCAAAATTCTCTAACTCTTCGTGCATCGCATTCACCCAATCAGGATTAGAAAGTGCATGAGTGACATCCTTCGGTTCAAAGGAAGCAACGAAAGCAGCAGATAAGTAAAGGTGAGAAAGCCCAGACTTTGATCGAGTTAGCATCCTCTCGGTCAAACCACCGATCATCTGTGCAGGGGGATGGTCTTTCTGGATGTGACGAGGAGCCCTACAAATGGCCTCTACCTCAGGAGCAGGAGATGTAGGATTTCAGCCACTGGGCGAATCAGATTCTATAGGTGAGAACCTAGAAACTCAAGGTGAGAGCTTAGTAGAATCAGAAGGTAAGGGATGAGACCGAGAAACAGCACTGGAAACTGGAGGCGCCACCGGTGGAGCTAAGTCATGATCGGGTTCTGAAGAATCGTCATCTTCAATGACCTTCTCCTCAATAAAGATTGGCTCAAAAGATAAGTCTGAACCTGAGATATCTGGCCTTACCCTCTGCATATCCTCACCAAAGGTCACCTCGCAAGTCTCAACAACTCTCCGCCCCTCACTATCCCTGACGCGGCAATTAACCGCAGAAGTTGTATACCCAAGAAAAATACCATCTGAAGATCGAAATTAAAATTTATCAAAATTTCCAGACTTCAGAATAAAGCACTTGCATCCTAACACCCTGAAATGTGAAACACTTAGCTTACGCCTATATCGAAGTTCATAAGATGTGCGATGCAACTTGGACCACAGAAAACACCCTGTTTGAAACATAACAAGCTGTAAAAACAGCCTCAGCCCAGGAATACCTAGGAGTAGAATATTCGTCAAGCATAGTCCTAGCCATCTCTACCAAAGTGCGATTCTTTCTCTCCACAACGCTATTTTGTTGTGCGACATTCCTGAGAAGAGAATTGATGCTCAACATCAGAATCAGAACAGAAGTTTTCAAATTGTGCATTCTTGAACTCAGTGCCATTGTGTAAACGGATTGCACGAAGCGCTCCTGGGAACTCAACGGAAAGCTTACGAATTAAGGAACGAAAGTGGCCAAATGTTTCGTCCTTTTTCATCATGAAATAGATCCAAGAGTATCGAGAATAGTCATCGACAACAACGAGCACATACCACTTGCCACCCACAAACTGCACACGGGAGGGACCAACAGTGTCCATGTGAAGCAATTGTGCAGGTGCTTCAGTCATCACTAGGGTGACTGGTGGGTGAGCAGCGTGAACAATCTTCCCATGCAGGCAAGGAGAACAAACTATGTCATTAACCATTTTTAGTTTGGGCAAACCACGAATCATATCCTGGCTGCTAACTCTGGTCAAGTGATTAAAACCAATGTGACCCAGTCTCCTATGCCAGAAGGAGGTGTCACGGGACTCTGAAGCAATCAAGCAATAAGAAGTGCCAACTGTATATTGGAAATTAACACGAAAAACTCTCCCAAATCTGTTAATCCCGCAAACAAAACTCCTCGAAGAATCAAGGATGCAACTTTTATTCTGCTTAAAATGAACCTCAAAACCCTCATCAGTCAACTGAGAAATCGAAAGCAAATTATAGCGAAGCTTGCTGACAAAGGCCACATTCTTAAGTACAACATGGTCACTAATATGAATAGAGCCTCGAGTGAGCACACGATCTGACGAAGCATCCCCAAAGGTGATTTTCTCATCCTGGGGCTCACGGACTAAGGAGGAGAACCACTGAGAGTTTTCGGTCATGTGGCGACAACACCCGGAATCGATGATCCATATGTCCCCCTTCCTAGCCCGACGCGCCTGAGTCAACGAATGAAGAAACGTGGCTCAGCATTGGGAAATACAAGTGCTTCTTTTGGCACCCAAAACTGAGTCACACGACCATACTGAACAGACTCTACTCGGACTAGACCATCCCTTCTAGTAGGGAAACGTCTTGACGCTGGATTAGGAGCAACCTACCATTGAGCTGAGGCGGGTGCATCCTATCCGCGCTTCCTGCCCTTCTTGTCATTCCTCCACCATGGAGTTGGCACCATACGTCACGAACGCTCACCTCTGTAACTTACAGGAGGTACGTCCTAAGGACGACGCTGCTCACGCCCCAGGCCGACAACAGGATGAACAACAGAAGGCTGTGCTCCAAGTCCTGGTCGTCTAACCACTAGTCTAGCCTGAGGAGCAACGAACCTAGTGTCGGGGATAAAATCACTGCCCATTGCCATGGTCCACTCCCTGACGGCCCAATCGAACAGCCTACCAGGGCCTAGCTCCTTGGAAGGTTCTATCTGACCCATGTGCATCTTGCCGAACAGCTTCCTGGCTGGCGAGATGCGTAATGGCCAAGGAATCGTGTTTGAGTCCGTCTCGAACAAGAGTTCTGCACGGCTACGTGAAGACCCGGACGTTGGTTTCCCGGATTGGAGCAGACGTCGTGATCCCCAAGACTAGGAGTATGCCTTATCTGCCTCGGGATATATTTGGCCTGTATGAGTTCGTTACGATCTCGTAGTTAGCTCGGCCTGATATTCCCTCGGTAGGTCGGTTTGCTCCGCACTATATAAACAGGGCCCCTACGGCGTGTAGAGAGGGAGACTCTTAGCATTGTCGCATATTGTTTCCTGTACACCCATAATCTCGCCGAGACTTGTTCGTCTCGTCGAGCCACCTCTTGTAATCATCTCGATATATAAGAAAGGCTGGACGTAGGGCTTTTATCTCTCTCGAGAGGCCTGAACCAGGATAAAAACCTCTGTCTCCTGTTCGTTGCTGTTCGTGGTTGTTCGGCGTGTCACCTATCTCACTTCTAAAGAACCTTAGCGACTTGGGATCGTTATCTCAACGGTCGACAGTTGGCGCCGACCGTGGGGAGATCGCAGATCGAGCATGTCGAACTCTATCAGCGACCAGGAGATTATTCCTGAGGGATACGACTCAGAAGGACAGGACGCCTCATTCCCTGTCAGTTCAGATCGATCTGTTCGGTCTCGAACACTTTCCGTATCCGAGGCAGAAGTCTCTGCCTATATGGCAGAGATAGCCTTAGATCGTACTCCCGTCATTGGCGATGACTACGGGCGATAATCTTTACGACGGTTTAGATCCGCGGACTCCAAGGCTATGTCGGTAGATTCCACTGTGGCGACACTACGTGATGACACCGTGAAACATACCTTCTCATGGCCCCCGCAAAGATCAACATGCGCCGGCGCAGAACCTCCGGAGATCTCGCGACGGATGCGGCGGCTGGCGAGATCGGGCAGATTAATTCTGCTCGATCCGTCCACGTCCACGTCCAACAGAGAGAGATGTCCTTGCAAGAAGAAAATTTCCATGGCCATGCCCAGAATTCACGGGCCATGGCGCAATAGCTTTAGCTTGAATCGGGGTAGACACAACACCTTTAGTGGGGCACGAGCTGGCATAGTGCCCCATCTGCTGGTAGTCATATCATTTAATGCTTGATAGAGGAAACAGACACTTGAGCACGGACTGCTAGAACTAACGGAGGAGCAGGGCGGGGCGACACCCACTAAGCACGCAGACGTGGAGGAATAGCAGGTCCACGGCCCCAGGGATGCCTCTTCCTCTTTCTTGCTGCAAGGCACAGGCTACGGTTCTCTTCCTGCTTAACCGCACTAGCAAACAACTGCTTGAAGGAAGTGAACTCGGTGGAGTCGATCAACGCATGGATTTTAGGATCCATGCCCTTCTTGGAAAAGTAAATCTTATCAACATCACTTTTAACATCCCACGGTACATATCGGGCTACGAGGGTGAACTGAGTAAGGTACTCATGCAAGGTCATGCTATCTTGCACTAGATCATGAAACTCACGTCTCTTAGCTTCTTTCATACTTTCAACAACATAATTCTTCTCAAACGCTTCCACAAACTCAGCCCAATCAATAGACTCAGGAGACTCGTGGGCCTCACAATAAGTGTCCCACCAGGCAGATGCGGCCCCAGTGAGCTGGTGCACCGCCAGCGGGACACTTTCCACATCAACACACTGAAACATAATCAAACACTTCTCTATCCCTTTTAGCCAGTCAGCTGCTCCCAAAGCATCAACAGACCCACCAAACTTAGGAGGATTTGCTCGGAGGAAATCATTAATACGGGAGCGTGCAGGAGGTGGAGCTGACGGAGAAGCTGGCATGGGTGCAGGAACAGGAGCCATGGCTCTCTCTAACCAGATCTCGGATCATTTGGAACTACATTTCCATAGACTCTTTCAGAGTGGGGTTTACAAGAGGTGGAGGAGGAAGGTGGGGATCGGATTCGGCTTGATTTTCTGGTGGATTTTTAGGGAATATTATTTGTGGCGCTGGAGGGGGAAAACGGTAAGGAGCACTCGGAGGCCCTCCAACGGAAACTTCATCACCGAATGGGGAGGATTAGGAACTGACTGAGCATGCCTTCTAGACTGACGAGGCATACTAACTCTACTCGGGTACCACCACGGCGTCGGCCCCAGCTGACTTCCCACTACCCAGCTTGGCACGAAATCACCATCAGCTCGACAAGAGGACGAGAGGGGCATTAAGAGGGGATCCTTTTTACCAACAAAATCATGAGTTTGGAAAATATGCAAATTTGGCACGGTGCGACACACATAACATAACATAATAGTTTCAGGGTACAATAGAAGGGAGCGATACCACAACTGCCGTTACGTCAGCCCAAATACACGTGCTAGCTACGATACGAGGTACACGAACATGCACCGATACAACTAGTAGGAGCGGGTCCACAGGACCCAACAGACGAAGACTAGCCACACCGGGAAGGAAACAATATAGATCCAGCGCAGAAAGTGATTTATCTCAGCGAGGAACAGCTGGAGCTCGCTAGGCTCTGGCCGACGGCGAGGTCTTAAGGAGCGGCTCCCGGGCTTCTTCCCCATCGCTGGCAAAGAAGCAGCGCGGCGACCTTGAGGTGGAGTATAGCTGGCGATGGTGTGGCGAACATCGGTGGGACGGCCCCTCAAATAGGCGGCTAGGGATTTTAGAAACGACACGGTGGCAAGGCAATGGGAAAAGAAGGGGACCAGCTTGCGCGCGGGGATGACACATGGTGGAGAGGTGAAACGAAAGAATATACAGGGTGCAACACTACGAGACTACAGTTGCTCGTAGTTGGACTCGAAGACCACCTCCTCAGGTCCTTCTTCTTCGTCCTGAGAGGGTTGCCAACTGGGCGGCGGTGACAGAACAAGTTGGGGGTTAGCTTCAAACTCGAGAAGGGTGGGAGGCGGAGCCCTCACTCCAGATAGACCTAGGTCCAACTGAAGATCCTCAGGAGTGAGATCAATGGTGCACAAGGCTAGGTCAGCAAGATCCTTGGGCTCGGGCACGGTGCTGGTGCCGACGCTTTTCTTCTTCGGGCAGGAGGCAGTAGCAGATGGAGTGGGACTCCCGGAGGAGGAAGCGACATTCCCACGGAGGCGCTGGTTCTCATGAACCAACTAGCGGATTCTCTTGTGGAGATGGGCCTTCTCCACCAAGTGGTGTGAGTCGTGCTTTTTAAGATCGCGACTCTCCTTCTTGGCTTGCTCCAGCTGGCGAATGGCATCATAGGCGGCGTTCAGCTCCAACAGGGCGATGGTGTAGGCTTCGTCCAAGGATTGGATGAGTTCGGTGAGGTGGTAGATCATCGGGTCACTCTCTCCCTCGGCGGTATGAGCATGGCTGAACAGCTCGTGCAGCAGCCGAGAGGGAAAGTAGCGATGCGGAGAGTGATGCAGCACCCGCGTGAACAGGCTGCGAAGTTGGTGTAGAGCAAGTTGAGACAATTCTTGGATGGCGTCGGTGCATTTGACGCGGGTAGCGGAGTAGCGGAAGGGTCCACGGGTAGGTGGTGGACCCGCTATGTTTTTAAAAATTTTATGCACAAATTTTATTTGATGCAATGCCATACATGATTTTTTTCATAAAAATGAGGATGTTACATGCTGTATATGTTTTGCTGCTAGCTAGTGGTTTGACTGGGCCCTTCTGCCAAGATAATTGCAAGCCTCCCTTCAAGGTAAAATTGATTGGTTGTATGGTACATGACACGAAGAAAGAAAAAATGATTGGTTGTACCTTCTTGTAATTAATCGAGGACTACTAATAGAAGTGTTTAGAGCTGGTCAAGGACTACTTGTAGTACTGCCTCTTTGGAGTGGTAGCACAAACCTTTTATGGTCTGGCTTGCTTTGCATGCCTTTTCCTGCAATTTACAAAGCATTTCTTTGTAAATAACAGTGCACTAACCATGGTTTAATTCAATGCAAATCATACATTTTCTTTGTTCCATTTAGATGACATTTAGAGGATGTTTATCTATGTCCTAGTTCCCCACATCCCTTACATTTAACTTGCCACACTCCCATGCTCTGAAACTTGTTCTTCTCCAAGCACCTAACCATCCTAGTCTTTTTCTGTTGGTCGGTCTTTTGGCCAATGGAGGTAGCACTTCGAATGCGAGATCAACTTGTGGCAAATAACCTAAGCCTCTCTTTTGTATTAAACCTCATCTACTTCCCCGACTTGCAGAGTACAATTGTAGTCATCCTTGTTTTTCTCACTCTAATTAAAAAATTTCAAAAACCGAACAGTTCGCCTACGACTCGCCTCTCGAGGACGACGACACAATGAGGACTACGAGGAGGACTTTGAGGATTTTGCCGAGGAATAGGGGTGGGCGTCCTATCGCCATCGCGTCTGTGGAATAAAGTCGTAGTTATGCTAGTCCCTTGTATCATGTGTTGTTCTACTCTGTATCTTGCCCCGCGCCATAATCCATGTAATGCACTGTGCTTTTTATTGGGATGTGTAAGTCCCTATGTAATATTATTTTGAAGACAATGTATCAATCTATTTACCTATGTGTACTAGCACTGATTCTTGGGACTAGTATGGAATACACAAAGTTACTTGGTCTTTTAGACCAGGTGCTGACACATTATTCTCTATAGCCTTTGTCCTACCCTCCTCCTCCTATCATACAACGACATTGTCTCTGCTCTAATGGAGTCATCAAGCTCTGCAATAGGAAAATCCTTCAGCTCCTTTCACCCAAGCATTCCAAGATTCTACCAAGTTGTTAGTGACATAATCACACTTTATTTCCTCAGAGAACCCGCTCTTCATCCACACCATGTTGTGGTACTTAACCAACCATGGTTTAACACCTGACTCTTTGCACTGTATATCTTGGACATGTAGTGTTCAAACTTCGATGGCAAGTAAGACCCTTGAAACTGTAGGGTACATGTTTCCGAATACAGGCCCTTGAAATTTCTTCATGAAATTAATCATTAAGTGCCTACAACACTTTGCACTCAGCCCAAGGGTACACACTCTTGACTGCATTCTCCAGCCCCTTACAAACATCTAAACTGATAACCATGTTATCTAGCCCTTCTGTTGATTTCTTCAACTTCTCCATGAACCAAGTCCAATCATCTGTTGATTCTGCATCAACAACATCCTCTATCGCAGCACTCAACACACCCTCTGCCAGCCTTTTGTTAGAGACGCAAACACTCGATGCAGCATCAATCCTACCAACTAAGAAAAATGGTGTAGCGATGAATTATTGAATGTTTGTCCAACATTGTGTAGTACGCTAAATAGACCTCATCTCCATCGATTTGCCGGAAATAAAAAAAACTGGCAGTGAAAACTACACGAACAAATAACATACCCATGATAACGGTTCTCGCGAGGAATTGTTGCCCCCTCGACGGGGGTGGCCTTCATCTGTCTCGCTAAGCAGCAAAACGTGGCCGTTGCTAGGCCAAATAATGCCACTGCCCCACCTGGCTGAGCCATGAAACGCTGCTGCCGCCCTACTAAATGGCACCGGTGCCGCAGCCCCGCCTTACGCCTGCCGTCGCTGCCGACCGGGTTTCAGTCGCCACTGGCCGACGGAACCCTAGCTCAACCGCGCCTGGAACAGCAGCGATTGGAGACGCTTGTTGAGTCGCTCGGTGAGTGTCTGGTTGGGTCGAACAAAGAAGGAATAGTGGCAAAATGGTCAGATCAAGTTTCAAATGAGGGGAAAACAATTAAAATAGCTTGAAAACGCCCAAAATAGAATACAGGAAACCAATTTATGAGGCCAAGGTCATTAGCGTTAGTGTTACCAAAAGTAATGGTAGACAATGCAAGGTGTGCAAATTGAGTGGCATGGGGTTAAAACCCAAATTTTAGTTGCACTCGTCCCGGCTCCTCTTGACTCCCCAGCACCGCCCCCTCCAACTCCCCATGCGCCTTCTCCTCCTCTCCCCTCGCTAGTCAGCCCACCGGCCCCCTGCACCATGTCCTCCCCCAACACGCCTCCTCCTCCTCCTTCCCCCTCGCCGGTCAGCCCGCCGCCTCCTCCACCACTGATGGCGGTGTTGCCTGGTCTCCTCAGTCCTCCCTCATCTTAACCGGATTTAGGATTCCGTGGTGACACCGAAGGGAGCCTAACGCAAATCCGGTGGTGGCAGGGCTAGATCCAATTGGCAGATGTCTCTGCAACAGCGTAAGGGTGCATGCATCGGATGTAGCAAGAGAGGGGGAGGTGTTGGGATTGGTGGTGTTGGCAGGCCAGGTTGGATTGTGTGTGGGGGTGACCAAGAGATTAGGGCGAGGGGAAGAGGGAAGGATGGGCGCTTTTTGTTTATTTATTTATATAACATTTACATATATTCTTTAGGTATGTTTGGTTGTGATGTCCCGGTCAGTCCTATCTAGCAAAAACTTTTTTTGTTTGGTTATTACATTGCTTCGATCAATCTGTCTAGTCGCTTTCATTCGTCCTAGCATGCCAGGTAGGGGTGTAAATGGGTAGGGTAGTACCTGACCCATACTCGTTTCAAAGAAACTTTTACCCGAAAAAAACAGGTACGGGTGAGCTATTTTTTATCGGGTATGGGTTCGGGAAATACCCGAAAACTGTAGACTCGGGTACGGAAAAGAGTGGCATTCGAACAATTACTAGGAACTTCGGGTTGGATACGGATACCCAAATATTCGGTACAATCGGGTACCCGGATGCTGTAAACAGGCCGTATGGGCCCATCCCAATTAGTGGCCACCGGTCAGACCAATAGCCACCCCAATGGCCCAGTTCTCTCTACCTCTCACTCCCATCTCCCAACCGGGGGGGGGAAATCGGGTGTACGACATCCAATTCGGACGCCTCAATGCATTCGACATTAATTTCGTCTGCCTTGAGGCATATGACACCGGACGCACAAATTTCTCTCCCAGGTGACATTTTGGCCATTTTTTCTATTTTCCTTTCTTTTTCCTCCATTTCCCATATCATTTTCTCATTTTCTTTCTCTTCTTACATCTGGGACCCACTTGTCATCCTCTTTGCCTTCTTCTTCCTTCATTCCGGCCGGTGAGGCATGGTGGCTGCCAGGCGAGGCGAGAGGTGCGGCAGTGAGGAGCGGTGGGACGGCGAGGCGCGGGCGTGGCGGTGTGGCGGCAGGCGCAGGCGGCGTGGTGGTGCGGTGGTGTGACGAGATCGCGCCGGGCACCATGGTGGTGCGGCGGTGCGATGAGTCTGACACGGCGGTGAGGTAGGGAACATAGGTGGCTCGGCAACGCGTCCTTGGCGGTGCTCAAAGTGTGAGGAAGGATGGGGAAGACGAGGGAAGGAGGGGCGGCGAGGGGGACAATGGCGAGCTCGCAGCTGATGGGCAGAGGGGCGGGCGCTGGCGAATGAAGCGGCAAGCGGCGAGAGGGTGGTGGCGAGCTTGGATGAGCTTGCAGCGGCGGTGGTGTGAGGTGCTCTATAGCAATGGCAGTGGCGCTCTTCGGCGGCGGCGCTCTCCGGCGGCTATGGTGGTCGGAGAAGAAGAAGAAGGGAGAAGGAAGGAAAAAGAAAAGAAAATGGGAGAAAATGTGGGAAAAGAAAAGAAAATAGGGAAAAAGGGGGAAATGGTTGAAAAATGGCTAAAATGTCACCTGGGAGAGAAATTCGTGCGTCTGATGTCGTATGCCTCAAGGCAGACGAAATTAATGTCGAATGCAGTGGGGTGTCCAAATTGGGTGTGGTACACCCGATTTTCAACACTAACGCGCCGCCGCCTGTGGTGCCCGCCGGCCGCCATCTCCTCCCGCCGTGGGCCACCACCTCGCCGACCGCCTGCTTCTCCGCGGTCGCGCGGCTCGTCTGCTGGTCCGACCGACGACCGCCCCGTCCCCGGCCCCGTGCTGCTCGCTGCTGCTCCCCGCGTCGCCATCCACGCGTTGCCGTTCTCGCGCCGCCGTGGGCGTCCGCTCGCCGCCCCGGCCATCAGGTTGCGGCCGTCCACTCACTCGCTGCCCCGGTCACCAGGTTGCGGTCGTCCTCTCGCTCGCCACCCCGTTCTTGATTTATCTTTCCTGCTGTTTGATTGGCACTGTTAATGATTGTAAGTTAATTAATTCGCTTACGTTGCGTCAGGTCTTTTAGGCTATATACAGAGTACAGGACTATATACTGAGCCACTACATACTACTGAGCAAACAGAGCTTGCAGTTTAACTAGTTCAGTTTCTCTTCGTACATGGATGGTTTTATACTTCGCCAAAAATGCCATGATACTACTGTTTAGGTAGAGCAAGATGAACATTATTTTCGTACTGGTTGCAATTCTTGATACATAAAAGATCAGTTTATTGTATCAGAAACAACTATAGAAATTTGTGATCTTATTAATAGAGAAGCTAAAAGTCATTTAAGAAAATGTAAGAAAAAAATTCGATCACTATTTAGTAGATTGTTGCATTGTTTGTGATATTATACTAAACTGGACACAGTTTATGTACTATTGCTGTTATGATAGGTCCATTTCCTTGTGTATTTTAAGGTACGTGATCAAGGGTTTAAATCGTGTTTTTTCGCGGCGAGGTCCGAAAGTTATAAACGCTATTGCAGGCTATAGCGGAAACTATTCTATATAGCGGTCTAGCATTAAATATAATAAAACATGACATATATATAGTATGTAACACAAACACTAAATGGCATAAAGATATTAGTTCCATTATAGATTCAACTTAATTAGAGTATATTACAAAACAGGGCACTTTTCAAGTACTAGTACCATAGTACATCCTCATAAGTCATAAGTCATAACTCCAGATGATCAGGACAAGCTATTCTTCTCCAGATTCATTACAAGGAGAGTCATGATCACTTGGCAATTCCATAGCAATGGTACTATCCTCTTCTAATGTAGATGAAT
The DNA here is from genome assembly GCA_036346415.1 of Raddia guianensis. NCBI lineage: Eukaryota > Viridiplantae > Streptophyta > Magnoliopsida > Poales > Poaceae > Raddia > Raddia guianensis. The sequence goes on along the minus strand of CM070543.1, from coordinate 13,256,580 downwards.
AGGGCACCGTAGAAGGGGATCGAGGTTTGGGCAATTTGGGCTGAAGTTTTGGGCCGTTGGTTGGTTTCTGAACTAGTGTTTGCAGAAATGTAAAATAGCCCGCTATTTTTCGCTACGCGCTATGCTAAATAGCGCCGCTATTTTCTGCTATAGCGCATATAGCTGCAGTAGCTGCACAAAAGCCTATAGCTTAGTGTTTTGTGTCTGAACGCTATAGCGCCGAGATAGCCCGCTATTTCCTTGACTGTGAAGACCCGATCTAGGCGGCTAGACGGGGTGAATAGACGCCACAAATTTTCGATGCTACCGATTTTACCAAAACGCGAACAACTTGACAACTGTGAACCCATGACTTGTTTGAAATTGAACCAGGTAATAAGTAGGAATTTTGAAATCGCAATCTTGGTTGTCAAATGTCCAAACAAAGAGGAATCATTACAAACTTGCTTTTAGAAAAGAGATCAAGAAAAACATTCAAATTTGTTTCTGAAAAGTAAAAAAACAGATTCCTGAAAATATGTCTTGCAAGAAGAGAGTGGTTCCTGCTGTTGGATGGCTCTAGAAATTTTCAAACTTTTTGCAAAGCCTTGTGGGTGAGTCATGATGTTCTCTTCCAAATTTCAGCATCGAACTCCATCTACAGAAAATAAGAAAAATCATGAACCAAGAACTGTCAGGAACTCGAGACTGCAAATTTGGTGCTCGGTATTCACCTCACACCTCCCAGACGAGGAAACTAATGGACTTCACATTTTTATCACAGATGGGTACATGAGTAACGCATCTTTTCCAACTGAAATCATCCCAAAGTGATTTTTCTAGATTTTTCTAAAAATCAAACACTAACTATTGCGCGGATGAAAGTTTCTAGACATATTAGCAGCAAGTCAAAACTTAATCTCTTGCCTCTCATATGGTTGCAAAGATGGTGTTAAATCATATTAGCAGCCTCAAGGCTTCATAGACCTCAAAGAACCAGGAAGAAATCACCAAGATTCATCTCCAACCAAAAGCTACAAAAAGGAAAACGAAAACAAGAAAAACTAGAAGCAAATCAACAAGATGTTCATCGAGAAGGATTTCATTGCATAAAAGTTGGGGGATTACAAGCCACACTCCTTATTGCCATATTGCATAAAATTCGATTACCGGCCCATGCTTGGGCCCACCGGTCAAATCAACATTGCCACTAAGTAACCGACACGCCAGCATCTCCAGCTGTCCCAGACTCTTTGGCATGGCGAAGCTTCTCGAATACACCACCTCATGTGATCGCCAGATCATCGAACCCATTCGTCTGCACGCCTCCGGACACACCAGTCTCCAGCTATCCCCGCGAAGCGGCAGCCACGTACCTACCGATACCTGCATCACAAAGGTGACCACACACAAAAATAACATACCTTAGCTCTTCTGTAAGGTTAATCCATCATATGATCAACAATATTGAATCTCGTGCTCAAAACCGAAAACACCGTGTGAAACACACTTAGCACAACCGGACAGTTCGAGACTAATCCAAAATCTTAGCAGAATCCAACAATGCCTCAACAAGACAACTTCAAAACCGCTTCGAATTCGTTCTTGTCATATATATTCATTATCACCAAGGGGATCATCCACATGGGTCTCAACAAACTGGGAGAATATTGCTTGCATAGATGCATACATGGCTTAATGATCAGATTTGTGTTTGGGTATAACATCTAGACATAAATTTCTACAATTTTTTGTTATGTATCATTATGTGACAATAGTTGCAGTGCATCTCTTGTTGATCTGTTCCAATGGAGTGGGCTTTGTGGCCAAGAGAGTGCCTTTTGAATCTTTGGCATGTTCATGAATGGCTTTTAGCATGTAGTTACAGGCATTGAATTTGTTGCCACTATTCGATATGGATGTGCTAGAGAGGTAGAAATACACTTGAAACTGGCATGATACATGTTTTATTTTTTTACGTGTACATTGGTTCAACTTTGTGATGAATTTTATATGGATGTGTTGGAGATTAGCTAGCAATGTTGTGTGGTGCATGTTGCATCGCAGAATTTGGTTTTGGCTGTATCGCAGATTTAATTAACCTTAATAGACATGCATCAGCACTATTGCTTGCTAATTGTTATTGGAGCTAATTAGTTGCTTTCTTTGTTCCATCGCGGTGCTCGCCACGCCGCAGCCCTGACAACGCTCCGGCCTCCACCCCAACGTCCCGCCCCTGTCCCCGTTGTCCTCGCGCTGGTCGTCCCCTCCCCCTGACTGCAAGAGAGGAGGTAGTGGGGGGAGGCGGAGGAGGAGAAGAGTTGCTTGGAGATTGTGGACTCCGGCAGGCCACGAGTCTCTCAGGCGAGGTCCCCGACGGCGAGGAAGTTTTCATCAACGAGATACCCATCAACGAGCAAGGTCAGCACTCACTCCCTTACCCTACCTGCTGTCGTCCTCCTCCTTGGTGCTTACCGTCACCGCTGGCCTCTTTCAGATCTTCCCGACCGCGACCGCGACGACGACGACGACAGCGACGGCATGGGCACGCTGAAGCTAACTACTCCTGTTTTGTGTTTCTTGCTTATTTGATCCTGTGGCTTGTCTGTCGGTCTAGCTCTCCACTTTCGTGCCTCAAAAGTCTCTTTTTCTGTCATTGGATTATTGCTGCTAGTTACTTCTCTCTAGATTTTTCTAAAGAATATTGGCTTTTATTTTTGAATCTTATAGTTAGTAAACTGCAACTAACACAGTGCTCTTCTGCTAGAGCTGCCTTACCTTTTCTTTTCTTTTTAGAATCTCTTATAAACCTAGGACAATGCTACATTGCTGCCATGCCAACTATTTGCTTGTTCATTCTATATGCAGTGCATTTCGAAATGATTTGAACTGCTATGCTTGTGAGAATTGAGATTTAATGCGCTAATAGTTCATGTTTTATTTGCTTTCACTTGCTTCAGAAGAGGTTGATGATGCAGCATATGCATTTCATGGCATACAGGTAAGATCTTGTCAAACTAAATGATTTATTACTTCTTCTGAATGTGATGCTTGGTTCATCACTAGTAAGTTTGACACCCCATGCATTGTTTGGTTGCAAATTTCTTGCTTTCTATCCTACACTTCTTTGTCTGGATATATTCAATAATAACTGTGATAATAGTTGATATTCATATATTGGGCACAGATGAGGTCTTTGCTGTCGCGTGAAGCCCTATAGATGCATTGCTTTTGCCTTCTGGAGGTAAAGATGATAGGGGATTCCTGTGGAAGATTGGATCTCCAGACCATGTTCTGGAGCTGATTGGTATGTTTGGCGCTCCTGTCTTTTTAACATGTATGTTTATGGGACTATGCCTCTGTGCTTCATTATATTTACAATGTTGGCCAAACTATGAAGTAGCATTATTGATTCTTTAAGTTAATCTGCACATAATGTTGCTCCAATCAATAATAAAGGCATTGAAATTGTAATTTTATTGAACTAAACAATAGTAATTATCTTTATTAATTCATTATTTGTCGATCTACATGAACTTACTCTTTTCCTGTCCATGACAGCATTGACAGTACCTGCATGATTTCTGTATTTTTGGTACACTGCAAGGAATCGTATGATTCCCTTAGTTTGTTTATTCATGCCTAGAATTGTGTCGATGCAACTTACAAAATAGTTGTTGCCAATACAGGACATGGAGACACTGTCTGTACAGTAGCTTTCAGTTCAGATGGGAATTTGGTGGCTTGTGGAAGTTTTGTTGGGCAGATAAATGTATGGAATATAGCTACACAAACTCTTCAAGGAACCCTTGAGAATTCTGGATCAGGTTTTGAGGTGGGATGATTTTGGTCTCTTTCTTCCATCTAGCTTAACTCGTTTCCACTACCAAACCGCTGTTCCCCGTACTCAGATTATTAATTGCATGATCTCATCTAACCATACACTTGTTTGTAGTGGCTTAAATGGCATCCACGTGGCCATTTGATAATTGCAGGATCAGAAGACTGCAACGTATGGATGTGGAACGCTGACCATAATGCCATTCTTCATACATTTGCTGGGCACAGCATCACGGTGACATGTGGTGATTTTACCCCTGATGGTACCAAGCCATTTTCTCAAATGCTACATTTTTACTTATTTATATTAATTTTGTCAGTTGCCTCTGGATATTCTCACCTTTTGTCTGAACTTTGTTGCTTCAAGTTGCCTGAAATGTTCTTTTTGATACTTTCATCTGCATGGTGTGGCCATCTTTGTTTTAGTTGATAAACAGTGATATTCTTCGTGTCAGCCAACCCACTTTTCATAGATAACATGGAACATGGTGTATTTACATTACTACCCTGACCCTGCCACCAAACTGTATTCTATGTTCAGTTTCTGTGGATCTAGAATGATGTTCACAAATGTTTAAAAAGTTTTATTGCAAAGATGCTTTTAATATTGCATGCTCTTGCTGACCTTTTTTATGCTTTTGCTGACATTTAATAATCTGGGTATTTTTCACCCATTTACTTATTTTTGTTAATAGTACAAACACAGATATAGCATATCCATCATTAGCTAATGCATGTACTCCTTTTAACGTAAACTTAATGTACCGGATCAGACGATGCATCATTGAGGATATGGGACCCAAGAAATGCACAAAGCAGACATGTTGTTCGGGGTGAATTACTGTCTATGTTGTAAGCATCAGTTCATAATTTTAATTGGTTTTGGCATGCTCTATGAACTTTAATATCTGTTGTTCCCCTATTAATTATAGGTCATGGGTACCATACTGATGGATTGACATGTTTTCAATTACTTCGGACTCTCAATCAATTGTTAGTGGCTCAAGGATAATTAGCGTGCACATTGTTAACATAAACTCAGGCCAGGCGGGTTCATGCTGTAATTCTAGCTAGTCTTTGCATTCCGTAATCCGTCGTGCCCATTCTTTACCGCATTGAAGAAAAAGGTTGCTGCATCGCTCTTAGCCATCAAGCCATGCGAGATGAGATTTGAACCCCTCCCATCCAATTTGGCTTACAAACACAAGTAGTTAATTCACCCTGTGATGCTCACTACTTTTTAACAGTGGCATTTGTAGGGTTAATTTGTTTTAGTTGTAGCAACTTTGCAAGTAATTTTTTACGAATGTTGGAGGGTTTTGTTTTGCTAGGGATGCAGGGTTTTGTTTTGCTAGGGATGGAGGGAGCATGTGCTCTGTTGGTCGTTTGGTACCATGAGCAATCTGGCATTGGTTGGGTCTGGATAGGTGGGATCTGTGTGTAATAAGTTTGTTTTGCAGGTCGTTGGTTCATTACTTGGTCACACCAATTATGTGGAGTGCGTCGGCATCTCATGAAGGCACTGCTGTTTGCGCAAGATCCTTGGAGTGTGTCCGGACATTGCCCTGCGCTATTGACGTGCATGCGCCTATGTTTTGTGCAGTAACAATTGGGTGGCTACAGGGAGCAAGGATCAAAAGCTCATTATTTGGGACCTTGTTTGTCGATCGATTCATTGCATTTGCGAGCATCATGTGAGTAGTTTGCTCTATCCGCTCTGCACTATTATTATTTATTTTGTTGATGATGACGGTAAGCTTGAACAAGAAACAGGAGGGAGTGACATCGCTGGCATGGGTGGGTTCGTCGAGCTGCGTGTCGTCAGGATGCATCAACGGCACGGTTCGCATCTGGGACAGCCTCTCCGGGGAGTGTGCTAGGACGCTGAGCGGCCATGGTGATGTGGTGCAGTCCGTGGCCGTCTCTGCTGATGGTAACTCCATTGTCTCGGTCTCCTCCGATGGATCTGCTCGTGCCTTTGACATCTCCATGTTGAAGTGAAACTCCATGTGAAAACATAGTGCATTGCTCAACTCCTGTCCTATCAAATCCTATGTAGCAGCTTGTTTGGTTACAAGAAACTGAAAAGTATTATTACTTCAGTTTTATTTTCGGGTGGAGTCAGTACAAGAACATGGGTGGCCTATATCGTATAATCATCATTTTGTATTCCGTAGTTAATCTCTATTGGTAATGGGTGGCTTGATCTTTGCTGCATTCTTTCTTGTTATCAGCTGAAACCGGATGAAAATCACAACCCTTTAAAGGATAACTTGGGGGATGTTTGGTTGTCTGTATACGGTATAGCTAGTTCAGATGATGCAGGTAAGTGGTTCGATTATGTGATTTACCAGTTGAAGCTTGCATCAACTAATGCAAAAACACTGTATATGGCCATTTCTCCGCATGTAGGCGTAGGTGCGTGTCGAGTACACGGACCCCAGGTATATGCACGGTGGGTCGCGAGGACCACCCAACAGGATATGGGTCGAGTCGACTACATGTGTATGGGTTTTACTCGGACTACTATCTACCTTGTACAGCAAGAAAAAGATGAAGATGGAAGTCGAACCTAAATAGAGAAGACAGCTGTAACCCTAGATATCTATGTATTCGGTAAGAAAAGTTAGACATAAAATCATTGTCTCGTAACTGACTAGGGCTCCTTGTAATTCTACCCCCCAACTATATAAGGCGTCCAGAGAACCCTAGCTCGGGAGATCGAAGAACGGAGCATGAGATCGCTAGATCGCCTCATTGTCATACATAACGATATATTCCCAGAGCACGGGACTAGGGTATTACCTCCTCCCCGTGGGATTGAACCTGTAACCCCCTGTCTGTTACCATCGAGTTTGGATCCTTAGCCCTATAAATTATGTTGCAGACAACAAACGTCGACAGTTGGCTCGCTACGCAGGGGAAGGCATCAAGATTAACTTCATCAAGTTCGATGGCTCGGACCCGTCGACGCCTTCACCCTCAGCCAGGTTTTCCACTTCAGGGGCTTGGACTTCGTCGCCAACAACTTCGGCAAGCTCGCCCTCTTAGAATTGGACCAAATCCGATTCGAGGGCAACTTCAGGAATAAGCGGCCTAGGCTACTTTTTGGGCTGGAAAACATCGCCACAGCTTATCAGCAAATAATGCGCCTAGGGCTTAAACCCGTCCACTCGGACCTGGACCAGATCCGATTTGGGAAGAACATTAACAGCACTTTACTCGGACTCCTATTCGGGTTGTGAAACGCCGCTGCCACCTACCAGCAGATGGTGTGTCCTCGGGGGCTCAATTTCCATCTCAGATACGGTGACGACTCGACCAAAAACGAATCTTGTATGGTGGGCGTCATCAGCAGCAAACCACTCTGATTCGACGGCCAAGTCGGCTCGTCTCCTTTTCACTCCTTCGGCTTGGAGCCCAAGTTGGAGAGCAGCATGGGAAGTTGTCCCGATTTTCGTGTGGCGTACATAATCGAAGATCAACGAACCGAATTCGGGACGAAGGAGCAGCGAAGGCATATCGCCTTCATCGTGAAGAAACACGCGCTTGGTCTCTCCGTGTCAGAGTCTGCGACGTCAACGAAGACATCTTACAGACAAAGATGGGGGACCAAGTTTGTCTTCCACACACCGCAGTAGAACATCGTTGCCTTCAAGATGCTCCTCAACACGGTCCCGCCACAGTCCCCATAGTCCTGCCACACCGTTCATGGCACAAATTAGAGCCATGGTGACAGCGGCTGCAATTTAGGTTCGCTAGGCGACTGGAGCAAGAAGAGGATGAACGGCGTCGGCACAACGACGACTGCGAACACTTCAACATCAACTGTGACCGTAATGGGGGCCATGACAACCATGACGATCGCTGCAAAAATTGCGGAGGTCGCAGGGATCATCAAGAAGGTCAGCATGACAATGATCATTGCCAAGTCGGAACCCCACCATGTCATTCTCGGCAACAGTGACGGTTCCATTGATGGGGTCCGCGCGTTTAATGTTCGGCTCTACCGAGTTGGTTGGCCCGAAGGTTTCAGTCCTAAGGGCATCGTCAAGTTCGACGAGGAAAGGGACCTAGAGGTTTGGCTATAGATCTACGCCCTTGCTGTCAAGGCGGTCGGCGGCTACCACAACGTAATGGCAAATTACTTACAAGTAATGCTCACCCCATCGGCTCAAACCTGACTTACGGGACTTCTAAAGAATTCCATAGATTACTAGAGAGATCTATGTGAGCAGTTCATCGCAAATTTCCAAGGCAACTGGGACCCCATGGGGTCCGTACCAACTCCATCAAAAGAAGAATGAATTCCTCTGGGAATTCATCCCACGCTTCACACAGAAGAAAATCACGATCCGGGACATCTCGAATGTAGTCGTCATAGCGGCCTTTCAAAAAGGAGTCAGCGACTCCGATCTGATAAAAAGATGTCCTGAAAACCGCTGACCACGGTGAAGGAGATGTTTGCCATGGCGGATCGCTACGCCACGGCCTCGGATGCCCTAGCTAAGCGCTAGGAAGACCGTCCGTGCCAGAAGGACCAGGCCGAGCCCTCCAAATAGAAGGATCGCAAGCGGAAGAGCGGAGAGCTAGTCGTAGCAGCGGACCGTGCCCCGAGCGCCACAGATGGAAGACTACAACAAGGTGATGGACGCGCTATGCCTTTTTCATCCCAAGGGGAAGCATACGGCCAATGATTGCTTCACCTTGAAGAGGTTCATGAAAAAACATATCAAGCAGTTGGACCCGGTTAGTGACGGGGCTAAAAAGAAGCGGGACCCTCCTAGTGAGGACAACTTTCAGAATACCGAGTGCGAGCTCAACTTCATATTCGGGGACTCGGCTGCATACGAGTCCAAGCGGAAGCAAAAGCTTACCGCACGGGAGATCAATGCAGTCATGCCGGTGACCCCCGATACTTGAGATGGTCCAAGGTCACGATCAGGTTTAGCCGCTCGTATCATCCCGATCACATCCTGTACATAGGGAGATATCCTTTGGTACTGGACCCTGTTATTCGCAACGTCAAACTCAAGAAGGTGCTGAGTGATGAAGGGAGCAGACTAAATATCCTCTTCTCCAGAACTTTTGATGACATGAAGATCCCTCACTCCGAGTTGTAGCAGGGCTCATCGCCGTTCCATGGGGTAATCCCTGGGACCTCGGCAGTACCACTCGGATGGATCACTCTGCCTGTCACGTTTGGTATGAAGGAAAATTACCGCACCAAGCACCTACCTTTCAAAGTGGCCGATTTTGATACGGTGTATCACGCTATATTGGGAAGGCTGGGCTTGGCCAAATTCATGGCAGTACTGCATTACACTTATTTGGTGGTAAAGATGCCGGGGCCAAAAGGCATTATCACGGTTTGTGGTGATGTCAAGCAATCCTTCATGTGTGACAAGGAGAGCTGTGAGCTGGCTCAGACTCAAGAAGCGTCAAGCCGTCAATCGAGATGGAAAAGTTCTGAGAAGCAGCGGTAGTCCTGAAGGATGAAGGAGATGTCCCTGCCAAGAAGCAATCCAAGATGAGAACCAAGCCAGATGAGGGAGTTCAGAAGATAGCACTCGACCCGTCCGACTCGGCCAAGATGACTATGATCGAGACATGGCTCTATCACAAATAGGAAGACACTCTTGTCACCATACTCTAGGCAAACAGGGACATCTTTGCTTGGAAGCCGTCAGATATGCCAGGTGTCCCAAGGGAGGTGATCGAGCACTCTCTGAACGTTGACAAGAAGGTAATACCGTTCAAACAACGGTTCCGGCAGTTTAGAAGATAGGCGTGAAACTATCAGGGAGGAGATCACTAAACTTTTAGCTGTTGGCTTTATAAAAGAAGTATATTATCCCGACTGGTTAGCGAAACCCGGTTCTTGTTCGCAAAAAGAATAAAACTTGGTGCATGTGCGTTGATTATATCGATCTCAACAAATCGTGCCCCAAAGATCCATTCGGGTTGCCTCGCATCGATTAGGTGGTGTACTCAACCGCCAGGTGCGAGCTCCTGAGTTTCCAAGATGCTTATTCGGGTTATCACCAAATTATCCTAAAGGAGGAAAACTGCATCAAGACTTTGTTCATCACGCCGTTTGGAGCTTTTTGCTACATCACAACGACATTCGGGTTGAAAAACAGTGGTGCAACCTATCAGCGCGCAATACAACGGTGTTTTCACACTCAACTCGGACATAATACAACGGTATTTTCACACACGCCGACTTGCTGGAAGGATGTCCAAAAGCTTACAGGATGCATGGTTGCACTCGACAGATTTGTTTCCCGAGTTAGGGAACAAGGGATACCGTTTTTAAACTCCTAAAGAAGTTGGACAAGTTCCAATGGATTTTCGAAGCACAACAAGCTTTTGAGGGTCTCAAGAAATTCCTTACTACACCTCCTATGTTGGTTTTGCCCATGCTCGAGAAACCCCTTGTGCTTTACATATCAGCAATGACTTATGTAGTCAGTGCTGTAATTGTAGTGGAGCTGGAGGAGCCTCGACATATGCAGAAGGTTCAACGCCTAGTTTATTTCGTTAGCGAGTCCAAGGTACGGTACCCTCAAGTACAAAAATTATTGTACGCCCTATTGATTACCTCTCGCAAGCTTAAGTATTACTTCCGAAAGCATACAATTTCTGTGGTCACCTCTTTTCCGATTGGGGATATACTTCACAATCGAAAAGCCACTAGGGGAGTAGCAAAGTGGGTAGTCGAACTTGGAGCCTTTGAAATTTCATTCAAGCCACGAACTGCCATAAAGTCACAAGCATTCACCGACTTCATCGCCAAGTGGACAGAATTACAAACTCCTACGGCCGTTGAGGAACTCGAATACTGGATAATTTACTTCGATGGTTCTCTCATGCTCAGCGGCGCGGGGGCTAACATAATACTCATCTCTCCGAAAGGTGAACGACTGAAATACGTTCTTCAAATTCACTTCCTGGCATTAAACAACGCCATCGAGTATGAGGCACTCATCCACGGGCTTCGTATCGCCATATCGCTCGGTATTCGACGATTGACGGTTAGCGGGGATTCACATCTCGTGATCAATCAGGTTCAGAAGCATTGGTCATGCATCGACGACAACAAGACCACATATTGTTAGAAGGTACGGAAAATGAAGGATAAATTTGGAGCTTATTCATGTACTCCACCAGGATAACGAAGCAACACATGAGCTCGCAAGGATGGGTTCCAGTCGAACAACAGTTCTGACTGGTGTATTCGTCGAAGAGCTTTACAAAGCTTCGATCAGTTGACAATAGGGGCTGAGCAAGGCGGAAGACAAACAAACCGAGCAGGAAGTTTTAATGATCAACCTCAACTGGATGATTCCCTATCTGAATTATTTGTTGAAGGAAAAGGTCCCTGACACAAGTAGAACGCATTGCACATCGAAGTCATAACTATATAGTGGTTGGAGTATTGAGGCGGTGCATATCAGAACAAGAATGGAAAAATCTCCTCAGAGAGATCCACTAGGGAGTCGGTGGATATCATGCAGCGTCAAACACTCTAGTCAGGATGGCTTATCGTCAATGTTTCTTCTGGCCGACTACTGTAACAGACGTGGAGTACATCGGCCGGACATGCAGAGGCTACTAGTTTTTTGCTCGGCAAATACATGTGCTGATGCAAGAGATGCAGACTATTCTGATCTCCAGGATATTGGTGGTATGAGGGCTCGACATAGTTGGACCCTTGAAGAAGGTTCAGGGTGGTTTTACTTATCTCTTTGTTGCTATCGACAAGTTTACGAAGTGGATTGAGACCAAACCCATGGCCAAGATCATGGGAAGGCCCTTACATTGTTGACGAAGTGACACGTCCGGGGGTTACAAACTCAAGTGCGAGGATGACACGATCATTGGCAACTCGTGGAATGTAGAGAAAGTACGTCACTTTTATGAGTAAAGTTTTCATTATAATCTTGTCATAAAAATTTGAGTTGTTTCTTAACTTGCTACTTAGTTGGTATCCAGCTAAGTAGTAAGTTGGGGGCTACACCTAATAGGTGTGCCATTGCGCACATCTCGTTCTATTGCTTTTTTGTTTCTTTTCCCTAATGATTATAAAGGAATGTGCGTGATTATTCTTAGTAGTGAAGCTCTGGCTATCATGGAGTTCCTTTGAACGACGAACTCTAGTCACTCGACACACATGCTTGGGAAAAAGAGCCATGATGAGCCGATTCCTAAATGCCTGGGGGCTAGACTAGTCGGGCTGAGTGCATAACGTAATAAGTTAACTACTTGGAGGAGTTAAGATAAAAAAGGAGAGGGAGCAAAAAGGACTTAAAAATTATATACTAGTCGGATTTTATATAAATATGTTCATCATACTGCCTAAGTCCTATTGGTACTATGGTATATATTGCAGGTCTAGATTCTCTACCAAGGCGGTGGAGGTATCCTTGACTTGTTCAAGAAGGGCGGCGGCTTCATCATCGTCCACTGTACAAGCGAAGCCCTCCTTGACAATTTCAAGGTCCACTCAGGGATAGAGCGACTCCATGATAGCTAGAGCTTGTCTCGCGCTAGTGGTCATCATCTCCTTCAAGTGGCCCTTGAGCCTCTCGGGCGCCTCTTCCAGTTGAAGAATGACTTCGTGTTCGTCGCTTGGATCGGTGTCTCTAGGAAGAAGGAACCTCCGCACTGGCTGAGAAGCTTCACGAAACCTTTGGTAGGATGCTTCCGTAGTCTTTACTTTCTCATTGAGAACATCAAACTGCGCCTGCGTCTTCCGCTTGTACCCTACGAGTGAGAATTCGTCATCGAGTGCGCTGCAAGCGTGATGAAGACAGAAACGGACTGAGTTGGGTGGCATACCTTCTAGCCCTCAAAGCGTCCCATCGATGTTGGCCTAGGCTTGGAATTCCGAGTCCTCCAGCGCCTTATATTGGCTCTGGGTCTGCTCGAGCGGCTCTTGGAGCTAGGTGATGGTAGAGTCTCAGGCTGAAGCAAAGTAAAAGGATTAAAAGAAAAATTTGAACGTGATAAACAGAAGGCTGGAAAAGCACCCGCGCAAAGACTTACATCGAAGGGAACCGGTCTGATCCATCTTCTCTTCCCATAGGGTCTTGACCGGGCTTGAAGCTCTCGCTGCTCAACCTTGGCTTTAGCCATGGTCTTCTCCACCTAGGACTCGTATTCGTTGAGCTTTCCTATCATGGTGAGCGCTTTCTGAAAAAACTTGGATTTCTTCTCAGAGCAGTCTCTCATGCTATGAAGGGAGCAAAATGTGAAGATTGGCCACTCGACGTGGGCAAAAGAAAGAAAGGAATATATAGCTTAGCTGGATCAGTTGGGCACACTAGATGGTGTCCTTGTAAAGCTCACTCCATCATCGTCATCAATCATCATCCATTCATTCTTGTCGTTGTGCCAAGCATCTTTTAATGAGAACTGGGGGAGTGGGAGAGTATGCGGATGTCGCGGGATTTCCTCCACTAAAGGCACTACGCTGGTAGCGGGCTTCGAGTCCTTTGGCTCCAGAGCATTCTTTGTGGTTGCCATAGGTTTAGCCTTAGGAGACGGCGATGCAGGCAGCACTGATTCAGGGGATGCTTTGGCATCCCTTGGTGGATAAGCAGTTGGTGAGGTCGGTCCGGCCTGGTCAAGAACATCCTCAGGCTTGCTGGCTTCTTGAGGATCAGTGGGTGGAGCGTCCATGGGAACCTCGTTGGAAGGCTTCCTGTAAATGGGAGTAGTTAAGACGTGTTGCTGACAAATAACTTAAAAATTCAATGGGGGAACTAACCTGTTACACTTCTTTATTTTGACACCGGGCACTTTCTGAGTGCTTGACACACTTGCAGAGGAGCCTGACTGTGCGCTGGACTTCGGAGGAGGCGTTGAGGGCTAGGCTGTTGGCCTACGGAACGTCGGTCCCTCGGTCACATGCGGGAGACTCGGCGGCCTAATTTTTGGCCCCTTGGGGGCAGGCCCCTTCCCTTTATTCACACCAGGCTCCTCAGCCGAGGCACTAGCTGGGCGCTACTGCCTAGTGTCTTTATGCTAAGAGTTGTCAGGGAGCGGGGCACCAGAGAAGAAGGTGGCTTGATCCTGAAAGTGGCAACAAAAAAAGATTCAGACGACAAGCACTCAGAGATTGAATGCCGGGTACTAGAGAACAGTAGATACTCACCTTCGGCAGAAGATTCTTCACGTTGAAAGGTTTTGGGCAACCCTCGTTCTCGATTTGGGTGCCCGTGGAGAAGAAGTCATTTAGCCGGCCGAACAACATGTCTTCATGAATGCTTTTGGGTATTTCTCGAGTGGTGTCAGTAACCCTGAAGTATTCAAACACCTGGTGAACCCGCTCCTTCAGGGGCTGCAGTTGACGATGGTGAAATTGATGGCGATGTCGATCCTGGTTAGGCCCTCTTCGTTCCGCTTATTGATGATGTCTAGGGGCTCTATGACCTACCCCACTTCGTCGAAGGAACGGACTGAAGTCCAAGAGGCAGAAAATTTAGGTTTGAGCCCGACAAAGGGAGGAAGAGAAGGATCAAGGTTAGCACAGTCGAACCATTCTTGGTGCTAACCCTTGTTGGAAGATTTGAAGGGGATGGAGAAATAAAGTTTCTTTAGCCCTTCCCGTAGATGGAAGCCGATACCCCCTATTACTTTGGGGGAGTTCTTATTTGTGTACGGCTTGAGAAGAAAGAGATGGCAGAAGACATTGAAATGGGGGTGAATGTCGATATAGGCCTCACAAATGTGAATGAAAGAGGGAATTTGAAGAATGGAGTTAGGGTTCAGATTGATCAACTTAATTTTGTTAAAGTTGAGGAGACCGTGAAGGAAGGTGCAAGCAGGAAGGCCAAACCCGCGCTGGAAAAAAGATTCGAAAATGACTATCCCCTCAACGCAAGGAGTGGGAGAAGACTGACCCGCGGTCGGGCGCTAGCAGATCAACTCCCTTGCCGGGAGGACTCTAGTGGCCACCATTCCTTCTAGGTGCTTCATCGTCGTCACTGAGGTCAACCATTCATTGGCTGGCAGATCTGACGTGGGGGCATCCTTTGGCGGAGGAGGAAGACATCTTTAGTGGTGGATCTGAAGCGTGGCACCGGTGGCTAACCCTAGCGACGGGTTGGCTTGGTGGCGGCATGGAATCTAGATCGCGGCGGCGACTAACCCTAGAGATGGGAAGGGCCAGCGGTGGTGTGAGGAGTGTGGTGGCTGCAAACACTAGCAGCGAAGCAAACTTTGGAGATTGGAAGACAAAGAGGCACGGAGCGAAATGAGGGGTAACCATTTGCATTGCTTTGGGCCCTGTATTTAAAAGGGAGTGGTGCTAGGTTTTCCGCTTTGAGTGGGTATGGTGTTTCAACTTCCACAAACGGTTTGGGCCTAGGCATAGATTTCGATGGTACGCTTTAAAGGGCCGCAAGTTGTACACCGCGACAAACGGGTACAGGTACCACTCGACCAAATCTGGCCCAGGACATGGTACGCTTTAAAAGGGCTGCTAATTGTACATCGTGACGGTCGGGTACTAATACCACTCAGCCAAACTCTATCTGAAGAACCGAGCTAGGCGTATAGAGGGGGGTAAATAGACGCCACAAGATTTTTCCGACGTTTCCACCAAAAACCTGAACAACTTGACAACTATGTGTACCCTTCACTTGGGTGCATGAGAGCCATGAAATATTTCGGATTTTGGAGTCACAATCCTGGTTGTTAAGTATCCAAACAAAGAAGAATCAATTCAAACCTTGCATTTGAGAAAAAAGATCAAGCCAAAACACCAAAGTAACTTTCCCAAAAGTAAAAAGCAGATTCCCATAAACTTGTCTTGTAAGAAGAGAGTGGTTCCAGCTGTTGGAAGGCACCAGAAATTTTTAAACTTTTTCTACACCCATATGGGTGAGTTATCATGGTCTCCTCTAAATTTAATCATCAAACTCCATCTACAGAAAATAAGAAAAATCGTGCACCAAGAATTGTCAGGAATTCGAGACTGTAAGTTTGGCGCTTAGTATTCACCTCATATCTCCCAAACGGGGAAACTAGTAGACTTCAAATTATTACCAAAGATAGATATGTGAGTCACGCATATTTCCAATTGGAATCATCCCAAAATGATCTTTCTAGCTTTTTCTAAAAATCTTTTACTGACTATTGCGCGGAGGAAAGTTTTTTGACGGATTTGCAACAAATCAAGAACTTGATCTCTTGCCTCTCATATGATTGCAAATAGTGTGACAAATCATATTAGCAACCTCAAGGCATCATAGAGAACCAAGAACCAGCAAGAAATCATCAAGATCCATCTCCAAACAAGAGCTCCGAAAAGGAAAACGAAAGTAAGAAGAAATAGGAACAAATTAACACAAAGTGTTCATGGAGAAGAAGGATTTCATTGCATAGAAGTTGGGGGATTACAGGCCACACTCCTTATTTCCACAAGCACTCTTAGTGTCACCGAAAACATACCCAACTCACCCTTTCTATTTTTGAAATTTTCAGCTCTAAGGGGATGAGGAGTGGGTGAGATGCACAAAACCCTAGAACCCATATCCACCCTTCATTTGAGGATGAGTGGTGTATAACTCACGCACTAAACGACACACTCCAGCAGAGGAATGTTCTCCACAAATTTCTTCGAGAAATATCCTCACAGTTTTCTTGGTCGCCAACCCATGCTTGGGCCCACTGGTCAGATACACTTCGCCACCAAGTAACCGATGCACCAGCCTTAAGCTGTCCCAAACTCCTTGCCATGGCAAAGCTTCTCGAGTACACCACCTCATGTGACCGTCAGATCATCGAACCCGGTCGCCTACACGGCTTCGGACGCACCAGCCTCCAGCTGTCCCCGCGAAGCGTCAGCCACGTACCCGCCGATACATGCATCACATAGGTGAACATACACAAAAACAACACACCTTACCTCTCCTGTATAGTTAGTCCATCATACGATCATCAACATTGAATCCCGTGCTCAAAGCCGAAAACACTGTGCCAAAACACAGTTGCACGACCGGACAGTACGTAAGGGACTAATCCAAAATCTCAGCAAAATCCAACGATGCCTCAACAAGACAACTTCAAAACCACTTCAAATTTGTCCTTGTCACATATATTCATCATCACCCAAAGGGACTCTCCACATGGGTCTCAACACTATCTAAATAAAGGTACGCTCCATGACGGGCCGACTGCCAGAATCCCAATAAATCGGGTTGGGTACCACTCGGAAATTCCAACACATGCAGCTCTGCTGAGTCCTTCACGGTATCCTTGCATGCTATGGAACACTCGGCATAAAAAGAAACCAGTTGGGAAGCGGTATCAGAAACTGGAAGCACTCGACGTGAAGCATGACTTGGTTGGGATGCAACCGGAAATGCAATGACTCGATTGTGAAGTACTCGGGGGCTACTATGGAGTACATGAACCCCGCGTCTCTGCATGGCGGGCTACGAGGACCACCCAACAAGGGATGGGCCGAGCCGGCAACACGCGTATGGGTATTACCCGGACTACTATCTACCTTGTATGGCAAGAAAAAGATAAGGTGGAAGTCGAACTCGAATATGGAAGAGACAACTGTAATCCCGGATATCTACGTATTCGTCAGGAAAGGATAGAGATAGAATCCCTGCCTCATAACCGACTAGGGCTCCTCCTTGTAACCCTACCCCCTGACTATATAAGGCGGGCAGGAAACCCTAGCTTGGGACATCGAAGAACAGAGTGAGAGATCGCCAGATCATCTCATTGTCATACATAGTGATATAATCCCAGAGAACATGACTAGGGTATTACCTCCTCTGCGAGAACCTGTATAAACCCTTGTCTTGTGTTACCATTGAGTTTGGATCCAGCACTTAGCCCCATAAATTATTTTTCCATCAACAAACATCGACAGTGCGTGATGGAGAGATGCATGGGAGAGCTGACGCAGAGTGATGTGACCCTTGTTAATACATTTTTTATCTAGTTTTTTGCTATATCTTTTGATTAGTATCTCCAATCACTAAGTTGATTTCACGTACGTGGTCTTGATATTTTTTCAATCAAAACTAGACCACACTTGCCATATAAATTCCAATCACCAAATAGGCCGTTTAAAGTCTGAAATAAATTTAGAACTACGAAAAGAACCACGTAAAACCTCACAAAATGACCATAAGTACTACATCGTTGTCCCTCTCCGGTCTCCATGCTGCTGCGTTCGCGACTGCGACCAATGCTACCTCGCCTTGCCCTTGCCCTCCTAATCCCTCCTCCTCGTCGAGCCCTATCCTCCACCCCAACCGCCGCCTCTATTTCTTATTTTCTTTACATGTTTTTGGCTACTTTCTTTACCAATCTTTCTTTCTATTTCTACTTTTTATTTCCTTGTTTTACCAATATTTCGTTTTTCTTTTTTTCTTTGGATTTTGTTTTACAACTTCTTTTGTTAAGTTAGTTTTCTATTTTTCTCCTTTTATTATCATTTTTTGACAACTTCCTTTTTATAAGTTTGTGATTTATATTGTTTCAAGTTTGTTCGACTAATTTTGCATGTAGCCTTTGCCTCCCACTACGCGACCAATTGCAAGTAGTTTTTCTTCGCCGCAACCAAAGTTAGATGGGCTTGTGGCTACAATAACGGAACCTCTACCCTCAAACTTACTAAGTTACTAGTAATCAAGAGTTGTGCCCTAGTTCCAATAAAAAAATAGGAACTTTTAACTATCAAAACAAGGAAAAAATGATCTAAATATAATACTTGAGCCACTGATTTTCTCTCGAAATTGGATTCTCTTTTATATGATTCTTTTTATAAACCGTGTGCATGTACACAAGTACACAACGAAAATACTGGTTGACAAGGATGAAATAGACAAATGTTCTAACTGCGAAATGGATATATATATCCTTTACAAAGTTCGTTGCGAATGCAATTAAACTCTGTCCATCATCCACATTCCAGAGTTGCATCAAGATCCAAACACTCCAAAATTCACTGGCAAGTAATTGAGGAAGACCTGAAAGCCGGAGAGTAAGATGCTGCAAAATGAAATATACATGAGATTTAATAAGAGCAATGAATCTCAACACACTTCACCTCACATTTCTAGATATTCACTTGAAGGACTGATACCTGCCATTAGGCAAGCTACGAGTTTTCTCCAAAGTCCTAGGAGTAATGAGATGACATTAGCGTTGCATTTCACGAGCTTATGCAAAACAATATTCTCTAGCTGTACGTATTAGAATTCAAAATAATATGCTTGCCCCTTTATTGCTATAATTTATGCAGAGTCTCGAAATAGTTTCTCTAGCGTGTAAACTACTATGGAGGGTGCAATCTAGCGCAGTCTTCCAACCGTGTGATGAGGGTGCAATCTAGTGTGTATGGAGGGCTAGGGGTTTGCGAGCCCAGCCTTACCACAATTGGTCTAGTTGTTGTGCTCCTTCTGTCGACGGTTGTTGCCTTGGGGGTACTTGTCAGCAATAGAATTTATATATGTTACGCAAGATCTGCAGCTAGATGGTAGCACATGACAGGGAAACCTTTTTATACATGTTCATGCCATCGACAATGGAGGTAACACTCTAATCCTGTGCTCAAAAATTATGTGGAAGTCTTGATTACAAGGAGCTCTCAAGGACGTATATTGTGATGTAGATGAGATAGATCAGATGATGAATTATGGCCCCCGACCCCCTTTATATAGTGGAGGAGGATAAGGTTACACGATTGTTCCCTAGTCGGTTACGTTAGATTCTATCTTCATAGTATTCGGCACGTATACGCGCCGGTATTTACAAGTATAGATCTCCTAACAAATCAGGATCAAACTCTATCTCTGGGACTTTCCTTTGCATCCAAGTTACGCGTAGTCCGAGTGATATCTGTTTCCCTTCAGTCGACTTAGTCCGCCCCTTGTTGGGTGCTTTATGGGCCTTCTAGGAGGATACCCGGGGCCCATGTTGTCAACACCTTCACAAGTCAAAGGATAAGACAAATGGAGCAAAGGCGGTGGACATCCTGAAGCCGGTGAATCGACACAGAAGTGGAGGTTTCTTGCTAGGAGCGGCGAGTGTATTTGTCGAGCATTGCTTGCCTACTACCATCATCAACGGTGGCGACCATGTCTTGGCCAAGCATCCAATGCGGCCATAACAATAGACGACTTTACCCTATAGTGTATTTGCCAAGCATCCCGTGTGATGCTGGTAGCCAATGATGAGATCGAGCATCGTGTTGCGATAACGCTCGACACCCTTTCCTTTTTGATGTATTGCACTACAGGAAAACGATTTAATTTCGTCGGCCAAAAACCGACGAAATTAGGGGCAAACCGACCGAAATTGGCTTAATTTCGTCGGTTTGCCGACGAAATGCGCCAGACGAAATTAAATGCCTTTTAAATCGGTTGTCGATTTAAATTATCGTATTTTAAATCGGTTTGAGGCCGACGAAATTAAAAACCGACGGCGGCGTGGGCGATTTTAACGACGTGGCACTTAATTTAAATCGACTGTAAGCGAAAAAGGCTCGATGCGCTCTTGATGACGTGGCTAATAATTTCGTCGGCCAAAACCATTAATTTCGTCGGTTTTGGCCGACGAAATTACAAAAAAAAAAAACTAAAAAAAAACACGTTGCTTTATTATTCACGGAAATTCACAAAAAATCACGAAAATCATATAAAATTCAGAAAATTCACGAAAATTCATAGATATTCATACCATTCCAAACTTGTAACCAGCATCACATGATGCATAAGAGCACAAGAGGTTCAGTTCCATGCTATATCAATGATGAGATAATTATTTAAGAGGGAATAGATAAATAACGGAAACTAGCCTATCTTTAGAAACAAGGGCATAGAATCATCAAGGAAACAACAAATGAACAAATGTAAGGAATATGATAAGCCCATAATTGCTCATTGCATAAAGATCACGACAGTGACAAAACACTAGACCTATAATGTTCACATAAAGGAAAGCATCAACAGGTGCAAATAGTAAGGATTAAAGGCAGTTTAGTTTGGTACCAATAATTAACAAAATTTGGTATAGCGATAGACCATATTTGGCATGCATTTGATTTGTTATAAAAATTATGGCAAGAAAGAGTAGCATTGAGCCAGTAAAACTTACATCTTGTTTTTATAACATAATATGCTTCTAAATTTGCATGAAAAAATTTGCTATCCTTGGGAAAGGCATGCATAAATCATAACGACTTATAGACATTTGATTCATCCAAACCTAATGCTTTTACACATGGTACTTCTGTAAAAGAGTTTTCTTTCCATTGAGCAGTTGGCAGGTACACCTAAAACAACAGAAAAATCACAAGAAATCTAAATATATAGTCACAGCATCAGACCAATGAATCATATCTGGATCATTTTGTTTTGACATTTTCGCAGAAAGTATTATGATATGTAAAGGATCTATGTAACTTTGTCAAAACCTGCTACCTACAATATAATCCTTCTCTTTGTACATTGACACTAAGATATCTATTTGAGGTAAAAGATTCTAAAGGTTGGACCATCATTTGACGAAAAATTAAGGATAATTTATTTAGTGTGGAGAAAACAAGACAGTAAGACAATATGGGATTAGCATCCTCATCTTTAATGTAGGTATAGATGTTAGATTAACAAATGTTAGTATGACTGTATTGAGACCAAATGAAGCTTGCAATATTCTAACCACTCCAGTTTGCATGGAGCGTTTTAGAGCTGCCACTTCTTCCTCCTTTCGTTGTTCACGTTCTCTGAGCAATTCCAACCTGCATGACAATTTTGAAAAAGAAAGAAAGAAAAATACAAACTATCAAGACTGACAAATTACAAACTAATTTATAAGTGTGATGGTCTATTATGATTGTATTTCTGCGGAACACAGATACAATATCCTGTAAAAATAACGCACTCTGAAATACCAGAAAATCTAATAGGATCAATAATATCCTGTAAAAATAATGCGCTCTGAAATACCAGAAAATCTAAGAGGATCAATCAACATTGTAATCGTACCTGCTCAGAATCTAAAGCATTCTTATTTACATTGTCGTTTAAACTGAAAGAGCTGCACCAAATTCTTATTTTTACCAGTGTATTGGATTTTGATTTACGGCCATGCGTACGTAGCATTTTGCAGTGATCGGAACTTAAAAGAAGAAAGTTATAAGGCTGTTAATTAGTTTGGACAATAAGCTGACAAGGTATACCTACATCGATCTTGCTAATGGTAAAAGCTCCAGGTGACCGTGATACTATCAAATACATTCCTTAATCAAGCAACAAACAAGAAGAAAATGGTCTAGGAGAAAAAGATTGAAGAAAATCCATTATGATTTAAGTTCCAACTCTAAATTCCAAATAACTGTCAAGAGCCTGGCTCCCTTGCTTTGTGATACATGTATGGATATATCATCTAGCATTTTAACCAATCTTAGCCTTCTAAAGTTCAACATGGATGCTTACCCTCATTTGTTAATTAGGAAGCTGGGATGACAAGATGGTGTCCAAAGCGTCCTTCACTTGAGAGAGCTCTGGCGCTTTCCCTCCTTGTGCAGGCCAGAACTCATCAGTAGCCAACACCTGCAAGTGCATATGCCAATTCCACATAAATTAATTAAGCATACACTGCAGGATCTAAAATTATATTAAGGTCAGGGTATTGATGAATTGCTTCTTTAGACTCATAGATGAATTGAATTGACATGGTAGTCACACGTACCTTGAATTTACAAACATCTCCTTTCCATATACAGGATTCTCGATCAAATTAGTTAAACTACAGATTCATTGGAGTAATGGTAGGGCAATAGCTACAACCAAATTTCGATTATGTGCATGGTGCTCACTAATTAATGAATGGTGCTCACGGTCACTTATTCAGCCAGTTAGGCTGTTTAATCGTAAGACCAAATAAGTGATAAAAATAGGCACAAGTTTTGTACAAATCAATTGCTACTTAGAAATTTCCATAGAAGAAAACATAGACACGATGAAATGAAACATACAGATCTGTAACAATTAAAAAATTTCGGCTGAAAAAAAAAATCTGGAAACTAGAAGACATACCAATCAATCGGATGTTGCCTTGTGAGCTGAGGAAGAAGCACAGATCTAGCGTGCTCTCATGGTCTTCATGCCCTTCGGGAATTTCTGCAACAAGAATTTGAGTTAAGCGATGTAGGTGAAGGCTCGCTGATGCCCACCATGAAGAACCACGGCGCGGGGGAGCTGAGGAGAAGGGCGGCGGCGCGGGGGAGCTGGGGAGTAGGAGCAGGGCGACGGCGCGGGGAGCTGAGGAGAAGGGCGGCGGCGCGGGGGAGCTGGGGAGTAGGAGCAGGGCGACGGCGCGGGGAGCTGAGGAGAAGGGCGGCGGCGCGGGGGAGCTGGGGAGAAGGAGCAGGGCGGCGGCGCGGGGGAGCTGGGGAGTAGGAGCAGGGCGACGGCGCGGGGAGCTGGGGAGAAGGGCGGCGGCGCGGGGGAGCTGGGGAGAAGGGCGCCGCTGGGAAGTAGGAGCAGGGCGACGGCGCGGGGGAGCTGAGGAGAAGGGCGGCGGCGCAGGGGAGCTGGGGAGGCGCGGGGGAGCTGGGGAGAAGGGCGGCGGCGCGGGGGAGCTGGGGAGAAGGAGCAGGGCAGCGGCGCGCGGGCGCAGGACGGGGGCGGCTAGGTCAAAGGGGCGGGTGGGGAATTGGGGATAAACAGCGGCTGAGACGCGGCACGTTAATTTTTATATATATTTTCGTCGGTTTAAGAAAACCGACGAAATTAGGGTATTATTTTTGTCGGTTTAATAAAACCGACGAAATTACAGCATTATTTTCGTCGGTTTAGAAAAACCGACGAAATTACGACATTATTTTCGTCGGTTTTTTTGGACCGACGAAATTACTATTGGCCGACGAAAACACTTTGCTTTCCTGTAGTGTTGGTCAAGCATCCTATGTGGTGGTGAAAGTTGATGTCTAAACCAAGCATTGTTCTTTTTCGATACGGTCATGAGCAATAGCGACTATGGCGACGGGTGTTTTACATGGGATGACGGCTAAAGGTGGTGGTGCATCCTGCACAATGGCGACTGTTGACACGCCAATAGGATTGGTGTGCCAGGCTTCAGTCGGATTGCATAATAATGGTGCCTTTTTTACTGGATCCTGTGGCTTGGTGGTGTCATGTTTTCTCTTTGTCAGGTTCGCTCTCTCCCCCTGCATCCTTCTCTCTACCCGTTTTTGTTGTACAATTATCTTTTGAGTACAACGGCAGAAGAACTGCCATTTGTGTTAAAAAAAGATCGCATGCACATTTACATTGCCACTCATTGACATCGTGGCCCAGGTTACAGAAACAGGTAGCAAAGTAGTCAATCGAGCACCTTAGTTTTTTCATTTATGCGACCAAAGTGACCAAGCCTTATAAAATCACTCACTATAGGTTGCATAATTCACCAAAAAAAGACAAAATGGATGCACACTGCTAAATGAATAAGAAAGCCATGGCAGGTCAACAAAATTAGCTCGCTTTGAGTATGGTTAACTGTGGACAACATTATGGAACACATGTTTCTCGCCAGACGGGGAAAAAAGAGTAAATAAAAGATCAGGCAGTTGCTGCCATGGGTACTGCCCTATAGCAAACCTGCTTCGCTGCACGGACAATGTTTAGAACCTGTAAGCACAAGAGCAATGTTATACTAGGTCAAGCACAACAAAGAAATGATCGTGAGGTTACAAACAGTTACGCGACAACATGCTTCTTCCCAATCGCTCATACTTACAGCAACACACATTGACCCACTCTGCAATTTACAAGCCTATATGTGTACTGCAAAACTAGAGCTAGTGGAAAGTCATTTCCTGACAAACAGAATTTAACCTTACCTTTTTCATGAATGCTACAAAACACACCAGTCTCTATAATGTTGGTACATAAATGCAATAGAGTTATATCGCCTGAAAGAGTTAGGCACGCAACAAAGGGGTTTCACACCCCCACACTCAAGTCTTTCCACTTTTATGAAAAGCGTCCAGTATGACAGTAGTGCATCCAAACAAATAATATTTATGTTGTGACCACCTTGACCACAATGGCCACCTATTATCTACAACTACACAACAGGTAATGGTTCTGCATTATGAAAGAAAGCCTCATGAAATAACTAGGTGGTAGACAACATGACACAGAAAGGATGAGGCTGAAAGCATCACAACATCCTCTCTATAACACCCCTAAAGCACCATTCATATCATTGTTCAGGAGACTAAATAGTGTTTTAGGGGGTGGTATAGAGGGGCTGTTGGGATGTTGTAGTGCTGCTTGACATTTTGTGTGTGGCCACGTGCTAACTTATGTGGTCACAAGTACCATATACATCAAATGATTCAAATGGAAGGGGGAGTCTAGGATTTTTGCCTAGTAAGGCACATGCAAATTTAGCAACCTTCCCACAAACTATAGTAGTTCCACACACTCTTTCATGCACCTTTAATATAACATCGTTTTAATGAACCATGGCATCAGGTAAAGATCCACCCTCTGCCATCCATGTGCACTACACCCCCACTATTTAGAAACTAAAACAGTTTTTCCATATTTCATATTGGTCCCAGATACACATCATGCTCTTAAAATGGCAATAAAAATAGCAAGGGACAGCGGCTGATGGGACGGGCCCACATAGTAGTGACAAACGGAGAGAGAGCAAGGGAGATGGGGATGGCTGTGCTGGGGGCGGTCGACTCCGGCGAGCGGCGGCGCGGGTGACTCTGGCAACCGAGGGGAAAGAGATAGAAAGAAAAGGGGAACATGGTGGCACAGTCGGTGGTGCTCGGCGGCAACTACAACGACGGCATCGAGGTGGATTGCGACGACAGCAACAGCGGTGGCGAGCTTGAAAGGGGCAATGGCGGCTTGAACCGATTTCTCAGAGAGACATGAGAGAATCGAGCTCTCGCCGCCGCCTAATCCAGTTCCGACACCTCCTCCTTCCTCGACAACACAACTTCCTCCTACTCTTCAGTCACGCCGGAGCCGCCCTCATCAGTGGCGAGGACTGGGAGGCCGTCATCTCCGAGGACATGCTCGCGCTCAATCCGCATGGTGTCATGTCACCCGTGCTCGATCAGCATGGCTAGGCCCTCCCTCGAGCTCGATCCGCACAGTGTTCGATGAGGCGGCAAGCTCGACGTCGTGCTCAAGCTCGCCGGAGTCCAGGTCGATAGGGTGAGCAGCAGAGGGAAGAGAGAGCAGTGGCAGAGTAGGGAGAGGGCAGCGGTAGAGGCGGGGATAGAACAGCGGCAGAGCTAGTCTTGATCTCCGGGGAGCTCCGCCGTCGGCGAGCTTGTAGTCGCCGCGGCAAAGAGAGAAGAGAGGAAGAAGAAATGTGGGTCCCGCCTATCAGTGAGAGCTAAGAGAGATGGGAGGAAGAAGAAAGACGGTGGGTCCCACCTGTTAGTGCTTTTTTTTTTGCATATTTGGCCGGCGTATTGCGAGCGAAAAGGTGAAATGGCATGGAGCAACAAGTTCGAGCTTTATAATGGCATCTGGGAAAGACTGAACTTTGTAATGGCAACTTGAAAAGTGAACAGTTTGTTATGGCATGTGAGCTATTAACCCTATCTTTTTTAAGAACTTTCATTAAATCATGTAAATTAACTCAAGTAAACATTACAATGTAAACATACCAAAGAGTATAAATGATTTTGTAATGTAATTGCCTTCAAAAGGCTTGTATGATGTCTACAACACTTTGTTCGCTCCTCTTGTATAAGAGCATTACAAGGACTTTTTAACACCGACACCAAAGGTATACTTCTCAAAAGGTAAGAAAACATCACTCGGCATATGCTTCTCCACCAACATACGGACAAATCGGAAGATGAAATCCAAGATCCGTGCACTTGATTCGTGACGCAACCAACTCATACACCTATTAGAAAACATCAAAGAAACTATTTGTTCTTCTTCTTGAAATATCGCTCTTGGCTGGCATGATGATTGTTGTTGGCCTGAACCAGACAATAAATTTCTAAGCAGCTCAAGGAAGCTAAGTTAGCACAAAGTAGCTAGCCTGTAAATAATAGCTTGTCCTTTATTATTCTGTGGGCCCCTATAGTGGTGGACCATTTTTACATTTCACGATAGAACCCATCCAGCTGGTGGTAAAACAGGGCAAAGAGGTCTTTGCTGAAAAAAAGACTCCTTGACCCTTTAACAGCTCTCTTTGGCGGGGGTACCGAGTGACAAACACTCTCGAACCCGAGGCTAAGACCTAAGTGCCCTTACTTTTCAGTCTAAAGTAGTGCCCTTACTTCTTACTTTTCAATCTAAAGTAGGGCTATAAGGGGGATTACGGGGGACCCGGTTGTCACGGCCAGCTAGCTATCCCTCTGCCACGCGATACTGGTTGTTACGGCCAGTCTGCCTATCCCTCTGCCACGCGATACGATTCCTGACGCCAGTCTATAGTAGTCACAAGTCGTATTGCTGTGCATGGCCTGGCCGATGATCAAGTGTGCTATTAGCCCAAAAAGATAAGCTGAATCCAAAGAAGATTGGAATTGTTTAGTCGAATTCACCTCCATTGCTTGTTTTTAGAAACTTTGAGAGATGTTTTTTAGATAAATAAAAAACCGGGTAGAAGACCATATATACTTTTTGAAAACAGATAAAAAATCTCTAAAAAACAGAGAAATTTGAAAGGAAATTAAAAATAATACTCTCCAACAAAGAGGGGAACTAAAAATAAACACATATGGAGTATACATATGGGCTCAATTGGCTGTGGGTTCAGTAAAATGATTCCGTGCCAGGCCGGCCTATGACTGTTGCTGAGGCATGGCCGATTTAAGATTTACGCCTTGTTTGTTTGAGATTAATGTTGAGTTGAGTTTTACTGTATCAAATTTGTTACCCCTCGAAAGATATTTTAAAAAATTCAAAAAATTAGGAAAAAATTATTTTATACGAACTCTAAGAAGAGAAATTTGAAACCTCATAAAAATGACTACAAAATATTACGTCATTTGGCTTATGCAAAAATGATAAATTTTCATTTAATTTAATTTAATTTAATCGGAAACAAACAAGGCGTTAGGTTAATCCAGACAAAACTGCCTAGCCTCCGTAGTGGGAAGGGAAAAGAGATCGAAACCTAATTTGTCGCGGCGGCGGGCGGAGGAGGCGTTCATTGCGAAGAAGGCGGTGGTGCCATGACTGGGATGGAGGCCCCGGGCGGGGGTGGCACGACGGATTACGGCGCCGGCAGGTGGCAGGAGCACGAGGAGCGTTATGGGCAGCCGCCGTCAGGGTAAGTTCCTGTATCCGCCACTATCTGGTTCTTGGGATTCCTGCGGCGCGGTGCTCCTGGGGAGAAGATGAACAAGGACACGTTCGTTTTGCTTCAGGACCAGAGCTGCTGCTCCAGATCTGAATCCCGCGGGAGACACGGGCGCGGCCGCTGTCGTAGGAGACTACGCGAAACGTGACAAGAACCACCATCACCGTCCACCCGACGTCGGTCTCTCTGCTGCCCTTGATAAGAAGAGGAGGATTGAAGAAGATGATGGTTGCTATAGCGTGCCGTCGGGGAGCAGCGATGGTGTTGGAGAGGAGGAGGCAGAGACTCCGATGGACGTCGAGCCAGATAAGATGGATGATGACACGATGGACCTAGACAAGCTCTCCAAGATGGATGATGACACGATCGACCTAGACAAGCTCTCTAAGATGGACGATGGCGCGATTCTAAGTCTGTTTCTCCAATACCATCGGCAGCTGTACCCTGGCCCTTTTGATCAGGAAAGCTTTTGGGGTTTGTATGACTATGGTCAGCCAGAGCTCACCAAGCAGTTTGAGAGGTTAGCCTTGTATCGCAAAAAGGATCATGAGGTATTTTCCTTCTTGCCTCTTTAATCTGTCCAATATTTTATGACATACACAAACACCTTGTTTATTTATTTTTAATGTCTAATTTAGTTGCTTGATCATGCTGCAACTCTGATTTGTGTTTGTAGCTAATTTGCCGGGGATTAAAACTGGATTTTAAAGAACTGGAAGTAAAGTATCCTTCAAAGATGCTTGAGAATAACGTGTACTACCTGTACCTTGAAAGCGATCTTGAATGGTTCTTTAATCCTGACCACTTGCAACGTTCTGGCATTGATGACTACCAGCGGCTAGTGCTTCGTCATCCGGTAGGTATCAACACGACTCCTTGGAAACTGCTATGGTTGAGGTGGCTAAACTAGATTTTTCTGTCGAAACTGCATGTAAAACATTTCTCGAGAGAAAGTTTAATTGGGTCTTTTCATTGTTTATGGGGGCAGAAATAGCTGGTTTTCAGTTGAGGGGGGCGTTGAGAGAAAGCTCTATGCTTTAGGCTTTGTTTGGATGAAAAGGGTAATTTATCCCAGCGAAGCAAACCGCAAAGAGGATCTTTTTGCCATGTCAGTTCCCAGGGATAATCCCTGTTGTTGTCTGGCATTATTCTTCCTATCTACACGTTCTTTCTCTCCCCACCAAAGAACACCCACCGCAACGGGAGCTGCCTGGAAGAGCTTCGCCAGTGTCCTCCCATGCACAGAGTATAATTGGAGCCCATCGCTCTAGCATATTGGAGATGCCACATTGACATCCTCACCTGCATCATGATAAACCTCTACTCTGTGCCATGTCCAAGGGCCTTAGGGGCAAAAAAGTTGTCAAACAAGCCCTTAAGGGCAAAAATACCCTTTTTATATTTTCTTATTATAAATTAAAATTTATCAATGGTTTCATCATTCCTAAGTACAGTTATTGAGACAAAGCCCTATGCTTTAAGGACAAAACAAACCTTTCAGTTTTTCTATCAAAAAGAACCATCAATATTCATGCACATGTGGAATCTGTATATTTTTATATGCTTTTACCGGCAATTTATGTGTGTTCACCGTGCAACATTTTATCTGTGCAGGGCGACTATGAAGATTGGGACACATACATATCGACTTATCACACCTATGAGGCTGATGAGGAATTTGTATGTTTCTGTGACGAGATATCGAAGAAAACGGAGGTCGTTGGCATGATTTGGTCAATTGTAAGGTACTGCTTGAATTATCCAAATATGCCATCTTGGTCTAAAAGCTTTTTTTTTTGTCTTGTCAGTGGATTAAAGAAAAAATAGGACTTGGCAAGGTTCAGGTAAATATCTCCTAAAAGCCTATTGCATTTGATTAAACTACTATTGAATGCCTACGAATGATGTTGTGCCACGCATCACACATAATAGCCATTCAATTTTGGTGCGTAGTGGCAAAGACACGAGACTATGGCTTACATTCAAGTTCTGGATATAGCAAAAGGATATCCTAAGATATTTGGGGAAGTTGTTACCCGTGGTTTCGACGTAATGCCCTTCCATCTCTTAATTTAGTTGACGAGCTCAAATATGGTTCTACTTGACAATTTATATGTTATTTCCATCCAGGAATATATATGGAGCCGTCGGATAGAATTTGATTACTGTAGGGACTTTGTTCGGATGTATCGTCTGCTTTCCGAACGGGTTGCTAAGCAAAAGGTGATTCATGCATCAACTAAAACTTGTGGCGCTGTTTATTTTTTTCCTGTTGTTTTGTGCTAGCTATGTAAGTATAAGCTAAATGTGCCTGATTTTTCTTTCCTTCACCAATGGTCAGGTGAAATTCGAGGACGCTTTAAGGGAATTTTGTGAACAGCACTTGTATAGTTGTTGTATACCTTATGTTGAGTGTGTGCTTGGAAACCAAGATCTAATCACTAAGATGAAAAATCATGTAGGCTCCTATTCACATATACCGTTCAATTAACCTCATCTTGCTAATTCCTGTGTGTATGTTTCTGTTTATTGCTTTGTTTCGCTAATTCTTTCATCGTATTCATATCTTCTAGCTTGATGACTGGATGGCTTGCATGGATCAAAAGGTAAGCGTATTTTTGTGTGAGATCGAAGTTCAACTGGAACATGTTCTTTGCAATTGACTTCACATTGTCTGCAGGTTCCTGAAAACAACAAGGCTCATGTTTGTTCCTGGAGAAACAATTAAACCTGGTTTGTTGATGTCTATTTATCTCTTGATGAGGAAATGCATCTTTGTTTTCTTTTTTAATGCATCACCAAGTTGGATTTGTTTGTTAAAGTTTAAACTAATTTAGTGTCAGAGTTGGAAACCAAAGATCTATTTGGATTATGCCAAAAAGAAAATGGAAGTTGCAACACGCATTGGTTTAGTTTCGAAAGGTATGCACAAACTTAACAATACTACACGTGTATATAATTATAATTGGATTAAGCATGTGGTTTCTCAAGCAGCAGACACTCCTCAATCATGCACCAGATCACAAGCAGCAGGCACTCAACCATGCACTGGATCACAAGCAGCAGCCAAGGGCGTGTGCGTTCATTTAACAAATAATACACCTACATAACCCAACAGGCCATCATGGACAGGTCGAGGGCGTCTGATTGGTATATATCACACATGGCCTTGAATTCAACCCAGAATGAGTCATCGCCGTGGAAAAAATCATGCTGCATAAAATGGGCGGGGAAATACTGCCTACCCCTCCGAGTCGTCTCCATATACCATTCATGGAAGCGGCATATTTGATCTGGTAGCCACCCCAATTCAGTGAATGTAACATCCCAAATTTGGGGACAATTCAAAATGTTGTTTGAATTTCAAAATTCCATTTGAATTTGAAACCAAGCTGACATGTGGACCCCCACCGCCTGCTCTCTCTCTCTCTCTCTCTCTCTCTCTCTCTCTCTGCCAGGTGGCCTTGCCGCCGCATGGCCGTCACCTCAGCCGCGACGCTGCGCCTGCTCCTCTGCTGCGTCGCATTCCTCGTGGTCGGCCGCCACGCGCGCTTGCTGCCGCGCCGAGCGCAGCGACTCCCTTGCCGCGCTCTGTCGCGCCGAGCTCCGCGCCCGTCCTATCGTCGCTCCGCTCTCCCCTATGCGTCACCGAGCGGGCCTTCGGGCCCCCATCCCCGCCCGGTGCCTATAAAGCCCCGCACCGCCCCACCGGTCTCGCTTTTCCAATTTCCCCCAATTCTCTCCGCGCCAGTGCCGAGGACGCTCTCGCCGATTTCGTGAGCCTTTGCCCAATTCTTTTCGCTCGGAGAGTCCACATTCCACCCCTAACCCGACGCCGTGCTCAATTTCACGGGATCCGGCTGGGAGTGACATATCCGCGGTGCCCCTGTTCCAGTCACCGCCAGTTGCTCCGTCGCCGGCTGCTTCCGAGCTCGATCACCTTCGGCACGTACCATGGTGAGCACCCCCGTGACCCCTCTCACTCCCCGTCCATGCTCATAGCCTGTAGGTCTGTAGTGCGGCACGGTTTCTCTGGTGAGCTCACAGATTCGCCGCCGCCATCTAGCCGTCGCGTCTGGCCGCCCCTGGCCTCCGCGCGTGCTTCGCTAGGGTCCTAGGGAGCCATAGTGGCCAGAGCGCGAACGCTCTTGGCCGATAGATGGCCACAGCGTCGCCGCGTCGTCCGCCATCGCCGCTCCGAGGAAAAAGATGAACAACGGCCGTCCGTTACGCTTTAGGATTAGTGCAGGCGAAATGACTACGAGTCTATGATACGCGGGCCCCACCGGTCAGAACACCCCTTCGCGCGCTAGCTCAAAGCCGCAGCGCTGCATCACTGCCCCGTGGGCCTCGGCCCCACCCGTCAGATTAAGTGGAGACGCTCAGAGACGTAGGCGCCTTCTCCGCGGGTTGGTGCCATCCAAAAAACCGCCTTCGACGTTTTTCCCGGCCGGTAGCGGTGTATGAAGATGTTGGGCGTGGGCGTTTTGCCATACTGGGCGCTCCATCCGCCGGCTCGGCCCGAAGGATTTTATCCTTTTCTCAGCCTTTTACCCATTTATCTAATTACGGAATTAGCTTTTGATTTAATTAAAATAGCTAAGGACTCCAAAAAATTCTAGAAAAATTTGAATAAATGTTGGAGGCCAATTCTAATTTTATAAAAATATAACCATGACCACTAAGGGGAATTTGGCACTGTTAGTTGAAAAATGTAGCTTTTCATATATAGAAATGGTTAATTTAATTCTAGGGTAATTGTTGGGTATATTAATTAATGAATTAGACCCCAATTATTCTTTAGAAAATATAATGGATAGGTAAATGTCTTAACAACTTTAGAACTTTTGCATTTGCCCTTATTAATTAAATATATTCATAGGAATATTAATTGCTAAACCCAATAATTAAAGAGCTCCTTGAATTAAGTAAGGAATAACTATATAGAAAATAAATCAATGAGTGAGATAACGTAGGATTACCGCATTTTTATAAGAGCACCTAGTAAAATATCAACTCCGATAAGCTTTACCCCGTACGTAGGATGAATTCCGAAAAGTCGTCATCTTATGTCGCTTAGAAACTCTAATCACTCAATTATGACCTTATCGTACAAAATCGTATTTTGGGGGTATAGTAGACTATTATATACTGATAATATTACTTATTAATGCACTCTGTCATGCATAGCATATCATACGAAAAGTAGTTTCGCTAATCGATCTTAGGCATTAATGCCGAGGGTAAAGCCTAGGTCGTGCATGCATCATGTTTTCTGTTGCATTAGTAGGTAATTATTGGTTTGTTGGTATGTTTAGACGTAGGCGATCCCGACGGAAGGTTTGGGGACGCCGAGGAGGAACACCTACCTGAGCAAGGCGAGTTAACACTTACTCTTTAGATGTTTGTCCGTATTAAGGAGAGACTGCGACTTTCCCTAGTGCGGATTAACATCGCTAATATCATGCTTATTACCCAGTTTTCTGTTAACTATTTTGCTTATTGATTAAATGCATGCTTAGTAAACTGTCTAATTGTTAATCATGTAATATTTATGCATGTCTGCCCTTGATCTGTTTAGCCTTAATGACTGCCTTCATTATCATTACTCCAAATAGCCTACGATTAGTCTAGCCTACGATTATTCTAGTAATTACTTTAACCCCACCTAATGGGTAAAACTTGCTTAGACTGGCTTAGGCTTAGACAAATCTTCTAGCTAATCGTCACGGAACGGTGAACCGATATTCACCGGTCATTCGTTCGCTTCATTCAAACATGACCTGGCACATGAAAGTTAGGGCTTATAGTTGCATGTTGGGTTGATTGTGTTTGTGGGTAAGGTTATTGGGGATGTCGGTCTGGTTGATTTGTCGGTTGGGAAGGTCCAAGTGTGGTGGTCGATGACCATGGAAGTAGAGATTTTTGGTGGGTTGCCCCGAGAGAACATCCTGATGGATGGCTGAGGCACAGGGTGCCTAGTGCTGGGTTTAGCTAGGGCTTACTTAGGAGGAGTGCGGAGTAACACGCGTAGAGAGGAGATCGCTGTCATCTGAGGGATGGTTCCAACACAACGTGTGGCCATCGCGCGGAGTACGAGTCTCGGATCACCAGCTGTGAGCGCTCTACGGAGGCCCTCTGGGACCATTCTCGATAGGGACCGGCATGGGTCATCACTGAGGGTGATAAAGGCCACACATCCCCTGGATGACAGTTGGCTAGTTAGGGCTGGGAACCCCCTAGGCCGAGGCGGGCATGCCATGGCATGTGTGGTCCACAACAGGATTGCTAAATCCTGGAAGGATGGCAAAACTAGGAAATGTTTGGGGCAACCGAAAGAAAGTCAGGTGAACAGATAAGCTGGTATGGTGATTGGTTAAGTTTGTTGTGTTTTTGGTCAAGAATTGGTCTATTGGGGGTTGGTTGGTATGGTAGGTTGATCAGTTGGGTTTTGGGTGCATTAATACGATGGTAAACCTCTGATTTATATAAACAAGACACATTCTAGTTGATGCTAGTTAGGATGGTTCCAAAATCTTATAAACTTGGCTTTACGTAAATAAAATAACCCCCTTTCCCCCAATAAAAGCCTTCTAAGCACTATATGCATTAAGGGAAGTGTTAACTAGTCAGCGTTTGGATGACGCTAACCTCGCCTTCTTACTTTCTT
This sequence comes from Raddia guianensis, assembly GCA_036346415.1. Taxonomy (NCBI): domain Eukaryota; kingdom Viridiplantae; phylum Streptophyta; class Magnoliopsida; order Poales; family Poaceae; genus Raddia; species Raddia guianensis. The sequence goes on along the minus strand of CM070543.1, from coordinate 13,221,752 downwards.
TAAGCGAGGGAATCGAGGAAGACCCTTACGAGTGTCATGAAGACGACGGACAGGGCTTCGGCGGACCTAAAAAGTCTTAGGGGTTGCTCCGGTCGTTGGTGGGCTCTTAGCCGATAGGGATTCTTTTGGGTACATATTTTGAGTGATAGCTGTCATACTCTGAACATTGTTTTGTATTATTAAGGCGTGTATTGTCCGTCTTACTAAACTCGTCTAAGGGTGTAACTTGGTATGTAATATTCAGGACTCCATTCTATCGATGTATGCTTGTATCGGCTATGTGATCTTCCGTGCTAGAGTACTGATCCAGAGGCTAGTGCATGAGATTATCGACCCTCAAGGTAAGTTAAAATTGAGGGGCGACAGTGAACTTGACCAATGATTTGCCCAACTCAAATGGGTGTCTCACCAATGCCGTTTCTATAGCTTCATGGCCGAACACTTTTTTTTTTTTAAAACAAGTCCACCTTTTTATTCCTGAAGCTTCCACGAAATTACAACCAAGTCCAAGAACAAACTCGAAATTACAACGAATCCACTAAAGGACCTGATCGAACAACACAGCATGAAGCTTCCCCTTCTCACCACGCTGGCAACGAAGAAGAACGTCACTACAAGAAAAATGGCCTTCTGTGACGTATTTTCTGTGACAACTGAGAAATCTGTCATTGATTTATGACGTTTATTCTCGAAAATGTCATAAACAATAACCTAGGGATTTAGCACTACATTTTAGTGACGAATATGTTGGAGACGTCACTAAGGTCAATCCAAAATCGTCATAAAGCAGTAGTGCAATGTGTTGTGACGAAATGGTTATTGTCATATCCAATCTGAAATTGTCACTAAGTATCACCACTGTGTTTTGTCATAATATTTATTATCATAGCGTCTTCTATCTCTATCTCTATCTCTATCTCGACTCCTTTAAAAAAACCAGTTTTACAAAATCCAGGCAGACACATTTAATCCAAACCGTTCATCCCTTCCATCCGACGGTCTAAATCTCTGATTGGATCCTTGCCCACCTCCCTGTACAACTCTATTCAGCATCCCGCAACATCTCACAACCACGGGGTAATTGATTATTTGCCCTGAAGTTGATATGCACTTAACAATATGCCCAAAGTTGATATGCTCTTGATAATTTGTCCTGCTGCTTGTCTATGAATTGTGGACCAGCAGGACAAATAATCAAATAGCAGGGTAAATAATTAAAGGCACACCCACTTCAAAGCAAGTAATCAATTATACCCACGAGGACCTATTCCTCCCACCTCTCCAGTCTCCACCTCCCTGCTGCTGCGCTCCTGCCGCCGCCCCTCCCATGGCGACTCCTCACCGGCGCCCCCCCCCGCCCGCCGCCACCTCCCGCTCCGCGCCCCCGTCGCCGCCCCTCCTTGCGCCGTGCCCTCACCACCGCAGCCACCTCCCGCGCCCAGCCCCCCCCCCCCGCCGCTGCCCTCCTCACGTTCGCCCTCCCGCCACCACCTCCTCCTCCCCACGCGCCCCCCCCACCGCCGCATCCTCCTCCCATGGCGCCTCCTCTCGGCGCCCTCCCTCTCTCCACCCGCCGCCACGTCCTCACCACCGCCGGGCCATCTCCCAGCGTCGGCGCCCCTCCCATGGCGCCTCCTCCCCCGCTGCCCCTCGCCTCTGGTCCTCCTTCCGCAGCCTCCACCCTTCCTCCTCCTCGCTCCTATGCAGATCTGGTAGTGGTCAACCTCATCTCCCACACGACGCTCTTCCTTGCACGCTGGCGCCATCATCCACCACCCAGTGGCGGCTCCTGCTACCTCACTGCTCCCAACCCGCCATTGCTCTAGCTCTCCTATCCTCAAAGCTATGGTGGGCGCTTCAATTTTAAGCGACGAAAGGTTTCACATTTGGTTTTGTTCTTTAGATTTGAGATCTCTCGAGTTGCGTGGAATTGAGGGAAAAATGCTCCTTTTATAGTGTTCTCTGACTTAGTTCTCTTCAAAGTTCATACTTCATGTTGGTTTCATGGAATTAAACTAGAACTCATGAATCTTTGTGTACTAATATGTGTTAGCTCCTGTGCTACAAGCCTGCAGCTCACACTTGATCTTTTGTTTAGCATTTGTTAATGTGGACCACTTGGAATTATGGGTCGTATTATAGTGGCGAAAGATGGTTGAAGTCTTATGTATAATCTGTGTGCTATTGGAGCGGGACACCTTGAGTGGCCACTCATTGAGTTCTTGCCATCGTATGGGAGAGGATGTCACCGCAGACGTAAGATACGTAAGTTTGATCCATGGCAATGGCCATTAGGATGTTGTCAACATGGGTTCTTACCTTGCACCGTTAAATTTCTCATACCGATTTGGCTACTTAGATGTTGCTCTAAGAATATTTTTTGAGAACATGCCATACCGCATCTTCCGCCTGCCATATCTTAGTTAGACTAGAAGCGCAAAAGGTCGGGGCTTTTACCGTAATAGTAATGCCATGTCTGAGACACAACAAAAGAAGATGATAGTTTTGGTGGTTGGGCTGTTAACTTGTGCGGAGATATAAGTTTTTACAAATAAGTGTTGGTCCTATTTGGCGCACATTCAAACTACATTTACAGAGCATCTAGGTTGTTTAACGAGAGGCAAGGAGATGGAGCTTAAAGGTTGTGCTCTTTGTATAGCGATGGTGCATCGATGATAGAGGATGCCAATCAATTTCATTACTGGAGATATGGGTATAGACTATAGAGATTTATTATGGACCACAAGTAATTTTTATGAGACTATAGTTTGGTTCCGTTGTAGATTTTGCTTCAGATGAAGAGAAAATTTCCACCCAAACAAATTTGAAGTGCTCGAAAAAAGGTTGATTAAATAATATTCATTCCTATTTATCTCAAGTCACTAGCTCTTGGCTACATGGATTTCATCTGTCTTTTCGTTCATATCTTTTTTAGAATCTTTCTTATATATTCATATCTTTAGGGGTGCTACACACTACCGAACTATAATTTTGAGAATCATTGATGATTTCAGTATAATAATTGTTTGTCTTTAAAAATTGCATAGATAAACAATGTTATAAATTGTCTATGACTTTTAAAAAATGCGTAGATATAAAATATTATAAATTGGCTGCACTTTCTTTTGGTTTGTGCTATGAAATTATACAATTTGTGTTTGTTTTATGAGAGGAACTATGTGGACCAATGACATCAGTATAAGTTAGCAATAAAATAGATAGAGGTTTTACTTTCAACCTTTGATTCCACAGATTTTTCGGGTGATACTGGCGTTTTTGCATCTGAATCTTATTTTTAGAAGTTGGTTGCGAGATTTCGTGGATGCTATATTCCTCAATGAGATGTTAAGAAAGTAGAGTATTAATTAATTTGTTACATTATGTAGCACCTAAAATATTACATTATGTAGTACTTAAAATATGGAGTTATTGCATTACTTTCTCGTGCCAATGCGGTTTTGCAGTGTTCTCTTTCTTAATTTCTCCTAGATTACAAATTGAGACTTTCGATTACATTGGTTCTTGTATGCATCTATACTCTTTTAAAAGCACCAGTTTAGGATGACACACTGCTCTCAACAATGGCTTGAAGGGTATTTTTAAAGAGGCAAAGATGATGGGTGAGTAGATGAGGAAAGAGAATGCGATTATCAATGAGATTAGTCCACATGTTCCTGATTATATAAGAGAGTGAATGATATTCGGAGAGAATGTTTGGCCTTATGGACCGATATCTGCAAGCTTCTTTATCTTCTATTGCTGCTTTGTGAGTACCTACTCCTGCATTGTTTTTCTTGGTCATATGCATTGTGATATTTCATTATGATCTACTATGACCAGGGGAAGCACTTCTGAGAAAATTTATGAACAACATGGAGAAGAAAAGGAAGAGGAAGGAAAAAGCTAAAAGGCAAATGACTCAGGTAGAAACTTCAAAGAGAAATGCATCACCAGTTCATGTTGAACTACTCACTTACAAGCATTGGTTTTTAATTGAAACAGAACAATCACCAAGAAGAATAGGTAGACGAACTGCCAAGAATCTGTTCATGTTTTTCATGTAATTTTAGTTCATGTAATTTTAGTTCCTCAATTTGCAAGCATTGTGTTGCACACAGGTGTTTTTTTTTGTTCAAGCGCTTTTCAAGGACTAGTTCAAGATGTTTTGGTGACAAATTCAATTGTATTTATGTTACCATGTACAATGTGCCGATGAATATTTGTATTATTTGGTCACTTGTTAATTTATAATGAATTTATTTGTATAAAAATTGTTTGGATTTATTTATGTGATGGCAAATTGTGAGCTATAATGGGGTCTAAATACATTATTGGGCTAGAATTAATGAGTTTTCCAAATTGATTTGGTTTTGAATAATTATGACGATAAAATTCGTCACAACATTTTGCCACGTCACCTGCCATGTCATCTATCTAGCACCATCCTAGTCATTTGTTCGTGACGTTTTTGTTTTAAATTGTGACGATTCATAGCGTCATAATTCTTTGTGACGATGAAATGTTCGTCACTAATTTTGTGACGATTTTCCTTGTTTTGTCACAGAAGGGCTTTAGAGACGCACCTTCTGTGACAGATTGATTTTCGTCACAGGAACGTCACAGATTGGATACGGTGACAAAAAAACCCTGTTTTGTGACGATATCTGATTGTCACAGAAGGCCATATTTCTTGTAGTGCATCATGGCCGACATCGACGAGTTCCGGGGCCACTCATCCAGGCAGTGGATCGAAAAGCCCCTAGCAACAATCTTCTTTACCGCACCAAAATCTAACAAAACCTGAATAAAAGAGCACAACTCCACAAGGAACAAACCAACGCCGATGATAACCAACAACATCAATTTCGACGACGGTGACGGAGTCTCCACCGACTGACCGAACCCTACACCTCTTACCAATGCCCTCATCCCCTTTCTCAGATCCAAAAAAATCCAAGGAGAAGACGAAAACACCGAGGTCTTAGACAAACTACAATTACTACGAGAAGAACCAACAGCCAAGGAGACCTCACCTGCCAGCACCGCTAGAACGCCGGACCCGAAGCAAGCAGCCACCAAGAAACTCTGAAACCTTCTCGCCTCTTTATTTCTACCGCTAAAACTAAACCTAAACCTACTGCTGTAAAACCTCCGGGCCAAGATCCTGGTCTCCCCTACCTCGACGCCAGCCAGGAGGCCGCCGGAGGCAGAGGAGACGCTCAGATCTGGCCGGGGACGAGCTCCGTCCGAGCGCCCTTTTTTTCTCGCGAGAGGATATGGCCGAGAGGCTGAAGACTACTTGCGCCAAATTCCATGGCCGAACACTTGTTCTGGCGTAAGTCCAGTGTCTTTCAAGTATTAAGTCATGTGGCGGGAAAGTTGCGTCGTCGTAATCTCTGGTGCCTTCTTCATTGTAGCCTTGTCTATCTAGCGCTTGTAGTCTATTAGCGGCGGCCTTGGATTACCTGTCTGCCGTCCAGATGAAGTGTAGGTTTCGTAAAATTTGAGCACTGCCGGTTCAATTGGAACCTTCTCCTGTGACTTTTTCCTGAAGTGTGCATTGACACTAGCGTCGATGACCTTTTTTGTCTCCTCCTCGGTTAGTTCATACCGACAACTTCTTGACTAGAGCAGGATTCTTGGGAGGTGCTGCTGCCTTCTTGGGTGCGGCCGTCTTCATGGCTGGTGCTGTCTTCTTGACTGGAGAAGGCTTCTTGGGTGGTGCACGAGCAAACTTGATGAAATTGAGCAAACCCCGTCTCTTGGTTGCAGTAGATGTTGGAGTTCAAGTATTTCTTGGTGCAGGTTATAGGGTTCTTGGAGTGGGAGGTGGTGTAGGTGACGGGCTTCTTAGTGCGGGAGATTGTGCATGAGACGTGCTTCAGACAAGATCCGCCTCCATGTTATCTTGAAAAATTATGTAGCGCTATAGCGCTACAAAATGAAATTGTGCTCCATCTCATCTAGCTTTGTAACCTCGTCGGTGGGGTAATCCAGGCGTAGGGTCCCATATCCCTGATGAACCTCCTCCGTCGAGACCTTGGCGTAGCCCGGCGACATCTCGATGGTGTGCACCACCGTTGGCTATTGGTGTCTACTAAACTCCAAAATTATACACCAACATACGCCAGAACTCCGGTAATTTAGGGAAAAATCAATGTTTATGATTGCATTTTATTTGAACTAATAAATTTACACAAGTTTTGATAAGTTTTTGTCCACATGAATAAAGTGGAGAAAAATCGGAGCTGAACCGAGCTAAAAGCCCTTGGTCGGCCGACCTGGACTTTTCGCCCAACAGACTCCATTTTCTCCCAGGTGGTCAAGACGCACAAAATGAAGAGATCAACGCCATGCACTCAAGTCGGTTTGATCCAAGAGCGGCACTTCCTTCACAATTGGGTGACTTGGTTCTTGAGGAAGTCAATTGTACCGGTCTTAACTGCCAAAACCGACGCAAGGGGATGATCTACACCGCACAAGAAGCATCCCAGGCGAAGGGGACGACTTGGATCAACCGAAGCCTGCCTAGGGCTAGGTCGGCCGACCGCCTCGAGATCCCCTTTGAATTCTCGTTTGGATGTTGGTTTGCTTACATGTGTCGCATGGTGTGGAGACCACTCAATGCACTACAGGAAAACAGACTTTTGTGGTCGTCCAAATACCGACGACAAAAGTTCGTCGACAATGATTCAACGACAAAAGTCACTTTTGTGGTCGGCCTAACGAAAAACCGACCACAAAAGTGGCTCCTGGGCAGAGCTCCCACGGGAGATCTTTGTGGTCGGCCATTATTCGAGCCGCCCACAAAACTATACCCAGATGGCACGGGCACAGTGACGGCGCTCTGCCATGTGGGTCCCGCGGACAAGGTGACGACGGCACGTTGCAAACTTTTGTGGTTGGCCAGACTTGAGGCCGACCACAATGCTACCCTTTTGTGGTCGGCAAAACTAGAAGGCCAACCACAATACTGCTCTTTTGTGGTCAGCTAGACTGGGGTACGACAACAATACTAGTCTTTTGTGGTCGGCTGGACGGAGGCCGACAACATTACTTAGACTTTTGTGGTCGGCCTTCAGATATGCCGACGACAATACTCAAGACTTTTGTGGTTGGCCTGGTTATATGCCGACGACAATACTTAGACTTTTGTGGTCGGCCTGAATACATGCCGACGACAATACTCAGGACTTTTGTGGTCGGCCTAGTTATATGCCGACGACAATACTTAGACTTTTGTGGTCAGCCTGGATATATGCCGATGACAATACTCAGGACTTTTGTGGTCGGCCTGGATATATGCCGACGACATTGGTAGTGTGCCAGCAATAAAAATTGCTCGTAATTTATAAAAAAAACTCAATTTGAACCTGCAAAAAAATGTATTCCCCATAGTTTACATTCCCAATTCCCCATAACATTCTCAATTTGTCAATCACAATCACAATCACAGACGAATGCAAACCACAATCACAATCACAATCACAATCACAGACGAATGCAAACCACAATCACAAGCACAGACAAATGCAACCACAATCACAATCACAGACCACAATAACAATAACACAAGTGCGACATCATTACAAATTGTCCAAAAATTCACATTACAATTATCATCGATTGCATCGTCTAGCTCACAAGTTCATCGCCTAAACACGTCTAAGGATTCGAACCTGCAAATGGATCGGTAAACATGTCGTCGACGAATTGTTCCTCGACTGATCTTGTGGCACTAGAATCAACTCCCTACGGAGCATTTGTCGCAGACGCTGGCGCCGCTGAACCAGACACCTGCGAGATTAGAGGAAATCATAATTTTCATAACTTTTTATGCATTTGTGTGATTATTTAAAAATATTTTATAAACTAGAGAAGAGCTTTACCCCGAAGAAGCTGCCGGTGCAGAGGCAAATTGGAGCATGGGAAATGATGCTGGCGGCACAAATGGGGGAGGAGTGCCGACTTGTGTCGTCGGGGCCCCCGGCGGCTGCGTGAAGACGACTTGCGGCTGGCCAGAGGTCCCCGCTCCCAGGAAAGCCTGCGGATATTATATGTTAGCGTTGGAAATTACTACGAACAACCTAGCTACATGTACGATCTTAATTACCTGTTGCATATATTGCATCATGAAGAGGTTTTGATCCTGGATGGTCTGCATCCGCTTACTGTTCTCCTCTCGCTCCGCCTGCCACCTCCTGTTGTTTTCCTCTCGCTCTGGCTGCCAACGCTACTCATCCGCCACCCTCTGTTGCTGCATCTCCGCGATAAGCTTGTTCTGAGCTTTCAGCTGGGCACGGGTTGGAAGAGGAGGCCTGCTGTCGACGTGCTCTGATATTAGCCTTACAGGAGTCGGACGGCACCATGGAGTCCATGAAGCCGTATCTACCGTGACTCCTCCCACCGAACTGGTCGTATATGATCACAGGGTCGACCGGCATGTTGATGGGGTCACAGTCGACACAGTGCTTCTCTTTCATGGCTGTTGTATATATGTCCTATGAACAAATGAGATATTAAGTAGATTTGTTTTAAAACGATCGAAATGGTGTAGAGAAGCGAAAAGAGCTAGTCACTTACAAGCTTCTCCTGTGCAGCCGGTGGCATCGGTGACTGTGTGCCGTTAGGTTGCACACGGGGCGTGTGTGCAACCCTCCAAAAGGTGAACCCCGAGGGCTCAAGTCCCGTCTCCGACTGTAGGTTAATATGCAATGTGAAATGACCATAAAGTTGATTGTAATTATAAAAGATAAGTTGACTTACGATATCCCGCGCGACGTGACCCATGCCTCGTCCTCCTAGGTAGGTGGCGCAGATGTCGGGGTTAGAATCCCTATTGTCTCTGTTCCTCCTTGACCTCTCAATCCACTCCTTAGAGGCCCACATCCGGCAGAGGTCTCTCCAGGCTCGTGGACACTTATCCATCTAGTCTGGACACTAAGGCTTGTACTCTTGAGCCTTTAGAATACTCTAGAGCTGCCCTTGCCCTCAACATCTTTCTAATCCCCATCTTGCCATGGTGCTTCAACACCGCATCCAAACGAGACAACTTGATGGCGTCCCTATCCTTCTTTGTCGCCGTTGTGTCGAGCACATGGCGGCAAGCCTCATTGTCGTCCTGATTGCCCCAGGAAAAAGCTGGTATCTCTCCTGAAATGAAAGGAACACATGACCAAATTCATAAAGCTATAAACACAAAACCATAAATAAATGAAATTTAGAATGTTACCCAGAACTCGTTGATGACGTGATCGGCGATACTTCCTCCCTCATCATCCTCCATGAGTGAGTAGTCGCTCCAATTGAGCGCCGGGCGTCGATCATCGCCCTTGCCTACTACTTGGGGTAGAGCTGTTTGAGCAAGACCCTAACAAGTGGTCCGGCTCTGCGGACCCTTGTTGACGCAAACCAAACCCCGCACATCAAATTCAAAAAGTATTTATCAAGTTTGTGGTTAGCAATAAGAGACATCGAGAATCAGCTCGGAAAAAGTAGTTATCAAATACCTCTCACCAAAGTGGCAACCTGTACCACTATCCTCTCGCTTGGATCTAGGGGGCTTTTTGTAATTTATTGCGCCCGCGACCTCTCTTGGAGCTCGAGGAGGACTCAGCTCCAGAGGACGAGGGTGGCTCCCTGTTGTCGTCCCCCTCCTCCGCTACCACATCGGCTTGCTAGTCGGAAATCCTCCTCCAATCCTCCTCGTAGACCTCCTCCCCCCCTCATCCTCGTTGGTCTCCTCCACCTCAAAATCCTCGTAGCCCTCCAACGCCCCCGTCCACTCGTAGTAGTCGGCCCCGCCCTCTCCCTCATTGTCGGCCTCCACGGACCCCACCTGGTAGTGGGGGGCCACCACCTCGGGGTCGGTGGCCACCACCTCGTCGTCCTAGTGCTCTGGTGCACTACGCCTGCTCCCCTTTCCCCAGACCTTCTGGGCTCTTTTAGCCAACCTCTTCAAAGATCCAGTCATCCTGCAAAAATCAAATTAAATGACATGAATTGGAAGTATATGAATCGAATGAATTGAGATAATATAAAATAAATGAATATCTTAAATGAAAGAAATTAGATGTATATAAGTATAAACCTATAAATTTGAATAGCTTAAAAATCTTCGGCTTCCTCTTCCTCATCTTCCTCCTTGTTTTCTTCCTCTTCCTCTTCCTCTTCCTCCTCGTTTTCTTCTTCTTCCTCATTTTCTTCCTCTTCCTCTTCCTCCTCTTCCTCTTCCTCTTCCTCCTCTTCATTTTCTTCTTCTGATATCTCTTGAACATCACCAATATCGACGTGTAGCTCTCCTGTTAAATCTTTTTCTTGGAATGGCTCCATGTCTAGGCGATGCTCGTAATCTTCTTCCATGAGGTCGGGCAATCCACCAACTGGATGACATTTATGGACAATCTACCAATTTTTATAATCCGGGTGAGCGTATGGCAGATGAAACACCAACTCAACCTGTTCGGGGAGAATGAACACGTCGGGCTTCTAATACAACTTCTTATGATTGATCTCAACTAGTCTAAGTTCAGGAGTTGTCCGCACCCCACTTTTAGGATCAAACCATCTGCACCGAAATAGCACTAGCGAGAGATCGTTGTTGCCTTCGTAAGATATTTCTATAATCTCCTCAATGATCCCATAATATCCTATGTCTGGACCACCAAGGTCGTCTATGACATAACTGACAATGCCGCTATTTACCGTAGTTGCATTTGGGCGAGCAGCCTCAGCCGCTTTAGACCGAAATCGATAACCATGACAATCATAGCATCCATGCACTTTAATTCTACGGTTGCACCCATATAACATTTGTCGGAGATCGTTGTGCACGTTGGGATGTTTTTGACACTGCACAATCATGCACGACAAGATTCTTTAAGGATTTGAAATGCTAATGAAACTTTACCTTATATAAAAGGAAGAAACTTACGTGGTAATGGAACCAGGTTAGAAAGTTCGGACGGTTTTGTCCACCACCTCATCGTTTCAGCTTCATAATTTGTTCGCCCGAAGGATCACCTGGTCTTCTCCACTTTTCTTGAATGAATTGACTACAATATTTTCTTCAATTATTTATAGCAAAAGTATATATTTATAATTTAGTTAAGACATTTACTAACTTACTCGATGTACACCTTCACTTCATCCATGTTGTCGTACACGTATAACTGAATCGCAGTCTTTTCCTATGCATCCGTCGACTGATGGTTAACTGGGGGTTACCGTCGGCAATGAATTTGTACGAGGGGACGCTAATCAAGAACTAAGCTAGATGGTAGCACAATACAGGGTTATATAGATTCAGGCCCTCAACGGAGGAGGTAATACCCTACTTCCTGTGCTCTGGGATTATGATTGATCAAGATGCGGGATGCAAGATGACCAAGGTGGTGAATATGAGATCTATATGTCCTATATGCCGGTGGCCTCTACCCCCTCCCTTTATATAGTGTAGGGGGAGATAGAGTTACAAGATAGCACGTGGTATACGATAGCTAATTCTGTTATGCTGTTACATGTAATGCATGTGTTGATCTCCTAACTACATGGAGATAGATCATATCCTCGGGACCTTCCTTGGAGCTCAAGGCGCGTGTAACCCGAGTGGTCTCTATCCTTGTTCGGCCGACTTGGATCGCCCCCCCATCTGCTCCCTTATGGGCCTTCTAGAGGATACCCGAGGCCCATGTAGTCCACAGTAGCCCCCGAGTGCTTTACGATCGAGTCAGATGACCAGCCGACTGATTCCACCAATATCTTCTATAATCTGAAAAGAGATTGTAAAGAACTGAAGAAATCTTAAGTTTTTGTGTTGAACCAACGCCTAAATTGGCAATACCAAACTCCAGCTCACTGGGCCTATTGGGCACATCGTCTCAAGAGATGAATTCGGCTACTTGACACCCACTCTTGCGTTGCAAAAGCAGCAACCGGCCCATCATGGGGCATGCCTTAAGCCACGCGATTACAACTTTTGTCTTGCAGCATGCTGTAAATTAGGCGTTTCAAAGTGTATCAGCGTGAGACGCCTAGCCTTAACTTGTAAGAACCAGCACTCGGCCCAGCATGGGGCGCACCTTTCAGCCGAGTGGTACCTATCCCAACCAGAGAAGGGATCAGCATAGGCCCTTAATGGCGTACCGATTGGATGCAATTTGGCCGAGAGGCATTTGTACCCGGGTAGTGGTATGCAACTAGCGACCTTATAAAAGGCATACCTCCGAAATTGCACCCAAATTTCACCAACACCCAACCTCGAGCATGCGAAGTTGGCTAGTGACCCAACATGGGGTATGCCGTGAAATACTTTTAATTTTGGCGCTTTCGGTCATATGCCCTCCAGGGTGTACTGAGGCCGAATTAGGGTTGATTTTAACACATTGCCACCGTCAGCGGCGTGTTAAGAAAGCCTGTTAAGGGGATCGCCCTTTGCAATTTTAGCCCAAGCCCAATTAGGGAGAGGCGAAGTGTTTTCGCGCCCTTTTCTCACACAGCCGGAACGACACGCGCTTCCGTCGAAAAACGTATCCGTATCCACTTCCGTCCCATCGCCATGATGGTTTTACTGTATTTGGAACGGATTACAAGGCGCGCCCTTTGAACTTTCTCTGTGTATAAAAGAAATCCTAGGGGCAGAGTACTACTTCACACCTAGCTTTGAAGTTTTCGAGTCTTCCTCTTCTCGGCGAAACCCAGAAATCTCCACCTTCTCCTTCCTCCGAAGCGATGGCGAACTTTGCCGAGCAGGTAGATGAGTGGATCGCCGAGGCTGCCGCGAAGGCCGAGGTTGAAGCCGCCGCCAAAGCCTTCGAGGACGAGCTCTGGCAGGATTACGCCCAGGTCACCGCGGAGATCCGCGCGGAGGAATCCATCAGGGTTCTGATCCGCGGGTTCCCGCTGCTCTCCTCGCCGACGGGGGGTTCTGAAGTCATCCCTCCGGGAAGATTTCTTCTTTTGCTCCTCCGCAAGCCAGCGACGGGCCTTAGCTCGATGTGTTGCGCCGCGGAGAAATGTAATCAGGCCTAAGAGCCTTTTGAATGAAAATCTTTTGGAAATCCACATGTCTCTTCTTTAATCTCGCTTTGATCTTGAATCCGTGCCAACATTGCTTCATCCGAGTAGTTAGGACTGCACGCTCCTGAACCGGCGCCCAGCGCACATGCGAACCTCTCGGGAGAAATCACTCGACCATCCGAGTGGTCTTCCAAGCCCTTCTCGAAAAGGCCGCATCCAGCGCTAGACAAAGGCCCGGCCCAAAATGCGAACATCGTTGCGATAAATTAGGAACAAGGGAACGAAATCGGTTCACCTCGCTCACTTTTCGCGCCAGTCTGTTAGTCTCTCCCAGCGAACTCCGCCGCTAGGGTTCTTCTCAATCGCAACCTCCGCCGCCACCGTCTCCGATACGCAATGGCTCCACCATCTCCCGCCGCCCTGAAGGTTGCCAAGAGCGGGAAGGAGTGGATGAAGTCCATCACGACCGAACGGAGGCTACAGAAGCTAGTCTCCATCGGCGTGCTCCCCTCCGAGGAGATTCTGTCTTGGTGCGCAGCCGCCGGCGAATCCTACCCCACCCCTCGCTCCGACGAGGTAATGGTCTTCGAATCCTTCTTCCTCCGCGGCTTCGGCCTTTCTTGCTCTCCTTTCTTCCGGGGATTGTTGCATTTTTATGGGATCGAGGTTTCGCACCTGAACCCTAATTCCATCTTCCAAATCGCTATTTTCGTTCATATCTGTGAGGATTTTCTGGGGATTGCGAACGCTTGGTTGATCCTCGATACTGATGATCTTATTTATCCGAATAGTAAGCTTTATCCCTTTTCATGAAACGCATCTGCCGACTGGTCCAGCCCCCGAGTGTCAGGAATTAGCACTTGGCTTTCTCCCCATGCGACTATGGAGTAGCTAAACGTTATCTTTGGCAAGTACTAGCGCCATTACTCAAGAATTTTCATAACACCCGAATTTGATCAATAGATGTAAAGAGAAAACAACTTTTATTGATAAGATAGGGTGCGGTTGACTCCGCACACTATTTAGTGTAGCCCCCGACTTACTGCTTAGTCATTTGCGGCACAGTAGCAAGTCAGAAAAAGGGAACTAATTACATGTTGTTTAAATACAAGACTTTTAAGAGTAAAAAACGACATAGATGCTCGATGTTCCAGGTATTAGGCACTTCAGATCTGTCTTCACGTTGTAGCCGGTAAGCCCCCGGGAGGGTCACCTCAGTGATCTCATATGGGCCTTCTCAAAGTGGGGAGAGTTTATGCTCGTGCTTCTGATTCCTTCGGAGGACCAGATCCCCCTTGGAGAACGCACGGCCCTGTACCGATGATGGTAGCGACGCAGGCCTTGTTGGTACTTTGCCGACTGGATCATTGCTACTTCCCTGGCTTCCTCGAGCCGATCGAGGTCTTCATTTCTTGGTTCATCCGACTGGTTATCGTCGAAACCGGCAACCCAAGGGGACCGGAACTTCAATTCAGTCGAGAGGACCGCCTCTTAGCCATAGACTAGGAAGAAGGGTGTCTGCCCGGTTGCTCGACTTGGGGTTGTCCTGAGCCCCAGAGTACCGAAGGCAACTCCTTAACCTAGCGTGTAGCGTACGGCTTTAGGCGATCGAAGATTCGTGCTTTAAGTCCTTGTAGCACCAACCCGTTGGCACGCTCGATCTGCCCGTTGCTTCTGGGGTGGGCCACCGAAGCGTAGCAGATCTTGATGCCAACTCCTCACCCCAATCTTGAAATTCGCTGCTTTTAAACTGAAAGCCATTGTCGGTGATGATGCGATTGGGTACGCTGAAACATACGACGATGTCCCGGAAGAACTCGCGTGCTTTGGCAGCCGTGATGACAGCAACCAACTTGGCTTCGATCCATTTGTAAACTTGTCAATGGTGACGAAGAGATGGGTGAATCCGCCTTGCGCCCGCTTGAGGGGGCCTACCATGTCGAGATTCCAGAACGGCGAAAGGCCAAGAGATTGGAATTGTTTGTAGATCCTGAGCCGGCATGTGAATCTGCACAAGAAAGAATTGATACCGTCACACTGCAGATTATGTCTTCTGCGTCGGTGGCAAAGATCGGCGAAGAATCCCTGCCGATAGGCTTTTCCTACCAGGGTGCTGGCCGCCGAGTGGTGCCCGTATTCTGCCGAGTGGATATCATTGAGTAGATCTCTGCCTTCTTGCTCGGATATGCAACACCTTAGTACCCCAGAACTGCTTTTTTCTGAAAAGCTCGTCCCCGACTACCTTGTAGCTTTTGCTTCGGCGTGTAATGCACTCGGCGAGGCTTCGATCCTCAGGCAGCTCATCACGAAGAAGATAATCTAAGTAAGGCTGAGTCCATCCGAGGTTAATTGATAATACCTCTGCATCGAGTTCTGGCTACTTCTCTTGATCTTCTTTCGGTGCAGATGGTGGCTTGATAGACGGCGCACGCAGTTCTTGGACGAAAACACCAGTCGGGACTTGCGCCCGAGTGGATGCCATCCGTGCTAGCTCGTCTGCTGCTTCGTTGTCGCGGTGGAGCACGTGTGTAAACTCCAGTCCGTCGAACTTGTCTTCTTGCTTTCGTACCTCCTGACAGTGAGCCGCCATACTGTCGCCAATACAGGACCACTCCTTCTGAACTTGGTTAAACACGAGTTGGGAATCCCCGTGTACCTTTAACCGCCTGACGCCAAGGGAGATGGCGACGCGTAGCCCGTGGATGAGTGCCTCGTACTCGGCGGCGTTGTTGCTGACGGGACACAATATTTGGAGGACGTAGCATAGCTTCTTTCCAGTCGGCGATATGAGCAAAATCTCAGCCCCCGCGCCGCTGAGCATAAGGGAACCATCAAAGTACATTGTCCAATACTCGAGATTCTCCTTTGCTGCTGGGGTCTGAGCCTCTGTCAATTCCGCGACGAAATCGGCCAGTGCTTGAGATTTTATGGCTAGTCAAGGTCTGAACATTATTTCAAAGGCTCCAAGCTCAACTGTCCACTTTGCAATCCTCCCAGTGGCTTCCCGATTATGAAGTATGTCTCCAAGCGGGAAAGAAGTGACCACCGAAATTTCATGATCTTGAAAATAGTGTTTGAGCTTCCGCGATGTAAGTAACACGGCATATAGAAGCTTTTGAACTTGTGGGTACCTTGTTTTAGATTCGCCCAATACCTCGCTTACGAAGTAGACCGAGCGCTGTACCTTCTGGAGGGAGCCCTCCTCATCTCGTTCAACCACCAAAGCGCTGCTGATGACGTGAGTCGTGGCGCCGATGTAGAGTAAGAGGGGCTTCTGGGGCATGGGAGGGACCAACACCGGAGGTGTGGTGAGGAACCTTTTTAGATCTTCGAAGGCTTCTTGTGCTTCCGCTGTCCGCTGAAAATCGTCTTGTCGGCGTAAGAGCCTAAAGAATGGCATGCCTTGCTCCCCGAGTCGGGAAACGAATCGGCTGAGTGCCACGATGCATCCAGTGAGCTTCTGCACATCCTTCTGATTGGTCGGGGGCTTCATCTTGATGATGGCGTTGACTTTCTCTGGATTGGTTTCGATCCCCCGATGGGAGATGATGAATCCGAGTAATTTACTAGACGGAACTCCAAAAACGCACTTCTCGGGATTGAGCTTCATCCGATATGCCCTGAGGCTCTCGCACGTCTCGGTAAAATCTGTTATGAGATCCCATCTGGATTTCGTTTTTATGACGACGTCGTCGACGTATGCTTCCACATTGCGTCCGAGCTGAGTGTGAAAACACTACTGTATGGTGCGCTGATAAGTTGCGCCAGCGTTTTTCAGCCCGAATGGCATTGTGATATAGCAGAAAGCACCAAAAGAAGTAATAAACGACGTCTTGACGCAATCCTCCTCCTTCAAACTGATCTGATGATAGCCCGAGTACGCGTCCAGAAAACTCACGAGCTCGCACCCGGCGGTGGAATCCACCACTTGGTCGATGCGGGGGAGCCCAAAAGGATCCTTGGGACACGCTTTGTTGAGGTCAGTGTAGTCGACACACATCCGCCATGTCTTGTTCTTCTGTACCAGGACCGGGTTCGCAAGCCACTCAGGGTGATAAACCTCCTTGATGAACCGAGCGGCCAGCAATTGGGTGATCTCGTCCCGTATGGCATCCTTCCGATCCGGGGCGAACCTTCGTATGCGCTGCTTAATTGGCTTCGCCTTTTCATCAACGTGGAGAGAGTGCTCGATCACCTCCCTCGGAACACCAGGCATGTCCGAATGTTTCCAAGCGAACACATCCTTGTTGGCCTGGAGGAAATTGACGAGCGCGTCTTCCTATTTGCTATCAAGCCCTGTCCCCATCACGACTGTCTTGGTCGGATCAGACGGGTCCAACAGAATCTTCTTGGTCTCTTCGGCTGCTTGGATGGATGTTTTGACCTGCTTCTTGGCGGGGATATCCCCTTCCTCCTAAAAAGGGACGCAACCTCCAGTCGGATCTTTTCCATCTCTACAGATGAGTCCAGTGCTTGCGCCATCTCACATCTTTCGCTGTCGTAGAGCAGGGACTGCTTAACATCACCAGGGAGGGTGATTACACCATTGGGACCTGGCATCTTTAAGACGAGATAAGTGTAGTTGGGAACAGCCATGAATTTGGCAATCCCCGGCCTTCCCAAGATGGCATGGTATGCCGTCTCGAAATCAGCCACTTTGAAGCTCAGACTCTCGGTCCGATAGTTATCCTTAGTCCCAAACGTGACGGGCAAAGAGATTTGTCCGAGTGGTATCACGGACGTTCCGGGGATTACCCTGTGGAAAGGTGATGATCCCTGCCGTAGCTCGGAACGTGGAATATTCATCTGGTCCAGGGTCTTGACGAAAAGAACATTAATCTGCTCCCGCCGTCGACCAGAACCCTCTTCAGCTTGCTCCCTCGCACGATTGGATCCAGCACCAGAGGATACCTCCCAGGGAAGGCGATCCGATCCGAGTGGTCCGATCGGTCGAAGGTGATGGGCACCTCGGACCAGCGCAAGTACTTAGGCATCACGGACATGATAGCATTGATCTCTAGACTGGTAAGCTTTTGCTTTCACTTGGACTCGTACGTATCAAAGCCCCTGAAGATGTAGCTGATCTCGCTCTCGGCGTCCTGGTAATCTCCATCGGGTTTCTTGCCTTGACCGCCCTTAGCCGCCGACTGCTTCGAATTCTCGGCGAACTTCTGTAGAATGAGGCAGTCTTTGGCATAGTGCTTTCCTCGAGAATAGAAGGGACATACCGAATCCATCACTTTGTTATAGTCGTTGTCGTTGGGGGGCTTAGGCGATTGCGCTCCATATTGGCGACCATCTCGTCCCCCTTCCGCTTCTTGTCCTTGGCTTGCCTTGCTCATCGTTAGGCTTCTTCTTGGGGCCTCCGTCATTGCCACCGCGATGATTCGCGATGGCCTCCTCGGCTTCGGCCTCTTGATCTGCCATTGTGAACATGGCCTTGACATTACGCGGGGGGTCCCGAGTCATCTGCCTGATCAATTCCTCGGATTTGCACCCGGCGAAGAAGGCATCAATGATTGTTTGCTCCGAAACATCCCGGATCTCATTCTTCTTCTTGGTAAAGCTCTTGATGAACTCACGGAGAGTCTCGTTCTTGCACCGATGTAGCTGTCCAATCTCCCATCTCCCCGCGGGCCTTTCATAAGTCCCTTGGAAATTGGCGATTAACTGCTCCTGGAGGTCGTCCCCAGACTCAATAGAGTTCTCCGGGAGTCCCGTTAGCCAGGTTTGGGCGGTTGGGCTCAAAGCGACCGGCAAGTAGTTAGCCATGACGTTCTGATCACCTCCTGCCACGCTGACTGCTCGGGCGTAAACCTGCAGCCAGTTCTTAGGGTCCCTCTCGCCATCAAACTTGTCGATGCCTTTGAGGTTAAAACCATCCGGCCAAACCACTCGTCGAAGATCCAGGGTGAAGGCCCGAATCCCCTCCAAAGGCCGTGGCCACCTCCGCCTCGGGGATCTGCTACGATGCTCCCGCCGTAGGCCTTGGCGTTGCTTAGTGACGGTGGTCGCGCCGACTGGCGGTGCTCTCGGCCTGGTCATCAATGCGACGGCTATGATGGCGACGAGAGTTCCGCTCGCCGTTACTGCGCTCCCGCCGCTTGGCTTCAATGTCTTGACGAAGATCATGGGCTGGCGACTGGCGGAAATCGCCAGCAGCAGAGGCGCGTGCTTGGTTCCGATTGTGCGTAGAACGACTGCGAGCCGAAGCGGTCGGAGCAGGGATTGCCTCGTTTTGCTGAATGGCAGCCATCTCCACCATGGCCGTCGCTCGAGTGAGGGTCTGGGCGAACGGGCTGCCTTCTGGAAGTTGCGGTGCAATGGTCTCAAGATGAGTCTTCGAAGCGATGACGTTTGCCTGGGGAGTCATGTAGACCTCCTGGTCCCTTAGCTTTACCGCACGAAGCTCGTTCTGGACGTCGCGGCCTCGGGCGCGAAGCTGACGCATGCGATCTTGGTCCTCCTCTCGGCGTGGGTCTAGGTTCACCGCACCAGTGTCGGTTTCCGCGTACGCGACAAGCGGAGAAGTAGAGTGGTGGTCATCCGCGCCTAGGACGAAAACCTCTCGGTAGTTACGAATCTCAGCGCTCCCATCAGACTCGGAGTCAGAGACGGAGAGGCTGACTTGTTCGCTCTGTCCAATGGGTTGGCCAGCATTGATGACACCCACGAACATGGCTGGATCTGATCCGAGTGGATCTGTTGCTCTCGCCGATAGGTTATCTCCTGTCCAAATCTCAAGGGGCGTCCGTGCGAAGGTCGCAGCGGGGTTCTCGAGTCCGGAGGGAAATCCAGCCGAGGGCATTGGGTTATCATAGGGCAGAATCGAATCCATGCCCATGCGGTCAAACTTGTCGAGTCCTTTTTCGTCTTCCACAGGAAGAGGTGCAAAGTTGAACAACGAGCAAGTCAATCTACTGAAGGCGCTTGCTAAATTCTCCAAGCCAATGGGCAATGGGTCACATTGATTGCGCGCACCTTCTTGCAGAAAGATCTCTCCAGGGGGAGAGAGGTGAAGATTGCCGACGCCGTCGGCGATGAAGTCCAGGGTGCCGAAACGGAGAGATTGCCCTGGTTCCATGGCGATGTGCGGCGATCTCCAAATGCCATCTAGCCCGAGAGACGATCTTGACGCTGCCCCCTATCTGGCGCGCCAACTGTCGACTGATGGTTAACTAGGGGTTACCATCGGCAATGAATTTGTAAGAGGGGACGCTAATCAAGAACTAAGCTAGATGGTAGCACAAGACATGGTTATACATGTTCAGGCCCTCAACAAAGGAGGTAATACCCTACTTTCTGTGCTTTGGGATTATGATTGATCAAGATGCGGGATGCAGGATGACCAAGGTGGTGAGTATGATATCTATATGTCCTATATGCCGATGGCCTCTACCCCCTCCCTTTATATAGTGTAGGGGGAGATAGAGTTACAAGATAGCACGTGGTATACGATAGCTAATTCTGTTATGCTGTTACATGTAATGCATGTGTTGATCTCCTAACTACCTGGAGATAGATCATATCCTCGGGACCTTCCTTGGAGCTCAAGGCGCGTGTAACCTGAGTGATCTCTATCCTTGTTCGGCCGACTTGGATCGCCCTCCATCTGCTCCCTTATGGGCCTTCTAGAGGATACCCGGGGCCCATGTAGTCCATAGCATCCAAGTCACGTGTGGTGCTTTTACCAATATTTCATCTGGCTTGGTCAAGAAATACCTCAAGAGTGGAAGTAATTCTACGACGTGCCTTCTTATACCTCGGCTGTGAGACATGAACCTTGTTCTTCGTCGCAAAGTACTTATCCATGAAGTATGCGATCTCCTGAGTCAGCCAAGCATCGACAATATTTCCTTCGACTCGTGCTTTGTTTTTCACCTTCACTCTAAGACTTTTCATCATGCGTTCCATAGGATACATCCACCTGTATTGTGCTGGCCCCCGACTTTAGCTTCATATGGCAGATGCACTAGTAAATGTTGCTTGCAGTTGAAAAACCAGGAACATAAATCTTCTCGAGCTTTGTCATGAGCACAATAATCTCCTTCTCCAATTCCTCCATCCTTGATGTGGATAGCTCTTTTGCACACAGCTCTCGATAAAAGAAGCTAAGCTCTGACAATGTGATCCAAATAGCGTCGTCAACATATCCACGCCATACGGCCGGAAATAGACGCTCTATGATGAGCTTTTATTCCATTTAACTTGCATTGCTCTATACTAACGGCAAGACGAATGCTCGCCGCATACCCATCTGGAAATTTAACCTTTTCCTTAATCCAAAGTAAATTCTGTCTTATTTGCCCACGCGTAAGACAGTACTTTGCCCTAGGCTTCGACCCATTCTCGTCGAGGTTCATGTCTGGTCGATTACATATCAAAGCACAGTCCTCTTGAGCATTTTTGTTATCTCTAGTCTTTTATGGGATGTCCCAGTTTGTGTTCACGACTGCCTCGCACATGTTTTTCTCTTGGTGCATCAGATCGAGATTGTGAGTGTGAGCATCGTTGAGCCCTAATTCGTTTAGTGGCATTGATGACGTATACTTTTGCGCTAGGAGGTTCTTGGACGCTTCATGGAACCCTAGCGAGGCATCGGCGACCATTTGAGCTGCTAATTCAAGACAATCTTAGCATGACCGGGCGAGCGAAGAGGTCATGTGTAGGGTTAGGAGTAGCTAGGTTTTCATTTTTATCGCCTTTGCTTCAAGAGGGGTCTAATCGTTTCGATCATGCCAAGTTTCTCCGTGTCCTATCCCTCTAGCCATCCACAATTAAGTTAGAGATCCAAACCGTTGAAAATCTCCTGAACCGGGTCCGGTCGCCACCGGACTGGGTCTCCAAGCAAAACCCTAGTTTCAGGTTCCTGTTCCCTGTCGGATCGAGTCCGGTGCCGTCGGACCGGGTCCGGTCCCGTCGGACCGAGTCCGACAATGCTGGTGTCTCAGCGCTAAAGCTCCGTCGGACCGGGTCCGACCGCCGTCGGACCAGGTCCGACAGTACGAGTGTCAGTCGAGTCTGAGGCCTGGTTGCAGCCATCGGACCGGGTCCGACGGTACTGTAACGGCTAGTTTTTGGAGTCTTCCCGAGCTCCAACGGCTAGCTCCTCACCTAGTGGTATTTATTGTCGTAGGTAGGCTGTCTTTACTGAGGTTTGTTGCTCCTCTTCACCCATAGCCATCACCTACTCATCTTAGGGTGTTCTAGAGCCATTCCTCCACCATTCAATCCACCACCTACCTTTCCCCAAACCGAGCTTCATGGAAGTCCTTCGATTTGGCATGATCGAGGCGATTCGGGTTTATTACTCTTGAAGACGGTGTTCTTCTCGGAGGTGTGGGCTTGGGAGTAGGCCTTGGCATGTGGCTACTCTCGAGTCGGTGTGAAGGTGACGGAGTCTACCTTGCCGGAGTGGCGGAACGACTACCGCGGAGTGAGCGAGGCGTGTGGCTCAAGAGGGAGCTGGTCCTTGTGCGCAAGGGCTAGCCTCAACGGATAGTAGGAGTGGAGACTCCGAACTTCGGTGAAACAAATACCATGCCTCCCTTCTCTTGTCTCATTTACTTCCGCATTTATTTTTGCTTAATTGTTTGTTTGTTGGTTGAGTTAATCTAGGTTGCTAGTGTGCGTCGTTTATTTTGCTTCGGCTTTATCGTCCACTAGAACTTAGAATTGGGTGTCTTTTAATCTTGTTGCTTATTCAAGTACAACCGAAATAAATTAAAAATTGCCTATTCACCCCCCTATAGGCCGTAAAGTTCCTTTCAAGTGGTATCAGAGCATAGGATCTCCCTTTGTAGCTTAACCACTCGGAGATGGCCGCTAAGGAGGGTGCTAACATTCACATAGGAAAAGCTTCCACTTTCGATGGCACTAATTACTCTCATTGGAAAATTAGGATGCAATGTTATTTGGAAGCCCTTAGCTATGATGTTTGGATTGCTTGTGAATCCGGTTATCCATCTCCCATCAATCCGTTGGCTCTCACTCCCGTCGAGATAGAGTATCGGCGATACAACGCTATAGCTAGAAATGCTTTACTTTCCAATGTGAGTGTGGATGTGTTCAACCGCATTAGTAATCTCTCAAAAGCTAATGGAATTTGGAAAAGTTTGAAAGAAATTCATGTTGGTAGCTCGGAGCTATTAGAAGAAAAATTAGCTCTTGCTAGGAGACAATTTGATCATTTCAAGATGCTACCTAATGAGAGTGTGAATGACATGTTCTCTAGGTTGAACCCGATCACCAACGACATCGGCACATGTGGCAAGCCCATGGAGGATATTGATGTATGCCGAAAGATTCTCGATATCGTTCCATTCGAGTTCAACCCACTTGTCACTATGCTCCAAAATAGCAAGAAGTTGAAGACACTCACTCCTACTAAACTCCTCGGAAAGCTCGCTTCATATGAAATGAGGATCAATGGTTATGAAGACTCTCCTCTTGCGAAGAAGACCATTGCTCTTCCCGCTCAAGCTAAAGCAAAGAAGAAGAAGATTGAAGAAAGTGATAATGATTCCTCCGATGATGCTATTCCGAAAATAGAAGAGTTGGCTCTTCTAGTCAAGCGCTCAAGAAAGCTAATCAAAAGGATGACATTTAGGAATGGAGGTTCATCTTCAAGGCGAAAACCTATCTCGGAAATGAGATGCTATGAGTGTGGAGAGAAAGGGCACTTGGCGGCGGATTGTCCCATGAACAAGAAGAATAAAAGTAAGTTTAGAGATCAAGAGGGAGATGAGGATGACAAGAAGAAGTATAGACACTATCGCAAGAACGAAAACAAATTCAAGGATAAAAAGAAAGCTCTTGTGGTTGAGAAGTCAAAGAAGAAGGAATGCTCAAGCTCCTCATCGTCATCATCCTCATCCGACGAAGGAGAGGAAACGAGATCTCATGGTTTAGCCGAACTTGCTATCAAGAAAAATGATCCACCGGCTATTCCTAAACAAAAACTTTGTCTAATGGCCGATATGCAAAACGAGATCATTGGGGAGTGGATCACCGATGGTGAAGACTCTTGGGCGGACACCTCCGAGGATGAATCTCAAAATGCCAAAGTCTCCGGAGTCGCCATCAACCAATCCTCACCCTCAATATGTCTTATGGCCTTAGGAGATAAGGTAACCAATGACAAACCCTCTCTAGTTGAGCTTACACATTTGATTGATGATTTAAACAATACTCTAGAAAAGGAAAAATCCAAGTGCAAAAAGTTGATGAAGGTGCACAAAGAGCTCACTAATGAATTTGAAAAGTTGCTTGAAAAACATGAATCGCTAGAAGATGATTATGAAGCTCTTAATTGTCAACTTGAAATTCTTGAAAATGATCAAGCGTTGGTTAAGTGTAATCATGACAATGCCATTAATGATTGCTCAATTATTAGATGTGATGTTGGCGTGACTTGTGATTTGGTTGATTCTATTAATGGGCCTGTTAGCATGTCTCTTGATACTTCTTTTGCCTTGTTACCCACCATCACTCCGAATACTAGCTCTTCTACTTCCACTAGTACTACACCCTTGATTGAAAATGTGTGTAATTTGGGTACTTGTGGTTTTGCTTCTTGTTTCAATGGGCTAGTTAAGGAAAATTTGATTTTAAAGGATAGGATTGAGCAATTAGACACTAAATTGGCTAAATTGATTGTTGGGAGTTCTAACCTTGACAAGGTGCTTCGGGAGCAAAGGTATACCTTGGGCAAGCATGGTTTGGGGTTTAACCCCGAGGATTTGTCCAAGGACGGTTGGGGTAAGCCCAAGCTTACTTTTGTCAAGGCGAGTACTCATTGTCATTTGTGTAAGGGTAAAGATCATAGAGCCGTTGCTTGTACTCTAGCTAGATCTTCAAAATTCATGTCTCAAACTCAAGTGTTAAATGCTAGCTTTATGTTGTTGAAAAGAAATGGCTCCACTTTTGCTAAGTACATTGGTGCTCCCAAAGATGATAAAAATGTAAAAGCTATTTGGGTGCCCAAGTGTTTGATGACTAACCACAAAGGACCCAAGAAGAAGTCTTGGGTACCTAAATCTCAAGCTTAATCTCATGTGTGTAGGTGAACTACAAGAGCGGCGGTCGGCATTGGATCTTCGATAGTGGTTGCACTCAACATATGACCGGCTCCTCTCGCATGTTCACCTCACTAGAAGAGGAGAAAGATCCCGACCACAAGATCACATTTGGAGATAACTCCAAGCGAAAGGTAATTGGTATAGGTAAAATCAACATATCCAACGACCTATCCATTTCAAATGTTCTTTTGGTTGAAGCTTGCAATTTCAATCTTCTCTCCGTTGCTCAAGTGTGTGATTTGGGTTTTGATTGCCACTTTTCTAGTAACGACGTTCGTGTGGTTTCTTCGGTTGATCAAAGTGTTGCATTTGAGGGCAAACGTTCTTCAAACTTGTATTTGGTTGATTTCACTAATCGTGATTCTTTGCAAAACAAGACTTGTCTTATCGCCAAATCCTCACTTGGATGATTATGGCATAGACATCTTGGACATATCGGAATGGGCACTTTGAAAAAGGTTTTTAAGCACGAACTAGTTGTTGGAGTGAAGGATGTGAAGTTTGAGAAAAATAGATTATGTAGCGCTTGCCAAGCCGGTAAACAAGTTGCTAATCCTCATCCTTCGAAGCCGTTTATGTCGACATCCCGACCACTTCAACTTTTTCATATGGATTTGTTTGGCCCAATCACCTATGCAAGCATAGGAGGTAATTCTTATTGTCTTGTGATCGTTGATGATTTTTTTCGATTTACTTGGGTGTTTTTCATTGCAAATAAAACTTTTACCGATGACGTTTTCAAGCGTTTTGCTTTAAAAGCTCAAAAGGAGTTCGACTCTTATATAAAGAAGGTGGGGAGTGATGACGACACCGAGTTCACTAATTCAAATATTGAAGATTTTTGTGATGAGTTAGGTATTAAGCACGAGTTCTCGGCGGCCTATACTCCTCAACAAAACGGAGTTGTGGAGAGGAAGAATAGAACGTTAATCGAAATGGCGAGAACGATGCTTGATGAGTACGGCACGCCGCATGCTTTTTGGGCGGAAGCCATCAACACGGCGTGTCACGCAATCAACCGCCTCTACCTCCATCGGCTCCTTCACAAGACATCATATGAACTCCTAGTGGGACGAAGGCCCAACATTTCATATTTTCGAGTCTTCGGGTGCAAGGTATACATTTATAGGAAGAGGACTCATTTGGGTAAGTTTCAAAAGAGATGTGACACCGGTATAATGCTAGGCTACTCTTCTCACTCTAAAGCTTTTCGTGTTTACAATTCTTCCTCCGGTCGCGTTGAAGAGGCCTATGATGTGAAATTTGATGAGTCTAAAGGCTCACAAGATGAGCGAATTGTTTTGAGCAATGTAGGTGATGAGCCACTTCGCTACGTCATGGACTTGATGGAGGTAGGTGAGGTTCAACCCTCGCCGGAGCTAAAGGACGAAAACGAAGACGAACCCACCATCTCTATCGATCCACCATCACAAGCTCAGCACACCTCTCCAACAACAAAAGACGGAGAATTGGACGAGACTCAAATCGATCACATTGATCAAGCTCAAGAAGAAGACGATGATCAACAAACATCCGTCCAACAACATCGATCTATTGCCAAGGATCATCCTATCGATCAAGTCATCGGCAATCTCAATCAAGGCGTAAGAACTCGTTCACATATCGCAAGTTATTGTGAGCATCACGCGTTTGTTTCTATTGTTGAGCCTAGGAATATTGATGAGGCATTGGCGGATGCGGATTGGATACTTGCCATGCACGAAGAATTGAACAACTTCACCCGCAATGAAGTTTGGGAGCTTGTGGAGAGACCAAGAGATCACAATGTAATTGGCACCAAATGGGTTTTCCGCAACAAGCAAGATGAGAACGGTGAAGTGGTTCGCAACAAGGCAAGATTAGTGGCGCAAGGATTTACTCAAGTTGAAGTTCTTCATTATGGAGAAACATATGCGCCGGTTGCTCGACTTGAAGCTATACGGTTACTCTTAGCATTCGCATCTCTTTACAACATTGTTCTTTATCAAATGGATGTTAAAAGTGTGTTTCTAAATGGTTTTATAAATGAACTTGTGTTTGTTGAGCAACCGCCCGGTTTTGAAAACCTTGAATACCCTAACCACGTCTATAAGCTCACTAAGGCGCTATACGGTCTCAAGCAAGCTCTAGAGCATGGTATGAGCGCCTTAGGGACTTCCTCTTACAAAATGGTTTCAAAATGGGTGCGATTGATTCCACTTTGTTCTTAAAAACAATTGACAATGATTTATTTATTTGTCAAATTTATGTGGATGATATTATCTTTGGATGTACTAATCAAGCACTTTGCAAGGATTTTGGAAATATGATGTCAAAGGAGTTCGAGATGTCAATGATTGGAGAGCTCACATTTTTCCTTGGATTTCAAATTAAACAACTCAAAGAGGGGACCTTTGTGTGCCAACAAAAATATACTAAGGATCTCCTCAAGCGCTTTTCGATGATGGATTGCAAGCCGATCAAGACACCTATGGCTACAAATGGGCATCTAGATTTGAATGAAGGAGGGAAGCCCGTGGACCAAAAGCTATATCGCTCTATGATCGGTTCGCTTCTCTATCTTACCGCTTCTCGACCCGATATAATGTTTAGTGTGTGCATGTGTGCTCGTTTTCAAGCTTCTCCTAATGAAGTGCATCTAATTACCGTAAAACGTATTTTGAGATATTTAAAATTCACTCCTAGCCTAGGTCTTTGGTACCCCAAGGGAGCGCATGTTGAGCTTCCTGGCTATTCCGACTCGGATTATGCCGGTTGCAAAATTGATCGCAAAAGCACCTCGGGGGGTTGTCACTTACTAGGACGCTCACTCGTGTCATGGGCTTCGAGGAAGCAAAACTCCGTGGCGCTATCTACCGCGAAAGCGGAATATGTAGCGGCGGGGAGTTGTTGTGCTCAACTCTTGTACATGACACGAATGCTTAGTGACTTTGGGCTAAAATTTGAAAAAGTGCCTTTTCTTTGTGACAATCAAAGTGCGGTAAAAATTACCAATAATCCGGTTCAACATTCCCGTACCAAGCACATCGATATCCGTCATCACTTCATTCGTGATCATGTTGCCAAGGGTGACGTTGTGCTTGCGTACGTGAGAACGGAGGATCAATTAGCGGACATATTTACCAAACCCTTGGATGAGGCACGGTTTTGCAAATTAAGAAATAAACTAAATATACTAGATATTTCCAACGCACGTTGATTGTTTCTCATTTGAATTTTGGGTCTCATTTGAATTCTTTCGATTACCTTTTTGACCCTTGTCACATTTAGGGGGAGTTTTAGTTTAACTCATAATTTCACAACTCTCTTTTATTGTGATAAAATCAATTTGTTTTGAGTTAGCACATTTTTGCACTATATTTTGGACCAAAACAAACTTGAGCCTCATATTATATCTCTTATCCTCTTACCATTTCAAATTTCTCTAAATTCGAAAACTCTTATCCATTTGAGAAATGCTTCATTTGAATAAAGCTTTTGTTTAAAATTTCTTACTCCTCTCAAAGGTCTTGAAAATGCTTTAATAAAAAAAAACTTGTGCTTAAACTCTAAAATGGACCATATGCTTGAATCGACATATCAGTTGTCTTATCAGGACATATTTTGGGTCCATACATTTCCTTGATCTCAAGATCAAAATTTGGATTTGATTGTGGATGATATTTAGATTTTACCATTTATGTATCTCATCTCTTCAAAACTAAATCTTTCAAAATTGCTCCGAAAAATTTCTCCAAAAGTTGAATTTTCTTGGTTCTTGAGCAAAATAGGAGTAAAATCCCTTCAAAAGCATTAATATTCAAATTCTATATGGGTCTAGGCCGTCTGGCCTCTTGGATAAAGTCCGGCGTTGGTTGGATAGGTTTTGGCGGATTTTTCAATCCGTCGGACCATCCAACCAGATCGACCCAATCCGATAAATTTGGTGACGAACAGTTGTTAGCCTCTTTGTCGGACCCAGTCCGGAGTTCTTCGGACCCGGTCCAATGGACTCATCCTGTTTTGGCTAAGTACCTGCCTGCAACGCCACTGTCAGACCCAGTCCGACCACCTTCGGACCCAGTCCGATGGAGTGTACTGTTCGCTTCTCCTGCGCGCAGTGGCTCTGTCGGACCCAGTCCGATGGCTGGATCGCGACCCGTTATTCTGAACCGTACCTCTCTGTCTTCCTCTCTCTCCCCATTTGCATCTTCTTTCTCTCCCTCTCCTCAGGCCGCCGCCCCTCACCCTCTTCGACAGCGCGGCTTCTCCGGCGATCTCCGGTGACCACCCTTTTCATCTCCGGCCTCCCCTCGTCCTCCTCTTCGATACCCTCCGCGGGGATTCTCGAGGGGCGACTCGATCTTTGCGTGGCGTCTCTCTCAAGCTCCTCTCCTCTTCCCTATCAGAAGAGGCCTTGAGGACTCATCTGCACGCACGGCGGGGTTGGCTTCAGTCCAGGATCGGTAAGACACGCTGTAAGGCCCTCGATTCACTCCTTTTCTTCCATTTTCTTAGTTCTAGGTTTTTGAATCGGTTTTTCCCGCGCTCGTGTATTAGGCTTTGTGGAGTGGTTGGAGAACCCGGGTCATTAAGTTCAAAAGAGCAGAACAATGTCTAGGCGTCTGAGAAATTTGGGCAAGTCGATTGCAAGAGCAATGGGGACAGGGGGCAGTGGCAGTCAGGGCAGAGGTGATCGTGATGATACTTCTGTGGGAAGCTTTGCACCTCCTCGCACTAGGAGGGGCACTAGCAATGGCGTGAGGCTGTGGATTGGATTCAGCGACTTGCAGGGGAGTCCTTTGTGACTTTAGATGATGGAAGTGATGAAGATTATGTCAATGAGGCTGAACAAGAGGACACATCTGAAACTTTACCCTAGCGCCTTGATCAATTTTAATACCCCGTCATCAATACCACTAATACTCTTAGCCTCAAATTGAGCTCACAATCTCCCCCTTCGTGGTACTTGATGAAAACCAAGTGATTAAATGGCTGCATAAGAGGCTGATAGAACATGCCATTGCTATGCCCCATGAGATGTGCGCATTGATAATATGAACAATAGCTCAAAGATTTGAAAATATTAATACAATACCACATCTCAAAATAAGTAGTGCATGAATGAAAAGCGAATCTCCCTCTAAAGAGATGCATACAGGTTCAACCACAAATAAAATGAGTAGCAACACACAACCAAAAAGAGTCAAGGAGAATCGAGAGTACAACACATGGTCAAAGAGGAAAAGACTCCTAATCTTGACGCTCGCCATTGCCGCCACCACGAGCACTGCTTGATGCTTCGCCTGGAGAAGACCTCAGACGCTTGGACGCAGACCTAGCGAAAAGAGCAGGGAACCATCGGGAGGAGGATGAGCAGCAGTGTGCCAAGTAGTGCAACTGGTGGCTGAGGCGGGTAGTACACTATTAGGTGACTATAGAGAGGAGGCCAAGGCTGAGGGTGATGCTCGTGCTGAGTCTTCAGGTATTGCTGGTAGTCATCATCAGAAAAGAATACCAAGAGTAGGGTTTGCTTATTGCTGATACGACATAAAGTATGTCCCCATCCCGGCTTTCATCTCACCCAGCTCATCTCGAACATGGGTGTACTCACTAGAGAGAGTCTCCATCTGTCCCTTCAAGGTAGTCACATTTGCCCGGCACGCATCTTGACTTGTGCGGATGCCCTGCATCCTAGTAAGAATAGTACGCTGATCAGACAGCATACCCTGCAGCTCTGTCATCATTGAAGTCCAATCCCATGGGGGTGGAGCTGCAGTGGAGCTGGATCCAACAACTGGTGGAGAGATAACATCTGGCTCAAGAAAAGCTGGAGGCATAGGTTTTTAGGCTGAGCTAGGGCTGCAGGAGCAGGATCTGGAGGAGGAACAACCGCTTTGTCTCTTACCAAAGAAGGTTCAAAAGCTGGTGAAATTGTTCTTTCTAATCCTCCACTGCTGAGCATCAATCTCCATGTCATCTAGGATAGCTAGATTCTTGAGAAGCATACCAACATAAGGTGCCATTGGGAGTGGCCGGTTGACCTTCCTGCATAGAGCATCATCCAATTCAACCAAGAAGAGAGAGCCCCAATCAATAGCCTTTCCCTGATACAGAACATTATATCCCATCTGATCACAGGAAGAATATGACCTCGATAACCACCTTGTCGATGGAAATATCACCAGACAAAATCCTTCTGTGATTGGTGGCTTATCGGGGGTCACCGTGGCAATGAATTTGTTGCAGGGCTGTGCGCTAGAACCAAACTAGAGGGTAACACAAGACAAGGTTTTATACAGGTTCACACCCTCAATTTAGAGGAAATACCTTAGTCCTATGCTCTGGGATTATGTGCCTGCGTGAATTCGCAGATGATGATGTAGATGATTCTATGACCCCTACCCCTCCCTTTATATAGCGTGGGGGGATAAGGTTACAGGGCTCTATCCAGTACATGATACCAGATTCTGCTATATCAGCACATGATATGCATCGACATTTACAGGTGTGAATATTCTAATTACACGGAGCCAAACTCTATCCTCGGGAACATCCTTGGTGACAAATTTATGCGTAGCCCGAGTGGTCTTCATCCCTATCCTGCTAGCTTGGATCGCCCCCCATTTGTTATCTCATGGGCCTTCTAGAGGGTACCCGAGGCCTATGTAGTCCACAGTAGCCTCTGAGTGCTTTACGATCGAGTCAGATGTCTGGCCGACTGGTCTGATGGATGGCTTTTGTAATCTGAAAGGAGATTGTGAAGAACTCAAGAAATATTAAGCTTTTGTGTTGAAAGCAACGCCCAACTCGGCAATACTGAAACTCCGACTTTCGGCCTATTTGGCACGTCACTTCAGCTAATGAATTCGGCTACTCAGCACACATTCTCATGTTGTGAAAATAGCAATCGACCCATCATGGAGCGCGCCTTAAGACACGCAATCACAACTTCCATCTTGTGGCATGCTGCGTGTTGTGCGTTTTACTGTATGCATGCATCAGACGCCTAGCCCTGCCTTGCAGGAACCAGCATTTGGCCCAACATGGGGCGCGTCTTTCAGTCGAGTGGTACCTGTCCCAACCAGAGAAGGGATCAGCTAGTGGCCCACTTTAGGACGTACCGATTGGATAAAATTAAGCCGACAGGTATTTGTACCCGGGCAGCGGTATACAACTGGCGACCTATAGAAGGCATACCTTCAAAACAATATCCAAGCTTTATCAACACCCAACCTTGACATGCAAAGTTGGCTAGTGACCCAACATTGGGTATGTCATGAAACATTTTTCAATGTGTGGCGCTTCCGGTCATATGCCCTCAAGGGTGTACCAAGGCCGAATTAGGCTCGATGTTAATATGTGGTGCAATCTGAACGAAATTTCAGCAGCGTAGCCTCGCTGTTCTCCGAATGCACAAATGATACTTGTGCATCATAGAACAACGGGGTTACGCAGCTGAAATTCTATTCAGATCACACCACATGCCACGACAAACCGTGCTAACCCGTCCATCCCAAGGCTGTTCAATAGCGTGGACAATTCGGTAGCGACAAATATCACAATTCAATGTGATCAATGTCGCTCCCAAATGGGTGACGTATAGGTTGAGTTGACTTTTGTTTAAAAAAAATGTTATATTAAAACATATGTAAATCATGACAATACTATACGGGACGGGCAGAGGCTAGAGGTAATCGGAAAACAAAGCTTAACAATAAAATAAAGTATAATTCCTTAATCACGAATTCTTGCCATTCAGACATAGATTAACGGTTGATGCCATATAATCAATAAAAGAGTAACATTACCAACACTATTGACTTCAAATAAACATATGTATCATGCTACCACTTATTATAATACGGAGTATCAAAGTAAATAATAGTGGAGAAACCAATAATACAACAAGTAGGAGTATACAGATGTACCTCGCTGCATCTAGGAAGGGGGAGGCGGCGTCGGCGTGGTTAGGAAGGCACAGGTAGCGTCGGCGCAGCTGGGGGAGGTGGTGTCGGCAGCAGCTAGCTAGGACGGGGGAGGCGTCGGCAGCGTCTAGGAAGGAGGAGGCGGCGTCGGCGTATAGCGCAGGTGCCAATGGCGGCAGCGCAAGGCGAGGGGCAGGGTCGAGGAAGGCGCGGTGGCGCTGGCACGGGCGGATCGATGATAAAGGGCAGCGCGCGGTGGCGGGCATGGGAGGGCGCGGCAAGGGCGAGAAGGGCCGACAGATACATGCAGAGGCGTGGTGGTGGGGGGGCAAGGCAAATGAAAGGATCTCTAAGGCCAAGAGGGGGTGAATAGGCAATTTTTAATTTCTTTTGGGTCAAACTTGATTAAGCAACACAATTAAGAGTGACCCAATCCTAGATTCTAGTGCCCTATTAAGCGGAAGAAAATTAAACGGCACGCACTAGTAACCTAATCCATCCCAGCAAAGTACTCACGCAATTTAGCAATTCATGCGAAAGATAGATGCGGAAGTAAATGAGACAAAGGAGAAGTGGACACCGTCACCTATACATTGACTCGAGAGTAGCCACAAGCCAAGGCCTACTCCCAAGCCCACACCTCCAAGAAGAACACCGTTTTCAAGAGTAATAAGCCCGAAATGCCCCGATCGTGCCAAATCGAAGGACTTCCATGAAGCTCGGTTTTGTGGAAAGGTTCCATGAAGCTCGGTTTTGTGGAAAGGTAGGTGGTTGATGAATTGGTGGAGGAAAGGCTCTAGAACACCCCTAAGATGAGTAGATGTTGGCTATAGGTTAAATGGAGCATCAATATCATAAATGGTTGCCTACCGAATTCAATTTATATCCCCCGAAGAGAAACTAGTTGTTGGAACTTGGGAAAACTCCAAAAACTAGCCATTACAGTACTCGTCGGGCACGGTCCGATTGTCACCGGACCCGATCCGATGGCTGCAACCACGTCTCAAAACAGCTGGGACACGTACTGTTGGACCCGGTCCGAAGGTGGTCGGACCCGGTCCGATGGAGGTTAAGGCACCGGAACACGGTACTGTCGGACCCAATCCAACGACGGTCAGACCCGGTCCGACCAGCAACAGAAGAGAACACTTAGGGTTTGGGCCCATCAGACCGAGTCCGACGCCAGTCGAACCCAGTCCGATGAGCACTGACAAAGCAAGGCTAAGAATTTTGGACACATTTGAATCTTTTAGCTATTTGAGAACGGCTTGAGGACTAAGAGAAGGCTAGGAATGTAAGAGAAGGAAAGACTCAGTATGATCAAATCAATTAGACCCCTCTTGAAGCATGGGCGACAAAAGTAAAAACGTAGCTATTCCTAAACCAACACATGACCTCTCCAGTCGCCCGGTCATGCTAAGATTAACTTGAAGCAGGTCAAATATTAGCCGAAGCCTCGCTAGGGTTCCATGAAAGGTCCAAGAACTCCCTAGCACAAACATCATGTCATCAATGCCACTAAAAAAATTAGGGCTCAACAATGCTCACAATCTCCCCCTTTGTGGTACTTGATGACAACCCAAGAGAGATGTTAGATTTTTAGCTGCAAAAGGGTTAGTGCACAAATGCAAGCATATAAATATAATAGTGTGCACAAATGCAAATTTAAATTCATAGGAAACCACAACTTGACATAATAGTGTGCAACAAGAAAAGAGGCTCCCCCTAAGTTCATGCATAAGAAGCAAATACAAGCAAACAGTAACAAGTTTGAGATGATAAACCACAAATATCAATAATAGTGCAAACTAGTTCAAATTTAGACTAGCCCTTCTACTCTCTCTTCTTCTCCCCCTTTGTCAACAAGTGACACATGGGAAAAAGGCTCCTAGTCTTAACGCTCCCCGTCATGGCCGCCATGTCCACCGAGACTACTCGAAGGAGAGGAGTGTGCTCTTTTGGATTTTGACCTAGCGAAGCGGGAAGGAGAACCACCGACAGGAGGAGGAGGAGCTAAAGCTGGCACAAACCCTGGCTGAGGATAAATTGGAGGAGCTTGCTGAGACTGGCGCATATATTCTTGATAGTCACTCTGAGCATCATTATACCAATTATAGGGATTAGTTGCTGTATTGTATGGCATAAAGTGACTGCCCATGTACATCATTGTAGATTTCATCACCACAAGTTCTTCCTGCAGATAGGTCTGCTGACCAACCATAGTGTCCAGCTGTTGCCAAGTGGCGGCCAGATCTGCTGTGATGTCAGTCTTGAACGTATTCAGATCCTCTCTCATTTCCCCTCTGATAAGTACTCTAATTAGCTCGGAGGGTTTGCACTTCATGCATGAGAGGGCTCAGATCAAACCACGGTGGAGGAGCAACAGGGAAGCCATGGCCTGTCATAGGAGCATTTGAAACAAAAGGAGCAGGAGGAGGTGCATGTACCGGTGCCGGAGGGGGACTCGGAGGAGCATCCCAGGCCCAACCACCTTTGGCCTACTGACAAGAGCAGACAAGAATTGCTTCATCTAATATTTATGAACATTTGCGCTCCACTGCCTACTTTCATTCTTATCAATTCTGCCAGTTCTAGTTAACTGAAGCCCGATGTATGGTGCAAGCGGCAACGGCCTGTCAACTTCCCTATAAATAGCATCATCAATTTCTCCAAACAATGTCGTACTAATGTTAATAAAACTTCACCCAAAAAGGTATAGCATAAACCAAATGATAATCAGGGAAATCCGATCTCTGTTGCCACCTCGCACAAGGAGGGTGCTCCTGAGGATGACATGCATCAGGGTAGGCTCCACCTTCAGCTGATTAGACTTCTCAATGCTATAGTCAGGGGCTTCAGGGTCCAGATACATAAAGCGAATGTCCTCCTCGGGTGGGTACCTCACTGACTACATCCCAATGTCAAATGCCAAACTATGCAAGTCAGCTCCAGCATCAGTAGTACCAAGAGCAAAGTTCATCTCAGCTATGGTGATTCCGTAAATCCGGCCATTGATTGAATGGTAGTAACTAAATTTTGACCGATCATCGGTGGGTAACATGGAAGCAAGAAACTCAGAGTGTCTCCTCCCAATGTAAGCTGAGCATTGGATAAAAGATCTGCTAGACCAGGAGTGGTATTGAAATAGTTGAATATGCTAGGCCCCATGAATGACGTGATCTCATTCCAATCGATATAATGTGGGTCGCTTGAACTCTTTTTCTGCCTGGAGAAGCACATAAAGAGCTGCTTCTGAAATTTGGTATAGAAGCGAAAATTATTTGTATCGTCCCTATTTGCATGGAACCACCTGTCATATAGAACAGCCCACTTTCTTCTCAACACCTCCATACTCAGGAGAAGCACGTTGTTGTCAACAGGGTCGTCCTCTGGTATCACTATCTCAGCAGCCTGAACCTCATCCACATAATCTTCATCACTGTCATTATCAAT
This sequence comes from Raddia guianensis, assembly GCA_036346415.1. Lineage (NCBI taxonomy): Eukaryota > Viridiplantae > Streptophyta > Magnoliopsida > Poales > Poaceae > Raddia > Raddia guianensis. The sequence continues at coordinate 13,185,295 of CM070543.1, read as the reverse complement.
AGTTACAAAAGACTCCCCCTCAAGCCGCTGAGTCCAGTCAATGTCATCGCGCTGTCGCTGCTGCTGGGTACCCCTCCTATTGCGTGCGAGGAGGTGCAAAGCTGCCCACAGACGTTATGTCGTCATGGGAACCTCAGTCGCCTCTGCCACCTTGACCACCACTGCCCCCGACACCCACTGCCCTTGCAATTGACTTGCCCAAGTTTCTCAATCTCCGAGACATGTTGTCACTACAGAAAACTAGTACCCAGGTTCTCCAACCACTCCTCGAGGCCTAAGATAGGAGCGTGGGAAAACACGATTCAAATCCTTGGACTCAAAAATGATGAGATAAGTGGCATCGAAGACCTTCTAAAGCAACTTACCGATCCCTAGACGGAAGCCGACCTCACTGTGTGTGAAGAAGATGTCCCCTAGGCCTCTTCTAGTAGGGAAGAAGAGAGGAGCTTGCGGGATAGAGCACACACAGATCGAGCCCTTCCTCGAGGATTCCCGCGGTGGAAATCGAAGAGGAGGACGAGGGGAGGCGGGAGCTGAAGAGGATGGTCGCCGGAAGTCACCGGAGGAGCCGCGCCGACGAGGGAATGGAGGAGCGGCGGCTTTGGTTGAGGGGAAAAGTATGGAGCAGCCGATCCATTCATCGGACCGGGTCCGAAGACCGCCAAACTGGGTCCGACGGAGCCAACTGCTGAAAAATAGTGAACAATACACTCCATCTGACTAGGTCCGACAACCATCGGACTGGGTTCGACAGAAGCGATGCAGACGGGCACTTAGCCAAAATCGGAACAGATTCCATCGGACTGGGTCCGACGACAATCGGACTGGGTCCGACAGTACAAGATAGGCTAAGACCTACCAGACCAAACAGCCCATCGGACCTGGTCCGATGCTGGTCGGACTGGGTCCGATGGAGTGAAAATTCCACTGAAACCAAACTAACCAACACTGGACCTAATCTGAGAGATCGGACGGCCTCAACCCAGATAAGATTTAAAACTTAATACTTTTGAACGGATTTTCTCCTAAGAACCAAGAAAATTCAAATTTTGGAGCAATTTTGAAGACCTTAGTTTTGAGGAGATGAGATATACACGATGAATTCCAAATAAAATCCATATTCAAACCCAAAGTTTGATCTTTGTTATCAAGGAAATGTATGGACCCAAAATATACCCTGATGAAACAATTGATATGTCAATTCAAACATATGGTCCATTTTAGAGTTTAAGCACAAGTTTTTTTTTTGAATTTTTGGTTCATGTATTAAACACTTTTAATATTTTTGATGCAAGTATGAATTTTTCTAAGAAACATTATGCATATGGAGCTATTTTTCTCAAAAGAGATAAGGGTTTTTAAACTCGGAGTGCTTTGAAATGGCAAGAGGATATGAGATATATTATAAGGTTCAAATTTGTTTTGGTTTCAAAGACAAAATTGTGCTAACTCAAAGCAAATTCATCTCTTCACCATTAAGGATAGTTGTGAAATTATGAGGTAAACTCAAACTCCCCCTAAATATGACACAGGTCGGAAGGCAATTGAAAGAATTTAAATAAGACCCAAAAACAAAATATAAAGCCCTCAACACGTGTTTGAGCTATCTAGTATGTTTAGTTCATTTCTTAAATTGCAAAAGCATGCCTCATCCAAGGATTTGGTAAAGATATCCACTAATTGATCCTCCGTTGTCACGTAGGCAAGCACAACGTCACCCTTGGCAACATGATCACGAATGAAGTGATAACAGATGTCGATGTGCTTAGTACGGGAATGTTGAACCGGATTATTGGCAATTTTTACCGCACTTTGATTATGACAAAGAAGAGGCACTTTTTCAAATTTTAGCCCAAAGACATTAAGCATCCGTGTCATGTACAAGAGTTGAGCACAACAACTCTCCGCCGCCACATATTCCTCCTCCGCGGTAGATAGCGCCACGGAGTTTTGCTTCCTCGAAGCCCATGACACGAGTGAGCGTCTAGTAAGTGACAACCCCCCGAGGCGCTTTTGCGGTCAATTTTGCAACCGGCATAATTTGAGTCGGAATAGCCAAGAAGCTCAACACGCACTCCCTTGGGGTAGCAAAGTCATATGCTTGGGGTGAATTTTAAATATCTCAAAATGTGTTTTATGGCAACTGGATGCACTTCATTAGGGAAAGCTTGGAAACGAGCACACGTGCACACACTAAACATTATATCAGGTCGAGATGCGGTGAGATAAAGAAGCGAACTGACCATGGAGCGATATAGCTTTTGATCCACGGGCTTCCATCCTTCATTCAAATCTAGATGCCCATTTGTGGCCATAGGTGTTTTTATCGGCTTGCAATCCAACATCGAGAAGCATTTGAGGAGATCCTTAGTATATTTTCTTGGCACACAAAGGTCCTCTTATTGAGTTGTTTGATTTGAATTCCAAGGAAAAATGTGAGTTCTCCAATCATGTTTTCAAAATCATTTCAAAGAGCTTGATTAGTGCATCCAAATATAATATCATCAACATAAATTTTACAAATGAATAAATCATTGTCAATAGTCTTGAGGAACAATGTGGAATCAATCGCACCTGTTTTGAAACCTTTTTGTAGGAGGAAGTCCCTAAGGCGCTCATACCATGCTCTAGGAGCTTGTTTGAGACTGTAAAGTGCCTTAGTGAGTTTATAGACATGGTTAGGATATTGAAGGTTTTAAAACCGGGCGGTTGTTGAACAAACACAAGCTCATTGAGAAAACCATTTAGAAAAGCACTCTTAATATCCATTTGATAAAGCACATTATTGTAGAGAGACAAATGACAAGAATAACTGTATAGCTTCGAGTCGACCAACCGGCGCATATGTTTCTCCATAATCGAGACCTTCAACTTGAGTGAATCCTTGCGCCACTAATCTTGTCTTGTTACGGACAATTTCACCGTTTTCATCTTGCTTGTTGCGGAAAGCCCATTTGGTGCCAATCACGTTGTAATCCCTTGGTCTCTCCACAAGCTCCCATAGTTCATTGCGGGTGAAGTTGTTCAATTCTTCATGCATAGCAATTATCTAATCCGCATCAGCCAGTGTCTCATCAATATTTCTAGGCTCAACAATGGAATCAAAGACGTGATGCTCACAATTACTTGCGATATGAGAACAAGTTTATACGCCTTGATTGAGATTGCCGATAACTTGGTCGATGGGATGATCCTTGGCAATAGAACGATGTGTTAGATGGATATTTGTTGATCATCGCCTTTCTCTTCAGGTTGATCAATATGATCTATTTGACTCTCGCCCAATTCTCCTATTTTTGTCGTTGGATAAGTGCCTTAAGCTTGTGATGGAGGATCGATAGATGTGGAGGGTTCATCTTTATCTTCATCCTTTAGCTCTGGTGAAGGTCGAACTTCACCCACCTCCATCAAATCCATGACGTCGCGGAGTGGCTCATCACCTACAATGCTCATAACATCTCGCTCATCTTGTGAGCCTTTACATTCATCAAATTTAACATCGTAGGCCTCTTCAACATGACAGGAGGAGGAATTGTAGACACGAAAAGCTTTTGAGTGAGAAGAGTAACCTAGTATGATACCGGTGTCACATCTCTTTTGGAACTTACCTAAATGAGTCCTCTTCCTATATATGTATACCTTGCACCCGCTTGAAAATATGAAATGTTGGGCCTTCGTCCCACTAGGAGTTCATATGAGGTATTGTGAAGGAGTCAGTGAAGGTAGAGGCGGTTGATTGTATGGCATGCCATGTTAATGACTTCCGTCCAAAAGGCATGTGGCGTGCCGTACACATCAAACATCATCCTCGCCATCTCGATTAATGTCCGGTTCTTCCTCTCCACTACTCCGTTTTGTTGAGTAATATAAGCCGCCGAGAACTAATGCTTAATTCCTAGCTCAGCACAAAAATCTTTAATGTTTGAATTAGTGAACATGGTGCTGTTATCACTCCTTACCTTCTTTATATATGTATCGAACTCCTTTTGGGCTTTTAATGCAAATAGTTTGAAAACAACACCGGTAAAAGTTTGTTTACAATGAAAAATACACAAGTAAAGTGAGAAAAATTATCAACAACCACAAGACAATAAGAATTACCTCCTATACTAGCATAGGTGGTTGGGCCAAACAAATCCATATGAAAAAGTTCAAGTGGTCGGGATATTGACATGAACGCCTTCGAAGGATGAGGATGTCACGACCCCCTGCGTCTCCACAAGGAATCCGGCACCATGATCTGATACTAGCCCAGACTAGTACCTCATGATGGACAATTCGACGGCTATCATCGCTGGCATTCCATTACTATTCAAAATAACGGAGTATTTCAAGGTAGCATCATATGCTATTACAATAAGAGTGATATTACAAATTATTAAGAACAGTAAAAAGAACATCAGAGCAGTAACAGCCTTCAGCGACGATATCCAAGCAATTGACCCGGACACCCGCAGCTAGTCCTGCACACCTGAGTTCGGACCCTCCTGGTCCTGATCAGACTTGCTACCTGAATAATACAATTATCCGCGATAGGTATAATGAGTACGCGGCTACCCAGCAAGCGATCCTTAACAATGTATGCAAAGGCAAAGGATGGAGGAAAAGTTATTTTACACAAAACCTATTACTAAACAAATTTTAGTTGTCAAGTTTTAATTAAGCGAATGCATGATATCAAGATATTACCAACAATCATCAAAGGAAGGTGCATCCTCGCACCAGGCCAATCCCAGTCTACACTAGTCAAGTTTAATTATTAAAAAGGTGGGACTACATGTGAAAACCTCTCGCCCCGTCCATAACCATGGACACGGCTATCATGATAGTTTTAACTCTGCACAGTGTGTACACGTTCCCCACAAGCCCCGTCTCATCCCGAAGGAGATACGGTACAAGGCCTTTCCAGCATACTACGCCTACCACTTCGCCTGCCCTTTCTGTTGGTTTTCCTAGCCCCGCCGGTGCCCGCCGCGGTAGGGCGCCTACTACTTCTGGACACCACCCGGGGGCGTTCCCCATTTAAGCCATTCGGTCTCAAGAACGAACCTACCCCTCATGTCGACGGTTGAGATAACGATCTTGTCAGGGATTAAATTACGGCCCATTGCCATGGCCCACTCCCTGACGGCCCGATCAAACAGCCTACCAGGGCCCAGTTCCCTGGAAGGTTCTATCTGGCCCATATGCATCCGCCAACAAAGATCCTGGCCGGGCGTGGTGCGAGGGCTAAGGAATCGTGTTTGAGTCCGTCTCGAACAAGAGTTCCGCACGGCTACGTGAAGACCCGGACGTGGTTTCCCGGATTGGAATAGAAGTCGTGATCCCCAAGAATTGGAGTTTACCTTATCTGCCTCGGGATGTATTTGGCACGTCGAGTTCGTTACGTACTCGTAGTTAGCCCGGCCCGATATTCCCTCAGTAGGTCGGTTTGCTCAACACTATATAAACCAGCCCCTACGGCGTGTAGAGGGCATGAGGTCTTTGCATAATACTTCCTGTACACCATAATCTCGCCGAGACTTGTTCGTCTCGTCGAGCCACCTCTTGTATTCATCTCTGATATATAAGAAAATTTGGACGAGGGCTATTATCTCCCGAGAGGCTGAACCAGGATAAAACTCGCTCTCCTCGCATTTCTTTGTTCGTGGTTGTTCGACGTGTCTCCTATCTCCTCTTTGAAGAACCTTGGTTGACTTGGGTCGATATCTCAACCGCCGACAATTTGGCGCCGTCCGTGGGGATACGCAGATCGAGCATGTCGAACTCTATCAGCGATCAGAGATTCTCCCGAGGACTACGACTCGGAAAGGCAGGATGTCTCTTCCCCGCCAGATCGGATCGATCCTTCGATCTTGATCGCCTTCAGATCTGGTTCGCGCGGGCAGCTCTTCGCCTGAGGCGCGCTCGTCCTCGCGACGAGCTCCGTGCTCGGGATCGGATCACTTCACGCCGGCAGCTCTTCGCCTGGGCGCGGCTCGTCCCGCGACGAGCTCCGGCCGGGATCGGATCTCTTCGCGCGGCAGCTCTTCGCCGGCACGCGCGTCGTCCTCGGACGAGCTCGTGCTCGGGATCGATCTCTCGCGCCGAGCAGCTCTTCGCCCGCGCTGTCGTCGTCCCGCGACGAGCTCCGTGCTCGGGGAATGGATCAAAACTCCTTCCGGATCCCGAGGCTGTTCGCCTGGCTGTGGATGACGGGAGAGAGCTGACCAGCGCTTGGAACATCGACCAGCTTCGTAAGTTCCTCGTGTAGGTCTTTCGTTTCCTAGCTTCGCGCTTTTTCTCAAATTTTGCGCCTTAGTTCGTCCAAGTCTCTCGCCGCCATGTAAAGTTCAACCCATTGAGCGGTGAATGTTCGCGCCCCCGCGTCTCTTCTCACCACTCGCCTTCTCGCACTCTCTTTTCTCCGTAACACTTGATGGCTGTCCGGTCTTCATAACTCTTGGCTCCGCAATCTTAAGGGTTTTCCCGCCCGTATCTAGCTTCAACAAGTTCCTAAACTCGAGTTGCGTAACACGGCATCCAGCCTCGCGCCAAGCTCGCTCGTAAGCCCTCATGGCAGAGGCACTTACCGCCACGGCACAACCACTTGGCAAAGCTCGCTCTCGTAAGCCCTCCGCGCGAGGCACTTTCCTTGTTCGGTTACCTTGAATAGCCTAACTTACGTTAACGAAAGTTTCAAACAAGTCGATCAGATACGGTGTCGCTTAACTCTCTACGCACGTGCTTGAAGTCGCAAGTTCAGGTCTTCATGCATCGTCTGCATCGGGGCTTAGGCGTCGCTTTTCTCTTGTGCACTGCTCGAGTTCGCAAACTCAGTCCTCGAGCACCGACACAATGGGCCGGAGTTAGGCTAAGCGTTCTACCGGTTTTTCTAAAACTTCCTAGCGTTGTTCGCCTTGCTCTTGGTTTCCTGTTCGTCCTTGTCTTTTGCTGCTCTTTTTTGCAGGAAAAGCTGCTCGGAAAGCTGCTCGGTCAGACTTTCGCTCTGATTCAAGCGCTGCTCGGTGGTCTTGAGCTGCTCGGCCAGCTCCTCGACCCTTCCTTCCGCGATGCTGGTCCTCGCGGACAGCGCGCAAAGCTCCTCGGTTTCTTCCTGAAGAACCTCGGAGGACTGCCTCTCCTCGGTCAGTTGGACTTGAGCTGAATTTCGGCAACCCCGGTACGTTTTCAGTTTTTCAGTTCCTTTCCTTAGCGTTGGTTTTCCAAAACCTCGTTGGTCTTTCTCTCCCGTAGCGCTCCCCGCGTGCGAGCATGTCTTTTTATCTGGCGACGACCTGTACGGCTCCGGTTAACCGAAGCGGTGCACCACCGATGGAGTTCTGCCCACCGTAAGCCGATTCTCATCGCAATGGGCGTGCCCACCGTAAGCCGATTCTCATTGCAACGGGCACTCCTGGCGCTGGTTCCGCATCCGCCGAGGCAACACCAACGCTGCTCGGGTCCATGCCCGGATAAGATTTCGCCTCGCACGTTTTGCCTGCGGCTAAGGTCCCGATCGCCTTCCCTGGTTAGCGGTCTTAGTCGCAGCGAGGCTGCACTTGTCCGCACACGTCTTTTTTATCCATGCTACGTCCTTCCTGGCACGGTAATCCAGAGCAATGCACCACCAACGGAGTCCTGCCCACCGTAAGCCGATTCTCATCGCAACGGGCACTCTGGCGTCGGTTCCAAGATTCGCCGCGGTGACACTAACGCTTATCGGGACGTACACGGGAAAAATTATGTCTTGTGCGGGTAGGTCGTCTTTTGCGTGTTTTCTAAAACTCGCTTTGCTCTTCTTAGAGCCTGTTCTTGCTCTCTTTTTCCCCTTGCTGGCTCATTTCTTGTTTGTCTTCTGCAGGAAATACAGGAACGGGGAATATCAGACTCCGGTGATGGTCGTGGCGAGGTTCCGTGCTTCCCCACCAAAGCCGATGTTCCAGATCCTCTCTTCCGGGTTTGCTCGCGATGCCCGAGACCGATTCACTTCACCACAGATGATTTCTTGCCTTTGCCCCGATCGACCTTCACAGTTCGGCTAAGTCAAGGTAGTGCGCCACCAACGGAGTCCTCGCCCACCATAAGCGATTCTCATCGCGAACGGGCATGCCCATCGTAAGCGATTCTCATCGCAACGGCACTCCAAACGCCGGTTACGCACTTGCCAAGACAACGCCACGCTGCCGCAAGGAATACGTCATGGGTAAAGCGTTGATTTCACACGCGTTCTCTTGCGGCTCGATCGCATCGGGTTGTGATTCACCTCACACGGGCGGTTCTTCGCCCGAGCGCGCGATTCTGGTCCCGACGAGCTCCGTGCTCGGGCCGGATCACCTCGCACCGGCAGCTCTTCGCCCGAGCGCAGAGCTCCTACCGCATGCGTCTTCGCCGGTCGCACTTTCGTTCCTTTAACGAGCTCCGTGCTCGTGACTAGATCTCCTTACTTGGTTCCTTTGGCGAGCTCTACGCAGGGACCGGGTCACCTTTCCCATTCAGATATATTGTGCGCTCCAAGCACACGATCTACGCCCGAGGCACATCACCTTCGCTCCGAGCATAACGCTCGCCGAGAGCGCAATCTCTATTTCTCGGGCAAGCTTTAGCCCGAGAGGTGGTTCCCTATCTTTCCTAGGCATCCGAATGCCGGATGCAGCAAGACGAGTCCGCCTCGCGACTTGCTATGTTTATTCTCCCTAAGATCCGATCTTACCGGATGCGTGGTACGCTCTTCACTACTAAGAATCCAATCCTCCTTGATGACGCTCAACCTCAAGGAGATGATTCACCTCACTTCTTCTTATTTTCAGATCGAGGGTGGTACTCTGCTCGGACGAAGTGATTCCTGTTCGAGGCAACAGAGTTGCTCGGATCGATCAGATTTGTTCGGTCTCGCGAGTCTTGCTCGGCTGAACCATAACATTGATTCTTTGTTGCACGTCTTTTAGCAGGAAAAATACCCTCTTCGTGACTTAGAGTCTCAGAGAAGACCCCTCTAGTGAGTCCTTCCACTTGAGTCTCGGGGCTAATGTCGAGGATTAAATTACGGCCCATTGCCATGGCCCACTCCTGACGGCCCGATCAACAACCTACGGGGCCCGGCTCCTGGAAGGTTCTATCTAGCCCATATGCATCTGCCGAACAGCATCTGGTGGCGTGGTGCGTAGGCCAAGGAATCGTGTTTGAGTCCGTCTCGAACAAGAGTTCCGCATGCCACGTGAAGACCGGACGTGGTTTCCAGATTGGAATAGAAGTCGTGATCCCCAAGAATTGGAGTTTACCTTATCCGCCGGGATGTATTTGCACGCCGAGTTAGATTACGTGCTCGTGAGTTAGCCCGCCCGATATTCCCTCGGTAGGTCGGTTTGCTCAACACTATATAAACCAGCCCCTACGGCGTGTAGAGGCACGAGGTCTTTGCATAATACTTCAGTACACCATAATATCTGTAGAGACTTGTTAGTCTCGTCGAGCCACCTCTTGTATTCATCTCGATATATAAGAAAAAATTTGGACGTGGGGCTATTATCTCTCCCAAGAGGCTGAACCAGGATAAAAACTCCCTCTCGTTACTGCTCAGTTAGAGTGGTTGTTGGCGTGTCTCCTATCTCCTCTTTGAAGAACCTTGGTTGACTTGGGTCGATATCCAAACCGCCGATGGATCTCAAGTCGCTAAGGTTCTTAAAAGTGAGATAGGAGACACTAACAACCACCAACAACAACGAACAGAGACAGGGTTTTTATCCCGGTTCAGCCTCTCGGGAGAGATAATAGCCCTACGTCTAGCCTTTCTTATAAATCAGGAGTGATTACAAGAGATGGCTCGATGAGACGAACAAGTCTCGGCAGATTATGGTGTATATCAGTGCTAAAAACTAGATCAAGTTGTAAACTCACATCGATTCACCCCTAAACGCCGTAGGGCATGGTTTAAATAGTACAGAGCAAACCGACCTACCAAGGGAAAATCGGGCCGGGCTAACTACGAGATCGCAACGAACTAAACGTGCAAATATATCCCGAGGCGGATAAAGCATACTCCTAGTCTTGGGGATCACGACTCTAATCCAATCCGGAAACCAACGTCCGGTCTTCACGTAGCCGCAGCAGACTCTGCTCGAGACGGACTCAAACACGATTCCTTGTCGTTACGCATCACGCCACCAGAAGCTGTTCGCAAGATGCATATGGGCCGATAGAACCTTCCAGGAGCTAGGCCCTCGTAGACTGTTTGATTGGGCCGTCAGGGAGTGGGTCATGGCAATGGGCCGTGATTTTATCCTCAACAGCCTAGCCCCGAGACTCAAGTGGAAGGACTTACTAGAGTGGGGTCTTCCTCTTGAGACTCCATGTCACGAAGAGGGAAATTTTGTTGCTACAAAGACGTAATGCTTAATCGACTGTGTTATGGTCCAACCGAACAAGACTTGTTTCGGGACCGGACAGACCGTCGACAAGACCGAGCAACTCAAGGCGTCGAACAGGAATCACATCTCGCCCGAGTAGAGCACTCACCTTCAAGTGCAGACATCGAAAAAATAGCCGTTGATGATTCCAACCAGAACTTCCCGTCATGGCAGTTGAAAACAAAGCACCGCTTTACCTAGCCGCTAGGTAAAACTATTGTTGTGTGACAAAACCCGCAGAGCTGCTCAGACGGACTATAAAGCACCCAAGCCACCCCATGCCAGCCCACTGCTCCCACGCCTTTCCTTCCCAAGCCCTAATTCCAACCGCACTTCGGCCTAAGCACCCAAACTCCACCACCAAACCTGCTCGTCCAACTCGGGAACCGCTATGGCCAAGTTCGTGAGCTCTAGCACATCCGAGGAGGATTTGAGAGTTTGGGAGGAAGAGGGCACATCGACACCGTAGAGTGGAGGCTGCCCGAGAGGAGGAAACTCCGAGCCGCCGAGGGAGAGTTAAATCGACTTGAGCAGTTCGACTGCTCGGGTTGAGGTCTCGAGAGGCGACTTTGCCGAGGCCTTCTTGAACATCGGCCGATTGGAGGTGGCGAACCTCAATCCGAGCAAAGATCCTCCAGATGGCCGTCTCGCACACTGCGAGGGCTATCTGAGCATCGATCCACCATGAAATTTGTTTCCTCCACTACTATCTGATGACGAGGAGCAGCCCGCCGCTTCGGCGCTGGGTGCTACTACCTCAAGCTCGGGCCACCGACGACGACGCTACCCTTCCCCACCGCTGCCGACTCGATGGGCGCGTGGTGGACGAGGTGGTTCTACACCAGGCGGAGCGACGACAGCAAGCTCGTCTTCACCGGGAAGGCGCCGGCGAAGGGAACGCCAATGCCTCGGCTGAAAATGACCGCCGAGGACTGGTACCTGACGAGGAAGATCGCCTCCCTCGTGAGCCTCGGGCTCACGGGCAGGGAGATCATCCGGGACTTCACAAATAACAGATCTCGCCTGGCCATGAAGAAGACCCTATCCCTTCTATAAGATAGAGGGATGGGAAGACATCTCGAGGGAGAGCACAGGTAAGCGCCTTTAAGACTCAACCTTTACTTGATAACTCATCCGAACAGGGACTAACAGGCTCTCCTGCTCGGGCAGACAAGCCAACCGACGCATGGGTGACCGAGCGGGTCGACGCCATGCTGAAGGCAGCGAAGAAGGACGGCGAGGTCACCGGAGAGGTGGCCTATACCTGTCCGCGGAATGTGCTCGTCCGCACGGCCGAGGTAATTGCTTGAACTCTGGTCCGTGTTACCGGATCCGCACCGTCGTTAAATGCTAACATCCGCTTCTCCAATGCGCAGGAGGACCAACTGATCCTCGGGGGGATCGTGGAAGAGCTCTCCGGGTCGGAGAAGGAGAAGGCGAAGAAGGGCAAGGCCAAGGTGGCCACAAAGCCCAAGGCAGCGGCCGAACCAACGCGGAGCTCGCCACGCCATGGCCGCCTGCCCTCGAAGAAGCCCCCTGCGGCAACGGAGCGCGCCGAGCAAGCCAAATGCGCGCGCGGCGAGCCAAGTGGGGAGCGGCCAAGCCCCTCACTCCTCGCCGAGGAAAGCGACGAAGAGGTAAGGACATTGACCCTCTGGCTTAAGCGTTACGCGCAGGCTCTCCCTGGCCACTTGGCATGGCTGCATCAGGTCGCCGAGCAGAGGAGGCTCGAGGAAGAAGTCGCGCGCAAGGAAAAGCTTCTTGCGCTATGCGAGAGGAGCGCCTCCACAGTGGAGCTGAGTTCATCGCCGCGAACACCCAAGGGCCAAGGCGAACAAGCCGCTAAGGAGCCCCCGAGGAAGAGGCGGAAGGTTTTGGCGAAGAAGATCAAGATCAAGCCCTCCACGGCAGGTATGTTGTAATGAAACTTTCGTCTTTTATAATTTCCCTAACCGCACGAGCTCAACCATTCTCTTTTTCATCACCGCCAGAGGAGATTGCCACGACGACGTCGAGGCGGCAATCGAACGGTCTCTGCTGCCCAAGCACCGCACCGCAGGCGTCATGGCAAGAAGATTGGCCAGCCTCAAGGACAAGCTGGCAGCGTGGAGCCTGCTCCCGCCAGACTCCAGCGACCAACTCGACGCTACCAAAGGCGGTGGAGCGCTCGAGGCGTAAGAGGCGATGGCAAGGCCACGGATGGCGGGGCCAAGGCAATGGCTCCGCCGGCTGCCCGAGGTGGGACCGAGCAGGCGGTCCTACCGGGCACTTCATCGCAGGGGCAGCTCGTCCCTGTGGCGACGGAGGTCACCGGCGAGCAGGGTGAAGACCCTGAAGCCAAGGAAGGAGAAAGCCATGAGCATGGCGTACGAGTTACCCTGCCCGTGGAGGCTCCGGAGCCGCCTAGCGGAGCGGCACCGGCCCTGCCCAAGGAGGAGCGGGCGGAGGAAGAAGAGGAGAGGCAGGAGCGCGGGGGCGAGAGCTCGCCTGCCGTGACTGCCCCTAGGCGGGCACGTGCCCACGCGGGGAGGACGAGGCGGACAGATCGCCGCGCAGGCCTTATCCCGCACGGGCGAGGATTCGTGACCCACGGTCTCGAGGATCGCCTGCACCGAAGTTTGAAGCGGCGACTTGGACAGGTAACCCTCAAAACCAAGACATTGTCTGTTCGGGCTAAAGTTGCCCAAGGTCTTAACTTAGTCTTCTCTCTTTCAGTTCGTGAGGGCCACCATGGAGGACCTCGTGGAGGGAGTCACCGTGGAGTGCGCCGCTGTGGTAGCGGGTTTCCGGGAGCATCTCCGAGCACGGGGACTCGAGGGGGAGCCCTCTGCACCAGCCCAAAGCCGAAGCCGGCTGAAGGCGAAGGTGAGGAAGCTCAAGGCCCGGCTGACCGAGGAGAGGCAATCCTCCAGAGCTCTCCGTGAAGAGGCCGAGGAGCTTCGCGCGCAAGTCGCGGGGGCGGACGTCGCAGAAAAGGGGCAGAGTCGCATGAAGTGGCTCGAGGAACAACTCCACGACGTGTCGTAGTGGCGGAGTCAGCTCGCGGCGGAGGTGAAGGCCCTCAAGGCCCAGCTCGCCGAAGAGAAGTTGACCGCCACGGAGCGACTCAAGGCCGCCGAGCAGCGGGCCAGTCAGAGCTAGGCTCTGTCCGAGGAGCTGCGCGCCAAGACCAAGGAGGTCGAGGCTCTCCGCGAAGAGGCTGCGGAGCGGGCCCGGCTCAGCAAGGAGGAAACCGATCGTCTCCGAACTGAGGCCAAGGAAGGCTTCAAGGCGCAAGGAGAAGTCCTGCGCTTGAAGATAGAGAACGAGGAACTGAAGGAGCAGCTTGCTTCGAAGTAGAAGTAGGGTTGTACTCCTTGTACCTGTAAACTTTTGAGCAATGCAATAAAGACTTAACTTTTGCACAACAAGACTTACCTTTTCCCTACAAAAACGAGCAGCAAAAAGACAAGGACGAACGGGAAACCAAGAGCAAGGCACGAGAGCGCTAGAAAGTTTAAGAAAACCGGTAGAACGCTTAGCCTAACTCCCAGCCCCATTGTGCAGCTGCTCGGAAACCTGAGTTTGCGAATTCGAGGACGTGCATAGAGAGTTAGAGCGAAACCCGTATCCTGATCGACGTATTCCAAGAACTGATCGTTAACGTAAGTTAGGCGATTCCGGAGGATAACCGGACAAGGAAAGTGCCTCTGCCGCGGAGGGCTTACGAGAGCTGTCGACGGTTGGGATATCGACCCAAGTCAACCAAGGTTCTTCAAAGAGGAGATAGGAGACACGCCGAACAACCACTTAACAAGAACGAACAGGAGACAGGGGTTTTATCCTGGTTCAGCCTCTCGGAGAGATAATAGCCCCACGTCCAACCTTTCTTTATATCAAAGAGAATTATATAGGAACTCAAGCGAGATCGGCAGGTCTCGGCGAGTGGTATGCTAAAATCTATCTCGCTAAGGTCTAAGCTAGATGCTAGGATGTAAAACACAATGCCAGGGATCCCTCTAAACGCCGCAGGGGCCCTGTTTATATAGCGCGGAGCAAACCGATCCACCGAGGAATATCGGGCCGGGCTAACTACAAGATCGTGAATGAACTCAAACATGCTAAATATGACCTACAGAGACAAGGTAACCTCCTAATCTTGGGGATCACGACTCCTAATCCAATCCAGGAAACCAACGTCCGGTCTTCACGTAGTCGCAGTAACTCGCTCGAGTCGGACTCAAACAGGAATCCTAGGCCATTATGCACCGTGCTAGCCATGAAACTGTTCGGCAGGATGCACATGGGCCTGATAGAACCTCCCAAGGAGTTGGGCCTTGGTAGGCTGTTCGATTGGGCCGTCAGGAGTGGGCCATGGCTATGGGCCGGATCTAATCCTCGGCAGCTTAGCCCCGAGACTCAAGTGGAAGAACTCACTAGAGTGGGTCATCCCTCGAGACTCAAAGTCACGAAGAGGGTATTTTTTTCTCGCTACAAAGGCATGTAACAAGCGATCAACAGGTTATGGTTCAACTGAACAAGACTTGTTCGGGACCGAACAAACCCGACAAGGCTTAGAAACAACTCCGCTAAGCGCCGAACAGGAACGACATCTGTCCGAGCAGCGAGCACTCAAACCTTCAAGCAAACACCGAAAAAAATAGCCGCTAGCGGAACTCCAACGGTAACTCTGTCATTGCTGGTGAAAACAAAGCACCGCTTTACTTAGCCGTTGTAGTAAAAACTAGCCGCTCGGGACAAAACCGCTGCAGAGCTGCTTATACGGGACTATAGTACCCAAGCCGCCCTGCCAGCCACTGCTCTCGCGCCTTTCCTCTAAGCCCTAGCTCCAACCACGCCAAAGATCAAGTACCCAAACTCCATCACCGACCTCGCTTCGTCCATACTCGGGAAACGCTATGGCCAAATTCACGTGCACTAGCTTGACCGAGGAGGACCTTAGGATCCGGGAGGAGGAGGGCCACATCGACACCGTAGCTGGAGGCTGCCCGAGAGGAGGATACTCCCGAGCCGCCGAGGGAGAGTAAATCGACTTCAACAGCTTTGCACTGCTGGGTTGAGGTCTTCGAGAGCGACTTCGCCGAGGCCTTCTTGAACATCACGATTGGAGGTGGCGAACCTTAATCCGAACTCCATCCTCCGGATGGCCGTCTTCGCACACTGTGCGAGGGCTATCTGGCATCGATCCGCCGGTGGGCTGTTCCTCCATTACTACACAAGAACGAGGGAGCAGCTCACGCTTCGGCGCTGGGTGCTACTACCTCAAGCTCGGGCCACCGCCGATGAGTGGCCAGACCTCGCCCACCCTCGCCGACTCAATGGGCGCGTGGTGGGTGAGGTGGTTCTACAGACAAGCGGAGCGGCGACAACAAACTCGTTTTCACCGGAAGGCGCCAGCAAAGGAACGCCAATGCCTCGCCGGAGATGACCGCCGAGGACCGGTACATGACAAGGAAGATCGCTCCTCGTGAGCCTTGGGCTCACGGGCAGGAGATTATTTCGACTTCACAAATAATGTGGTCTCCGT
Source organism: Raddia guianensis (assembly GCA_036346415.1). Classification (NCBI taxonomy): domain Eukaryota; kingdom Viridiplantae; phylum Streptophyta; class Magnoliopsida; order Poales; family Poaceae; genus Raddia; species Raddia guianensis. The sequence continues at coordinate 13,169,383 of CM070543.1, read as the reverse complement.
CTGGCGGAGAAGGTCCTATCCTTCTACAAGATAGAGGGATAGGAAGACATCACAAGGGAGAGCACGGGTAAGTGCCTTTAAGACTCAACCTCTAAATATATTCTTTCCTCCGAACAGGAACTAACAATCCCTTCGTCGGGCAGAGAAGCCAACCGACGCATGGGTGACCGAAGGGTCGACGCCATGTCAAGGCGGCGAAGAAGGACGGGAGGTCACCGGCGAGGTGGCGACACGCCCGCAAGAACGCGTTTGTCCGCATGCACGAGGTAAATTACTTACCCTCGGCTTATGTTGCTAGACTTGCAACGTTGCTTAAATGTTAACGCCCGCTTTCAAAACGCTACAGAGGACCAATCGATCCTGGATGGATCGTTGAGGAACTCTCCGGTCCGAGAAGGAGAAGGCGAAGAAGGGCAGGCCAAAGCGCCACAAAGCCCAAGGTGGCGGCCGAGTTTACGCGAGCTCGCCATGACACGGCCGCCGCCACCGTCAAGAGACCAAGCGCGGCGACGAACGCATCGAAAGGCACCAAGCGGTAGCGGTCAGCCAATGAGGAAGAGACTAAGCCCTCCTCCTCGCCGAAAGCAGAGCGACGAAGAGGTAAAGACCATGGCCCTTCGCTCGGGCGTTACACGCAAGCTCACCCGGCCGCATGGATCGGCCGCAACAGTCGCCGAGCGAGGAGGCTCGAAGAAGAAGTCGCGCAAGGAAAACTTCTTCCGCTGCGCTGAGAGGAGCGCCACCACCAGTGAGCCGAGCTCGCCGCCATTGAACACCCAAGGGCCAAGGCGGAGAAGCCGCCAAGGAGCCCCCGAGGAAGAGGCGGAAGGTTCCGAAGAAGATCAGACCAAGCCTTCCACGCAGGTATGTTGGAATCGATCTTTAGACCTTCCAACCTTCCGACCGCGCTAGACTTAACGACGATTTTTTTTTTTATCACCGCCCAAGGAGAGATCGCCACGGATGATGTCGAGGAGGCGCCGGCGGTCGCCGCTGCCGAGCACTGCACGGCGCTTCACGAGGCGATGAGGCTAGCGTGCCTCAAGGACAAATTTGGCGTGGAGCTCGCCGCTGGCTCCAACGAAGCGGATCGACGCTCAATGGCGCGGGCGGCTGTGGAGGCAAAAGTAGCGGCAAGCGGCGCCACGACTTCGTGCAAGGCGATGGTTCGGAAGCGCCCAGGCGGGACCGAGCAGCCGGTCCCGCCAGCACTTCGTCGCAGGGCGGCTCACCCCGAGGCGACGGATTCTCCGTGAAAGTGGCGTAAACCCCACCGCCAGGAACATGAAGAAGCCCCGAGCAGGTCGCGCAAGTCGCCCCGCCTGCGGAAACTCTTGGCGCCACCCGGCCGATGGCTCCGACCTCGCCCAAGACGTTCGGGCGGAAGAGGAAAAGGAAGAGGAGAAGGAGCGCGGAGACGAAGTGCTCGCCCGCCGCCTCCCCGCACTCAGCAGCAAAGGCCCCGCAAGAAGAAGGAGCGAACAAGGCGGCGACGGCAAGCGCGCCCGCCTCATCCCACACGAAAGGGCTTCGTGGACGCATGGCTCGAGGACCGCTGCGTCGCTGGATCAAGCAACGACTTGGGAAGGTAGGCACCAAGACCAAATCTTGCTCAAATTTTAGCTACGCTATCGCAAAGTAGTTAACTTGTTCTTCCCTCTCGTGCCTTCAGGACACCATGGAGGAGCTCGAGGACAGCGCCACCATCGAGCGGAGCGCCAGATCAAGGCGTCGCCCGGAGCACCTCAGACGAGGAGTCCAAGCGGGGCCCTCTGCACAGCCCAAAGTCGGCTGGCCAAGGCGAAGGTAAAGAAGCTCAAAGCCCAATTGGTCAAGAGAGGCGCTCTGCGAGAAGTCTCCTAGAAGAGGCCGAGGAGCTGCTAGCAAGCCATTAAGGCGAGCACCTGCTGAGGAGAGGCCGAGCCGCTCAAGTGGCTCAAGAGCAGCTTGCCGACGCTTCCTAACGGCGGGACCAGCCATGGCGGAAGCCAAGAGGCTTAAGGCCCAGCCGCCAAGGAAGAACAGACTTCGCGGGTCTCTGTGCAAAGATCTCACCATGTGGGCTTCACAGAAGATCGAGGAGATGCATGGATGACGGTGAGGGCGATCACCGCAGAGAAAAGGGTCAAGGAGCCGGACGAGCAGCTCAAGACGGCCGAAAGCAATGAGTCAGCCAGAGCGAGGCTCAACGCCAACAAGGCCAAGACCGAGGAGGTCGAGGCCATCCGGCAGAGGGCTGCGCGCAAGCTGCGAGCAAGGAGGAGATCGAACGCCCGAGCTGAAGCCCGGAAGGAATCAAGGCTCAGCGAGTAAGTCAGGCGCCCAAGTTAGAAGTTGAGGAGCTGAAGGAGCAGCTTGCTCCTAAGTAGCACCGCGGCAGAATACCTAAAGGGCCTTGTACCAAACTTTTGAGTAATGTAATAAAGTATTTTACCTTTATTCACGCAAAAAGAGCAAAGCAAAAAGACAAGAACGAACAGAAACTAAGAGAAAAGCTTAACAAGCTAGGAAGTTTAAGAAAACCGGTAGAGCGCTCGCTTAACTCTCAGCCCGTTGTGCATCTCGCCGAAACCTGAGTTTGCGAACCCTAACAGTGCACAAGAGAAAGAGCGACACCCTAGCCCCGAGACGGACGATGCTCGAGAACCGAAGCTATGTAACTCGAGCACGCGTAGGGAGAAAGAGCGACACCCGTACCTTTGCTCGATTCTGCTCCGTAGTCCGCCGCTGACGTAAGTTAGGCGATCCGAGAGTAACCGAACAAGGAAAGTGCTCTCCGCTGGGGCTTACGAGAGCGAGCTTTACCAAGTGGTCGCTACCGAAGCAAGAAGTGCCTCCGCCATGAGGGCTTACGAGAGCGCACTTAGCCGCAAGGTGGAAAGGCCATGTTACGCAACCCCGAGTTTAGGAACTTATTGAAACCAGATACGAATAGGGAACAATCCTTAAGATTGCGGAGCCAAGAGTTCGCAAGGCCGGGCAGCCATCAAGTGTTACTAGAGAGAAAGAGGTAGTCTTCAAAAGACAGGAAGTGAAAAGACGCAGAGGCAGCGAGAATTCACTTAATTGTTGGATTGGACTTTACATGGTGCCCAGAGACTTGGACGAACTAAGGCGCGATGTTTACAAAAAGCGCAGGCTAAGAAAATGTGAAAAGACCTACACAAAGAACTTACGGTCTGGTCGATGTTCCAAGTGTCTGGTCAGCTCTCTCCGTCCTCCATAGCCAGCGAACAGCCCCGAAAGCGTAAGAAACGACCGTAAATGGGCCCTCCCAACGAGGAGTTAACTTGTTGGCATTGGACAAGTTCTGGACACTGCAGTAACGAGGTCGCCCGCCTTCAAAGCCCTTGGTCGAACCGACTTGGCAACAAGGCTTGGCGAAGATCTTGGCCGGTAGCGCGCCATTCGACTTGTGCCCGGTCGCGTGTGCCTTCGAGGAGATAGAGATCGAGGAGGCGCTCTTGCTCGTCGTCAATTGTTGACCGAGCTCGGCGAGGCGAACCGAGTATGATTTCGGCGGCAAGATGGCTTCGCACTATAGACCGCTTGGAAAGGAGTTTCCCGCCGCCGGTAGCCGTCAGAAGGCGAATCGCCCGGAGGACGGAAGGAACTCGTCAACCCGTGCCTTCTTTGTGCTTTCGCCGAGAGCAGCAAATACCCACCGCTTAATACCTCGACTATCTCGTCCGTTAGCTCGCCGATCGCTCCATTGCTCGTGGATGTGCCACAGAGGCGAAAAATGCACTTGGTACCCAAATTGCTCGCAGATTCTGTAATAGCTCGCTTCGAATCGGTACCGCTATCCGTGATCGCTTATGGGGAATCCTAAAGCTGCGTGACCACGTTGCTTTTGAAAAAAGCGAACAGCCGCTTTGGCGTGAAGAGACGACGGGCTGCTCGGCCAATCCACTTTGTAAAAGTGTTCACGGCGACGAGCGGTGTGTATAGCCCTTGTACCCCTTAGGGAATGGGTCGAGCAGATCCGCACCCCATGTGGAAAAGGGCCGGGATGGGGGATTGTTTGGAGCTCTTGGGCGGGCTTGTGTGCCTTCCGGCGTGAAATTGGCGTGCCTTGCACTTAGTCACGATGTCCGGGCATCTTGTAACGCATGGGCCAATAATAGCCCATGCGAACGCTTTGCGCACCGAGTTTCAAGGAGGCGTGGTTGCTACAGCACCCCGTGTATGTCCCTAAGAAGGAACACACCTCATTGCGAGATGCACTTGGAGAGAACTCCCAGAGCACCTTGACGGTAAAGGATGCCGTCCACAAGCTTGTATGGAGCAGCACGCCTTGTAAGCCGGGAACGCTCGGCTTCGTCATCGGGCAGGGTCCCATCTGCAAGGTACCGGACAAATGGCGTTGACCAATCCAGCAACTGCTAGATAATGGAGACAAGCACCACTGTCTCTATTGCCTCGTCCGGGACGTGATTGAGGGCTTGTAAAGGTGCTCGACGAGCACCACGCCGAAAGGAGTTCGCGTGAGGATCCAAACTTGATAGCTGGTCGGCCGGAAGTTGTCCTTCCTTGGCACGAAGAGCACTTCAAGAATCGAAAATGCCGCCCAACTTCCTCACTTCAACGGTATCGCGCCATTGAGTTATCGCAGACCGATACTCCTTGTTACCCCGATTGATGACCACCGTGAATCTCCTTCACAGCTAGCCGCTGGACACCAAGCGATTTGCACGCCTAGTCCCGCGAGAGGGCTCAGACTCGCGGCGTTGTTAGTCGCCGCAAAGTGTAGTTGGATAGAATACCGAGTTGCTCTCCTTGAGGGAGATGAGAACAAAACCAGCCCCGAAGTTTCAAAGGCGCGAGCCATCGAAAACATGGTCCAAGAGGGTTCATCAAAGTTACCGGGAGCTCCTCGATTTGGGGGCAAGTCCATTCAGCGACAAAGTCAGCTAGGACATGTGACTTAATAGCAGTTCGGGCAGCAAATAACAGATCAAACTCTGCTAGTTCCATTGCCCACTTGGCTATACGTCCGCTAGATTCCTTGTTCCGTAGGATTTCTCCGAGAGGGAACGTGGTCGGGACCAGTATTTGATGCGCCTGGAAGTAGTGGCGAAGCTTCCTGGAGGACATGAGCAAGGCATAGAGGAGCTTCTGGACCTCAGGGTAACGCTCCTTTCATCCGTGAAGTACCTCGCCACGTAATAGATTGGTCGCCATTGATGCCTTCCTTTCGACTCGTCAAGACTGCGCCACCGCTTGTGGCGGCAACCTAGGTACAAGAGGGAGCTGCTCGCCATGCCGTAGGGTAGTCAAGACGGAGGATTGGACAGTATCGCTCGGATCTGAAAGGATCTATCGGCTTCTTCCGGCCCACTCGAAACCATTGTGCTTGCGCAGGCCTTAAAGAAGGGCAGCCTGCTGTCACTTTGACGGAAATAAACTCGCTTAGAGCAGCCATCCGCCCAAAGGAGGCTCAGACTTCCTTTATGGTAGTTGGAGCCCGTGATATTTTCAATGGCCTCGATTTTTCGTGGTTGGCGTAAATACCTTGCGAGCCAATGACATAATCGAGCAACATTCCAGATCGAACACCAAAGGTACACTTCTCTCGATTTAATTTTATTCGATGCCCGTGAGATTATGAAAAGTCTCTCGCCTGTGTCTTTTACATGATCCTGGAGCATACTTGTTTTTACAACTATGTCGCCGACATAGACCTCCGTGTTTTTCCGCATTGCTCGGGAAGGTCTTCCATTGTTACCGGAACGTGGCACCAAAGATTGCGCAGCACCGAAAGACATGGTCGAGCAGCGAAAGTGCCGAAAGGGGTGATGAAGGCGCCTCTCTTCATCCTCGGGAGATGCTTATTTGGTGGTAACCGAGCCGCTGGCATAGCGGTCACCGCCTTCAACAGGTCGTTGGCGGTCCAGGTCTCGCTGATCTCGAGATCATGGGTGAGCCGCCGTCGCGGACTCCGTGTTTGAAGGCGCGACAACAGATTCATCCGAGATGTTCGGGATCGTGGTTGCGGATCTTAATGAAACGCTTCACGGTTGCGGAGGGTCCCTGCTCATCCGGATCATCTGGTGCAGATCATCCTCCTTACCAGACGCACGTAATGCCTCCGGAAATTAGCGATCGAGCGTTACAAAGCTGGTTCCATGAGCCGATGGAACCTCCCGCCGATTGAACAGCCACGTCCGAGCAAAGACCTCAAGCACATACGGAGGTAATTAGCCATAACGAGCTCGTTACCCCGCCGCCATGATGGCCGTGAGCGAGATGGAAAGGAATTCCTCCGGTTCTCGAGTCCCATTGTACTCTCCATGTGACCGGCTTGAACTTTGAGGGCCACCGACAGCTCGAAGCTCGTCTGAGAAAGCCCCGCAGCCTGTGAGCATATGACCGACCACCTTCCCCAAGCAGTAACCTAGTCTTGAGAAGACGCTGGTCTTGTTGCGCGGGGAACTCCCCGCTGAACGGGATGACTCGCCCGAGAAACTCTCTCGGGACAATCCACCACGCCCTTCCTCGTGGTGGCGACGACGCGCCTCATGAGGGGACCGTCCGTGATCATCACTTCGCGCCGCTTGCCCCCGTGGTCGCGATGACTACGAGGACTTGGCGAGCGACGGCGACCACGGTAGCTCGCTTCATGGACAAGGATCCTTCGATGGTGACGGGGTCACACGATCGATCGAGCTGTCCGAATCATTCCGGCAGCTTTGGTCAGGCCGCTCGAGGAGTTGTTGACTTCTCCTAGAGACTTTAGGCCTTCACCAATACTCTAGGTTAGACGCATAAAGACGCCATGCGGGCGAGATCAACTTGATTGGTGGATCTAAGGACCGCTATAGCTTCGAGCCGCTCCCGACTTTTGATCTATGGGTCCCGGATCTCGAACCATCCGCTGCTTCGCCCGATCGAGTCCGGCCACGGGAATTGACCAACAGGAAGCTCCGCCGGAGACTTAGCGCCGGTACGCGAGGTGGGTCGCGACGCTGCCGCTAATCGGTCGCGAAACCGCTAAGATCTGATTGATGGAATCGCCGAGGCTGCGGCGAACGACGCCTTGCTCGCGAGCAACCGCGCAATTTCGCCTTGATGCCGAGCAGAGTTAATCCGCCCGACCGCCAGCCGCCACAGCCGTCGCGCAGATCCTCGAGGTTCCTACATCGCCATGTTAATGCCGCGGGGGCCATGCGAAGGTATGCTAGACGGTGTCATCGCTGTGTTCCACAGTGGAATCCACCGACATAGCCTTGGAATCGACAAATCTAAACCGTCAGAAAGATCATTAGTTCCGTAGTCGCTGCCGATGACGGAGTGCGATCCGAGGCTATCTCTCGCCATGTAAGCGGAGACATCCGCCTCGGATGCGGAAAGTGTTCGAGACCGAACAGACGATCCGAATCGACAGGGATGAGACATCCCGCCCTTCCGAGTCGAGCCCTCGTGAAGTATCTCAGATCGCCGACGGAGTTCGACATGCTCGATCTGCGTGTCCCCACAGACGGCGCCACCGCCGACGGTTGGGATATCGACCCAAGTCAACCAAGGTTCTTCAAAGAGGAGATAGGAGACACGCCGAACAACCACGAACAAAGAACGAAGCAGAGATGTGGGTTTTATCCCGGTTCAGCCTCTCGAGAGATAATAGCCCCACGCCCAGCCTTTTCTTTATATCAAAGAGAATTATAGGTGGAACTCGGCGAGATCAAAGGTGTCTCAAGAGTGGTATGCGTAAAATCTATCTCGCTAAGGTCTAAGCTAGATGCTAGGATGTAAAACTCAATGCCGTGGATCCTCTAAACGCCATAGGGCCCTGCTTATATAGCTGAGCAAACCGATCCACCGAGGAATATCGGGCAAGCTAACTACAAGATCGTGAACTAACTCAAACATGCCAAATATGACCTACAGAGACAAGGTAACTTCCTAATCTTGGGGATCACGACTCCTAATCCAATCCGGAAACCAACGTCCGGTCTTCACGTAGTCATGCGTAACTCGCTCGAGTCGGACTCAAACAGAATCCTAGGCCATTATGCACCGTGCTAGCCATGAAACCGTTTCGGCAGATGCACATGGGCTCGAGAACCTCCCAAGGAGCTGGGCCCTGGTAGGCTGTTCGATTGGGCCGTCAGGGAGTGGGCCATGGCTATGGGCCGTGATCTAATCCCCGACAAGAGCAGACTTTGCCAAGTGGTCGCGCCAGGCGGTAAGTGCCTCTGCCGCGGAGGGCTTACGAGAGCAGACTTAGCCGCGAGGTGGAAAAGCCATGTTACGCAACCTTGAGTTGTGGATCTTGTTGAAACTGGATACGAGCAGGAAAAATCCATAAGATTGCGGAGCCAAGTGTTCGCAAGGCCGGGCAGCCATCAAGTGTTACCAGAGAAAGGGTAGTCTTGAGAAGACAGAGACGTGAAAAGGCCGCAGAAGACCGTGAAAATTTCACTAAAAATGGATTGAACTTTACATGGAGCCCGACAGACTTGGACGAACAAAGGCGCGAAGTTTGATAAAAAGCGCGAAGCTAAGCAAACACAGAAAAGACCTACACAAAGAACCTACGAAGCTGGTCGATGTTCCAAGTGCTGGTCAGCTCTCTCCCGTCCTCCATAGCCAGGCGAACAGCCCCCGGGCGAGCAGTAGAAACGACCATGAACGGGCCCTCCCAGTGGAGAGTTAGCTTGTTGGCATTGGACAGGTTTTCAACACGACGCAGAACGAGATCGCCCGCCTGCAAAGCCCTTGGTCGAACTGATTTGGCGGCGTGCCGGCGAAGATCTTGCTGGTAGCGCGCCATTCTGACTTGTACCCGGTCGCGTGTGCCTTCGAGGAGGTCGAGATCGAGTAGGCGCTCTTGCTCGTAGTCAACGGTTGACCGAGCTCGCGGCGAGGCTAACCGAGTACTATTTGGTGCGCGTGATGGCTTCTGCACCATAGACCAATTGGAACGGAGTTTCCCCGGTTGCCCGGCTGGCCGTAGTGCGAACTGCCCAAAGGACGGAAGGAACTTCGTCAACCCAAGCCTTGTTGTGCTCGCGGAGTGCCGCGAACACGCGCCGTTTAATACGCTGGACAATCTGTCCGTTAGCTCGCTCGACTGCTCCATTGCTCTATGGATGTGCCACAGAGGCGAAACAGACCTTGGTGCCCAGCTGTTCGCAGTATTCCTAGAATAGCTCGCTTCTGAACTGGGTACCGTTATCGGTGATCAGCTTATGGGGGATCCCAAAGCGCGTGACCACGTTGCTTTTGAAGAAGCGCACAGCCGTTTTGGCGTGAAGAGACGACACAGGCTCTGCCTCAATCCACTTTGTAAAAGTGTCAATGGCGACGAGCAAGTGTGTATAGCCCTTGTACCCCTTAGGGAACGGGCCGAGCAGATCCAGTCCCCATGTGGAGAAAGGCCATGATGGGGGGATCGTTTGGAGCTCTTGGGCGGGAAATTGGCAAGCTTTGCACTTTGTCACGATCTCCCGGGCATCTTGTAACGTGGTTGGCCAGTAATAGCCCATGCGAAACGCTTTGCCGACCAGAGTTCTGAAGGAGGCGTGGTTGCCACAGGCACCCTCGTGTATGTCCCTAAGAAGGAACACACCCTCCTGCTGTGAGATGCACTTGGAGAGAACTCCCAGAGCACCTCGACGGTAAAGGATGCCGTCCATAAGTTTGTGTGGAGCAGCACGCCTTATAAGTCGGGAACGCTCGGTTTCGTCTTCGGGCAGGGTCCCATCTGCAAGGTACCGGACAACTGGCGTTGTCCAACCCGCAGCCTGCGCGATGACGGAGACAGCACCACCTGTCTCTATTGCCTCGTCCAGAGACGTGATTGAGGGCTTGTGAAGGTGCTCGACGAGCACCCCTGCTAGAGCAGGTTCTCGTGAGGATCCATACTTGGACAGTTGGTCGGCCAGAAAGTTGTCCTTTCTGGGCACGAAGAACACCTCGAAAAATCGAAAGTGCCGCTTCAACTTCCTCACTTCAACCAGGTACCGCGCCATTGAGTCATCGCAGCACTGATACTCCTTGTTGACCTGGCTGATGACTAGCTGTGAATCTCCCTTCACAGTCAGCCGTTGGACACCGAGCGACTTGCACGCTCTAAGTCCCGCGAGGAGGGCCTCGTACTCCGCAGCATTGTTTGTCGCCGCAAAGTGTAGTTGGATAGAATACTGGAGTTGCTCTCCTTGAGGGGAGATGAGAACGAATCCAGCCCCCGAGTTTCCAGTACGCGAGCCATCAAAAAACATGGTCCAAGGGGGGTCATCAAAGTTGCTCGAGCTTCTCGATTTGGGTAAGGGTCCATTCGGCGACAAAGTCAGCCAAGACCTGGGACTTAATAGTAGTTCGGCAAAGAAATGTAATATCAAATTTCGCCAGCCCATTGCCCATTTAGCTATACGGCTGCCAGCTTCCTTGTTCCTTAGGATTTCTCCAAGAGGAAACTTGGTCGGGACCAGTATTTGATGCGCCTGGAAATAATGACGAAGTTTTCTGGAGGACATGAGCAAGGCGTAGAGCAGCTTCTGGACCTCAGGGTAATGCTCCTTCGATCTGTGAAGCACCTCGCTCACGTAATAGATTGGCCGCTGGATGCCTTCCCTTTCCACCGTCAAGACCGCGCTCACCGTTTGAGGCATACAGCCGAGATAGAGTAAGAGCTGCTCGCCGTGTTGCGGGGTGGTCAAGACAGGTGGGTTGGATAGGTATTGCTTTAGATCTTGAAAAGATCGGTCAACTTCCTCTGTCCATTCGAAACCATTGTGCTTGCGCAGGGCCTTAAAGAAGGGCAGCCCGCGTTCGCCTCGACGGAAATAAACCTCGCTTTCGAGAGCGACCATCCGTCCGTGAGGCTCAACTTCCTTGACGGTAGTTGAGCTCGCATGTTTTGAATGGCCTCGAGTTTTTCGGGTTGGCGAAATGCCTTGTAACCAATTACATAACCGAGCAACATTCCGGATCGAACACCAAAGGTACATTTCTCCGATTTAACTTTATGTGATGCCTAGAGCGGTTACTGAAACGTCTCGCCGTGTCTTTTACATGATCCGGAGCATACTTGCTTTTTACAACTATGTCATCGACATAGACCTCGAGTTTCTTCCGCTACTGCTCGGGAAAGTCTTCTCCATTAAGTTACCTGAACGTGGCACCAAAGATTGCGCAAACCGAAAGACATGGTCGAGCAGCGAAAGTGCGAAGGGGTGATGAAGGCGCCTTCTTCATCCTCGGTAGAGATGCTTATTTGGTGATAACCGAGTAAGCATCCAAAAACTCAAAGTCAAGATCCGCGATCGCGTCGACCATTTGGTCTATGCGATGGCGGCCGGAAGTTGTCCTTGGGACAAGCAAAGATTCAAATCGTGTGATCGACACATCCTCCACTTGCCGCCTTTCTTCTTTACGATGACGAGGTTGGCCAGCCACTCGGTGTGATCAACTCGCGGATGAATCCGCAATGAAAGCAATTTTGCCGAGCTGATCTTTAATGATCCCCTGCTTGAATTCCGAAAAGCGACGAAGCATCTGGCGAACAGGCTTTTTGTCCGGCCGGATGGCCAGTTTGTGCTCGATAACCTCCCTTGGGACTCCGGGCATATCAGACGGCTCCTAGGCAAACACGTCTGCATTAGCTCGGAGGAAGGCAATGAGCTCGCTTCCCTATTTGGGGTCCAGATTGGCCCCCAGATGAACTGTTTTGGAGGAATCATCCAGAGACAGTGGAATTTCCTTGGTCTCTCCCCCTGGCTGAAGGGAGACCCTATGGTGTGCAGACTTGGTCTGCGGAACTTCGGGACCACGTGGCGGAAGTTGGTCGACCAGGGCAAGGGGCTGCTCGTCGCAATCTAGAGCAGCCTTGTAGTTGCCTTTGACCGTGATCACACCATTGGGGCCCGGTATCTTCACGCAATGGTATCCATGATGGGACACGGCCATGAACTTGCCAGGAGATGGCCGGCCCAGGATCGCATTGTACGCGGAAGGGAAATCGACCACGTCAAACATGATCAACTCCGTCCGGAAGTTGCTTGGACTGCCGAAGGTAACAGGCAGAACAATCTGCCCCAACGGCTGAACAGCTTCCCCCGGGACGATGCCGTAGAAAGGCATCGCGACCTCTTTAAGCTTGGAGCGAGGAATCTGCATCTCGTCCAAGACCTTAGCAGAGAGCAAGTCCAAAGCGCTCCCGCCGTCGACCAAAACACGGCCAACTCTGGCGTTGCTGATGGTCGGAGCGACCACCAGTGGGAGCCGCTGAGGCTTGGTCATCCCAGTGGGGCAATCCTCCTGAGAGAAGGAGATGGGGACCTCGGTCCACTTCATCGATTCGGGCTGAGGCTTGCCCTTTTCAACATTGTGGACCTCCCGAGCAGCTTCCTTGAGGCTGCGGCGAGAGATATAAGCTGAGGAGCCGCCGAAGATGACGGCTATATGGTTTACGGGCTCTTGATACTCGTCGTCGTCCCGATCACCATCGTCGGTTTGGCGCTTGGCCTTACCGGCTTCACCTTTTTCAGGCAGGGTGGGCATTGGGCCCTTGCCATTGTAGAAATCCTCGAGCTTCGCAGCCTAGGTCCTACAGTGGCGCGTATCATGCCCGTGATGCTGGTGGAATTTGCAATATCGGTCATTAGGACCTTTCTTGCCTTGGTTGCCTCCTTGGACGGGCTTCTTGCCCTTATAGTTATTGTTGGGCTTTTTCTGCCCGTCCTTGGGAGGAGGTGTGCGATCTATACCGGCGACAGTGTTGTTCGCATCACCCTTCTTTTTCTTCTGGGACTTCTTGTCCCCAGTATTGTTGCTGCTCTTCTTCTTCTCCTCCACACCAGGCTGGGCGGGCAGCTCGCCCTTATCAAACGCCTTCTTGTACTGAACACGCTCTGTCGCGTTGGCATAGCGGTCAGCTGCCCTGAACAGGTCGTTGGCGGTCCAGGTCTCATTGATCTCGAGATCCTGGGTGAGCCGCTCGTCGCGGACTCCGTTTTTAAAGGCGCGGACAACAGATTCGTCCGAGATGTTTGGGATCGTGTTGCGAATCTTGATGAAACGCTTCACGAAGTTGCGGAGGGTCTCCCTGTTCATCTGGATCATCTGGTGCAGATCATCCTCCTTGCCCAGACGCACGTAACAGCTCTGGAAATTAGCAATCAGAGCGTCACAAAGTTGGTTCCAAGAAGAGATGGAACATTCCTGCTGATTGAACAGCCACGTCCGAGCAGCACCCTCAAGGACAGTCGGGAGGTAATTTGCCATGACAAGCTCGTCACCCCCGGTCGCCATGATGGCCGTAGCGTAGATGGAAAGGAATTCCTCTGGGTTCTGGGTCCCATTGTATCTTTTCATGTGTCCGGGCTTGAACTTTGAGGGCCACCGAACAGAGCGAAGCTCGTCGGAGAAAGCCCTGCAGCCCAAGGCGTAAGACCGGCCACCTTCCCCGGCAGAACCTAGCCTTGAGAAGACGTTGGTCCTATTGGTCGGAGGAACTCTTGCTGAGCGGGAGGTTTCTGCTTGGAGGAACTCTCTCCGTGATAAGCCCCCACGCTCCTTCCTCGTGGTCGCGACAACGCGCTCCTCGCGAGGGGATCCTCCGTGATCGTCGCACGCACGCTTGCCCCTGTGGTCGCGATGACTACGGGGACTTGGCGAGCGACGGCGACCACGGGCAGCTTGCTAATGGACAGTGGTCCTTCGACGGTGACGGCGGTCACGCGATCGATCGGATCGCTCACTGTCCGAATCCACCCGGATAGGCTCACCGCGCTGCCCGGATGATGCTTCACCTATAGACTTAGGGCCCTCGGCCAATTTCTCAAGGTGAGTAGCCACTTCATTGCTCACGAGGACGAGATTGTCCTGGTGAGCGGATCTGATTACGGTTGCCAGGGCCTGGAGCCGTTCCCGGCTCTGCTCAATCGGTCCTGGGATCCCTGAAGCATCCGCGTCTTGCCCGATTGGAGTCTGCGCACGCGGGGATTCCACCCGGGCAGGTTGAACTTCTACCGGGGGTCTTGGCGTAGGTGCGCGAGGCGGATCGCGTCGCCGACACTTGCGCTGATCGCGGATCTGCGCCAAAGTATGGTCGATGGATTCGTCGAAAGTGCGGCGAACAATGTCTTGCTCACGAGCAGATTGTGCGGCTCCATCTGGGTGCCCAGCGGAATTGACTCGCTCGATCTCTTCGACCACCGTGACCCGTGCAGGATCCGAAGTCCCTGCGCCGGTCATGTTGACGACGCGGTGGTCGTGCGATTGCGCGCTAGACGGTGTCATCACTGTGTCGCCACAGGAGGAATCGACCGACATAGCCTTGGAATCTGATAGATCTAAACCGGCGTAAAGATCATCTCCGATTCATCGTCAATAGACGGGAGCTCGACCTGAGACCATCTCCGGAGCGTATCCAGAAACTTCTATCTGAGACACAGACATCGATCTAGGTCGGTAAGATCGATTCGAGCTGGCAGGGGAAGAAACATCCTGCCCTTCTGAGTCGTAGCCCTCAGGAAGAATCTCTGTATCGCTAACGGAGGTCGACATGTTTGATCTGCGTATCCCCACGGACGGCGCCAACTGTCGACGGTTGAGATAACGATCTCAAGTCGCTAAGGTTCTTTAAAAGTAAGATAGGAGACACGCCGAACAACCACCAACAACAACGAACAGGAGACGGGGGTTTTTATCCTGGTTCAGGCCTCTCGGGAGAGATAATAGCTCTACGTCCAGCCTTTCTTATAAATCAGGAGTGATTACAAGAGATGGCTCGACGAGACGAACAAGTCTCGGCGAGATTATGGTGTATATCAGGTGCTAAAAACTAGATCAAGTTGTAAAACTCGTCATCGATTCACCCCTAAACGCCGTAGGGGCATGGTTTATATAGTACAGAGCAAACCGACCTACCGAGGGAATATCGGGCCGGGCTAACTACGAGATCGCAACGAACTCAACGTGCCAAATATATCCCGAGGCAGATAAGGCATACTCCTAGTCTTGGGGATCACGACTTCTAATCCAATCCGGAAACCAACGTGCTGGTCTTCACGAGCGTGCAGCAGACTCTGCTCGAGACAGACTCAAACCGATTCCTTGGTCGTTCGCATCACGCCACCAGAAGCTGTTGACAAGATGCATATGGGCCAGATAGAACCTTCCAGGGAGCTGGGCCCTGGTAGACTGTTTGATTGGGCCGTCAGGGAGTGGGTCAGGGCAATGGGCCGTGATTTTATCCCCTACACCTCTGATAAAGTAGCTAGCCTCACCCTAGGGCAAAAGTATCGAACCATAACCGGCCAGCCTACGAGCAAGTGGTTAGTAGGTTTCGCAGGGTACTATGCCAGGGCCAAAGGCACAAGTGGCTGTACTGTTTGGTTTGGTCTAGCATGTCACAAGCTTGAGTTCTTAGCAGAAGAGACCTCCATAACACATCCACGACCCCGGAGCCATCTATCCGAGTCTCCTCTAACCAACCACACATTGATTTTAGTTGATTAGGGTTTAACCCAAACATATTGAAGCCTCGGCTTCGCCATCTCATTTTTATAAGTGAATCACCAATGCAAACCTAGCATCTAGTCAAAGGATAGGCTATAGAATTATAGAGGGGTTCATCAATCAAGGCTACAACATGATAGTAGAAGACTAGCATGGTCGGGCACATACACACTAGTCTAGAATGAATGCAAGTAGCAGTTATGACATAAATACATAAAGTGAAATTGTAAACATGGGATAGGAATATGCAAACTAGTGCTTGCCTTCAAGAAGTGAGACTTCTGGATCTCCTATAGAAATTCTGACCAAAAGTCTCGATTCAGAAAAATACGTTATCTACACGTAGATCAAGAAAACCAAAGCAAACAGCAGATCCAAGCAATGAAAATATAATAATAAAAATATGTTAAAATTCTAGAAATTATTTAGAAAATAATGGTTCTGGAATCACCTGAATCGGAGTTCGGGAACTCCCTAAACAATTCCGGGAAGTTTCTGGAAAATCAGAAATCCCAAGAAAAGAATAAACCAGTTTAAACCGGCACAAACCGACGAAACCGGCGGCTCGGCCGGCTGGCGCGCACAGCGGTGACAGCGGGGCACGCGGCGGCGTCGGATTGGCGGCACCGACGAGGGCGACGGCGTATGCACGCTGGCTGGGCCGAAGCGGCGCTGGTAGGCGGTTAATCGGCGGGCGACGCGTGGCGGCTTGACGGGCGGCGTGCTGCGAATCGTGGGCGCGCGTGGCGATGGCGGCGGCTGGCCTTGCAAGGGACGCGGGCTGTGGGCCAGGTGGCGCTGGGGTTTGCAGCGCGGACTCCGGGGCGGCGGCGGACGAGGTTCGCCGGCGGCGATGTCGGCGGCGGGCAGAGGGCAGGGAGGAGAGAGAAACTTCGGCGAGGCTTTCCGGATGCAATTCTCCACCAAATTGGATGATCCATATATGCAAATTGATCGTCTCGACGAGCTCTACAGCATGGTGGAACCTAATCTAGGCTTTGGTTTCAGGACAGAGAGCGATACCTCAAAAGGTGCTCGGGATTGCACGAGAACCAAGGCGGCGGCTAGGGTTTCGGGGGTGGGGGTGTGGTGGCTGCGACCAGGGGGCCTAGGGGGGTTTATATAGTGCTGGGGAGGGGTGGATTCGGCCAGGACGAAATAGGAAAGATTTAGGAAACCGAATCCAACCCGGAGTAGAATTCGGGGCTTGCCAAATTAGGATCCCGATCTTCCATGGGAGTTTGCTGCCAAAACTTGGTGAGCAGGTTATCTAGAGCTTCTAGAGAACTCCTCTATTTTTGGAGAATTTTCGGATTAGTATTCCTCATGATTTCATGCGAAATACCTTCTAAATTGGGCCTTTTCGGGCTTAATCCAACATTTTGGTAAACCCAAAAATTAGGAAAAGGTAAGACATATATTTGGGTACCCTGGGGACGTGATGACACTGGCCCATCCCAATTTTAAGCAAGGCTTGTACATAAAATAGTCTATCGGACTATAAAATAATAGCTATAATAGGTTTTATCTACACAAATAATAAAACCAAATTTTACCTTATGTTTTATCTCCTTTAAAAACACTTGGGACACCTAATAATTTTATTAGGATGTCACAGAGGATTAGCCACTTTCTTACCGGCTTGACAAGCGCTACACAATCGATTTTTCTCAAACTTCACATTCTTCACTCCAACAACTAGTTCGTGCTTAAAAGCTTTTATAAAGTTCCCATTCCGACATGTCCAAGACGTCTATGCCATAACCAATCGAGTGAAGCTTCGGCGAGAAGACAAGTCATGGTTTGTGAAGAATCACGATTAGTGAAATCGATCAAATACAAATTTGAAAATTGTTTGCCCTCCTTTTATCAACCGAAGAAACGACACGAACGCCGCTACTAGAGAAATGGCAATCAAAACCCAAATAAGACACTTGATCAACGCAGAGAAGATTGAAATTGCAAGTTTCAACCAAAAGAACATTTGAGATAGATAGGTCGTTAGATATACCAATTTTACCTATCCGATTACATTTCACTTGGAGTTGTCCCCAAATATGATCTTGTGGTCGAGGGCCTTCTCCTCTTCTAGTGAGGTGAACATACGAGAGGAGCTGGTCATATGTTGAGTACAACCGCTATCGAAAATCCATTGACGGCCTCCACTCTTATAGTTCACCAACACACATAAGATAAAGCTTGGGATTTATATACTTAAGATTTCTTCTTAGGTCCATTTGGGTTAGTCATCAAACACTTGGGCACTCAAATGGCCTTTACATTTTCATCATCTTTGGGTGCACCGATGTAATTAGCAAAAGTGAAGCCATTTTTGTTTAACAACATTAAGCTAGCATTTAAAATTTGAGTTTGAGACATGAATTTGGATGATCTAGTTAAAATGCAAGCAACGGCTCTATGATCTTTACCCTAACACAAATGATAATGAGTGCTCGCCTTGACAAAAGTAAACTTGGACTTACCCCAACCGCCCTTGGGCAAATCCCTGGGGTTGAACTCCAAACCATACTTGCCCAAGGTGTACCTTTACTCCCGAAGCACCTTGTTAAGGTTTGAGCTCCCAACAATTAATTTAGACAATTTAGTGTCTAATTGCTCAATTCTATCATTCAAAATCAAATTTTTCTTAAATAGCTCATTAGAACAAGAAGCAAAGCCACAAATACCCAAATTGCATATTTTTTCAAATAAAGGTGTGGCACTATTGGATGAAGAGCTAGTATTAGGGATGATGATGGGTGACAAAGCAAAAGATGTGTAAGAGACATGCTAACGTGCCCATCAATAGTGTCAATCAAATCATAAGTCACACCAACATCGCATCTAACAATTGAGCAATCATTAATATCATTGTCATGATTTCACTTAACCGTAGCTTGATCATTTTCTAGAATTTCAAATTGACAATTAAGAAGCTCATAATCTTCTAGAGACTCATGTTTCTAAAGTAAGGTTTCAAATTCATTAGCAAGCTCTATGTGCACCTTCATCAACTTTTTGTACGTAGACTTTTCCTTCTCTAGAGCGTTAGTTAATTCATCAATTAAGCTAATAAGCTCAACTAAAAAGGATTTTTCTTTCATTACTTTATCTTTCAAGGCCAAAAGACACAATGGAGATGGAGAGTTGTTTATGGTGACTCCGGAGATCTTGGCGGTATGAGATTCATCCTCGGAGGTGTCCGCCCAAGAGTCTTCATCATCAATGATCCACTCCCCAACAATCTCATTTTGCTTGGCGGCCATGAGGCAAAGTCTTTGTCTAGGGATAGCCGGTGAATCATTCTCCTTGATGGCGAGTCCGGCTAAACCATGAGCTTTTGTGTCTTCTTCTTCATTGGATGACGAGGATGACGATAAAGAGCTTGAATACTACTTGTTTTTTGACTTCTCAACTACAAGAGCCTTACTTTTGTCCTTGAGCTTATTCTCTCTCTTGCGATAGTGCCTATGCTTCTTCTTGTTATCTTCATCTCCCTCTTGATCTCTAAACTTCTTTTTACTCTTCTTATTTATGGGACAATCCGCCGCCAAGTGACCCTTCTCTCCACACTCATAACATCTCATTTTGGAGATGGTTTTTCGTCTCGATGATGAGCCTACATTCCTAAAGGTCATTCTCTTGATCAATTTTCTTGAGCGCTTGACGAGAAGAGCTAACTCTTCTATCTCTAGAATCCCTTCATCGGAGCAATCATCATCACTTTCTTCAACCTTCTTCTTTTTTGCTTTGGCTTTAGCGGGAAGAACAATAATCTTCTTAGCATGTGGAGCATCTTCATAACCATTGATCCTCATCTAATACGAGGCGAGCTTTCTGAGGAGCTTGGTTGGAGTGAGAGTCTTCATCTTTTTGCTACTATTTTGAAGCATAATAACAAACTGGTTGAACTCAAATGGAACGATGTCGAGAATTTTTAGGCATACATCAATATCCTCCATGGGCTTGCCACACATGCCAATGTCGTTGATGATCGGGTTCAACCTAGAGAACATATCATTCACACTCTCATTAGGTAGCATTTTGAAATGATCAAATTGTATCCTGGCGAGAGCTAATTTCTCCTCTACAAGCTCCGAGCTACCAACATGGATTTCTTTCAAAGTTTTCCAAATTTCACTACCTTTAGTGAGATTCCTAATGTGATTGAACACGTCAACACTCACATTGAAAAGTAAGGCATTCCTAGCTATGGCATTGTAATGCCGATATTCCATTTCGACGGGAGTGAGAGACAAGGGATTGATGGGAGCCGGATAGCCGGTCTCACAAGCAATCCAAACATCATAGCTAAGAGCTTCTACATAACATTACATTCTAATTTTCCAATGGAAGTAATTTGTGCCATCGAAAATAGAAGCTTTTCCTATGCCAATCTTAGCCCCCTCCTTGGTGGCCATCTCCTAGCGGTTAAGCTACAGCGGGAGAACCTGGCTCTGATACCACTTGAAAGGATCTTTATGGCCTAGAGGGGGTGAATAGGCAATTTTTAATTTCTTTCGTGTTAAACTTGATTAAGCAACACAATTAAGAGTGACACAATCCTAGATTCTAGTGCCCTATTAAGCGGAAGAAAATTAAACGACACACACTAGTAACCTAATCCATCCCAACAAAGCACTCAAGCAATTTAGCAATTCATGCGAAAGATAGATGCGGAAGTAAATGAGACAAAGGAGAAGTGACACAGTATTTGTTTCACCGAAGTTTGGCTCTAGAACACCCCTAAGATGAGTAGATGTTGGTTATAGGTGAAATGGAGTATCAAGCCTCATAAATGGATGCCTACCGAATTCAATTTATACCCCCGGAGAGAAACTAGTCGTTGGAGCTCGGGAAAACTCCAAAAACTACCCGTTACAGTACCCGTCGGACCCGGTCCGATGGTCACAGGACCCGGTTCGACGACTGCAAGCACGTCTCAGAACAGCTGGGACACGTGCTATCGGACCCGGTCTAACGGTGGTCGAACTCAGTCTGACCGTCCGACCATCAACAGAACACTTAGGGTTTGAGCCCATCAGACCCAGTCCGACGACGGTCGGACGCAGTCTGATGAGCACTGACAAAGCAAGGCTACGTATTTTGGACACATTTGGATCTTTTAATTATTTGAGAACGCTTAAGGGCTAAGTGAATGCTAGGAATATAAGAGAAGGAAAGACTCAGCATAATCGAACCAATTAGACCCTGTTGAAGCATGGGAGACAAAAGTAAAAACTTAGTTATTCCTAAACCTACACATGACCACTTCACTCGCTCGGTCATGCTAAGATTAACTTGAAGCAACTCAAACATTCGCCGAAGCCTCGATAGAGTTCCATGAAAGGTCCAAGAACTCCCTAGCACAAACATGCATGTTGGCGACGAAGCGGTCGGTGCTATTGGCGTAAAGGGGGGCCTCGGCGGGTGTGCGGCAGGTCGGGCATGGCTCACGGGCGACGGGCGGAGGTGGCGGTGGCGTGGGCAATGGGAGATGAGGACGAGCGAGCGGCGCGGGCAAAGCACGTGCTAGCGACGTGCGCTAGGGTTAAGGGCCCAAAAGAGATGTTTACGTCGGCTGGGGCAAAGCCGACGTAAATAAATGCATTATTTACGTCGACCGGGGCAAAGCCGACGTAAATACCTTTATTTACGTCGGCTTGGCCGACGTAAATACTTCTTCAACGTCACCTGCTGCCGCCGTGGCCTGAACTGTAACCCAAACCCCTCGAACTATAACCCGAACACCGGCAGCAACCTCCACAGCGGCGACGGCGAGGTCAACTCCTCCCTCCTCCTCCTTCCTCCTCCCTTCACCTCCTCTGCATAGCGCGCGAGTGGGCCGATCCCTCCCGAATCCCGCCCAGATGGGATCTCGTCCAAAAGAATTTCCCTTATGTAACACCCCAATTTGGGGATCTTTTCAAATTTGTGCAATTTTCATTTTTTGTTTGAATTTGAACCAACCAGACATGTGGGCCCCATAGCCAGTAACTCTCTCCCTCTCTATCTTTCTCTCTCTTTCGCTCTGCTCCGTGGGCTGCCGCCGTTCGGCCATCCCCACAATCGCGCCGTCGCTGAGACGCCCTGCCATCTGTGAAACGCACCGCGCGCCGTGCCTCGCCTCGCCTGCACTGCCACCCCACCGCTCGCGGCATCATGGCCGCGTCGAACCGCGCCGCCCAGCGCCACGCCGTCCTGTCGCCACTTCTGCCCAGCGTGGATAACATAGACCCTGGGTATCCACACGGCGGGCCTACAAGACCACCCGACAGGGGATGGACCAAGTCGGGTGGATGAGGACGGGTACCACTCGGACTCTAGAAGGCTTGCCCGGCAAGGAAAGAAGTCTATTCCTAATTAATAGGGAATGTATACTTGTAATCCCGGATAACTACTAGAGGATAGAGGTAGGAATCCTACCTCGTAACCGACCAGGACTCTATCTGGTAACCCTGCGCCCCACTTTATAAGGCGGCAGGGAGCCCCCTGGTTCGGCATCTTCATCTACATCTCCATCTAGAGAATCGCATCTACAGCTTGATCATCTCCCAGATTGATCATCATCTTGTACACATATACCCCATATAATCCCAGAGCATAGGACGTAGGGTATTACCTCCGCCATGAGGGCCTAAACCTGTATAAATCCTTGTCTTGTACTATCATCGAGTTTGGATCTTGTGCATCGCCCCATATATAATCATTGCCGGCGGTGACCCCCCCAGTTAGTCACCAGTCGACAGTTGGCGCGCCAGGTAGGGGCAGCGTCAAGATCATCTTCATCAAGCTTGATGGCATCAGTCACCGGAGTTGCCATCGTCTCCGCCCCCGGCAAGCTCTTCGCTTCGGGAGCCGACTGCTACTTCGATGGCTTCGGCGACTTCACTTCCCTGATTCGGATCAGATCCAATCTGGGGAGAACAACAACAACACCTCCCGCTCGGGTTGGGAAACGCCACGGCCATCTACTCATGAGTAGTACGCCAACGGCTCACTTCCCGACTCGGATACGGCGACGGCTCGAAGACAGATTCTGGACGTCATCTTGTTTCTACAATTTCCGTTGATCCAGAAGGAATTTCAGGATGAGATTAGATGCGTTTGAAAGATAATTTCGTCATCTTTCCATGAAGCCCAAGAACGCTCAAAACGGAGTTCGGATGCGTCCGAGACATCCGTTTGAAGGCAGGCTGCGCGGGATGATCGTGAATCTCGGCGAGCTCGTAAAACTCATATGCGGAGGCTACGGCATGCGGGTATGCCGTGCCACACCTCCAAGGACATCAAGGATCAGCAAGGAGCTTCTCCAAACAATCGACGACCAACACTTCTTCCGGACTTGGATCCGATCTTGTCTGAGGAGAACATCGACATCGCTTCGTCTGGACTCCCGTTCGGGTCGAGGAACGCCGCCGCCATCTACTCCCGAGTGGTGCGCCGGGGGCTCAATTCTCGACTCGGATACGGTGAGAACTCGACCAAGGGCTTCAACAACACTTTTGCGGGTTCGGACATGATCCAATCCGTGAGAGGAATTTAACAGCGCTTCACTCGGACTCCCGGTCATGTTGGGGAACGCCGCCGCCGCCTACCGACGAGTAGTGCGCCGGGGGCTTAATTCCCGACTCGGATACGGCGAGGTCCCGATGGAGAACGAATCTCGGGTGGTAACCTTCATCAGCAGCAAACCACTCGGACTCGATGATTATTGCGTCCACCGTGCGACGCCGGCTTCATCAACTACGAGACGAACATGAGAAGAAGATGCGATCTGTTCCCATTCATATTCTGGATGAAACTTGTATCGTGATTTCCCGTTAACTTAGAAGGGGTTTCGGGGTGAAACAAGATGCGTTGGAAAGCTTATCTCGTTATCTTTCCAACGAATCCAAGAACGCCTGAATCCGACTTCGGATGCAACCGTGATGCCTTTTTCAAGGCAGTCTGCGCAGAGAGGTCGCGAATTTTGGCG
The DNA here is from genome assembly GCA_036346415.1 of Raddia guianensis. NCBI lineage: Eukaryota > Viridiplantae > Streptophyta > Magnoliopsida > Poales > Poaceae > Raddia > Raddia guianensis. The sequence goes on along the minus strand of CM070543.1, from coordinate 13,145,937 downwards.
AGCTCGTAAAGCTCGTCGGTGCCGGCCACGACGTGAGGATTGATCGTGCCACATCTCGTGGGACGTTGAAGACCAGCGAGGACGTTCATCGAACTTCGCCAAGCTACACCAACCGCATGGAGATCATGTACGACTACGGCCAACTCCGTCGACAACGAGCGAGACCTCGGCGAGCACGTGCTGTTCATCGCCGACCACGACATGTGCCACTCGGTGTTGATCGAGATCTGAACGACTACTTCCTCTACTCGGCTATGCGCCTACGCCTCCAAGGTCTATAGCTCGGCTATACGCCATCGCGCGCCACGAGCGCCCGGTACGGCTGTATGCCTATAGTTTCAAATCTACGGATCGGCGACAAGCCACTCGGCTACACGCCTACGCCTGCGCCACGAGCGTCCAAGTATTCAGCTCGGCTGTACGTCATCGTGCGCCACGAGCGCCTGGTACGACTGTACGCCTGCAGCTTCAAATTTACGGCTCGGCGACAAGCTACTCGGCTACACGCCTACGCCAGTGCCACGAGCGCCTCCAAGTCTATGGCTCGGCGACATGCTAATCAGCGACACGTCTACGCCCGCGCCACAAGCGCCCAAATATTCAGCGCGGCTGTACGCCATCGCGCGCCACGAGCGCCCGGTACGGCTACGCGCCTGCGCCTACAAATCTACGGCTCGGCGACAAGCCACTCGGCTATACGCCTACGCTAGCGCCACGAGCACCCAAGTCTATGACTCGGCGACACGCTGCTCAGCGACACGCCTACGCCCGCGCCACGAGCGTCCAAGAATTCAGCTCGGCTGTATGCCATTGCGCGCCACGAGCGCCCGGTACGGCTGCACGCCTGCAGCTTCAAATCTACGGCTCGACGACAAGTCACTCGGCTACACGCCTACGCCAACAAATCTACGGCTCGGCGATACGCCACTCGGCGACATGCCTACGCCTGCGCCACGAGCGTCCAAGTATTCAGCTCGGCTGTACGCCATCGCGCGCCATGAGCGCCCGGTACGGCTACACGCCTGCAGCTACAAATCTACGGCTCGGCGACACGCTACTCTGCGACACGCCTACGCCAGCGCCACGAGCAGCCAAGTCTACGGCTCGGCTACACGCCTACGCCTGCATCAGAGCTAAGTTCTCTTTACCATAGTTTTTTCTTGTTAATCTAAGTTGTTTCTTGACTTGCTACTTAGTTGGTCTCCAACTAAGCAGTAAGTCGGGGGCTACACCTAATAGGTGCACTTGCGTACACTTTTTGTTGCTTTTTCTTAATGATCGCAAATGAATCCGAGTGGTTTTTCCGAGTAGTGAAGCTCTGACCCACTAACGGCGAACTCTAGTCACTCGATACGCGTGCCTGGGAAAAGAGCCATGAGCCAATTCCCGACGCCCGGGGGCTAGACTAGTCGGGCAGAGTGCTTAACAAAAGAAAGATTACTTGGAGGAATTTAATGTCAAAAAGGAAAAGTAGCAAAGTATAAAAATTATCTAAATGCTTCCAGATACTGCCTAAACTCTACATGTACATGCTACAGGAGTTCATGGGTTTTTACCTCATCAAGTTGGCACAGCTATACGCCCACACCAACTTCGGTATGGCTATACGTCTACACCAACTTTGGTACGGCTATACGCTTACGCCTCTAGCCATGAGCCATCCTGCGCCCTGAGCGCTAACTACAGCCTTCCAGCTGCGCGTCACAACCAGTGGCCACAAGCGCAGCCGGGCTAAGCCAAATTCAGCCTCGGTGCACCCCTTTGAGGGCATATCATCGGCAGAGCTACAAAAAATTACCCATCTCTTGGTATACCCCATGTTGGGTTACTAGTTGGTCACTGCATGTTAGGATCAGAAACCAGTGATGTTGGGATTGAGTTTCGATGGTACGCTCCAGTTGGGGCCTATGCTGTACACTGCTACCCGGGTATGGATACCATACGGCTAAACTCTTTTCTTAAGGTACGCCCCGTGGTGGGGTCGCCAACTGTATTCCGCTACAGTGGAATACAGGTACCGCCTGGCCGACAACAATGGTATGCCCCATGTTGGGACACTAGCTGTGTTACCGCACCAGCCGGATACAGGTATTGTCGACGGTTGGGATATCGACCCAAGTCAACCAAGGTTCTTCAAAGAGGAGATAGGAGACACGCCGAACAACCACGAACAGCAACGAACAAGAGACAAGGGTTTTTATCCTGGTTCAGGCCTCTCGGAGAGATAATAGCCCCACGCCGGCCTTTCTTATATATCAAAGATGAATACAAGAGGTGGCTCGGCGAGACGAACAAGTCTCGGCGAGATTATGGGTGTACAGGTGAGCAATAAGCAATCTAAGCCAGATGCTAAGATGTAAAACTCGATGCCAGGGGGTCCCTCTAAATGTCATAGGGGCCCTGTTTATATAGTGTTGAACAAACCGACCTACCGAGGGAATATCGGGCCGGGCTGACCACGAGTACGTAACGAACTCATACATGCCAAATATATCCCGAGGCAGATAAGGTAAGCTCCAATTCTTGGGGATCACGACTTCTATTCCAATTCGGAAAACCAACGTCCGGGTCTTCACGTAGCCGTGCAGAACTCCTGTTCGAGACGGACTCAAACACGATTCCTTGGCCGTTACGCATCACGCCAGCCAAGAAGCTGTTCGGCAGGATGCATATGGGCCAGATAGAACCTTCCAGGGAGCTGGGCCCTGGTAGGCTGTTTGATCGGGCCGTCAGGGAGTGGGCCATGGCAATGGGCCGTAATTTAATCCCCGACAGCTAGCCCCCGAGACTCAAGTGGAAGGACTCACTAGAGTGGGGTCTTCCTCTTGAGACTCTAAGTCCTGAAGAGGGTATTTTTCCGCCGCAAAGACGCAGTAACAAAGCGATCGAACAGGTTATGGTTCAACCGAACAATACTTGTTCGGGACCGAACAAACCCGCCCGGTGCCGAGCAACTCTGTTGCATCGAACAGGGAACGACATCTGTCCGAGCAGAGTACCCAGCCCTCGATACAGAAATCGGAAGAAGTGAGGTGAATCATCTCCTTGAGGCTGAACGTCATCAAGGAGGGATTGGATTCTTAGTAGTGAAGAGCGTACCACCGCATCCGGTAAGATCAGATCTTCCGGGAAAATAAGCAAGTCACAAGATGGACTTGTGTTGCTGCATCCAGGCATGAAGATACCTAGGAAAGCATAAACGAAAATACGAAAATCACCTCTCAGGCTAGAACCTGCCCGAGGAAATAGAGATCGCGCTCTCGAGCAAATGTCGTGCTCAGGAGCGAAAGTGATGTGCCCCCAGACGTAGATCGTGTGCTAGGAGCAGACAATGCATACGAGAGGGAAGGTGACCCAGTCCCAGAGCACAGAGCTCGTCAAAGGAACCAGGTAAAGAGATCCAGTCCCCGAGCACGGAGCTCGTTAAAGGAACTAGAAAGTGCGACCAGGTGAAGACATACCCGGTAAAAGACCATCCAGTCCCCGAGCGCGGAGCTCGTCGCGGGAACCAGGCGTGCGCCCCGGGCGAAGAGCTGCCCGGTGCGAGGTGATCCAGCCCCCGAGCACGGAGCTCGTCGCGGGGACGGATCGCAGCGCCCGGCGAAGAACCGCCGTCGCGAGGTGAATCACAACCCGATGCAGTCAGAGCCGTAATAGAACGTGTGAAATCAACGCTTTACCCATGACGTATTCCTTACGACAGTGATAGCGTTGTCTTGGCAAGTGCAGAACCGACGCTTGGAGTGCCCGTTGCGATGAGAATCGGCTTACGATGGGCTTGCCCGTTGCGATGAGAATCGGCTTATGGTGGGCAGGAATCCGTTGGTGGCGCACTACCTTGACTTAGCCGAACTGTGAAGGTCAGTACTGGGCAAAGGCAAGAAATCATACGCGGGTGAAGTGAATCAGTCTCTGGGTATGCGCGGAGTAAACCCGGGAAGAGAGGGATGCAGACATCGGTTTTGGTGGGGAAGCCTGGAACCTCGCCGCGACCATCACCGGCGTCTGACGTTCCCCGTTCCTGTATTCCCTGCAGAAGACAAACAAGAAACGAGCCAGCAAGGGGAAAAAGAGAGCAAGAACAGGCTCTAAGAAGAGCAAAGCGAGTTTTGAAAAACACGCTAAAGACGACCTACCCGCACAAGACATAATTTTTCCCGGGTACGTTCCCCGATAGCGTTAGTGTCACCTCGGCGAATCGCGGAACCGACGCCAGAGTGCCCGCTGCGATGAGAATCGACTACGGTGGGCGGGACTCCGTTGGTGGTGCATTGCTCGATTACCGTGCCGTAAAGGTCGAGTATGGATAAAAAGACGTGTGCGGGCAAGTGCAGCCCATTGTGGCTAAGATCGCTAACCGAGAAGGCGATCGGGACCTTAGCCGCAGCAAAAGCGTGCAGGCGAAATCTTATCCGGCATGGATCCGTGCAGCGTTGGTGTCGCCCGCGGTGCGGAACCAGCGCTAGGAGTGCCCGTTATGGCGAGAATCGACTACGGTGGGCATGCCCGTTCGCGATGAGAATCGGCTTACGGTGGGCGTAACTCCATCGGTGGTGCACCGCCGTTAACCGGAGCCGCATGTGTCGCCGCCGGATAAAAGACATGCTTGCACGCGGGAGCGCCACGGAGCGAAGACCAACTAGGTTTTGGAAAACCAACGCTAAGGAAAGGAACCGAAAACTGAAAACGCATCGGGTTGCGAAATTCAGCTCAAGTCCCAATCGACAGAGGAGAGGCGATCCTCCGAGGAGCTGGCCGAGCAGCTCAAGATCGCCGAAAGCAGCGCTTGAATCGAGCGAGAGTCGACGAGCGATTTTTCCCGCAAAAAGAGCAGCAAAAGACAAGGACGAACAGAAACCAAGAGCAAGGCGAACATCGCTAGAAAGTTTTAAGAAAACCGGTAGAACGCTTAGCCTAACTCCCCCCGTTGTGCAGTACCGCCGAGGACACGAGATTGCGAACTCGAACAGTGCACAAGAGAAAGAGCGACGCCCTAGCCCGATGACGGAAGATGCATGAAGACCTGAACTTGCGACTTCAAGCACGTGCGTAGAGAGTTAGAGCGACACCGTATCTGATCGACTCGTTCGAACCGCCGTTAACGTAAGTTAGGCGATTCGAAGGTAACCAAACAAGGAAAGTGCCTGCGCAGCGGAGGGCTTACGAGAGAGCTTTACCAAGTGGTCGTGCCGTGAGCGGTAAGTGCCTCCGCCGCGGAGGGCTTACGAGAGCGAGCTTAGCCGCAAATTTGGATGCCGTGTTACGCAACTCGAAGTTTAGGAACTTGTTGAAACCAGACACGGGCAGGAAAACCCTTAAGATTGCGGAGCCAAGAGTTCGCAAGACGGGCAGCCATCAAGTGTTACCAGAGAGTAAGGTAGTCCGAAAAGACGAGTGGTGAGAAGGGCGCGGGGCCGCGAACATTCACCGCCATCGGATTGAACTTTACATGGCAGCCCGAGAGATTTGGACGAACTAAGGCGCGAAATTTGAGAAAAAGCGCGAAGCTAGGAAACGAAAGACCTACACAAGGAACTTGCGAAGCTGGTCGATATTCCAAGCGCTGGTCAGCTCTCTCCCGTCATCCACTGCCAGGCGAACAGCCCCGGGATCCGGAAGGAGTTTTGATCCAGTCCCCGAGCACGGAGCTCGTCGCGGGACGAAGCGCCCGGCGAAGAGCTGCCCGGCGAAGAGATCCAGCCCGAGCACGGAGCTCGTCGCGAGGACGAGCGGCGCCCGGCGAAGAGCCGCCCAGCCGAGTGATCCGGCCCGAGCACGGAGCTCGTCGCGGGATCAGACGGCACCGGGCAAAGAGCTGCCGGCGCGAAGTGATCCATCCTCGAGCACGGAGCTCGTCGCGGGATCAGACAGCGCCCGGCGAAGAGCTGCCCGCGCGAAGTGTTCAGCCCCGAGCACGGAGCTCGTCGCGAGGACGAGACGCGCCCGAGCGAAGAGCTGCAGCGCTGAAGTGATCCGGCCCGAGCACGGAGCTCGTCGCGGGACGAGACAGGAGCCCAGGCGAAGAGCCGCCAATGTGAGGAGATCCGGTCCCCGAGCACGGAGCTGGGAACCAGATCTGGAAGGCGATCAAGATCGAAGGGATCGATCTGATCTGGCAGGGGAAGAGACATCCTGCCCTTCTGAGTCGTAGTCCTCAGGGAGAATCTCTGTATCGTTGACTGAGTTCGACATGTTCGATCTGCGAGGTCCTCACGGACGGCGCCAGCTGTCGACGGTTGGGATATTGACCCAAGTCAACCAAGGTTCTTCAAAGAGGAGATAGGAGACACACCGAACAACCACGAACAGCAACGAACAAGAGACAAGGGTTTTTATCCTGGTTCAGGCCTCTCGGGAGAGATAATAGCCCTACGTCCAGCCTTTCTTATATATCAAAGATGAATACAAGAGGTGGCTCGGCGAGACGAACAAGTCTCGGCGAGATTATGGGTGTACAGGTGAGCAATAAGCAATCTAAGCCAGATGCTAAGATGTAAAACTCGATGCCAGGGGGTCCCTCTAAACGCCATAGGGGCCCTGTTTATATAGTGTTGAACAAACCGACCTACCGAGGGAATATCGGGCCGGGCTGACCACGAGTACGTAACGAACTCATACATGCCAAATATATCCCGAGGCAGATAAGGTAAGCTCCAATTCTTGGGGATCACGACTTCTATTCCAATTCGGAAAACCAACGTCCGGGTCTTCACGTAGCCGTGCAGAACTCCTGTTCGAGACGGACTCAAACACGATTCCTTGGCCGTTACGCATCACGCCAGCCAAGAAGCTGTTCGGCAGGATGCATATGGGCCAGATAGAACCTTCCAGGGAGCTGGGCCCTGGTAGGCTGTTTGATCGGGCCGTCAGGGAGTGGGTCATGGCAATGGGCCGTAATTTAATCCCCGACAGGTATCATTGGGCCAAACCCTATCCAGATGGTATGCTCCATGTTGGGCCAAGCTTTACTCTACGAGTATAGGTACCAGATGGTTAAAAATACAGTATGCCCTCTGAGGCCACTAGCTGTATCCTACTCGGTTAGAATGCAGTACCGCTGGCTCTTGACCAAAACCGGTGGTATGCCCCATGTTGGGTCGCCACGGACGTCGCAAAGGCAGTCAGTATCACTCAGCTCTTCAGCAAAAATCAGTGGTACGCCCCATGTTGGGTCGCCAGCTGTACATCACAAGACGAGTACAGGTACCGCTCGGCTCTTCAGCCAAAACCAGTGGTAGGCCCCATCTTGGGTCGCTAGCTGTACATCGCACGACGAGTACAGGTATCACTCGGCTCTTCAGCCAAAACCAGTGGTACGGCCCATGTTGGGTCGCCAACTGTACATCGCAAGACGAGCACAGGTACCACTCGGCTTTTCAGCCCAAAACGAATGGTACACCCCATGCTGGATCGCCGGCTGTACATCGCAAGACGAGTACAGGTACCACTTCATCAAAATCAAGGTGATGCGCCTTACAATGGGCGTTCGCGTAACTCCGCAATCCGGTGGGTATCACTAACAACTCTCTATGAGTCCATCACAGTCTCCTCGCAGATTACAGGCATAAGCCAGTCGGGAAGGAGCAGCAACAATCTACAAGCACTCGGCATGAAGCACGACTCATCCAAGGTGCGATAAAGAAGAGCAGCAACTCGACTATGAAGCACTCGGGGGCTACTGTGGATAACATAGACCCTGGGTATCCACACGGCGGGCCTACAAGACCACCCGACAGGGGATGGACCAAGTCGGGTGGATGAGGACGGGTACCACTCGGACTCTAGAAGGCTTGCCCGGCAAGGAAAGAAGTCTATTCCTAATTAATAGGGAATGTATACTTGTAATCCCGGATAACTACTAGAGGATAGAGATAGGAATCCTACCTCGTAACCGACCATGACTCTATCTGGTAACCCTGCCCCCCACTTTATAAGGCGGCAGGGAGCCCCCTGGTTCGGCATCTTCATCTACATCTCCATCTAGAGAATCGCATCTACAGCTTGATCATCTCCCAGATTGATCATCATCTTGTACACATATACCCCATATAATCCCAGAGCACGGGACGTAGGGTATTACCTCCGCCATGAGGGCCTGAACCTGTATAAATCTTTGTCTTGTGCTACCATCGAGTTTGGATCTTGTGCATCGCCCCATATATAATCATTGCCGGCGGTAGGGATGAAACGGATCAGATACGGATCGGAAACCACTCATATTGTATTTGATCCATTTAGTTTGATCGGATACGGATTCGGATACGGATAGTACCGGATACAAATACGGATACGAATAATATCGGATACAAATACGGATCGGACGCGGATACTCTCTCGGATAATACGTGAAAACATATACTAAAGAAATAAGTATATCCAAATACATATAGTTATCTCTTTGTGACTCAACTTTATGGCCCATAGTCATGAAAGTGATGGTGTGTAAGTATCATACCCGATAAAGCAAAAAAAAGTAAAATCACATGCATCTAGCTGTTATATGTGTTAGTCATTCATCCTATAGAAATATAATAGAGATAGTTTATAGATGGATTTAGCTAATCGGATAATATCCATCGGATATTATCCAAGAAAAGCTCGGATAATATCCATCGGATATTATTTGTATCCGTACCGTATCCGCCTTGTCAGATTCGGATATCCGTAAAATTATCCGGCTCAATATTTTCGAATATTATTATGCCTCGGTCGGTCGGACGGTCGGAAATTATCCATACCATTTTCATCCCTAGCCGGCGGTGACCCCCCAGTTAGTCACCAGTCGACACCCAGCGCCGCGCCTGTGTCGTCGCCGCGCACCTAGCCTCCTCGCGTCATAGCTCGCGCCCTCGGGTCCAAAGCTCGCCCTGCCTATAAAAGCAACGATCGGCCTTGCCGGCACCGGTTTCCACTTTTCCCCCAAATCCACTGCTCGCGGGCGCCGACACAATTCGAGCGATTCCCTTAGGATCCCTGGGTCGCCGTGCCGTCATCACCCCTGCTTCGGCCGTCGACGAGTCTTCCGCCACCAGCTGCTCCCGAGTCCCCTCGTCTCTGCCAAGACCGGTGGTGAGCGTCCCCTCGAACCCGTCTAGCTCCTCGATGCATGCCCATAGCCTGTAGCTCCGCCGTCACTGCGCCGTCGCGTCCGGCCACCTCCGGCCTCGTCGACGGCACCGCTAGGTTGATAGGGAGCCGTAGAAGCTAATACGCTCACGCACATGACCGGAGTAGGGCTGGAGAGCCGCCGCATCATTCGCCGTCGCCGCCGGCCTTGTCACCAAGCCAGAAGTGGAAGACAACCAGGAACCGTCCGATCTGCGCCAAGATCCGTGCCGAGACCAAGCTAGGGAATCACTTACATGCGGGCCCCACCTGTCGGATAGCTCTTCGTGCGCTGGGTTTGGCTGGCGTGGCTGACATATGGGCCCTGGTCCCATCTGTCGGGTTAAGCGGAGGCGCCAAGTGGCGCGGGCGTGTCCTCGTGGCCATGGCGCCTTTTCAAAAACCCGCCTCTAATGTTTCACCGGCCGCGTGGGAGCTTGCGTAGGAGTGGGCCGCAGGCCGAAACAGACGTCTGGGCTGGTTCGTTAGTTGGCTCGGCCCTGTACAAATAAATAAGTTTTCGAGCGAATGAAACATTTAATAAATCCGAAAAACGACTTAGATTAACATGAAATAGCAAAAGGCTCCCAAAAATTCTAGAAAAATTTAGATAAATACTTGAGACCTTTTCTGATTTTATAAAAATATAAAAAGTAGCCACTATAATAGTGGATTTGGCACTGTTAATTAAATTATAGGTTTCCCTATATTAAAGTGCTTAATATAATTAAAGGATAATTCATGAATATATTAAGTGGTAATTTAGACCTCAGATATTCTTCAAAAATAGAATGACTAGCTCAATGCCTTAGTAAAATTCTAGAACACATTAAAAATTGCCTTTAAGGCTTGAGAATATTCATAGGATTATTTAATTACTAAACCCTACCATTAAATAACACTTTTTCCTATTAAATTAATTAGGGAGCAATCTTTTGAAAATATATATTAAGGAGAGGTGTAACCTAAGATTACCTCTTTTATTTTGAAACACTTAGTGAATTGTCAACTCCGTTAAAACTTTAACCCGAATGTAGCTTGATTTCCAATTACTCGTCATTATTATGTCACCTTAAAACCCTAATCACTCTCTGACGATCCAATCGTACGACATCGTATTTTGGGGGATCAGTAGACCATTATATATTAATAATATTATTTATGAACGCACTATGCCATGCATAGCATACCATACGATAAGTAGATTCGTTAATCGAGCTTAGGCCGTAATGACGAATCTAAGACCTAGGTCAAGCATGCATCATGTTTTCTATTTCATTAGTAAGTAATTATTGGTTTATTGGTATGATTAGACGTAGGCGATCTAGAAGGAAGGTTTGGTGACGCCGAGGAGGAACACCTACCTGATCAAGGTGAGTTAACACTTACTCTTTAGATGAAGTCCGTATTAGGGAGAGACAGCAACTTTCCCTAGTGCGGATTAACATCACTAATATCATGTTTGCTACCCAGTTTTCCTTAAGCTATGTTGTTTAATTATTAAAAATGTATGCTTATTAGACTGCCTAATTGTTAATCATGTAATACTTATACATGCTTGCCTTGAACTATTTAGCCTTAATGACTGCCTTGATTGTCATTACTCTTGTTAGCCTATGATTAGTCTGGTAACCATTTTAACCCTACCTAATGGGTAAAACTTGCTTAGACTGGCTTAGGCTTAACAAATCTTCTGGCTAACCGCCACGAAATGGTGAACCGAGATTCACCAGTCATTCATCTTCTTTCATTCGAATATGCTATGACATATGACAGTTAGGGCTTTTAGATGCATGTTGGGCTGATTGTGATTGTGGGCATGGTTATGTGGGGACTTGGTCGGTGTTGGCCAGTCGGTTGGGAAAGTCCTAGTGTGTGGTGTGGTCGATGACCGTGGAAGTAGAGAATGATCGGTGGGTTGCCCCTAATTGGACATCCTGAGGGATGATTAAGGCACAGGGTGCCTAGTGCAGGGTTTAGCCAGGACTTACCTAGGAGGAGCGCAGATTAACACGCGTAGCGGGAGTGCGCTGCCATCTGTGGGATGGTTCCAAGTTCCAACACAACGCATGGCCATCTCGCGGAGTACGGGTCTAGGATCGCCAAGAGTGAGCGCTCTGCGGAGGCCCTCTGGGACCATTCTCGATAGGGACCGGCATTGGTCATCACCGAGGATGATAATGGCCACACATCCCCAGGGTGACGGTCAGCTAGCGAGGACTGGCAACCCTGCTAGGCCGAGGCGGGAATGCCATGGTATGTGTGGTCCACAATAGGATTGGCCGAATCCTGGAATGATGGTAGAACTAGGAATTGTTGGGGGCAACCGGGAGAAAGTCAAGAGGAATGAATAAGCTGGTATGGTGATTTGTTAAGTTGGGTGTGTTTTTGGTCGAGAGTTGGTCGATTGTGGGTTGGTTGGTTGGTATGTTTGGTTGACAACGTGGGCTTAGGTGCATTAGTAAGTTGGTAAAACCTCTTATTTATACAATTAATACAAATACTAGTTGATGCTAGTTAGGATGTTTCCAAAATCCTATAAACTTGGCTTTACGCAAATAAATAACTCCTCTCCTCCAAATAAAGCCTTCTAAACACTATACGCATTAAGGGAAGTGTTAACTTGCCAACGTTTGGATGACGCTGACCTCACCTTCTTACCTTCTTTAGTCGATGGAGTCGAGGATGACCCTTACGAGTGCCATGAGGACGACAGAAAGGACTACGGTGGACCTGAAGAGTCTTAGAGGTCGCTCTGGTCACTGAGGGGACACTAGTCGATAGGAATTCTTTTGGGTAAATATTTTGGATACCGCTGTAACTCCGAACAATGTTTTGTAACTTAAGGCGTGTATGGGTCACCTTACTAAATTCGCCTAAGGGCGTAACACTGTTATGTATTATTCAAGGATTTTATTAATCGATGTATGCTTATATCGGCTATGTGGTCTTCCGCGCTAGCGTACTGATCCAGGGGCTAGTGCATGGGATCGTCGACCCTCAAAGTAAGTTAATATTGAGGGGTGACAAATTAACCGCAACAGCTTTCACTAACATACCGTTTTCTTTGAGAGACGTGTGCACGCATATAATATGCTTGCAAATAATTATTTCATATAAACTATTGGAGATTCGTAATGCGTGGAAGGAGACATAACCTTCCTCTCATTGAAATATTACCGATTGAAGAGGAAGGTATGGAATATTTGTGTGTTATGATGAAGGCGATGATAATGTGAATTATGACATAGGTCCTTGGTTGTTCGCTTGGGTGATGACTTGTAATTAGTATTTTTACCTCTAAACATCGATTGCTGTGAATCTAATAGGGATAGCAGGCCTATTATTTATCAAATGTGAATTGTTAATCGTGCTATTTGCTAAAGAGCTGAACTTGACGTATTTTCGGAAGCGGCTTGGAAAGCTGACCCACTTTACTGGAGTTATTTTTTTATAAGCAGCTTGAGTTTAAAAAATGGGCACAATAAGCCAAGCATTAATTCGGATTGACATAGGCAAAATAACTCTACATAACATTTCCTTATTATCATTTATGTAATTAAAATTTTATTTAAGTCACTGTATCGATACTTAGTGCAATTTGCAAAAGCCATCCTAGGGTATTTAATCTACAAATGTTTTCAGAATTTGTTACAACTTTTGATAGTTTGGTTGTGCGATGGTTGCACCGTAAGCTTGATTGCATAAGATATGTTCTCAAATAAAAGGTGTTTCAAAAATGTACAAAATCAGATACTATTTACACTCCTATGAGATTCTTCTGATGAAGCGTAGACATATCACTTGTGTTTAGCTTTTGAATCACCATGAGCCAAGCAACTTTCGGTGTCATTTGGTATTTGTTTTTCAAATCCACTTGAAAACAGGAGGTGTTGCAAGTTTCAGAAACTGCGGTGACAATTTCTAGTTTTACCAAGTGTCTATGAGTCTGTACAATAGCAGACCGAGTTTTTTTAGACAACCCAGTCATTTTAATAGTGGGTATCTTTTAGCCATTGGATCCTAGCTATGTGTGACTACCGTATTTCTATGTATTTGTTTATCTGGTCTTAAAAGAGAAATAATGTCATACGAACAGTGACCTCACCACTCGTTCGTACCAAGCACCCCCATACCGAACCAAAAATCTTAAACCTCGTCCAACACAGACCACAAGTACAAACCAATCATCAGACACCAGAAAGCACGCAGGCTCTCCGAACATCAAAAAACAAAATCCTACAAAGAATAGAAACTTCAAAAACCAAGGAGGCCAACATACATCATTCATCAACATCCATCTGGGACCTTCTCTTCTTGTTCAGATTACCATTAGCTTCATGATAATCCCTGATGATCTGAAAGATCCTGGCAATCCCTATCTCAATCAAGTCTTTGTCATCAGCCTTCAGAAGACCTGTCCAAAGTTTCAAAAAAGCTAGCATTTTGTAAATTAATGTAATGTGATCTTTGATGAAGCATCTGACAAACACACCTGTCATTTCTAGACAACCAGATTGTCCAAACAATAGCAGCTAGACAGAACACATTCAGGATATTACTTCTTCCCATCCATCTGTTGAACCAGTGCCTGACATGATCATAGCTCCCAGGGATAGTATTTGTACCCATCACCTACGCTACCAACCCCCATAGAGTATTAGAAAGCTTACTCTTAAAAAATAAGTGACTACAGGTTTCTACTTCATTACAGAACTCATAGGTCTGATCACCAGACCAACCTCTTATGTATAAGTTCTTTTTTGAAAGGATGTCATTGTTGAAACAAAGCCAAACAAACACTTTAATTTTAAGAGGAATCTTGACCTCCCAATTCTTTTACAATGACCATTATTTGTCATTTGGTAAAAGCAACTATACATTGAACTCACATAAAACCTTCCATATTTTTCTCGGGATTCCAAAAAACATCATCATTTTTGTTAGGGTTGTGAGCTAAGTTCATAGTCCTCAACATCTCAGGCCAGGAACTACTTACATCCACCCCTAAATCTCTCCTGAGCCTCAAAGAATTTATCTTCCCAGATCCTCGGCTACTGAACAGTCAAATGTTCTGACAGACATTAAAAACCACAGGGAACTGAATTTTCAAAGTTCTATCCCAATACCACATATCACACCAAAACGTAGTTGATCTCCCATCCCCAATTATTTTCTTTCTATTGCTCATATAGTATTATCTCGTTTTCATCAGGTCTTTCCAAACAGGAGAGTCAGTTTGCCTCACTCTGATCTGGGCTAAACATTTACCCCTACAATACTTGGATTTCACCAAGTCTAGCCACACACCTTGTCCTGTATCCAGCTTCCAAAGACACTTGCAAAGGTGGCTGATATTAAGATGTTTAATATTTTGAATTCCTAAACCACCTTTCAATCTTGGTTTAGTAACCTCACTCCATTTGACCGAATGATGTCTCCTCTTTTCCTCAGTACCTTTCCACAAAAAATTTCTAGACAGTTTTGTCACAGACATTTTTGGGCAAAAGATTCATAAACATTATATAAATGGGGATACTAGATAGACAAACATTAATTAAGGTAAATCTTCCTCCAATTGAAAAGAATTTACGTACCGCTCAAAGAATCCAATCTTTTCTGGATCTTTCCCACCAGTTGTCCCAATTCCCAACATTAATTCTCCTATGACTTACCAAGGCTCCCAAATATTTAATAGAGAAACATCCCACAACACAGGCAAGCTCAGCATATAAATTGTTTCTGTCAGAGCTCCCATTAATAGCGATCACCTCACTTTTGAGGAAATTAATCTTGAGCCCAGACATTTTTTCAAAGATGGAAATAATTAATTTGACATTTATAGCAGATTCAATGTCATCATGAATGCAAAGGATAGTGTCATCAGCATATCAAAAGATTGGGGTTCCCTGTTCCAGCAGATCGTCCACTGGGCTTTTTATCATCCCCTTTGTTTGAGCAAAAGTCAATAGCCTACTAAGACAATCTACCGCTATATTGAAAAGCAAGGGGGACAAGGGATCACCTTGCCTCACCCCTTTTGCATTCTTAAAGTAAGGCCCAATCAGCACATTCACATTTACTGATAAAGTACCATTTTTAACTACCTTTTCAATCCAGCTATACCAAATCTCATTAAAACCTCTCCATCTGATTCATTTCATAAAAAAGTCTTGGTTAATTTTCTCGTATGCTTTTTCAAAGTCAATTTTCAGGAAGATCCCACACTTTTTACTTTTGTTTAGTATGGTGGATCACCTCATTAAGGGCCATGATCCCAGCAACAATGAATCTCCCAGGCATAAACGCATTTTGGGACTTACTAATGAGCTTATCCATTACTAACTGTAATCTATTAGTCAGGACTTTAGTGATCCACTTATAGATGACATTCAAAAGACATATACGTCTATATTGCTTAATAGAATCAACATCAGGGCTTTTAGGAATTAGCATAATTATGCCATAATTAATCCTCTCAATGCTTAATTCACCTTTATGAAAACACTCAAAACTACCCAAAATGTCAGGTTTGATAATTTCCCAACACCTTTGGTAAAATTAAGCTGGAATACAATCAGGCTCTTGAGCATTGTTTTTCCCCATTTCATCAATTGGCTGCTTAATTTCCCTCTCAATGAAAGAGCTTGACAAGAAACAATTATCTTCTTTGGATATCCTACTTTCCTTATGTGGCGAATCGCATATCTATCACAAGCTAATAGTCTATCCAGACCATTAATTCATGATAACTATGCTGATCTGGACGTATTACTCCAACAATCAACCAAGAAGGATGACATTTTGGAGTATACATCAAAACAGAGTGTTACAGCAGAACAACCATTAGAAGCCCACATACATTCATTGCATACAGCAACCACGCAGGGCCGTCAACAATGATTACAAACTAACAGTCAACATTAAGGTACAACTCGAAGTTTCAAAGTAAGCCCAATACCATAGCTATACAACAGGAGTAAACAAGCTGACATATAACTAAAATACCCGTTATTATGACATTGCCTACATGAACGTCGTCTATTAACTATTCTCGTATACGTAGTAACCCTCAGGGTCCTCCTCCTCCTCTGGGTAACCCTCAGCCCCACAGCTGAGACGTAGTCACCAAATTCCTCTCCATAGTTAGGATCTAACAAAGGTATAAATACAAGGGTGAATACACAGTATTCAGCAAGTATTGGTAGTAAAAATGCAAGATGAATCATTCTGTGGCCTTTCAAAGATTTCAATGTCAACCGAGACACCTAGGAAAAATAATTTATTTGGAAGAATTGATTTCTTTTAAATTAGAAATACTACTATCACTCGAGTATGAGAATTGATATAAATCCCGTAGTCCCCACTCCAAGAGACTGGCATGATATCATGATTCAACCCTGCGCAGGTGTATACCACTTTACCCATACCTGCTCCAATTACATTGAAGCTCAGAGTGTTTACACCTAATTGGTATATACATCTCCAACCTAGTAGGTTAAAAGCCGTGGAGGTTCCTAACCATCCAACAAACTTTTGAACTCACTGTTGATGTCCCTACCCTTGGCAGCAAACATCGTTGGCGTAATATATCGCCCTAGGTTGGTCATCAAGCGATGCCTTCCAGATGGGTGGGAACATGTGCAAACTTGCCACACTTTCCCTCTTAGTTATCTAAAATATGCAATGTGGAGAATGTATATCCTTTTAGATTAACCTTCTCTGATTATCTTGTAAAACCATGGTCAATATGTTCGATGCGGCTCAATGCTCAAATGATAGACTAACTACATTATATAATAATACTAGTGTATGGCATCGCCATCACACCTCTAGCTTTAAGTGATCCCATCACCTTGGATGCAACTCACTACTCTCATCTCAAAATAATTGTATAATTAAAATATTCCAATCGACATGATCAAAAGATAACTTGCCTTGATATGGATAATAAAACTCAGCTACCCCTTCACTCTCTCGAGGATAAACCTCCGCTTGAATTAACACGTTTTCTGAAATTGCACAAGTTGCTAAAGTTTACCTACAACTTAATATATACACAGTAAGTGATTTGATTATTACTCCCATTGCTCACTGATGATTTACCAGATGGTTTTCAAATTAAATCTACATTTCAAAGAAACTAAATGACTTTAGTGCGCTACTAAAGAATGATTCAGTTAAGTGCAAACCTTCACATCTAGGTTTATTTTCCTCTATTGTTCACTACCTAAAACCTTTTGTTTTTCTTTTATATCCAGTACTCAGCAGCTTCTACATCTAACTCTGCTCTTTTATTTTCATCCTGTGCTCTTCCCTAAGTGCTACATGCAGCAGATGCAACAGCTCATAGCAGCAAAGCAGCAGCATATGGCTAGTAGTAGCTGCTGCGATTAGCAGTGCAGTGGCTACCCGCAGTGGCAGCATGCAGCAACGAGCAGCGGCAAGCAGCAGCAGCGCATATGCAGCGGCGGCGGCAGCATGTAGCCAGCGGCGGCGGCGGCGACCTGCTGCAACGGCGGCAGCAATCAACAGCATCGCCAAGGCATCTCTTTGTTCCCCTTCTTCCACTGCTCAACTCTGATTTAGCCCTTGATTTTCCCCATGCTTTTGGTTAATTTACTCTGGATCTTTACCATAGGTTTTGGGGAAAAATAGTATACGCATGTGTAGATCTAACTAGGTAAGCACCCCGCGCGTTGTGCGGGCACAATTGAGATAATTAAATTCAGAAGTAATCATATTCAAGGTGTTCATAGTAAGAGTGCCTTATATAAAGTCAACAAATTGCATATGGCATGACACATTTAATCCAGAAATTTTATCATTAATCATATTTATAATTATGTGTACTTTTCTGTGCAAACCCTTTTTTAATCGGAAAAATATTGGGTGCAAGATTTCTTAGTGCACAAATGCAAAATATATATATATAGAGAATAGCTAGCGTACTCTCGAGAGTACGGATCTCCGATCTTTCAAAGTGGTTTCGAAATTGAGATGCTTAACAACCGATCCGAACCGTTGATCTTGTTAGTCTCATTGAAACGTTGTCGATGACCAAGTTTCATATTTTTTGAATTTGTTTACTATTTGTTTGCTATGTTCGAAAATCAGCTTTTTGAACGCACTACGACTAATTGGATGGTTGATTTTCAAAAATATGAAACAAATAGTAAACAAGTTCAAAAAATATGAAACTTGGTCATCGACAACGTTCGATGAGACGAACAAGATCAACGGTTCGGATCGGTTGTTAAGCGCCTCGAATTTCGAAAACCACTCGAGTACGGAAAGATCCAGACTCTCGAAAGACGCTAGCTATTCTATATATATATATATAGAGAGAGAGAGAGAATGGCTAGCGCGTGCACCCGGCGAGATCATATGTCACCATGCGTTTTTCAAATCCGAGATGCTAACAACTGATCGAGCAGTTGATCTTGTTCGTCTTATTGAAATGTAGCCGGTGACCAAGTTTAGTATTTTTTGAATTTATTTACTATTTGTTTTCTATTTACAAAAATCAGCTTTTTGAACGCACACGACTAATTGGAAGGCTGATTTTTGAAAATAAGAAACAAATAGTAAATAAATTCAAAAAAAAACTTGGTCACCGGGCTACATTTCAATAAGACGAACAAGATCAATCTGTTCGGATCATTGTTAGGCATCTCAATTTCAAAACGCTTGAGAGCACTGAGAGCTCCGTGCTCTTAGTGCACGCTAGCCATCTCTCTCTCTCTCTCTCTATATATATATATATATATATATATACACATATAGAGAATAGCTAGCGTGCTCTGAAAGTCTGAGATCTCTCCGATACTCCCAAGTGGTTTTCGAAATTCGAGATTCTAACAACCGATCCGAACCGTTGATCTTGTTAGTCTCATTTGAAACGTTGTCGATGACCAAGTTTCATATTTTTGAATTTTTTACTATTTGTTTCATATTTTTGAAAATCAGCCATCCAATTAGTGGTAGTGCGTTCAAAAGGCTGATTTTGAACATAAGAAACAAATAGTACACAAATTCAAAAAATATGAAACTTGGTCACCGACAACGCTTCAAATGAGACTAATAAGATCAACGGTTTGATCGGTTGTTAGGCATCTCAATTTCAAAACCACTTGAGTACGGAGAGATCAGATACGAGAGCTACTCTCTCTCTCTCTCTCTCTCTCTCTATATATATATATATATATATATATATATATATATATATATATATATATATATCTTGTCTCTTAGATCTCATCTCAGTGGTAAAACATGGGAATATGGAAAACAATCATCATGATTTTGCACTCAAGTGCATAAGTGAGAGAGGGAGTTCCACCACAATGCATCTGGGTTATACAGGTTGGATCTAATGGATCATGATAAGTTTTTGCAATTGTGCACTGAGAAATCTTTTACACCGAATATTTCCCCTTTTTAATCTAAGATCGTTGAGCAAATTCAGGAAAAACAGGAAAACTATTATTTGTCAAAATTACATTATAAAAAGTATTGATTTAGTTCAATTTTTGTTCCTTCATTTCTTTTCATGTTTATGATTATTTAATTTAGTACGTTTTAGTCTTGATTTGAAGTACCTATTGACTGGACTGTCTAAAACCCTGATGTAAAAAAAATAGAAATCATTTTAGAAATGGATAGGAATTATCAATCTTTGAAGTGCAAAGCAGAGTCATGAGAGATGGTTGTAACATTGATTCAAATCTCTGGTTCTCCGATGTTCTTATGGAAACAAATTTGTGTTCATCTTAGAAGGGATACCAACTATGCACTTTTGGTTTCAGAAAAGGCACTATTATTAGAGATAGCTACCCTCGTGGATGCTGAATGATAAGACACTGAAAAGCAGTGCATTGAATATGTGGTAAAGTTAAGCTCGCTGTATTAAGGCCATGGTGCAACAAAAGTACAAAACCATGTTGCTGTGCATCTTTGTGCAATAAAAAATAATGAATTAGTGCATAAAACTGAAATACATAGACTGCCAGCACCAAGTACAGAAATAACTATTGTGATTATTAAATTAATATCACAAAAGGAACACCACCAAAGCCATGTCTGAATACTGACATAGTGAACATCACAGAATGTGTACATTAATGCCAAATTTTCTCCCTGAAAATAGTGGCCTTAGAGGGGGGTTGCTGCCGATGAAGTTAAGGTCAACAGTAGTGAATTTCTCCATTTGGTAGGGAATGACAAACTGTTGCTCAGGTCCTGCAATATGTTAAAAAAATAACATGAAAAACTGATTATGTCAATGGGCAAACCTAGGTACTGTTTGTAAGGTATTAAATGTTGAATCATGGTATATATCAAAAAACACAAATCTTTGTGACATGTATGTATATATGTAAATGGGCATGAATTGCGTTAGCAGTGAAATCTTTGTCAATTTGATAGGTGTCAAATAACAACTATTCCTTCCCAGTAACAGTAACTAACTTATGAAGTATAGACAATGAGAATTCAACATTCCATTATATTGACAATCGGACTGCACGTGTATGTACATACCCAAAAACACATAAATCTTTGGGACATGTATGATTTGATTGAGCTATTAATCCACTTTTAGTTTGTATATCATGCTGCACAATCAACGGACTGACAATCTTTTGCAAGCTTAAAAAGATTAGCCACAGAACAACATCCTTTCTAGCAAGGTAGGTAGTGTCTTCCCTGAGAAACCTTTCAGAAAGGAGAATTTCAAGTGTTAAAAGTAGCAGAACTACATGACTGCTATAGAAATAAAATTAACTATTTAAAGGATAGCTCATTGGCAACACTAAGAATAGGAAATTGCGAAACAACAGCTAGTGGTAAGCAGTGCTACTGCAGAGCCTCACGTTTGTGACAGTCATCTCCACCAAACTGCAAACAACAAATCGATCATGTGCAATACATTCAAGACTTCAGGAAACTCAACACCGAGCCTCGATTGGTTTGCATCAAATGAAGATAAGGTGCATTCACGGATGAACATGAAGCGAAGATCTCAGGAACACACGCACAAAAAAAAAAAGGATTCGTGCTTTGAGCTGGATTCATCACC
Organism: Raddia guianensis; assembly: GCA_036346415.1. Lineage (NCBI taxonomy): Eukaryota > Viridiplantae > Streptophyta > Magnoliopsida > Poales > Poaceae > Raddia > Raddia guianensis. The sequence continues at coordinate 13,124,753 of CM070543.1, read as the reverse complement.
ATTTTATGGGAAACGAAGGCCTAGATGAGGCACCATGGAGGAAGACAGGGCTGACAGTGAGGGGAGGGCATAAGAGGAAGAGGCAAACCTAGTCAGCAATGGCGCGGATAGAACACGACGACTGCTACAGCGGCTGCTTCGTACCAATGAAGGCGAGGTGGAGGGAATATACTTGCCGGTGGCTCGTGAAAGAGCAGAGGAAGACAGCGACAACGGCTTGAGGGAGGAGAACGGGCGGCGGCAATGGCTGCAGGCAGGATGGCGACGACAACGGCTGCAGGCCGGAGAGCGGACCACGGCCGCGGTGGAAGGATGAGCGGCTGCCGGTGAGGCGTGAGGTAGGAGAGGAAAAGGGGCGGCGGCGTCTTGCTGGAGGGCGGTCGATTGCAGCGATGGAAGGAGAAAAGGGGGAGGGTGGTTGTGGCTGCAGGGCGGACGGCCAGCGGCGGCAACGGTGAGGAGCGCCACGCCAACATGGAAAGGCGGCGGCCGGGGAGCAGAGAGGATGGAGCGGTCGCCTAGGGTATAGGGTAAAAGGGGGATGCTAAATGGAAGGATGGACGATCTGGATGGATCGAGGGAAGATCCGACGGCTGAGACATGGATCATTACTGTACTACTGTAGCAAGGAACAGTGGAACAGTGAAAGCTCTCTACGAATATAGATAAGGGCTCTCACCATGGCAGTAAGTTGTACGGAGGTGGATATGTTGTGAGAAGAAAATGAGATGTGTGTGAGCTTCGAAGAGGAAAAATGGGATGTGTTCGGAATGGGGGATTTTTCCCTTGGATACTATGTGTCCAACTAGCTACAGTGCTAGGTGATGTGCTGGCTGAGAGTATGGTTACAGGTGTCTAAGGTCTTTTGCACTCTGCAGCTATACTGGTATATGAGCTGGGTACAAAGATAAAATGGATACAAATGCTAAAGACGGGCAATACCTGAGTAAGACATTGGACAGAGTGCCAAATTAAAGAATCTGGCTGTGTCCTAGAATAAGGTTTGTATAAATCATTTTAAAAGATTGGTTAAGTTGTAACTTATTTCTATGCCTGAATGTTCCTATAGTTGAACCTCATGTATATGAAATGACGAGTTATGAGATATGGATGAATACTAAAATAGTGTAATCATGCAGATGGGTTTAAAAGCAAAAATTTATTTTTCAAGCTTAATGACCGAGTTATGAAAGCTATACCTAACATATGCATATAAATCGGTGTGCCTCTAGTTTTTAGAATTTACTTTTGATTAGTTTTAGTTTTCTAATAAAATTTCTTTTCTAATTAAGCAACTTTAGATTATCACCAAGATAAAGGTTATGACAACCGGGTTGTTTCACCTTATCCCAAATATCTCTTCTTATGTTAAACATGTAGAATCATGGGTTTTAAACAGGGTTTTATAAAACTCAGTTGCAAGTTCAGCCAACTGAGCATCCCCAGTAATCTTCCTATTATCATCCACAACTTGAGTAATAGATTTCTTTCTTTTTTCCACTAGCAAACGTATGAAAATATCTGGTGTTGATGCCCCCCTTCAACAACCAGTCAGACTGAGCTCTTTGATACCAGAGAGTCTCTTCTTCTTCCAATAATATCTGAATACTATTCAGATTTTTCCATACCCTCTTCAATGGTCAGGATGCCATTCCCTTCTTTATCCTCCAACATACTCAGCTTTTTTTGGAGCTCTTGTCTTTGTTTTTTCCTATGCCCATACAAATGAGCCCCCCAACCTGTAAGAATTTTTGTCACTCTTTTCAACTTAATAAGAAAAGAGTTGAGAACATACGAGGACACCGCCTCATTGGACCAAACCATTTTAATGTTCTCACGAAAATCTTCCTCCTGCAACAAGTTAATATGAAATTTAAAACCACCTCTCATTATATCTTTTTTCTCACCATTGTCAATGACAATAGGATTATGGTCTGACAAGATTCTAGTCAGCTTGATAATGATAGTTAAAGGACACATCAAGCTCCAGTGGGAGTTAACAAACACTTTGTCTAGCTTTTCTAGAGTGGGAGGGATTTGATTATTAGACCAGGTGTACCGATTTTCAACCATAATCAATTCTCTTAAATCCAAGGTACTCACCAACTGATTGAAAAGTTGAGTCACTCTACAACTTTTCCATCTTTTGTTTTTCTCTCTTGGCTCTATTAAAATGTTAAAATCGCCACCTATTAAAAGAAGGTGATCAACTACTTCGCACATGCTCCACATTTCTTTAAGAAAATTCTAAATAAACTCAGCATGAGCTGGACCATACACCACAATAAGAGACCAAGTCCTTCTAATCTTTTTATCCCATAAATTCAAATGAAGCATGTTATCACCTATCTCACAAGGCCCCATATCAATACTTTGATTACTTTCATTTCTGACACCTACCGAAATCCCCCTGATCTGCCTTTAGCCAAGCTAGAATTCTAGAAAAATTTGTAATCCCCATCACGCTTTCTAAAAAACTATCATTGAAGCTAGCTTTTTGAGTTTCCACTAAACCAATAAAATCCAGCTCAAAATTTCTAATATTTTCTTTGATATTAAGAGCCATACCTTTCTTCCCCACCCCTCTACAATTTCATGTTATCCCTTTCATTTTTTTATATTATTACCTTTTGTCCATTTAGAAGGCCAGACAGTCCTTTGTCTAGTCCTTTTATGACCGATTCCAGCTGGTCCTCCAAGCTGATCTTTATTTTTTTCAACACCCTCCACTGCATTGCAATCCTCCCCAAATTCTACTCATCCAAACCAACCTCAGACTCTCTCCCAGTCCAAGATCTGCACCCCTTCTACATTCTCGCAACTAACTTGAAATCTAGTTTTAGAAGTTTTTCAACATTTCTTTTTTTATAGAAAAGGCGCCTAGACTCTTCTAATTTTTTTATTTCATTAAGGGTTTCAATCTCCTCACCCAAAATCTCAACACCCATCTCAATTGCACTATCTATTAAAACATCATTATTGAGAGGTGCAAAATAATCGTAGGAAGAACCGTTACCTTCTATGTTTTCCTCTCTTATCTAATCTTTGCTTTCTCCAGCACATGCTGGTCAGAATGAGAAATCCTAGAGCTTCTTCTCATTCCTTTTGTTAGACCTTTTTCCACCATAGCCTCAACTTAATCCCTAGAAGATTCACCACCTTTTTCTTTCTTTGGGCATTCACTATCAGTATCCCCTTTTACTCTAATGTTATTACCTATTATCTTCACATCTTGACCCATTTCTTTTTTCACAGATCCTTCATCTCTCAGCATCTCTTTAATAGTCACATTAGACTTTCCCCCCACATAAAGGCCTGTAGGAAACATAGGCCGAGAGGGGGGTGAATCGGACTCCTAATTCAAATTTTAACTTTGTTTACGTGATTGTTTAGTCCGGTTTTTACCCAAGCTATCGATGAAGTCCTATTATCTAGATGCGGAAGCGATGGCACAATTAATCAACAGGAAAGGTGGCTCGATGGCTCACACAAGCAATGCACAATTAAGGTAATGCAAGAGACGAGGAGACGCAAACCGAGTTGTTTACCGAAGTTCGGTGCTCAACACATGAACACCTACGTCTCCGTCGAGGAAACTTCTCACACAGAGAAGTCGGGACTCTCTCGTCCCTAGCCCTCGATCCACTCGTGGTAGCTCTTCACCAACACATGGTAGGCGAGCTCCAAACCTTCACACAAGACGAGTTCTTCCACACGCGGAAGCTCCTCGCACCCGCGGGTTCGACACACGGCTCCGACCCCCGACACACGGAGGGTTTTGTACACAACCTTCAACGGATGAAGGCAACGCATCTCCGACACATGGAAGTGACCCCCGACACACGGAGGGTTTAGGTTGATGTAGTCAAACGGTTGATGAAGCTTGTGGCGTGACGACGATCTCTCCGGCGGCGAAGTCCCAAGAGCACAAGATCGGAGACCGTCTCTCACCACTACCCCTTCTCTCCCACCATGGAAATTAGGGTAAGAACACCATGGGAGAAAGGGCAAAACTTGGGGACGGATGAGAGGAGGTAGGGGGCACCTTCTTCTTCCTCTTCCTCTCTTCTTCTCCCTCTCTCTCTCTCCTTCAATCTCTCAAGCGTATGGAACCCTAGAAGGAGGTGAGAGCCATGGGAGGAGCTCTCTAGGGTGGCTAGGGCAAGGGGTGGCTGCTAATGAGGCTCTCTCAAGTTTCCCCCGAGCTAGAGGCTCCAATTTATACCCTAAAGGCGAAAAACCCTAAGAATAGACGGTCCGATGAAGTGTTTTACCTTGGGAATGACTTGGTCGGATCCGGTCCGACGGTGGTCGGACTTAGTCCGACAGAAGGGTTGCATTTGGGGACTTAGCTGCTAGGAACCTACGGCCTGGTCGGATCCGGTCCGACGGTGGTCGGACCTGGTCCGACAGTGGGGTTGCATTTTGAGTGACTTAGCCGCTAACACGCTCATCCATCGGACCCAGTCCGACGGCCGTCGGACCCGTCCGATGGGGCTAATTTTTGCAGCCCACTACGTTTTGGCTATCCCCTTTCTCCCTTCATGTCTTGCCTAAGGTTTTGTGCCATGTTTGTCGACTTGTGAACCTAGCGGGAATATTTGGACGCTTAGACGGGAAGTTTCGCGCCCATAGGAAATATCTGGCTTTGAGACTTGGCGGCTACGAAACCCCGGACAGCTAGCTACCACCTGGAGGACCTATCCCGAACTTTCTCGAAGACGAAAGAGGATAAGAGACTGAAAATGTGCTCAGTGGGACCCTGTAGCCAGAGATACGACGATCAGCAGGCATGTTGTCCCTAGGCTACACACAGGCAAGAAATCAAAAGAACTAGGAAACAAATGTCCTTAATCTTGGCGTGATCCAGCTGTATGGTCTAGTTGCCATCAATTACCAAAATCATTCAGATCATGGGAGGTTGATCTTACAATCTCCCCCTTTTTGGTAATTGATGACAACATCTGCAAATCCAACATGACAAGGCACAAATACGATCTCTGGTGCAATGGGTTAGCTCAAAACATTGCATGCCAACATAGCACAAATACAAGTGACTAGGCCAATGAATAGAGTGCAATGTACGTATAGACATGAGCTCCCCCTAAATCAATGCATACACTTGAGAATACTATCACATCACATGGAGCAAAGCATCTCCATCCCAATCTCCATCCTAGGAGCAAAGCATCTCCTAATTAAGGCTATCACTTATAACCCAAAGTCAATTCTCCCCCCTTTGCATCCCAAATCATGCCAATGCCCAATGTGTTTCCAAAGCATTGCAATTATTTCTTCCCCTTTAGCATCAATGACCACAAAGTAGCAAAATATGGGATTAAAAGCAAATTAAGAGCTTTGGAGATTATACTAGTGCAAACACGCCCAGAGTCCACCACACTCAAAATCTAGCCATCTCAAGGTCACAATGTCACAAGATCAACTAGAGCACAATTGTTAGATGTGTAATTCAAGTTATTATGACCTAAAACAAGTATAAGGTGAACAATAGCTAGAAGTATCAAGAGTTGCTCCAAAACTCAAAGGGGACACATGATGCACCATAGCACTATTTGTGCGATGCTATCACCGAGCCTATTTGAGACTAAATCATTTTGGTTGAGCTCATTTGAAAAACTTTCACATTTTTCACTTTGTATTTTCTTAAATTTACCATGTCTCAAGCCATAGGCGACGCCACTCAGCATGACACTGAAGATGAACGTCTCGGTCATCCAAAACTCCCCCTAAGTTCATGCCCAGTGCTATGGCAAGCTATCTCATCGAGAAGACATTGGTGAGACATGTATGACCAATTGTGGTCTTATTCATATTTTAGTACATTTTATAAATTTGGCTCAACATTTTCTCAAAATTGCTCAATTTAGCGAAGTAAAGACATGTGCAAAATGGAAGAACACAATCTAGACTTAGAAGCACATGGTCAACCAAAGAGTTTAAAGCAATCAAATGAAACTAGAAGCTATAACCCTCCTAACACATGCTCATGGCTTCCAATTGCATGATATATTGAGTTAAGCACAAGTTGAGCTAGTGACAAGGTAAACACATGGTATAGCTATCAGATTCATATGATGAACATCTAGGCAATGAATACCATCAAGTATAACAAGCAAAACACCTAAAGGCTCAAACTGGCTTCAAGAGATTTGCAATGAATGACATAGCCACACGACTGACTCAAGCAATGTTTGACTTATCTAGAATGTTCAATTCATTTCTCAATTTGCAGAATCGTGCCTCATCGAGTGGCTTGGTAAAGATGTCGGCAAGCTGGTCCTCCGTACGCACGTGTTCAAGCACAATGTCGCACTTGGTCACATGGTCTCAAGGAAATGGTGACGGACATCAATGTGCTTGGTCCGTGAGAGTTAGACCGGGTTACACGCTATCTTCGTCGCGCTCTCGTTATCGCATAGGAGAGGCACATGGTCAAGTTTAAGCCCAAAGTCATACAGTCATTGTGTCAAGTAAAGAAGTTGTGCACAGCAACTCCCTGCCGCTATATACTCAGCCTCAACAGTAGATAGCGCCACGGAGTTCTGTTTCTTTGACGCCCATGACATAAGACACCTACCCAAGAAGTGACAAGCACCCGGCATAATCTGAGTCAGAATAGCCTAAGAGCTCAAATCGCGCACCCTTTGGGAACCAAAGGCCTAAGTTAGGTGTGTGTTTCAGGTATCGAAACATTCGTTTCACAGCAGTCATATGCATTTCTCTAGGGGAGGCTTCAAATCTAGCGCAGATGCACACACTAAACATGATGTCCGGCCTAGATGCAGTCAAATAGAGTAGAGCATGAATCATGGAACGGTAAAGCTTTTGGTCGACATGTTTACCTTCTTCGTTGAGGTCGAGGTGGCAGTTCGTCCCCATTGGTGTCTGGATTGGCTTGCAGTCACTCATGTTGAAGCGCTTGAGTAGGTCGTGGATGTATTCTCCTGGCATATGAAGACTTTCCCAGAACAGCGCGGAAAGAACCTGAAGGTCTATGTTGACGACATAGTTGTAAAGAGCAAGTATGCTACAGATCATGTAAAAGACCTGGCCGAGACATTTCATAATCTCACCAGCCACAGAATTAAATTGAATCTAGAGAAGTGTACCTTTGGTGTTCGATCCGACATGTTGCTCGGCTATGTTATAGGTTAGCAAGAAATTTCTGCTAACCCTGAAAAAATCGAGGCCATTAAAAACATGCAGGCTCTGACCACTGTTAAGGAGGTCCAGAGCCACACAGGACGGATGGCTGCTTTAAGCAGGTTTATTTCCCGTCAAGGCGAACGCGGGCTGCCCTTCTTTAAGGCTCTGTGCAAGCACAATGGCTCAAATGGACAGAGGAGGCTGACAGATCTTTTCAAGATCTAAAACCATACCTGTCCAACCCACCTATCTTGACTACACCACGACATAGCGAACAGCTTTTGCTGTACCTTGGCTGCACGCCACAAGCGGTGAGCGCGGTCTTGACGGTAGAGAGGGAAGGCATCCAACGGCCAATTTATTACGTGAGCGAGTTACTTCATGGATCAAAGGAGCGTTACCCTAAGGCCCAAAAGTTACTCTACGGCTCTGTTTCTTTCAGCTTATAATCAGATTATAAGCTGCAGCTTAAAATTTGTCAGTTTTGTAATGGTTATATTTTGAAATATTTTATAGTTATTTTTTCGAAACTTTGCACAATTTGTCTCAAAGATCTCAAAAATATTTTTTTCATAATTTTTTTGGCCCTTTAAATCTTCTATAAAACACCACAACCTTTTCAGATTATAATCTAACCGCCGAAAGAAACACAACCTGCTCATGTCCTCCAAGAAGTTTCGGCATTATTTCCAGACGCACCAAATAATGGTCCCGACCAAGTTTCCTCTGGGCGAAATCCTACGGAACAAGGAAGCTGGCGGACGTATAGCTAAGAGGGCAATGGAATTAGCAGAGTTCGACATTCTGTTTGCTGCCCGAACATCTATTAAATCTCAGGTCTTGGTTGACTTTGTCGCCGAATAGACTTGCCCGCCCAAATCCTAGGAAGCTCCCGAGCAACCTGATGAACCCCTTGGACCATTTTTTTGACGGCTCGCGGAATGAAAACTCAGGGGCTGGTTTTGTTCTCATCTCCCCTCAAGGAGAGCAACTCCAGTATTCTATCCAACTACACTTTGCGGCAACTAACTACGCTGCGGAGTACGAGGCCCACCTCGCGGGACTAAGAGCGCGCAAGTCACTCGGCGTCCAACGCCTAACTGTGAAGGGGGATTCACAGCTGGTCATCAATCAGTTAAACAAGGAGTATCAGTGCTGCGATGACTCAATGGCGTGATACCTGGTTGAAGTGAGAAAGTTGGAGCGGCATTTTCGATTCTTCGAGGTGCTCTTCGTGCCCAGGAAAGACAACTTCCTGGCCGACCAGCTGTCCAAATTTGGATCCTCACAGAAACCTGCCCCGGCAGGGGTGCTCATCGAGCACCTTTACAAGCCCTCTATCACGTCTCTGGACGAGGTAACAGAGACAGGTGGTGCTGCCTCCGTCATCGAGCATGCTGCGGACTGGACAACGCCATTTGTCCGGTACCTTGCAGATGGGACCCTGTCCGGCGACGAAGCTGAGCGTTCCCGGCTTACAAGGCGTGCTAGTCCATACAAGCTTGTGGACGGCATCCTTTACCGGTAAGGTGCTCTGGGAGTACTCTCCAAGTGCATCTCGCAGCAGGAGGGTGCGTTCCTTCTTAGGGACATACACGAGGGTGCCTGTGGCAACCACGCATCCTTCAGGACTCTGTTCGGCAAAACGTTTCGCATGGGTTATTACTGGTCCACAGCGTTACAGGATGCCCGGGATGTGGTAATTAAATGCAAGGCTTGCCATTTTCATGCTCGGAAGGCCCATAAACCCGCCCAAGAGCTCCAAACGACCCCCATCATGGCCTTTCTCCACATGGGCTCTGGATCTGCTCGGCCTATTTCCCAAGGGATTTAAGGGCTGCACGCACTTGCTCGTCGCCATCGATACCTTTCCAAAGTGGATTGAGGCCAAGCCTGTGTCATCTCTTCACGCCAAATTGGTTGTGCGTTTCTTCAAAAACAATGTGATCACGCGCTTCGGGATTCCCCACAAGCTGATCATCGATAACGGTCCCCAGTTCAGAAGCGAGCTATTACAGGAATACTATGAACAGCTGGGCACCAAGGTCTGTTTCGCCTCTGTGGCACATCCACAGAGCAATGGAGCAGTCGAGCGAGCTAACGGACAGATAGTTCAGGGTATCAAACGGCGTGTGTTCGTGACTCTCAAATATCAGAATAAAGCCTGGGTCGACGAAGTTCCTTTCGTCCTTTGGGCCGTTCGAACCACAGCCAGCCGGGCAACCGGGGAAACTCCTTTCCAATTGGTATACGGTGCAGAGGCCATCCTGTCCGACGAAATGGTACTCGGCTCGTCTCGCACGAGCTCGGTAAACATAGTTGACACAGAGCAAGAGCGCTTGCTCGAACTCGATCTCCTCGAAGGCACACGCGACCGGGCACAAGTCAGAATGGCGCTCCTAGCAAGACCTTAGCCGGCACGCTGCCAAATCTGTCCGACCAAAGGCTTTGAAGGTGGGCAACCTCATTCTGCGCCGCGTCCAGAACCTGTCCAATGCAAACAAGTTAACTCCCCGATGGGAGGGCCCGTTCACAATCGTTTCTCTTTGCTTCGTCCGGCTGTTCACCGCAATGGAGGGCGGAGAGAGTCGACCAAAGACTTGGAACATCGACCAGCTTGGTAAGTTCTTTGTGTAGGTCTTTCGTTTGTTTTCTTAGCTCCGCGCTTTTGTCAAACTTCGCGCCTTAGTTCGTCCAAGTCTCTCGAGCTGTCATATAAAGTTCAATCCAATAAGTAGTGAATGCTCGCGGCCCGGTCTTGCGAATTTTTGGCTCCGCGATCTTCAGGTTTTTCGTGCCCGCATCTAGTTTCAGTAAGTTCCTAAACTCAGAGTTGCGTAACACGGCTTTCCGCCATGCGGCTAAATCTGCTCTCGTAAGCCCCCGCGGCAGAGGCACTTACCGCGTTCAGCACAACCACTTGGCGAAGCCTGCTCTCGTAAGCCCCCGCGGCCGAGGCACTTTCCTTGTTCGATTACCTTTGGAATCGCCTATCTAACGTTAATGAGCAGTTCATCGAATGAGTCGAACAGGATGCGGGTGTCGCTCTATCTCTCTACGCACGTGCTTGAATTCGCAAACTTAGATCTTCAAGCATTGTCTGTACCGGGGGCTAGGGTGTCGCTCTTTTGCGTGTGCACCTGTTCGAGTTCGTAAACTTAGGTTTTCGAACAGATGCACAACGGGGGCTGGGAGTTAGGCTGGCGTTCTACCGTTTTTTCTGAAAACTCTCTAGCGCTGTTTTGCCTTGCTCTTAGTTTCCTGTTCATCCTTGTCTTTTTACTGCTCTTTTTTGCAGGGAAAATGTATGATTTCAATTCCATTAACAATTTTTTACAGGTAAAAAGACCCTTTTGGGTACTGTCCTACTTCTTTAGCTTCAACTCGGAGGCGCTCGGCTTCCTGCATGCCACTGCCGCCCCCGACACAGTCCATCGTCGGCCGCCGCCTCCCCGCTGATGATCACCTCCACGCCACCACCCCGCCCCGTCCGCCGTCAACCACCACGCTGCCCAGTCCGCCATCGGCCTTGACACTGCCCGCCTCGGCGTCCTCTGCTCCGTCCTCCCCAATGCCGCCCCACCATCTGGAGTCGCCCCACCGCCGGACGTCGCCCCGTCGCCAGTCATGCTTTCGATCTGGAGCCACCCCGCCGCCGGACGCCACCTCGACCTGTCGTCGGACGCCTCCCCACAGCCAGCCGCCACCTCTAGATCTGCAGCTGCCCCGTCGTCGGATGCCTCTCCAGCACCGACCGCCCCTCGATATGGAACCGCCCCAATGCCAAGCGTCGCTTCGCCCCGTCGTTGGTCTCTTCTCCGCCGCCGGACGCCAGCCCAGCAATGGTCGCTGCCTCCCGATCTGGTGGTCGACCGCTGCTAGGCACCACGACACCGACAACCGCCATGCCGCCTCCTGCTACGATCTATCTCGCTCTATGCAGATCCCTGCAACGATGTCGCCGATAAGTCACGGTCCCCGTAGATTACCGTGCGAAATATGGAGAGTAATATGTAGTAAAAAACAGATGTAATGTTCGAAACATCGCGACTAACAAAAAGTAACTGGTCAAAATAGTTTAAAAAATTGATTACTATAAGCTGTAAATCATATTCATCTCGATTACTATCAATTGCAGTCAAATCAGAATCATGTTCAAATTGACATTTTCAATATATTTCAAATTCATATATCATTTGAGATCTTGTTTTGTTTGAAAAAATGCAAGTAATTCAATGGTGTAAAGTTTTCGATGATCGAAACAACGATTCAAAATTTAGATAAAAAAAACAAGCTGCAATTTGTTTGAAACCGAATAGTTAATGGCCCCACAATTCTCGGCACGACATCCAAGTCCAATTACTGCCGAGTGCCAAAGTCGGTTCATTTGAATTACTTTCAATTACAGTCGAACTGGCAGAACCAACCCATCCCAAAAAGTACTAGTGTGACCTGGTTGTATATTAGCTTAATCTACACACAGGTGTAGATTAGGGCATCATATATATATATATATATATATATATATATATATATATATATATATATATATATATATATATATATATACGAATCTTAGCGTGCACCCTGCACGAGAGATCCGATGCTCTAGCGTTTCGAAATCGAGATGTCTAACAATGATCGAACAGTTGATCTTGTTAAATCTCCTTTGAAATGTAGCAGTGACCAAGTTTAAGTATTTTTGAATTTATTTACTATTTGTTTCCTATTTTTAAAAATCAGCCTTCCAATTAGTGGTAGTGCGTTCAAAAAGCTGATTTTTAAAAATAGAAAAAAATAGTAAATAAATTTAAAAAAAATATAAACTTGGTCACGGCTATAAATGAGACTAACAAGATCAACGGTTCGGATCAGCTTGTTAGGCATCTCGATTTCAAAAAGTGTTGGGAGCACTGAGGATCCGTGTTCGGGTGCACGCTATATTCTCTATATATATATATATATATATATATATATATATATATATATATATATATATATATATATATATATATATATATATATATATATATATGAGGGGATAGATTAGGCTAATCTACACACCGAGCCTTCCCAAATAATCGCCATGAGCCACCAAACCCGAAGTGTGAGCGCATTTTTGAAAGTAATCGTAAGTAACCGAAGTGAACATGTTTTAGCACGGGAAGTAATTCGCTGGGAGGCAAGATCCTAGAATCGTGGGGGCATTAACTGCCCTAAAATCATGGGTTGCATGCCGGTTTATTTGAATTTTGAGCTACTTCATTTTCAAATCGATTACTTTCTATTACTAGCATCGTTTCGAAAGTAAATAGGACCAAAAACACAGATTATTACGAATTACTTTTTATTACTTTTGAATGAGCATACATATAAAATGGCAAAAGCCAAATCACGACCGATTGCTTCGCATTACAGACTCAAATTCCCTAAGTAATTCATCTAAAGCCCTAGCAATTCATCGCAATCCCTAAAGTAAACCATGTAGAACCTAAGTAATTCCTAAGTAATCCGATGTAGAGCAGCAAAGGAGGCGGCGGTGCCCGGCGTGGCGTGGAGAGGCTATCCAGGAGGCATCGAGCCGTGGCGTCGGGAAAGCCAGCCTTGGCCGTGGCGATTTACATCGGGCGACAACCTTGTCTCATGGGTCGGGAGGCGGGACGGGTGGGCGCTGGGTCGGCACGACGGCGGCAAGCGTGCTCGGCGAGGCGGTGCGGGCTTGAGGGCAACAAGGCGGCGCTGCATCATGGCAGGCGGCGCTGGGCGCGGGGAGGAGGCCGGGCAAGAACGACGGCAAGCGGGCGGAGGAGGCGAGGCGGCGACGGCGAGGCGCTGCCGGGCTGGAGGCTGAGGCTGGCCGGGACGACGAGGCATGAGAAAAAGGGAAAGGCCTGGCGCGGACGACGAGGCGCCGCGGGCGCGGGAGGTCGGCGCGGGCGGACGGCCGGGCGCCGAGGCGAGGAAAGCGATGGACAGTCGGGGTGGAAGCGTTGGTGAGAGAGAGAGAAAGAGGGTGGGGACGTGGGTTGTTATCAAATGGGCATTTAATACCAGAAATTAAGGGGTATTTTTTTTAATTATTTAATTTGTTTGAATTAACCAGGTCTGGTCCTGGTTTGGTGTAACCGGCTAGCCCCAAACCGACCCATGAGTAGCGTTACATCTAGGGGAAGATTAGGATATATATATATATATATATATATATATATATATATATATATATAGAGAGAGAGAGAGAGAGAGCTAGCGTACACCCCAGAGTACGGATCTCTACGTACTCCCAAGTCGTTTTCGAAATCCAAGATTACTATCGATCGATCCGAACGTTGATCTTGTTCGTCTCACTGAAATGTAGCCAGTGACCAAGTTTCGTATTTTTTTGAATTTATTTACTATTTGTTTTTTATTTTCAAAAATCAGCTTTTTTGGACGCACCACGACTAATTGGAAGGCTGATTTTTGAAAATACGAAACAAATAGTAAAAAAATTCAAAAAAATACGAAACTTGGTCACCGGCTACATTTCAGTGAGATGAACAAGATCAACGGTTCGGATCGATCGATAATAATCTCGGATTTCTATATATATATATATATATATAGAGGATGCTAAGCGTGCACTTTCGGGTGCATAGATCTCTATGCTCTAGCGTTTTAGAAATCCGAGAAGCTTAACAACTGATCCGAACCGTTGATCTTATTTGTCTCACTGAAATGTAACTAGTGACCAAGTTTTGTATTTTTTTGAAATGATTTACTATTTGTTTCCTATTTTCAAAAACCAGCTTTTTTGGACGCACCACGACTAATTGGAAGGCTGATTTTTGAAAATAGAAAAAAAATAGTAAATGAATTCAAAAAAATACGAAACATGGTCACTGGTTACATTTCAGTGAGACGAACAAGATCAACGGTTCGGATCAGTTGTTAGGCATCTCGAATTTCGAAAACGCGTTGGGAGCACGGAGAGATCCGTGCATCCGAGTGCACGCTAGCATTCCTATATATAGTTGGGCTGGGTCAGTCGGCGATCCGTCAGTCGCGCGTGTTCTCCATGGTGAAATTCTTCGATCCGGTCCGTACATTTTGTTCATCTCGATAAACTCTCCTAGAGTACCAAATTTTACAATATTTTAGACTGATTTTGGAAAATACAAAAGAAATAGCAAAAGAAATAAAAAAATTGCAAAATTTGGTACTCTAGGAGAGTTTATTAGTCTTGGTTTATGTCACGAACCGAGATAGAAGAACACTTTGACAGACGGGTACATGTCAGCTGGCACGGACACAAATTAGTCCCGGTTCGTAACTCGAACCGGGATTGAAGGTAAGCTTTAGTCCCGGTTCGTGGTTCGTGTTACGAACCGGGACTAAAGTCTCGTTTCAGCATAATTCAAAAGGAATGCATATCCTAGTCTAGTAAATACACGTGGCTGGGTGGGTTTGTTAGAAGGGCCGGGTGAGCGCGGAGTCTCGTGCTGACAGAAGGTTCTAGGTTCGAGTCTTGAGTACGGCCGACGTCCTCACCGCATCGTCCCCGTCCCCGGCGACCTCGTCGCCACCCATGGATTTCCACATCGGCGTTGCTCACCAAACGGCCATGATTCATCAGGTTTGCTCACGGACCGACCGCCCCGGCGAATTCATGGCTGTCATTCACATCTACGGGCAGGCCGACCTGCCATGGCAAAGAGCTTCACGCGGCATTCTTCGCCGTGATCTCCCACGTCAGGGCCATCAACGACGACCCGGCGGCACCGTCACCGTGTGGCAAGCTCGCCGTTCAGCGTCCATGCGACGGTGGCCATATCGCCGTGAACGACAACCCGGTGGGGTGAGCGAGCTCACCATCCAAGCGTTTGTGCTGCGCCGGTGTCCACATCGACGTCCTTGCCGAGATGCGGAGCGGCCATGTTGGCGGCATTGGTGCTGCGGCAGCTCCGCGCTTCCACCATGGCGTTGTCCCGACAATCATGAGTCTCACAGGACGTCCTGCTCGCCATGGCTGCATGTCCTACACAACAAGTGAAACAAGAAAGACTTCCTCTTTTTCCTCTATTAGTATTGATGAATGATAATATCTGAAACAAGCAAATTTATCGATGGAGATCCATGTATTTAGAACATTTTTGGATTGTTATCGTGTCATCTAATCCATGTATCAGATGTATTTGTCTATTTCTTGTTTCAGCATAGCTTCATGTTCTTGTGAATGTTTCCAGGGCAAGATCCAATTGACCTATATTCAAAATAGGTCACACGATATATCATATACATGAGCCGGATCGTCGTTGGATTCAAAATAACTTACTGCTTGTACAAAATTAATCATGCATGTACAAGACGTAAAGCCAGCTTTCTCGCAAAATCGTGGATACATACTTAGCAGTAACTTAAATGTGTTGAAAGAAGCAAACAATTAATACTTGAAAATTATCGGTCAATAGTAACTAAAAAATGCATGTATATCTCTTTTTGAAAAAAGCATTTATATACCTAAATGTCATGGGTATATACCTTGTTGTGTATACCTTAATGTCTACGGACACTTCGTTTTTATAATATACGTTGAAATGTCTTTTAATGTATTATTTTTTAGTACGAAGGTTCAACAATTTTACGCACAAACTCTAAAATTCCAAGTATGTACCCTCAGAAAAGTTTGAGAGTTACATATTCGGAAATGCTGGAGGCTGGAAGGCCGGTGTGGTCCGGACGCGCGCGAAACGTGCAGGAACACACTGTGCCGCATGTAGGGTGGGTCCCACAGCATTTTTTTTTTCTTTTGGTGACCATAATTTTTGACTGGATGCTCCAATCCACAAACCGTTTACACCAACGTATTCCTCGTATTTATACAAATAAAACAAGATATATGTTGCCATATAACTCTTCAAACTCACCTGGTGAAACTTAAGTTTCGCCTACTGAAACTTGGATTTCATATTCGTTAGACTTGCCGAACTGTCAACTTTCATTAGGTTTAATGCAAGTTTCATCAAGTTTCAACAGGTCTCATACAAGTTTCTTCAAGTTTCATCAGATCAATTCAAATTTCAACAGGTTTCATCCAAGTTTCATCAGGTTACATCGAAGTTTCATCCAAGTTTCATCAGATTTCATCAGCACACGGCCAAGTTTCGCTAGTATATGTATAAGTTTCATAAGTGCCTTCTCCCAGGCCCACATCAAAAAAAAGAAAAAGTGGAAAAAAAATCAAAAAAAAATCAAAAAGTATATAAAATGGGTTGCTCTCGATTTTAGAAAAATTATGAAATTTATTCCACACATTTTTAACACTGTTTTAATTTTATACAAAAATCAGAAGTTTTAATTGAAAAACTGATCAACTGTGTATGGCTAACAACTCCGCCAACTCTGCCTGGGTGTATGCACGCGTAGCTCGGGGGCACGTAGGATTGGCGCGGTGCCGGCGATCGGACGGCTGGGGCTAGTCTGGCGTGAGCGCTCCGGCCGGACGTCCAACGCCTGGCGCTCGCCATACATAGTTGCAATTCAACCAACTGAACAAATAAGAGAAAAAGATCATGCGGATTCATGCCTATTAACGTGTACATGCATAGCAATTAAAGCCAATTCAAATGTTTGACCCTCAAATTCTGAGTATATACCCTCAAAATTATTAAAAAATCAAACATATTGGCAACTAGTCAATAAATATTAATAAAGGAAATTTAATACTCCTTCCAATGGCTTAACGGGTATCAAAGGTGGCAACCCGTTAATCTATCAAATGTAGGATGTTTAGAAAATCAATGTTAGATTGCAATGGAGCCTAGGCTCCATGGAGCCTTGAATAAGTTATATATAGGGATGTGCTATTGTGCAGGCGCCTGCATTTTCGCACTTTTTACAGGCACAACATGCAACAATGGCTTTTTCACGCGGTCCCCCACGCAACAATCCCCTTCTCTTGTCTGCAGAATTTTTTTCCACCATCTTAAAACGTTTCTTCCAGTGAATAAAAAAGCGAAAAAACAATACAAATTTACTGGAACTTTTAGCGTTCACACGATTTCGCAATTTGCACAGAGGACGACGATCGCCGGCGGTGCCACACACAGCAGAACGCGCAAACAACCCTCGCGCTAAAAGTTTCACCTTCTCACAACGTTTCTTCCAGTGAAGGGAAATATGGAAAAACAGTACAAACTTACTGGAACTTTTAGCGCCCGGACGAAATCGCAAATTTCAGGCGCGAAATAGCAATAGCGTTATGTATATAAACATTTCGCTGCGTGGCGCCTCCGCTGTCTTGCATGCTCTGCAACCACACACATTGTGAGGTCTTTGGTATAGATATTAAGCGTGCGCGCGACGCACGGCACGGCCGAACGCAGCGAGGGCACGGCACGGTTAGGCACGGCACTATCAGGCATGGCTAACTAACCGTGCCGTGCCGGCACGACACTAGTGCCGGCCACGTGGCCCAAGCACGGCACTACAAGAGTTTAACCGTGCCGGGCCGGCATGGCAGCACGGCCGGCCCACCGTGCCCGTGCCAGCCCAGGCACAAAAACTGAAAAACATCTCAAAATGGAGAGCTCATGTTCCAGATTTCAAATATAATGTCTAGAATTTCAAAATAGCTAACTAAAATTGACCAAAAGTCTAAAACAGATCTCAAATCATATCATAATATCATATATTCACAAGTTCACATGTAAGAGATAACAATTTTAAAACAGATCACAAGTTCAAAATACTAAAACTTAAGCTCATATGATCATATCAAACTTAAGCACCGAAGTCGCCGGCGAGGTCAACGACGGACGGATCCGGCCGTCTGGTTCCTCAACGGATCTACGAGCAAAGAAGCAAAGAAGAAGAAGAAGCCAAATCGACAGATCGAGAATGAACAAATCAAAATATCAAATCGACAGCTTACCTCGTGGATCCGGAGCACCAGATCGATCGGAGAGATCGAGGATGAACGGATCAAGGACTAGGAGATGACGAGGATGAACGGATCTAGGACTAGGAGATGACGAATCAACACAAGGAAATTGGGAGAAGGGGATTGATCTGAGCTCCATGGCGGCGAGGCGCGGCGTGCGTGGCGATCGGGCGAGGCGGTGCACCGATGGCGGTGGCGGCGTGTGAGGGGCGGAGGAGAGACAAGAGCGAGAGCGGCCGACCGGTGAGGCGGTGCGCTAGTGGCGGTGAGGCGGCGTGGCGCCGTCACGCCATGGCGGAGAGTCGTGGCGGCGGCCGGCGTGCAGCAGGAGGGGGAGAGAGCGGCGACCGCGAGAGCGAGTCAGTGAGGGGAAGGGGAAAGGGGGCGCGGCTAGGGTTAGGAGAGGCGGGACCGGGGAGGGTCGCGGCGTCGGCGGGGTTTTATCCTCCCCCAATGGACACCTGGGCCTGGGCCTGCGCAGCGGAGGGTGGGGAGGTGGGGGTGGGCTACGGCCTGTGGGGGAAGCGGGCCGCATCGTGCCGGCACCTTAACCGTGCTTGTTGCTTTTATATATACTCCATGATGCAGAGTTAATCGGATCCACCACATTAAAAATGCACCTAAAATATTAAAAATTTCCACACTAATAAATCAAAGAAATACCTACACCATGGATTGTTGTAGACCCTAGTTATAACGGATTCAATTAAAACAAAGAATTCATATCGACAACAACAAAAAGTAAAAGTTGAAATTTGGAATTAAAGATAATAGGAATTAAAGTCCATGCCATTTTAAAAAAGAGTATGTATCGGTAACTACAGAAACAATAATAGAAATCTGAATAAAAATAGAAATAAGAGTCTATGTCAAATTAAAGGAAGCGACTTGGGGTCGGACATCCGACCAAAAAATTTACATCGGACCTTGCCCCTCACCCACCAGTGATAGAAAAAAAAGGACGCCCGTTAGATTCCAACGCCCATGACTAGCGGCCGGCCAGAATAGAAGCAGCGTGCCGAGAAGCCAGCGCTCTCTCCTCCAACTCGCATGCATGCAAGATAGCGTCGATGAAGATTCCTCCTTTTCGTTTTTCTTTAAACAGCGATTACTTTTGACTGGTAGCTCCAATCGACAAACCGTTTTCACCAACGTGTTCCTGACATTTTTACGAACTAAACAAGATCCATGTTGCTATATAAAAATTTCTTGGAACAATTTGCATATACTATGTGTCGGGGATAAAATTACGGCTCATAGCCATGGCCCACTCCCTGACGGTCTAATCGAACAGTCTACTAGGGCCCAGCTCCCTAGAAGGTTCTATCAGCCCATCGCATCTGCGAACGGCTTCTGGCCGTGCGGTCGCGAACGACCTAGGATTCGTGTTTGAGTCCGACTCGAACAGAGTTCTGCACGGCTACGGGAAGATCTGGACGTGGTTTCCCGGATTGGAATAGATGTCGTGATCCCGAAGACTTGGAGTTTTCCTTATCTACCTCGGGATGTATTTGACATGTATGAGTTCGTTGCGATCTCGTAGTTAGCCCGGCCCGATTATCCCTCGGTAGGTCGGTTTGCTCAGCACTATATAAACAGAGCCCCTATGGCGTGTAGAGGGCACGGTTTACAGCACCTAACCATCGATTATCAGCTAAACATTTTTGTATTCCTGCATACTGCTCGCCGAGACTTGTTAATCTCGTCGAGTTTCCACCTTGTAATCCTCTTTGATATAAAGAAAGGCTGGACGTAGGGCTATTATCTCTCCCGAGAGGCCTGAACTAGGATAAAAACCCTTGTCTCCCTGTTCGTCGTTGGTTGCTGTTCGTTCTGTTCGGCATGTCTCCTATCTCCCCTTTCTCAAGAACCTTAGTTGACTTGAGATCGATATCTCAACCGTCGACAGTTGGCGCTGTCCGTGGAGGGCTAGTAGATCGAGCATGTCGAACTCCATCAGCGACCAGGGATCTCTTCCTGAGGACTATGACTCAGAAGGACAGGATGTCTCATCCCCTGTCAGATCGGATCGATCTCTTAGATCTCAATCGCTTTCCATATCTGGGACAGAAATCTCTGGATACGTTCCAGAGACGGTCTTAGATCAAGCTCCCGTCATCGTCGATGATCTTTACGATGGTTTAGATCTTTCGGATTCCAAGGCTATGTCGGTCGATTCCTCCTGTGGCGACACAGTGATGACACCGTCTAGCGCATCAACAAGCACGCCACCATGATATCAACATTGCCGTCACGGGAACCTCGAGAGGATCACGCGCGGTCGCGATACCGAAGAGATCGAGCGGATCAATTCAAGATGGATCTGCACTAGCTGCCCGCCAGCAAGACGTTGTTCGCCGCAGTATGGATGAATCTATCAACCAAACTCTGGCACAGATTCGCGATCAGCGCAAGCGTCGATGACGCGACCGCCTCGTGTACCTACACGGATCCCGGCAAAAGTTCAACTTGTCGGGATGAATCCAGCATAACCGGACTCGGTCGGGCAAAACGCAGACGGCTCAGGATCAGGACCCCTTGAGCGAGCCGAACGACTTCAAGACACGGTAGCGGTGATCAGATCCGCCAACCAGGACAACCTCGCCCTTATGGGCGACGCTGTTGCCTCCACCTTGAGCGACTGGCCGAAGGCCTTAAGTCCATAGGTGAGACCAACACCACCTCCGGGCAGCGCATTCAGCCTGTCCGGGTGGATTCGGATAGCGAGCGCTCCGATTGATCGCGTGACCCTCGTCACAGACGAAGGACGACTCGCAACGAACCAAATACCCATGGTCGCCAACTCTCGCCAAGTCCCCGTGCTCATCGTGACCATAGGGGCAAGCGTGCGCGCGACAATCATGGACGATCCCCTCGTGAGGAGCGCATCATAGCGACCACGAGGAAGGAACGTGGAGGATTATCACGCAGGGAGTTTCTCCAGGCAGAGTCCTCCCGCTCAACTAGAGTTCCTCCGCGCAAAAGGACCAACGCCTTTTCAAGGCGAGGTTCTGTTGGGGAAGGTGGCCGGTCGTATGCCTTGGGCTGTAAGGCTTTCTCTGACGAGCTTCTCGCTGTCAAGTGGCCCTCCCAGTTCAAGCCCGGTCACATGGAGAGGTACAATGGGACTCAAAACCCAAAAGAATTCTTTTCCATCTATGCTACAGCCATCATGGCAGCCGGAGGTGACGAGCTAGTCATGGCAAATTACCTCCCGACTGTCCTTGAGGGTGCTGCTCGGACGTGGCTGTTCAACCCGCAGGAAGGTTCCATCCGCTCGTGAGACCAACTTAGTGACGCTCTGATCGCCAATTTCTAAAGCTGTTACGTGCGTCTGGACAAGAAGGATGATCTGCACCAAATGATCCAGATGAACGGGGAGACCCTCCGCAACTTCGTAAAGCGTTTCATCAAGATTCGCAACACGATCCCGAACATCTCGGATGAATCTGTTGTCCGTGCCTTCAAAAACGGAGTCCGCGACGAGTGGCTCACCCAGGATCTCGAGATCAATGAGACCTGGACCGCAAACGACCTGTTCAAGGAGGCTGATCGCTATGCCAATGCGGCAGAACGCGTTCAATATAAACAGGCATTCGACAAGGGCGAGATGCCCGCCCAGCCTGGTGTGGATGAAAAAAAGAAGAGCAGCAACAATCCTGGTGACAAGAAGTCCCAGAAGAAGAAGATCAAGGGTGATGCGAACAACACCGTCGCCGGTATAGATCGCACACCTCCTCCCAAAGACGGGCAGAAGAAGCGCAATAATAACTACAAGGGCAAGAAGCCCGCCCAGGGAGGCAATCAAGGCAAGAAAGGTCCCAGTGACCGATATTGCAAGTTCCACCAGAACTACGGGTATGACACACGCCATTGCAGGACCTGGGCTGCAAAGCTTGAGGATTTCTACAACGGCAAGGGCCCAATGCCCACCCTGCCCGAAAAAGGTGATGCCGGCACGGCCAAGCGCCAAACCGATGATGTTGATCGGGACGATGATGATGAGTATCAAGAGCACGTGAACCACATCGCCGTCATCTTCGGCGGCTCCTCGGCTTACCCCTCTCGGCGCAGCCTCAAGGAAGCTGCTCGGGAGGTCCACAACGTCGAGAAGGGCAAACCACAGCCCGAATCAATGAAGTGGACCGAAGTCGCTATCGCCTTCTTTAAGGAGGATTGCCCCACTGGGATGACCAAGCCTCAGCGGCTCCCACTGGTGGTCGCTCCGACCATCAGCAACGCCAGAGTTGGCCGTGTCTTGATCGACGGCGGAGCGCTTTGGACTTGCTTTCTGCTAAAGTATTGGACGAGATGTAGATTCCTCGCTCCAAGCTCAAAGAGGTCGCGATGCCCTTCTATGGGATCGTCCCGGGGGAAGCTGTTAAGCCGTTGGGGCAGATTGTTCTGCCCGTCGCCTTCGGCAGCCCAAGCAATTTTCGGACAGAGTTGATCACGTTCGATGTGGTCGACTTCCCATCTGCCTACAACGCGATCTTGGGCCGGCCATCTCTTGGCAAGTTCATGGCCGTGTCCCACCATGCATACCATTACGTGAAGATACCGGGCCCTAACGGTGTGATCACGGTCAAGGGCAACTACAAATCTGCTCTGGAGTGCGACGAGCAGTCCCTCGCCCTGGTTGACCAGCTTCCACCGCGTGGTCCCGACGTTCCGCAGACCAAGTCTGCACGCCCTAAGGTTTCTGTCCAGCCAGGGGGAGAGACCAAGGAAGTTCCCGCTGTCTCGTGATGACTCTTCCAATACAGTGCATTTGGGGGCCAATCTGGACCCCAAATAGGAAAGCGAGTTCATTGCCTTCCTCCGAGCTAATGCAGACATGTTTGCCTAGGAGCCGTCTGACATGCCCGGAGCGCCAAGGGAGGTTATCGAGCACAAACTGGCAGTCCGGCCGGACAAAAAGCCTGTTCGCCAAAAGCTTCGACGCTTTTTGGACTTCAAGCAGGGGTTCATCAAAGATCAGCTTGGCAAGCTTCTCGCTGCTGGTTTCATCCGCGAGGTTGATCACACCAAGTGGCTCGCCAACCCTGTCATTGTAAAGAAGAAAGGCGGCAAGTGGAGGATGTGTGTTGATCACACAGATTTGAACGCTGCTTGTCTTAAGGACAATTTCCCGCTGCCTCATATAGACCAGTTGGTCGACGCGACTGCGAATGCCCAGCTCTTGAGTTTTTTAGATGCTTACTCCGGTTATCACCAAATAAGCATCTCCCCCGAGGATGAAGAGAAGACTGCCTTCATCACCCCCTTGACACTACGCTGCTCGACCATGTCTTTCGGTCCAGCAGAATCTTCGGTGCCATGTTCGGTAACAATGGAGAAAACTTTCCCGTAACAAAGACGGAAGGAACCTGGAGGTCTATGTCAACGACATAGTTGTAAAGAGCAAGTATGCTTCAGATCATGCAAAAGACCTAGCCAAGACTTTTCGTAATCTCACCAGGCATAGAATAAAATTAAATCCAGAGAAGTGTACCTTTGGTGTTCAATCTAGAATGTTGCTCGGTTATGTCATTGGTTCGAAAGGAATCTCTGCTAACCCTGAAAATATTGAGGCCATTGAAAACATGCAGGCTCTGACTACCGTAAAGGAAGTTCAGAGCCTCACAGGGTGGATGACTGCTCTAAGTAGGTTTATTTCCCATCAAGGCGAACGCGGGCTGCCCTTCTTTAAGGCCCTGCGCAAGCACAATGGCTTCGAGTGGACAGAGGAGGCTGACAGATCTTTCCAAGATCTAAAGCAATACCTGTACAACCCACCTATCTTGACTACCCCGCGATATGGCGAACAACTTTTGTTGTACATTAGCTGCACGCCGCAAGCGGTGAGAGCGGTCTTGACAGTGGAAAGAGAAGGCATCCAGCGATCAATCTATTACGTGAGCGAGGTGTTTCATGGATCAAAGGAGCGTTACCCTGAGGTCCAGAAGTTGCTCTATGCCTTGCTCATGTCCTCCAGGAAGCTTCGGCATTATTTTTAGGCGCATCAAATACTGGTCCCGACCAAGTTCCCGCTGGGAGAGATCCTATGGAACAAGGAAGCCAGCGGACGCATAGCTAAGTGGGCAATGGAACTAGCAGAATTCGACATTCTGTTTGCTGCCCGAACTGCTATTAAATCTCAGGTCCTAGCTGACTTTGTCACTGAATGGATCATCCCGCCCAAATCCCAGGAAGCTCCCGAGCAACCTAAAGATCCCCCTTGTACCATGTTCTTTGATGGCTCGCGTACTAGAAACTCGGGGGCTGGTTTTGTTCTCATCTCCCTTCAAGGAGAGCTACTCCAGTTGTCGGGGATAAAATTACGGCCCATAGCCTAGACCTGCTCACGGGAAACCCGGCCCGGAAACTACCGAGCCCGGCGAAAAAAGCCGGCCCGGCCAGCTCGGCCGATTGCATCGGGCCGGGCTCGGCTCGGTTCCAGCGGTCTGGTCGGGCGGGTCGAACTGGCCCAGGATTTCGACGATTTTAGCCGTGGCGGGCGAACGCCGGGCCGGGCGAGCTTCGGGCCGGGCGGGCTCGGGCCGTTTTGAGCCCGACGGGCGGGCGGGCTCGGGCTGGTTTTTTCGGGACGGGCTTTTCCCGGCCCGTCCCGGTTTGAACAGTCTACCATAGCCATGGCCCACTCCGACGGCTCAATCAAACAGCCTACCAGGGCCCAACACCCTGGAAGGTTCTATCTGGCCCATATGCATCTTGCGAGCGGCTTCTGGTGGCGTGATGCGTAATGGCCAAGGAATCGTGTTTGAGTCCGTCTCGAGCAGAGTCTCTGCGGCCACGTGAAGACCGGACGTTGGTTTCCGGATTGGATTAGGAGTCGTGATCCACGAGATTAGAGTATGCCTTATCCGCCTCGGGATATATTTGTACGTTGAGTAGTTAGCCTGCCCGATATTCCCACGGTAGGTCGGTTTGCTCTGCACTATATAAACCGAGCCCCTACGGCGTTAGGGGGCATCCAATATCTGATCAATCCTGGATGAGTTTTACGACTTGATCTAGCTTTTAGCACCTGATATACACCATAATCTTGCCGAGACTTGTTCGTCTCGTCGAGCCATCTCTTGTAATCACTCGATATATAAGAAAGGTTGTGCGTAGGGCTATTATCTCTCGAGAGGCTGAACGGTGATAAAACCCCATCTCTGTTCGTTGTTGTTGGTGGTTGTTCGCGTGTCTCCTATCTCACTTCTAAAGAACCGTAGCGACTTGAGGCGTTATCTCAACCGTCGGCGGTTAGGCGCCGTCCGGGGGGATCGCAGATCGAACATGTCGACCTCCGTCGGCGATCTGTAGATTCTTCTGAGGGCTACGACTCGGAAGGCGGGAAGTTTCTTCCTCGCCGGCTCGAATCGATCTTAGTGACCTAGATCGATGTGCGTGTTCGAGATGAAGTTTCGGATACGCTCGGAGATGGTCTCGATCGAGCTCCCGTCATTGACGATGAATCGGGCTGATGATCTTTACGCTGGTTTAGATCTATCGATTCCAAGGCTATGTCGGTGGATTCCCCGTGGCACACGGTGATGACACCGCCTAGCAGCGCAATCGCACGGTCACCGCGTCGTCAACATGACCGTGCAGGACTTCGAATCTGCGCGGGTCCCGGCGGCGGAGAGATCGGCGGTCGATTTCGCCAAGCATCGAGATGAGGTTGCATTAGGCGCTTTCGCGAGTAAGATGTTGTTCGCCGACTTTGGACAAGTCCATCAAGCAAACTCGCGCAGATCTGCGACCGAGCAAACGTCCGCAGCGTAACCGCCTCGCGCACCTACGCCAAGACCCGGCGAAGTTCACTGCCGGGTGGAATCCTGCGATGCCGGACTCCGTCGGACAAGGCGCGGATGTCTCGGGATCCAGGCCTGGAAGCGAGCCAAGAGCGACTCGGGCCACAGCTACCGTGATTAGATCCGCTCACGGGACAATCTCGTCCTCGTGGGCGACGTAACTTCTTACCTCGGAAGTTGGCGAAGGCCTTAAGTCTTTAGGTGAAGCATCATCCGGACACCGCGCCGAGCACGCCTCGGTGGATTCGGGCAGTGAGCGATCCGATCGATCGCGTGACCATCGTCACCGTCGGCGATCCGTCCACGAGCAAAGCCGCCCGTGGTCGCCATAGCGATTCGCCAAGTCCCGTAGTCGCCAGCGACCACGAGGGCAAGCGTCGCGCGACGATCACGGAGGATCCTCGCGAGAGCGCGTTATCGCGACCACGAGGAAGGCGTCGGGGCTTATCACGGTGAGAGTTCCTCCAAGCAGAAACCTCCCGCTCAGCAAGAGTTGCTCCGACCAACAGGACCAACGTCTTCTCAAGGCTAGGTTCTGCCGGGGAAGGTGGCCGGTCTTACGCCTTAAGGTGCGGGGCTTTCTCGACGAAGCTCGTTCGGTGGCCCTCAAAGTTCAAGCCCGGACACATGGAAAGATACAATGGGACCCAGAACCCAGAGGAATTCCTTTCCATCTACGCTACGGCCATCATGGCGGCCGGGGGTGACGAGCTTGTCATGGCAAATTACCTCCCGACTGTCCTTGAGGGTGCCGCTCGGACATGGCTGTTCAATCAGCAAGAAGGTTCCATCAGCTCTTGGAACCCGGCTTTGTGGCGCCTCGATTGCCAATTTCGGAGAGTACATTACGTGCGCTCGGGCAAGGAGGATGATCTGCACCAGATGATCCAGATGAACTGGGAGACTACAAGAAGGCGTTTGACAAAGGCGAGCTGCCCGCCCAGCCTGGTGTGGAGGAAAAGAAGAAGAGCAGCAACAATCCTGGTGGCAAGAAATCCCAGAAGAAAAAGAAGGGTGATGCGAACAACACCGTCGCCGGTATAGATCGCACACCTCCTCTCAAGGATGGGCAGAAAAAGCCCAGTAATAACTATAAGGGCAAGAAGCCCACCCAGGGAGGCAACCAAGGCAAGAAAGGTCCGAGTGACCGATATTACAAGTTCCACGGAACTACGGGCATGATCTGGCGCCATTGCGGAACACAGGCCGCAAAGCTCGAGGATTTCTACAGCGGCAAGGGCTCAATGCCCACCCCGAAAAAAGGTGATGCGGTAGAATAGCGTAAACCGATGATGGTGAGCGGGATGACGATGAATATCAAGAGCCGTGAACCATATCGCCGTCATTTTCGGCGGCTCCTCGGCTTATACCTCTCGCGCGTGACCTCAAGGAAGCTGCTCGGGAGGTCCACAATGTTGAAAGGGCAAGCCTCGGCCGAATCGATGAAGTGGACCGAGGTCCCCATTTCCTTCTCTCGGGAGGATTGCCCGTTGGGATGACCAAACCTCGGCGGCTCCCCATCGGTGGTCGCTCCGACCATCAGCAACGCCAGAGTTGGCCATGTTTTGGTCGACGGCGGGAGCGCTTTGGACTTGCTCTCTGCTAAGGTCTTGGACGAGATGTAGATTCCTCGTTCCAAGCTTAAAGAGGTCGCGATGCCTTTCTACGGCAGATCGTCCGGGAAGTCGTTTGACCATTGGGGCGATTGTTCTGGCTGTTACCTTCGGCAGTCCAAGCAACTTCCGGACGGAGTTGATCACGTTTGACGTGGTCGATTTCCCTTCCGCGTACAATGCGATCCTAGGCCGGCCATCTCTTGGCAAGTTCATGGCCGTGTCCCATCATGGATACCATTGCGTGAAGATACCGGGCCCCAACGGTGTGATCACGATCAAGGGCAACTACAAGGCTGCTCTAGATTGCGACGAGCAGTCCCTTGCCCTGGTCGACCAGCTTCCGCCGCGTGGTCCCGAAGTTCCGCAAACCAAGTCTGCACGCCCTAGGGTCTCCCTTCAGCCAGGGGGTGAGACCAAGGAAGTTCCGCTGTCTCTGGATGATTCCTCCAAGACAGTTCATCTGGGGGCCAATCTGGACCTCAAATAGGAAAGCGAGCTCATTGCCTTCCTCCGAGCTAATGCAGACGTGTTTGCCTAGGAGCCGTCTGATATGCCCGGAGTCCCAAGGGAGGTTATCGAGCACAAACTGGTCGTCCGACTGGACAAAAAGCCTGTTCGCCAGAAGCTTCGTCGCTTTTCGGAATTCAAGCAGGGGATCATTAAAGATCAGCTCGACAAAGCTGCTCATTGCGGATTCATCCGCGAGTTGATCACACCAGTGGTGGCCAACCCCGTCATCGTAAAGAAGAAGGGCGGCAAGTCGAGGATGTGTGTCGATCACACAGATTTGAACGCTGCTTGTCCCAAGGACAACTTCCCGCTGCCACGCATAGACCAGCTGGTCGACGCGACTGCGGATGCCCAGTTCTTGAGTTTTTTGGTTGTTTACTCCGGTTATCACCAAATAAGCATCTCCCCCGAGGATGAAGAGAAGACTGCCTTCATCACTCCCTTCGGCACTTTCTACTATACGACCATGTCTTTCGGTCTGCGCAATGCTGGTGCCACGTTCTAGCGCTTAATGGAGAAGACTTTCCCAGAACAGCGGGGAAGAAACCTCGAGGTCTATGACGATGACATAGTTGTAAAGAGTAAGTATGCTCCAGATCATGTAAAAGACTT
The DNA here is from genome assembly GCA_036346415.1 of Raddia guianensis. Classification (NCBI taxonomy): domain Eukaryota; kingdom Viridiplantae; phylum Streptophyta; class Magnoliopsida; order Poales; family Poaceae; genus Raddia; species Raddia guianensis. The sequence continues at coordinate 13,096,125 of CM070543.1, read as the reverse complement.
GGCCGAGACGTTTAGTAACCTCGCCAGGCATCGAATAAAGTTAAATCCAGATAAATGTACCTTTGGTGTTCGATCTGGAATGTTGCTCGGTTATGTAATCGGTTCGCAAGGCATTTCGGCCAACCCCGAAAAAATCAAGGCCATTGAAAACATGCAGGCTCCAACTACCGTCAAGGAAGTTCAGAGCCTCACCGGACGGATGGCTGCTCTGAGTAGGTTTATTTCCCGTCAGGGCGAACGCGGGCTGCCCTTCTTTAAGGCCCTGCGCAAGCACAATGGTTTCGAATGGACAGAGGAAGCTGATCGATCTTTTCAAGATCTAAAGCAATACTGTCCAACCCACTGTCTTGACTACCCGCGACACGCCAGAAAGCGGCTCTTACTCTATCTCGGTTGTATGCCTCAAGCGGTGGCCGCGGTCTTGGCGGTGGAAAGGAAGGCATCCAATGGCCAATCTATTACGTGGCGAGGTGCTTCACGGATCGAAGGCGTTACCACGAGGTCCGAAGCTGCTCTCGCCTTGCTCATGTCCTCCAGAAAACTTCGCCATTATTTCCAGGCGCATCAAATATTGGTCCCGACCAAGTTCCCTCTTGGAGAAATCCTAAGGAACAAGGAAGCTGGTGGCCGTATAGCTAAATGGGCAATGGAACTGGCAGAGTTTGATATTACATTTCTTTGCCGGCGCTATTAAGTCCAGTCTTGGTGACTTTGTCGCCGAATGGACCTGCCCACCCAAATCCCAGGAAGCTCCCGAGCAACCTGATGACCCCCCTTGGACCATGTTTTTTGATGGCTCGCGTACTGGAAACTCGGGGGCTAGATCCGTTCTCATCTCCCCTCAAGGAGAGCAACTCGATATTCTATCCAACTACACTTTGCGGCGACTAACAACGCTGGAGTCTGAGGCCCTCATCGCGGGACTTAGGCGTGCAAGTCGCTCGGTGTCCAGCGGTATTGTGAAGGAAGATTCACGGTGGTCATCAACCAGTCAACAAGGAGTATCGATGCTGCGATGACTCAATGGCGTGGTACACGGTTGAAGTGAGGAAGTTGGGCGGCACTTCGATTTTTCAAGGTGCTCTTCGTGCCCGAAAGGACAACTTTACGCCGATTAAGTATCCAAGTATGGATCCTCACGAGAACTGCTTTCCGCGGTGCTCGTCGAGCACCTTCACAAGCCCTCAATCACGTCTCCGGACGAGGCAACAGAGACAGGTGGTGCTGTCTCCGTCATCGCGCAGACTGCGGGTTGGACAACGCCATTTGTCCGGTACCTTGCAGATGGGACCCTGCCCGAAAACGAAGCCGAGCGTTCACGGCTTATAAGGCGTGCTGCTCCATATAAGCTTATGGACGGCATCCTTTACCGTCGAGGTGCTCTTGGAGTTCTCTCTAAGTGCATCTCGCAGCAGGAGGGTGTGTTCCTTCTTAGGGACATACACGAGGGTGCTGTGGCAACCACGCCTCCTTAACTACGGTAAAAAGCGTTTTCGCGATAGGCTATTCTGGCCAACAGCGTTACAAGATGCGGAGATAGTGACAAAGTGCAAAGCTTGCCGGTTTCACGCCGGAAGGCACATAAGCCCGCCAAGAGCTCCAAGCGATCCCCATAATGGCCTTTCTCCACATGGGGATTTGGATACTGCTCGGCCCGTTCCTAAAGGGTACAAGAGCTATACACACCTGCTCGTCGCCATTGACACTTTTACAAAGTGGATAGAGGCAGAGCCTGTGTCGTCTCTTCACGCCAAAACGGTTGTGCGCTTCTTCAAAAGCAACGTGGTCACGCGCTTTGGGATCCCCAATAAGCTGATCACCCATAACGGTACCCAGTTCAGAAGCGAACTATTCTAGGAATACTGCGAACAGCTGGGCACCAAGGTCTGTTTCGCCTCTATGGCACATCCACAGAGCAATGGAGCAGTCGAGCGAGCTAACGGACAGATCGTCCAGGGTATCAAACGGCGCGCGTTCGTGGCACTCCGCGAGCACAACAAGGCTTGGGTTGACGAAGTTCCTTCCGTCCTTTGGGCAGTTCGCACTACGGCCAGCCGGGCAACCGGGGAAACTCCGTTCCAATTGGTCTATGGTGCAGAAGCCATCCTGCCCGCCGAAATAGTACTCGGTTCTTCTCGCACGAGCTCGGTCAACTTCGTTGACTACGAGCAAGAGCGCCTACTCGATCTCGACCTCCTCGAAGGCACACGCGATCGGGCACAAGTCAAAATGGCGCGCTACCAGCAAGATCTTCGCAGTCACGCTGCCAAATCAGTTCGACCAAGGGCTTTGCAGGCGGGTGATCTCGATTCTGCTACTGTGTTGAGAACACATCCGCGCCAACAAGCTAACTCCCATGGGGAGGCCCGTTCTGTCGTTTCTCTTTACCGCCGCCGGGGCTGTTCGCGCGGCTATGGAGGACGGGAGAGGCGACCCGCACTTGGAACATCGACCGACCGTAAGTTCTTTGTGTAGGTTTTTTCTGTGTTTGCTTAGCTTCGCGCTTTTTGTCAAACTTCGCTCCTTTGTTCGTCCAAGTCTGTTGGGCTCCATGTAAAGTTCAATCCATTTATAGTGAAATTTTTACGGTCTTCTGCGGCCTTTTCACGTCTCTGTCTTCTCAAGACTACCCTTTCTCTGGTAACACTTGATGGCTGCCCGGCCTTGCGAACACTTGGCTCCGCAATCTTAAGGATTTTTTCCTGCTCGTATCCAGTTTCAACAAAGATCCACAACTCAAGGTTGCGTATCATGGCTTTTCCACCTCATGGCTAAGTCGCTCTCGTAAGCCCTCCATGGCGGAGAGGCACTTACCGCATTGGCGCGACCACTTAGCAAAATCTGCTCTCGTAAGCCTCCACAGCAGAGGCACTTTCCTTGTCGGTTATCCTCGGAATCGCCTAACTTACGTTAACGACCAGTTCTTGGAATCGTCGTCGGGATCTGGTGTCGCTCTAACTCTCTCACGCGTCCTCGAATTAAATAACTTCAGTTTTCGAGCACCGTCCGTACCGGGGGCTAGGGCGTCGGTCCTTCTCTTGTGCACCTGTTCGGGTTTGCAAACTCAGGTTTCCGAGCAGTTGGACAATGGGGGCTGGGAGTTAGGCTAAGCGTTCTACCGGTTTTCTTAAACTTTCTAGCGCTTTCGTGCCCTGCTCTTGGTTTCCTGTTCGTTCTTGTCTTTTGCTGCTCTTTTTTGCAGGAAAAAGGTAAGTTCTTTATTAACAAAAGTTGCAAGTACAAAAGTCCCCTTTGGGTTACAGCCCTGCAGCTACTTAGAAGCGATTTGCTCCTTGAGCTCCTCGACCACTTCCTTGAGGCGCAGGACTTCCCCTTGGGCTTTGAAACCCTCTCTGGCCTCAGCTCGGAGACGATCGGCTTCCTCCTTGCTGACCCTGGCCTGTTCCATTGCCTTCACGCGGAGAGCTTCGACCTCTTCGGTCTTGGTCCAAGTCGCTTTCGGTCAAATCCTCGCTCAGCTAGCGCTCTGCTCGGTAGTCTTGAGCTGTTCGTCCAGCTCTTTGACTCTTTTCTCCGCCGTGATCGCCTGCACTACCATCCCGCGCATCTCTTCGATCTCTTCCTGTGAAGCCCACAGAGTCGAGATCTTCGCTTGGAGATCCGCAGAGGTTTGCTTTTCCTTGGCAAGCTGGGCCTTGAGCTCCTTGACGTCCACCGCGAGCAACTTCCGCCGCTGGGACACATCGTCGAGCTGCTCCTCCAGCCACCTCGTGCGGCCCGGCTCCCTTTCCGTGAAGCCTGCCCTCGCGGCCTGCGCGCGAAGCTCCTCGGCCTCTTCCCGATGAGCCGTGGAGGATCGCTTCTCTTTGGCCAGCTGAGCTTTCAGCTTCTTTACCTTCGCCGCCAGCCGCTTGGCTCTGGCGTATGAAGTCCCCGCCTCGGCTTCCCGCGTCCGAAGATGCTCCCGGAGGGACGCCAGCACGGCGCTCCAATCGGTGGTAACGCCTTCTTCGAGCTCCTCCATGGTGTCCTTGAAGACCTGGGGAAGAAGGTCATTTTAGCCACTTAGCGATGATATAGCATGACCAGGGTTAGGCTTGATTTCGAGCTTACCTTGCCGAGCCGGCGCTTTAGTCCCCGGCGCAGGCGATCTTTGAGACCATGAGTCACGAAGCCTCGCTCGTGCGGGATGCGACGGGCTTGTTGCTCTTGCCGCCGTCTTCTGGGCTCCATCTTGCGGGAGCGCACTTCCTGGGGGGCGGGAGCGACGGGCGGAGACCTTTCGTCCTCGCGCTCCTGCCTTCTTCCTCTTCCGCCGGGCACCTTGGTAGTCGATGTCGCCCACCGGCAACATTGGGGTTTCCAGCGCGGGGTAGCTTATGCGCCTGCCCATTGGCGTGGTAGCTTGCGCCCGCCGTGGCCTTCTTGCTCCTCGGCGGCAGGCTTTATACCGCTAGCCAATCATCTCCGTCGCCACAGGATGGGTTGTCCCTACGACGAAGTGTTCGCGGGACCGTCTCTTTCGGTCCCACCTCGGGCAACTTCGAACCATCGCCTTAGCCCCGCCGTTCGCGGGTAATCAAGATACCGCCTCTTCGCTCCAATGCTCCACCGCCCTCTTCGCGTCGAGTTGGTCGCTGGAGTCTGGCGGGAGCAGGCTCCACGCTGCCAGCTTGTCCTTGAGGCTGGCCAATCTTACTGTCCGCGACGCGCCGTGCAGGTGCTCGGGCAACAAAGACCGTTCGATTGCCGCCTCGACGTCGTCTGTGGCAATCTCCTCCTGGGCAGCTGATGAAAGAGAGAATGGTTGAGCCTGGTGCGGTTAGGGAAATTGTAAAAGACGAAAGTTTCATTATAACATCCCTGCCGTAGAGGGCTTGATCTTGATCTTCTTCGCCAAAACCTTCCGGATCTTCCTCGGGGGCTCCTTAGCGGCTTGTTCGCCTTGGTCCCTGGGTGTTCGCGACGATGAACTCAGCTCCCTGCTGAGCTGAGCGCTCCTCTCGCGCAACGCAAGAAGCTTTTTCTTCTTGTGCGACTTCTTCCTTGAGCCTCCTCTTTCGGCGACTTTGTCAGAGCGTGCGCAGTATGGCCGGGTGAGCACGCGTGTAACGCCTAAGCCAAAGGGTCATGTTCTTTACCTCTTCGTCGCTTTGTTCGATGAGGAGGGAGGGGCTTGGTCTCCTCCCACAGGCCGACCAGCAGCGCCCGCTTGATGCTTGTTCGGCGGCCTCCGTCGCCACGGTGGTTCCTTCGCTAGTGGCGCCGCCATGTCATGGGCGAGCCAAGCGTCACTCCGCCGCCACCTTGGGCTTTGTGGCCACCTTGGTCTTGCCCTTCTTCGCCTTCTCCTTCTCCAACCCGGAGAGCTCTTCCACGATCTCGAGGATCAGTTGGTCCTCCTGCGCATTGGAGAAGCGGATGTTAGCATTTAACGACGGTGCGGATCCGGTAACACGGACCAGAGTTCAAGCAATTACCTCGGCCGTGCGGACGAGCACATTCCGCGGACAGGTATAGGCCACCTCGCCGGTGACCTCGCCGTCCTTCTTATTTGCCTTGACATGGCGTCGACCGCTCGGTCACCCATGCGTCGGTAGGTTTTTCTCGCGAGCGAGCAGAAGTCCTATCGATTCTGTTGGAAGAAGCATCAAAGAAAGGTTGAGTCTTAAAGGCACTTACCGTGCTCTCCCCTCGAGATGTCTTCCCATCCTCTATCTTATAGAAGGATAGGGTCTTCTCCCGCGGACGAGATCCTGTCATTTGTGAAGTCCCTGATGATCTCCCTACCCGAAGCCCAAGGCTCACGAGGGAGGCGATCTTCCTCGTCAAGTACCAATCCTCGGCGGTCATCTCCGGCCGAGGCATTGGCGTTCCCTTCGCCGGCGCCTTCCCGGTGAAGACAAGCTTGCTGTCGTTGCTCTGCCTGGTGTAGAACCACCTCGTCCACCACGAGCCCATCTAGTCGAGCAGTGGTGGGTGGGGGTACGGCGCGTCGTCGGCGGTGGCCCGGAGCTTGAGGTAGTAGCACCCCAGCGCCGAAGCGGCGGAGCTACTCCTCGTCACTGTCTAGTAGTGGAGGAACAGCCCCACCAGTGGATCGATGCCCAGATAGCCATCTGGAGGATGTTGTTCGGATTGAGGTTCGTCACCTCCAATCCGCTGATGTTCAAGAAGGCCTCGACGAAGTCGCTCTCGGGAGACCTCAACCCGAAAGGCGAATCTGCTCAAGTCGACGAACTCTCCTCGAGCGACTCGGGAGTTCCTCCTCCGGGCGACCTCCGCCACCGGTGTCGACGTGTTCTCTTCCTCCCAAACTCTCAAGTCCTCCTCGGATGCGCTAGAGCTACTTAACTTGGCCATAGCGGTTCCCGAGTTGGACGAGGTGTTTGGTGGTGGAGTTTGGGTGCTCGCCACTGAGTGTGGTTGGAGTTAGGGCTTGGAGAGGAAAGGCGTGAGAGCGAAGTGGTGGTCGCGGGCAGTTTTAGGTGCTTTTATAGTCCCATATGAGCAGCTCAAGAACGGTTTTGTCACAAAACGGCTAGTTTTTACCACAACGGCTAGGTAAAACGGTCGCTTTGTTTTTCATCTGCGCACGACGGAAGTTACTGATTGGAATCCGACGGCTATTTTTTCCAAATGTTGCCTTTGAAGGTCGAGTGCTCGCTTTCGGCAGATGTGATTCCGCTCGACTTAACGGAGTTGTTCGGTAGATCGATCGGTTCTGTCCGGTCCCGAACACGCCTTGTTGGTTGAATCATAACCTGGTCGATTCGCTTGTTACACGCCTTTGTAGCATCAAAATTTCCCTCTTCGTGGCTTGAGTCTCAAGAGGAAGATCCCACTCTAGTGAGTCCTTCCACTTGAGTCTCGGGGCTAAGTGTCGGGATAAAATTACGCCCATAGCCATGGCCCACTCCTCGACGGCCCAATCAAACGACCTACCAGGGCCCGGCTCCGAAGGTTCTATCCGCCCATATGCATCTTGCCGAACAGCTTCTGGTGGCGTGATGCGAACGCCAAGGAATCGTGTTTGAGTCCGTCTCGAACAGGAGTCCTGCACGGCTACGTGAAGACCCGGATGTTGGTTTCCCGGATTGGATTAGGAGTCGTGATCCCCAAGATTAGGAGTATGCCTTATCTGCCTCGGGATATATTTGGCACGTTGAGTAGTTAGCCCTGCCCGATATTCCCATGGTAGGTCGGTTTGCTCTGCACTATATAAATCGAGCCCCTACGGCGTTAGGGGGCATCCAATATCTGATCAATCCTGGACGAGTTTTACGACTTGATCTAGCTTTTAGCACCTGATATACACCATAATCTCGCCGAGACTTGTTCGTCTCGTCGAGCCATCTCTTGTAATCACTCCTGATATATAAGAAAGGCTGGACGTAGGGCTATTATATCTCCCGAGAGGCCTGAACCAGGATAAAAAACCCTGTCTCCTGTTCGTTGTTGTTGGTGGTTGTTCCGCATGTCTCCTATCTCACTTCTAAAGAACCTTAGCGACTTGAGAGCGTTATCTCAACCGTCGACACCAGTATTCTATCCAATTACACTTTGCGGCGACTAACAACGCCGCGGAGTACGAGGCCCTCCTCGCGGGACTAAGTGCGTGCAAGTCGCTCAGCGTCCAACGACTAACTGTGAAGGGAGATTCACAGCTGGTTATCAATCAGGTAAACAAGGAGTATCAGTGCTGCGATGACTCAATGGCGCGATACCTGGTTGAAGTGAGGAAGTTGGAGTGGCACTTTCGATTTTTCGAGGTGCTCTTTGTGCCCAGGAAACACAACTTCCTGGCCGACCAGCTGTCCAAGTACGGATCCTCACGAGAACCTGCTCCGGCAGGGGTGCTCGTCGAGCATCTTTATAAGCCCTCTCTCACGTCTCCGGACGAGGCAACAGAGACAGGTGGTGCTGTCTCCGTTATCGAGCAGGCTGCGGACTGGACAAGGCCATTTGTCCGATACCTAGCAGATGGGACCCTGCTCGATGACGAAGCCGAGCGTTCCCAGCTTATAAGGCGTGCTAGTCCATACAAGCTTATGGACGGCATCCTTTACCGCCAATGTGCGTTAGGAGTCCTCTCCAAGTGCATCTCTCAACAGGAGGGTGTGTTCCTTCTTAGGGACATACACGAGGGTGCTTGTGGCAATCACGCCTCCTTCAGGACTCTGGTCGGCAAAGCGTTTCGCATGGGTTATTATTGGCCCACAGCGTTACAAGATGCCCGGGATGTAGTGACTAAGTGCAAGGATTGTCAATTTCACGCCCGGAAGGCACATAAGCCCGCCCAAGAGTTCCAAACGATCCCCCATCTTGGCCTTTTTCTACAAGGGGTCTGGATCAGATCGGCCCGTTTCCCAAGGGGTATAAGGGCTACACACACTTGCTCGTCGCTATCGACACTTTTACAAAGTGGATTGAGGCAGAGCCTGTGTCCTCTCTTCAAGCCAAATCGGCTGTGCGCTTTTTCAAGAGCAATGTCATCACGCGCTTCGGGATTCCCCACAAGCTGATCACCGACAACGGTCCCCAGTTCAGAAGTGAGCTATTTCAGGAATACTGCGAACAGCTGGGAACCAAGGTCTCCTTCGCCTCTGTGGCACATCCACAGAGCAATGGAGCAGTCGAGCGAGCTAACGGACAGATTGTCCAGGGTATCAAACGGCGCGTGTTCGCGGCACTCATGAGCACAACAAAGCACAGGTTGTGAAGTTCCTTCCGTCCTCTGGGCAGTTCGCACTACGGTCAGCCGGGCATTCGGGGAAACTCCTTTCCAATTGGTCCACGGTGCAGAAGCCATCTTGCCCGCCGAAGTAGTACTCGGCTCGCCTCGCACGAGCTCAGTCAACTTGGTTGACTCTGAGCAAGAGCGCCTGCTCGAACTCGATCTCTTCGAAGGCAAACGCGAATGGGCAAAAGTCAGAATGCGCGCTACCAGCAAGATCTTCGCCGGCACGCTGCCAAATCAGTTTGACCAAGCGCTTTGAAGGTGGGTGACCTTGTTCTGCGCCGTGTCTAGAACCTGTCCAATGCCAACAACTCCCCGTTGGGAGGGCCCGTTCACGGTCGTTTCTACTACTCGCCCGGCGGCTGTTCGCCTGGCAATGGAGGATGGGAGAGAGCTGACCAGCACTTGGAACATCGACCAGCTTCGTAAGTTTTTTGTGTAGGTCTTTCTGTTTAGCTCCACGCTTTTTGTCAAAATTCGCGCCTTAGTTCGTCCAAGTCTCTCGGGCTGCCATGTAAAGTTCAATTCAATAAACAGTGAATTTTCGCGGCCCTCTGCGGCCCTTTTCACTTCTTGTCTTCTCAGACTATCTCCTCTCTAGTAACACTTGATGGCTGCCCGGTCTTGCGAACTCTCGGCTCCGCGATCTTCAGGGTTTCCCTGCCCGTATCTAGTTTCAACGAGTTCCTAAACTCAGGGTTGCGTAACACGGCTTTTCGCCTCACGGCTAAGTCTGCTCTCGTAAGCCCTCCATGGCAGAGGCACTTACCGCTCACGGCACAACCACTTGGCAAAGCTTGCTCTCGTAAGCCTCCCGTGGCAGAGGCACTTTCCTTGTTCGGTTATCCATTGAATCGCCTAACTTACGTCGACGAGCAGTTCATGGAATGCGTCGATCAGGATGCTGGTGTCGCTCTAATTCTCTACGCACGTGCTTGATTTCGCAAACTTAGGTCTTCAAGCATCGTCCGTACCGGGGGCTAGGGTGTCGCTCTTTCTCTTGTGCACCTGTTCGAGTTCGCAAACTCAGGTTTTCGAGCAGATGCACAACGGGGGCTGGGAGTTAGGCTAAGTGTTCTACCGGTTTTTCTTAAAACTTTCTAGCGCTGTTTCGCCTTGCTCTTAGTTTCCTGTTCGTTCTTGTCTTTTTGCTGCTCTTTTTTGCAGGGAAATGGTAAGTCTTTATTGCATTAACAAAATTTACAGGTACAAGGCCCTTTCGGGAGCAGCCCTATTGCTACTTAGAAGCGAGTTGCTCAATGAGCTCCTCGATCACCTCCTTGAGGCGCAGGACTTCCCCTTGGTCTTTGAACCCTTCCCTAGCTTCAGCTCGGAGACGTTCGGCTTTTTCCTTGCTGCGCCTGGCCTGCTCCTTGGCCTCCGCGCGGAGGGCTTTGACCTCTTCGGCTTGCTTGTTGGCCTCTGTGCGAGCAGCTTCGGCCTCTTTAGTCTTGGCCCGCAGATCTTCGGTCAGAGAATCTCTCTGACTTAGGTGCTTCTCGACGGCCTTAAGCTGCTCGGCTAGCTCTCTGGCCCTCTCTTCCGCGGCTTGCGTCCTTCTGGCCAGCTCGCGATGCTCCTCGGCTCCTCCCGGATAGAGCCGCGGGATGGATCCCTCTCCCCGGTCAGCTGAGCATTGAGCTCCTTCACCTCCGCCGCGTAGCGGTTCCGGCTTTCGCTCGCGGCCATGAGCTCCTCTTCGAGCCATGTCATGCGGCGCTGTCCGCGGAAAGCTCCCATGACAGCGCTACGCTCGACGGCAACGCCTACCTCGAAGTCCGCCATGGTGACCCGCAGGACCTAAGGAAGAGAAGAACAAATCCGTCAGGTTAGATTGGTGGTAACTTTAATAGGCAAGTTCAAGTTTAAAGCTTACCTCTCGAAGCCTGCCCTTCAAATTCATGCGAAGAAGCTGCCCGAGCCCATGACTTGTAAAGTCCTGCGTGCTCGAGGCGGCTGCAGCGCAGTGTTTCTTTCGCTGCGCCGTGCGGGAGCATTTCCGCCTTGGGGCGGTGGTGACGGGCGAGGCTTCCTCGCCCTCAAGCCCTTGCTCCTCCTCTTCATCGTCCGCCCGAGCAGCCTCGGGCAAGACCGACGTCTCTCTGGCCGGAGACGTTGGTGGGGTCACGGATAGGGCAACTTGAGGCCCCTGTCCGTAATCTTCTTCTTCTTGCTCCCCAGTGGCAGGGACTTCTCCCTGCTCGCCAGGGATTGCCGTCGCCACAGGGACGATCTCCCCCTGCGACGAAGTGCCAGGCAGGACCGCCTGCTCGATCCCTCTTTGGGCAGCCGGCAGAGCCAAGACCTTGGCTCCACTCTCCGTGGTGCCGTGCCTCACTTCTTGGGCCTCCAGCCTTGCCACCGCGCTCTTCAGCGCGTCAACCTGGTCGGTGGAGCTCGGCGGCAGCACAACCCACGCCGCCAGCTTGTCCTTCAGGGCGAGCAGCCTCGTTGCTCGCGAAGCACCGTGTAGGTGCTCGGACAGCAGAGACTGCTCGATCGCCGTCTCCACGTCGTCCGTGGCGGTATCCTCCTGGGCAGCTGATGAAAAACAAAGGATCTAGTTCATGCGCTGTTTGGTACAATGTAAAGGGAACAACCTTGCTACTACGTACCTGCCGCAGGGAACGTGTCCTTCTTCTTCGCTCCTTTATGGAGCTTGCGCCTCTTGCTCGGGGGCTCCTTGGCTTCCTCGCCTTGACCTCCGGAAGCCTGCGGCGATAAGCTTAGCTCCTTGCTGAGCTGGGCACTCTTTTGGCGCAACGCAAGAAGCTTCTCCTTGCGCGCTACCTCCTTCTCGAGCCTCCTCTGCTCGGCGATCTGTTGCAGCCGTTCCACACGGCCCGGATGAGCTTATGTAAAGCGCTTCAACCAAAGGGACAGGTTCCGTACCTCTTCGTCGCTTTGCTCGGCGAGGAGGGATGGACTTGGGCGTTCTCCCATTGGCTGGCCGCGCTCGCGCTTAAGTTGCCCGGGGCGCTTCTTCGCCAGAGGGGGCTTCTGGGATGGTTGGCGGCCGCTGCGGCGCGGCGAGCTCCGCGTCGGCGCCGCGGTCACCTTGGGCTTCTCGGCCATCTTGGCCTTGCCCTTCCTCACTCCCTCAGTCTCAGAGAGCTCCTCCACGATCCCTCCAAGGATCAGCTGGTCCTCCTGCTTGTTTGGGAAGCGAATGATTAGCATCCTTAATCGTGCAAGTCTTGCAAAACCGAACGAGGTGTAAGTGTCTTTCCTCGGATGTGCGGATGAGCACGTTCCGCGGACACGTATAGGCCACCTCGCCGGTGACCTCGCCATCCTTCTTGGCAGCCTTCAGCATGGAGTCGACCTGCTCGGTCACCCATGCGTCGGTCGGTTGCACCGACCGAACAGAAGAAGTCGTCAATTCCTGTTCGGATGAAGATCACCAAGTGAAGGTTGAGTCTTAAAGGCACTTACCCGTGCTCTCCCTGGTGATGTCTTCCCATCCTTCTATTTTATAGAAGGGGTAGGATCTTCTCCGCAGCGGACAGATCCTGTTCGCTGTGAAGTCGCGGATGATCTCCCTGCCCGTGAGCCCGAGGCCCACGAGGGAGGCGATCTTCCACGAGGGAGACCCATGAGGGTAGGATCTTCGGACAGTTCCGGCCGAGGCATTGGAGTTCCCTTCACCGGCGCCTTCCCGGTGAAGACGAGCTTGCTGTCGCCGCTCCTTCTGGTGTAGAACCACCTCATCCACCACGGCCCCATCGAGTCGAGCAGTGGCGGACGAGGGTAGGGCGCGTCGTCGGCGGTGGCCCGGAGCTTGAGGTAGTAGCACCCAAGCGCCGAAGCGGCGGAGCTGCTCCTCGTCACTGTATAATAGTGGAGAAACAACCCCACCGATGGATCAACTCCCAGATAGCCCTCGCACAGGTGTGCGAAGACAGCCATCTGGAGGATCGAGTTGGGATTGAGGTTCGCCACCTCCAATCCGCTGATGTTCAAGAAGGCCTCCACGAAGTCGCTTTCGGGAGACCTCAACCCGAACAGTGCGAACTGCTCGAAGTTGACGAACTCATCCTCGAGCGGTTCCGGTGTTTCCTCCTCCCCGGGCAGCCTCCAGCTGCCGGTGTCGATGTGGCCTTCCTCCTCCCAAATCTTGAGGTCCTCCTCGGTCATGCTAGTGCCTGAGAACTTGGCCATAGCAGTCCCCAGGGCTGGACGAACAGCTTTGGGAGTGGAGTTTGGCTGTTTGATGCTGGGCGCGGTTGGAATTAGGGCTTGGGAAGGAAAGGCGTGAGAGCGGAAGTGGCATGCCGCGGGCGGCTTGGGTGCTTTTATAGTCCCAGACGAGCAGCTCTGCAACGGATTTTCGCCACAAACGGCTAGTTTTTTACTGCAACGGCTAAGTAAAAACGGTCGTCGCATTTTCCTTCAAGCAGGCGTAAGTGACCGTTGGAATCGCCAACGGCTACTTTTTCCAAAGGTTCTGACCGAGGACCGAGTGCTCGCCGGATAGATGTTATTCTCGCTCGACGCAATGAGTTGCTCAGATCGATCGGGTTTGTTCGATCCCGGACAAGTCCTGTTCGGGAGAGCAATAACCTGCTCGGTCGTTTGTTGTACCTCCTCGTAGCAGCAATATTTTCCTCTTCTTGACTTGGAGTCTCAAGACGAAGACCCCACTCTAGTGAGTCCTTCCTCTTGAGTCTGGGGGGCTAGCTGTCGGGGATAAAATTATGACCCATAGTCATGGCCCACTCCTCGACGGCCCAATCGAATAGCCTACTAGGGCCCAGCTCCCTAGAAGGTTCTATCTGGCCCATGCGCATCCTGCCGAACAGCTTCCTGGCTGGCACGGTGCGTAACAGCCTAGGATTCGTGTTTGAGTCCGACTCGAACAGAGTTCTGCAATGCTACGTGAAGACCCGGACGTGGTTTCCCGGATTGAAATAGATGTCGTGATCCCCAAGACTTGGAGTTTTCCTTATCTACCTCGGGATGTATTTGGCATGTATGAGTTCGTTGCGATCTCGTAGTTAGCCCAGCCCGATTATCCCTCGGTAGGTCGGTTTGCTCAGCACTATATAAACAGAGCCCCTACGGCGTGTAGACGGCACGGTTTACATCACCTAATCATCGAATATCAGCTAAACATCTTTGTATTCCTGCATACCGCTCGCCGAGACCCGTTAATCTCGTCGAGTTTCCACCTTGTAATCTTCTTTGATATAAAGAAAGGCTGGACGTAGGGCTATTATCTCTCCCGAGAGGCCTGAACCAGGATAAAAACCCTTGTCTCCCTGTTCGTCGTTGGTTGCTGTTCGTTCTGTTCGTCGTGTCTCCTATCTCCCCTTTCTCAAGAACCTTAGTTGACTTGAGATCGATATCTCAACCGTCGACACTATGGAACAATTATTTTGGCCTGTTGGAACAATACGTCCAATCTGATGGAACATTTTGGTATTTGGTCTGCTGGAACAAATGTAATAAAGCCATTTGGAACAAAAATACGTCTAATCTGATGGAACAAACTAGTATACCTTAAAATTTTCTGTTCATATCAAAAAAAATTTCTGAAATCAATTGACTACTAGAACATATGTATGAAACAATATGTTGACATGTTGGAACAAAAAAATTTGACTACTGGAACAGAAATGTTAGCTTACTGGAACAAATATGCTGACATGTTGGACCAAGAAAAGTAGGCTATTGGAACATAAATGTTGGATTGTCGGAACAATTAAAATATCCTATTGGAACAGTACGTCTAATCTGATGGAACATTTGGGGACAAAAAACACACACTGCTGGAACAAAAAAAAATAATGATGGAACAATAGGTTATACATGTGGAACAAGAAACACACACTGCTGGACAAAAAAAAATGATAGAACAACATGTTATATGTGTGTGGAACAAAAAACACACACTGCTGGAACAAAAAAATGATGGAACAACAGGGTATACATGTGGGACAAAAAACACACACTAATGGAACAAAAAAAATAAATGATGGAACAACTTGTTATATGGGGGGAACAAAAAAACACACTGTTGGAACAAAAAATGATGGAACAACAAGTTATACATGTGGGACAAAAGCACACACTGCTGGAACAAAAAAATAATGATGGAACAACAGGTTATACATGTGGAACAACAAACACACACTGTTGGACAAAAAAAATGATAGAACAATATGTTATATGTGTGGAATAAAAACACACACTGCCGGAACAAAAAAATGATGGAACAACAGGTTATACATGTGGGACAAAAAACACACACTAATGAAACAAAAAAAAATAAATGATGGAACAGCTTGTTATATGGGTGGAACAAAAAAAAACAGGCTGTTGAAACAAAAAATGATGGAACAACAGATTATACATGTGGGACAAAAAACAAACACTGCTGGAACAAAAAAAAATGATGGAACAACATGTTATACATGTGGAACAATATATATAGCCTGTTGAAACAATTGGTGTAGCCTATTGGAGCATTATGTCTAGCCTACTGAAACAATTGGTATAGCCTATTGAAACAATATTTCTAGCCTCCTGAAACAATTTGTGTAACGTATTAGAACAATATGTTTGGCCTGTTGGAACAATTAGTTTAGCCTACTGAAACAATATATATAGCCGGTTGAAACAATTGGTATAGCCTACTGAAACAATTGGTATAGCCTATTGAAACAATATTTCTAGTCTCCTGAAACAATTTGTGTAACGTATTAGAACAATATGTTTGGCCTGTTGGAACAATTAGTTTAGCCTACTGAAACAATATATATAGCCGGTTGAAACAATTGGTGTAGCCTATTGGAACAATATATCTAGCCTGCTGAAATAATTGGTGTAGCCTATTGGAACAATATGTCCAGCCTCCTGAAACAATTTGCATAACCTATTGGAACAATATGTTTAGCCTGTTGGAACAATTAGTTTAGCCTACTGAAACAATATATAGCATGTTGAAACAATTGGTGTAGCCTATTGGAATAACATGTCTAACCTGCTGAAATAATTGGTGTAGCCTATTGGAACAATATGTCTAGCTTCTTGAAACAATTTGTGTAACCTATTTGAACAATATGTTTGGCCTATTGGAACAATTAGTTTAGCCTACTGAAACATACAATTTAGCCTATTGGAACAATATGTATTGCCAAGCGCAACAATCAGTTTAGCCTATTGCATCAATATGTATAGCCTGTTGAAACAATTAATTTAGCCTAGAAACAATATGTATAGCCCGTTGAAACAATTAGTTTAACCTATTGGAACAATATGTATAACCTAGTGTAACAATTAGTTTAGCCTATTGTAACAATATATTTGGCCTGTTGAAACAATTAGTTTAACTTATTGGAACAATCTGTCTAATGAAAAATTGTGCTACTGCAATATTTTGGTTTGTCTAGTGAAACAATTTGATTATCCTATTATAACTTTTTAAATCAGAAAAACAATTTGGTGGTTGCGGTGCTACTTTTATAGTTCTATTACCTACTACCTACTAGCCTACCACGCCCATGCATGCCATGGCATGCTGCATGCATAAAATGGGGCCCACCCACTCCTCCCATGGCCGGCTTTTATTACATGCTCCTTGCATGGCTGCAATGTCTTGACCTTGTATGTAAATCTCTCTCTCTCTCTCTCTCTTGCACATCAGCATAGCACCCGTGCAGTACGTTCCACATGGTCATGGCATGCATTCGATGCATGCGCAAGTAGGGGACCAGGGAGTCAAAAGTTGCGTGCGTGGGTTTCTATAGCGAAGCGCTCCACCAGCGTGGGCTGCTGGGCCGGGAGCAGCGTCCGACGGACGGACGTTCGAGAATAAGCATTATCCAAGGTTTTAAATAGCGGGCTATGACATTTAGCGGTGACTTCATCTAAAAGCTATAGAAAGCTATAGCGGGCTATAGCGAAAGCTATTTCATTTAGCGGTTTTGTAAAAAACATGAAAAATTTCAATTATATGCATAGAAACATTGAGGTAAGAAAAATTTATGACCACAGATACTCAAATATATGTCTAGGGATACATGAGAACATGTATCTCGGTCGATTACTTCACAGTCATTCGATCAATTAACATACCCATGGCTATAATCAACATTCATATTCATTTAACATCCAACAATTAACAACTCAACAATTATTCAATTGTTTATTACAACATTCACTGAAGTAAAGAAAACAACAAAGAGACATAGATTATAGTTATCTAGAGTGAGTAATGAATATATGCCTCGATCAGGATTAGCGGTGCTAAATAAATTTCGCGGCTAAACCAAATAGCGGTATTTAGCGGAGCTAAAGCGTCATTAGCTGCAATAGCGGAAAAATTAGCAATAGCGTAGCGGCAGGCCTTCTAAAAGGCTATAGCGAAGCTATAGCGGAGCTATAGCGGGCTATTTAAAACCATGGCATTATCTCAAATTAAAAGATAGTAAAAAAATTATATAAATAAGAATCCATGTGAAATTAAAGATTGTCACAAATCTAGCCACACAAATGCGCACATGATTACATCTCTTTATTGTATAGGATCTATTCTTTGCGGGCACGGAGATGACATCATCAACCATCAAGTGGGTGATGGTGGAGCTCATGAGGAATCGCGAGGTAATGGAAAAGGTGCAGGAAGAGGTGAGGAAAGTACTCCACAACAAAGGTCCCCATGATCATGGGAGTCACATGGACGACTTGCCCTACATGAAGATGGTGATCAACGAGACAATGAGGATGCACCCGGCGCTTCCAATTCTCTATAGAATATGTGATAAATCGTGTAGCATTTTTGGATTCAATGTAATGAAGGGAAGCAGG
Source organism: Raddia guianensis (assembly GCA_036346415.1). Lineage (NCBI taxonomy): Eukaryota > Viridiplantae > Streptophyta > Magnoliopsida > Poales > Poaceae > Raddia > Raddia guianensis. The sequence continues at coordinate 13,078,613 of CM070543.1, read as the reverse complement.
GTCATTGTCAATGCATGGGCCATCGCGACAAGTTCAGATAATTGGGATGATGCCAATATGTTCAAGCCAGAGAGGTTTCAGAACAACACTGTGAACTACAAAGGTTCACACTTTGAGTACTTGCCATTTGGGAGTGGTAGAAGGATGTGCCCTGGCATGGGCTTTGGGCTTGCCACCCTAGAGCTTATTGTGGCACGGCTCCTCTACTATTTTGACTGGAGCCTTCCAGCTGGAATGCAACCGGGGGAGCTAGACATGAATGAGGTTCTTGGTGCTACTGCAAGAAGGAAGGATGACTTGCATCTTGTAGCATCACTCAAAGTTCCTTTGCAAATATAGGACTTTATGGAGCAACTCCGAATGGTATATATATGCACTACTATTGTTATTATTTAATGTTAGATGCTGACTTTCTATTGCTTGAGTAGTTTTAAATAAAATATGTGAAATTCAGGTAGGCTTGCTATTATCCTTTTACAAAGTTCTAAAATTATTGATGATCCATGTCCGGTAGCATCCCATAGAGCTCCTTTAAAAAACTATGTGTTTTAATTGAACAATCCCTACTGATGGATGCATTACGACCGATTATGATACAATTTCTCTCATCGAAGCTTTTTCTCACATATATAATTGATTAAGGTCTATTCACTATAACAAGGTCATTATCCTTGTCTATATATACACACTTATATAAGTTATTGGTCTGTTACAAACTAATCAAAATTATTGTCATTGGTCGACCCAAAAGTTTTTACGAAACACCCTAGGAACAAATTTCGCAGCAAGAAGCTTGAAATAAATTCTAGACATATTAGATAGGGAATGAAACCAATAGATGCTAGTGATCATTCTTTTTCTCCTTGCTTTTTTGTTGGTGAAAACCAGACGACCTATGTGCGACGTGGCCCATTCAGGCAGACGACCCAAGGAGAGGTCCTCGCGAGCTTCCCAAGCTCACGGTCGAGCTCCCTGGCTCGAGCTTGAGCTTCATAAGCCCGCACTCGAGCTTCCATGCTCGAGGCACGCGCCCCCCGGGTGCACTTTGCCTCATCGCCTGTAACAGGCACCGCATGGCTAAGGCCTCGAGTCAACTCCACCCTAATATCGAGACGTACCTACCACAGCCATCAGCAGAAAATGCCCTTTCTATCGTGGGTCAGCCGTCCACGCAGCGTGAGAAGGAAAACGCATAAGCCCCCTCGCTACGGACCAATGGCCAGACGCTATTATCCAACGGACGATGCAAAGGATCCAACAGACCAAGAGGAGACTACTATTATCCAATAGGTAACAAGGCATACTCCGCTGGTTCAACTATAGTTTATAGTGCACGAACAGGTTGCCTATGAAAGGAACCGAGGGCGAATAAGATGGGACCAAGATCCAGAGCTGAATTTCACACTCACATAGCCAACCAACGACAAGACTCACCGCGAGAGAACTCTAGTATAGTAGGACTAGCACACAAGCACTAGTGTAGCACATGATAGTTCTAGAAGGGAGCTCTTTCCCTCGTAGTATAGTAGCCACTTCAGGAACACACAGTGCCCAGGGCACTTATTGTACTTGAATCCGAGCTTGCCCAAGCTCAGTCTCCCCCCATGTACTTGCTTGCAGCTCACTAAGGAATAGGGGTTGGATGTAGTGTTGTTATCCACTAGTGGAGGCTCGAACTATGATAAAAATCACTGTGTCACTGTCTTCTAGCTCCGGCTACCTTCCAGCCTTCCTTTGAATGGCCCGAGTGCCGCGCAAGGGGAAGGGACATTGTTGGGCCTCACACCAACTTCATAAGCTCAGCCCGTGCAGCCCGACTCTTAATCGCTGACACTTTTATGTTTTTATGGTGCTCTTGTAGAGCACAACATAGGAACTAAGAAAAGGAAAAACATTGCAGGTGATTGTACAAATATGCCCCCATAAGCTTGCCAAGTGGAGGGTTTCTTTCACTTGGTTGGGAACACCTTCAACTCAACTTGTATCTTCTATGGACCCTTTGATGGGTCAGCCACATCCTCTTTCAGAGGAGCTTATCCAGAGAAACCGTTAAGGACTTATATTCCAAATTGATTACCAATTACCATGTCCAACTATGAGAGGGTGTTTAGGTTAGCTTAAGCGATTCCTTGAACCCACTTGCCAGCAGATGTACATTGTGCAATAATCTTGCATTGTTTGGTGAGGAGCATAGATGGTCCAACCCTTACAATTATTATTTGAATAAAGTTTTGAATGTTGCCTAACTATTCTTAAGAAAGGTATTGCTAATTGCATGTCTAGATTTTCTTTCATTATCCTTGGCATTTACTATCATTTAATTTTAGTTTTTTGATGATTGCAAAGATAGAGTAACTCTATTTTTTGCACATATATTGCATTATCCTAATTTTGAAATGTACAAAATGATATGCATCATTCATTGCCTTAAATTAAAAATTGATTTTTAAATCTAAAACATTGAAAATGAGTATGATTCTATCAAATATCTTATAAAAAATAATGATTTTAAAATCAATTTTATTATATTAAAAATAAATTTTTTGTTCATAATTAATATATCAAAATTAATATTTGAATCTTAAAATAGTTTTGTGCAAGAGAACTAAGTGGTGTAAAGTTGAAACCTCGAGGAGAGAATTGCACTGTTGCCCCCTGATCTCACATCAAATCTCACTTTGCCCTCTAGACTTGTAAATTGCGATGTCGGCCCCCTAAACTTGTGTCTGTTTGCATAGTTACCCCAAAACCGTTAGGGCTCCCGTTAGACACTGGCATGGCTGCCTATGTGGTCGTTAAATTATGTGGTTAGCCGCATATGCGTCGACTTCATCTCTCCCTCTCTCCTCGGTGTGGTGCTTGGCGGGCCGGCCTGGGCCCCTCCCGAGATTGATGCGCCCACCTCCACCTTCCCGAGCACACTACCACTCCCCTCCCCTGAGCTCACCGCCATGCGCCGGCCCTCCCCTCCCTTGAGCTCGCTGCCGCTCCCTTCCCTAAGCTCGCCATCGTGTGCCTCCGCCTTAGATAGCCCTAACGGTTTTGGGCCTTAGGGAACCACATGGAACAGCCACCTTAGCGTCTAGGGGGGGCCCTAACGGTTTTGAGGCAGCCATGCAAACAGAGACAAGTTCAGGGGGTTGATATCGCAATTTCCAAGTCTAGAGGGCTAAGTAAGATTTGCTATGAGTTCAGGGGGCAACAGTGTAATTCTCTCATTATTTAACGGCAACAACATCATGCACTTGATGGCCACATAGGCAGCCACCTTAGCATCTTACGGGAGCCGTAACGGTTTTGGGGGAGCCGTAACGGTTTTGGGGCAACCGTACAAACGGAGACATGTTCAAGGGGTCGACATCGCAATTTAGAAGTCTTGGGGACTAAGTGAGATTTGCTGGGAGTTTCGGGGGGTTAACAGTGCAATTCTCTCCTCAAGGTTTCAACTTCACACCACTTAGTTCTCCTGCACAAAACCGATAATCACATGCTCATACTCATAAGTTCTCGAACTTAATAGCGGGGTCATCTAGTAGAGGCACACGATCAAAATTTTCTTACCCAATTAAGTCATATTAATTAAGATGAAGCTACTCGTACTGAAAACCAATCATCGGTCTTACTCTCGGAGCGACAACCCACACAAGCCCAGCTATCATGCACGCCAGCACCCACTCTACCATCCATCCACTCTCGATACCGGTTATTAGTTGATCAAATTTTAATTAAAATGATGAACAAGTCCGCCATAATCCCAAATGATCCACTCACCAATTCAAGATGACACCAATGCAATCGGTTTATCGTTTCTCCACAACAAGAGATTCTAATCCACTGTCCCAAAAGCATTTTCGAAATACATGATAGTAATTTGAGAGGCAGGCTTTGGACAGTGGTTGCATGTTTTAATATGGTCACATGCAATTTCGATCATCTAGATTAAATTATCACCAGCTAATTAACATAGCATTTTTGGTAATTATAGAAAACTGTGAACCAGATGCGCAGCACTGGAGTTTTCCCGGTTTTCTGGCCGCCAAACCAATCGAGCCCTTCTCGGCCGCATTAAGATCTCGATGAGAATCCTCTGATCTCCCTGATGCACGTGCGCTCGTTAGATATACTTGCAATGCTCACTATTCCCATCACCGTACAGCACCGAAGCTCTCCGCCGCCGCCATCCAAGGCGCAGTCTTGTTCCGCCGCCACTAGGACGCGTAAGGCAGCGGGCCGTGCGTTGTGGGGCGACCCGTTCTGTTAATTTAAACACCTTTGCTAGTTATCAAGCGACTGAGACTTATTTATTTTTTAGTCAATTTTCTCACATACGTGGATATTTGTTGGATCTTTTATATACCCTATGGAGGTGTTTGATCAACGTCCTAAAAAATCGACTGAGAGCTAAATAAGTCTTAGTCGCCTGATGAGAAGTTAGTCCCTAATTTAAATTCCCAGCATTTTATGTTGCTTATTGAATCTCAAAAAACATAATAGATTTATTTAAGGGAGCATCTTATTCCCCGTCGACTGAAATTTTCATTAGCAATCGGTTCATCTCTCATAGGTAGATAGAGTTACGTGCATTCATGACCAACTGCACAATGCTGTTATGGCTGGCTAGTACTGAGGTCGGCACTACTTCTGTAGTTATATATAGGGTTGGATTCGACGACCCTGTATCCATTCTCGATTAAAGCACGGCACGGAGAGTTAGGTTTTTTATCTCCAGTTTGATGCTATCTTCTCCACGACTTGGTTCTTATGGATCTCCTCCAGGTCCTAGGCATCTTGTCTCTAGCTCTGCTCTCTATCGGTAGTCAAATCAGTACTTTGTCTTTGCCTGTCTCTGTCCATTCCTTCAACACTGATGGACTCGGAGTGGCATAACCCCTTTAATAATAAGCATAAGACCTAAAGCGCGATAACATCTTGACCACCCGATTGAGGAAGGCCAGAAGACAATCCATATTGATTTTGGTCCAATGTTTTTCTGGTAAGGGACCTCAAAATAATTGACACTAAAATATGGAGTCAATCCTAAATGAGCTTAGGCTGTTAAAGCTCGAGCTCGGTTAGGCTCGAGCTTGGCTCGGACTCAGCTCGAACCTACATCGAGCTTAAGGTCAAGCTCGAGATCAAGCACGATGAAATCTCGACTAGGCTCGATCGAGATCGGCTCGGTTGAGCTCGAATGAAGGATTTATGCTGTTTTAAGGAAAAGATGAGACTATATGAGCTCGTTTGGACTTGATTTCAAGCTCGAGCTCGGCTGGAATTGGTTGAGGAATTGGATTTAACGGGTTTATACGTGGATATGATCGGCGTCGGAGATAAAATCCTAGCGGGCCGAAGCCCACTAGCATGACTATATAAAGGGAGGCAAGGGGGCAGCGTTTAATAGGGAGTTGAGCCTTCACCACGCCAAGCCATCGCGTGCCATTCCTGCTCCCTAGAAACTCTAGCCGCACTGCGAGGTGCTAGCACACCCCATGTGGTCTTCCCGCTCGGTACGTGTGGATACCGCTAGAGGCGCTGCCGTACGCGGACGCGCTATTCGGTTGGAGCATCGGTGAGCACTCGACGATCATCGACGAGCACTCGGAGAGAACACGGCGAGCACCCGACGAGCACCGGCGAGCGCTCGGTGGTGATCGGGACATATACGTCTACTTACTCTACGCGAGAGAATCTGCTTCCGCTGCACCTGCGCGTCATGGGTAATGATCCGTGATCCCCTACTCGCATGTGGTCTTGGGTGAATCATGGTAGAAAATTTTGATTTTGAGCTCGCGTACCCTATCCGTTTCCCAGCAGGCGAATGCAGTGCGTGTCACAGCACCGTTTTGAGCCGTTGGGTTCACGGTGAGCGAGGCAGGGTTGCTGTGCCACATGGCTATAGCACAGGGGTTTGCTGCCCCCACGGACGAACCCCTTATTCCTACACGCGAGGTCCCCCCTCCCCTGGCCGAGAGCACACTTTCCCCTCCCCACACTTGCCCGAGGAGGCTGTTGGTTGGAGGCAATTTAGGGGGAGATTTGAGGTAAGTTGGTTTAAACTTTCTAGATTAGGTAGTGTAGGCTTAGTTGGGTAGTTGGTATCATGAAATGTTGGTTAGAATGACATGAATCCATGGTAGAATTTGGTAGATAATGATAGATCATTTTAGAGCATCCCCATCTCACCCCCCAAATGCACCTCTATTTCAAAATTTTTCAAATGCAGCAGGAGGGAATTTGATGCATGTGAGAGGAATTTGCACTCAGATGGACATCGTAGTAGCCATCGTGGCGATAGAGGAAATTTAAAGGCCTCATGGGATGCTCTTAGATGTTAAATTAGACAATGTTAGTTGTTAGTCTTAGTAGATAATAATAGATTCATTCATTGCTAGATGATATTGTTAGTAGGTATTCATAGATGTAGTCAATATTTCATGATTAAAATTTTAGTACACAATATGAAAGTTATATGATATAACATGTTAATGTAAATAATGTTAGTTGGTTATTTGGCACATTAGTATTTACTATTTTGTGGTAGTTCGTAATGTTAGAAGATAATAATGTTTTAGAAATATGTTATTATATACTTTTTAGTACTTCTTGTCACATGTTAGTAATTTTTATGATGATAAACTTGATAATGAAGTTAACAAATACTTTTTACAAGTAGGTTGTATGGTGTGTACCATCAATAAATTTAATATATGAAAATGTGAATTGGTTTGACTAAACAAATATATATTATGTATACCGTAACTATGTCGTTAGATTAAATGTATACCGTAACTATAGCATTATTTTAAGAATTTTTTAGATAAAATATTTGGTAAAAAATTGTTTAAATGCTAAATATATGGTTTAAGGGTAAGAATTAGTATGGAACATGAATTTTGGTAACATGTCTAAATTCGTTTGATCTAGGGCGAAAATGTGGGGAGATTTTTATTTCACAATACACTATGGTGAGGAGGAGATTATGCAAAATCTTAGCGGAGTAGATCTCACGCGTTTATCGTGAGATGCATCGACGACCTTGCATCACGGAGTTATGGCCAAATCCACCACTGGCTGCTTACCTTTGGAATGGATGTGAAGACGTTTGGACTCCGAGAGCTGTTGTTTACCGGGCCAATGGACCGTTCTATGGGGAGTTGGTGACAGTTGCTTCGACAAAATCCTGGCAGGCTCACTTGAACCGTGTAGTTGCCGGTGGCTGGCCACTGATTATGCTAGCACAGCGTTACTACAAACGGCTGCCAGGGACAGAATAAGCAGGTCCATCAGTTGCAGCAGACCCGGAAGAAGCAGGACCATCAGTTCTCCAACGGAGGACAATGGCATTAACGAGGTGACAAATGATGCCAATTGTGATGAAGAGCCGGATGTACATGAACCAGGTCATGTGCAGTCCACGGGAAGGAGAGACGAAGCTGAGCGGGTGGAAGAATTTGTTGAGCTAATGGCGGATCGTGGAGTGGTGGCGGGCTATGGAAGCGACGAAGATGGTCCTGTCGATCGAAACCGTACGTAGTGCCTGCTGAGTGGGATATATTTAATGAAGATGTAGACATGCGGATTGAAAATGTAAGGCAAGGGCCTCTGTGTTTTCGGTACACTCAAAATGACATTGTGCTGGGGGCAATGTTTTAAGACAAAAAATGAGCTCATGGAGGCCGTGAAGTACTTGGCTGTGTCTCAGCGCAAGGCGTTCGATACCAAGAAGTCCAGCAAGAAGGAATACGATGTGAAGTGCGGTAGGTATGATTGCCCATTTCGGGTGCATGCTTTTAAGGGGATATGGAATAACCACCGGAAATGTTCAATTGCGCAACAACATGATTGTATCTTAGATGAAGTTAATGATATCCACCGCAACATAACATCCACATTCATCGCGTCGTATTTGTACAATCGACTAATTAAAAAGATTGGGCCCCGGATGATATAATTGATGAAGTCGCACGGGTTTCTAGTGTACTCCGTCTCGACACCTACGGGGTAAGAGTATTATTGACCATGGATCGATCGTCTATCTTATGGTGGATATTGATCTCCGTGAGAAGATACACTAGGAAAGAATCCTAGGATATGTTTGGGAATGACGGTGAGGTAAGATATCCTTCTCCCTCTTTTTTGGCTATCTCCTGGCGAGTTCCATGCCTCCCGTGCGACGGTTTCAGCAACTGGGCGGATCCGTTGCTGAAGAAGGCGTTCGCTCGAAATCTGTAAGCGATTTGTGCAGCGACTTGAGGAGATTGCTCGCAACGATGGCGCGGCGGACGGCGATTTCTTTGGATAAGGGCGAGTCGGCGAGACAGCCTGCATATCCCTTCCGCTGCTGCGCCCCCTTGCGATCGCTGCTGTTGCGTACTCCCCGGCGACAGCCGCCACCACGCACTCCGGCAGCCACCACCCGCTGCACGTCCCACGCCACCGATGCCGCCGCACATCGTCCGCTTCCACGCGCTCGCCGCCGCACTACGCTCTTGATCGACCATGATGCCTTGTGCTTCCTTTGCCACCTACCTTTCCCTAGATGATAAATAGAGGAGGAAACAAAGAAAATGGCACGCTTTGTTTCCACCAATTGTGAGATTCAAGCGCACCATCAAAATCCGGTCGGTGGCTTAGCACAGCCAATATCAAAATAGGGCGCCGACAATTCCAGACGACGCCCTCCACCTCTAGATCTGGTCTTAGGCCGGTTACTCTGGTGTTCGAGCTAGAACACCCATATCAATTGGTATCAGAGCTAGTGAATCCTCCCATGGCGATCATCAAAGAGTGAATTGATAACTTGGAGGCGACGGTCAATCGACTGGAGGTTGTCGTTGATAAGTTGGAAGCTTCGGATGCTGGTGAAGGGAATATGCCCTAGATCAGTCTTGGTGATGATTGTAATATGTTTTTGTTTATGTACTTATGATAATATGGATTATCGTTTCCCTGAATTGTAAAACCATTACGGCGATCAAAGGGGAGTGAATGGGAGTATTGAAAAATTTTCATCGGATGGTGCTCCTCAAACTTACCGGTTTTCTAAAATATAAACACCATGACAATTATGAATATCCAAGAGTGCATGGATAAGACCCATGAAAATATGAGGGGATTTTCAGTTACAATCCTGATTGTCAAGTGTACAAACAAAAGGGAATCAATTCAAATCATGCTTTAATAAAGCACATCAAGCCAAGTCACTAAAGCCGCATTTAGAAAAGCAAAAGCAGATTATTCAGAATTTGTTCTCACTTGGAGCAGAGAGATGGTGCCTTTCTGTTGCTCCGAAAATTGTGAGAATTGTTCTCCCTATTAAACCATGAGTCGTCAAGCACTCCACCATTCACCAAAAATCTTCTCAAGACTCCTTGCCCAAAATTCAGGAAAATTCAAACACAATAGCCTGCCAGAAATCTCGTCCAGAAAATTTAGGGCTCGGTTTTCACCTCACTGCACCCAAACCAAGAATCGCCATGAATTGAAATTTTTTGTGTTGATAGATATGTAAGTCCCAGAACTTCTCCAAGTGGAATCAGCCAAAAATTATTTTTCTAGATTTTTCTAAAATTCAAACACTAACTGTCGCGTGGATGAAAGTTTCTAGACAGATTTGCAGCAAGTCAAGAACTTGATCTCTTGTCTCTCATATGGTTGCAAAGAGTGTGGAAAATCATATTAGCAACCTCAAAAAAGAAGTTGGTTCGTGGCGTTTTCGTGTTGATTATCAAGCGCTTAATGATAAGACTATTAAGGATAAGTTTCCTATTCTTATGTGTTCGATGAGAAATTTTTTTTTATGGCGTCAATCGGCCCGCAACCCTGGAATAATTTGGTCGAACCAGTCTGGCCCAAATTCAGCCCATTATCACGAAACCCTAATTACCGGCTATAAAAGGGGATCAACCCTAATCAACAAAAGAGGAAGGAAAAATAGTGGCCGACGGTTGTAAGAAGAAAAGGTAAAAAAAAGAAAAGAAAAGGAGGGGGCCGACACCCTACCCTTCGGGCTCCTCCCTCCTCTGGTACTGGCGGCGCCGCCCCCTCCCCATATCTCTCTTCACTCTCGGCTCTCTCTCTCTCTCTCTCTCTCTCTCCAGGGCACAGGCGCCAGGTGGGGGCGGCCGGCGCGCCGCCCCCATCTCCTCTACTGCCGATGCCATCCCAGCCCCGTCCACGCCCGGCGTGCCCCGGCCACGTCCGACACCGCCCCGTCATCCTCAACGCCGGCGCCGCCATGGCCCAGATTCTCCACTACCGACGCCCTCCTCGCCACACCGTCGGGCGGGCTTCCGACGCCGCCCCCATCATCCTCAACGCCAGCGGCCTACATCCAGCGCTGGCCCATCCACACTGACGCGGCCTCGGCCTCCTCCGCGCCCAGCGCCGCCCGACGCGGCCCCGGCCTCCCCGACGGCGCACCACCCTCCATCGCCGGCGGCTGCGCCCCTACTCCACGTGGCCGGCGATGCCCCGGCCTGACGCGACACTGACGCCGCCTCCTCCAGGGTGCCACCCGTGTCTCCCCTGCGCCTGGCGCCACCCCGGCCTCCTCACCGTCCGATGCCGTCCTCCGGTCCCGGCCGGCACCGCCCCTGCTCCACGGCCACCGCGCCACCCCGTCAAGACTCCGATCAACGTAGCCCTGCCCGCGTCCTCCTCAACGTCCATACCGCCCCGGCCTGCAACACCCGGCGCTGCCTCAGCCACCTTCGCGTCCAGATACACGCCTCGTCCAGATCAGCCTCCCATGTCGGGCGCCGCCTCGGCCACCTCCGCGTTTAGCGCCGCCCCGTCACCCTCAACGCCAGCGCCGTCCCCTGCCTCTGGTCACCTCCAGATCGACAGCTCCATCCTCCAGTCCCGGCCGATGCAACACCGTCCTCCACCGCGCCCGTCGTCGCCCTGGTCCAGATCGGCGTCGCCCCGGCCATCTTCAACACCGGCGCCGCCCCGGCCCCTATCCGCGCCGCCCGGCCTCGACCACCTCCAGATTGACGCCGCCTCGGTCCCGTCCTCCGGTCCAGGCCGACGTCGCCGCCTCCTCCCGGCGGCGTCCGATCCGACCGCCACGGCCGACGCCGCCCTTGCCTCCAGATCGGCGCCGCCCTCATCTCTTGCATGCATGGTGCCGGCAACACCCACGGGACGGCGGTCTCCACCATATCTCCTACTGCGACGCCATGGCACGGTCACCACAGCAAGAGCGCGGCCGCGGCGGCCCTTCAGATTGGCCTGGCGGCGCATAACCATGGTTCTCTCCCGCCGGTTCTAGTTGGCCCGACGGTAGCACCTCCATTCAGATCGGCGGCACGGCGACTCTGCTCCATCTTCCGCATCAAGCCAAGGCGGCGGCGTCCAGTGACCCTTGTCTTTCCCAGATGCCGGTGACGCCCATGGACGGTGACGGCCCGGCGCGGTGCTCCTTTCCTGGCGTGCACGCCATCCGCCCCGTCTTCGGTGGCTCGGCACAGCGGACACGCCGACGCCCCCTTCTTCCCCAATGGTGTCGGCGACTCTTCACGGCGGCGGCGTGTCCTGGTTCCACGGCTGTGGCGACTCGCAGGACGGCGCGCCCCTTTTCTCCTCTTCACGCACGGCAGCGACTATGGATGGCGGTCGACACGACATCTTCCCCGATCTGGAGCGGCATCTCCACGGTGGCATGTCCGGCGGCGGCCGCGGCGCATCCCCTGAGCACAGCGACGATGCACATCCCTTGCTCACTTCCACGTCTGGTTCGACGTGACGGTTTGGCGGTGGCATTCTTAGTCCTCCACGGCATGCGAGGTCACAGCCGCGCGGTGGCCGGAGGCATCCACCTTTCCCCGACGCAGTGGATCGGCTCGGTAGCGCCCGACCTTCTTCATGAGTGGCAGCAGTGGCACGTCCACTGCGCCCTCCTTCCAGATTAAGACAGTGGCAGCAAACAACGTCGAAACCACTGGCGATGGTGGCGTGATCACCTCCACGATGCACGGCTCCGATCTCCTCTCACGTGACCCGAGCTGATCAAGGGACGACGTTATTCCTCGGCGGCCCTGCCCTTGGCTTAAACGGAGAAGCCAGAACGACGACACATAAAATGACATGTTTTCCTTAGAGGAAACCCATTCCGCTAGGGAGAATCGCCTCCCAGCTCCATCCGTCAAGTTTTTCTTAGCGGAATCATGTTCCGCTCGAGAAAACCGAAGATCGTTCGATAAGATAACGAGAGTCGTCCGGCGACTTCTCCAGCAACTCCGTCAACATCGGCGGGCTCAATCATCACGTCGACTATGACGGAATACCGTTCCGTTCCGACGAACCCGGCCCTGAAGGCGAACAAGACCTGAAGGTCAACGGTATCGTGGAGATCTCAATTCCACTATGCCGACATACCTCCTATCGACGGACTTCCCGTTAGGAGGAAGAAGCTCCAATAAATATCAAGACGATGATGAACATTCCATCAACGGTATCGTGGAGATCCCAATTTCACGGTGCCAACCAACTCTCCTGACGACGAACATCCCGTTAAAGAGATCTTCAACAACACCTTCCTTCGATGATGAATATTCCATCAAGAATACTGCGGACATCCCAGTTCCGTGATATCAAAACTCTACTGATGACGAATATTCCATCAACGGTATCGTGGAGATCCCAATTTCACGGTACTGCCCAACTCTTCTGATGACGTACATTCCATCAACGGTATCGTGGATATCCTAATTCCACGATATTATCAACTCCTCCCGATGATGAACATTCCATCAAGGATACTGTGGAGATCCCAGTTCCACAGTATCACCAAAGCTCCTTCGATGACGAACATTCCATCAACGGTACCGTGGAGATCCCAGTTCCACGGTGTCAACCAACTCTTTTGATGACGAATATTCCATCAAGGGTACTGTGGAGATCCCAATTCCGCAGTACCGACGAAGGCTCCTGACGAGAATATACCGTTAAGGAGAATCTCAATCTCGACTACATCAACTCTGGTGATCAAGACTCGTCAAGGACAAGTCCAAAAGCCAACAAGGGGAAACATCCCTGATGACGCAGCAAAGCCGTCAACTTCAACTCCAAACCGAGTGCTAACCGTGCATTCCACCCAAGTTCAACTACTTCATTGTGAAGCTTGACGAGGACAAGTTCAAGTGACACGGGTGTAAGATCAAGCCTCCCTTGGGCTTAATGTTTTGGTAATTGATGCCAACTAGGCCTCGGCGGATCGCATCAAGGCTAAGGATCTTATTTTCTAGTTCTTCTATTTTCCTTGTGTGCAGAAATCGCTTCGCCCATCCGGCCCATTGATGTCTGCAAGATCATCTCTCTGGTTGTAGGTCCCACTGAGCACAAGTTCCAGTCCATCTAAGTGAGTTCGAGCGGGTTCTAGAGATGCCAGGTGTCCAGGGTTCGAGAGAGTTCGGGAGTCTGGTGTCCGTGGTTTTCGTAGCCGCCAAGTTCAAAGCCGATATTTTTCTTTACGCTAAACCTCCCGCCGATTCCACAAGTCGACAAGATAGGCCAACAACCCTAGGTGTGACGTCGGGCAAAGTTGGTATAGCCAAAACTCGAGTGGGAAAAATTTCAGCCCCACCGGACGGCGTCCGGCCGCAATCGAACAGCGTCCGGTGAGCCCAAGCCAAATTCTACCTAAGTCCAAAATTACACCCACTGCCGGACGGCGTCTAAGCTGTCTTGGACGGGTCCGACAATGAGGGTTCCCAACGAGTGAGCTCGAAATTTGGCTAAGTCCCAACGCGATCCCCTCGCTCTGGACGGCGTTCGATCGACGGACGGCGTCCGGTGAAGAAGAAATTTGAGCGCGAGGATCTTGAACGGCGTCGTAAGCGCCCGACGACGGGCCACCCTCACTGCCGGACGCGTCCGATAGTTTATCGGACGCGTCTGATGACGGCTAAACCGGAGACCAACACTGGCGGGCGCCGTTTCACGCTGTGGCGGCTCTTCGCCGACGATCCGAAAACCACGGACGGCGTCCGACGGAACTAAATTTTGGCAAAACCCACTGCCGGACGGCGTCTCGACGGAACGGACGGCGTCCGACCGAGTGATCTGAAACTTCGCGATTTAATCGAGCCGTCCATTTCTAGGGTTCCGCCTTGGGCCTATAAATAGGGGCTTAGTGTACGGGTAAAATCGAGAGAGCCATCATTAGCGACCACCCCTTGCCTTAGCCACCCATGAGAGCTCCTCCCATGGCACCCACCTCCACCTAGGGTTCCATGTGCTTGAGAGATTGAGAGGAGAAGAAGAGAGGAAGGAGAAGAAGAAGGTGATCCCTACCTCCTCCCATCATCTTCAAGGTTTGCCCCATCTCCCATGGCGTTGTTGCCCTAGTTTTCATGGGGAGTGAGAAGGGTAGTGGTGAGAGACGATCTCGATCTTGTGCTCTTGGGACTTCGCCGCGGAGAGATCGCGTGCCACGCCACGGGCTTCATCAACCGTGACGACTACATCCGCTCCATCCGTTGGAGGCACAAGTCCGCCGTGTGTCGGCGGCCATCTCCGTGTCGGGGTGCCACGGTTTCCGTGTGTCGGAGCCAAATCCTCCATGTGTTGGGGTGTCTCATGTGTTGAGACGAAACCCACCGTGTGTCGGTGGTCGGTGCCGTGTGTCGGTGCGGTGGGTGTGAGTGCTCTCGCCAGAGAGAACTTCGCCTGTGTGAAGGCTTGGAGCTCGCCTACCATGTGTTGGTGAAGAGCTACCATGAGTGGATTGAGGGCTAGGGCGAGAGAGTCCCGACTTCTCTGTGAGAAGTTTCCTCAGCGGAGACGAGGTGCTCATGTGTTGAGCACGAACTTGATAAACACCTCGGTTTGCGTCTCCTCATCTTACTTGTTTAATTACGATATTGTCTTGATCGCTTGCATGTGAGTGCCATCGAGCCTCCTAGTAGTCGCTTGTGCATTATTGTGATCATTTCCGCAACTAGACTCTAGGTCAATCGATAGCTTGGGCTCTTAATTTGATTAAGTAAATCAAGCTTAATCGAGAGAAGTAAAATTTGAAAAGGGCGATTCACCCCCTCTCGGCCTAGGATCCTTACAAGTGGTATCGAGCACGGGTCTCTAGTTGCTTAACCGCATAGAGATGGCCGACGGGGTAGTGTAGCCGCCAATAGGATTCCTCTGCTTAGTGGCACTAATTTCAGCTTTTGGAAGTTGCGAATGAAAGTATTTCTCGAGGCAATGGGAATGGATGTTTGGAGAGTTGTGGAGTCTCCTCATGGTGTCACACTCACTAACAATATACGCCACACCCGCCAAAACAAACTCCTAGAGACCGATGCTAAGGCCATGAACGCCTGCTTTTGCGGTTTGAGCATGGAGGTCTTTGATAGAGTTAGCAATCTCACTAGTGCACACGAGATATGGATCACATTCATTGAGATTCACGAGGCACCTCGGTATTAAGGAGGGTAGACTAGTGGTTGTCAAGGAGCGTTTTGATCAGTTGTAATGCTTCCAAATGAAAATGTCAATGCTATGTTTACTCGGCTTAACCCCATCCTTAACGAGCTTAAGGGCTCGGTCACTGCTGCTACAATGATGAAGTGTGCAGGAAAATGTCATGGATCCTCCCAAGAAGGACTATCGGGACATCATCACCTATCTCACCAACATGGTGATGTGGAGAAACCTGCCCCACAGACTTTGCTCAATAAAATCACCGCTCATGAGATGATGCTCCTTAATGATCGTGAGGATTCCCCGCCCAAATGAAGAATCAAGTGATTGCTCTCAAGGCGGTGGATCTAGACAGTGGTCTCAAGTCAAGTCAACTCGAGGACAGTGGTGAGATGAGTTGGAACGAGCTTGAGGAGGGCTTCCAACACTTGCCTGCTCATGAAGCAAGTGGCCAATTCATGAGCGTAAACGCTATGGAGGCAAGAAGAGGATGAGCGAAACACTCATCGTCATACCGATGCTATGAGTGTCGGGAGAAGGGCACATCGCTTCAATGTGTCCTCGAAGGAAACACCAAGTACAAGGACAAAGGAAAGGACAAGGGTGATGGCGAGGCGAGGCACAATGACAACAAGAAGAAGACTCCCTGAAGTGCGGATTCATGGTCGCTCCTCACAAGGCAAGAAGCTAGCCTTTGTGGGAGAATGGGTGACCGATGCAGCCCAATGACACGCCCGCTTCGGAGATGAGGAATCACCGATCAAGAGTTGGCCACCATGGCGATAGTGAGTCTGTGCCACCTCCTCCGAGCCTCTGCTCCAAGATGTCTCACGGCCGCCATCGAGGCTCGAGAATGGTATTACGATGACGATGGGGCTTCTTCCACTACTTCCTCTACATCGGCAAAGGCTTCACCGACTCTGCTGGCACTTCCAAGTGCTCGATGGCTCGACCTAGTGGCGAGGTGGCGACTCTGGTCCGACTACGAGGAAGATGTTGAAGGCATGCGGATTGTCTTAGGGAAGCTTGTGCGCTATAAGCATGAGACACTAAAGAACCTAGAGCTTGGTAAAACTTTGATTGCTTTGCAAACTAAGTGCAAAAACCTTGTCTCTAGATGTGATAGCTTAGAATCGAGCATGTTACTTTGCTAGGTTCTAACAAAAATCATCATCTAAGTGCAATGTGCTAGAACAAGAACGCGATGCTTTGAATGAATCCTTAGATGATCTCATGACTACTTATCATACACTTAGGGAGAACCATGATACACTTCTGGCTAAAAATGATGAATTGGTTGCTTTGCCTCTTGCTCAACTAGTTGATACACCTGTTGATGCTTTGGATGTTGCTTGTGCCATGCCTGTTACTTCTGTTGCTATTGCACCTGTTGTTGATTTGACTCTTGCTTGCCCTGAGGTTGCCCATAATTGCACTGGATTAGTTTCCACCTCTAGCAGTTCCTCTAGCAATGCACTAGTGTGTACACCTGATAATTGTAAATTTGCACTAGCTGCTAGGGAGCTCGCTATTGAAAATCTTTGAGTTGAAGTCTAAACTTGAGAAATTTGATAAGGGGCTTGGGAAGTGCTATGAGGGTAGCCTAGCCTTGGATAAGATGCTCAAGGAACAAAGAAAACCTTCCCAAAAGGGTGGTTTGGGTTTTACCCCTGAGAAGCCAAAGGGGAGGAAGAAATCAAGTGTTCCTCGAGCATCTACCCATAGGCAAGGGTACTATCAGGCTCCTCCCAAGAAGAGGCATGGTAACAACTTGCACACTAGCAACAATGTTTCTAGGATGAACAATGGGCACGGCACTTGGCAAGGACCTCCTAGGCACTATAACTCCACATGGCAGCAAAGAAACAATAGTGCTTGGCAATATGGTCCTAGATCCTATAACAACCGGCAAGGCCCTAGGTATCACAACACTTGGCAATCACCTAGGCAGAAATTTCGGAATGGACCTCCTAGGCACAACATTGGTAGGACACATCCACCTAGGCACCAAAACCGCAACACTCCCATTCACACACAACCAAGATTCCCTAGAGCACATATCGAGTTGTATGATCAATACTTGCTCAAGAAAAATGATCGTGGTAGGATGATGCTAGATTTGTTGGGCTCAAGTTTGAGAATGAGCACAAGGCACATGTTTGGGTGCCTAAGTCATTGATTGATCGCTTTGCTCGTGTTGCTTACGGTTTGAAGGCTAACCCTCGGGGACCTCTGTGTGGGTCCCCGAGTCACATAAGTGATCTTCTCTTTTGCAGGTGAACTACCGGAGTGGAGGTGCCATTGGATCATTGATGATGGTTGCACCCAACACATGACCGCAACCCGGTTGTTCACCTCATTAGGGAGGAAGGCAAGATTCCCCAAGGTCACTTTTGGAGATGGAAGCAAGAGCAAGGTTCTTGGAGTGGGAAGGTAGCAATTTCTTCAGATCTTTCAATTGATAATGTGCTACTTGTGAAAACTTTGAGCTATAACCTCCTCTCTGTTGCCCAAATATGTGATTTGGGGTTCCATTGCAATTTCTCACCGAGGGTTTGTTGGTTTTGAACAAAATGAAAAACTTGTGTTCAAAGGCTTTCGTTTTGAAAACTTGTTTCTTGTGAACTTTAATGAGCTCGCCAGATCCGTCTCGACTTGTCTTGTCGCCAAAGTCTCTCTTGGTTGGCTTTGGCATAGGCGTCTTGGGCATGTCGGCATGGCAAATTTGAAGAAACTTTTCAAAACGAGTTGATTCTTGGTGTGCAAGATGTGACATTCGAGAAAGACAAGCTATGCGAAGGCTGTCGGTAGGCAAGCAAGTGGCAAGTTCACATCCCGCCAAGAATGTCATGTCTACATCTCGACCTCTTGAGCTTTTACATATGGATCTTTTGGGCCAACTACCTATGTGAGTATCTGGGAAATCTCTATTGCTTGGTCATTGTTGATGACTTCTCCCGATACACAGGTCTTCTTTCTACCGATAAAACTCCAACTGGAGATGTTTTCAAAAAGTTTGTAAAGAAAGCCCAAAATGCTTTTGATTGTACCTCAAGAAGGTGAGAAGTGACAATGGGACGGAGTTCACTAACACTTGCTTGAGATCTTACGTGATGAGTTAGGGATTGATCACCGTTCTCACTACCTACACCCTCAAAGAAATGGGGTGGTTGAGAGGAAGAACGGGGCGCTCATCGAGATGGCGAGGACAATGTTGGATGAGTACAAGACTTCACATACATTGCGGGCTGAAGCGATCAACCTGACTGTCCTTTGCATCAACAGTCAGACCTTCACAAGCTCTGAAGAAGGCGTCTTCTGTTGCTAGTGGGAAGACGACCCAATGTCTCCTACTTGTGGTTTTTGGCGCAAGGTCTACATCAAGAAAAAGCGGGAGCACTTGGGCAAGTTCCAGAGCAGAGTGGACACGGGAGTTTTCTTGGGGTACTCAGCCAGAGGGTCTTCCTTCAGGGTGTACAACGAGAGTAGCGGTCAGATTGAGGAGACTGCGATGATGTGAAGTTCAGCGAATCCAATGGGAGCCAAGGAGAGAATGAGAACTTGGATGATGTGGGCGGTGAGCAGTTGGCAAGAGCAGTGGAGGAGATGCCTGCTGGTGATGTGAGGCCAGTAGAGGTTCAGAGGGATACCGAGGTGGTTCCATCACCTCTCACCCATAAACCAATGCCAGACTCAGGGGGAGCATTGCCTCAAAACAGCTCAAGTGTGGAGCAGTTCAGAGGCGACATCTGACTTGTGAGCGGATCTGAGTCACCGAGCTACCACCTCAGTTGATCAAGACCCATCACACCATAGCTCGTGATCATCCAGCTGATCAAGTGATTGGGGAATTGACTCAAGGTGTGCAAACAAGGTCAAGAACAGCTAGCGTCAGTGAGGTCAGTGCTTTGGCAAGCTTCTGTGAGCACACGGCGTTTGTGTCTGAGCTTGAGCCAAAGAAAGTGGAAGAGGCTCTTAGTGACCCTGACTGGATCAATGCTATGCACGAGGAGCTGAACAACTTTGAGAGGAACAAAGTCTGGATCTTAGTGGAAAGACCAAGCGATTGCAACGTGATTGGCACCAAGTGGGTTTTCAAGAATAAGCAAGATGAACTTGGAGTGGTGGTGCGCAACAAGGCTAGATTGGTCGCCTGTGGTTTCACATGATTGAGGGAGTTGACTGTGGTGACACCTATGCTCCGTGGCTCGTCTGGAGGCTATCAGATTGCTTGTGGCATTCTCTACATGTCACAACATCATCCTCAAGCAAATGGATGTGAAGAGTGCCTTCCTCAACGGGTACATTGGAGAGCTAGTGTATGTGGAGCAGCCTCCGGGGTTTGAAGATCCTCAGTACCCTGACCATGTGTTCAAACTGTCAAAGGCTTTATATGGTCTCAAGCAAGCTCCCAGGGCATGGTACGAGAGGCTAAGGGACTTTCTGATCGGCAAGGGATTCACGGTCGGAAGGGTCGACACGACTCTATTCACTAAGGTGGTGGATGGAGATGCATTCTGTGCAGTCTCGTAGATGATATCATCTTCGGTAGCTCAAATGAGTCCTTGGTCAAAGAGTTCAGCGACATGATGAGCAAAGAGTTCGAGATGTCGATGATGGGAGAATTGAACTTCTTCCTGGGATTTCAAATCAAGCAACTCAAGACCGGGACTTTCATGTGCCAAGAGAAGTACATCCACGACCTGCTCAAGCGCTTCAACATGGATATTTGCAAGCCAATCCGGACACCAATGGGGAATGACGCCACCTCGACCTCAATCAAGAAGGTAAACATGTCGACCAAAAGCTTTATCGTTCCATTATTGGTGCTTTGTTATACTTGATCGCATCTAGGCGGACATCATGTTTAGTGTGTGTATGTGTGCTAGATTTCAAGCCTCCCTAGAGAAATGCATATGGCTAGCGTGAAGCGAATTCTTCGATATCTCAAACACACACCTAGCATAGGTCTTTGGTTCCCGAAGGATCGTGATTTGAGCTCCTAGGCTATTCTCGACTCAGATTATGCCGGTGCAAGATCGATCGCAAAAGCACTTCAAGGCGTGTCACTTTACGGGTAGGTGTCTTGTGTCATGGGCGTCAAAAGCAGAACTCCGTGGCGCTATCTACCGAGGTGAGTATATAGCGGCGGGGAGTTGTTAATACCTGATTGCTTTACTTGACCACGATCCTTTGCTTGACTTTGGGCTTAAACTTGACCATGTGCCTCTTCTATGCGACAACGAGAGCGCGGTGAAGATAGCGTGCAACCCGGTCCAACACTCACGGACCAAGCACATTGATGTCCGTCATCATTTCCTTCGGGATCATGTGACAAAGGGCGACATTGTGCTTGAGTGTTGGACCAAGCACATTGATGTCCGTCATCATTTCCTTCGGGATCATGTGACAAAGGGCGACATTGTGCTTGAGCACGTGCGGACAGAGGACCAGCTTGCCGACATATTCACCAAGCCACTCGTTGAGGCACGATTCTGCAAATTGAGAAATGAGTTAAACATCTTAGATAAGTCAAACATTGCTCGAGTTGATCGGCGTGGCTATGTCATTCATTACAAATCTTTTAAGCCGGTTTGAGCATTTAGGTGCTTTGCTTGTTATCTTTGGATGTTGTTCATTGCCTATATGTTCATCACATGAAATTGATAGTTATAGCATGTGTTTACCTTGTTACTAGCTCAACTGTGCTTAACTCAATATATCATGCAATTGAAAGCCATGGCGTGTGTTAGGAGGGCTATAGCTTCTAGTCTCATTTGATTGCTCTAAACTCTTTGGTTGATCATGTGCTTCTAAGTCTAGATTGTGTTCTTCCATTTTGCACATGTCTATACTTATTTGAATTGAGCAATTTTGAGAAAATGTTGAGCCATATTTGCAAAATGTGCGAAAATATGATTAAGCATGTCTCACCAATGACTCCTCGATGAGATAGCTTGCCATTGCACTAGGCATGAACTTAGGGGGAGCTTTGGATGACCGAGACGCTCATCTTCAGTGTCATGCTGGGTGGAGTCGCCTATGGTTTGAGACATAGTAAATTTGAGAAAATTCAAGATGAAAAATGTGAAACTTTTCAATAATGAGCTCAACCAAAATGTTTTAGTCTCAAATAGGCTTGGTGATAGATAGTGTAGCTTGGAGTGCATCTTCTAGTGCTATGGTGCATCATGTGTCTCCTTTGAATTTTGGAGCAACTCTTGATACTTCTAGCTATTGTTCATCTTATATCTGCTCTAGGTCATAATAACTTGAATTACACATCTACCAATTTGGCTCTAATTGATCTTGTGACATCGTGACCTTGAGATGGCTAGATTTTGAGTGTGATGAACTTATCGGCGTGTTTGCACTAGTATAACTTCCAAAGCGCTTAATTAGTTCTCACTCCTTGTTTTGCTACTTTCGGTCATTGATGACAAAGGGGAGAAATAATAGCAAATCCATGTACATGTTTTGAATGCTTGGGGAGAATTGATTTGATTTTGGTTACAAGTGGTAGGTTTAGAGCTCCTAGGATAGAGATTTGGATGGAGATGCTTTGCTCCATGAAATGTGATGAATTTTCAAGTGGCATGCATTAATTTAGGGGGAGCTCTAGTCTCACATACATTACACTCTATTAATTGGCCTAGTATCTTGTATGTGTTCAATGGCGTGCAATGTTTACGAACTAACCCATTGCACCGTAGATTGTATTTTGTTTGCTCGGTCATGTTGGATTTGCGGTGTTGTCATCAATTACCAAAAAGGGGAGATTGTAAGATCAAGCCTCCTTGGGCTTAATGTTTTGGTAATTGATGCCAACTGGCCTCGACGGATCGCATCAAGGCTAAGGATCTTATTTTTAGTTCTTCTATTTTCCTTGTAAGAGAATCGCTTACGCCCATCCGCCCATTGATGTCTGCAAGATCATCTCTCTGGTTGTAGGTCCCATCGAGCACAAGTTCGATCCATCCGAGTGAGTTCGGCGGGTTCTAGAGATGCCAGTGTCCGAGGTTCGAGATAGTTCGGGGAGTACGGTATCCGTGGTTTTCGTAGCCGCCAAGTTCAAAGCGGATATTTTTCTTTAGGCGCTGAAACCTCCCGCCGATTCCACAAGTCGACAAGATAGGCCAACAACCCTAGGTGTGACGTCGGGCAAAGTTGGTATAGCCAAAACTCGAGTGGGAAAAATTTCAGCCCCACCGGACGGCGTCCGGTCATAATCAGACGGCGTCCGGTGAGCTAAGCCAAATTCTACCTAAGTCCAAAATTACACCCACCGCCGGACGGCGTCTAAGCTGTCTTCGGACGGGTCCGGCAACAGGGTTCCTAACGAGTGAGCTCGAAATTTGGCTAAGTCCCAACGCGATAGATCCACAGCCGGACGGCGTCCGATCGGAGACGGACGGTGTCCGTGAAGAAGAAATTTGAGCGCGAGATCTTGAACGGCGTCGTAGCGCCCGACGGCGGGCCACCCTCACTTGTCGGACGCGCGTCCGATAGTTTACGGACGCGTCGATGACGGCTAAACCGAGACCGAACACTGGCGGGCGCCACGTTTCACGCTGCTGGCGGCCTCGCCGGACGCATCCGAAAAACCACGGACGGCGTCCGGCGACGGCCAAATTTTGGCAAAACCCTTTGTCGGACGGCGTCAAGCGGAACCGGACGGCGTCCGACCGAGTGATCTGAAACTCGCGATTTAATCTGAGCCGTCCATTTCTAGGGTTCCGCCTTGGGCCTATAAATAGGGGCTTAGTGTACGGGGTAAAATCGAGAGAGCCATCATTAGCAGCCACCCCTTGCCTTAGCCACCCATGAGAGCTCCTCCCATGGCACCCACCTCCACCTAGGGTTCCATGTGCTTGAGAGATTGAGAGGGAGAAGAAGAGAGGAAGGAGAAGAAGAAGGTGATCCCTACCTCCTCCCATCATCTTCAAGGTTTGCCCCATCTCCCATGGCGTTGTTGCCCTAGTTTTCATGGGGAGTGAGAAGGGGTAGTGGTGAGAGGCGATCTCGATCTTGTGCTCTTGGGACTTCGCCACGGAGAGATCGTCGTCACGCCACGGGCTTCATCAACCGTCACGACTACATCCGCTCCATCCGTTGGAGGCACAAGTCCGCCGTGTGTCGGCGGCCATCTCCGTGTGTCGGGGTGCCACGGTTTCCGTGTGTCGGAGCCAAATCCTCCATGTGTTGGGGGTGTCTCATGTGTTGAGGCGAAACCCACCGTGTGTCGGTGGTCGGTGCCGTGTGTCGGTGCGGTGGGTGTGAGTGCTCTCGCCAGAGAGAACTTCGCCTCTGTGTGAAGGCTTGGAGCTCGCCTACCATGTGTTGGTGAAGAGCTACCATGAGTGGATTGAGGGCTAGGGGCGAGAGAGTCCCGACTTCTCTGTGTGAGAAGTTTCCTCAGCGGAGACGAGGTGCTCATGTGTTGAGCACCGAACTTGATAAACACCTCGGTTTGCGTCTCCTCATCTTACTTGTTTAATTACGCATATTGTCTTGATCGCTTGCATGTGAGTGCCATCGAGCCTCCTAGTAGTCGCCAGCATTATTGTGATCATTTCATAACTAGACTCTAGGTCAATCGATAGCTTGGGCTCTTAATTTGATTAAGTAAATCAAGCGAATCGAGAGAAGTAAAATTTGAAAAGGGCCGATTCACCCCCCCCTCTCGGCCTAGGATCCTTACAACGGGCGGGCATAGCCAAGTGTCAACGGCTGTGCTAGGCATTACATGGGCCCTGGTTACCCCTTGTATTCTGCCGTCGCCAATCAATCCGCCATCCACCAATATTCACGGTGAACCACGAAGCAAAGAGAAGAAGAAGACAGCCCCAGCAGCTTAATCGGAGGTATTCCGCGAGCTGGCTTGCGGATGTAATTAACCGGGTGTCCTTCCGAGGTCCCGGGATGCAGAACCTAACGATCACCTGAGCAAGAAGTCTAGCCTACCAGTCTACAGATGTTTAGCCAACCTGGCTACGGAGCGCAATATCAACAAGGAGTTGTACTTCATTGTGACGATGAAATATAAACATCCTTGTCCCCTTTTCTTTTGTGTATTTTTGACAAATACACTGGCACGCCGACAAACGTGTTCTCGCCAGCGGAATTTGTGTGCATCACAAATTTGGCACGCCTGGTGGGACCAGGATCTCCTCCCATCTTTGCTGTTGGGGCTGGAAGGTCGTTTCGCCTATTCCTTAGGCTCGAAGCACCATCGCCCAATTCTTCTTCTTCGACTCTCCTGCATAAAGGAGTGTGGTCTTCAAGGTGTCATCTACCGCAACAAAGGCCGGGGGCACGTCGAATCAATGACTCCTCGTCCCGCAAGTTCAAGTGTGCCCGTCCACGATGCGGCAAGTCAATCAACGACATCGATCCAAGCCTTTCGTTGGGGGCAAGGCGTGCCCCTGACTTGGCATGACTACTCAGCGTAGTCTCAAGTCTTCGCTCCTCCATCAATGTCTTTTCGGCCATCAACAATGGCGGCCACATATACGAGGGGCATCGGCCGTATGATCAAGTGATGTATCTTCTTCACAGATCGGCTCCAGCAAGCCATCAACGGGGAAGTATCATTCTGCACCATGAATAGGTCAACCCCGAGTATGAAGTGATTGAGGCGTCGCCACCAATTATCTTTGACGCTCTACACCAATATCGTGGACCGTGGAATGCACTTCCTCAACATAGAGGGGGCAACTCCCATGCCTTGCTACCTCGTCGATGGCTTCTCGACGAACTTCATCAACATAGCGGGGTAACACCCATGCATCGCTACCTCGTCGACGGCTTCTCAATGAACTTCATCGACAAAGCGGGAGCGATTATCGTGCCTCGCTCCTCGTCGACGGCTTCTCGATGCACTTCAACAATACTATGGGAGCAAGGCCTCGTGCCTTCCACCCCAGAGCCAACGATCTTCTGGCGTCCAAGCAACATTATGGGACTCACTCCCACGAACTCCAACAACGCCAACGACCTTCTGGCCTTTCGAGTCGACATCGTGGGGCCAACTCCCATGCCCATCGTCTCCGCCAACGGCTTCCTGGCGTTCAATCAACATCTTGGGACTCATTCCCATGAATTTCAACAACGCTAACGACATTCTGGCGTTCCAAGTCAACCATGTGGGCCCCGAATCCCACACCTTTCATCCTCGCCAACGGCTTCCTGGCGTCCAAATCAACACCGTGGGGCTGACCCCCACGCCTTTTCCACACCGCCAACGGCTTCCTGGCGTCCAAATCAGCACCATGGGGCTTCTCCCCATGTCTAGTACCTCATCGACGGCATCTCAACGTTCTACACTACATCGTGGGGCAACACTTGCGCCACCCACCCCGTGACCAACGAGTTCCTGTTGTCTAAATCAACACCGTGGGGCTGACTCCCATGCCCTCAATACCGCCAACGGCTTCCTGGCATCCAAATCAAAACCGTGGGGCCGACTCCCACGGCCTTCATTGCTGCCAACGACATTCTGGCGTTCCAAGTCAATATTGTGGGTTCGACTCCCACACCATTCGTCTCCGCCAACGGCTTCCTGCCGTCCAATCTACAGCGTGGGGCTTACTCCCACGAATTCCAACAACGCCAACAACCTTCTGGCGCTCCAAGTCAACATTGTGGGGCCGTCTCCCATACCCTTCATCTCCGCCAATGGCATCCTGGCGTCCAACCAACATCCTGGGGCTCACTCCCATGAATTCCAACAACTCCAATGACCTTCTGGCGCTCAAGTCAACATTGTGGGGCCGTCTCCCACACCCTTCGTCTCCGCCAACGGCTTACTGGCATCCAATCAACATCGTGGGGCTCACTCCCACGAATTTCAACAATGCCAGCGACCTTCTAGCGTTCCGAGTCAACATCGTGGGCCAACTCCCACGCCCATCATCACCGCCAACGACTTTCTAGCGTCAGAGTCAACACCGTGGGGGCGGCTCCCACACCTGTCCACTTCACCAACGGCATTCTGGCGTCCAAGTCAAGATCGTGGGGGCGAACTCCCACAACTTTCAACACCGCCAACGGCGTTCTGGCGTTACAAGTAAAACATTGAGGGGCAACTACCATGTCTTTCAACATTGCCAAAGGTTTCCTGGTGCCAATTCAACTGCGTGGGAGCAATATCCGCGCTTCGCTACACCACCGCCGACGGCTTCTCGGCGCTCCATGCAACTTTGTGGGAGCAACCCTTACATCTCCCTACGTCGCCAATGGATTTCTAGCACCCGCCTCAATGCAGATTTATGGGAACAACCCCATATCTCACTGCATCGTCAATGGCTTCCTGGCGCTCGCTTCAACACAAATCCGTGGTTTTAGCTCCACGCTTGCTACATTGCCAATGGACTTCTGGCGCTCGTCTCAATTCATCTTTGTGGGGGCAACCTCACGCTGGTCTCGTCGCCGATGGCTTCTCGGCTTCATTAAAGCAACCGCACGCTCAGTTCATCGCCAAAGGATTACTGGCAGCTCAAGTCAACACTGCGGGGGCATTCCCCGCGTGTCCTCTTCGTCGCCAAAGGATTTTTGGCATTCAACATCAACACGGTGGGACGACCCCAAAGTGTTTTCATTGCTGAAGGATTTCTAGCACTCCAAGATAACTGCGTGGATTCAACGCCCACACAGCCTCACATCTTTGCCAAAGGATTTCTGGCACGTCAACGCAACACTGTGGGAGAGTCTGTCCCACATCTCCGATCGATGTGTATGGTCTCACAAACCCATCGCTCCCAAGGAGACGATATGCCTCCTAAACTCGTTCTTTTGGGTGGTTCTTCCCTTGAAAGGTAAAGTACACACATCTTCCTTAGGAAGGTTTTCCCTTTGGAAGCCAAAAGAAAAAAAAAAGAAAGCAAAAAAAAAACTTTTGTTCTAATTAAGTTCATGATGGAGAATTAATTGCATACGCGAGCTCTTGTTTTCTTCGAATGGCTTTTCTCTTTGAAAACAGACACAAATGTCCTCATAAAATGGCTTTTCCAAGTTATCACATCATGTCGGTCAACAAGGAATTGCCTGTCTTTGAGCTTTCAAGGTGGGGTCCGAGAAAGGCCATGATCGAGCAAGACGTCGGCCAAGCAACCTACACACAAAGCACCAAGGCGCATGTCAAGCGAATACTCCTGAAGATGGTGGGGCAATTGCATAGGCTACCTCTAAGTGGCAAGTTCCCCACGCCGGTCATGCTCGCCAACAGCCTCAGACCAACGGAGACATCAAGCCGTGAGGTCAACCTATAGTGACAAGATGCATCAATATGCCAACCCCGTTAGGCGTATCAATATCAACACTCTGGGAAGAAACATAGGAAAAGATGCGGGAGAAGGCTGCCCGGTCGGTCAAAGTCTGACAGGTGTGAAGCTGCTCGTCAACCTCGGAAGCGTAAACAAGGGCCAAGCAAAAACATCAAGCCTACGAGGATTAGCTAGTACACAAAGGCAGGCGGCTAGTCCCAAATCCTCCCCGACTCAATACAAAGTCCAACAAAACAACATCAACAATCAAGTGAAAGGGGAAAACATCATGCCCCCACTTGCTCAAGCCGGCAAGCCACGCCGAAAGCAATGGAGGAGACAGTCGCCTGCCATCCTCGGCAAAAGTCAAGGCATAATCCTCACATCAAACCCCTGAACCATCAGCCAATCTCAGCCATTCCCAAGTCTCTTGGTTCGATGAGGCTAGACTGGGGGCAAGGCCGCGCTGTGGAGGTAATTCACCACCAAGAGAAGCTAGAGCATGACCCCACCATTTTCAAGAAATTTCTGACGGCGTGTTCACCGCTCAACCACTGCGGATCACATCAGCCAATCTCAGCCGTGCTCGGTTCGATTTGAGCGTCGGACGCAGCGAAGAGCGACTCACAGAGATTACCCAGGTTCGGACCCCCCTGCGGGTAATAGTCCAACTCCTGCTGAGGCTTAGCTCTTTTCTTGTTGTGGTTGAATGGAATGTGGTTACAGAATGCTTGTGAACTGTGTGTTCAAAGCGCACGTATCGTGCCTCCTCCCCTCTCTCTCCTCTCCTTTTATACAAGCCTCGAACCGACGGAGAGAGCGAGGGGTAAGCGAGACAGTACTCTCAAGTACTCGACAAGACACGACAGAGAGAGGCAGCGTGCTCTGCTGCACGCGGCGGCGCCGCCTCGCGTGCCGCCAAGTGGCCTCGGCCCGCCATGATCCGCCCGTGAGTGAGTGCAGGTGGGGCCCACCTGCTCCTCCCGACGCAAGGCGGCTATCTTAAGCAAACCTTCTCTCTGCCGGTCAATTCCGCTGCGCCACAGTGACAAGCGCCGAGACTGCGAGGGTCATTAGCGGTAATCATCTTCTCAGCTGTCTATCCGCGCGTGATGTCGCATTAAATGCACTTGTTCTTCGTAGCAGGGAGAGCCTTCGCCCAGAAGACTCCTTCCGCAACACTCCCTGCCATGCGGGCCCCGCCTGACAGTGGGAGGCCCTACGTGCGCCGAGGGGCTCGTCCACACGCCCGCCTGACGTATGGGGCCCTCGCCTGGCGCACTGATGGACTCGCCCACACGTTGGGACCTGGTCGCCCGCCTGACGTGTGGGGTCCTCGTCTGGTCTTCTGAGGAGCTCGCCCGAGGGCTCGCCCACGCGCTGGGGCCTGATCGCCTGATCTTCTCAGGACTCTTCACACCCTGGTATTTATTACACCGACAATAGCCCCCGGGTCCACCATGATACGCGAACCGTCGCACAGACACTTTTCCGTTTCGTGAGCGGTGGGGGACGAATCGTGGGGGCCCACCTTCTGCTGCAGCCGTACGCCTGATTCTCCACCTGCGCACGATCTTCCTTGGGGAACCACGCCGCTTTTCGCGGGAAATCGAAACGCGCGGGGCAATGATGGCGCACGTGGGGTCGGAATCCAAACCGTCGCACTCGCTCGCCTCGCTTATAAATACTTCCACTAGCGCCGCGGCTAATCCTTCCGCACGCTAAGTCCTCAAACTGCCCTTCACCTTCTTCGCCGCCGCCACAGAGCCTTCCTTTTTCGCCAACTCCACCGTTTTTCCATGGCGCCCAAACACAGCAAGGGTCGCCGCGGGGACGCGCCACCGTCTGGGCCTGCTTTGCCTGCCTCTGCTGTCGACGAGGATGTGGCGACGCGGCTCCAAGGGTTCGTGCCGCTCACCTCCGTCCGGTTCCGCGCCGGCACCATAGTGCCAAGCCCCCGCGACGGGGAGATTGTGACCTTCACCTGGGCGATGCTGGCGGGGCTCGTCTCGCCGTACTCGGAGTTCTTCTTGGTGGTGCTCGCCTTCTACGAGATCCAGGCGACGCACCTTCCCCCCAATTCTATCGTGGCCCTGACCATCTTCGTCCACCTCTGCGAGATGTTCGTGGGGACGATGCCAAACCTCCCGCTCTGGCGCCGGCTCTTCACGCTGCACGCGAAGTCGCGCCCGAGCGGGGCCATTGGAAGCTGCTACTTCACGCTCCGCGACGCCGCCGCCTTCCTCCCGGTCACGGTCAAGTCCAACTGGAAGGACTGGCACCGCCAATGGTTTGTCGTGGAGGACTCCGTGCTGCGACGACCTTGACCTCCCCGAGGGTCCTGCGGAATCCCTTGCCAGCTGGGGGTCTCTGCCTGACGACTCAGCGGAGTTGGAGGAGATGCTGGGGCGCATCGCTGAGCTCCGCCGCAACGGGCTCACCGGAACCCACGTTGCGACAGATTTCTTGCGGCGCCGCCTCTGCCCGCTCCGCATGAGGGTTCGCCCCACCTGGCAATACTATGGCGATGACGATGGAGTCCGCCTTGTCTCCGGAGGTAAATGCTCCTTCAATCTTTTGGGTTTCTTGTCTTTTTGGAATGTCTCTTCTTTTGACACCTTGTGACTTATGGATTCTTCTCTTGCGCCCAGCCGCAGGGAACGTGCCAGAGAACGTACTCCGGCAGTGGCTGGTAGGACTCTTGACCGCGCCCACCGGCGATATCTCCTTGCCGGAGACCATCCGCCCCCTCTGCGACTGGGATCCACGGGAGCGCAACCAGTACTTGCGTGGGCTGCCCCCCACGGAGGTCTCTGGTCCCGCGGTCCAAGTGGCCCGGGGACCGCTGCAGATCCGCGAACTGCCTCCAACGGCCGCCAAAGCTTCCGCGGCTGCTGCCGCTCCTGGCGTGGCGGCCGATTCCAACCGCGCTCTCGGGAAGCGCCGCCTCATCCTCGCTGATGACGACGAGGAGGGAGAGGGGAGCCCTAAGAGAGCTCACCCCTCCAGTCCTGAGCTCCCGCCGCCTCCTCCGGCCCCCTCAATGGGGGCCTGCTGCTCGCCGCCGCCGCCGCTCGCCGCCGGGCGAGCGCTGGCGGTTCTTGCGGAACTGGCGCCGCTGCGCCAGTTTCTTCGCTCCTCTGCGTCGCGCTCCTGCGCGGCGCTTCGACGACGCCGGCCTCCGCCGTCGGGCGGCGCTTCGGTCTCGGGCGCCACCAGCGCCCGGCATTGTTCCGACGGCGCCAACCGTGACGGCGCCGCCGCTGCTTCCGCAACCAAGCGGCTTGACGCTGCCCCCTTCGACCTTCGCTTTCTGGGCGCGCCGCGCCAGGTAGCTTTCTCTGCACTTACGCACACTTTACGTTAGGGTTAGCATGCTGCATGTTTTCGCATACCTGAACCCTGTTTCTGTTTATCTTCATTGGATAGAGCGGACGCTGGGGCCTCAAGCTCCATCCCGCACGACTCGCCAGCCCCCAGCCTAGCCCGTGGCTCCTTCGACGGAGGCGAGGCCTCTTGCCGCAGAGATCGCGCCGGAGACGAGGCTGGAAGAACCTTCGGCCGTTGCCGCAGCCGACGCCAATGCCGTGGGCGCCATTGCCGCTGACGTCGAGCACTCCTTCCAGGCGCTCCGTGCCCTCGCCCACACCTGGGCGGCACGGGGAGACGCTTTGGCGTCTGCGTCGCGGACTGTCGGCGAAGCGGCGGCAGCGCCGAGCGGAGGTCGCCGCAAAGAAGACAGCAAGGCGAGGTCGGGGCGGCGCAAGCCGCCGCCTCGGCCACCAAAGCGTGCCGAGACCTCCGCGGAGCACTCCGGCGTCTTGGTCTCGCCGACATGTTGCTTGGCGCCTACCACAACCGTGGGCGCCCTGCATACCCTACCTGGCGTTACCTTGTACTCTCAGCTGGAGGAGACCACCGCGCAATATGCTGGGGCCGTGGGGCACGCCGCCGAGGCCTTGCGCGATCTCCCGGTGGTGATGCGGGCGCGGGAGATCGAAGATGGTCGCCACGGCGCTCTCGAAGCCGCGCGGTTCGTCTTGGGCAACTGCCTCACCCAAAACGCCGCGTTTGACCTCGACGCCGCCACCGGGGAACCTTCGCGCCAGCTGGACCGGATTGAGCAGTCGCGGGTTGACACCGCCGCCAACCGCGTCTCAATGATGGGCGGCGCTGCGCCGGCAGAGGGCGATGAAAACGAGGAGTAGACGAGCTCCCCTATCTTCTTTTTTGTCTTGTGCAAATCCTGTTAATGCAAACTTTTGCTCTTTGCTGTGAGTCTCAATCTAGCTTCGCGCAAACTCTTATTTGCGAAAAGAACTGGGGCACCCGAACGCAAAAAGCTTTAGACAGAGCGTTTTATTGAAAGTGAGCGCTTTTTCCTTAGGCATCAGGTTACTTCAACCCTTACGGCCTCTCGGCAAACCGACCTTAAACGTTACGTGGCAAGCACTCAGCTTTCGGAAGTGGTCTAGACGCTTGTGCCGCCGTTGGCGCATTGCCCAGACCGAGCCGACACACCAGGCTAGGACCCGCCTTCCGTCCGCCTCGCCTCGCCCAACCGTAAGCTTAAGCGTTTGCTCTTGCAACTAAGGGGCCATCAGCCTTAAGTACTTTTTCGCTACCAGCTTTCAATAGAATGCTTTCTAACAGACTTTTTGAGGCTACGCAACTGATCGCCACAAGCTTTAGACAGAACGTTCTGTTGGAAGTGAGCGCTTTTTCCTTAGGCATCAGGTTACTTCAACCCTTACGGCCTCTCGGCAAACCGACCTTAAACGTTACGTGGCGAGCACTCAGCTTTCGGAAGTGGTCTAGACGCCAATGCCGCCGTTGGCGCATTGCCCAGACCGAGCCGACACACTAGGCTAGAACCGCCTTCCGTCCGCATCGCCTCGCCCAACCGTAAGCTTAAGCGTTTGCTCTTGCAACTAAGGGGCCATCAGCCTTAAGTACTTTTTCGCTACCAGCTTTCAACATAATGCTTTCTAACAGACTTTTTAGACGAAAAAGAACAGATGCCCACAGAGAGACATAACTTATCTTTTTATTGAAGATGGCTTTGTACAATGCAGCCCCCGAGGCGAGCGGGGAAGGAGGAAGACCTCGCCGCTCGGCTCCAAAGGAAGGCCAAAAAAGCTCTTGGAACAGCTACCTACGGGTAGAACTTCCTCAGCTGCTCGACGTTCCAAGTGTTCGCCAACTCGCGACCATCCTCGGCGAAGCCTGACCGAGCTGGCGGAGATCGAGACCACCTTGAAGGGCCCTCCCACGTGGGAGATAGTTTGTTGCGCCCGACCTGCGCTTGATTTTATGCAGGGGCGAGGTCGCCCACTACCAGTGTTCTCTCACACACCCGCCTTGCTTGATAACGGCGCAACGCCTGCTTATACCTGGCGGCCCGGATCGCCGCCCTGTCTCTGATCTCCTCCAGGAGATTTACTTCATCCTGACGTCTGTCAGGGTCTCTGTCTTCGCTGAACGCCGCCACCCTTGGGGACCCAAAGGTGAGCTCTGATGGGAGCACCTCCTCCGAGCCATACACTAGGAAGAAAGGGGTCTCGCCTGTGGCTCTGTTGGGAGTTGTCCGCAGCGCCCACAACACGGTGGGGACTTCTTCCGCCCAGCGCTTGCCACGCTTCTCCAGACGGTCGAAAGCCCTTGTCTTAAGCCCTCTTAGTACTTCCGCATTTGCCCGCTCCACTTGCCCATTGCTCTTCGGATGTGCAACAGAGGCGAAGCACAGTTTGGTACCCAGCTCTTCGCACCAGTCCTGGAAATCGGCGCTCTTGAACTACGCGCCGTTGTCGGTGATGATCCTGTTGGCGACGCCGAACCGGACGAAGATGCCCTTCATGAACTTTATGGCAGCAGCGGACGTGATCGCTGGGACCGGCGATGCCTCCACCCACTTGGTGAACTTGTCGACGGCGACGAACAGATGTGTGTAACCTCCGGTTGCCGCGAAACGGGCCCAGATATCGGCCCTGCATCATGAACGGCCAGAGAGCGGAATGGTTTGCGGCGCTGGGCGGTCGGTGGATTTGCTTAGCATGAAATTGGCACGCCGCATCTCCTCACCAGCTCGAAGGCATCACGGAGGCGAGAGGCCAATAAAGCCGTGGCGAAAGCTTTCCAACCAACGCGGCTCCCGAATGGCTCCGCACATGCCTCCATGGATCTCGGAGAATTGCACTCCCCGCTTCCCGAGTGACGACGCCAAGAGAACTCCGTTCGCACCACAGCGATCTGGTCCCCACCTACGTGCGTGGCGCTTGGCCTTGCGCGCTATTTTCTCAGCCGACGCGTCATCGTCGGGGTCACTCCATCCCGCAGGTAGGCTAGGATCTGATCCATCCACTGACCTTCCCGGACGAGCGTGACGACGTTAGCATTGTCACCGACGTACTCTGCCTGGCCCGGCATTTCCGCCTCAACCGCCTCAGCAGCTCTTCCGCCTCCTCCCTCTAACCGGCGAGCGGTGGCAGGATTGGTGACGTCTCCTCCAAAAGTGGGAGCTGCGTCAGGGAAAGCGTCGTCCCCGCCAGGATTGGGGGCTGCGACAGACGGCCGCGTGAGTCTTTCTTTTAAAACCCCAGCCGGAACAGGTGCCTTTGACGAGGCAATCTGGGACAGTTCATCCGCCATATAGTTGTCGCGGCGAGGGACGTGCGCGAAGCCCAAACCCTCGAAATGCCGCTCCAACCGGCGCACCTCCGCCAGGTAGGCCGCCATGACGGGATCCGAGCAGGTGAAATCCTTCCTCGCCTGGTTGATGACCAGGAGAGAGTCGCCCTTTACTTGCAACCGCCGGATGCCTAGGGTCGAAGCCACCCTGAGCCCGGCGAGTAATCCTTCATACTCCGCGACGTTGTTGGTTGCGCGGAACTCCAGCACCACCAGGTGCCGGATAATGTCGCCGGTGGGAGACACCAGAACGACAACTGCCCCAGCCCCCTCTAGCCGGAACGAGCCGTCGAAGAAGAGAGTCCACGGCGAGGGCACTGGGACGTCTTCAGCTTCTGTGTCCGCCGGAGTCCATTCGCTGACGAACTCTGCCAGAGCTTGCCCTTTGATTGCCGTTCGGGGAGCGAATTTGAGGTCGAATTCTACCAGCTCCATGGCCCACTTGGCGATGCGGTCCGTCGCCTGGCGGTTGAAGAGGATCTCCCGCAAGGGGTACTTGGTCAAGATGGTGATCTCTCGCCCCTGAAAGTAGTGACGCAGCTTCCGGGACGCCGTCAGCACGGCATAGAGCATCTTCTGGTGCTGTGAATACCTTGTTTCGGTGTCGTGGAGGACTTTGCTGATGTAGTAGATGGGGCGCTGAACACCTTCTCTTTCTGCCACCAGCACCGCGCTGACCACCTGGGGGTTCGCCGCGACATAAAGGATCAACGGCTCGCCCGGGTCCGGGGCGACCAGCACGGGCGGGGAAGTGAGATACTTCTTCAGCCCATCGAACGCCTCCTGCGCCTCCGCCGTCCACTCGAACTGGTTGGTCTTCTTCAGGAGCTTGAGTAGTGGGAGACTTTTATCCCCCAGGTGAGCGATAAAGCGGCCCAGGGAGGTCAAGCAGCCCACCAAGCATTGCATTTGCCGAAGTCGCGTCGGGGGCTTCATGTTCTCGATCGCCGTGATCTTGTCGGGGTTCGCCTCAATCCCCTCTCGAGACGGCGAAACCTAGCAGCTTGTCTGACGGAACGGCGAATACACACTTCTCGAGGTTGAGCTTGATGCGATGCTTCCTCAAGTTGGCGAAGGTTTCTTCCAGGTCGCCGATCAACTCCTCCGCCTTCTTGGACTTCACCACCAGGTCGTCGACGTACACCTCCAGGTTCCGCCCTATTTGAGGGCGATGAGCAATATGCATGGCCCTTTGATAGGTTGGGTCTGCATTCTTCAGTCCGAACGCCATCCTTGTGTAGCAGTAGACGCCCATGGGCGTCAGGAAGGCAGTCTTGTCTTCGTCTTCTTCGGCCATGCTAATCTGGTGGTACCCGGAGTACGCATCCGTAGCACACCGCCGCACCTGTTTGTAGAATCAACGATGAGATCAATGCGGGGCAGCGAGTACGGATCCTTCGGGCACGCCCTGTTGAGGTCGGTGAAGTCCACGCACATCCTTCACCGCCCGTTGGATTTCTTGACGAGGACGGGGTTCGCGAGCCACCTGGGATGGGCGACGCTGCGAACGACCCCCGTCCTTAAGAGCTTGTCCACCTCCTGGCGGATAACTTCCTGGCACTCCACCGATTGCTTCCGGACCTTTTGCATGACCGGTCGCGCGCCGGGGAATGTCGCTAATTTATGCTCAATCACCTCCCTGGGGACCCCAGCCATGTCGGACGGTTGCCATGCAAACACATCTGCGTTAGACTGGAGGAAAGAGACGAGCGCGCCTTCCTATTTGGCGCTGAGAGAGGCGCCCACCCGAACGGTCTTCGCTGGGTCTGACTCACTCAGGGAGACCGCCTTAACCTCCGCGGACGAACCGAGGGAGGCACGGGTCTTCGCCGGAGGAGCTCCCAGAGTCGAGGCCTCGGCCTTCTGGGCGCCGATTGCCCCCGCCAAAGCGAGAGCGTCCTTGTCGCAGCGGAGCGCCTCCGGGCGGTCCACTTTCAAGACGATGGGGCCAGCTGGCCCCGGGATCTTCACCACCATGTACGCATAGTGGCAAGCCGCCATGAACTTGGTCAGCGCCGGCCGACCCAGTATGGCGTTGTAGGGGAGGTCGAAGTCTGCCACCTCGAATTCGAGCATCTCGGTGCGGAAGTTGTCGGAGCCTCCAAACGTCACCGGGAGGCTGACGCGCCCCAGCGGGACGGACTCAGCCCCCGGCGCGATGCCGAAGAACGGGAGCGCCGGTCGAAGCTCCTGCTGCTGGATCTGGAGTGCCTTGGCGACCCGGGCGGACAGGAGGTTGAGGGAACTCCCTCCGTCTACCAGCACCCGCCCTAGCTTTACATTCCGGACCGTGGGCGCAACCACGATCGGGAGATGTCCAGAGCGGCGATATCGGGCTGGGTGATCGGCCCGATCAACGCGATCGGTTGCTCGAACACGCCACCGCCTTGCTGACCCAAAGCTGGCACGGCGGCGGCGACACCTCCTCATCGCGCGCTTAAAGCTGGCGTGGGGACGGATAGGTGGCGATTCGCCGTGGATGGCGGCAACCGGCGCTCCCGCTGTTGGAAACCAAGCGAAGCCATTTCCTTGCCCTTGCCGCTGCCGGACGCCTGCTGCTGCTCGTGGACACGCTTGTCCACCAACTTGTTGACGACATGGCAATCCGCCAAGTCGTGGGAGCTGTTGCGGTGAATGGGACAGTAAGCCCCTCCGCTCCACTCGCGGGGACGGCGGTCTCGCCCGTCGTCGCGGCAACGGGGGCCGCCGTAATCACGGCGGTCGCCCTGGTCGCCCCTGCGAGGACCGTTCTGCCGCCGCCGCCGTGGCCTCGTCCTTTCTTCTACCGCGCGCTCGCCGCTGCCGGTCGCCGTCTTCGTCGTCGTAAATCGTCGTCGTCGCTTCGGCCATGACCTGCCGATCTTGGCCGCTTTGCGCTTCTTCTTGTCCTTGCCGCGGGGTTTTGAAGTCCGGCCGCGCTCCATGATTCACCCGCCCGTGCGGCCGGGTGGAAGCGAGCCTCACTTTGAAGGGCGCGCATGCGCCAAGGTGAAAAGCTCTTCCGTCGTTTTGATCTTGCGGGTGGCCATCTTCTCCTTGACCCTAGGGTCTCGGCGCCTCTCACGAATGCCGTGGACGGCGGCGTCGATGGAGATGTCGGGGATGGTGTTGCGAACTGGTCAAGCGCCGGATGTAGTCGTGGCGACTCTCCTTCTTCTGCTCCACGTTGTGGAGTCGTCCTCGACTCCGGGCTGCTCAAGCGTGCCACAGAAGTTGGTGATGAAGAGCTCGAGAGCTCCTTCCACGACCCCACGGACTCGGGGGCAGGTTCATGAGTCGAGGCGGGCTCACGGTGAGGATGTAGGGAAGTAGTTCGCGGAACCTTCCCCGACCCTCCAGCCGGCTGCATCACCGTAGTGTAGATCTGCAAGAACTCGCCAGGGTTGGTGGAGCCGTCATACTTCTCGATGGGGGTGGGCGGAACCTCTCCGCCACTGACGATGGCGCAGCCTCCTTTGAAAAGGCGGCGGCCGACTTGAGCCTCCTGCTCTGGATCGCCTCGGCTCGCTGGGCCCGCCGTCCGGACGGCGCCGAAGAGGCACCTCCTTCCCCGGCGGAGACAGCGTCGTGGGAACCCTCCTGGTCCCCACGGGCGGCAGCGTCGGCGTGATCGCAAGACTTTCGGTCGTCTTTGCGCAGAGCTTGTCGCGCAGGTCTTCTCCTTGTCGCAGATGGCGGTCCTCCAAGTGGGACCGAAGATCCCCCTCACCTTTGTCGCTTGCTGGCGAACCCCCGGAGTCGCCAGCTCACGTAAATCTGGGCCGCTCCCTCCCGCCAGGAGATCTGCGAGAGGAACGCGGGGGCAAGAAAGAACGGGAAGAAGCGGAAATGCCGGTTCCCGCCATTGTTATCAAGTCCTACGATTAGTCGCGATTAATCCACGATTAGTCCGTAAGTCTCTTTATTTAGAACGACTAGGGACCTCGACTCGACTAGGCATTCTACCGTGAGTTCCATCATCTAACATTAGAAGAAAACTAGTCACTTGGCATTGCATTCTCATTCTTGCTACGCTTTTGGACTCCACTGTAATTGTTATTTTTTTTTTACAAAAGTACAAATAGTCATGCCAACTACACAACTACTTTTCTAAACAAAATAAATGTTGTTGTTGTCGACTAGTCATGGACTAGCCATGACTAGTCCACGACTAGTCCCCAAGTCTCCCCTTATATGACTCGACTCGACTTTACGACTTGATAACCATGGTTCCCGCGTCTCCCGAAACTTGGAACACCGCCGCGGCGGCATCGACGTAACGGGCCAAACTGGCCAGCCACGGAGCCGCCGGGGAGTCCGGAGTCACCGGCATCGGTGGGTTGTCCAGCAGGGCCTTGGCCGCATGGAGGTTCTGTGCTGGAGTGCACTCCTCCAAGGCCAGGCGCCGCCTAGTTTGGCCGGGACGGCTGCCGCCCGGCTGATCCACCGCCATTGCCGCGGCCGACGCCATGGCCGCGGCTCTAGCGGCCGCCTCTTGGTCCGTCGCAGACTGCTGACCCGCCATCGATGAAGTCGAAGAGCAAGAACTGATGCTAGCGCTCCCCTACCTGGCGCGCCACTGACGGCGTGTTCACCGCTCAACCACTGCGGATTACACCCCTAGTCAGATTTCTATCCTGCTAGCTGATCAGCCGTGCTCGGTTCGATTTGAGCGTCGGACGCAGCGAAGAGCGACTCACAGAGA
Organism: Raddia guianensis; assembly: GCA_036346415.1. Taxonomy (NCBI): domain Eukaryota; kingdom Viridiplantae; phylum Streptophyta; class Magnoliopsida; order Poales; family Poaceae; genus Raddia; species Raddia guianensis. The sequence goes on along the minus strand of CM070543.1, from coordinate 13,039,556 downwards.
TTACCCAGGTTCGAACCCCCCTGCGGGTAATAGTCCTACTCCTGCTGAGCCTTAGCTCTTTTCTTGTTGTGGTTGAATGGAATGTGGTTACAGAATGCTTGTGAACTGTGTGTTCAAAGCGCACGTATCGTACCTCCTCCCCTCTCTCTCCTCTCCTTTTATACAAGCCTCGAACCGATGGAGAGAGCCGAGGGTAGGCGATCTGATTTCTCGATACATCGACAAGACACGACAGGAGAGGCAACGTCTTGCTGCTTTCGACCGAAAGCGGCGCCGCCCTCGCGTGCTTCGCAAGTGGCCTCTGTTCCGCCGCGATCCGCCCGGTGAGTCTGCGGGTGGGGCCCAGCCTGCTCCTCTTGACGCGGGCGGCTATCTTAAGCAAACCTTCTCTCTGCTGGTCAATTCTGCTGCGCCCACGGTGATGACCGCCAGACTGCAGGGTCATCAGAAGCGGTAATCATCTCCTCAGCTATCTATTCGCGCGTGATGTCGCATTAAATGCGCTTGTCGCCGTAGCGAGGAGAGCCTTCGCCCGAAGACTCATACGCAACACTCCCTGCCATGCGGGCCCCGCTGACGATGGGAGGCCCTCGTCTGCGAGGGGCTCGCCCACGCCCACCGGCGTATGGGGCCCTTACCCAGCGCACTAATGGGCTCGCCCACACGTGGGGACCTGGTCGCCCGCGGCGTGTGGGGCCTCGCCTAATCGTCGCTTTGCTCGACGCGTGGGGCCCGCTGGGCTGAGGGCTCGCCCACGCCATTGGGGCTGATCGCCCGCTTGCAGCGTGGGGCCCGCTGGGCTGAGGGGCTCGCCTGCCATTTGGGCACTGATCGCCCGCCTGACGCGTGGGGCCCGCCTGATCTTCTCAGGACTCTTCACACCCTGGTATTTATTACACCGACAATTTCGTCGACGCATGTTGCCTCCAACACGAGCATAAAGGGAAGCAAAGTCGCACGGTCAAACTCGTCAAGGTTCTTTCGACGACCCCCAAAAACAAAGCTCCTAAACAAGCACTTCTAGGACCACCCTTCATGGCTATGTGATCCGGAAAAGCCAATATTTGAAAACCCTAAAAAAAATTTGTTTTGTTGGATTTTCTCCATTGAACATTTACGAATATCTCTGTCTTGTGTTACGCTTGGTATCTTTTGTGTTACACAGGAAACAGGAAACATGTCAAAGGACTTCTGGCACCCCAAGGTCGAGAACATCCCGACGCTTCATCGTTGTTCGCAATGGTGTCCAAGTTGAGAATATACCAACACATCTCTGGCGTATCGGCTGAGAATATGCCAGCAGCTGAGAACATTCCAGCACTTTGCCAGAAATTGTGCCGAAAAATCCCGGCTTCATGTCACCGACACTGGAGCGGGAAATATCCGGCACTTCATCAACGACCAAGCCGAGAAAATACCGGCGCGTCCTCGAAGATCAATCTGGAGAAAATTCCCACACTTCGTCGACGTCCCTGCTGAGAATATTCCAGCACTACATCAAGAACATCCTGGTGTTCCATGGTCGTGATCGTCAAGGTTACCTTGGCTTCATCTTTTCAAGCTGAGAATATGCCAGTGCGTCCTCGAAGATCAATTTGGAGAATATTCCCATACTTCGTCGACGTTCTTGCTGAGAATATACCAGCACTTCGTCATCGTCAAGCCAAGATCATACTGGCGTCTTAACATACAAGCCGAGAAAGTCTTCGTACCGTGCGTCGAGACCATTTTGACGTCTGCCATCGCTCAAACTACAAATGGCAATCAAGTTGAGGGGATTCCAACTCTCGTCGGCACTTCAAACGAGAATATTCCGGTACATTGAAATTGAGAAGATTCCAACATCATCATGTTGCTTTTTGGCGCAAGGAAAAATTTACTACATCATGAGCAATCCGGCCGAAGAGCTTACACCGATCCGACCCATATTCATCATGCGTCCTTCTCGGAATCGAATCGGTGGGGGGCATTTGTTCGATGAGAAATTTTTTTTATGGCGTCAATCGGCCCGCAACCCTGGAATAATTTGGCCGAACCAGTCTGGCCCAAATTCTACCCATTATCACGAAACCCTAATTACCGGCTATAAAAGGGGATCAACCCTAGTCAACAAAAGAGGAAGGAAAAATAGTGGCCGGCGGTTGTAAGAAGAAAAGGTAAAAAAAAAGAAAAGAAAAGGAGGGGGCCGGCGCCCTGGCCTTCGGGCTCCTCCCTCCTCTGCTCCTGGCGGCGCCGCCCCCTCCCCATCTCTCTCTTCACTCTCGGCTCTCTCTCTCTCCAGGCACAGGCGCCAAGTGGGGCGGCGGCGCGCCCATCTCCACCATCGCCGACGCCGTACCAGCCCGCCCACGCCCGGCGGGCCAGCCACGTCCGACGCCCGTCATCCTCAACGCCGGCGCCGCCACGGCCCAGATTCTCCATCGCTAACGCCCTTTCGCCACGCCGCGGGCGGCCTCCGACGCCGCCCCATCATCCTCAAAGTCGGTGGCCAGATCAGCGCCGCCCATCCACACCGACGCGGCCTCGGCCTCCTCGCGTCAGCGCCGCCCGATCGGCCCGGCCTCCCGACGGCGCACCACCCTCCATCGCCGGCGGCTGCACCTGCTCCACGTGGCGGCGCGCCCTCCACCTTTGGCTCGACGCGGCGCGAAGCCTCCTCCTCCGAGGTGCCGGCCGCGTCTCCCCGCGCCAGCGCCGCCAGCCTCTCACCGTCCGATGCCGTCCTCTGGTCCCGACCGCGCGCCCCTGCTCCCACGCCGCCGCGCGCCCGTCCGGACTCGATCCGCGTCGCCCGCCCGCGTCCTCCTCAACGTCCATACCGCCCGGCCTCAATACCGGCGCCGCCTTAGCCACCGCCAGCGTCGCACACACGCCTCGTCAGATCGGCCTCCCGTCTGGCGCCGCCTCGGCCACCTCCGCGTTCAGCGCCGCCCCGTCACCCTCATCGCCAGCGCCGTCCCCTGTCTCTGGTCACCTCTCGATGGACAGCTCCATCCTCCAGTCCCGGCCGACGCAGCACCGTCCTCCACCGCGCCCGTCGTCGCCCTGGTCCAGATCGGCGTCGCCCCGGCCATCTTCAACACCGGCGCTGCCTCGGCCCCTATCCACGCCGCCCGGCCTCGACCACCTCCATATTGACGCCTCCTGGGTCCCGTCCTCCAGTCCTGGCCTACGTCGCCTCGCCCTGCCTCCCAGCCGGCGTCCCGATTCAGGCCGCCCACGGCCGACGCCACCCCTGCCTCCAGATCGGCGCCGCCCTCATCTCTTGCATGCACGGTGCCGGCTACACCCACGGGACGGCGGTCTCCACCATATCTCCTACTGCGACACCATGGCACGGTCACCACAGCAAGAGCGCGGCCGCGGCGGCCCTTCAGATTGGCCTGGCGGCGCATAGCCATGGCTCCTTTATCGTCGGCGACGATCTTGACGCCTTCCCCAGCACAGCGGCGACATGGTTCTCTCCCGCCGGTTCTAGTTGGCCCGACGGTAGCGCCTCCATTCAGATCGGCGGCACGGCGACTCTGCTCCATCTTCCGCATTAAGCCAAGGCGGCGGCGTCCAGTGACCCTTGTCTTTCCCAGATGCCGGTGACGCCCATGGACGGTGACGGCCCGGCGCGGTGCTCCTTTCCTGGCGTGCGCGCCATCCGCCCCGTCTTCGGTGGCCCGGCACAGCGGACACGCCGACGCCCCCTTCTTCCCCAGTGGTGTCGGGAACTCTTCACGGCGGCGGCGTGTCCTAGTTCCACGGCTGTGGCGACTCGCAGGACGGCGCGCCCCTTTTCTCCTCTTCACGCACGGCAGCGACCATGGATGGCAGTCGACACGACATCTTCCCCCATCTGGAGCGGCATCTCCACGGTGGCATGTCCGGCGGCGGCCTCGGCGCATCCCTTGCTCACTTCCACATCTGGTTCGACGCGACAGTTTGGCGGTGGCATTCTTAGTCCTCCACAGCATGCGAGGTCACAGCCGCGCGGTGGCCGGAGGCATCCACCTTTCCCCGACGCAGTGGATCGGCTTGGCAGCGCCCGACCTTCTTTTTGAGTGGCAGCAGTGGCACGTCCACTGCGCCCTCCTTCCAGATTAAGACAGTGGCAGCAAACGACGTCGAAACCACTGGCGATGGTGGCATGATCACCTCCATGATGCACGGCTCCGATCTCCTCTCACGTGGCCCGAGCTGATCACGGGACGATGTTATTCCTCCGCGGCCCTGGCCTTGGCTTAAACGGAGAAGCCAGAACGACGACACATAAAATGACAAGTTTTTCTTAGCGGAATCATGTTCCGCTAGAGAAAACCGAAGATCGTTCGATAACGACTCCGTTATCGATAACGAGAGTCGTCCGGCGACTTCCCTCAACATCGGCGGGCTCAATCATCACGTCGACTAAGACGGAATACCGTTCCGTTCCGACGAACCCGGCCCTGAAGGCGAACAAGACCTGAAGGTCAACGGTATCGTGGAGATCTCAATTCCACTAAGCCGACATACCTCCTATCGACGGACTTCCCGTTAGGAGGAAGAAGCTCTAATAAATATCAAGACGATGATGAACATTCCATCAACGGTATCGTGGAGATCCCAATTTCACAGTGCCAACCAACTCTCCTGACGACGAACATCCCGTTAAGGAGATCTTCAACAACACCTTCCTTCGATGATGAATATTCCATCAAGAATACTGCGGAGATCCCAGTTCCGTGATATCAAAACTCTACTGATGACGAATATTCTATCAACGGTATTGTGGAGATCCCAATTCATGGTACTGCCCAACTCTTCTGATGACAAACATTCCATCAACGGTATCGTGGATATCCTAATTCCACGATATTATCAACTCCTCCCGATGATGAACATTCCATCAAGGATACTGTGGAGATCCCAGTTCCACAGTATCACCAAAGCTCCTTCGATGACGAACATTCCATCAACGGTACCGTGGAGATCTCAGTTCCACGGTGTCAACCAACTCTTTTGATGACGAATATTCCATCAAGGGTACTGTGGAGATCCCAATTCCACAGTACCGACGAAGGCTCCTGACGAGAATATACCGTTAAGGAGAATCTCAATCTCGACTACATCAACTCTGGTGATCAAGACTCGTCAAGGACAAGTTCAAAAGCCAACAAGCGGTAACATCCCCGATGACGCAGCGAAGCCGTCAACTTCAACTCCAAACCGAGTGCTAACCGTGCATTCCACCCAAGTTCAACTACTTCATTGTGAAGCTTGGCGAGGATAAGTTCAAGCGACACGGGCGGGCATAGCCAAATGTCAAAGGCTGTGCTAGGCATTACATGGGCCCTGGTTACCACTTGTATTCTGCCGTCGCCAATCAATCCGCCATCCACCAATATGCAAGGTGAACCACGAAGCAAAGAGAAGAAGAAGACAGCCCAGCAACTTAATCGGAGGTATTCCGCGAGCTGGCTTGCGGATGTAATTAACAGGGTGTCCTTCCGAGGTCCCGGGATCCAGAACCTAACGATCACCTGAGCAAGAAGTCTATCCTACCAGGCTACAGATGTTTAGCCAACCTGGCTATGGAGCGCAATATTAACAAGGAGTTGTACTTCATTGTGACCATGAAATATAAACATCCTTGTCCCCTTTTCTTTTGTGTATTTTTGACAAATACACTGGCACGCCCGCAAACGCGTTCTCGCCGGCGGAATTTGTATGCGTCACATTATGGTGGAAGAGCTCCTGGATGAATTGCATGGAGCTAAGTACTTCACTAAATTAGGCCTTCGATCAGGGTATCATCAGGTCCGTAGGAAGGAGGATGACATTGAGAAGACGGTGCTTTGTACCCATCATGGCCATTTCGAGTTCCTGTTCATGGCATTTGGATTGTATAACGCCCCGTTAACCTTTCAGGCCCTTATGAATGAGGTGCTCATGGCATGTCTCCGTAAATTTGTGCTTGTTTTCTTCGACGACATTTTAAATTTACAGTGCTATGCGGGAGGAGCATCTTCACCTTCATTTGGTTCTTGGAAAACTTCGCGAACATCAGCTCTATTAGTAGCTAAAGAACCGAGCTAGACCGATAGAGCGCATGAATAGACGCCACAAAAGTTTTTCGACGTTTCCACCAAAAACCCGAACAACTTGACAACTATGTGTACCCTTCAAATGGGTGCATGAGAGCCATGAAATATTTGGGATTTTGAAGTCACAATCTTGGTTGTCATGTGTCCAAACAAAGAAGAATCAATTCAATCCTTGCTTTTCAGAAAAAGCTCAAGCCAAAACACAAAAGTTACTTTCCCAAAACTAAAAAGCAGATTCCAAGAAACTTGTCTTGCAAGAAGAGAGTGGTTCGTACTGTTGGAAGGCACTAAAAATTCTCAAACATTTTCTACTCCATGTAAATGAGTCATGATGGTCTCCTCTAAATTTCAGCATCAAACTCCATCTACAGAAAATAAGAAAAATCATGCACCAAGAACTATCAAAACCATGAGACTGCAAGTTTGGGGCTCGGTATTCACTTCATAGCTCCCAAACGGAGAAACCAGTGGTTTAACATTTTTACCACAGATAGGTATATGAGTCACGTATCTTTTCCAAATAGAATCATCCCAAAATGAGTTTTCTAAAAATCTTTACTAACTGCTGCGCGGAGGAATGTTTCTGGACAAATTTCCCACAAATCAAGAACTTGATCTCTTGTCTCTCATATGGTTGCAAAGAGTGTGGAAAATCATATTAGCAACCTCAAGTCATCATAGACCACCAAGAACTAGCAAGAAATCAACAAGATTCATCTCCAAACAAGAGCTCCAAAAATAAAATCGAAAGCAAGAATAACTAGGAGCAAACAACACAAGATATTCATGGAGAAGAAGGATTTCATTGAACTGAAGTTGGGGGATTACAAGCCACATTCCTTGTGGCCACAAGCACTCTAAGTGCCACCCAAAACACAGCCAACTCACCCTCTCTATTTTTGAAATTTTCAGCTCTGAGGGGATGAAGGGAAGGGCTACCCCTTCCCCTCCTTATATAGCCAAGGGTGAGACGCCCTAAACCCTAGAGCCCATCTCCACCGTTCATTTGAGGATGAGTGGTGTACAAATCACACACTACGAGACACACTCCTGAGAGGGAATATTATCCACATATTCCTTTGGAAATTATCGTCGCAGCTTCCTCCGTTATCAGCCCACGCCTAGGGACACTAGTCAGATAAACTTCGCCACCATGTAACAGATGCGCCAGCCTCCAGCTATCCCGGACTCCTTGCCATGGCGAAGCTTCTTGAGTACACCACCTCATGTGATCATTAGATCATCGAACCCGGTCGCCTGCACACCTCCGAACGCACCAGCCTCTAGCTGTCCCCGCGAAACGTCAGCCACGTTCTCGCCGATACCGACATCACTGAGGTAAACATAAATGAAACCAACACACCTTACCTCTCCTGCAAGGTTAGTCCATCATACGATCATCAACAGAGAATCCCATGCTCAAAACTGAAAACACCGTGCCAAAACACACTTAGCACGACCGGATAGTCCTGGACTAATCCAAAATCTCAGCAAAATCCAACAATGCCTCAACAAAACAACTTCAAAATTGCTTCAAATTCGTCCTTCTCACATATGTTGCTTGATGATTACGGAGAATGAGTCCATACCATGGTTGGATGTGTGCAAATACCATTCATTGAGTTTCCACATCTTCGTAGTTAGCCGGGTATGCTCCTCATTCCTGACCAATGATGCACCTGGCACAATACCTTTGCAAAGGGGATGTCCTTGAGGCCCAATACCTGATCTGCATCAAGCCCAGCATCAAGCCCAAGACCCCTGTGCAACCTCTTTTGTCATCCCCTCCTCTGATGTTTCTTTAGTCCGATAATGCTGGTTTTTTTTGTTTGTCCATCTTATCCTTCAACGATAAGACACAACTCTTGGCTTTGTGCCATTTGTCCGTACTTGGGTTGGATCCTCAATGTAGATGGTTTCTTAGCGAAGTGTACGATGACCACGTCTCTTACTATTCGCTTGGTCTTCTCTTCAGTCCTATGGTGCGCCAGCTTCGAAGGTGTTTTATTTTTGAATTTGCTGGACCCTGTCTTCCTGAGAGGTGTTTGTCCCCCATCAGGCTAGCTTTACCTAGCCGGCACCTTCTTGGGAGCTATTTGCTGAGTAGGGGGTCTGTCTTAGCCGGTGTCGGAGTTGGGAGATTTACGGGTGAGGCTTCGCTAAGAAGTTGACGTTGGAGACCGTGGAGAGGACACGGCCATGTTATCTTGAAAAATTATGAACCGTTGTTCCACATGATGAAATTGTGTATTGCATCTCTTATCTTCGTGGTCTTGTCACCTCCTTCAATGTTGAGGTCAAGGTCCCCATACCTTTGGCATACCTCGTTCACAGAGACCTTGGTGTAGCTCGGGGTATCTGTTGACCATGGATGAGCTACCCTGCCTCCACTGGGTAAGTCATGCCTTTTGCTGCCTTGAAGTAATGGTTCCACGTTTTGACGTGCAGCTCACAAGGTGTCGATTACGTGATGTCATCCACGAGATGGCGGCCCAAGTCCTCTTTAGTTATCCCACTAGAAGCGCAGCTGCTCCGCCGCATGGAGGTGCTGATGCGTTGGGATTACTGAGAGGCGTTGTGATTACTGAGAGGTTCCTGCTGACCCTCCTCCCACACCTGGCTCAATGCTAGCTAAACAACTCTTCAGACTGTTTCTTGTATGCTCACCTATGTTGCTCGCAGTTGAGCATCAAGGTCATGGATGCTGTCGACCCTTGCTCCTCATCCGACTCCTGCAAGTCTCGGCATCCTGTGAGGAACCAACCTTCCACGGGACGACGCCAACACCTCGTGTATGTACAGGGTGCTTCGGGTTCTGTAGGGCCCTGATTAGCTCTTTGTTCTCCTTATTTGGCATGAACATGACTTAGTCCGACTAGTCGTGTGCCTCTTGAAGTCTTCTGGTGACTTCTCTGATCCTCTCACCAAACACCGCCCCACCATCGCCATCGCCGTCAAGGACGTAGTCATGACCAAAGAACCAATTTCTCGATCTGTTGGACCATCTCATTGTTGCAGGTTGGACACTTTTCATCATCAAGTCATGTTCCCTCTTGCCCCATTTGGATATCGCCTTGCGGTAACCACCAAGGCCGAGACCTATTTCTTATTCGCTACATTCTGCTTGTTTTTTCACTCATAAACTCTGACCTTTTTCAGAAGTCTTGCACCCCACGAATTCATCCCAGTGATCTTGCAACTTTAGTTACTTATTGAAGTTGGGGAGTATATTCTTTTTTATGTACTTGTTGTTCAACTTCTTCTTGAACGTCTAGAATGCCTATGTCATATTCTTCAATGTGTAACTCTCCACCTTCTGTTCGCTCCCTTCGAGGAAGGTGAATACCTGCTTCATATAGGTCCATAGCGCCACTGAATGTCGTTCGGTCACCCATTGGACACAATCCGCAAGAACCTATTATACACTGGATGAAGTCCAATGCCCACCGGACATAGTCTGATGGACCTCTCACCGTCGAACCCTTCCGGACTCGGTCTGATCCGCTTAAGACTCAGCCTGGTCACCATCGAACACTATCCGATGGGATCCTAGCACGAAGACCCATGACTGCTAGACTTCTCTGGACTCGGTCCGATCCTTCTTGACATCACCAATTAACACTCCACTGGACCACGTCCGATCACCACCGGACACCGTTTGGTTAACATTTAATCTCTTAGCAGATCTGACTGGACCTGTCCGATAACCACCGAACGCAGTCTAGTGAACCCTTAATGCCTGACGGGACCTTGTCCGATGGCCACCAGACACAGTCTGGTGAACGCTGAAACTATAGCTAGTTAGGTTCTTAACAGAGTTCCAGATTCAAATTTTGTGTCTGTTTCACGAAATGCACAATCAAGATACTTTAAAATCTCACCAAATTTACGCACCATCATTATTCATGATAACACCGGTGTACCCTCCATATGGGTCTCAACAGTAAAAAATTATTGTCGGTTGTTGTGTCGATTTTGTTGGAAATATTAGGAATTTTCTTAATATTTTAATCCACAAAATTATGTAAATCATAATTAAACAATTGCCAGTTTCCAGTTCAAGACCAAAGGTACTGGATATAAAAATATCTATCTCATACGCAAGGACTAATGAACAGGAAAACAAAAAGACAAAGACACGGTATAAACAAATATACCCTTGAGCCGGTGCCACCACTGGCACAGGCACAGGCGGAACAATGACTTGTTCATTGTTGTTCGCCATGACGGTCGGTGTAGACGATCACAAGTTGTTGCAGTGAAGTGTTGATGCGATGTAGAGATCGATGCGATCGAACGTCGATCTGCCGTGTAGATGTACAGCGCCTCACCATAACGATCGAGGACGAAGAACTCGGCGATCGCGTGAGAACGCTCCCAAAACCTTATCGGCCTCTATCCCGGCGGGATCTCGAGAAGGACGAGGTTCGAGGCCCGCTGCTCCTCCGATTCTTGTCGCGCGCAAGGAAACAGAGGCGGGAACGCAAAACGGCAGCGCTACAGATGGAAGAATGGAATGTGCGGGAGAGAGAGCTTTTGAGAGCGAGAGCCTTTTTTCACAGGGCGAGGAGCTCATGCTTTTATAGGCGCCAGGAAGAAGGTTAAATCGAACACGGTCGCCATCAAGCACTAGTAACGGACGTCATTACATCTGGCCATTAAGTCGTCAGTTACGTAACGGACGTCATCAATCTAGCCATTAAGTCGTCGGTTACGGGGAGAGGTCGCCCGTGCTCAGGATGAGGTCGCCCGTGCTCGGGGAGAGCTCGCCCGGCTCGGGGAGAGATCGCCCGTGCTCGAGGAGAGGTCGCCCGACTCGGGGAGAGCTCGCCCGTGCTCGACACGTCACGCCCACGCCCACGCCCACGCCCACGCCACACCTCGGCTCGAGCTCGACTCGGCTTGGCGCGTGCGCGTGTAGCCCTGCCTTTCTCTTTTCTCTCTTTTCTAATTGGGAGAACCACAATCCAACTATTTAAGTTGAGATATTCTCATCCCAATTTCCGTGCATTTCACTAGTATTAAATAAAATCTTTGAATTTCTATTAAAATAATTAAATGGGCCAACCCCATAATTATTCTAACAGATTTTTACTTGTATATATGTTTTAAATATTTTGGTGTGGTGAAATCATATTATCATTTGGAGAAACACTCTATAATATTGCAACATTATCGTGAAAAAAGTATAACAATTTATGGCCAAGTTGTAGATTGGGGACAAAACAAGCAGCATTTATTACATGGACGCGGTATGTATGTTGCTATCTTCGCATGAGTTTTTTTTTTGTGTGGTTATATGTTACTCATATACATCCATGTATTCGAATGGTCGCACCACTTGCATAGTATCACATGGAATCATATTTCGAAGCATTTACACGTGCAAAAATCTCCTGAACGTAAATATGAAAACGATGTATATGTATAGTGTGCAGTACAAAAGTAACTCCAAGTGATTAGTCTCACTCAGGTAGGATAGCTATAGGGGTGTGTATATTATTCACGTAGTAGAAAAGTAAAGTCCCGTCTGATCAGTCGCACTCAGGTAGAATAGCTACAGCTAGGGCCAATGTTAGATATTTGCAAACTCTAGCTCTTTATGTCATATTTGCACGAAACAACACAATTGGATGAGAAATATTACGAATGATGACATGCGCGCGAGAGAGACAGATACATTTTTATTATTAATTGCGAAAAACTGTATCTTCAATTAATCTGTGCAAATTTTAGGTTCGTCCGTTCGTGAGCATAAATCTTCTATTTTTTCATGGATGTCATTCATGTCCGTGGGGCAAAAAAGAAGGCGAAAATGATCCCAAGAGTTTTGTACTTTTAGCGTGCGGATCGCAGTCGGTTGCATATATTTGCCAAATAAATCCTTAATGTTAGCCAATGTTTCGTTTATGACCTTGGCAAAGTTTTGGTTATTACTGATCATTGGAAACAGTTTGTGATCTAATCCAAGTATGTACTTTCAGTAAACGGGTTTGGCAAAATCTGGGGCGCCTTTGATTGAGTGTGGCTACTTTTAACCCCCGTATACACTTATTTGGAAACACTCTTTCAACCTCCTTAGATGATGGCTTGAATAGCAAACTCTCGCATCTTTCAACAAATTGACTGCTTTTAATTACCATGTATTCTTACGTACTCTCTCCGTTTCTTTTATAAGACGCATACGCATTTCAAGATTTAAACTTTATAATCTTTCATGAATTATGTGATAAAAATAGTACCGTGGGATTCGTTTTTGAAAGAATTTTTTAATAATTATAATTTTGTTATTATAAATGATATGATATAGAATAAGAGAAATTAAGAACCAAAGTATAGTTACAAGACCATGACAAGTTAAACCACGCCTTATAAAAGACAATGAAGGGAGTATATATACTCAAGGATGAGCTTTGGCATTAATTAGACGAGTGTAAGAACCTGCAGTGCCAACCTCCCTCTCTTTTTCTTCTTCTCCTTTTCTAATTGTGCCTGTCATTATACCTTGCTTGCATATTTAGACTTTGTTTACTTAGTACTCTAATTACCAATGAAGAAGGTAGCTCTCGATCTCCTTTTTTTCTAAAAATATTATTGGCCAAATTGTTACATTTGGAATGAAACCAACTTAAGGTATGGTATGTCTAATGTTTGATTGAGATCAAATGAGCAAAAATTTGTAAATGAAGAAATCAAATTTATAAAAAATGAATTGATAAAACTTCAGACTACATATTTAAAAAATTAAAATTAAATAAATTCTAAATTTTAAAATTTAACAGATATATCAACTATGATGTTAGAAGAATTGATAATTTTATTTCATGTAATTTGGAGTTTAGATGAACTAGATATTAAAAAATATAAAATCTGAAACCAAACTGAAATATGCAAGAATAATTATGTGTTGGCCAGTTGTCTATTGGGTTTAGAAAACCAAAGACAATATTGTCGCTTTAGATACAAGGACAAAAAAGGAAAAAAAAATATGAGGGCTGCAACTTGTCAGCAGCTAGGGCGTCCATCGGCTAAAAAACACTCCACCCCGTTCACCACTGGAGTTAGAGAGGTGGGCCTTGTACATTTCGGCTTAGCGTAGCGTAGCGTAGCGTAGTGTTTCAGTAAAATTTATCTTTTTTATATAGACTATTTGATGAGGTAATTTGTAATGATTTTTCTCGGGTTTTCAGTAGTCCTCTTAAAGATTCTAAAACTATTTATTAATTATTTTTTATAATATTCAAACATCTCCTTAAATACTCTCAAATTTTACTGTTGCGCATCTCAGCTTGTCACGAAGCTTCAGATTTTTGGTAGATTTAGTTTCTACGGGGACAAAAGAACAATGTCGGGGGAACATAATATGACTCATATGATTTTTTCTTACAGTACCATCAAATGCATGCTACTTTTGCAAAATATAATATCTAATATCAATTATTGCCCCTCTTGCAAATCCAATTCCAATCGCTCCACCGAGTCAAAAGAACAATATCAGGGGAGCACAACCTCTTCCTCAAGTTAATGACTCCTATAACTCCTTTTTACAGTACCATCAAATGTATGTTACTTTTGCAGAAGATAATATATGTTATTATTGTCTCTTGCAAATCCAATTCCGTCCGCTCCACCGAGCCAAAGAACAATATTAAGGGAGCACAATCTCTTCCTCAAGGTAATATGACTTTTATGACTCCTTCTTATAGTACCATCAAATGTATGTTACTTTTGCAGAAGATAATATCTAATATTAATTAATGCCTCTCTTGCAGATCCAATTCCGCCCGCTCCACCGAGCAAAAAGAACAATACCAAAGGAGCGGGGAAGAACAAGTGCTCTTGTAAGCAACTGGCAAATCAGTCCAAGAAGAATGAGTCCCCGTCCATTGGTGCATACTGGACAAGCTGCAGTACAAAATACAAGCGTGGCCAGCCCAAGATGCCTATCGATGAGCTATTAAGAGTAGGATAGGAATGTGTGGACCTGCAAGTATACTACATGAAGACTAACAGTATCGAGATCAGCTTTTGCACTTAGTACAGAGACCATCACTTTTCTAGAGGTGACATCTGTCGGGGATAAAATTACGGCCCCTTGCCATGGCCCACTCCCTGACGGCCTAATCGAGCAGCCTCCTAAGGCCTGGCTCCTTAGAAGGTTCTATCTCGCCCATGTGCATCCTGCCGAACAGCTTCCTAGTTAGCACGGTGCGTAACGGCCAAAGATTCGTGTTCGAGTCCGACTTGAACAAGAGTTCTACACGGCTACGTGAAGACCCGGACGTGGTTTCCCGGATTGGAGCAGACGTCGTGATCCCCAAGAATTGGAGTATACCTTATCTTCCTCGGGATGTATTTGGCATGTATACGAGTTCGTTATGATCTTGTGGTCAGCCCGGCCCGATTATCCCTCGGTAGGTCGGTTGTTGATCACTATATAAACCAAGCCCCTACGGCGTGTAGAGGGGCGAACATCATCAGATCTAGCATCCAAGATCGCATAATACTTCTTGTACACCCATAATCTCGTCGAGACCTGTTCATCTCGCCGAGCTCCACCTTGTAATCTTTTCTCATATAAAGAAGCGCTGGACGTAGGGTTATTATCTCCCCGGAGAGGCCTGAATCAGGATAAAAACCATGTGTCTGCTTGTTGCACGTTGATTGCTGTTTGCCTTGCTCGACAGGTCTTCTATCTCCCTTTCTCAAGAACCTTAGTTGACTTGGGACCGATATCTCAACCGTCGACAACATCTGTATATTAGTGGGCTTTGACGATTTATTTGACCTCTTCAACCTTAATAATCTGTACATCTCTTTGCTACAGTGTCTCACATTGTAAGTCACATCAAACTAGGGATGTGATCGGATTGGATAAGGTCGGATATCATTCTATCCATTTCCGTATCCGTATTTTTTACCGGATATAGATTCGAATACGAATGTATCGAATATGGAAACAAATTCGAACAATACTAGATAACATCGGTTATGAATATAGAGCGAATACAGATCAGATAAGACAAGGATACGGATATTGTTAGTCAAATAGTTAAAATTAATTTTCAAAAATTTGTTCCAAATTTTAACAATATATGGTCAAAATTTAAATTTGAAAGTGGAAATCTACATTAGAAAATATATACACAAACATTATTAAATTAATTTAGATTTAAAAAATCAAAAAATAAATTTAAAAGTTGGTAAACCATCAATAAAAAATTCAAAAAATACATTTAAAAAATTCCAAAAGTACGTTCGGATGATATCCATATTTTATATTCGTATATTATCTGAACAAAAACTCAGATATTACTTATCCACCGAATAATCAGTGCTCCGTATTCCTATACATATCGACGCCATATTGTCCATATTCATATTCTTATCCATAAAAATAGTTGAATATCCAAAAAAAACTATCCAAATCACTATCCAATCAATTTCGGTCGGTTGGTCGGTCGGACAATATATGCACCATTTCCACCCCAAATTCAAACTAGATACTCGCCAAGAGTAAGAGCGCTATATCTCAATTTAAATTGTTCCTTATTCAAAGACAATTGATGAAAGAAGCACAAGTTAGGAAGTGACCCGTTGCATTTTTTTATCCCCAACTCATTTTGTGCACGAATGAAGGCGGATCCACAATATACTAAGGAGTATGTCACAAAATTTCTAATTGAGAATTTCAAGAGACTTCTTTTTTGGCGCCCATAATCTCCGTGGCCATTGGATCATTCTGGTCGTTTCTATCAAGTGGAACACGGTGTGGTACATATACTCATTAAGACCAACCGGACTAGGAGGCAAACCTGAAGAACGTGATTACGGCTATGTAAAAGAAGTCCTTGACGCATATGTTGCCTAACTTTGTTTGCATATTCAACTTTTCAAACAATCAAATGGTTGCGGGATAATTGACAAAATGCCTTGAAGTTCGTTGATGCTTGACAAAATGTCCAAAGTTCGTGGATCTTTTATGTTTTCCCTTTGAGGACCACGTTGTGAAACTAATCATACAAACTAGTCCCTCTCACTTGAATGGACAATCCTAGGGGACGACCCTGACGGCGCCGCCATGAAGAAGGTGGCTGAGACGGGCCTCGATGCGTGCCACCTTGCTGTCGTCGTAGCTGGCGCCCTCGCCGTAGAGGAAGACAAGGTAGGAGAGGCGGCCGTAGTGCGTCGACGCCTTGGCCCCCACGACGATGCACTCCATGTGATCCACACCGATTAGCTCCAGTGTCGTAAGCCCGTCCCATGTCCACAGCGATTGCGTGAAGCCATGGGAGGGACTGATTTGTAAGATTAGTTTTACAATGTGTTACTCATAGAGCAAAACATAAAAAACCCACGATCTTTGGGCATTTTATCAAGCGTCGACGAACTTTGGGGCATTTAGTCAATTATCCCAAAAGCTGCCTAGCTAATCGATCACTCTTCTTTCAGGTCACATGCTCAATACATTGAAAAAGTTGACAAATTGTCCAAACCGTCATCTCATAAACTGACAGGCAAGACATCATTCGAGGTAAATTAACGCTATTAAAAAGATTACATTTATGGCTTGCATTTTTTTATCTTATGATGCTACAATATTTTTTATTCCACAGTGCACCCAACAACTACCAGGCATAAGTACCCAAATAAAAAAAGACCAGTGTTCCCGAAGCAAGTAGAACACATATAGTTATATTTTTAGAATAAGTTAATGAAATATTTCTTCAAAGTTAAACGTGAAAATGGTTGGATATAGTTCATTCATGATTGTGCGAATCTTCGGGTCAACGATGATGTCCTCCCAGTGATTTGACGGCGGATCACCCGTTTTTTGGTATCCGAAGTTCTTAACCCAAAAGGCGAGTTCCACTTCGTCGACTTAACCTAGCTAGCTAGGACGATGTAAGAACTTGCTTGGCATTGTCTTGTAGAATATATTTGTACATGAGTTTATAACTTGTTAATGTGTATTGTGTGTTTATAACCTGTGAATATGTATTGTGTGTTTTGTTGATGCAAATAAAGATTTTTAAAATTGTGAATGTATTATGTCGTGTACATGTTTGTGGATCTACACCAGGATGCAGCCTATACTGCATGCCCTAGGGCTCTGAACACTAGTGACGAGCCAAACTAAAGCCCGTCATTATCATCAGAAAAAAGTTACGAGTAAACATTTTTCCATCACTTATATGCGCCATGAGGAACCTATGAGGTCCTCCGGGAGGCAATGATAAGTGACGTAACATACTAAAAACTGTCACTTATCTTTTTAACACGGGTGATGGGTTGTAATGTAGGCCGTCACTTATATAACAATCATGAGTGAGGTTATAATATACACCCATACTTATCTAATTACCATGGGTGATGACTTATCTATTACACGTCACTTATAGGCGACATGAGGAACCTATGGGGGCCTCTGGGAGGCGAAGATAAGGGACAGATTGTATAAAGACCTGTCACATATTTGGACTAATATTGACACATCAGTGACTTGTACAGGGTGATGGTTGCTTTATCTGTCAGTATTGTTTGTTGTAACCCATTATTAATATGTGGTTTTGACGTAGTGAGAGTATGTTGTTGGTTTTGTCCTTCATGATGGTGTCAATCGCAGAGCAATTTTTTATGGTAGTAAGCTCCCTTCTAAGTAACTGTCGGGACCCGGTTTTATTAAACCTAACCCCTCCATGATGATACACGTCGCAAGGATCAGAACACGTATCTATATTAAAAATAGAGCAATGATACCAGTTTAGAGCTGCATTAGCTAATAAAGTGCGTCAAAGTGCGAAAAGAAGCATGCTGCCCACAGGCAAGGCGCTGACCGCTTTCTTCCCACCATTGATGCCCAAAGATGTGTGCAGGAGTCACGTGCTTAGGTAGCATATATTAAAATGGAGCATAGATATATGGTGGATATTATTGCTTCTGCATGATGTTTGGAAGGGAGCAATTTGGGAGACCTCCGGCTTTATGTATTTTTTATTTTTAATGTTGTTTTCATGTAATCAAACCAAGCTTGATGTAGTATTGTTGAAGGGAAAAAATATAGCTTCATGTAAGCATCATCGGTAAACAAGCTCGATGTAATAACCACTATGTCTGCGTAAATATAGGACTCAAGCATGTCAATAATGATTGTAACGAGCGGCAAACATCACAACGACAAAGAATTTAAATTTGTCCACCAGAACTGACCTGAATAACATTACGGAGGTGTGGTAGGGGTTGTCCCACATGGTGTCGAGCGGTGGTGTGGAATACATGGACCCTGGGTATCTTTAGTGGGCCGTGAAGATCATCGACAGGGGTGGGTTGAGCCGACCATGCATCAACACACATAGCCCAGGTCATGCCTTGCCTGGCAGGACATATATAGGAGCCTATACCGAATAGGGAAGGCGTGATTATAATTCTGGGTAACTACGTGACCGAGAAGAAAGTATAAAAATAGGAATTCTATCTTGTAACCGACCATAACTCTATCTTCTAACCCTGCCCCCACTATTTAAGTCAGGTAGGGGACCCTGGTTCGGCATCCATCATACACATCCCACGACATTAATAATTAGATCATCATAATCCCAAAACACAGGACTAGGGTATTAACTCCTCCTCGAGGGCTTGAACCTATATAATCCCTTGTCCTGTGTTATCATCGAGTTTCAGATCTAGCGCACAACCCCATATAAATCATTGCCGATGATAACCCCTGGTTAAACAAACGTCGATAGTTGGTGCGCCAGGTAGGAGAAGCGTCAAGATCAATCACATCAAGCTCGATGGAAGCAATCGCCAGAGTCGTCGCCACCTTCGCATTTGGTTAAGTTTTCCATTTTGGGAGCCTGTACTTTGTCACGAACAACTTCAGCAAGCCTGCGCTCTCGGGCTTGGACTACATCCAATCTGAGGGTGACTTCAACAACAACTGGCCTGGACACCCATTCGGGTTGGAGAACGCCGCTGCCGCACACCAGCACGTAATGCGTCGGAAGCCTAAGCTCACACTTTTCGATTCGGACTAGGTTCGATCTGGGAGAGACTTCATCAACAATCGTAGATCCACTCTTTCAGATTCAGACAAGTTCCAATTAAGGAGGAACTTTAACAGCGCTTCGCTCGGACTTCCGTTCGTGTTAGGGAACGCCGCCGCCGTCGCCTACTGACAAACATTGGGGGATCAACTCCCGACTCGGATATGGCGAGGACCGGACCGAGAACTAATTTTGGATGGTGGTGTCATCAGCAGCAACTCACTCGGACTCGACAATTGTGGCGCCCACTGTGGGGCGTTGGCATTATCAACCGCGATCAGTTCTCGATTAGAATCTGGATGGAACTTACGTCGCGATTTTCCATTGACTCAAAAAGGATCGGAATATGGATGGAGCTTATCTCGTTATCTTTACAATGAATCCAAGAACACCAAAATCTGAGTTCGGATGTGGCCGTGGCGTTCGTTTGGAGGCAGACTGCGTGGGGAGGTCGCGAATCTCGGTGAGCTCGTAAAGGTCGTGCCACACCTCGTAGGATGTTGAAGGCCAGCGAGGACTTTCACCGATCTTTGCCGAGCTCCGCAAACCACACAAAGATCGTCTCTGACCACGGACGCAACTTCGTCGATCACGGCCGACACATCGACGAGCACGGGCTGTTTGACCCAGAGCACGACATATTCTGCTAGGTGTTGATCGGGATATGAACGACTACTTCCATACAACCACATGCAAATTAGATGACATGGGTTTTCCGTGGCTGAATTTTGACTCGTTCCCTACAAATATGCCATGAGCGTCCAACTTCACGGCTCGGTGGCACGCCTACGCCGGCGCCATGCATGGGCACCCAAGTCCACGGCTCGACCACACGTCTACGCCTGCGCCATGAGCGCCCAAGTGTACGTCTAAGCAACAGGCGTACGCCTACGCCCTAGGCGCCCAAGTCCATGGGTCGGCCACACACCTACGCCTGCGTCCCGAGCTCCCAAGCACACGGCTCGGCCAAACGCCACAAGCGACCAACTATATGGCTCGGCGACATGCCTACGCCACCCGCCCCGAGCGCCCAACTCTATGGCTCAGTGACACGTCTAGGCCTCCACCACGAGCATTCAAGTCTACGGCTTGGCAATATGTTTACGCCTACGTCCGGAGGGCCCAAGTCCACGGCTCCGCGACACGCCTAAGCCTATCCCTCGAGCGCCAAACTTTACGACTCCACAACACGCATACGCTAGCGCCCCACGCGCCTAAGTGTACGGCTCGGCTACACGCCTAAACCCACGCCACGAGCGCCCAAGTTTACAGCTCCGCTACATGCCTACGACGGCGCCACGAACGACCAAGTCTATGGCTCGGCGACACGCCTACGCCGACACCCTGAGCGCACAAGTCTATAGCTCGACTACACGCCGACACCCGCACCACGAATGATGGGGACAGGATCCCGATCTTCCGACAGGTATGGGTAAACACGATTCGGGGAGAACTCAACGTTGACGATCCGACCTTGATCAGCAGCGATCTAGGCCTGCAATATATCGCTACACCACCATCTCCGTTCGTTATCAACCACGCAAGCGCACGGCCGACCTCACCACGAAGGCTACTTCCTGCAAGCGAATAAAGAACACAAGCAAGAACGAAGAAGAAGCAATCTCGAATTGCGAATTGATATTAGGATCACGAATTTGGGTTCCACAAACCGAAGATCGACGATACTGCGATGGCAGAAAAATATCTAAGCAAAACCCAACTCTAACAATGGCGGCTAAAAAGTTTTAATAT
Organism: Raddia guianensis; assembly: GCA_036346415.1. Taxonomy (NCBI): domain Eukaryota; kingdom Viridiplantae; phylum Streptophyta; class Magnoliopsida; order Poales; family Poaceae; genus Raddia; species Raddia guianensis. Next base: position 13,018,687 of record CM070543.1, on the reverse strand, counting down.
GCAGAAGGGTGATGGCTAGGGTTTGGGGCGCCCCCCCTTGCGCGGGATACACGGGCCGAAGCCCGAAAACAAGGTGACGCAGCACCGGGCGGTCCAACAAAATCTGATTGCCTCTTCTTTCGACGATTGTGATCAACTCAGAAAGAATTTGGACGTGTGACTGGATCTGTTGGAAAGGTCTCGTCGAGGGCTTCTATGTAATGTACTTGAACACCCCAAACGGAGTTGATATGCATCTGCTACGCCCGTTTGTAGATAGACTGCTCCACCATGACCGAACCGGACTCCAACTCGTGGTAGATTGGTTCCCGACCTGTTGTGGCGCGGAGTTCCATCCTCGCTGATCAACACCATAATTTCTAATTACAAGCACAACATTATTAGATAGTAACTCGCTCTTATGGTTACGCTCTTATGTGGTAAGGAACGAGCCCACCTGGTGGTTTAGTTGTCGCGCACAAGTCCTTGTTATTGGTCCTTGCACAATAGATGGTGGCAGAGTGGACGCATCGGTAGGGGTGATGTCCTCATCATCCTCCCCCTCTTGACTTGGAGTCGTCCTCGACTCAAGCTCATCTTCTTCTCCCAAATATGGCCGCAAATCTGGAATGTTAAAAGTGGGGCTAACCCCGAAATCTGCAGGCAACTCAAGTTTGTAAGCATTATCATTTATTCTCTCTAGCACCCTAAATGGACCATCCGCACGGGGCATCGGTTTTGATTTTCTTAACTCAGAAAAACGCTCCTTGCGCAAGTGTAACCAGACAAGATCTCCGGGAGCAAAAAAGTAATTCCTTCCTACCATGACTACCAGCAATGCAGTATTTGTCATTCATGTGTTCAATATTTTCTTTCGTGGTCTCATGCAATTTTAAAATAAATTCAACACGTTTCTTAGCATCAACATTGACCTTTTCAGATGATGGTAAAGGCAATAGGTCAATGGGAGCATGAGGATTGAAACCGTACACTACCTGAAAAGGACTTACCTTTGTAGTTGAATGTAGCGCACGGTTGTAAGCAAACTCCACGTGAGGAAGGCACTCCTCCCACAACTTTAAGTTCTTATTTAGAACAGCTCGCAGCATCGTGGATAAGGTACGATTCACAACCTCCGTTTGACCATCAGTTTGGGGTGACAAGAAGTAGAAAACAGTAGCTTTGTCCCCAATTTATTCCACAATGTCTTCCAAAAATGACTTAAAAATTTTGTGTCGCGATCTGAAACAATAGTGGAGGGCATACCATGCAAACGAACAATATCTTTGAAAAATAAATCCGCAATATGAGTGGCATCATCACTTTATGACATGGTATGAAATATGTCATCTTTGAGAACCGATCCACAACAACAAAGATACTATCCCTCCCCCGTTTTGTCCTAGGCAAACCTAGAACAAAATTCATCGAAATATCCTCCCATGGCACACTAGGAGTGGGGAGAGGCATAGATAAACCATGTGGATTTAATCGTGACTTAGCTTTTTGACATGTGGAGCAGCGCGCCACAAAGCGTTCAACATCACGCCTCATCTTCGGCCAATAGAAGTGGGTGGCCAGAACATCCTCCGTCTTCTTTACACCAAAGTGTCCCATCAGGCCTCCTCCATCATCCTCCTGCAACAACAAATGACGGACGGATCCAACTGGAATGCATATGCGGCTAGCTCTAAACAAAAACCCATCATTGAGTACAATTTTATTCCAAGCCCTCCCGTCCTTGCAATTAATCAAAACATCTTTAAAATCAGCATCTTGAGCATATTGTTCTTTAATAGTATCAAGTCCAAAAATTCGACAGTTAAGTTTGGACAACATAACATATCTCCGAGACAAAACATCAACAATTACGTTATATTTCCCTTTCTTGTGTTTAATGATGTATGGAAAAGATTCAATAAATTCTACCCACTTGGCATGTCTACGGTTCAGTTTGTTTTGACTGCGAATATGTTTCAGCGCTTCATGATCAGAGTGAATAACAAATTCTTTAGGCCATAAATAATGTTGCCACGTCTCTAAAGTGCGCACAAGAGCATACATCTCTTTATCATACGTGGAATAATTTAAAGCAGGCCCACTCAATTTCTCGCTGAAATAAGCAACTGTTTACCTTCTTGCATGAGGACGCCGCCAATCCCAATCCCACTGGCATCACATTCAAGTTCAAAAGTCTTACCAAAATCTGGAAGTTGGAGTAAATGTGCTGTTGTTAACTTCCTTTTCAACAAATTGAAAGCGTCGTCTTGTGTTTGTCCCCAATGGAATGCAACGCCCTTCTTTGTCAGCTCATTCAATGTTGCGGCAATGGTACTGAAATCCTTCACAAAGCGACGGTAGAAGCCGGCAAGTCTATGGAAACTTCGCACTTGTGTGACTGTTTTAGGAGTCAGCCAACTCTTAAGCGCCTCAATCTTGGCTTCATCAACCTCAATTCCCTGCGGAGTCACAACATAACCAAGAAACGAGACTCGATCGGTGCAAAAGGTGCACTTCTCGAGGTTACCAAACAAACGTGCCTCTCTCAAAGCATTAAAAAAAGCACGTAGATGCTTGAGATGTTCAGAAAGTGACTTGCTATATATCAAGATATCATCAAAATATAACATAAATTTACCAATGAAAGGACGTAAGACCTTATTCATTAACCGCATGAAAGTACTAGGTGCATTAGTCAATCCAAAAGGCATGACTAACCACTCATATAGCCTGAACTTAGTCTTAAAAGCAGTTTTCCATTCATCTCCCAATTTCATTCTTAGTTGGTGGTACCCACTACGTAATCAACTTTGGAGAAAATAGTAGAACCACTTAATTCATCAAGCATGTCGTTTAACCTAGGAATAGGATGACAATACCTTATTGTGATATTATTAATGGCTCTACAATCCACGCACATGTGCCCGCTACCGTCTTTCTTAGGTACCAATAGAACAGGGACAACATAGGGAATAAGGCTTGGTCGCACGTACCCACGGTCCAAAAGTTCTTGGATTTATCGTTCAATTTCCTTAGTCTCCTCCGGATTGGTCCTATAGGCAGCACGGTTTGGCAATGTCGCTCCCGGGACCAAGTCGATTTGGTGCTCAATCCCTCGAACAGGGGGTAGTCCCGGGGGCACCTCAGCAGGAAACACGTCATTATACTCCTGCAAAAGGTTAGTAACAGTAGGCAGAAAAGAGACGGGTATTTCATCAAATGAGAATAAGGTCTCTTTATATATCAAATCATAGAATCAACAAGATCTGACTTTGTTGCAAGCAAAACACCACCCTTCAATTTAATACCCTCGGTCTTAACAGCAAGTTTGTTCTTGTCTTTCTTTTGTGGAAAAATGGTTTTAGCTACTTACTGGTTTTCAGATTCTAGGGTGTTGTCTTCCTTTTCATTTTCTAGTCTCTCCCTATCAAATTGCACAATTTCAGAAAGGGTCATGGGAAGCAAAGTGATTTTCTTCCCTTTGTGCATCAGAGTGTAAGTATTATCCCTACCATGATGAGTGACATTAGTATCATATTCCCAAGGTCGGCCTAATAAAGTGAACAAGCTTGCATAGGCACTAAATCAAAATCAGTATTATCTTGGTATGAACCAATAAAGAAAGACACCCTAACTGTTTGGGTAACCCGGACCTTACCACTGTTATTGAACCATTGAACATGATATAGTTGAGGATGTGGTTTCGTGGTCAAGCCAAGCTTCTTGACCAGGTCAGAACTCACCAAGTTGTTGCAGCTACCTTCATCAATGATGGTTCGAACACGACGGTTGTTGACGACGAGGAACATTTGAAATAGGTTGTGGAGTTGTACTCGCTCTGCTTACTTCTTTTGAGTGCTTAGAACCCGTTGGACAATAATGGTACGGTATTCTTCTGTGGCTACCGTACCCAAGGCTTCCTCATCAGCATCATCTTGGCCGGTTGCGTCGTCCTCATCACCTGCCAAGTTAGTTGCAAGGGCATATTCATCTTCTACATCAGAAGCACTAATATACCCACCCTCGTCAGTCGTGATGTAGGCTCTCTGGCTTGGGCAGTCCTTCATGACATGGCCCATTCCCTTGCAACGATGGCATATAATTCATGTGGTACGTCCCGTGGAGGCAACCGATGAAGACGTCTTCGCTGGAGCCTACAGGTTAGACGTCTTATTTACCTCGGGTGTACATTGCGGTGGTGGCAGTGCTACTGAACGCGCCCTACTCATTAAGGGGGCAGTAGACCGAGCGGCAGGAGGTAGCGCGGATTTGGATGAAGTTGAACACTGCCTTGGGGGGAAAGTAGCAGCAAAGTTGCTCCGTGGTCGCTATTGTCGTCCCTGCAATTCTTTTTCTGCCAAAAAAGCAAGCTGGAACAACCTATTGACATCATGATAATCTTTGTAATCAACAATATTTTGTATGTCATGTCTTAACCCCCATAAAAATGAGCAATTTTATCCTCCTCAGTTTTCTCTACCTCACAACGCAACATTCTAATCTGAAGCTCTTGGTAGTATTCCTCTATCGACTTGTTACCCTGATCTAAGCGCTGCAATTTTTTGCGCAAATCACGTTTAAAGGAAGGCGGCATAAATCGGTAGCGCATTTGTCTCTTTAGTGCGTCCCAAGATTCGGGTTGTATGTTAGACTTTACTAGTTCATTCCACCAAATTATAGCAAAATACTTGAACTCACTAATGGCTTGTCTAACTCTATAGATTTCAGGGACAAGGTGAGAGTTAAACTTTTGCTCAACAATCATTTTCCAATCTAGGTACGCTTCAGCGTCATAAGTTTCAGAGAAAGGAGGTATGGTAAACTTAACTTTGGCAAATTGTTCATCATCACGATTATTATTAAAATTATGACCATTATTACCTCTCATACCTGGTCGTCGGGGATGGAAGCACACCTCTTGTCGAACGTCTCGCTCCACGTGATGCATGGCAGCTTCATTGGGGTGACGTTCAGCATGGGCATGTGACTCTTCATCATCTTCATTTTATTCATCTACAGTGGTTCCAGTTGGTGGCTGCTGGTTCTTCACGACCTTAACCCTATTGGAAAGGTCTGAAATGCGACGATCAAGCCTCTCGATGCCCTCCTGGTTATCTAGCCGAACCTTCGCAACGTCTTCCCTGATCTCTCTGTTTGCCTTGGTCACTTCTTTGGATGTTTTGGAGAGAGCATCCTTGAGTTCCTTATCCCTCCGTGCTAGATCGTCAGTAAGATCTTGGAAAAGCTTTCGGAAATCATCATCATCATCTCCCGTAGTTCTAGCTCTTGTCTGGGGGTCTGTCATTGTTAGTAATAAAACAGAAGATAACACAGATGTATTATCCCTATCGGCTACTGATCTCGGTCAGGCTAGAACTCTCAAGCGTCTTACCTCGCTCTTGCAAGGTTCTTACCAATGCTGCAGTGGGTTTACCCGGTTGCTTGGTGGTGACGATGACAGGTGAACGGTGAGCGAAGCGATTGCAAGGTATGGTAGTAAAGGTCAGCAATAATTGAATCCAGTAAGCAAAGCTGAATATATGTCCAAGGACCTAACTAGTGTTGCTGGTTTAAATATGCTTATAGAACTGTTATAGCAAGCAAACACAACAAGGTAAAAGCAGGGACAAAAAGGATGTAAACAATTCGGACCCCGATGGTTTATGGCACCTTCTTTTTTTTGTACTACGCGGCTGTTTTTCTGTGCGCTGCCTCTTTCTTGTTATTTTTTTTTGTATGATTTTTATGATATTTTTTTCAGCCTCAGTAATACAGAATATGGATACAGAGGTGTTTTCCCCTCAATTTGGAGCTTAGAGGTGGCTGATTCAATTTTTGGAGGGTGCTCTGAAAAGCGTGCGAAAACTTTGAGTGCCGGGTAGGTGGTCTTCCTTATGGATTTTCGGGATTCAAATTTGACCAAAACAGACGAATCGTTGAGATCTTTCCAACGAGTGGTCTGGACCCAAATCGGAGTTCGTATGAGAAAGTTAGGGCTATTTTTCCGATGGGTCTTCGAATCAGGGTTTCTGGGTAGGGAAAGATTTCGTTTTTGTCTCTTGGGATGTAAACAGTGGGCATGCAGGTCAGAAAAACAGAGGGGTAGCGATGCAGGGCAGTTGATACAAGGCGGCTTGCTACCTATCTATGGATTGCGATGGCGAGACAGTAGCACAAAGCGGCTAGCAGGGCAAACCGAGTAGGACTCGTTTTGATTGTGGGATGTATGGCGGTGGTAGGATGGAGGATGCAGCGAAAAGGTTCAACAGAACTACAAACTCAATCTAAACCAGCAACCAAATCACAGACTAAGGACACTAACTCAACAATGCACACTGAAAACAAAAATTGCGAGGGATCGATAGGGTTTGGACAACGGAAGGGATGACGTACACAACTCTTATTTTGATGGGGCAGTTTTCTGGACTCTAAGTGAAAGATGAAACAGAGGGGATACAAGTATATCTGACGGGCAAACGAGGCTCTGATACCACTTGATGGAGACGGGATCCTGATCTTCCGACAGGTATGGGTAAACACGATTGGTGGAGAACTTGACGTTGACAATCCGACCTTGATCAGCATCGATCTAGGCCTGCAATCGCTACACCACCGTCTCCGTTCGTTATCAACCACGCAAGCGCACGGTCGACCTCACCACGAAGGCTAGTTCCTGCAAGCGAATCGAGAACACAAACAAGAACGAAGAAGAAGCAATCTCGAATTGCGAATTGATATTAAGATCATGAATTTAGGGTTCCACAAACCGAAGATCGGCGATACAGCGATGGCAGAAAAATATCTAAACAAAACCCAACTCTAATAATGACGGCTAAGAAGTTTTAATAGGTAGAAGGGTGATGGCTAGGGTCTGGGGCGCCCCCCCTTGCGCGGAATACATGGGCCGAAGCCCAAGAACAAGGTGACGCAGCACCGGGCGGTCCAACAGAATCTTGACACCTATTGTTTCGACGATTGTGATCAACTTAGAAGGAATTTGGACGTGTTACTGGGTCCGTTGAAAATTTCTCGTCGAGGACTTCTCCGTAATGTACTTGAACACCCCAAACGGAGTTGATATGCATCTTCTACGCCCGTTTGAAGACAGACTGCTCCACCGTGACCGAACCGGACTCCAACTCGTGGTAGACTTGGTTCCCGACCTGTCGTGGCGCAGAGTCCCATCCTCGCTGATCAACACCATAATTTCTAAGTACAAGCATAATATTATTAGATAGTAACTCGCTCTTATGGGTACTCTCTTGTGTGGTAAGGAACGAGCCCACCTGGTGGTTTAGTTGTAGCGCACGTGCCCTTGTTATTGTTCTTTGCACAATGGATGGTGGTAGAGTGAACACATCGGTAGGGGTGATGTCCTTATCAATGAGCACCCAAGTCTACGTCTGGGCTACACGCCTACGCCTGCACCTCGAGCGTGAAAGTATACGGCTCTGCCATGTGCCTACGCTTGCGCTACGAGCGTCCAACTCTATGACTCGGCCACACGGCCACACCAACGTCCCGAGCGCCCAAATATACGGCTCGGCTATACCCCTACGCCTGCGCCACGAGCGTCCAAGTCTACGTCTCAGCGACAAGCCTACGCCTACGCTCTGAGTGCCCAAGTTTCGGCTCGGCCACACGCCTATGCCTGCGCCACGAGTGCCCAAGTCTACATCTCAGCGACAAGCCTACGCCGACGCCCCGAGCATCCAAGTACATGGCTCGGCCGAACGCCTAAGCATGCACCCTGAGCGACCAAGTTTACAGCTCGGTGACACGCCTACGTCCGCGCCACGATCGTCCAAGTATACGGCTCGGCGACACGCCTACAATTGTGCCCCAAGCGCCCAACTGTACAGCTCGGTGCCACACCATGAGCATTTATGTTCATAGCTTGGCCACACGTCTACACCTACGCCCAGTGCACCCAAGTTTACGGCTCGGCCACACGCCTACACCGGCGCCACGAGGGACTAAGTATACTGCTTGGCAATACAACTACGCCAGCGCCTCGAGGGTCCAAGTCTACGGCTCGGCCCCATTCATATGCCGTGCCCTGAGCTTACAAGTCTACGGCTGCATGGTATGCCTATGCCGGTGGCCCGAGCGGCTAAGTCTACGGCTCCGCAACACGCATATGCCGAACGCCCGAGTCTACTGCTCAGCTACACGCCGACGCACGCGCCACGAGCGCCCAAGTCTACGGCTCAGCGATGCACCTACGCTGGCATCCCGAGCGGCCAAGTCTACGGCTTGGCTACATGCCTACGCCCATGCCACGAGCGCGCAAGTGTACGGCTCTGCGACGCGGCTATGCCGGCGCCACGAGTGACTAAGTCTACGGCTCCGCGACGCGCCTATGTCGGGGCCTTGAGCGACCAAGTCAACGGCTTGGCTACATGCATACGCCCACGGCCCGAGTGCACAAGTCTATGGCTCAGCTACACGCCTACGCCCGCGCCACAAGCGCCCAAGTATACGGCTCCGTGACGCGCCTACGTCGGTGACACGAGCGATCAAGTCTACAGCTCGGTGACACACCTACGCCGGAGCCCTGAGCGTACAGGTATACGGCTCGGCTACACGGCTACGCACTGGCACTGAGCACATAACTATACGGCTCGGCTACATGCCTATTCCTGCGCCACGAGCGCTCAAGTTTACAGCTCCGCGACACGCCTACGACTGCGCCCCAAGCGCGTAAGTCTACTACTCAGCTACATGCATACGTCTGCGCGCGGAACACACATGTCTACGGCTCGGCCACATGCCTACACCACAAGCACCAAAGTCTATAGCTCGGCAACACACCTACGCCTACGCCATGCTCGTCCAAGATTACGGCTTGGCTACACACCTACGCCTATGTTATGCTCTTCCAAGTCTACGGCTCAGACTACGCCTGCCCCAGGAGTTTACAAGCTAAGTTTTCATCATCTTGAAATTTTTATATAAATTTGAGTGGTTTCTTAACTTGCTACTTTGTTGATTTCCAACTAAGCAGTAAGTTGGGAGCTACACCTAATAGGCCCACTTTCGTGCACTTTTGTTACTTTCTCTTAATGTTTGCAAAAGAATCTGAGTGGAACAAATTCTGACTAGTGAAACTCTGACCTCATTAATGACGAACTCTAATCACTTGATACGCGTGACAGGGAATTGAGCCCTAAGTCAATTCCCGACGCCCGGAGGCTAGACTAGTTGGATAGAATTCATAACAAAAGGAAGACTACTTGGATTAATTAAGATCAAAAAGGAAAAGGAGCAAAAGCATGAAAATTATCTATATAAAACGGTCGGACCTTGCATCCGAGTATTTTTTATTCAAATATTGTCTGAATCCTACTTTATATGTTACAAGGGGCTCACGTTCGATGAGAATACTGCTCTTAGCATCGTCATGACAATTTCTGAAAGCCGTTTTACTGCCTTTCGCAAGCTTCGGAAGTTAATGGATTTCTCGTTCATCAAGTGTCTTCTACGACTTTGTTCACAAGCAAAGAATGGCTTGTGTCAAGAGCGCTACCTATGCCTTTGGACATGAGCCATTTTGTGCCATGAGTGATTACTATGGCTTGGCTATAAGCCTACGCCTTTCTCCACGAGCCACCCAGCATCATGAGCGTTAACTACGGCTTAGCTACAAGCCTATAGCCTTGGTACGCTAGGACCACCAGTTGTACACCACGATAGACGGGTATAGGTACCACTCGGCACAACCTAGCTTGAGATATGACACGCTTAAGTAAGCCGCCAGCTGTACATCACGACAGATGAGTACATGTAGCACTCGATTTAACATATCTTGGTATAAAGTATGCTTCGCTGGAAGCCGACTGCTAGTCAGCATATTAAATGGGATCTCGATACTTGTCCATGCTAACCTGAAACCAACTATTGAGTTGGGACTAGGGATCCGAGGGTATGCTCTGATAGGAGCTGCCAGCTGTACACCGCGACAGTCGGGTACGGATACCACTTGGCGAAATTTAAAGTGAGATAGGATACACCCCATGATGGGCGACAACTGATCATCGTGACAAATTGAACTAGAGTACCTATTCCATAATAAAAAATAATAAAAGCTTACGTATGCTTCATAGTTGAGCTGACTACTGGTTGCTACATGAGTTAGAACCATATATCACGAGCTACTTTTGTATTAAGGTTTTGAGGGTATGCCCTGAGAAGGAGCCGCTAGCTGTACAACGCGACAGTCTGGTAAAGGTACTACTAAGACAAAACTCAAGTTAGACGATGGTTCTCATGATGGGCCAACTGCCGGTATAATGAAAATTGGATCGAGTACCGCTCGGAAAGTCCAACACATGGAATTCCGCTCTGTCCCACACAATCTCCTTGTATACAACGGAGCACTCAAAATGAAGATGAAACCAATTGGGAAGTGATGTCAAGAACTGGGAGCACTCGGCATGAAGCATGGCTCGACTGGAGCGTAATTAGGAAAGACTACAACTCGACCGCAAGGGACTCGGGGGCTGCTGTGGAATACACAGACCATGGGTATCCCCAATGGGCCGTGAAGATCACCTGACAGGGGGTGGGCTGAGCTGGCCATACATCAACACACATAGCCCAGCTAGGGTGGGCACATATAGGAGCCTATCCCGAATACGGTAGGCGTGATTGTAATCCCGGGTAACTACGTGACCGGAAAGGAGATATAAAAATAGGAATTCTACCTTGTAATCGATCAAAATTCTATCTTATAACCCTGCCTCCCACTATATTAGGCGAGCAAGGGACCCTGGTTCGGCATCCATCATACACATCCCTCGACATTGATCATCGAATCAGCATCGTAATCCCAAAACAAACGGACTAGGGTATTACCTCATCCGCGAGGGACTGAACCTGTATAATCCTTTGTCTCGTGTTACCATCGAGTTTGAGATTCAGCGCACAGCCCCATATAAATCATTGCAGATGATAACGTCGACAGGTGGTCAACGCAAATCCCGTGCGCACCAGCAAAGGGATGACAAGGTAGACGGGCCGGTGACCTGCGATCCTGTTCATTACAGGGTTATGGAGAGAAATCAAGGAATTATGAGTTGGGCCAGCCGATGAGGGTTAGGGCACGTTGGTTGCCGAGGAGAGAGGAACAACCAAGTATGGGATAGAGCCGGTGAAAGTGTATGAGGAAGGATGGGCGCATGAGAGGAACAAATGTATGAGGAAGGATGGGCGCATGAGGAAGGATGGGCGCACAACATATGTTATCAAACCCAAATAAAACTAGGGTCTAACGTAAGTACTTTTTAGACTAATCGCGCGTACGTATGCTTTTCATGTATGCCATCGCTCCCTTTTTTGTTTTTTAGAAAATCACCACTAGCCCACGCGGAGACATTTTAACTCGCTGTATCCCAAATTCCCAATATGCTTGGATGGTGATCGAACGCGCACGCTTGTCTTGCAGTACGAGCTCGACCAAATGAATCCGTGACCACATCACGACGTGCCACACTACGCCGGCCGGCCGGTCTAGCTCACGATCACTCTCTCTCTCTCTTTTTCTCGTGTTCCAGGCTCAAGCCATCCATCCATGTGCAGCGCCACGTGCGCTGCTCGCTATATAAGCAAACGTCCAGCTTATACAAGTAATAATAGAATTATTTTGAGCTTGTCTCTTGGGAATTGATCGAACCAACTTGCTGGCCATGGGTAGCTTGCCCCTAGCCACGTTTCAGCCGCTGGACCCCGAGATCTTCACCGACGAGTCGCGCGCGGTGGTCGACTTCCTCGCGGGCTACTACCGCGACGTCGAGAGGTACCCTGTCCGGGCGGCCGACGAGGAGATGGAGCCGGGCCGCCTCCGCAAGCGCCTTGCCGAGGCGGCGCCGGAGCTCAGCGAGCCGATGGACGCCATCCTGGAGGACGTGCGGCGCGACATCCTCCCGGGGCTCACGCACTGGCAGAGCCCGAGCTTCTTCGCCTACTTCCCCATGAACGCCAGCGCCGCCGGGTTCGCCGGCGAGATGCTGTCGGTCGGCCTCAACGTCGTGCCGTTCCTGTGGGTGGCGTCGCCGGCGGCCGCCGAGCTCGAGGGCGTGGTGGTGGACTGGATGGGCAAGCTGCTCGGCCTGCCCGGCCGCTTCCTCTACTCCGGCGGCGGCGGCGGCGGCGTGCTGCAGGGAAGCACGTGCGAGGCCGTCGTGTGCACGCTCGCCGCCGCGAGGGACCGCGCGCTGCGCCGGCTAGGGCACGACGGCATCCTAAAGCTGGTGGTCTACGCGTCCGACCAGACGCACTCCACCTTCCAGAAGGGCGCCAGGCTCGTCGGCATCCCGCCGTCCAACTTCCGCGTCGTCCGTACGTCGGCGGCGTCGGGCTACGGCCTGGCCGCCACCTCCGTCCACGCCGCCGTCGAGGAGGACGTCGCCCGCGGGCTCGTCCCCCTGTACCTGTGCGCCACAGTTGGCACGACCGGGCTAGGAGCCGTCGACCCCGTGCGCGAGCTCGGCAAGGTGGCGCGCCGCCACGGCATGTGGCTGCACGTCGACGCGGCGTACGCCGGCAGCGCGGCGATCTGCCCGGAGTTCCAGGGCTACCTTGACGGCGCCGAGCTGGCCGACTCGGTGAGCATGAACCCGCACAAGTGGTTCCTCACCAACATGGACTGCTGCTGCCTGTGGGTGGCGAGCCCCACCACCCTCACCGCCGCGCTCTCCACCTCGCCGGAGTACCTCAAGAACGTCGGCGGCAGCGAGTCAGAGGCAAAGCTGATTGCCGCCCCCGCCGCAGTGGATTACAAGGACTGGCAGATCTCGCTGTCGCGGCGGTTCCGCGCCATGAAGCTCTGGGTGGTGCTGCGGCGCTACGGCGCGGCGGGGATGCGCGCGTACGTCCGGCGGCACGTGGCCATGGCGGAGTGGTTCGAGCGGGCGGTGGCGGCCAGCGGGCGCTTCGAGGTGGCGGCGCCGAGGAGGTTCTCGCTGGTGTGCTTTCGCCTCCGGCCGCGGTTCGACGGCGACGACACGGTGGACGCCGCCAACCGCGAGCTGCTGGCGGCGGTGAACGCGAGCGGGCGGGCCTTCATGACGCACTTCATCGTGGACGGCAAGTTCGTTATCCGGCTCGCCGTCGGCGGGGCCATGACGGAGATGCGGCACGTCCGGGACGCCTGGGAGCTGCTTCAGGAGATGGCTGATGATCTTGTGCCGCGAGCTTAATTGGCTGCACGTCGCTACATGCAGTGGCACTGCATGGTATGCTCTCCTTATCGCTGATTGCGACACGAAAAAGAAAAATTTTCGTACAACATGAAGGCCGTACCTCTTCTCCTGCTTTGTCTCAAGGGTTTATGTACTCTACTGAAAGGAATATCTTCTTAATTAGCGCGGATTGTGACAGAGAAAAGAAGACTCTTGTACAAGCGTGTGTGGGGTGTTTATCCTGCGTTCCTACCTCTCCTGGGTCGTGTACTCGTGTATGGTTTTATGTACTTTACTAAAAAAATTGGAGTATCTCTGTATCTCCTTGGCACAAATTGTGACATGCATGGAAAAGAATTTAAACTCGTACAAGCGTAGGTGGAGTGCTCCCTCAATTCTTTTTTGTTTAACGCGTCTTTGACCATTCGTCTTATTCAAAAAAATTATGTGAATATCATTTATTTTTTTGCGACTTGTTTTATTTGTAAAGGTACTTTAAGCATGACTTATTTCTTTTCATGTTTGCACTAAAAATTTTAATAAGACGAATGGTCAAAGTCGTGTTCAAAAGTCAAAAGCGTAAAAAAATAGAGGGAGTACTATTTACCCCAAGCTCAAGGAAGCAATATCAGACTCAGTACAGAAATTTGTTTATGTGTCGGTGGCCAAGAAATCAACGACATACTAATGTCGGCGGCCAATTAACCGTAAGCCGCCAACACTGAAGTTCAGTATCGGCGGCTATAGAAACACCGACGACAAAACCTCAGCCCCTCTCTAGGCCGAAAATCAAAATTCAAAATTCATGCCCACCAAAGCAATCTATATCGACGGCCACGAAAACCCCGACGACAAACCTCAACCCCCGTACCAGGCAGCGAAACAAAATTCAAATTTGCAGCCCGCCAAAACAAGCTATGTCGGAGGTAACACGAGAGTCGCCGACAATAATGCAACCCTCTCACGCCACGCTAACGCCCTAACGGAACCACCTCAAGGTGGCCCCGCATGTCAGACCGGTGACGTCTCTGCCATGTGGGACAACCTGAGCTGAAACAGAGCAGGCAGATAGCATCTGTATCGACGGCCTTAATTATGTCGCCGATACAGGTAAAATAAAAATCAGGGGGCGATGGTGCGGGCTCGAGCCCGCGACATGCATGGAGCCTGCGCCGGGCCACCACTACAGGAAACAAAACTTTTGTGGTCAGCCAAAAAACTTTTGTGGTCGGCCAAAACACCGACGATAATGTTTTTCGCTCTATGTCGACTGCAAAATGAAAGTCCGACCACAAAAGTCACCAATGTGGTCGGCAAAAAAAGGCCGACCACAATAGTCCCGGCTAGTCTCCCGCCACCATGAAAATTGAAATTTGGACCGCTCCTCTAAACATTATCAGCGGCACAGTTTATGCCGTCGACACAGAGGTACCCAGGTCACGGCAGCTTAACGGACTAACGAAACCACGTCAAGGCGGGCCCACAACGCAGACGTCTGAGATGGTCCTACCAACGTCGTCGGCCTTCTAAAATACCGACCACAAAAGTAACTTTTGTGGTCGGCCTAGAATTTGGCCGACCACAATACTACACTTTTGTGGTCGGCCTCACTTCACGCCGACCACAATACCGAACCTTTGTGGTCGGCAATTGCTGAGGCCGACCACAAAGACCCCCCACCCCCCGGCTCTAATTTACGGCCGTCCCGCCCCTCGGTTGACACTATCCTATTCGTCATCTAATGTTTTAGGTCATCGACGACACATTGTAATTTCTTTTCAAGCGTCTACATTGGCCTGCGTCGCATTTCCGTTACTTTGAGTTCGACCTTAAACGTTCGTGGACCGAAAGATTACGCTAAAGTCTCGGCAAGCAGGGAGAATGCGCCGACCGTGCAACTCATGACGATAAAGCCCCGTGGCTAGACTTTGGATGTGTTGGGAATGCCCTAGAAGCTTACGTAGCGCATAGGACAGCGTAGATCGAGGGGCGGCCGTGTGTGGCTGGTGAGCGGCCGATTGGGGGCCGGGGGGGTATTGTGGTCAGCTTGAGGTGAAGCCGACCACAAAAGTAACTTTTGTGGTCGGCCTAGCATTTGGCCGACCACAATACTCCACTTTTGTGGTCGGCAAAACATCAGGCCGACCAGAATGCTCAACCTTTGTGGTCGGCAATTGTTGAGGCCGACCACAAAGACACCCCTCCACCCCGGCTCTAATTTTCGTCCGTCCCGCCTCTTGGTCGACACTGTCCTATTCGCTATCTAATGTTTTAGGTGATGGACGACACATTGTAATTTCTTTTCAAGCGTCTACATTGCCCTGCGTCGCATTTTCTTAACTTTGAGTTCGACCTTAAATGTTTGTGGACCGAAAGATGACTCTAAAGTCTCGGCAAGCAGGGAGAATGCGCCGACCGCGCAACTTATGACGATATAGCCCCGTGGCTCGACTTTGGATGTGTTGGGAATGCCCTAGAACCTCACGTAGCGCATAGGACAGCGTAGATCGAGGGGCGGCCATGTGTGGCCAGTGAGCGGTCGATGGTGGCCGGGGGGGATTGTGGTCGGGCTGAAGTGAGGCCGACCACAAAAGCGGCCTGATGTGAAGCCGACCACAAAAGTAACTTTTGTGGTCGGCCTAGAATTTGGCCGACCACAATACGGCACTTTTGTGGTCGGCCTCACTTCAGGCCGACCACAATACTCAACCTTTGTGGTCGGCAATTGTTAAGGCCGACCACAAAGACCCCCTCCACCCCCCGGCTCTAATTTTCGGCCGTCCCGCCCCTCGGTCGACACTGTCCTATTCGTCATCTAATGTTTTAGGTCATCGACGACACATTGTAATTTCTTTTCAAGTGTCTACATTGGCCTGCGTCGCATTTCCGTAAATTTGAGTTCGACCTTAAACGTTCATGGACCGAAAGATGACGCTAAAGTCTCGGCAAGCAGGGAGAATGCGCCAACCGTGCAACTCATGACGATATAGCCCCGTGGCTCGACTTTGGATGTGTTGGGAATGCCCTAAAACCTCACGTAGCGCATAGGACAGCGTAGATCGAGGGGCGGCCGTGTGTGGCCGGTGAGCGGCCGATGGGGGCCGGGGGGATATTGTGGTCGACCTGATGTGAAGCAGACCACAAAAGTAACTTTTGTGGTCGGCCTAGAATTTGGCCGACCACAATACTGCACTTTACTTCAGGCCGACCACAATACTCAACCTTTGTGGTCGGCAATTGTAAAGGCCGACCACAAAGACCCCCCTCCACCTCTCGGCTCTAATTTCCAGCCTCCCGCCCCTCGGTCGACACTGTCCTAGTCGTCATCTAATATTTTAGGTGATGGACGACACATTGTAATTTCTTTTCAAGCGTCTACATTGGCCTGCGTCGCATTTCCGTAACTTCGAGTTCGACCTTAAACGTTCGTGGACCGAAAGAGGACGCTAAAGTCTCGGCAAGCAGGGAAATGCGCCGACCGTGCAACTCATGACGATATAGCCCCGTGCCTCGACTTTGGATGTGTTGGGACTGCCCTAGAACCTCACGTAGCGCATAGGACAGCGTAGATCGAGTGGCGGCCGTGTGTGGCCGGTGAGCGGCCGATGGGGGCCGGGGGGTATTGTGGTCGGCCTGATGTGAAGCCGACCACAAAAGTAACTTTTGTGGTCGACCTAGCATTTGGCCGACCACAATACTGCACTTTTGTGGTCGGCCTCACTTCAGGCCGACCACAATACTCAACCTTTGTGGTCGGCAATTGTTAAGGCCAACCACAAAGACCCCCCTCCTCCCCCCTGGCTCTAATTTCCGGCCGTCCTGCCCCTCGGTCGACACTGTCCTATTTGTCATCTAATGTTTTAGGTCATCGACGACACATTGTAATTTCTTTTCAAGCGTCCACATTTGCCTGCATCGCATTTCTGTAACTTTGAGTTCGACCTTAAACGTTCGTGGACCGAAAGATGACGCTAAAGTCTCGGCAAGCAGGGAGAATGCGCCGACTGTGAAACTCATGACGATATAGCCCCGTGGCTCGACTTTGGATGTGTTGGGAATGCCCTAAAACCTCACGTAGCGCATAGGACAGCGTAGATCGAGGGGCGGCCGTGTGTGGCGATGGCGGCGATGGGGGGGGGGGGTATTGTGGTCGGCCTGATGTGAAGCCGACCACAACGGCATAGAATTTGACCGACCACAATACTCCACTTTTGTGGTCGGCCTAACTCCAGGCCGACCACAATACTACCCATTTTTTTTTTGAAATTTTGGAGCGCGTGCTAAGTCCTTTTTAGGTTAGTTTCTTCCTCTCTCTCTCACACACTCACTCACAGACAGCCTCCACGCCGCCGCCCCTCCTCGCCGCCACCCCAACGCCACCGCCTCCACGCCCGGCGAGCCCTCCATGCCGCCACGGCCTCCCGCCGCCCGCCCGCCTGCCGCTGCGCGCCTCCACGCCGCCTCTATGCCGGGCGAGCCTCCACGCCGCTGCCTCCACGCCGGCGCGCCTCCACTCCTCTGCGCCCCTCCACGCTGCCGTCCCCCACGCCGCCGCCGCGCCCCTCCACGCCGCCGCCCCCCTGCAGTTCGGTAGACTGGATTGCTATTACTTATTTTGTTTGTTAATCGATGTGATCAATTTTAATCGATTACTAATGAATTCATGTTTTTTGTTTCAAAGATAACTAAGGGAGATTACCTCGAGGTTGGGGTCCAAACGTATGGAGGCGGTTTGTGGTACACATGGTTTGATCGTGATCTTACTGTTTCCGGTAGGGTGATTGTACGGGAGAATAAGGAAGGCACAACTTCTTATTCACATAAGCTTGTAAGAGTTCAAGAGCCAGTCTTGAGAATCCCCACTCTAGCTAATAAAAGTTGATTATGTGTTGAATTTTGGTTGGTCATCTTTAATTTTTGAACTCTTAATCTAGATGAATAAAACCTACGGTGGCAAATCGGAACAATTTAAACCTTAGGAGTTAGGGAATGGCATCTACATTGCATTCCTCTGCAACAATATAATTTTTGTGGTGACTCATCACTCGTATATTTCATGCATTATCTAAAAGTGAAAGATGAATTAACCATGAAAAAACAGACGGTATGATATGGCAATAGGAAAATATATTTGTAACATGTTCAGTTAAACTGAAAAAGGGCACACATTGTCACATCTTTTTACTATGTTACTTTTCCATGCCCAAATCATGACGTCCATGTCAAAATTAACACTGGATATAAATTTTGACATAACAGTGTGGTACCTTTACTGCACTGATATTTGGATGTAGTAATTGTTAACTATTTGTACTATTTACATGTAAAGGCAATGTTTTTAGATGCAGATAAAAATAATAACTTTCAGCATCTTTGTAATTGGTATGATGAAACCAGTTAATGAACTTAGCATTCAAATATTTATTTGAAGGGAAGTTTCAGAAATCAAATTATATCTTTTTATCAAGCTAGTTTCAGAAAAGAACAGCACCTAAGGAACTTTCATTTATCTTGTTTACTTTATGTATAGGACTATCTCCTCAGAAGGTCTCAAGATTAACAATCAGAATCACCTTGTGCCTATGTTGGCCACATCTGTTAAGGTGGTTTGTATACATCTGTTAAGCTGAATTATTTATGTAACCACTTAGCCCAACTCTGAGCTTAAAATGCTAATGTTATCCAATAATCTCCAAACTTCAACCACTAATAACAGATTTCAACAGCATCTACCCTAAATGATCCACTATACCTGGCCAACTAACCCTTTTTTTCTTTATAATTTTCTTTGTGGTTTTTCAATATCGTATCAATTTCTGCAAAGGATTAAAAAGTGCAAAATCTGTGCCCCTTTAGTCACCTATTTGATCTATAAAGTGTAGGAATATCACTAAACATGTTTATCATCATTTAATTAGTTGGAAAATAGGCTCATGGAAAATAGGCTGTACAATTTGTCATATGGACTGGACACTGATTTTAAATCCAATTGCCCAATTCCATATAAGCATTTCAGCTATTTGAATGAATGTATCAGTTATGAGGACTGCAGGTCATTTTATTAGTAAATAGCAAATGAGTAATTAGTAAATATGCCTAATTGGTGTGTAATTAGTAAATATGCCTAATTGGAAAATAGGTTGTTTAATTTATAGAATTAGCAACTAGCAAATGAGTAATTAGTAAATATGCCTAATTGGTGTGTAGACAGTAGACTTTGTCAATTTGAATGCATGCGTTGTTTCATTGTTTCATTATTGCCTCCAAATTCTACTTGTACCAAGAAGCTTTGCTATATGTGAGTATGTCACAAACTTCAAACTTGGAGTATGTCACAAACTTCAAACTTGCAATTAGTGAGTTAATACCTATTCATTCCGTTTGTGAAATACATTTCATTTGTGTTATTAACCGAGCCAGCGTCAAACCCGTTCGGGGCAAATGCATATTTTCGTAAAGAACTCGGACGGTGATTCGTTGTGTTCTATTACGAAAGGTGTTGCGGTCCCGAACTGTCCATGTTTTGACAGCCAGCGGATGTGCGTTTGAGTGCGGTGCTCGTGGCATGGCGATGTATGGGTTGGAATTCGCGGCATAACCACGGCGTTCTTCTAGTGCAAAACATAAGCGATGCGCCGTGCCGTCGTTGCACTAGAGGCTGCGGGTTATCTTGTTGAATTTCGACCCGCACTCTCATGTCGCGAGTACCGACTCAAACGCACATCCGTGGGTGGGTAACCCTCCTATTTAGCTAGTATTAAGCCATCTAAACCTAAATTTTGAATGCATGCATGGACGTTAATTAGCAAGCAATGGAAGATCGGCGTTGGATGTACGATGGTGGATGAAGTGCGGGCGACACATGGAAGAGTGGTTGAAAAAGGCAACAACCTTCGTGGAAGATGCATTGTAAAATTACCCAACCCTAACTTGGCGGTCGTGTGGTGTCCTGTCTTTGCATGCTCAAACACCGAGAAGAGGACCAAAAGGGATATTAGTGAACACCTCTGTAGGCATAGTTTCAAGCCAAATTATTTTGTATGGATAGCTCATGGTGAGAGAAAGCGACCGGCGGCTGTGTGTAGCCCTGTGGATTTTGGTGAGGGTTATGATGAAGTCGAAGTCGACAGATTGGAGGAGCTCCCCAATGATGTGTCTCAGGCTTACGATCTCTCCCCCGAGGAAGAGTCAGAGCCACTTGGCCAACAATTCGAGAAGCTACTTGATTCTGCCAAGTTGCCGCTGCATGAGCACACCGATATGACCGTGCTCTCTGCAGTGTCGCGTCTAATGGCAGTGAAGACCAAATACAACCTATCGGCAAATTGCTTCAATGACCTTTGAAAACTGTTGGATAGCCTGCTTCCGAGTGGACATAGGATGACTCCAAATCTGTACGAGTTAAAGAAACTTCTCAGCGTGTTAGGTATGCCGGGCGAGAGGATAGACTATTGCCCAAATTTTTGCATGCTTTATTGGAAGACCGATTCAGGGCTGACTCATTGTAAGCATTGCGATGAGAGTCGGTACGTGGAAGTTAAAGGACGAGATGGTAAACTGAGACAGGCGAAGGTGTCCATAAAAACCTTTTGTTTCTTTTCGATAACTCAACGCCTGCAACGTCTTTACATGTTTAAGTCCACGGCACGACACATGAGATGACACAAAGAGGGCAAACGACGAAAGGAGGGCGTGATGATTCATCCATCAGATACAGAAGCCTGGAAGCACTTCGATCATCAACACCCTGAATTCGCCATTGAGCCTAGAAATGTGCGAATCGGACTCTCCACCGACGGGTTCACGCCTTTCAATATGACCGCCCAACCGTACGCGTGCTGGCCAGTTTTTGCTATCCCGTACAACTTGCCGCCTCAAATCTGCATGAAAGAGAGTACATGTTCCTTTCGGTTATCATATCTAGGCCTAAGTCTCCTGAAAAAAATTTAGACCTATTTATGAAACCACTGGTAGAAGAGCTAACTGATCTGTGGAACAAAGGAGTTTTGACATATGATAGCTATAAGGGACAGAACTTTAGGATACGTGCCACATATCTGTGGTCCATACACGATTTTCCGGCATATGGCATGTTCTCGGGGTGGAGCACGCATGGAAAGTTGTTATGTCCAAAATGCCTGTGTAACACTGATGCATTCACGCTGAAAAAAGGTGGTAAGGCTTGTTGGTTTGATTGTCACCGTTGTTTCCTAGAGCCGAACCATCCATTTAGGAAGCAAAGAAATGCATTTCGTAAAGGTACGACTGTGACGAAGAAGGGGCCACCAGAACGGTTTGAAGTGCAAGACATAATCGAATGGCATGAAGATCTCGAGGAGAAAGGGTACGACACAAACTATGATAAGGAGCATCATTGGACTCATAAGTGCAGCATTTACAACCTTTCTTATGCAACAGATCTGAAGCAGCCTCACAATCTCGATCTGATGCACCAAGAGAAAAACATGTGCGAGGCAGTCGTGAACACAAACTGGGACATCCCACAAAAGACTAGAGATAACAAAAATGCTCGAGAGGACTGTGCTTTGATATGTAATCGGCCAGACATGAACCTCGACGAGAATGGGTCTAAGCCTAGGGCAAAGTACTATCTTACGCGTGGGCAAATAAGACAGATTTTACTTTGGCTTAAGGAAAAGGTTAAATTCCCAGATGGGTATGCGGCGAGCATTCGTCATGCCGTTAGTATAGAGCAATGCAAGTTAAATGGAATGAAAGCTCACGACTACAAAGTTTTCATAGAGCGTCTGTTTTCGGCCGTATGGCGTGGATATGTTGACGATGCTATTTGGATCACATTGTCAGAGCTTAGCTTCTTTTATCGAGAGCTGTGTATAAAAGAGCTATCCACATCGAGGATGGAGGAATTGGAGAAGGAGATTATTGTGCTTGTGACAAAGCTCGAGAAGATTTATGTTCCTAGTTTTTTCAACTGCACGCAACATTTACTAGTGTATCTGCCATATGAAGCTAAAGTCGGGGGGCCAGCACAATATAGGTGGATGTATCCTGTGGAACGCATGATGAAAAGTCATAGAGCGAAGGTGAAAAACAAAGCACAAGTCGAAGGAAGTATTGCCGAAGCTTGGCTGACTCAGGAGATCACGTACTTCACGGATAAATACTTTGCGACGAAGAACAAGGTTCATGTCTCACAGCCAAGGTATAAGAAGGCACGTCGTAGAATTACTTCTACTCTTGAGGTATTTCTTGACCAAGCCGGATGCAATGTTGGTAAAAGCACCACATGTGACTTGGATGTAGAGGAAAAGATTGTGATTCAGTTATACGTGTACGACAACATGGAAGAAATGAAGTTGTACATTGAGTAAGTTAGTAAATGTCTTAACTAAATTATAAATATATACTTTTGCTATAAATAATTGAAGAAAATATTGTAGTCAATTCATTCAAGAAGAGTGGAGAAGACCAGGTGATCCTTCAGGCGAACAAATTATGAAGCTGAAACGACGAGGTGGCGGACAAAACCTTCCGAACTTTCCAACCTGGTTCCATTACTACATAAGTTTCTTCCTCTTATATAAGGTAAAGTTTCATTAGCATTTCAAATCCTTAAAGAATCTTGTCGCGTCTGATTGTGCAGTGTCAAAAACATTCCAGCGTGCACAACGATCTCCGACAAATGTCACGTGGGTGCAGCCGTAGAATTAAGGTGCATGGATGCTATGATTGCCATGGTTATCGATTTCGGTCCGAAGCGGCTGAGGCTGCTCGCCCAAATGCAACTACGGTAAATAGCGGCGTTGTGAGTTATGTCACAGACGACCTTGGTGGTCCAGACATAGAATATTATGGAATCATTGAGGAGATTATAAAAATATCTTACGAAGGCAACAACGATCTCTCGCTAGTGCTATTTCGGTGCAGATGGTTTGATCCTGAAAGTGGGGTGCGAACTACTCCTGAACTTGGACTAGTTGAGATCAATCATAAGAAACTGTATCAGAAGCCCGACGTGTTCATTCTCCCCGAACAAGTTGAGTGGTGTTTTATCGCCATCGCTCACCGGATTACAAAAATTGGTGGATTGTCCATAAATGTCATCCTGTTGGTGGATTGCCCGGCCTCACGGAAGAAGATTACGAGCCTCGTCTAGACATGGAGCCATTCTAAGAAAAAAATTTGACAGGAGAGCTACACGTCAATATTGGTGATGTTCAAGAGATATCAGAAGATGAAAACGAAGAGGAGAAAGAAGAGGAAGAGGAAGAGGAAGAGGAAGAGGAAGAGGAAGAAAACGAGGAAGAAGAAGAAAACGAGGAGGAAGAGGAAGAGGGAGAGGAAGAAAACAAGGAGGAAGATGAGGAAGAGGAAGCTGAGGAAGAGAAAGCTGAAGATTTTTAAGCTATTCAAATCTATAGGTTTATACTTATATATATCTAATTTCTTTCATTTAAGATATTTATTTATTTTATATTATTTGATTTCATTCGATTCATATACTTCTAATTCATGTCATTTAATTCGATTTTTGCAGGATGGCTGGATCTTTGAAGAGGTTGGCTAAAAGGGCCCAGAAGGTCTGGGGAAAGGGGGCAGGCGTAGTGCACCAGAGCACCAGGATGACGAGGTGGTGGTCACCGACCCCGAGGTGGTGGCCCTCCACTCTCAGGTGGTGGCCCCCCACTCCCAGGTGGGGTCCGTGGAGGCCGACGATGAGGGAGAGGGTGGGGCCGATGACTATGGGTGGACGGGGGCGTTGGAGGGCTACGAGGAGGAGTTTGAGGTGGAGGAGACCGACGAGGACGAGGGAGGGGAGGAGGTCTACGAGGAGGATTGGAGGAGGATTTCGGACTGGCAAGCCGATGCGGAAGAGGAGGAGGGGGACGACAACTGGGAGCCACCCTCGTCCTCTGGAGCTGAGTCCTCCTCGAGCCCCAAGAGAGGTCGCGGGCGCAATAAATTACAAAAAGCCCCCGCAGATCCAAGCGAGAGGATAGTGGTACAGGTTGCCACCGGTGAGAGGTATTTGATAACTACTTTTTCTAGAGCTGATTCCTCGATGTCTCTTATTGCTAACCACAAACTTGATAAATACTTTTTTGAATTTGATGTGCAGGGGCTTGGTTTGCGTCAACAAGGGTCCGCAGGAGCCGAGCCACTTGTTAGGGGTGCTGCTCAAACAACTCTACCCCGGGCAAGTAGGCAAGGGCGATGATCGACGCCCGGCGCTTAATTGGAGCGACTACTCGCTCGTGGAGGACGATGAGGGAGGAAGTATCGCCGATCACGTCATCAACGAGTTCTGGGTAACATTCCAAATTTCATTTATTTATGATTTTGTGTTTATAGCTTTATGAATTTGGTCACGTGTTCCTTTCATTTCAGGAGAGATATCAACTTTTTCCTAGGGCAACCCAGGAGGACTACGAGGCTTGCCGCCATGTGCTCGACACAATGGCGACAAGGAAGGTTAGGGACGCCATCAGATTGTCTCGTTTGGATGCGGTGTTGAAGCACCATGGCAAGAGGGGAATTAGAAAGATGTCGAGGGCAAGGGCAGCTCTAGAGTATCTAGAGGCTCAAGAGTACAAGCCTTGGTGTCCAGACTGGATGGATAAGTGTCCACGTGCCTGGAGAGACCTCTGCCGGATGTGGGCCTCTAAGGACTGGATTGAGAGGTCAAGGAGGAACAGAGGCAATAAGGATTCTAACCCCAACATCTGCGCCACCTACCTAGGAGGACGAGGCATGGGTCACGTCGCGCGGGATATCGTAAGTCCACTTATCTTTTATAATTACAATTAACTTTATGGTCATTTCACATTGCATATTAACCTACAGGAGTCAGAGACGGGACTTGAGCCCTCTGGGTTCACCCTGTGGAGGGTTCCACACACGCCTCGTGTCCAATCTGACGGCACACAGTCACCGATGCCACCGGTTGCGCAGGAGAAGCTTGTAAGTGACTAGCTCTTTTCTCTTCTCTACACCATTTTGATCGTTTTCAAACTAATCTACTTAATATCTCATTTGTTCGTAGGACATATATACAACAACCATGAAAGAGAAGCACGGTGTCGACTGTGACCCCATCGATATGCTGGTCGACCCTGTGGTCATATACGACCAGTTCGGTGGGAGGAGCCACGGTAGATACGGCTTCATAGACTCCGTGGTGCCGTCCGACTCCTACAAGGCTGATATTAGAGTACGTCGACATCAGGCCTCCTCTTCCTCCCGTGCCCAGCTAGAAGCCCAGAACAAGCTTATCGCGGAGATGCAGCAACAGAGGGTGGCGAATGAGCAGCGTTGGCATGCAGAGCGAGAGGAAAACAACAGGAGGTGGCAGGCGGAGCGAGAGGAGAACACTAGGCGGATGCAGGCCATCCAGGATCAAAACTTCTTCATGATGCAGTATATGCAACAGGTAATTATGATCGTACATGTAGTTAGGTTGTTCTTAATAATTTCCAACGCTAACATATAATATCCGCAGGCTTTCCAAGGAGCGGGGACCTCTGGCCAGCCGCAGGTCGTCTTCACGCAGCCTCCGGGGGCCCCGACGACACAAGTCGGCACTCTTCCCCCGTTTGTGCCACCAGCATTGTTTCCCATGCTCCAATTTGCCTCTGTACCGACGGCTTCTCCGGGGGTAAAGCTTTTCTCTAGTTTATAAAACATTTTGAAATAACCACACAAATGCATAAAAAGTTATGAAAATTACGGTTTCCTCTAATCTTGCAGGTTTCTGGTTCAGCGGCGCCAGCGCCTGCGACAAATGCTCCGCAGGGAGGTGATTCTAGTGCCACAAGATTAGTCGAGGAGCAATTCGTCGAAAACATGTCTACCGATCCATTCGCAGGTTCGAATCCATAGACGTGTTTAGTCGATGAAATTGTGAGCTAGACGATGCGATCGATCGATGATGAACTTGTGAGCTAGACGATGCGATCGATAATGTGAATTTTTGGACAATTTGTAATGATGATGCACTTTTGTTATTGATATTGTGGTGCGTGATTGTGATTGTGGTTTGTATTAAATGCGTGATTGTGATTGTGATTGACAAATGCGGTCGCTATATATATTGTGATTGTTATGGGGAATTGGGAATGTAAACTGTCGGGAATACAGTTTTTTGCAGGTTAAAATTGAGATTTTTTTTAAAAATTATCAGCAATTTTATTCTTTGGCTTCTCGTCAATGTAAATCGGCATATATCGGTGACCACAAAAGTCTTGAGTATTGTCGTCGGCATATATGCAGGCCGACCACAAAAGTCCTGAGTATTGTCGTCGGCATATCTAAAGGCCGACCACAAAAGTCTTGAGTATTGTCGTCGTCATATCTAAAGGCCGACCACAAAAGTCCTGAGTATTGTCGTCGGTATATCTTACGGCCGACCACAAAAGTCTAAGCAATGTCGTCGGCATCATACGGGCCGACCACAAAAGTGTAGTATTGTGGTCGGACTCCGGGCACGCCGACCACAAAGAGCAGCGTTGTGGTCGGTCCTAGTCTTGCCGACCACAAAAGTTAGCATTGTGGTCGGCCTTTAGTTTAGCCGACCACAAAAGTCTGCTACGTGGCATCGTCACCTTGTCCGCGGGACCCACATGGCAGAGCGCCGTCACTGAGCCCGTGCCGTCTGGGTATAGTTTTGTGGTCGGCCAAATAATGGCCGACCACAAAGATCTCCCCTGGGAGCTCTGCCCAGGAGCCACTTTTGTGGTCGGTTTTTTATTAGGCCGACCACAAAAGTGACTTTTGTCGCCGACTCATTGTCGTCGAACTTTTGTCATCGGCTGTCCGACGAAAAAAACTTTTGTCGTCGGTATTTGGACTTTTGTGGTCGGCATAGGCCGACCACAAAAGTCTCGTTTCCTGTAGTGCACGCGCTGATAACTAGGTGGGAATAATTTTCATCATGTAACAGTGGAGCACAAAAGTTTTGTAACGGGGGTTACCACAACCTGTGTCGGTAGCCATCTTGCCGTCGCCGAAACTGTTATCATTGTGTCGATGGCTTTATGTTGTCTGGCCGACACCGTCCTCTCTGTGTCGGCGGCCTTATGCAGTCCCACCGGTACAGTTCCCTTCCCCCCTAGCCACCGACATTCCGGCCATGCACTCAACTGGCCCTTTGCTTTGTGAAATATAAGGTTATAAAACATGCAATAGACATCACAACTCATTTCATGGGGGTGTATCTCCCTACGTTGGACCTCGGGTACAAGTTCATTTGAAACCGTAACGTTATATAAGCTTTCGGGCTAAAACGACGTTATCGTTTTCAAAGAAACTTGTAGCCGAGGTCCTACGCAGGCCAATACGCCCCCGTGTAATGAGTTGTGATGTCTGTTGAATGTTCTAGAACCTTACATTGCCCAAAGCAAAGTGCCGGCGGAGCCAAGGGTGGGACGGAAAGTCGGTGACTAGGGAGAGGGGCTTTGTGTCGGCGGCTCACAGCATGCCGCCGACACAGGCTTCTCTGTGTCGATAGCTTTTGTTCGTCCTGCCTACACAGTCCTCTCTATGTTGGCGGCCTACTGTGAACCGCCGACACAAATCGCTCCCCCCTAGCCGCCGACTTTACGACCCATCCTCGGCTCCACCGGCACTTTGCTTTGCGCAATGTAAAGTTATAGAACATGTAATAGACATCACAAATCATTTCATGGGGGCGTATTGCCCTGCGTTGGACCTCGACTACAAGTTTCTTTGAGTCTATTTAATATTCTAGAAATTTACATTGCACATAGCAAAATGCCGGTGGAGCCGAGGGTGGGCAAGAAAGTCGGTGGCTAGGGAGGAGGGGCTTTGTGTCGGCAACTTTTATTAGGCCGCCGACACAGACTTAACTCTTTCGACTGCTTTAGTGTGGCCGCCGACATAGGTGTGTGCCACAGACACAGGTGTGTGCCACAGACGTGTGGGCCAAGAAATTAGGGTGACCGTTACAGCAGGCAGTGTCGTCGGCTTGAAGACTTGTATCGCCGGTTAGTGGCCGCCGACATAGGTCCTCGTGTTGAAAAAAGGTGGCCCGTGCGCCAAGTCATCACGACCTATCGCACGGGCTCAACTCAATACCCACTCCCCGCCGCCCCGAGCCGTCGTCCCACCGCCCCAAGCCACCGCTGCCCACCGCCTCGCGCCTCGGCCTCGCCGCCCAAAGCCGTTGCCATCCACCGCCTCCCGCCCTACGCCACTTTCCCGCCATCGTCCATTGGCACCGCCTTGAGTCGTTCTCGCCTCCACACAACAAGCCGCCCGCTGCCACCCCGGGCCACCACTGAGCCACCTCCTCCCACTTCCCCGCCCCTTGACCGAGGCGTCCCCGCCTCCTCCCTGAGGCTTGTCATCATATCCTTGACCACATGTATGCTCACGATTTTTTGAAAGTTGCTGAAGCTGTGTTGCCGGTATTTTGTTAACCGATGAAATTAGGACATATAATTAATTAGTGGGGCGGTAATTAGTTAGATTAGACGTGATTGTGAGTACTTGCAATGCATTTATTTCATTACACCGCAACCCGGGTATGGATACCATACGGCCAAACTCTTTCCTTAACGTACGCCCCATGGTGGGGTTGCTAGCTGTATTCCGCGACAGTGGGATACAGCTACCGCCTGGCTGACAACAATGGTATGCCCCATGTTGGGACACTAGCTGTGTGCCGCACCAGTCGGATACAGGTATCATTGGGCCAAAACTTATCCAGGTGGTATGCTCCATGTTGGGCCAATTCCTGTATTCTACGAGTACAGGTACCAGATGGTTAAAGATATGGTACGCCCCATGATGGGTCGCCAGCTGTACATCGCAAGACGAGTACAGGTACCACTCGGCTCTTCAGCCAAAACCACGGTATGCCCTCTGGGGCCACGAGCTGTATCCCACTCCGGTCGAGTACAGGTACCACTCAGCTTTTCAGCCAAAACCAATGGTACGGCCCATGTTGGGTCGCTAGCTGTACAATGTAAGACGAGTACAGGTACCATTTCATGAAAATCAAACTGATGCATTTTACAATAGGCCGACCGCCAAAACTCCGGCAATCCCGGGCTGGGTATCACTAACAACTCTCTATGAGTCCTTCATAGTCCCCTCGCAGATAATAGGCAGAAACCAGTTGGCAAGAAGCATCAACAATCTACAAAGCACTTGACATGAAGCATGACTCATCCAACGTGCGACAGAGAGGATCAGCAACTCGACTATGAAGCACTCGGGGGCTACTGTGGATAACATAGACCTCGGGGAACCACACGGCGGGCCTAAGAGACCACCCGATAGGGGATGGACCAAGTCGGGTGGATAAAGACGTGTACCACTAAGACTCTAGAAGACTTGGCTGGCAAGGAAAGACATAAAAATAGAAGTCTATCCCTAATTAATAGGGAAGATATGCTTGTAATCTCAGATAACTCCATATTTGGCTAGAGGATAGAGATAGGAATTCTACCGCGTAACCGACCAGGACTCTATCTTGTAACCCTGCCCCTCACTATATAAGGCTGGCAAGGAGCCCCTGGTTCGGCAGGTTGATCATCATCTCCACACCCATCTATGGAGAGACATCTCCCTCCACATTGATCATCAGATCACCATATAATCCCAGAGCACAGGAAGTAGTGTATTACCTCCACCATGAGGGCCTGAACCTATATAAATCCCTGTCTTGTGCTAGCATCGAGTTTAGATCTTGTGCATCGCCCCATATATAATCATTGCCGACGATAACCCCCGGTTAGCTACCCGTCGACACCGGCTCCAACTTCTCCCAAGTGGTCTAGAAGCACAATTTGGAGACATCCCCATCGTCCACTTCAGTAGGTTTGATCCAAAGGCAGCACTTCCTTCACAAATGGAGTCTTGGATTCTTAAGGAACCATTACTTGCCGGTGTCAACTTAAGTAACCGACATCAGGAGATGATCTGGACCATCAATGAAGCATCCTAGAAGAAATCCACGGCCGAGAGCTAACAAAGGTGGGTCGGCCGGCCGGCCTCCCCCCTTTGGCTCCTTGGATTCTCCTTTGGAGGGTGGCAAGGTGACACTTATCCCTACACGTGGAAGTCCCCGTTTGGCTGCGGATCACTATAAATAGACCCCCTCACTCACTTGTAACACAACACACAACACATCACAACACTCTTCATTCCACTTAGTAGAGTAGCTCTTAGTCTAGTAGTAGTTGGGAGTTAAGAGTCAAGTCGAGCTGAAGCTCGAAGTTCCGGAAGTGTCTTCGGGAATTCGGGTAATAGCTCTTGTACCCTTTCCTAATTGTTTCAATTAGTGAGATCACTTCATTCATTGTTTATGTGTTGATCTTTATTTGAGTTGAGTATATCTACATAAATGAGTTGTGTGGATTTGCCTCACCGGTAGCTTGTATTCGTCTGGAATCAGTTTAGGTTCTCACTCATATACTGTAAGAGCCAGGCATTGAACCTAAATCAACTTCTTTTTGGTACCGAGGAAGATTGATTAGAAATAGTGGCAGACGTGGTGTCTGAGATTAGGACTAACTCGGTTTACAACCGGGCCCACGTATATGTGGTAGGTGGTAGGTGGTGACAGCCCTATCCATCCCTAGATATTAATTATCCCGCGCGTAACCCACAGCGTCCGGCTTTGGATCAGTAGAGCCCTATCGGAATGATCATAACCATTCGAGATTCCAATTCAGGATAGCGGGTGGTAGTGAATGTCCGAGCTCCGACGACAAATAGCAAGTGAACCACTGTTTGTTTACCAAAGCTCACTCAATAAACTGAATCACACAATTTTGTGAACTTATTAATCTTGTCTCATTGTCCTCCCAACTGTCTATCTAGCTAGAGTAGCATTCTCTTTATTTGTGTGTGAATATTTATCTTGTGTGTGTGTCACCGGTCCTTTTTATTTATCCTAACCCCCATTATCTAGACTGGCTGGTATTTTAAATAATTAAGATATAGAGGATTGTCTCTTTAACCCTCATTCCCTGTGGATTCGATAACTCTAAGAATACTCTTGGTGAAAACTACAAGCGATATCCGTCCGCTTGTGGATTAATTTCTTTGAGCGTAACTATCGCCAACACCGTGCCGTTTTGAAATTTCCTGGCCTCCTATTTAAGGGGCTGCCCCGCCGGTGTTCGCCGCTTCGCCTCCTGCTACCCCTGCCTTAGCCTCCATACTACTTCTCCGTCCGCGATGGGGTAGAAGTCTGGGGGCCGCTCCCCAAGTCCTCGCCGCCGGCCCGAGCCGAGCGAGCTCCAGTTGTTCCTCGAGGAGATCAGGCGTTTTCTGCGCTGGATGTCCGTTGTATCTCTCGCGGCTTTGCTAGTATTTGTCTGTTGGGTCCTATGGACCTAGTCCTATTAGGCCTCCTGGTGCAAGCTCGTGTACTCCATGTCGTAGCTAGCACGTGTATTTGGGTTGATGTACCAACAGTTGTGGTATCGCGCCCTTTGATTATACCCCTAAAACTATTGTGTTATGTGTGTTGCATCGTGCAAAATTTGCATATTTTAAAACCCATGTTTTAAAATTGGTAAGAGCTCTTCCCTCTTATTGACCTCTCGTCCTCCTGTCAGCAGATGGTGATTTCGCACCAAGCGGGGCGTAGGGAAATCACCAGTGGGCAAGTTAGTGTTGGTGCTCCGAGTAGAGCTAGTGGGTCTCGCTGGCTTGGGATGCAAGCTAAATCAGTCCCAAACCACGCTCGTTCCGGTGACCCGAGAGCACGGATCTCTCCGTGCTCCCAACGCGTTTTCGAAATTCGAGATGCCTAACAACTGATCCGAACCATTGATCTTGTTCGTCTCACTGAAATGTAGCCAGTGACCAAGTTTCGTATTTTTTTCAATTTATTTTCAATTTATTTCCTATTTTCAAAAATCAGCTTTTTTTGACGCACCACGACTAATTGGAAGGCTGATTTTTGAAAATAGAAAACAAATAGTAAATAAATTAAAAAAAATACGAAACTTGGTCACTGGCTACATTTCAGTGAGACGAACAAAATCAACGGTTTGGATCAGTTGTTAGGCATCTCAAATTTTGAAAACGCATTGGGAGCATGGAGAGATCCGTGCTCTCGGATGCACGCTAGCCTCTCTCTCTCTCTCTCTCTCTATATATATATATCTATATATATATATATATATATATATATATATATATATATATATATATAGAGTGGAGCTAAAAGTACTTCTAAGAGTACTTTAGCTAAAGTACTCCCACGTTTCTAACCATTAGATCTGTTTCCCACCCCCTCCCTGGCTCGGTCCGATTTCTTCCCTGCGGCGCTCAAAATTTCTTCCTACCCGCTCGCTCCCCTTCCCCGTCGTCCGCGAGCAACCCATCCCGTCGCACCTGTGAAGGGCGCTCCCCGCCGAGCTCCTCCAACCGCCCGCCGCCTAGGCCATGCTCCACGAGCTCTTCGTCTTCTACCCCGGCATCCTCCTCGAGCCCTCCGACGACTTGGGCCTCGAGCTTGACATCGGCCCCGATGCCGCCTTCCCCGCCGCCACCAAGCTCGAAGCCACCGCCACCTCGTCCCCAAATACAATCCCCTTCCTCTATGCGTCGGCCCAAACCCAACGGCGCACACCCCATCCTTGGACGGCTTCTACATGACGACGCTGAAGCGGCTCTCAAGTCTCAACGCGACGGTGTGACGACCAGCTTCCTCTCCTCGAGCCGCCACTGACGCCATCGGTCCTGGATCCGCGCCACCCCAGACGCCGCCGGCTCCACCTACCCCGGTGTCGTCCGTCACTGTCGCCAGCGGGAGGGGGACCGCGCCGTATTCATCGCCGCCCAAGGATCCCAATCCGCGCTGCCTCGACGTCGTCCGCGCCCCGATCCTCTGCTTCTCCACCGCGAGTTTACGTGTTCTTTGTTTCAATGGTTTGGGGCGGCCGCTAATCGCTAATGAGTTTGCCGAATCCGCAAATCTTGGTGGCGAGAGGCGCGTAATCCCAACTTGGTTTTTTCCGTCTTCTCCTTGAGGTTTTTTCTCGATTCGTTCGTTAAATCACGAGCCGCGCTTGATGCAGTTGCTCACTCGACGGAGCGAAGGGGTGGTGGTCTGGTGGATGCCTTTTGGCCACTAATACATTTTTCAGTTTGATCATTTTGTTTGAACTGCATCTGTTGTTCCATCTCGTCAGAAGTAAGATACTCAGCATGCAACAGCCTTGTACGATTGTGCCATTTGCTTATTGCGGTGATTTTTTGATGTATTAAAATGAAATTACTTTCAAATTGATTGTAATGGAACTCTGGTTGTATGATCGGCTGGATTGTAATGGAACTCTGGTTGTATGATTGTAATGGCTCTGAATTTGTGGTAAACTGGTTTCAAATTCCCTTTTCGGTGACTAATTGCAGCAATCGAGCTTCTGGTTCTGTTAATCAAGCTTGTTGTGAAGGTCTATTGATCAAATTATAGTAAAACAATGCATTGTCTGCTTATCTAGATGGAGCTCTTGGCAACAGTTTGTGCTAGATTATTCACAACAGCCAAACAAACATTATGTACCAAGGTTTACTGTAATAGGTTGTTGCCTTTACAATAATTACACAGTCTTTGCTACATAAAGAGCGGTGCGGTTGAAAAAAAGAATTCATATAGTTTTTGTTTACAATGATAGACGACAGCGATTCCAAAAACAATACTCGCCCATGCTTTATTTTGCTCAAAACGTTGTATGGATTTTATTACAACAAAGGTTTAATATATTTACTATAATACACAGATGGATTTATAGTAGCCACCAAGTGTTTTCTATAAAATTATTATCACGTGCCAGATGCCTTAGAAAAACATAAACAGGCTTCTCTAGGAGATAGCAGAAGAAGGCGTTTACAATAATGTGCTTATCAATTTACAATAATGTTTTCTAAAAAAATTATAGTAAATTTCCATATACATTATCGTAAACGTACACTCAAATTATAGTAAACGCTAATAAAAAATTGATCAGATTGCTTCCCTAGCGCATTCCCTAGCGCATGCTTCCTTAGATTTGTTGAACTAAAAAATATTTTCTAAAAATTGGTTTACTATAATTGCGAAGCAACGTTTACTATAGCTCATAAGGAATGTATTTACAAGGATATTGCTGAGTTCAAATTATAATAAATTTACAATAAAGAACTTTATAATAGTGTACTCATCAATTTACAATAATGTGTCAAATAATTTACAATAATGTGTCAAGAAATTTACAATAACATGCCAAGAAACTTTACAATAATGTGCCAAGTAAAACACATATGATCACACATATTACAGTAAACACATATGGCATCTTGTAGTAAATACATATGTTCGCACTATTACAGTAAACACCTATGGCATGTATAGTAAACATACATGGCATATTATAGTAAACACATATTTCACACATATTACAGTAAATACTTATGGCATATTATAGTAAACAAATATGGTATCTTATATTAAACACACATGTTCGTACATATTACAGCAAACATCTAAGACATATTATAGTAAACACATATTTCGCACATATTACAAATTTACAGTAAACACCTATGACATATTATAGTAAACACATGTGGCGTCTTGTAGTAAACACACATGTTCACACATACATATTATAGTGAACACATATTTCGCACATATTACAGTAAACGCCTATGACATATTACAATAAACACATATAGTATCTTGTAGTAACACACATATGATCACACATATTACAGTAAACGTATATGGCATCTTGTAGTAAACACATATGTTCGCATGTATTACACTAAACACTTATGGCATGTTATAGTAAACATACATGGCATATTATAGTAAACGCATATTTCGCACATATTACAGTAAACACCTATGGCATATTATAGTAAACACATATGGCATCTTATAATAGTAAACACATATGACATCTTGTAATAGTAAACATCTATAGCATATTATAGTAAACACATATTATAGGGGAAGGACAACTACATGCAGATAGGTAAAGTGCGGCAAGTGGTTCAACATCAAATGTGGCAACGAGATTAACTGAACCACAGTTTATTATCAAAACAAAAAAGACGATAGCGAGACATGCAACTATGTTATAGACTATTATCTCGAATCAGCTTGTCGTGAAGATAATGGTTTTACTTATTGGTGTCTGCAGAAGGTAAAATTAGAGTCTCATGATTTAGCAGCACATAGATCAATATGTGCATATTCATAACTGACCAACCCACGGTTATAAAAATATAATAGTTTTGGTTCCAGCAATCAAAACAAGATGCGAGAACAAATAGCTTCCCATGAACTGTGTTCAAGCAATCTTTGAATGATCTGGACTGGAGAACATGGCAACAAACAATTTTCCCAAACCTATGAGGATCAGACATATCCCTCCCTGAGTATACACACATGCATGACCAGGTGTTTTTTGGAAAGAGGCGAGCAGACCCAGGAAGAAACTTAAAGTGCAGAGTATACACATAAAAGAGAAGACTAATGCATCATCATTCTACAGGTGATAGAACCAAATATAAGTCCCTTGCAAATACAACGCATAAATTAAGTAGAATCCCCACTAACTATGGTTTCAGCTCAACTGTCAGATAACCACAGAACAAATCACCGCCATAACATGAAATTAGAACCAAACAAAATGCATATTGTGCACTACAGCTCTACCAGAAAACAGGGGCTAATAAAAGAAGTGAAATGAAATTTCAAAGTCATCAGGTCCAGCACGGCACGGGACATGAGAGAGCACACTGGTGAGGCGAGATGGCACTCGCGTCCCCGGGGGCGCTGAGGAGGGCACGCACGATGAAGCTGGCCCAGCAGTGCATTTCGTCGAGCAGGTGTCGAGCGTCGGCCGGTGCATGGTGGGAGCGTGCGTCGAGGCGGCGACGGCGGAGGAGAGGTTGAATCGCCGAGGTGGCTTGGATGGCTGGGCTCAACGAGAGCTTGGAGACGGTGGGAAGGATGGGAGTTGGGCGTAGCAGCCTTTGTCGTCGTCGCCTCCCCTGCGATTTGGATGCAGGGACCAGAGAGTGGAGGAGCCGCTCGCCTTAGCATTGGATCTAGGCGGAGCAACGGTCGTCGGAGGGGAGCTTGGCGTGCTCGCAGGCGAGGTTGCCTGAGAGGAGCGACCGATCGTGTGGCCGCCTGGGGAGGTGGAGACAGGCGGAGGGCGTGAGCGCTGGCGGCGATGAGAGCAAATGACGGTAGGCGTCAGAATCCGGCGAGGGGCGGCGCCGATTAATTTGAAATGGGGCGAGTCGGGAGGGGCCGAGGGGAGGGTGGGGGTTGGGATCGGACGGAGGTCAGGTAGAGAGTACTGTAGTCTTTTATATATATATATATATATATATATATATATATATATATATATATATATATGTGTGTGGTGTCTCCTTTATGTGGTTTTCAAATAGTGGGTTCCAATTCAATCAGTACTAATGTTTTGGCATAATAGCCTAGTTTTCTATTAGTTTATGTGTTATGTTTCGCACTTGTTTCATACAGTGTTTTTGTGAGTGTCATGTTTTGCACGTTGTTTTATATGAAACATCTATATCGTTCGAAGGATATATGAACGCTAGCAGCCTGTACAATTACTTGTGAACGAAAATAGGGGGCATGCGTGCCGAAGCATTATTTAGTCGATATTAAGTAAAGCACATATGGCATATATAGGCCACGTACGAACACACGTACGGATTACGGAGAACAAACGCATGCACGCACGCATGTTCATGGATCACGCACAATCGTACGTGCATCGATCCATGCATGCGTTCAGCTATCCAAGTCACTACGCACAGCTCACAACTCTAATGCTTCTCCTGCTTGAAGTACTTGAGCTTCCAGTCCTGGGAGCCCTCCCCCGGCACGCCCCACACGAGAGCCCGGCACGTGCCGAGCCCGGCCACGCGCAGTTCCAGGATGTAGTCCACGCCGCCGCCGCTCCCCCGCGCCGGCTTCGTGGACGCAGACACGACGCTCTCCAGCGCCGGCACCGGCGAGATGTCGTGCCAGAGGCTGTACACCACCACCGCGAACCTGCCCACCTTCCGGTAGAACGCGCCCTCCCGAGCGGCGCCGGCGCCCTGCACGCTGGAGGAGGCGTCGAAGTACCCCTCGGGGTGCGTGGTGGCGGAGGCCTCGCCGGCGGCCGCGGTGGCGCCGGAGACAAGCGCGGCGAGGAGGAAGGCAACCGCCGACGTCGACCTCATTCTGCTACCGCACTGCATGACGCTTGGGCACTTCGCTCTGAATTAGCTTGCACGGTGCATACATGTAACATGTATGAGGCAACTTATATAGAGGAGCTAGCCAGGCAGCCAGCCCTAGGACAAAGAGCGGTATGTGTGCGCGTGATTTTCGGCGCGTGCGTGCGACGGAGATGTGTCAAATACCAGTGGGGGGCAGTGGGTGCCAGTCGATCTAAGGGTTTCACGAATCTCTAGGCAAAAGAGGACAAAAGAGTAAAAGAGGTCAGCGGCTTGAGAGGCCAGCAACATCAACTGACCCAAGGTTGACGAAGCCTCGATTGGCTGTGAGCTTGACCTTGGATGCTTCTATTTGTGCAAACTTAGTGCTGACCGTAGCTAACAGCTGGGTGCTGAGCTATACATGTATGTACAACAAGAAGCCCGCCCCATGATAAAAGGAGAAGGTTAACTAGGTGCCTACTGCCTACATATATATGCCGTGTTGCTTTTCGATCCATCTCAATCACTATTCGTGGCGCCAAATGCAAAAGTTTAGAATACTTATGAAAAATACATAAGCGCTTGTACGAGGTACTCCTTGTGCAATCTGTGACCATCAATATTGCATCAGCTGGCTTGCATTTCTTCTCTCTCGTGCTCCCTGAACTTCCTCAGCTTCGATAGCAATGCAGTCATGCACCGGCTCCGCACCTATGCCTGATGTCACTTGACTCGGCTTCACAAAACTCATCGAAAACCATGTCGTCGACAGAAACTTCGCCGGAGATAGAAACCTCGATGAAAATGCCGCTATTAATAGAAATCTCGTCGAAGATGGAAACTTGGATAGAAACCGCACCTTGAAACCTTAATAGAGATGAAAACCTCACCGAACTAAACATCTGGAACCCTAGAGTGTTTGTTATCATCAATGTTTGCGGCATCTGCGATAGAAACCATTGTGTTTTCAAGGTTTGTACCAAGGTTTCCATCGTCGTGGACCTTGTGCCAAGGTTACTGTACCTAGCTAACAAGGTTTTCATCCAACGCCGGTGTTTCAGGGTTTTCGACGAACTTGTCATGCGCTAGCCAACCGCATGAGTTGTGGAGTTGACTGACTCGGAGAGGATCTAGGTAGTAGAGGAAAGGAGCTGAGAGAGAGGGGGGAAGGACTAATGCCCAAGAATAACAACTTTCAATATGAAAAGTTGTGATCACTCGAGAGACGTCTTGGAGAGTAAAAAAATTGTAAAAAAAAAACTATTTTAGAAACTATAAGAAAAACTATTTGAAACCCCATTAGAATAACTAGAAAGTACTACCTCATTTGATTTGTAAAGCAAATTACAAATTTTATTTAATTTAATTTAACCAAAAAGAACAAGGCCAAAGAGAGGTGTTAAAGAACCATGTTACCGGGTGTATATAGCATCAGGTTGTTTATACAAGCGCAAATTGTAGAAGGCGAAGAATAATCACACAATGAACATAGGATGTAGGAGGGGAATTCATTATTTATTTATCAGGTGTACATAATAAGATGGATTTTGCTCCTATTTATTCTTGATGCTAGGGTTTCGTCTGGTCCAACAAGTGGACCCCATCCTAGGCGCGCGCCAGGTCGAGGGCCAGCGGCTACCTAGGTCAAGTTCCTTAACACTCCCCTTGACCTTGTTGCATGATGCATATCCCAAAAGCTCCACAGAAACCTAGCGGAAAATATGTTGAAGAAAAATACATAATATACGCTTGCTGTGTGCATGGATTTGCCTCATTAAATATGTGAGAAACTTTATTGAAAACTAACTTAGTGGAAAAAGAGTGCAAATCCATTCAACGTTTTCTTCATATTCTTGCATTCATTCATTCAAGTTGGGTAATCGAACTTCGTGTTCAAGGTTTAATTCAAAGTATGTGAAGTTTCTCCCCCTAAATTCTGCACTTTTATGAGTCTTATTATCCCAATTCTTTTCACACATCTTTCAAAGGTAGATGCAGGAAGTGACTTAGTAAATAAGTGCTACATTCTCACATGACTTAGTCTGTTGAATATTTATTTCATTCATCTTATGCATTTTATGCGCATAAAAATACTTGGGGTTTATATGCTTAGTAAGGTTACTCTTTACATATTCAGTCTGCACTTGTGTGACACATGCTGCATTATCTTCATAAATGATAGTAGGGGTTTGCTTGATTTGCAGTCCACCTGACTGGAGGGTGTGGAATGTTATTCTTTGAAGCCAGGCACACGGACGTGCAGACTCAAACAATCCTATAATTTTTGAATGATTCATCGACGTTGACACAAGTGTCTGCTTTGACGACTTTCATGGCGTTGTGGTTCCCCGCACAGGAATACATAGCCTGTTTGGGATTTACCATACTATGGGTTTGATAAGTACCCTACAACTGCATATCCGACCAATGTCAGATCTTGATTCTTCCTATAAAATAGGCTAAGATCGATTGTTCCTCAGAGGTAATGGAGGATGTCCTTCACTCCCTTCTAATGTCTTTTAGTGGGCTATGCACTATACCTTGTTAGGAGGTTCACGGCAAATGCAATGTCAGGACGTGTGTTGTTTGCTAGATACATGAGCATACCAATTGCACTTAAATATGGGAATTTGGACCCAGGACTTCTTCCCCATCTTCTCTTTGTTGATATGAGTCTAGGACGGCATGCAATGACCTCCTGACCATTGGGGTTCTCGATGCGTACGCCTTTTCATGAACCTTTCAAACACCTTTTGGGTGTAGGCGACCTAGTGTACAAGTATTCCATTTGGAATATGCTCAAGCTGAAGGCCCAAGCAGAATTTGGTTTTACCCAAATCTTTCATTAAAGATTCAGATTTCAGAGAGGAGCTTGCTTCATTAATTTCTTCAATCAGTTCCAATGATGTTCAAATATCCACATACCAGATTATACATAATCCATGTTTTGGATTGTTGTACAAAAACGCATGGACAATCTTCATTGTTTGTGCAGTCTTTCCTAGTTATAAATTCACTTAAGTGATTATACCATTTTCGTCCTA
The DNA here is from genome assembly GCA_036346415.1 of Raddia guianensis. Taxonomy (NCBI): domain Eukaryota; kingdom Viridiplantae; phylum Streptophyta; class Magnoliopsida; order Poales; family Poaceae; genus Raddia; species Raddia guianensis. The sequence goes on along the minus strand of CM070543.1, from coordinate 12,978,288 downwards.
ACTGCTTCAGTCCATACAAGGACTTTTGCAATTTCATGCAATACAGATTTTTATCTTTTCCTCTCATAATTGGTACGCTGTCAGGTACCTTAATATATAATTCCAAGTCTAGATTACTGAACAAAGGCAAGTTGTTAGAACATCCATCAATTTCATATTAAAATTTATGTAAGCTGCCATTGAGATAAGGTATTTAAAGATATTACACCATGATCGGGGAATAGGTTTCTTCATAGTGAACACCCGGACTAACATTTCTCTTCTGAACAAATACCCAATTATAACCCACAGGACGAATATGGGGGGGGGTGCGGCACACAAGGGCAAACTTTTGTTCAGTGAGAGTAGTACTTCCGCGGTAATTGGCTTCATCCATTCTTCCCGATATGGTTCAATTATTTTGTCAATCTTCTTTGAAAAGTATATATCAACATTGGTTATTAACTATTCATTATTTCTCCATAGTGCACAAAATTTATGGTCATTTCTTCTTATGATGCTTCATGCACTTGTGCTTCGTGCACTTGTGCTTCATGCACTATTACTTGCTCTCCACCGCTATTTTCCATTACGGGAGTAAGGATTTTTAAATGGTTGCCGATGTGCGCATCCACATGTTTATTTGCATGTCTTTTGGCTTCTTCTACTTCTTCTTGTGATGGTATATTCAAATGAGGAGTGCCTCGCTAGCAGGCTACTCACCAGTGCTAGGTCAACTGGCTCCCCTTCTTATTCTTCTTATTGCGGGGTATTTTCGTCCCCGGTGTGATAAAATTTCATCCCCCTTCTTCTCTAGACATCTCCTGGTACTATGGGTTTGAGAATGCAAATTCACTACCCTTTTCTTTGAGGCCTCGGAGTAGTTTGAAGGGTGCTTTTGGAATTCTTTAGCACATCTACCATCTCTATGCATTGCGCTGGCACATGTGACTTAATAACACCTTGAGAATCACAAAAATGTTTGACACTTCATTTGGTAAAGTACGTAAATTGTTGTTTGCCGCGTTATTTCCCGACATTCTTCAAGTAAAGGCTCTTTATCTCTCTCTATTGACAAGAAATTAACCTCATCAAAGATGCAATTAGAGAAACGAGAGGTATGCAATTACTGGTCTAGGGTTCTAAATACATGATTATGGATGCAGTATCATAACCAATGTATACCCCGTACTTCCGGAGGTGCCCCATAGACGTTCGCTGTGGTGGTGGCATCGATACATACACCATGCATCCAAATTTTTGTAAATGCAAAATTTTCGGTGTGATCACCTGTACTGATTTCATAGGTGATTGGGTGTTGTATAATGATGGTCTTAAATTCAATAATGTTGTTGCGTGTAGGACTGCATGTCCCCAACACGTATTAAGTACCAACACGTATTAAGTAGGCTACAATCCTGCAAGAGCGGTCATGCAATAATTTAATTCTTTTAATCAGTGCTTCTAATAGTCCGTTCTGGGTATGGACATGTGGCATTGAATGCTTTACTTTAATTCCTAATGCCACGCAATAATCATCGAATGCCTTAGAAGTAAACTCACTGGCATTGTCCATTATAATAGACTTCACTCGATACTCAGAGAAAGTATTTCTAATTCTTATGATCTACGAAATCATTTTTGCAAGTGTGGTTTTGTCGGGACCCCACTAAAAGAAGTCGAGTCCCTGCTGTGACTTACTGTACTAGTCTCTAGATCAGTAGCTAGTACACACAGATTCCAACACTTGGATCATAGCCATTCTCATTAAAACTTTAAATATTATATTAGAGTGCGGCCATTAAGGCTCTTAATACAAAAGATTAGCAAACAGGCCATACAACTACGGAAGCATGGGTACATAGTAAAACCAAAAGAGAACTCGAACACAGTCCCACAGGCAATACTGTAGTAGCGATCCTATGCGTCGGAGAAATCTACGTCCTGAACACCATCGGCGAAGTCACCATTGTCCGAGTAGTAATACTGAACCTCTGGACCTGCTCGTTGGAATGAGTAGCCCCGCAAGTGAACGTGACGGTGAGTATATGTGCAACTACTCGCAAGCCAAATTGACATATGCATATGAGGGCTTAGCAAAGTAGGGATTAGGGTTTCTTTTGCGGAAAGCCAACCTTACCAAATTTTCCCTATATCTTCGAAAATATGGAAAAGAGTTAAGAAGAGTTAAAACAAATCTCTTTCTTTTGAAACTCCGGCTACCCACCGGTTTTAACCCAGCACGGGCAACTCATGGCTACTTGCCATGTCCATCCAATAATCATATGGCTATCTGCCACAGTAATCCAATATCTAGGCTAACCGGCAAATCAATCTAAATCTCAGGGCTATCTGCCATGTCAACATCATAATCTCAGGGCTAGCCACCATGCAAATCTCATGACTAACCATCATGCTAACTCAATCACTTCACAACGTCCTGTTGCGAAGGCACAAAACAAGACTCATGATGTTCTGTCATGGTTTTCTCTTTAAAACGTCATTTTGAAAACAAAAATGAGAAAACTACCATGAGGCAGCGCTCCATCGCCCGCCCTTGACCGTGGACACAGCTGTATAGACAGTTCTACACTCTGCAGAGGTTGCACGCTTTACCCACGAAAGGTAATTTACAAAGTAAACCACCACAAGGTCTTTAACCAACTCACTCCTAGCTCAAGCATGACCGCTAAGGATTCAACCGCTGGGCTGGTACTCAGTTGCCAGTGGCTCTCTCTTGCGCCAATAGGTTCAAATTTTTGCAACACCGTTATCCACGGATTCTGCACTCAATTCCGTGGCACCGTTACCCACGGGCACTTTTAAATTCTGCTCGGACTCTGAGCGGTTTCGTTAACCATAGATTCTATGCGACACCGCGTGCTACGGATTCTGCGCTGCCTATTCCACCAAGTGAGATGCCTGAACTAAGAGTTTGAAGGGTACTCAACCAGGGCATGCCCATACCAACACTCGTGGTCACACTGTTGAACTTAGTTTGTCTACCTCAAGGACTCGGTCCTAAAGGATTTGGGTGGTTCCCACACTGGGTCCGAGTCTAGTGCATACTGCACCAATCCATACAAACATCCACCAAACCAGGGTTTTGCGAAAATCATTTTCCCTTTACTAACCCAACTATTGTACCCCAATAGTCCCATGTTATCAAACATGACAACATCAACTATCTTTAAATCACACACATTTCAAACATTGCATTTCACATGAAATGACAGTGATGACTACAAGCAATATATAGTAGGGCTAAGCATTTAACTATCAACTAATCAATGAAATGACAATAAATAAGTTATATATTCTTAGGGTTGATAAGGATCAGGTTTATATGATAATAATAAATTTTATGGGCATTTAACTAATCAGCCTAATCATCTAGCATTTTTAAATTTCAACATAATAAGCATCTTAACAATTCTAGTAAACCATTTATAAATCTAGGCGACAATATGATCAACAAATATTTTAGGGAAAGAGTTCAACAATGACTTGCCGTAAATGCAGTCTTCTGGGCATCCAGATATATCCTCAGTTGCGACGACGTTGATATTCGGATCTAGCGCAAAAAAATAAACACAATAAATGCAACATACAAAATATGAATGTAAATAGTGCAAATGATGTTTTTAAACAAAAGCATACATTTTTTATGAATCTATAGAAATTTATTTAACTGAATTTGGAGATATATTGAAAAAGATAATATAATAACAATTTTTCTGCAACAATAAATAAAGAAAATGGAATTGGGCCGAATCTCATCGTGTTGGCCCACAGAGAGTAGCGCCGAGGATAGAGCGGCTTTGGCACGTGGTTTGGGCAGTTCGGCCCGAACTTTGTTGTCGTGGGGCACCGACTTGGGTCGACATCACTGTTGGGCTCAGAAGCGCCGGCTAGGCCGTGGCCTCAGCGACGACTGGGCTGGCGAGCCGTCGGGGTTTCGGCCTATAGCGGGTGCGAGGCAAGCGGGCCGGCTCGAGCGTGGCCTAAAGGAGGCTGACGGGGCGGGCCAAGGCGGCAGTGGGAGGAAGTCGCTGACGGAACGGGCCCACTTATCAGCGAGACAGAACAGAGGATGCGGTGGCGCAGGCTCGGGCGACGAGGTTCTGACGACGACTAGGGGTGGAATCTGGTAACGGATAATCCGAATTATCCGGCTACCGTATTCGAAAAACTGCGTATCCATATCCGCAATATCCGTATTCGAATACAAAATGGATACGAATATGGATACTATCCGAATTTTTTTACCGGATACGGTTTGCAAAATTTGGCCGGATACGGATATGAATACGGATACTATCTGGATTTTTTACCTGATATGGATACCGGATACGTTTTGCAAAATTGGACCGGATATGTTTTGCAAAATTGGATTGGATATGGATACGGATACGAATACAAATACTATCCAGACACAAAAATAATATCCAGATTACACATGCTATTAGAGTTGTTAATTGTGTCATATATATTTTGATGATATCCATATATGTATTTTGTAAATTTATCACGTCAAAATTTGCTGTTAAAGTTGAAGGATATCCGTATCCGATCCGACTTGGGTACATATCCGATTCGTATTCTATTCGTTACACTATCCGATCCAAATTCGTATTTGACAGATATTCGGATTCATATTCGTTAAAAAAATACGGATACGAATACGGTAAAGGCACTATCCGATCCATATCCGATCCTGTTCCATCCCTAGCGACGGCGGCGGCTCTCCGGCGGGGGCAGGTGAGGGGAAATGAAGAGGGGGCTATGGGGTCCTCAGGGGAGGGGTTGGCTGCACCTATTGGCACCGGCGGCGAGCTGGCAGCGACGTTTGGCAGAAGGATGCAGTGGCGCACAGCGGAGATGGGTCGCCGGCGGTGCGAGAGGGCAGTGGCGGTGCGGGCGAGCAACGGAGATGTCTGAGGGAGGTCTAGGTGGTGCGAGCTTCGGCCGGGGTGGGGCAGAGGGGCATGGCGGCGTGTGGGGGCTTGGGGAAGAGGGGAGCATGGCGACGGGTCCCAACGCGGCAAAAGGAGTGGCGCAGGACGCTCCGAGGAAGAAGACAGAGTTGGAGGAGAAAAGAAAGAAAAAGAAAAGGAGGACATAAGAAAAAGAAAAGAAAAAGAGAAGGGGTGGGGTGGGGCCCACTGGCAGATAAATGGCTTAAAAATAATTTTCAAACTTTGATATGACATTTAAATACATATTGATTAAATTAAATTTTGCCAAAAAAAATAAGAACATTTTCAAGTTTAGATTTAAATTATTTATATTTTTATCAAACCCAAGTAAAAGCATTTATTACTTTGTTTTAAATTTAATACTAAAATTCTTTATATTCGAACCAAAATTAAATTATCGATTACTAAAATATAATTTTGATTTTTACAACTCAAAATATTATTTTGACGAAAATACGATTTTTCCTATTGCGAGTATTATTTTGAGATTCAAAATATTAAACTTAGTTTTTAGAATGTAACATGCACATTTTCAAATTAAAATATTTCAAGGAAATTTTTGTTTTACATGAAATAATGATGCATGATTTTAAGGGTTTTGAAAATGGGATGTCACAGGTTTCTTTTAGAGTGTATACTCATAGTAGACCACTTCGAGGGGGCATTAATGAGCACCATAAAATATCTAAATGGGCCAACCGGAGGTCGTATGGGACCACATATATGCCCTTGAATGCGCCTAAGGAACGCGGGGATTTCATCTTGCACCTTCATGGTTGAGGGCCTAGTAATTAGTTTCCCCATGGCACATGCATTTCATACAAAATCTTCGTAATTTGAGAAATTCTTTACACTAATTCCATGGTCTTAAGAGTTGTTAACTACTTTTCTCATCATGATCAGGCTCGGCTAGCCGAGTCTACTATGCCATGGAGAGAAGAGTTCAACAATTCTAAAAGAAGTTTTCAGATAAATATAGGTGTCAGGTCCTTTAATTATAGTGTGGTAGAGCCCGGTTTCAAATTAAAGGAATTTTTCATAAATTCTTTTCTCAAATCCGTCGTTCTTCCCAATGCATAAAAAATCTTTGTCATTTCCAACATTAGTCTCAACGTGGAAACCATTGGCACGATTGTCACGGAAACTCAAGAGAGGCCTGGTTGATTTGAGGTACAACAATGCTCCATCAATTATCAATGAAGTACCCATAGGCAATACACTAGTGGCCCGACCGGAACCTACGACACATGAACCATTGCCAGCGTTTGTGGTTATGTGGCCTACATTCTTTTCTATTGAGTGGAAATACATATTCTCTTTCAATATGATATTCGTGGTACCACTGTCAAACAATGCAAATCTCCTCCATATGGGCGCTACACAAAATTCATATAGTTGCAATTAGGTATTCATTCATAATTCATATGTACAATTCTCATTCATTCATTCATAGTGCAAGCATTCAAAGATAAACTGGAAATAAATGCATAGCTTACGTGAATTTAAATTGTGCTTAACCAAATCTTACAATTTATAGTTAATGCAATAATTCATAAAATGTTTGCTTATGCAACCAGTAGTTCAAAATGATGCCTAATGCTTCTCACAAATGCACTAGATAGACTCAATGAAGAATGCATTCACTGTGCCAACAATTTCTTTCTCTCTGGTTTCTTCATCTTCTTTAGTCACCATATTGATGGTTTCTTCTTAGTCAAGGGGAGGTTATTAATTCTTAGTGGAGACCTTAATTGCTGCGAAGTTTTCCCCCAAGAAGATCATCATCTTCCATGGGGTTGTTCTTCTCCAATATGGCGAAGTGTGTGTCCTGTGTCTTTTTTCTAGCTTGGTAGCCCGCATTCATCTTCTTTGATTCAATACAGATCTTGGACCAATGTCCCAGGCCCCACATTTGAATCACATTTGGTCTTACTGACCATATGGCTTAGATTATGGTTTCTCCTTGACTTGTTTATCGGAGTTCTTTTTTTCTTTTTCAGGCCATTACTTCCCCTTTATATGAGTTGCCCTTCCTCTTTTTATTGGGCTTCTCAACCTCGTATTTGTTGACGTTTACTTCCGCCTGCTTACCAAGTGCCTACGAGTTAAAAGTTCTTGAGCAGAACATTGTATTGAGATTCCACAACTTGCATTACATCGATCAGTTCACTATATTCTTTATTGTGGTAATTATATGTAATACAGAGTTATACTCAGCCACAGTTTTGAAGTCTACAAACCTTAAGCATGCCTAGTCATGCTGTGCTTGTGGCCCACAGTGTGTTTGAGTTTTTTGAACCACTTCTTAAGTGCGGTCCAAAGGTCAGTAACACTTTTATTTAGCCATGTACTCATGCTTTAGAGCGGTGGACATGTGATGCTTGATGAAGTGGAATGCTTGATTATTTTGTACTGGGGTATTAGAGCCCGCTTCAATGCTAATGACGTGGCGAAATCCTTTACCACCAAGCACTTTTTTTCACGTCCAATGCCCAAGTGAGGTAATTCTAGCCGTGGGAGGCCAACTCCTCAAACTCACGGTTTACAATGTCAGACATTTGCAGATAATTTTTGGCGTATCATTGCTAAAATAATGATTACAAAATTACAATAGCATAATTCTTCAAAGTAATTGCATATAATAATAAATGGCAGCACAACACTGATTAAATATGCACGATTCAATTTTATAGGGAGGGTTCAAATAGCTATTCGAATTCATAAACTCATAAATTGCAAGGGTCAAAGCATAAATTCAGAAAATGGAAAATACACATGCAACTCAGAAATATTCAAGCTCATTTGTTCACTTTCCCTTTTCTTTTATTCTTTATTTCATTCCGCCTTAAAACCTTCTTTTCTTTTTCTTTAGCCCACGGCCCAATTTTCCTTTCTTTCCTTTTTCTTCTTATTCGCCTTCTAGAAAATTTCACAGCGGCCTGCTGGACGGCCCATGAGCGGCTCGCGGGTGAAGGCAGCCCACGGGGCACGCTAGCCTACCAAAGGTGGACGGCACGGCGGCTTGCTCGGCAGCCTGCTCAGCGCCCCGTGAGGCGCACGGCCTGCTAGGTGGCCCGTTAGCCACTGGCCTGCTAGGTGAACAACGCGACAGCGACTAAGATGGCAGCCCACGGGACATGCCGACCTGCTAGGGCGGACGGCACGGCGGTTAGGGTTTCTCCACCACCGCCACCGATGTCCTTGAGCGGTGCGTCGGCTATCACAGCGAGCATGGTGGAGCTACTTCGAACGGCGTAGCCAATGCCACGACAGTGTTGCTTTTGGGCGGCGCACACGACAACACAGCATGGCTCGCTGCGAAGGTGCAGGTGGTTACATGGTACGGGGTATGGCGGCGGCGTGACCCGCTTCAGATGCGGGCGCGGCGGCGTGGTATAGTGCATGGCGGCTGCGCGGTACGACGTACGACCCATGAGCTACAATGGATGTACTTCGTGTGCAGAAACTATTCATGTTCGTCAATAGTTTATACGATGGATTCTTTAATAATCCTATGGTTCTTAACAAATTCAAACCAGAATTTTCAAAAACGATTCAATTATCAACTATACCTTTGATGTTGATGCGGTGAAGGCGGGATGTGAGAACCGTTGTGTAGGACAGATCGACTGATCATGAATAAGCCTACCGAGGAGACGACGATTCGGTGCAATTCGTCAACGATCGATCTTCGGCGTCTTGCGGTTCGTTAGAGCTTCGTGCTGATAACATATGAAACAATCATGCTATCGGATGTATTCCGATGTAGTTTATAGAGTGTAGATTGTAGACGGCGAAGAACAATCACACAATGAACACAGAATGTAGGAGGAGAAATTATTTGTTGCTTTCTCAGATGTACATAATAAATGAATTTTTCTTATATTTATTATTAACGGTTAGGTTTCGACAGGTACAACAAATTAGCCTCATCCCAGACACACGCCGGGTCCGAGGACCGATGCCTGGACAAGAGGAACCAGAGGAAAATGAAGAACATCACAAGGAATCGCAAGGAGAAATGAGCGTGGGACAATGGTGGGGTTCGTATAAACGAAGCCGAAAGGAATAGCGATGGGCTGGCAGGAGAATCTCTCGCGTGGCAAAGAAGTGGTGCGATCCGGGCCAACGGGGCTTCGGATACGCCATACATAAGGCTGTCTCCAACAAGGTTCCCTAAAACATCCTCTACCTTCAAATAGGGGACAGATTCTTCCCCTATGTGATACAATAGTGTTCCCTATTTTGTTTCCTAAAATAGAGGATTTCTCTTCATTCCCTCGTGTGTAGGGATTCTCTCTTCCTCCCCTATACAATTCTCCATATAGAAAACGCTGTTCGAGATATGAGAAATATAGGGAGAGAATCTTTTTAAAGAAAGTCTATATATGAGGCTATAGATAACCGAATTTAGAGATTACTGTTGGAGATAGCTTAATGGACTTTCCGTGTTTCAAAACATCATTCTACTTGTCTAATAATTTTTAGAAAACATATACTTTTAAAAAGATCAGCAGGTTACAGCACGCTTCAGTTTGGTATTTCGGCTCAGACCGTAGTTCGGCCCGGTTAGGGTTCGTCTCGAGTCGATCTGCGAAATGCAAAGCCTAGCAACAAGGCCCAGGCCGGCATCGGAGAGAAGCAACTTTTGTACCGGGCCGGAAAGCTCGGGTTCCGTGCGAGCCAAGAAGCCGCTGCTGTCGCTGTCGCGCGGTCGAGTAGTGCCCACCGGCGCCGGCATTTATACCGCGACGACCAATCCCGGCCGGAGAAGAAGACCCCACTATACACTAGCGCCCCCTCCGGTCACTGGTGTGAGGGGGCGGCGACGGCGATGGCGGCGGCGGCGGCGGCGCTGCCGGCGGCGGGGCGGCGGAACGTGCTGGTGACGAGCGCGCTGCCGTACGTGAACAACGTGCCGCACCTGGGCAACATCATCGGCTGCGTGCTCAGCGCCGACGCATTCGCGCGCTACTGCCGCCTGCGCGGCCACAACGTGCTCTACATCTGCGGCACCGACGAGTACGGCACCGCCACCGAGACCAAAGCCCTGGAGGAGGGCTGCTCCCCGCACCAAATCTGCGACAAGTCAGTCACCGATTGCTACAGCTGCTTCCGATTTTGCATGATTCGCTTGGTTCGCCTGTGCCTTCAGGCACGGATTTCTTCTCCTTTTTTTCTGGCTAACCGTTTTCTGGTTGATTTGGATTTTTTGTTCGTGATTTACTGGGGGATGAAACTTTGGTCAATTCTCTTCGAGAGCTGCTTTAGTACGCACGAACGAGTACTAATACGGAATAAAGTTGCCTGTAGTGATCCAATTTGGCATTTGGTATAGGAATCTTGTTTGAACTTTGGGCACTTTTTTGTCCCAACAAATTTCCCTCTTAATTTTGAGGATACAAACAGAGGAGAACCTATGTTTACATCTTCTGAAAGTTCGACTCTCCTACTGATTTAGGTATCATGCTATCCACAAGGAGGTATACGAGTGGTTCGACATCAGCTTCGACCACTTTGGCCGCACGTCTTCTCCACAGCAGACAGAGGTGTGCCAAGGGATCTTCCGCAAGCTATTGGAGAACAATTGGCTCTCGGAGAACACAATGCAACAGGTTGGTCGGACGCAGGGCGGCAATTTCTGTTGCCGATTCTTTGCCTTTTTGTGATCCCATGTTCGCCGTCTGGGATCGTTACCTTTTCTTACAATTGGGAATGGCAAAACTCTGCTTTTCTGCTGCAGCTCTACTGCGACTCATGCCAAAGGTTCTTGGCTGATAGGCTTGTGGAGGGTTCTTGTCCCACGGAGGGATGCAACTACGAATCTGCAAGGGGTGATCAGTGTGAAAAATGCGGGAAATTGTTGAATTCAACTGAGCTGATTGATCCCAAGTGCAAGGTGGGTGTATCTGTGTGACTGTAAACTTAGAGCATTTCTGACCATTTGTTACGTGGCCCATATCATCATTCCAGAGTTCAATTCTGAGTTCCTGACAATTCTTCAGGTTTGTGGGAGCACCCCATGTGTACGTGACACCGATCACTTGTTCTTAGAGCTCGCCCTGTTGAAGGAGAAACTGGAGAAGTACATCGATGAGTTCTCTGTGGCTGGATCTTGGAGCCAAAATGCAATTCATGCCACAAATGCTTGGCTCAAAGAAGGGTTGAAGCCTCGCTGCATTACCAGGGATCTGAAATGGGGTGTCCCTGTGCCACATGAGAAGTACAAGGATAAGGTTTGTCACTTGTGCACACAGGATAGAAAAAAGGGAAAATTAGATACATGCCACTACAAGGTGACCATTTCTAAGATTAGTCATTATAAAACAAGGTCTCCCATCCATGCCATTAAAAAGTTGCATTCTCCGATATATGCCATCGTGACCCTGTTAAGATTAAAATGCCCCTAATCCTTCTCTTCCTCTATAATCCTTCTTCAACCTCTAGCTTTTTTCCCATTTCTTCCTCGGCGAGGGCCACGAGATGCAATGGCGTCCCCGGCGAGAACCTCGACAGCGTATGACTGTCTGCTAGCTTGATCACGACCGCCTCATCCTCCCACGCCTCGACGGGCCCCTAGCCCATGACCACCGTCCACCACATCTAACCCTTATCGACTTCCATGATGCCGACGTCGAAGTCCGTCTTGGTCTTTCATGGCGTGAGCATGGCCATGAAACCGTCGGCCTCGCCCACCACCAGTAGCAGCGGTAGGTGATCACCTCAATGACCACGCCATACATGAGCTACACCACAAGCACGTTGAGGCGCGTGGTGGGATTGGCCTCAGCGCCATCCACCTCCTCCCCGGTGACCATCTTCTTGGTCCCCTCCATCTCAAGCCCCACCCGCGCCCTAGTGGCGTTGGTCTCAACCACCTCCATTCTCCGTGGGAGCTAGATCCATGGCGGTCCGAGCCCTGGCGAGCTCCAAATCCATGGCAGCCCAAGCTCCGGCGACCAGGCTCGAACTCTACATCCATTTGCGAACTCCTCGGCGACGGGGCCTCCATGACGAGCACCTCCACGGTACGCACATCCACCGCCATCTCCACGATGATTTGACAGACAACCAGACGTTACCACAGTTCTCACCGAGGACGCCGTTGTAGCTTGCGGCTCTCGCTATGGAAGAAACGCGGAAGAGCTAGAGGTAGAAGAAGGATTAGAGAGAAAGAAGGATTAGAGGCATTTTGGTCATAACAGGATTATAATGCATATATTGAAGAAATGCAGCTTTATAATGATATGAATGGGAGAGCTCGTTTTATAATGGCAAATCTCGAAAATAGCCACTTTGTAATGGCATGTATCCAATTTTCCCTAGAAAAAAATAAGATATTTTGTCCTTTTTAGGTTTGTATTAATAGTCCGTTGTGATGAATGGGTTTAGGTGTTCTACGTTTGGTTTGATGCACCAATTGGGTATATCTCTATCACGGCATGCTACACGCCTGAGTGGGAGAAGTGGTGGAAAAATCCAGAGAACGTTGAGTTGTATCAGTTCATGGGGAAAGACAATGTCCCATTCCACACGGTATGATTATCGTGGCAACTTGGAGCTTCTAATATATTCCATACCACATTACCACTACATCCTACGTGTGAATATATTCTATATGTGCAAGTGCATATGGATAGTAACATCATGCCTTTTTTTTCAATGATCTCATTTTCTGCATATAATATAAGTTCAGGTCATGTTCCCCTCTACACTACTTGGCACCGGTGAAAATTGGACTATGATGAAGACAATTAGTGTGACTGAATATCTTAACTATGAATCAGGTACCCGCACTGAGCTTTGATGCCTAAAGATTACACTCTATTTTTTTGTGAGCCCATGTGGACATGTTTTTAAAGGTTTTGTACTGTTGTGTCTACACACAGGAAAATTTTCCAAAAGTAAGGGTATTGGTGTCTTTGGCAATGATGCAAAAGCCACAAATATTCCTCCTGATGTTTGGCGATATTACTTGCTTACAAATCGTCCTGAGGTTTGTTTTCAGATGAATCAAAAATATATATATTATGCAGGTATATGTAACTAACGCATTGCTTTCAAACAATTTTCTTCTAACTTTCAGGCATCAGATACATTGTTCACATGGGCAGATTTGCAAGCTAAGCTTAACAACGAGCTCTTAAACAATTTGGGCAATTTCATCAATCGAGTGCTAAGCTTTATTTCAAAACCAGAGGGTTAGTAAATAACAATAATCTTGCAGTACCTCTATAGTTATCTGATTTCATTCAAATTCCTCTCCTGAGTTGTGAAAGCTAATTCTAGTGTTTTTCTCCCTTTGTGATCTACCTGATGTTTTTCACTACGGTCGTTGAATTGTTGCTGCAGGAGCTGGATATGGTTCCATTGTACCTGACGCACCTAATGCGGATTCACATCTACTGACTCAGGCATTGGCAGAAACTATTGCTAAATTGGTTGAGCAGTATATTGATGCGATGGACAAGGTAACAAATTGTTTCTTCAAATTTTCAAACTATACCACACAAAGCTCTGATTTTTAATGGCTTCAACAAACCAGAAGCATTCATGTGATATCAAGTTATCAGCCATTCCTACTAACAGGTTAAACTAAAACAAGGACTAAAGGTTGCAATGGCCATTTCTAGTGAGGGAAATGCATACCTGCAGGTAAGGCTTAATCGCATGATTCTCTCTTTTCCTTCTGCATTGCTACAGCACTTTCGAACTGTCTACAATTTTCCAATTTCCATATGCAGGAGAGTCAGTTTTGGAAGCTTTACAAACAAGATCAAGCAAGTTGTGCCACTGTAATGAAAACTTCTGTTGGAATTGTGCACCTCCTGGCTTGTTTGCTGGAGCCTTTCATGCCGTCATTCTCAAAAGAAGTCTGCACCTCATTTGTCATGCAACTTATTTGCATTTGGACACACTTCTCCTGTGAAATAAAATGTTCATTATTTTATCACTTAGGTCCTAAAGCAGCTAAATCTCAATCCAGAAGAGCATCTATCATTTTGTGATGAAAAAGGAGAGGTTGACAAGGCAAAAAGGCCTTGGGATCTCATACCATCAGGCCACATGATAGGGAAACCTGTACCTTTGTTCAAGGCATTGGTATGCATTACTGTTTTCTCCTATCCCTCGTATGGTCTACTTCCACCGTTTCCATGATGTTTAACTACCTTCATGCATTAACTGCAGGATAACGATGCAGTGGATGAATTCAGGGAAGTATTTGCAGGCAGCCAAGCAGAACGAAAGTCGAAGGCCAAAAATGCCAAGGAAGTTGCTGCCAAATTGAAAGCCACAAAATTATCTGGCTAATATGTTGTCATGTTGATCACTAGTGCTTAACCCAAAGGAATAAGCTGCAATAATGTTAGTTGAAAGGATGAATCACAGTTTAAGAGACATTTTGTTGATTGGTGACAAACTAATAATGCATCCAGGAAATGTACATAAATTTAACTACATGTTGTAGTACTTTAAGATGCCTAATCTAAAGCTTAATCCGGATGTGCTGATCGCCTGATTATGAGGACAAGATTGAAGTCAAACAGTTAACTGTGGGATGATTTTTGAAGTTTGATTGAAGTCACATGCGAATATTAATGGAAATAAAGTATTTTTTTCTCAGATTTAAGCATTCAGGTACAATTAATGAAAGCAATATATATCACACCTGATGACCTGAATACTACAGGCAGATTTGAAAGTCAAATGATCATTAGTTTGTATTTATATTAACCATTACAGTTCAGAGATAAATGCACTTATCCCATTATTGAACACATTTGTTCCTTTTTTCTCTCAAGCATTACAGAAAAAATAAAAGGTTATCAAAAAATGTAATGCTAAAGTGTAGTTCAGTTTAAAAAAAAGTGAAGATTAGGAAGTCTGTCTAATTTTGGCTGGTAAGAATTAAGGGCACTTTATGAATACGAAAAGGGAAACGAGATGTTATCCAAAGAAGGGTGAAATTACAAGTTTACAACATGGTCGAAAAATGCTCAGATCTTGACATTGCTTTGCAAAATTAATGATTCTCCGAAGGAAAATTGTGGTGCACAGTGCAAACCTCATACTGGAGTAAAAACCTCTTACATTATTAGAACAGGTCGTCCTATTTTCTGTGAAGAGGATTAGAGGAACTTATGCTGAAGACAGAAACTGAAGAGTCCACAAGAGAGGCAAACAACAAAGATGGTCCAGTCAAGGCAACTTGGTGCCTTCACATTGACTCAGAGATGAACATGTTTGTTCTGTATTTTACTGAGCTTCTGGTCCTCATTTAGGAGAATGGGATATTTTGTGTTCTGCAATTTGGAAATGGTGGCAATAACCACATAAAAGCAAGGAACTTTGTGCCATTTGCATCCAAAAGTTGATTTGCTAATTCCTATCAGCATATGGTGGAATATTATCAATGGAATTTGATACTGGTAGTCTTTGCTTATTCTATCCTCCTCCCAGGTCCCACCCCACCAACACCAACCTTTTTAGTTTCTATAGTCTGCTAACTATCACTCAATTCACACTTTGGCTCTGACTCCATTACAGGTTGTGGTTAGTGCTGTTGTAACCATGTGCATCAGTCAAGTGCTCTAATCTACATGGGAAGCAAGGAGGGGGTCTTACATTATGCATTGTAATCATGAATTAATTACATCCTGTTAGCAATCTCGCATGTATTTTAGCAAAGCAAATTATCATGTCAATTGTAGAAAGAACAGTGTTTCATGATGTAACACCTTTAGCGTATTATATGCAAATTGATTACCATCTGAATCTGAGTAAAAATAATAGGAAATGTTTCAGGCTAACTCACATTGTCAAATACTTCATAAATAAAGTTGTCTGCTCATCTCTTTTATCAATTATGAACGGCATTGGGTTTACATGCCCCCTGTCCACGTGATAAAAGTTCACAGGTCTGGCACATAATGAAGAAACCATGCAGATGAGTCGTGAGTGCTAATTCAGTATTTTAAAGCTGAAGAAGTGCGATTAAAAAATCACTAAATCATAGGAGTACCTTCTGATTTTTGTACGTCCTTGAGCATCTGTAATGAAATATCACTATTTCCATTTACTTGGATGAAGCAAAAGGACCGGAAATTATCAGGTAATAGCTCAATTTGTGATGAACATCAGAAGACTCATCGCATTATTCATTATGAAACATAACTGAACATATCACATCTTGCAGAGCTCAGCCATGCGCCAGTTTTTCTTGTTTTTTTTGGCCTAGAGGATGCTATGTAACAGTATAAATGTCGATCATGTTTACATGCCTTATTTGTAGTGTGATCTCATGCAAGCAGTCATATATAGCATCAGTATCTATATGTGACTTGTCCTTCACAATGAATTCATGAACCACACCATTCAGCTCAATGCAGCTGCATCCAGGAACTTTCTCCACCCCCAAATGTCTCATCATAACCCTCACTTTGTCTGCCTTCTTCGTCATGTTGGCCTCTGCATACATGTTAGCCAATAGCACATAGATCCCGCTATCACTTGGGTCAAGCTCTACTAATTTCATTGCTGCCTTTTCACCAAGACTGATATTACGATGCATCCTACAAGCAAAGAAGAAAGCACCCCAAACTACTGCATCAGGTTCCATAGGCATGGTGTTTACTAGCTGTTCTGCTTTGTCTAAATGCCCTGCTCTGCCTAGCAAGTCTATCATACATGAATAATGTTTCATTTTCCTCTCAAGGTGATATTTTGAGCCCATTAAGGAGAAAAATTCCTGACCTTCTTTGACCAAACCTGCATGACAACATGCTGATAGAACCCCTATAAATGTAATATCATCCGGTTGCAACCCAAGCTCTATCATTCTTCGGAAGTGCTCTATTGCCTCATCAGCATGCCCGTGATTTGCTAGACCACATATCATGGCTGTCCATGTGAGTGCGTTTTTCTCTCGGATTTCTTTGAAAGCACGGATGGCCTTCTCGATGTTCCCACACTTTGCATACATATCAACTAGAGATGTTCCAAGCGCAACACTAAGTGAAAGCCGGTGTCTGTCGATGTAATGGTGGACCCACATACCCATTTCCAGTGCTCCAAGCTGTGAGCAAGCTGATAAAAGATTAACCAAGGTGATCTCATCAGGCTCTACCTTTGCTTCCTGCATCTCGTGAAACAACGCAAGAGCCTCCTTGCTCTGTTTACACTGCACATAACCGGACATTAGTGCATTCCATGGGAACACATCCCTCTCAGGCATCTCATAAAACACCCTCCGTGCATCATCCATCAGCCCAAACTTTGCATATCCCACAATCATTGTCGTCCAAGAAACAACTGTTCTGTTGTCGATCCCCTCAAAAACCGACTTAGCCAGCTCTAAACTGCCACACTTGACATACATATCCATCACCGCATTCATGAGTTTCACCGTGCATCTCACCCCATTACTCTCCACGTACCCATGCAGCCTCCTACCAAGCAACAGATCCCGCATCTGCGCACACCCCGACACGGCCCCTATCATCGTGACCTCGTCAGGCCTCACTGCCCCCTCATCCGCCATCGTCCAGAACACCTCCAGTGCCTTGCCAGGGAGGCCCCTCCTCACATACCCTCCGATCAGCGTGTTCCACGACACCAAATCCCTCACAGGACTTTGATCGAACAGCCTGCGCGCGTCTGTCATGGAGCCGCAGACCGCCAGGAAGTGCATCGCAGCATTCATCACGAAGACATCGGAGTCGAGCCCGACATTGAACACATGCCCGAGGACCGCGTTGCCGTAGTTCCTCTCTTGCAGGAGGGCGCAGGCCTTGAGCAGGAAGGGGAAGGTTAGGTGGTCCGGGCGCGCATGGCAGAAGAGGGAGCGGTAGAGGGGGAGGCAACGCGGAAGGAGCCCGCGGTGCCGGCAGAGGGAGATGGATCGGAGCACGGCGTTGTACGGGGAGGCGGAGGGTGGCGAGGAGGGGAGGGAGGCGAGGAGCGCGAGCGCGTGGAGGAGCGGGCGCGGGGAACGGTCAGAGGCGGCGTCGGTGAGCGCGAAGGCGGCGACGAGGCGAGAGGCGAAGGGGTAGGAGGAAAGGAGGCCGGCGGCGAGGAGGTGCGCGTGGAGCTGCAGGAGGCGGCGGAGCGGCGGCGGGTGGTGGGAGGAGAGCAGCGCGAGGAGGCGGGAAGGCGGGGGCATGGTTCAAGTTGACAAGTCCCGAGCGGGGGGAGAATAGTGGGGGAAAGAAACGTTAAGGGCTCATTTGGTTGCACGGGGTAATTTCCTAGGGACAAAATTCCCCAGGAGGGGATTTGATGGTTCCATTAGGAACCCCGCGGAAGCAAAATCCACGAGCTTCATCTCCGCGGGAATTAAGGCAGCCAAACTGGCCGGCTGACCCCGGGTCACGTACGTTGGAGTAGTAATTACCACGAGGATGCTATCACGTTTAGTACACTCGTCTGGCAAGACCAATAAGCAATTTTTTTTGTTGTGACTTAATACATGACATATCACAAAAAAAATTGAAAGAACATGGAAAAAATAAAATATTGCTAATTTTACAACCTAAAAAATATTTAAAAATTAACTAGTTTTGCAGGCCATGTTAAGATATTGTGTGGAACAAATTGAGAAAATGCAATGAAAAACTTGTAAAACAGCACATGTAATGAAGGAATCCAAGAAAAGCAGCACACATGGCACCATTGATTCAATTCAAATTACTAGCACATAAATGACAATTACAACTCCAAATAATTGTTCATCCACCCAAAAAAAACTTATTGCTGCTCAAGTAGCAGAAAAAGTACATAAGTACAACAAGTTCCACCAAACAATTAGAACTTATTGTTTCCCTGGAGGCAGAAAAGGCGCATAAATACTTCAACAAGTTACCTGCTTATAAAAATAAAATGCAATAAAAATGTAAGTTTTCAAATTAAACCACAACCATTCTAATGAAAAGATTAGTTATTAAGGCCATAACCTTATGTCCTCCACTCCACACTTGATGTTTGATTGTCTGATGACAATTTCAGCATGCCATACCCAATAAATCCAACAAGGGTGTCTTAGATGACCCCTGCTGATTAAATCTGCGATCCAACCATTTCTATAATGGCAGCAATGGTAATTGGTAGCAGCTGTAAACCTACGACCCAACCAATTCTGCAATCACCAGCACCTCCTACAACTAATTTACCAAGCCAAAAATCAAGACCTGCTGCCAAGAACAAAAGAAAAATAAGTCACCACCACATGTAACTCTGTTTTTTTTTGTTACAGAGAATTGGTACAAGATATGCCTGATGCGGCTCAGCTCTTGAGTGTAATAACTAACATATTTAGACCTCTAAGACAAGATGGAATGGCATAAAAACTGCAAATATTCGGAGTATATGGCACCATTAAAAGAGTATCAACCAACTCCACTATAGCAGGAATAGATGGACATAAAAAAATTCAAATGTGCAAAGCTCATCCCTGTGAAAACCAAAGAATATATTCAAGATGGACATAAAAGATGGACAGCTAGAATATATTCAGTATATTTTAGCTAGTGGTGATCTCCAAAGAAGAGTGTTAATATCAATGTCATTCTCCCATGAGAATAGCCCAAATCATTTTTTGCTGAACCAACCGCACCATATGTGTTTCTCAAATGAGCTGATTGCATCAACAAGAGCAATTCTAAACGAACGGAGCATCAGGAGCAGGCGCCTTATCTTGGCGGCGAAGAGAAAAGTGCAACATCTGTACATGACCTTGTAATTCCAAGGCTCCACGAAAGAGTACTGCAATAACATACAGCCCCATCAGATCAACGTGAGCGGTAATGTCAAAAACAAGTCATCTTGGTCCAGATCCAAGAAGGGGCATTCTTCCCCCTCCCCTCCCCTTGATTTGCACCAAAGATTTTATACAGCGATGCAAGGGATGCTTGGATCAAAGAAAGGTACGAAAGAAAGAATTGGTTTATGTGTGAAAATCAGCGCACAAGAGGATCAAAAGAGGCACGAACTACCTGCTGGTCGGTGCGGGCAAGGCACTTGAGGATTCGAGGGGGTGGTGCTCGTCGAAGGTGAGGTGTCCCCCTCTGCCACACCATCGATGTCGGGCTCCTCCCTCGCACAGGAGGTGACCAGATCCGGCGATGGTGGATGGGAGGATGGCAGCGACGGAAACCGGAGGCGGAGGGGATGGGAGACGGCACTGTAGGCGGAGGCGACAGGAAGCGGAGATGCAGACGAAGGAGCAACAAAGAGGGAGGGGAAGGTAAACTACATTTCCACAGGAGACAGCAGATTCCACGGGCATTGGACAAGGAAAGGGCCCAAAAATCCCTGGTTCGTGGGCTGCCAAATGAGCTCGCGAATTTCCGTGGGAATTTCCCACACGGGCTGCTGCCCCGAGGAATAGGCCGGGATCCCCGTGGGGAATCAGGCTCCCAAACGAGCCCTAAACAGATATGATGCATGGGTAGGGAGAGAGTGTTTGTAAATAGATCGTCGGATGGAGTCGTGTCAGCCGTTGGATCTGACATAGGCGACATCGCATTCCCCGTCTCATCCTCTCTCACTTCCTCTCCGCTCTCTCACTCCCACTCATAGCCCTCGGTGAAGAGGAAACCCTGGCTGCTTCTATCCACTCCAACCGGTGGTAGAGCCTTGAGCTGCCTCCGTCCCTATCGTCTCCTCCACTATAGGTGGAGATCATCAAAGACGCTTTTCATCCCATGTCGAAGCTAAGTGGATGTTCTCTTGCTTGAACGTCAACATTCGAAAACTAGTCATTTATGGTCACCCTCAACATAGTAAACAAGTGTCATCATGGAAGGATTCTATGCAGGATGCTCTAATTGCCCAAGAAGTGAATCGAGCCTGATTCCAAGCTTAGCAGGATTTTATTAATGAACGCACAACCACAATGCATCGATTGGGGGAAGCGTCTCTTCGGGCCACTCAAGGTGAATAGGTTGATACCTCAAATTAGCCCTCAAGACCCTATGCGATTCATAAGCCCGGTGCCAATATGAAACTCAACAATTCGTCAAGCAGCTACTTCTAATGAAGAAAGTTGATGACTTTGCAAGTGGTTCAGCCCCGGTGCTAGCTTGAAGGTGACAGGTGGAATCCATAGAAATGAATTCAATGATCCAGATGTTTAGGCTTGAAAGTGCATCTAGGTCCCCGTGGATTTTGGTGATCAATGACGGACAATTAAGGGACTATTGTGTTTTAATGAGAAAATGGATAGGTAATAGCCTCTTGAAAAGAATGTGGAGATGCTCGTGGATACCTCAAGGTAAAAAGAGAAGAAGGTGCTTAGTCCTTAGGCTTAGAGTTTTATTTTCAAATCGAGTCTAATGACAAGCTATACTATTAAGAGGATTGCGGCGTCAAATCAATTCTAAATGGTCCAGGTGCACGGCTTGGATGAATCTTGCTTATATCTCCCTACAATTGTCATTTGAAAACCATTGGTCTAGTTTCATGTTGGACTATATGATATGCATTGGACTATTCGATATGAATCGGACTTTCCAATACAGAGTCTGATACAACCCTCTGTGTCCCAATATCCTAAAATAAACAAAGTTCGATGTTTACATCGAACTATCCGATATATATCAGAATTTCCAGCACATGTTTTGATCCAACCCGCTCTGGCTCCCAATGCGCAAATATATCAGACTATCCGATATTTATATCATACTATCATATAGGTTCCGACTTTCCGATAGGTTAATCCGATTTTGAACTCTGTGGACTAAGTTTTTTAGCCATTGCCCTGAGCTTTCTCACTTGGTCATTACGGATAGTCCGATATGAAATATCGGATAAACTGATATCTTT
Organism: Raddia guianensis; assembly: GCA_036346415.1. NCBI lineage: Eukaryota > Viridiplantae > Streptophyta > Magnoliopsida > Poales > Poaceae > Raddia > Raddia guianensis. Next base: position 12,956,509 of record CM070543.1, on the reverse strand, counting down.
CTAAGTCAAACGGCTAGTTGGTGGGTGATGCTATTTATTGCCCTCCACCCACGTGCTAGGGTTGCCTTTCACATTTACTCTAAGCTGAGCTTCCAGGCAACCAAGTGCATTAAGTATCCTCTCTCTCTCTCTCTCTCTAGATCTAATTGATTCCACTTTTTGTGAGAGTAAAGAAGATAGATTTGAGTGTTGTGTGTCAAATCGAGTTTCCATCCTTGAGCACTTATTTCTTCTCCAAGTTGTTTTTTCGTCGGAATTGTTACTCTTGGAGTTTGAGAGCTCATAAACGGCTAGGAGTTGTTCTTGAGCCACCAAAGCTTTGTGGTGGCCGGGAAAGGTTGGGAAGGCCGGTTCCGCCTTCGTAAGGAAAGGAACCAAAGAAGTGAAACCGGAAGTGCTTGGTGCAACCCGGGAGGTTTAGGGTCAAGAGGGACCCAGGCTCGAGTGTGATAGAGCTACCTCAACGGAGACATAGGATCTCCTCAAAGATCCAAACTTCGACAACAACTTCAACCATGTCTCCTTATTGATCTTGGTTTCTAGTAACTCTGTTTTACTTGCAATATCTCTTTATAACACTATTTGGTGCAAGTGATATCCTTATCTTGCAAAGGAGTCCTGAAATCCCTAGTGACGGCGTGTTCTCCGCTCAACCACTGTGGATCACACCCCTCGTCAGATTTTTAGTCTGCTAGCCAACTCGATCAAGCTCGGTTCGATTTGAGCGTCGGGCACAACAAGGAGCGACTCGCCGATTTACCCAGGTTCGGACCCCCTCGCGGGTAATAGTCCTACTCCTGCTGAGCCTTAGCTCTTTTCTGATTGTGGTTGAATGGGAATGTGTTTACAGGTTGCTTGTGAACTGCGTGTGCTTGTGCAACATTTGCCCCTCCTCCCCCCTCTCCTCTCTCTCCTCCCCTTTTATACAAGCTTTGGGCTGGCGGAGAGAGCCGAGGGGTAAGCAAGATCTGATACTCTCGATTACTCGACACGACACGACAGAAGAGGCAGCGTGCAGCTGCCCATGCCTGGCGCGCGCCTCGCGATGCCGCCAAGTGGCCTCGACCCGCCATCACACCGGTGAGTCTGCGGGTGGGGCCTACACTGCTCCTCCCGACGCAGGCGGCCTCCTCAAGCAAACCTTCTCTCTGCGGTCAATTCTTCTGCGCGCCACGGTGCGGCCGCTTTCGAGCTGCGAGGGTCATCAGAAGCGGTAATCATTCTTCACGGTTGTCCATCCCGCGTGATGTCTCATTAAATGCGCTTCGTCCTTCGCAGGCGAGGGAGCCGTCACCAAGACTCATACGCAATGCTCTCGCCCACGCACCCGCGACGCGTGGGACCCTCGCTGGTCTTGAGAGGGGCTGCCACGCACCCGCTGGCGTGGGGCCCTCGCCTCGTCTTGAGAGGGGCTCGCCCACGCACCGCCACTGATCGCCCACTGACGCGTGGGGCCCTCTTGGCCTCCCGAGGGGCTTCGCCCGCCTTGTTGGGGCCTTGCTCGCCCACCTGACGCGTGGGGCCCTCTCGGCCTTCTCAGGACTCTTTGTACCCCGGTATTTATTACACCGACAGTAGCCCTCGGGTCCACCATGATACGCGAACCGTCACGCAGACACTTTTCCGTTTCTTGTGCGGCGGGAGACGAATCGTGGGGGGCCCACCACCTGCGGCGGCCGTACGCCTGATTCTCCATCTGCACACGATCTTCCTTGGGAACTCGCGCCGCGCGGAAACCAAAACGCGGGGCAATGATGGCGCCCAGCAGCGCGTGAAGCGGAATCAAACCGTCGTGCTCGCGCCCACGCCTATATAATACTCCTCTCAGCGCTGCGGTCAATCCTTCCGCACGCTAAGTCTTCACAAACTGCCAATTGCCTCCTTCGCTGCCACCACAGAGCCTTCTTTCTCTTCGCCAACTTCTCCACTGCTTTCCAATGGCGCCCAAACGCAGCAAGGATCGCCGTGGGGGCGCGCCGTTCCTGGGCAGGTTTTCCTACCTCCGCCGCCGACGAAGACTCAGTGAGGCGGCTTCAAGTGTTCGTGCCGCCAACCGCCGCCCGGTTCCGCCCCGGCACCATGGCGCCGAGCCCTCGCGACGGGGAGGTCATCACCTTCGTCTGGGCGGCGCTGGCGGGGCTCATCCCGCCGTACTCTGAATTTTTCTTGGGGGTGCTCGCCTTCTACGAGATCCAGGCGGTGCACCTTCCCCCCAACTCCATCATTGCGCTGGCCATCTTCGTCCACCTCTGCGAGATGTTCGTGGGGACGATGCCAAGCCTCCCGCTCTGGCGCCGGCTCTTCATGCTACACGCGAGGCCGCGCCCGTGCGGGGCCTTCCGGAGCTGCTATTTCACGCTTCGCGAAACCGCCGCCTTCATCCCTATCGCGTCCAAGTCCAACTGGAAGGACTGGTACCGGCGATGGGTCAGACGTGGAGGACTCGATGGCTGCGGCGATCTCTCTCTTCACGAGAGTCGCGAGCCCACCGCTAGCCAGGGGCTTCGCCGACGATTCAGCGGAGCTGGGGTTGATCTTTGGCGCGCATCGTCGATCTTCGCCGCCGCTGGCTCACCGGAACCTCGTCGCGGCGGATTTTTTGCGGCGCCGACTCGCCGCTCGCGCGAGGACTTCGCCCACTGGATGTACTATGGCGACAACGATGGAGTCCGCGTCGCCCTCGGTGGTGAGTGCTCTTTTAGTCTTTTGAGTCTCTTGTCTTTCTTGGAATCTTTTTGCTTGCCGTCCTTACGGCTTCCTTTCTTGCTCGCCCACCGCGAGGAACGTCTTGGACGGCGTGCTCGGGGATCGGGAGGGGCTACTGGCCCCACCAATAAGCGACACTTCGCTGCCTGCATGCATCCTCCCCCTCTGCGACTTGGATCCACAGGAGCGCAACCAACACTTGCGTGCGCTGCCTCCCATGGAGGTCTCACGGTCCCGGTCCAAGTGGCACGGGGCCACTCTGAATCGCGATCCGCCTCGGCGACCGCCCAAGCCTCCGCGCGCGCGCTACCTCTGCCGTGGCGGCCGACTCGACCGCGCTTCCGGAAGCGCCGCCTCATCCTCGCCGTGGGCGGCGGCGAAGAGGAGGCGGCGAGTCAAAGAGGGCTCGCCCTCCAATCTGAGCTTCCGCCACCGCGGCCCCTCCGGCGGGGCCTGCTGCTACCGCCGCGCTCCACCACGGGCGAGGCGGCGACTCTTCGAAGCTGGCGCCGCTGCGCAGTTTCTTCCGCTCCTTCTCGTCGGCGCTTCTTGCTTGGCGCTTGCCGACGCCGGCCTCATTTCTTGCTGGTGCTTCTGCCACCGGCGCCACTCGCCAGCGCCGCCGACGGCGGCGACCGTGACCGCGCCACCACCGCCTCCGCAATCAAGCGACTTGGAGCTCCCCCCTTCAGCTTTCGCTTTCAGGGCGCACCGCTTCAGGTTGGCTTTCCCTGCGCTTACGCACATTTCGCATTAGGGTTAGTATGCTACACGCTTTTGCATACCTGAACCCTGTTTGTCCTTCTTGGAACAGGGCGGACGCTGGGGCATCGAGCTCCGCTCCGCGCGAATCGCCGATTGACCGCCCACGAACCTTCGACGGAGGCGCTTCATGGCGGCGGAGAGTTCGCCGGCACCGCGGCGGAGAACCCTCGCCACCGCGTCCGTGGCGCCGCCGCCATCTCGGCGTGACCGCCGGCGTAGGCGCTCCTTCCGGCGCCGCACCCTCTCCCGCACTGGGCAGCGGGAGGAAGCCCTTGCTTTGGCGGAGCGTCTGCCGGCGGCTGCGGCGGGCCTTGGCCAAAACCGCCGCGAAGGAGGCGATGACCAGCAGTGCGGCCGCCAAACGCCGCTGCCTCGGCCGCCAAGCGATCAAGACCTCCGCTTGGAGCACTTGGCGCCTCCGAACCCTTGCCGTCATCTTGCGCACCGCCTACCACGGCTTTCGGGACGCCCTGCATCCACTGGGTGTTACCTTGAATTCCCATGAGGAGAGGCGGCTGCGCGATCGCTGGAGCCGTGGGGCGAGCAGCTGAAGCCTGCGCGGTCTTCGGTGGCGTTGCGGGACGCTGGAGCGATCAAGACGGTCGCCAAGGCGCTCTCAAAGCGATCGCGGTTCATCTTGGGCAACTGCCTTGCTCGTGACGCCGTGTTTGATCTCGGCCGCCACGGGCATCGCCGTGCCGGTGGACGGATTGAGCGGTAGCGGTCGACACCGCCGCCGGTCACGTGTCCATGATGGGCGGCGCCGCTCCAGCGGAAGACGAAGACGAGGAGGAGTAGCGGGACTCCCCTGTCTATTTTGCCTTGTAAACATTGCCTGTCAATGCAAACAATCTTTTGCTCTTTTGTTGTGAGTCTCACTTGAACTTCGCACAATTCTAACTTGCAGAATTGAATTGGGGCACCTGACCGCCAAAGGCTTTAGACTGAACGTTCTGCTAGTAAGTGAGTATTTGTTTCCTTAGGCATCTGGTTACTTCAACCCTTATGGCCTCTCGCAACCCGACTTAAACATTACGTGGCGAAGCGCTTAGCTTCGGAAGTGGTCTAGTCGCCGGTGCATTGTTGGCGCATTGCCTGAACCGAGCCAACACACCGGCTAGAACCGCCTTCCGTCGCTTCGCCTCGCACCGGCGTAAGTTATAAGCGTTTGCCTTTGCAACTAAGGGACCATCGACCATAAGTACTTTCGCTACCGACTTTCGGTGAGAATGCTTTCTATGAGACCTTTTCGGGCTAAGTCGCGATCGCCAAAAAGCTTTGAGCGAGCTTTACGTTGAAAGTGAGTGCTTTTCTTCAGCATCTGGTTACTTCAACCCTTATGGCCTCTTTTGAACCGACCTTATTCGTCGGCGTGGCGAGCACTTAGCTTCCGAAGTGGTCTAGTCGCGGTGCATTGTTGGCGCATTGCCTGAACCGAGCCGACACACCGAGCTAGAACCCGCCTTCCGTCCGCCGCGCCGTAACCGAAGTCGTGGCGTTAGTCCTTGCAACTAACGGGCCATCGCCTTAAGTACTTTTTTCGCTACCGACTTTCAGCAGGCGCTTTCTAATAGACTTGAGGCAAAAAAGCAGATGCCCACAAGGAGCCAGAACTTATCTCTTATTGAAGATGGCTTTGTACAATGCAGCCCCGAGGCGAGCGGTGAAGGAAGAAGACCTCGCCGCTCGGCTCCAAAGGAAGGCCAAAAAAGCTTTTGGGCTGCTACCTCTGGTAGAACTTCCTCGGTACCTCGGCGTTCAAGTGTTCGCCAATTCGCGACCATCCTCGAATCGAGCCCTGGACCGAGCTCGACGGAGGCGAGACCACCTTGAAGGGCCCTCCCACGGGGAGATAGTTTGTTGCGCCCGCTGCGCTTGGATTTTCTGCGAAGCAGGTCGCCATGCTGCCTGTTCTCACACACACACACCGCCTTGCTTGATAACGGCGCGGCCTTTCTTTGGTACTTAGCGGCCCGGATCGCCGCCTGTCTCGGATCTCCTCCAGAGATTTACTTAAATCTGACGCGTCGTGGTCTTTGTCTTCACCGAACGCCGCCACCCTTGGGGAGCCGGGCGAGCTCGATGGGAGCACCGCCTCGAGCCATACACGGGAAGAAGGGGTCTCGCCGGTGGCTCTGTTGGAAGTTGTCCGCGAGGCCCACAACCTGATGGGGACTTCTTGACCAGCGCTTACCACGCTTTTCGAGCGATCGAGCGCCCTTGTCTTGAGCCCTTTGAGTACTTCGCGTTCGCCGCTCCACTTGCCCATTGCTCTTCGGATGTACAGCGGAGGCGGCACGACTTAGTACCCAACTCTTTGCACCGATCTTGAAATCGGCGCTTGAAGGCGGCGCCGTTGTCGATGATGATTACATTGGCGGCGCCGAACGGACGAAGATGCTCTTCATAAACTTGATAGCAGCTGCGGATGTTATCGCCGGGACCGTGTAAGCTTCAACCCACTTAGTGAACTTGTCGATGGTAGCGAGCAGATGTGTAACCTCCGTGCGCCAGCGGAAGCGGGGCGGGATATCGGCCCCGGACGCGAACGGCCAGGAGAGCGGAATGGTTTGCAGCGCCTGGGCCGGTCGGTGGATCTGCTTAGCATGAAATTGGCACGCCTCGCATCTTCTCACCAGCTCGAAGGCATCTTGGAGGGCAGTAGGCCAATAGAAGCCGTGGCGGAAAGCTTTCCCAACCAACGCCCGGCTCCCCGAATGGCTCCCGCACACGCCTCCATGGATCTCAGAGAGAATTTCACTCACCGCTTCCCGAGTGACGCACTTCAGTAGAACTCTGTTTGCGCCCTAGCGATACAGGTCCCCACCTACCAGGGCGTAGCGCTTGGCCTTGCACGCTATCTTCTCGGAAGCAGCGTCGCGTGGGATCACTCCATCCCGCGGTAGGCTAGGATCGGATCCATCCGCGACCTTCCCGGACGAGTGTGACGGCGTTACATACATTGTCGCCGGCGTACTCGCACGGTTCGCATTTCCGCCTCAACCGCCTCAAGAGTTCTTCGCCTCCTCCCTCCAGGGGGGCTGCCGCAGCAGATCGGTGGCGTCTCCTCGAAGTGGGAGCTGCGTTAGGAAAGCGTCGTCCCGCCGTAATTGGGGTCTGCGACGACGGCCGCGTAAGTCTTTCTTCAAAGACCCCAGCCGGAACAGGTGCCCTCGATGAGGCAATCTGGGACAGTTCATCCGCCATGTAGTTGTCGCGGCGAGGGACGTGCACGAAGCCCAAACCCTCGAAGTGCCGCTCAACGGCGCACCTCCGCTAGGTAGGCCGCCATGACGGGATCTGAGCAGGAGAAATCCTTCCTCGCCTGGTTGATGACCGAGAGAGTCGCTTTCACTTGTAGCCGCCGGATGCCAAGGGTCGAAGCCACCCTGAGCCCGGCGAGCAGTCCTTCATATTCGCGACGTTGTTGGTGGCGTGGAAGTCCAAGACCACCAGTGCCGGACGACATCGCCGGTGGGACACACCAGACGACGCCTTGACCAAATTTCTCCAAACCGGAATGAGCCGTCAAGAAGAGAGTCCATGGCGAGGTGCTGGGGTGTCTTCGGCTTTCTGTGTCCGCGGAGTCCATTCACGATTGCGAACTCCGCCAGAGCTTGCCCTTTGATGGCGTTCGGGAGCGAACTTGAGATCGATTTCTGCCAGCTCCATGGCCCACTTAGCGATGCGACCCGTCGCCTCGCGGTTGAAGAGGATCTCCCGCAAGGGATACTTGGTCAACACCGTGACTTCTCGCCCCTGGAAGTAGTGACGCAGCTTTCGGGACGCCGTCAAGACGACGTAGAGCATCTTCGGTCTTTGTGAATACCTTGTTTGGCGTCGTGGAGGACCTTGTCGCGTAGTAAATGGGCGCTGAACGCCTTCTCTTTCCGCCACAAGCACCGCTGACCGCTGGGGTTTGCGCGACGTAGAGGATCAGCGGCTCGCCGGGTGCAGGGGCGACCAAGACTGGCGGGAGGTGAGATACTTCTTCAGACTGTCGAGCGCCTCTGCTCCTCCGCCGCCCACTCGAACTGGTTGGTCTTCTTTAGGAGCTTGAGCGGTGGGAGACTTTTATCCCAGGCGAGCTATAAAGCGGCCCAGGAGGTCAGCGACCCACCAAGCACCGTGATCTGCCGAAGTCGCGTCGGGGCTTCATGTTCTCGATCGCTGCGATCTTGTCAGGGTTCGCCTCAATCCCCCTCTGGGAGACGAGGAATCCCAGCAGTTTACCCGACGGAACGGCGAACACGCATTTCTCGGGATTAAGCTTGATGCAGTACTTCCTCAGGTTGGTGAAGGTTTCTTCCAGGTCGCCGATCAACTCCTCCGCCTTCTTGGACTTCACCACGGATCATCGACATACACCTCCGTGTTTCGCCCTATTTGGGGCGGTGAGCGATATGCATGGTTCCGATAGGTTGGGCTGCATTCTTCGATCCAACGCCATCCTTGTATAGCGATGAGACGCCCATGGGCGCCACGAAAGCGATCTTGTCTTCATCTTCTTCGCCATGCTAATCTGGTGGTACCCGAGTACGCATCCGAAGCTACCGCCGCACCCCATTGTTGAGTCGACGATGAGATCAATGCGGGCGCGGTACGGATCGCCGGGCATGCCTTGTTGAGGTCGGTGAAGTCCACGCACATCCTCCGGCGCCCGTTGGATTTCTTGACGAGGACGGGTTCGTGAGCCACAGGATGGGCGACATCGCGGACGACCCCGCCTTAAGAGCTTGTCCACCTCTGGCGGATAACTTCTGGCGCTCCACCGATCGCTTCCGGACCTTCGCATGACCGGTCGTAGCGCCGGGAACGTCGCCAATTTGTGCTCAATCACCTCCACGGGACCCCACCATGTCGGACGGTTGCCACGCAAACACGTCTGCGTTAGGCGGAGGAAGGAGACGGCGTGCCTTCCTATTTGGCGCTGAGAGACGCCCACCGAACGGTCTTCGTCGGGTCGACTTCGCTTCAGGAGACCGCTTAACCTCCGCGGTCGAACCGGGAGGCACGGTTCTTCCGGAGGAGCTCCCGAGTCGAAGCCTCGGCCTTCGGCACCGTCGCTTCGCCAAAGCGAGCGTCCTTGTCGCAGCGGGCGCCCGGGCGGTCCACCTTCAAGGCGATGGGGCCGGTGGCCGGGATCTTCACCACCATGTACGCATAGTGGCAAACCGCCATGAACTTGGTCAGCGCCGGCCGACCTAGTATGGCGTTGTAGGGGAGGTCGAAGTCCGCCACCTAGAACTCGAGCATCTCGGTGCGGAAGTTGTCGGAACCTCCAAACGTCACCGGAGATCGACGCGCCCGCTGGACGGACTCGGCCCGGCGCGATGCGAAGAACGGAGCGTTGGGACGAAGCTCCCGCCGCTGGATCTCGGGCGCCGTGGCGACCCGGCGACAGGAGGTTGAGGAACTCCTCCGTCTACCAGCACCGCCCTAGCTTTACATTCCGCATCGTGGGCGCAACCACGATCGGGAGATGTCGAGGCGGGCGATCTCGGGCCGGGTGATCGGTCCGTGAACGCGATTGGTTGCTCCGACCACGCCCGGTGCCTTGCGACCCAAAGCCGGCACGGCGGCACACTTCCCTCATCGCACGCTTAAAGCTAGCGTGGGGACGGATAGGTGGCTGAACCGCGTGGATGACGGCAACCGGCGCTCCGCTGCCGAAAACCAAGCGTTGCCGTCTCCTTGCCCTTGCCATCGCCGGACGCTGCTGCTGCTGCTCGTGGACTCGCTTGTCCACCATCTTGTCGACGACATGGCAATCGCCAAGTTGTGGGAGTTATTGCGGTGAATGGGGCAAGAAGGCCTTCCGTCCCACTCATGGGGGCGACGGTTCGCTTCGCCGTCACGGCCAGCGGGGGCCGTCGCGGCACGGCGATCGCCATGGCCGCCGCTTCGCCGCCCTACGGGGCGAGTACCCCCGGCGCCGCGACCTCCTCCTCTTTTACGCGGCGCGCCGCTTATTGCGCTGGCTGGCTGATCGTCGTCGTCGTCGCCGTCGTCGTCGTGCTTTCGGCGGCCATGACCTGTCGGTCTCGGCCGCCTTGCGCTTCTTCTTGTCCTTGCCGCGGGGTTCCTCGAGGTCCGGCCTCGCCGCCGCACTTGTCCCCGCCCAGCGGCCGGCGGATGCGAGCTCTCGCTGAAGAGCGACTTGTGCGCCTAAGGTGAAGAGCTCCTCCGTCGCTTTAATCTTGCGGGTGGCAATCTTCTCCTTGACCTTGGGGTCTCGGGCGCCTCTCCTGAATGCCGTGACCACGGCGTCGATGGAGATGTCAGGGATGGTGTTGCGGACTGGACCGAAGTGCGAATATAGTCGCGGCGACTCTCCTTTTTCGCTTCCACGCCAGGAGGTCGTCTTCTACCGGGCTGCTCGAAGGTGCCCTGGAAGTTGGTGACGAAGAGCTCCGAGAGCTCCTTCCATGACCCCACGGACTCCGGGGACAGGTTCATGAGCCACGAGCGGGCTCCGCCGGTGAGGACCGCGGGGAAGTAGTTCGCCAGGACCTTGCCCGACCCTCCTGTCGGCTGCATCACCGTCGTGTAGATCTGCAAAAACTCATCGGGGTTGGTGGAGCCGTCATACTTTTCGATGGGGGCCGGACGAAACCGTTCCGGCCACTGGACGCGGCGCAGCTCCTTAGAAAAGGCGCGACACCCGACGTCGGGAGCCTCCTGCTCCTGGAAGCGGTCCTCGCCCCGCCGCCCCCGTCACCTAGGCGGCGCCGAAGAAGCGCCACCCTCACTGGTCGGGGCAGCCCTGCGGGTGCCCTCTTGCTGGTCCCCGCGTGCGGCAGCGGCAGCAAGCGATCGTGCGCTTCGGTCGCGGCCCTGCGGAGCTTGTCACGCAGTCTTCTCCATGCACAAGTGGCGGTCCTCCGAGATGGGACCGGAGATCACGACCACTGCGACGCTGCCGGCCGAGCCCCGTGAGGGTCGCGCTCTTGTCGTCTTGGCCCCGCCTCACCAGAGATCTGCGAGAGAGGCGAGGGTAACAAAGAACGGAGGAAGCGGAAACACGGTTCCCACGCCCAAACTTGCACCACCGCCAGGCGGCGGCATCGACGAAGGGCCTGGTGGCCAACCATCATGCGCTGGAGTCCGGAGTCACCGAACGGTGGGTTCTCCAGCAAGGCCCCCGCCGCATGGAGGTTTTATCTTTGAGTGCACTCCTCCAAGGCCAGCGCCGCTTAGCTTGGCCGGGCGGCTGCTTTCGCCAGGTTCCGACCCTAGGCGGGCGGTTACCGCCGGGTGATCCACCGCCATCGCGCGGCCGACTCAGAGCAGCGGCTCTAGCGGCCGCTTCTGCTCCATCGCGGATCGCTGCTCCGCCATCGCCGCTCAAGAAGGGTCAAGAGCTTGAACCGATGCTAGCGCTCCCCTACTCGCGCGCCACGACGGGCGTGTTCTCCCTCAACCACTGCGGATCACACCTGGTCGATTTTTAGTACGCTAGCCAACTCGATCATGCTCGGTTCGATTTGGCGTCGGGCACAACAAGGAGCGACTCGCCGATTTACCAGTTCGGACCCTCGCGGGTAATAGTCCTACTCCTGCTGAGCCTTACCTCTTTTCTGATTGTGGTTGAATGGGAATGTGTTTACAGGTTGCTTGTGAACTGCGTGTGCTTGTGCAACGTTTGCCCCTCCTCCCCCCTCTCCTGTCTCTCCTCCCCTTTTATACAAGCTTTGGGTGGCGGAGAGCCGAGGGGTAGGCAAGTAAGATTCTGATACTCTCGTACACGACACGACCACGGAAGAGACGAGGCAGCGTGCGCTGCCCATGCATGGCGGCGCCGCCCTCGCGATGCCGCCAGTGGCCTCGACCCAAGCTGATCACACCGGTGAGTCTGCGGGTGGGGCCCCTACTGCTCCTCCCGACGCAGGCGGCCTCCTCAAGCAAACCTTCTCTCTGCGGTCAATTCTTCTGCGCCACAAAGGATGGCCGCCAGAGCTGCAGGGTCATTGTAGTGGTAATCATTTCTTCACCGTCCATCCGCGTGATGTCTCATTAATGCGCGCCGTCCTTCGCAGCAGCGGGGAGCCTTCGTCCAAGACTCTTCGCAACGCCTCACCACGCTGCCCCACTCGACGGGTGGGACCCTCGCTTTGCTCTTGAGAGGGCTCGCCACACGCACGCCCGCCGGGCGCGTGGGGCCTCGCCTCGTCTTCAGAGGGGCTCGCCACGCACCGCTTTGGCGCGTGGGGCCCTCGCCTCGTCTTCGAGAGGGGCTCGCCACACCCTACTGATCGCCCACGGCGACGTGGGGCCTCTCGGCCTTCTCAGGACTCTTTGTACCCCGGTATTTATTACACCGACACCTAGAACTATAGATATCAGATGGTTTGATATAATATCATATAGTATTAACATCGGACCATCCAATATCATTTTCTGTGGTGTTGTAATATATTTAAAATTTGTTAAGCCTATTCACCCCCTCTAGGCTACATTTCGATCATTCAATTGGTATCAGAGTAAGGTCTCTTGAGACAAGCCTAATCGCTTGAGAGATTTAGATGTCATATATGGAGGAGAACTGTGAGGTTACCAGTGCGGTCACTAACAATGAACGCACCGATGTGAACATTCCTTTCGATTATCTCACTACAAGTTCATCTTCATCCCATGGTTACATTCCATCTGGTCGAGCACCTTACTTTTTACGGCACTCACTATGCTTCATGGAGGCATAGGATGAAAATGCACTTGATCTCACTTGATCTGTCTATGTGGAATGTTGTTGAAACAGGTTATAAGGTGGTAGACCCCGAGAAGCTCACACCAAAGGAAGAGCAAGACCGACATTGGAACTATCAAGCCGTCAATGCTTTGCTCAATGCCTTAAGCCCAAGTGAGTTCAACCGAGTTGATGGACTTGAAGTTGCCAAAAGGGTAAGGCACACCCTCGTAGTGGCTCATGAGGGAACCTCAAGCGTTCGTGAGTGCAAGATTGAGCTCATCAGAGGAAAGCTAGGGCGTATGGTGTTGGAAGATGGGAAAAGTTACAGGATAATATATGTTCGACCGTCTAATGATCCTTGTCAATGAATCGAAGGGACTTGAATGTGATGACTATCAAACTTGGTTGTGGTTAAGATCATTGTCTGGATCATCACACCAAACAACCATCATCATGTGCAACTTATTAGAGAGAGGAGTGATCACTCTACACTCACTCCTCATGATGTACTTGGGAGGCTTTTAGCCAATGAGATGATAGACGCTGAAGCTAAGGTCATGGAGGATCTTATACAACATAATAATAAGAAGAACATTACACTAAAAGCAAGCCACAAGCTGAGGAAAGTTCAAGTGAAGATGAGAAAGAAGCCTCATTTGATCTTGAAGAGATGACACTTCTAGTGAGTAAGTTTATTAAATTCCTCAAGAAGAGTGAATACAAGGTAGACTTTCACAAGAAGTCTTCTGGAAAGTTGAATCGAAGGCACTCCAAGAGAACGTGCTATGAGTGCAGAGATCCTGGCTACTTCATCGCTGAGTATCCACAAAAGAAAACAAGGAGGGCGATGACAACAAGAAGAAGGATAAGCACCACAAGAAGGAGAAGACAAATACCTACAACAAATGTTCTAAAGTTCAATCTCACATCTAACAAGAGTGGATATCCGATGAGTCTAGTTCCAAGTCTGAATACGAAAGTGAAGAAGTCGCCACCATTGTCATCACCACTACATCATCAAACGAGACACTCTTTGGTGACTTGAGCGACGACGATACTCCCATTTATTTTATGGCAAAAGGGCGCAAGGTATCTTCCAAACCTAAACCTTGTGATATTATTGATTCTTGTGATAATGAAAGTGATTGTGATGGGACCTTAATTAACTCTTTTCATGAGATTAATGCATCTAAGATAAAGATAATTCTTGAGACTATCGAAAAGTAAGAGAATAGTTTTGAGTGTCAACAGGACTTGGTCATCCTTGAAAAGGAGAAAAACCTTGACCTTGAGAAAGCACTTGCTCGTGATAGGGAGAGAAATAAGGAGTTAGACAAGACTTTAGAATTGGCTAAATCCCAAGTGACTCATCTTGAGATCACCAATGCTTCACTTATAGTAGAGCTCAATGGGGTCAAGGACACCTATGAGTCTCTTGTAGTCAAGTTTGATGATCTACTAAAGAGCACGTCATCCACCTCAATCGATACCCCTTGCACTTTAGTAGCCTCAACCAATAATGAATGCACAAAATGTTATCATGTTGACATTGATGTTTGTAACACTAACATTAAAATCATGCAAGCCTTGGCACATGAAAATGAGAAACTAAAGGGGCTCTTTGAAGATGGCTCCAAAAGTCTTACAAGGCGAGTAAAGGTCTAATTGAGTATCTTGTCTAGAAGGACAACTTCGACAAGGAAGACCTCAGTTACACTCTTTTAAAGAAAAAACAAGGGTGAACATGGCCACATTGTGGTAGCCCAAGTCACAAGGCCTATTAACTTTGTGCATACTAATGGTTCTCTTGCACATGCATCTCATTCTACATTTGACTCTAATGGTTCACCATAAGAGAATATCTTTTGTAGATACAATGGCAAGGGAAAGCTCATGGGTCTTTGTAAGGTTGCTATTTCTAAATACTTCTCTCTTTCAAATGTATTGCTTGTCAAGTCATTGGAATACAATTTGTTGTCCATTTCCCAATTGAGTGAGATAGGCCTATATTGTATTTTCTCTAATGACAGTGTCTCGGTCGTTAGAAGGGAAGACAACTCCTTAGTCTTCAAGGGTGTACTCAAGGACAAGCTCTATCTTGTGGATTTCACCTCGGAGCGAGCCCAACTTGAAAAATGCTTGATGACTAAGACTAGCATGGGTTGTCTTTAGCATCACCATTTAGTCTATGTTGGTATGAGAAATCTTCAAAAGCTTCTAAAGGCGAGCACATTTTTAGACTACCAACATGTATTTTGAGAAAGATAGGATTTGAAGTGCCTATCAGGCCCGCAAGCAAGTTGGAGATAAACATCCTGTGAAAAATGCAATTGAAACATTAAGAAAGTTGGAAATGCTCCACATGGATCTTTTTGGTCTAATCGCTTACCTAAGTACCGGAGGTAACAAATATGGTTTGGTTATTATTGATGATTTTTTTTCGCTTAACTTGGGTGTTGATTTTGCATAACAAGAATGAAGCACAAGGAACATTGAATAAGTTTATGAGATGTTCTCAAAATCAATTTGAGATAATGATAAAGAAGATAATAAGTGACAATGAAACAGAATTCAAGATACCGATGTAGAGGAGTTTCTTGATGAGGAGGCAGTCAAACATGAGTTTTCAGCCCCCTATTCCCCTTAGCAGAATGGAGTGGTTGACAGAGAACCGTGCACTTATTGATATGTCAAGAACAATGCTAGATGAGTACAAAATCTCTGACGTCTTTTGGGAGGAGGCGATCAATACCGCTTGTCACTTAACCAACCGACTCTATCTACACAAGCTTTTGAAGAAGACACCGTACGAGCTACTCACCGGTAACAAACCTAGAGTGTCTTACTTTAGGGTATTTGGTAGTAAATGCCTCATCCTCAACAAAAAAAGGTTAAGGGGATGTTTGGTTTGGAGCCTAGCTGAGCGATTACTAAAGTTAGGTTTGCCACAGGGGTTTAGGTAGGTGTTTGGTTGTTCACACTATGGCACTCCACAAGTGCTTAGGCACACCACAGTTCACACGCCAACAATTGTTTTTGCCAAATGAGTGGCGTTGAATTGGACACCACACCTGCCTACACGCCTCACACCCTCGTCTCTCCACACCCAACTCTAGGGTTCCGGAGGGCGGTGGGCGACGCAATGGCGCGGCAGCGGCTTCGGTTCCTAGATTTCTCTTCCTTCCCCACCTATTCAAAGGTAAATCCAACAAATTGATATGTGATTTTTACATTTGCAATGATCGTTATTTAAACAACCAACTCAATGTACATTTAATAAAAACATCCAATATGGTACTTGATGATGTTTTGATATGTATGCTTTTGCAACTCTTATCTATATGTTGAAGTGAGATAATGATAGTTCATCTATATGTTATCTATATGTTGCAACGACTGGATCTGATTTCTTTTTTATTTTAAGGTGTTCATAGATGGGTGCAAATAAAATTTTCACTGAGTGCTATACTAGCTATTGCAATTACTTGCGGAGCAGAAGACCAATTCTATCATTGCAATATGTCTAGCTTTATTTTGGTATAAGCTCTAGTTAAACAAGAGGTGACGGGTCACATATTCTATGTTGGCTATAGATGTGTGGAGGGATGCACGTTTGAACCGTCTGTACAAAGGCACCGAAGCTTACTACCTTACCTAGTTGTGCATGCGGAAATTTGTTTTTCATAAGCTGTGATCTCATCTTAGAAATCGTGGAATGCTAGTGGATACACTCCATGTCACGGTAGAAGAACGAGTTGCTATTTTCATGCATGTAGTTGGGCACAAATGGACAAACCGATCAATTGGTTTTGAGTTTTACCGTTTTGGGGAAACAGTCCATAGGTATTTTCATGTTGTATTGGATGCTCTGTGTACCATGTCATATGAACTTATTATCTTGAGAACCACGGAGACACATGCAAAGATAACAACTAGTCCAGGCAGATTTCTCCCGTATTTTGAGTTAATTTCAAACCATAATTTTTTGATGTTAGTGTATCCCAATGTGAATATAACAACAGTAACAATATGTCTTCTCATCTCTCATAGAAATGCATAGAAGCTTTGGATGGTACACATATACCAACAACGGTGCTTATCCATATGCAGGATAGGTTTAGGGGTAGGAAACTTGTTCCTACACAAAATGTGCTAGTTGTCATGGACTTTGACCTAATGTGTACTTACGTCTTAGCAGGTTGGGAAAGATCAGCACATGATTCCTATGTGCTTCAAGATGCACTATCCCGACCAACGAGCTAAAAATACTTGAAGGTACTATTACGACACATTCCTCATATGGAATTAGGGATTCTTGCCATCCTTAACTACTTATCATTTGCTCATCATGTAGGCCACTACTACCTGGCTGATGCCGGTTATGCAGCAAGGACTAGTATTTTACCCCCATACCGTGGGGTTCAATACCATCTTAAGGAGTTGAAAGAAACTAGAGAACCTGAAAACCCAAAAGAATTGTTTAACCATCAACATTCTTCCCTTAGAACAACCGTTGAAAGGGCATTTGGCACACATAAGAGCATATTTAAGATAACGGGCAACCAACCATTTTTTCTTCTGAAAACACAAGTGAAGATAGTTATCGCTTGTTGCACATTGCACAACTTCATCATAGAGAATGGCTTTGATGATTATGTGTATGATGACCTCACTTGGTACCAACATCTTCCAAGAAGGAAGCATAGACATGTAGACGTGCAACGGGACAACCATATATGTGCTAACAAAAGGGAAGCATTAGCACAACAAATATGAGATGACAACATAGCTCAAGCATCAATGGATGAGTAGACATCCATTTATCCATTTATGTTTTGTATGTGTTATGAGTAGACATCCATTTATCCACTGTTATGATCTCATAAGACTCATTTTTTTCCTACTATGTATGAAAGATGTTTGCTGCCATTTATTTCTATGTGGTTTTATATATGTATGAATGTAGTAATTTATTTCCTATTATGTATGAATGCTTTGTGTGTTGTGAATGTTATATTCTTTTGTATCTGCTATGGACGGAGTTATGAAAAGGCAAGGAGAAGGTTGATAGTGATGGGCCTTCTCGAGAGAGGGCCATCTCTTGGGATGATGGTCAAACCAAGTTTATGCTTGATTGGTTCATAGAGTTTTCAAAAGAACAACATGCAGGTTTCAAAATCAAGAAGCAACACAATCTTAAGTGTGCAGAAGCACTAAACAAACAATTTGGTGGGGTGAACTGTAGTGCAGGTCGACCGCCACTTTAGACACTACAAGAAAAATTAGAAGTATGTTGCCATTGTTTTAAGTAAGAGTGGCAATGGATTTGACCTAACTAGGAGTCTTATCACAATATCAGAATCTAAGAAGGCTACCTTGACTGTATGTTTTTTATTATACGCTAATTTTATTTGAACATACTTTTGCATGTATGGACAAATATTGATGCCTTGTTGCATGGAATGCAGGATAGGGCCATGAGATGCAAGAATTATTCACAGGCACTAATGCGGATGGCTCTCTAGCCATGGATGCATCAACTTGCATGGAAGTAAAAGATGAGTCAGATGATGATTCGCGGGTTGATGATGATATGTCCTCTTATGGTGCATATGAGGATAATATTTGGGACGACTAAGACACTTTACCATCTCCTTTAGGCGCTGCACATAGCAAGTCACTTGGTGTGGATAACAGCTCTTCTAGCTCTGGTGTGAAGCGCAAAAAAGTAGTCGAGTCACTGAAAAACAAGGCACCAAAAGCCAAGAGCCGCATGATCAAGGAAAGTGATGAAATCAGTGCTACTTTGAAGGTTTTGATGGAATCACTTGCTACAACTACGTCTCCACCGATGCCTAACCTCGCTGACCCACATGAGGCATTGTGGAAGAAGATACAAGCCATGACGATTATTTCTTAAGCAGTGCAAGTGACACAACCTTAGAAACCTAGGTTTACAAGTTTTAAGTCAGAGTAATATGTGATGGATGGCATGAAATTATCTTTTGACTGTATGTCACTACCGGAATCGGGCTCAGTGCCGACAAAGGCCTACATACCGACGACATTGTCATTTGTCGGCGGCTAGCCGACATTGATCTACCAACGTAGCTTTGACGACACAGGCGTTAACTGTCGGCGGCCCCACCGACACAAACGCATCCAAGGCAGGGCACCTAGGTTATGTCTATGTCGGTGGCATAGATGGCCGTCGACACACATTCTACCTGACAACACCTAAGGGGAGACGGCGCTGTAACGAGTGGGCCCCACACGGCGAACGCTGGGCCAGCCCGTGGCAGCCCAATGTGAATGGTTGCTATTTCTACCGCTGATACAGATCCAGACTCAGTGTCGACGGCCCTTTCGTAGTCCGCCGACACTGATGTTGGCTGGTGGCCCCTGGAGCGCACTTGGAAAGGAGCAGTGTGGTTGGCCTTGGTCATTGCCGACGACATAGATACTATTCTAAAAATATAAATTTCTAGTAATTGTTAAAAAAAGTTCATCTTCAACCTGCAAAAAACCCCTATCCCCCACATATATCAATTCCTCAATTCACCCGACCATATCGACACATAATTAGATGCTCGATATCCAATTTTCGAGCACATTGATATTCACATAATTTTGAAACACAGAAATAACGATAAATAGCGATCAACTCAGTTCAACCTTTACTTATAGGGCACAATTGGCAACAGAATCAGTTCAAAACTTTATATCATACAAATTTAGCTCACAAAGTCACAAACGGTAAAATAGCATTATACAAAATCACACAAAGTCAAATAAGAACGTCTATGGGTTTTGAGAACCGCCACTGTCGATTGGTGGTTGATCGGGGGTCACCGTCGGCAATGAATTTGATTAAGGGACACGCTCAAGAACCAAGCCAGATGGTAGCACAAGACAGGGATTTATACAGGTTCGAGCCCTCAACTCGGAGGTAATACTCTACTACCTGTGCCTTGGGATTATGATTGTAAGAGGTGATGATGCTATGTAAGCTATGCGAAGATGATCGTATATGCCTATGGCCTCTACCCCTTCCCTTTATATAGTGCAGGGGGAGATAGAGTTACATGGTAGCACGCAGTACATGGTACCAGATTCGGTTATACCGATGCATGATATGCAAGTATTGATCTTGTAATTACATGGAGCTTGGCCATATCCTCGGGAACTTCCTTGGCACTCAAGTTATACGTAACCCGAGTGGTCTCTATCCTAATTGGCTGACTTGGGTCGTCCCCCATCTGCTCCCTCATGGGCCTTCTAGAGGATACCCGGGGCCCATGTTGTCCACAGCCACCGAGGTCAGGATCTTGGTTAAACAAGTTCGTCACAAATTGCTCGAGCGGAGAAACCTTGTGGCACTATCGTCACCTCCCTGTAGAGCAATCATCGCAGGCATAGGCGTAGCCGAACCGAACATCTGCAAAAGTGGAGGAAACCCTAAATTTTAAAAACTTTATGCATTTGGATATTGTTATGCATATGTTGTGCAAAACAAAAGTAAATGCATTACCCCTGTAGAAGCTGTTTGTAGCGGTGGAAACTGGACCATAGGGAACCAGTGTGGCGGCACTAATGGGGGAAGAGTGCTGGCTTGTGTCGTCGGGGTCCCCAGCATCGGCGTGTAGACGACCGGCTACGTACAAGGCACCTATGCCTGGCTAGAGGACCCCGCCCATGAGAACACCTATAGATATAATATCTTAGCAGCTTAGACTATTAAAGCAGGAATGACATCTTAGCTAGCTACGTATACTATTTTAATTACCTTTTGCATGCACTGCATCATGTACAAGTTTTGTTCCTGTATGGCCTGCATCTGTCAGTTGTTCTCCTCTTTCTCCGCCTTCCACCGCTGCTCGTCCACCGCCCTCTGTTGTTGTAACTCCGCGATAAGTTTATTCTGGGCTTCCAGTTGGGCACGACCGGAAGCTGAGGCCTGCTGTCGACGTGCCCTGACCTCAGGCTTGTACCAGTCGGGTGGCACGACAGCGTTCATGACGCCATATCTGCCGTGAGTCCTCCCACCAAACTCGTCGTAGATAAGCACAGGGTCATCTGGCATGTTGTCGGGGTCACAGTCGGCACCATGCTTCTCTCTCATGTCCGCATTATAAATATCCTGCGAACAAATCAGATATGTTGTGAATTTGTTCGAAAAAATTCAAAATATGTGTAGAGAAGTGAATAGTGAGAGTCACTTACAAGCATCTCCTGAGCAGCCGGCGGCATCGGTGGCTCTATGCCATCTGGCCGAACACGGGGCGTGTGTGTGTAATCCTCCACATAGCGATTCCAGAGGGCTCAAGTCTCGTCTTGTCTCGTGCTCCTATGTGAAATCAAATATCAATATATTCACTAAAGTTGTGAGATAAAGTTTATGGTAGCTATAAAAGATAAGTATGCTTACGATGTCTCGTGCGACATGACCCATGCCGAGGCCTCCTAGGTACATGGAGCAGATTTCCGGGTTGGCATCTCTATTGCCCCTATTCCTCCTAGACATCTCGATTCAGTCCGGTGATACCCACATCAGACATAGGTCCCTCCAGGTGCGTGGACACTTGTCCACCCAGTCTAGACGCCAATCAATATACTGTTTGGGGTCGAGATACTCCAGAGCTGCCCTAGCCCTCGACATCTATCGGCCCTCTTCTTGGGATGCTTGATCACCGCATCTAAGCGGGCTAGCCTCATGGCGTCTCTGACCTTCTTTGCGGCCATTCTGTTAACAACATGGCGACAAGCCTCGTAATCCTCTGCGGTCACATCAGGTGATAGCTGATACCTTGCCTGAAACAAAATAAATACAGAATCATACACAAGCAGTCATAAAATTATGAACACGAAAATATTAGTAATAAATGAAATTTAGCATGATACCCAGAACTCTTCGATGACGGCATCGGCGACAGTATCTCCCTCCCTGTCCCGCACGAGGTAGTAGTCGCTCCAACTCAGTGCGGGGCATTTGTTGCCACGGCCCTCGCCCACTCGCCCTAGGTTGAACTGCCTAAGAAGCACCCCTAGCTTCTTTCTCGGCTCCTGTGGGCCCTTGTTGAGACAAACCAAGCCACTGCATGTATGGTTAGCAATTAAATTCAAAACACTCGTTTAGAAAGTCTATGATTAGTAATTGAGGACATCGAATTCAGAACTATTGGTTAGCACATATACCTCTCCGCGGGGGCAACCTGTACCTCTTGACGGCGTGTTCTTCACTTAACCACGGTGAATCACACCCCTATCAGATTTCTATCTTGCTAGCCGATCAGCCCGGGCTCGATCCGATTCGAGCGTCAGACGCAGCGAGGAGCGACACGCAGAGATTACCCAGGTTCGGACCCCCTCGCGGGTAATAGTCCTACTCCTGCCAAGCCTTAGCTCTTTTCTTGTTGTGGTTGTATGAGAATGCTTACAGAATACTCAATGTAACATACCCCTCCCTTCTCTCTCTTCTCCTTTTACACGAGCCTTGAACTGGCGGAGAGAGCCGAGGGGGTAGGCAGTACAGTACGCTTAGTACACTGATAAGACGTAAAGGACGGGACAGGAGAGACGAAAACGTGCTGCTACTGTGTCGAGCGACGCCGCCCACGCGTGCTTTGCAAGTGGCCTCCGACTCATGTGAACACGCCAGTGAGGGAGTAGGCGGGCCCAACTTGCGCCACCTGACGCGGGCGGCCATCCTGATGACGGCGAACCCTCTCTCCGCCGGTCAATTCCGCAGAGCCACAATGACAGTTGATCAGACCTGCAGAGGTCACTGTGGCGGTAATCATCTCTTCTTCGGTCCATCCGTGCGTAATGTCGCATTGAATGCGCCTGTCCTCCGCCGCAGAGGAGAGCCTTCACCCAGAAGACTCCCCTCGGGACGCTTCCTGTAGCACGGGCCCCACCTGACAGGGAGGAGACCTCTCGTGCTCGCCCGGCGTGCTGAGGGGCTCGCCCACGCGCTGGGGCCTGATCGCCCGCCTGACGCGTGGGGCCCGCTGGTGCGCCGTTGGGGCTCGCCACGCCACTGGGGCACAGTCGCCCGCTTGACGCGTGGGGCCGCTTTGGCGCGGTGAGGGGCTCGCCACGTGGCTGGGCTGGTCGCCCGCCTGACGCGTGGGGCCCGCCCGATCTTCTTTAGGACTCTTCATACCCTGGTATTCATTGTACCGACACCTCTATCCTCTGAGCTGGATTTGCGGGGGCTTTTGACATTTTATTTCTTCCCTGACTTCTCCTGGAGCTCAAGGACTCGGCTCCAGAGGACGATGGCGCTGGCTCCCACTCATCATCCCCATCATCGTCGCTCTCTTCCAATCGAGCATTAGAAAACATTTTCCTCCAGTCCTCATCCTCCCCCTCAACATTGTCCTCCCCCTTCTTGTCACTCTCTTCCAAGTTGAACTCCTCCTCATAGCCCTCCGGCACACCCGCAAACACCTCCTCCATCGCCAGCTCATCCCTCCTCCTCCGACGCCAGCTTCCCTGTCCCTGTCCCTGTCCTCTCACCTCCTCCACATCCTCCGCCAAGGACCCGACCTGCAAGTTGGGGGCCACCTCCTAGTCACTGGATCCCAACTGATGATCCGATGTGCTGTGCTCTCCACTCCTCCGGCCCCATCTCCCAAATAGCTTTTGTGCCGTTCCCGCTAGCTTGTTCAAAGGTCCCGTCATCCTGCACAAATCAAATAAAAATAACACAATTAGATGGTTATGAATTAAATAAAATTAAATAACATAAAATAAGTGGATACGAAAGTAAACGACACAAAATAAGTGTATACGAAAGTAAATGGCAGAACATAACATAAAATTCTTTGGCTTCTTCTTCCTCTTTCTCTTCCTCCTCTTCAATTTCTTCTTCCTCTTCCCCTTCCCCTTCCCCTTCCACTTCCTCTTCCTCTACCTCTGCCTCTTTTATTTGCTCTTCCTCTTCATTTCCTTCTACTTCCTCTGCCGGTTATTGTAGCACATCACCAATATCGACTAGCACATCACCAATATCGACGTGCAGCTCTCCCGATAACTCCTATTCTTGAAATGGCTCCATGTCTTGATGAGGCTCGTACGTAGTCTTCTTCCGTCAGGTCGGACAATCCATCAACCGGATGACATTTATGAACAATCCATAATTTTTTATAATTCGGGTGGGCGTATGGTAGATAAAACACCAGCTCGACTTGTTTGGGTAGAATGAACACGCCGGGCCATTGATACAACTTCTTATGATTTATTTCAACTAGTCCTAATTCAGGAGTACGTCATACCCCACACTTACGATCGAACCATCTACACCGAAATAGTACGAGCGAGAGATCGTTGTTGCCTTCATAAGATGTTTCCACTATCTCCTTAATAATCCCGTAATACTCTATGTTTGGACCACCAAAGTCGGCTGTGACATAACTCACGACACCGCTATTCACCGTGCTTGCATTTGGGCGTGTAGACTCAGCCGCTTTAGACCGAAATCGATATCCATGGCAATCATAACATCCATGGACCTTAATTGTACGGCTGCATCCACATGACATTTGTCTGAGATCGTTGTGTACGCTGGAATGTCTTTGATAGTACACAAGCGTACACGACAAAATTCAGTAAAAGTTACGTAATAATGGAACTATGTTGTATAAGGGATAGAAACTTACGTGGTAATGGAACCATGTTAGGAAGTTTGGATGGTCTTATCCACGCCCTCGTCGTTTCAGCTTATTAATTTGTTTGTTCAATGGTTCACCTGATCTTCCCCACTCTTCTTTAATAAAAGGACTACAAGACCAGGTGTTTCATTCAGTTATTTATAGAATAAGCAACTAATTATGACTTAATTAAGACATTTATTGACTTACTTGATGTACGTACACCCTCATTTCATCCATGTTGTCGTACACGTGCAGATGGATCATAATTTTTTCCGCTTCATCCAAATCACATGTTGTGCTTTTGCCAATGTCGTGTCCAGCTTGCTCATGGAACACTTCAATATTGGAAGGACTTCTACGACGTGCCTTTTTATATCTCTGTTGTGCCACATGGATCTTGTTCATTGTTGCAAAGTATTTGTCCGTGAAATAAGCGATTTCCTGAGTTAGCCAAGCTTCGACAATTCTAAGATTTTTCATCATCCGTTCAACAGGATACATCCATCTGAACTGCACCGGCCCCCAACTTTTGCTTCATATGGCAAATGTACTAATAGATGTTGCATGCAGTTGAAAAACCCAGTAACATAAATCTTCTTAGTTTTTTCACAAGCACAACAATATCCTTTTCCAATTCCTCCATTCTCAATGAAGGATATCTCTTTTGCACATAATTCTGAACAGAAAAAGCTCAGCTTTGACAGTATTCTCCAAATAGTGTCGTGAACACATCCACGCCAGACAGCCAAAAACAAACGCTCAATGAAGACTTTGTAGTCGTGGGCCTTCATTCTATTTAACTTGCATTGGTCCATACTAACAGCATGACGAAGACTAGCCACATAACCATATGGGAATTTCACTTTTTCCTTAATCCAAACTAGAATCTCCCATATTTGCCCATGTGTAAGGCAGTATTTTTCCCTAGGTTTCATCCCATTCTCGTCGAGGTTCATCTCTGGGCGATCACACATCAAAGCATAGTCTAGTCGAGATTTTTTTGTTATCTCTTCTTTTTTGTGGGATGTCCCAGTTTGTGTTGACGATTGCCTCACACATATTCTTTTCTTGGTGCATTAGGTCGTGGTTGTGAGGCTGCTTCAGGTCTGCTGCATAAGGAAGGTTATATATGGTGCACTTATGTGTCCAATGATGCTCCTCACCATACTCATGATCGTATCCCTTCTTTGCCAAATCCTCATGCCAAACGATGATATCCAGCACCTCGAAACGTTCTGTGGCTGTTGTTTCGTCATAGTCTTACATTTACGAAATGCATTTATTTGCTTTCTAAATGGGTGGTTCGACTCAAGAAAACGACGGTGATAGTCAAACCAAAAAGCCTTACCTCCTTTTTTTTAACTATGAATGCATCAATGTTACACAAGCATTTAGAGCACGACCACTGTCCATGCATGCTCTACCCTGAGAACATGCCATATGCCAGAAAATCATGTCTGGACCAAATGTATGCGGCTCACATTCTAAAGTTCTAGCCGTTATAGCTATCATGTGTCAAAACTCATTTGTCCCACAGGTCGCTGAACTCTTATACCAATGGCTGCATGAACAAGTCTAAATTTTTTTAGGAGACTTAGGCCCAGGTATGATAGTACAAAGAAACATATACTCTTCTTTCAAGCAGAGTTGAGGCGGCAGAGTATACGGGATAGCAAATACCGGCCAACATGAGTACGAAGGCAAGGTCATATTGAATGGCGTGAACCCTGAAAGGATTCTAGGCCCAGAGGGGGGGTGAATCGGCCTTTTTTAAGGTTTTACTTCTTTCAATTTGCTTGATTAGTTAATCAAATTTGGAACACAAGCTATCGATTGATCTAGAGTCTAGTTATGGAAGCAATCACAATGAGACACAAGCGACTACTAGGAGGCTCGATGGCACTCACAGGCAAACGATCAAATCAATATGAAGAAGTAAATGAGATAGACAAGAAAGCGCAAACCGAGTTGTTTTCCGAAGTTCGGTGCACAACACATGAACACCTACGTCTCCGTTGAGGAAACTTCTCACACAGAGAAGTCGGGACTCTCTCGTCCCTAACCCTCAATCCACTCGTGGTGGCTCTTCACCAACACATGGTAGGTGAGCCCCAAACCTTCACACAAGACGAG
This sequence comes from Raddia guianensis, assembly GCA_036346415.1. NCBI lineage: Eukaryota > Viridiplantae > Streptophyta > Magnoliopsida > Poales > Poaceae > Raddia > Raddia guianensis. The sequence continues at coordinate 12,930,559 of CM070543.1, read as the reverse complement.
TTCTTCCACACGCGGAAGCTCCTCGCACCCGCGGTGCCGACACACGGCACCGACCTCCGACACACGGAGGATTTTGGACACAACCTTCAACGGATAAAGGCCACGCATCTCCGACACACGGAAGTGACCCCCGACACAAGGAGGATTTCGGTTGACATAGTCGTACGGTTGATGAAACTCGTGGTGTGGTGACGATCTCTCCGACGTCGAAGTCCCAAGAGCACAAGATCGGAGACCGTCTCTCACCACTACCCCTTCTCTCCCACCATAGAAACTAGGGCAAGAACACCATGGGAGAAGGGGCAAACCTTGGGGATGGATGAGAGGAGGTAGGAGGCACCTTCTTCTTCCTCTTCCTCTCTTCTCCTCCCTCTCAATCTCTCAAGCACATGGAACCCTAGGAGGAGGTGGGATCCATGGGAGGAGCTCTCTTGAGTGGAAAGGGCAAGGGGTGGCTACTAATGAGGCTCTCTCAATTTTCTCCCGTGCTCCAAGCCCCTATTTATAGGCTCAAGGCGAAAACCTAGAAATGGACGGCTAAGATTTAATCGCGAGTTTCGGATCGATCCATCGGACGCCGTCCGACAGTGGGTTAGGCAATTTTTTGTGCTTCGTCGGACGCCGTCCGGTGGCTTATCGGACGATCCGATGGAGGTCTTGGCGCAGCGGCACGGGCGCCCGCCAGTGTTCGGTCGCTGTTTAGCCTTCATCGGACGCTGTCCGTCCGGTCGACGCCGTCCGCGATCGCCGCCATCGCGCTTCGTTGATCGACGCCGTCCGTGGTCGCTTGGACGCCGCTCGTGGCTGATTTCGAACTTCATCGGACGCCGTCCGATGGTATTCGGACGCCGTCCGACAGGGACGGTGTCGTCTAGGACTTAGTCGATTTTGAGCTTACCTCCGGAAATCGGGCTATCGGACCTCGTCGAAGAGCGCTTGACGCCGTCCGACAATGACGGTGTTTTCGGGACTTAGCCAAATTTTGGCTTGGGCTCACCAGACGCCGTCCGATGGCAATCGGACGCCGTCCGATGGGGCTGAAATTTTGCCCCGACTTGGATTTTGGCTCTACCGACTTCGCCCGACAACACACCTAGGGTTTTGGGCCTACCTTATCGACTTGTGGACCCGGCAGGAGGTTTAGATCACTATGGCGGGAAGTTTCGCGCTCTCAGGTATTTCGGTGACTTAGTGGCTACGAAACCCTGGACAGCTGGACCCCGAACCTTCTCGACCCTGGGACAGGTGTACTCGCTCTAGATGGTTCACTCAGTACTAACACCTGGCACTCTCGGAACCCCATGGGACCCACGGCTGATGTTTCTGGACCTGTGCTCAGTGGGACCCTGCAACCAGAGAGATGTAGTCGAGCCAAAAACGCACACAAGGAAATCAGAAGAACTATCAAACAAAAGGTCCTTATCCTTGACGTTCCAGCTGTACGGCCTAGTTGCCATCAATTACCAAAATCATTCAGCGCATGGGAGGCTTGATCTTACAAACCCGTCGGTCGAGAGCCCGATGCGGACATTTCTAGGCTCATATGCGAACTCAGGGTGTAGCTGATGAAAATGCCTCCAGGCTTGTGCATTTGATGGATGAATCATTACACCTTTTCTATGTTTCCCCTCTTTATGCTACCACATGTGCCTAGCCATGGACTTGGACATGTACAACCGTTGAAGTCGTTGAGAGATCGGAAAGAAACAAGAGGTTTTTTAGGCCACCGTTGTCTGTCTTTTTACCACATCTCGACCTTTAACTTCCATGTACCGACTCTCACCGCAATGCTTACATTGAGTAAGCCCAGAATTAGCCTTTCAATACAGCATGCAGAATTTTGAACAATAGTCTATCCACTCGCACGGCATGCCTAGCACATTACGAAGTTTCTTCGACTCGTATAGAATTGGAGTCATCCTGTGTACAGTCGGAAGTAGGCTATCAATCAGTTTGTAAAGGTCGTTGAAGCAATTGGCTGAGAGGTTATATTTGGTCTTTACCGCCATTAGACGTGACACCGCCAAAAGCCCGGTCATATCGGTATACTCATGCAGTGGCTTCTTGGCAGATTCAAGAAGCTTCTCGAATTGCTGGGTAAGTGGCTCGGCCTCTTTCCTAGGGAGAGATCGTAAGCCCTACCGACATCATCCGTGAGCTCGTCCAATCTGTCCACCTCAACTTCGTCGTAACCCTCTCCCAAATCCACAGGGTTGAACTACGATGCTGGATGCTTTCTCTCACCATGATATATCCATTCAAAATAGTTTAGTTTAAAACCATGCCTATAGAGGTGCTCTCTAATTTCCCTTTTGCACCTCTTTTCGGTATTCGAGCAGACAGCGCAGGGACAACGCACGAGGGCTGCGTTAGGGTTGGGGAATCTTCGAAAAACATCTTCCACGAATGCGTCAACTTTGTCGAACCATTCGCCCATGTGTTGCCCATACTTCTTCCATCCATCATACATCCACCGTCGATCTTCCATCGTTTACTATATAACATTTGTACATGTACAAAAGTTTAGTTTTAAACGATTTAAGTCTAACTGATAGGAGGGCTTACCCACCTACGGATGTGCGTTTGAGTACGTTAGTCGCGCCACGAAGGTGCATGAGTCGAAATTTCGGCAGCATAACCCCGCAGTCCTCCCAGTGGAACGACGGGTAACACATACCACTTATCTTATGCACCAGGAGAACAACAGGGTTATTTTTCTAGAAATTTTACTCATGCACCTTCGTGGTCATGACCACCGTACTCAAACGCACATTTGTTGGCTGTCCAAAACTTGGACAGCTCGGAAGCACAACAAATTTCATAATGGAACACAACGAATCACTGTCGAGTTCCGTATGAAATTATGCAGCACTTCCGAACAAGTTTAGCTATGGCTCCGTTCAGGTTAAAACGTTATAACTAAATTAAACTACCAATCGACGTCTCACTAATTACAATATTAGTCTAATTACTTCGAACTACTAATGTTGTCCACATAGATAGCAAATTAAAAACTATAGACATGAGAGTTTGGCCACCAGCACAGGAGCTGCAGTGGCGGTTGGGAGGGAGGTCGTAGGTGGTAGCCGGCGGCTGCCGAGGGTGGCCGGCAGGCGAAAATGGCGGCCGGCGGCGGCAGAGGGTGGTGGCCAAGGTGGCGCACGGTTGCGGGGCAGGCGATGACCAAGGCATTGCCGCGGACGGGAGGCGGTGGCCAAGGCGGCGCGTGGGGCGGCACCTAGGCGGCGTGGGGCGGTGGTGCACGGGCGGTGGCGATGGGGCTGCGACGCACGCCTAGGCCGGAGGAGGCGGCGGCGCGTGCCTTGCCCACGGGTCGGCAACGCGGGTCGGCGGGCGTGGGGCGATTGCGACGGTGGCGGCGCGCGGTTAAGCCGTGAGGAGGCGCTGCATGCTAGGCAAGCGGCGACGGGCTGGCGGCCATAGGGGCAGCGGCACGCGGCTGGGCTGGAGGAGACGGTGGCGCACGGGAGGTTTCGCGTTGGCGGCCACGGGCGCGCGGCGCATGGCCGGGCCGGAGGAGACAGCAAGGCCGGGCGGCGGCGGAGGCAGTGTGCTAGTACGTGAGGCCCATGCGCTAGGTCTGAGGACGTAGCGTGCGGGCCACCAATTTTTGAAAACAAACACTATTGTCGGCAGTCTGATGCTGCCGACACTGATGCCAATGCTGCCGACACTACGTCTTCCAACCGCTGACACTAACTGACATGGCCCACAAGTCAGTCTGAATGACCTGTGTGGTCGGCCTGCTTACACCGTCGACATAGACACTTGTGTCGGCGGTCATGTCTTAGGCCGACCACACAAACGATGTAACGGTCACACTGCTGACGTTGGCCCGCATGTCAGTCTCACAGACCTATGTGGGTGGCCTACTGCTGGCCACCTACATAGATAACCTGTGTCGGCGGCCTTATCAAAGGCCGACCACAAAGACCCCCCACCAACCTAGCACCGGCCCGTTTCCGGCCCTCCCTCGGCTCAATCTGACACATTCTTATGTGCAACCTAAGGTTTTAGGGCATGCACAACCTATAACAAATCATTCTAAGTGATTGTATCTCCCAGAATTGCACTTTCGTTTATAACCTCGAAGTTGTATCAGCATCGTACAAGGCATATTGAGGTTACGAAGGAACTTTATACCGAAACTGCAACGCATGGCGATACAATACCATGGAATGACTTGTGATGGGTTCTCCATGCCTTGTAACTATAGATTGCATATGGGAATGCCTGGGATCGAGCCGTGCGTGGCACGAAAAAGGTCAGGGCATCGACCGTCTTGGGGGGAGGGGGTCTATGTCGGCGGCTCTACCATTGGCCTAGGACATAGCCCAGCTTATGTCGACGGACCTGTCATAGGCTGATGACATAGCCAACATAGTGTCGGTGGCTCTATAATAGGCCGACACCGTAAACCCCCAAGGAAACTAATCCCGCGCTCCGTATATATTTGAGCTCGGCTCGATCCGAGGCATTACTATATGTAATTTAAAATTATATGACATTAAAAACCCATCACAAGTTTGTATCGCCCTTCGTTGCAATTTCTTCATAATTATGTTTCCGTATAACCTTTACATGCCTAAATTATACGAAGCTGATACAACGAAGTCGAAATTATAAACAAACTTGTGTCGATTGTTCAACGCAGCGGGATGAAACCACGTCAAATTATTTGTAATGGGTATTGAATGCTTTACAACCTTATATTGCACACAGCAATGCCTCGGATCGAGCCGTGTGTGGCACGAAAAGTTTCGGGCACCGGCGACAGAGTGGGGAGGATCTGTGTAGGCGACATTATTAGTTGCCGCTGACATAGTTTACTTATGTCGGTGGCCTGATACTCAGCTGCCGACATAGGTACTGTGTGACCTGGCTGCATGGTTTCCCTATTTGGCCCCACCAGTCAGAGACGTCCTTTTGTCTGCCAAGTAGGACCAACCTGAACTTCTTCCGTCTGGATCGTTAAGGCACCGTCATGGGGAGCAACAATATGGTCGGCCTATCTCTGGCCACCGACACAGACTACTTTTGCGTGCTCAAGAATTCAAATTTTGTGTCGCGCGCAAAAGGGAATGTTGAATGTGTCGGCGGTATTATTGTGGCCGCCCACACAGCTTGCTGGGAAGTAATATTGTCGTCCGGTTATTTGTTGGCCGCCGACATTGATTGTCGTCGGCATTTTGGCCGCCAACATAAAAAATATGGCCGACGACACTGATGTCGTTTCCTGTAGTGTGTGTGATGGTGATAGCTGCACTAATATTTTGTTTGTGTCACTGAAGTATATGGGCTTGACTTTATGTTAATGGTTAATGGCATGTAATGGACTTCTTATGATTATATCATGGACTGTAATGGACTCTTGTTATGTTATGGACTTCTCATGTTTATATTATGTACTGAAATGGACTCTTGTTAATGTGTATGGTATGTTTAATGGACTCTTATAGTTAGTGATGAGCTCCTGGTTGTATTATGAATGGCTTTTGTATGTAGATGGACTTGTAGCTATGTTAAAGGCTAATGGCGCATTATTGTCTTATGGGATGATGTTTACTTGTTGGTCATGAGAAAATTGATGGCACTATTCATTTGTAAACATTTATACAAGTATTTAATGATTTTTGGATGCTCTATAGTCCATAGAATGTTCATTTTCCAAAATTTGTAGCAACCAACCAAACACCTATAACAACTTCTTAGCATTGCCTAAACTAAGGCATAGTCACAATCCAAACAACTAGCACGAAATTATTAGGCGAGCCTGACCTTAAGGAGTGGCAGCAAACGAAATAGCAGCTAAGACCAGATAGCTTTGTCATGTCACAACTGTGGCAAGTTGCTAACCTTAGGCTAGGCAATATTAGGCGACAATCAAACAGTCCATAAGTCTTCCAAATTTTTTCATAAAGTTGACGAAGGATTTTTACTTGGATATGGCTCAAACGCTAACGCCTATCGTGTTTTCAACAAAACCACTGGTGTAGTTGAAATCGTGATAGACGTAACGTTCGATGAAACTAACGGCTCACAAGTGGAGCAAATTGATTCACGTGTGTTAGATTAAGAAGAAAGTCCAAGCGAAGCAATTAGAAAAATGGCTATAGGAGAACTCAAGCCTTAAGAAGGTGTCGACGATTCGGGTTCATCTCTCCAAGCGGAACTACCTACGTCTACACAAGAGCAAGCCAGAAACAAGTTACTAGGAGAAGATGATCAACTCTGTGATGATTCCACCCATGCAACTCTTCATCGAAGATTCCATCAGAGTATCCAAAGAGATCATCCAGTCGATAACATTCTTGGAGATATAAACAAGGGAGAGTATCCGCTCGATCTCGTGTTGCAAACTTTTATAAATTCTACTCTTTTGTGTCTTTTGTTGAACCTGTGAAAGTTGAAGATGCTCTTAGTGATTCAGATTGGGTGATGGCCATACAAGAGGAGCTTAGCAACTTCACTTGAAATGAAGTGTAGCCCTTGGTGGAGAGACCAAAACAAAATGTTATCCATACCAAATGGGTCTTAAGAAACAAGTTGTTAGGTTATGAATGCCTCCTTCTCGACCAGAGGTTCAGATGTGCAACCTCTGTAGTGTATAATAACTACTCGAATAGTGATGTCCACAGTTATGAACAATGCTTGATATACTTGAATAAGATTTAATGTTTTAAATGCCATTGGGTGATCATCATACGGGACTTCTGGGTACAGGTGGTTGGTTTGTGTGCCAACACTTCTGATCAAATGCATGCTTATCGAATGTGTTATTCAATATATTGCTTTGAATATATTATTCTATTATGTATTTCTCAAATGTTAATGATGTAAAATAACCAATATCCATCATGTTGTACAAAGCTTGCATATAAAGGATGAAAATACATTACTACCTCCGTTCCAAAATATAAGGCGTATTTTGACCGGAGAAAAGTCAAACTTTGCAAGTTTTGACCATAAATAAATCAAATAATATGCATTGTTAGTATACCAAAGTTGTACCAAATTGTTCATATTTCAAAGTGCTTTTTGATACAATATTATATTGTAACAATTCATAATATATAATAGAGGAATCTAACGGTCAAACTATACCTTTAACGACTTTTGTGGAGTCAAAATACGCCTTATATTTTTGTAACGGAGGGAGTATTAATCTACTATGTAATTGGTTTATTATTCGTCTATATACATTCTTGCAAACTCTATTTGTGGATGCCAATTCTTCCCTATAGGACAAGAAGTTGAAGAATGCGTACCACTATTTGAGGAGGAGTTTATTCAAGATAGCAGGACATGCTTCCTAGTTAGAAGCTTGTGGCATATGATGGGACATTTATTTTCCTTTATCTTAACTATTTTTTCTATGCTACAATAAGTACTTTGATGGATTTGTTTATTCAACCTTATGTGGCTTTGTATTTTATTTGTGAGGATATATAATAATTACTATCACTTTTATGAAGTACTATAAGATATATACCGATAATATCACTTCTGCACGGTGGGATTAATCCTAAAGCAATGTAACATGACGGTTACCAAGTTTATTAATTTTGGGGTCCCTATAACAAACTCCATGCTTCACAAGAGCAAAACCCTTGTTTCAACAAAGCTAATCCAATGTTTTACAAGGAAAATAAAGTTTTGTAAGTTTTGGTGGAAGAAAAAAAAGATGAGGTGGAAACTTGACGACGATGGAGCATCCATCGGTCTAAGTGGACTCCTTGCCTTCCTAGTCTCCCTAACTCCGATGACCTCGCCATAGTTTGGAGGTGGTGGGACCTTCATGTCATATTGACAGTTCAATTTTTAGTAGATCTAGTTTTTAGGGTTTGTTCGCCATATTTTTTCTTGGCTTATATGGCGATGTCGATGGCGGAGCAATTTATTATGATAATAAGCTCCCTTCTAAGATTCCTAGATGCGATGTTTGACTTAAGCGATCTCCTCGATGTTGGTACTTGCGGTCCCTGATATGTTCATTGTATATTGGGGTTTGTCTCCCCAATGGTAGAAGTTTTGTGCTAGGTTTTTGTGTAGAGCTTTTCTCCACAACAATGTCGGATGCTTTGCTGATCTACAAATGCAACCAATAAAGGTAGATTAGACAAGAATTGTGAAGGAACTAGATTGAGATGTTCAAGCATCATCTCTGGCAAAGTAAAATGCATGCATTTAAAATTCCTAGCATGACTTTGTGCCAAAAAGTTTATCGGCCAAACATACCGTGGAGCTTAAGGTTCAAAGTCCCCGTCAGCACTAAATTTGGGTTCATTGCATGGAAGCTAATTTGATCTTGCAATCAGCAAGGAAAGACGTCATCACTATTAATCAGCTGATATCTATAAAAAGTTGGCCTAAAACACAATTGAAACAGATTCAGAACGAGTGGTAGATAAACAAACTGCTGAAACAATCTGAGCCAATAGATTAAAAGGGTAAGTCTATTATCAAAGCAGATGGAATCAACGAAGTAGCATATGAAAGGTAAACGATCCACTACTAAAGCTGATAAAACCAACATAGTAGGAAAAAAAGAGTAAACATAATGCAATCTAGCCGATGTAATCAACTAGAAAGTAGAACAAAAGATAAACGATCTAACGACCAAATTTAAAGCAACTAGCTGATACGATATAAAGTGAAACCAAGGAAGAGGATCGAACTTAATCGAAACAACACTTATTGAGGGTTGTACATGAAATCAGTCAAAAAGCGATGCGCGACAAGTCAATTCAAATCTAGAATACGATGAGATTACTCTAAATTAGACCTAACACAACGAAAATAGACGATATTGCAGAAAAAAATAGATTTGTATTGATTGATGTTGACTCCTAACACACGGCCATAGGCCAACTATTTATACAGTAGTTATGCGTTTTTTGTGTATAATATTCAACTCAAACTCTTAAAAAATTTTCATCTATAGCTTCAATCCGATCCAAGTTCTCTTCTTTTCTTTCTTAAGCTCATCTTTCCATGTCTCCCACGTCCCATAACCGTCTCAAATTCCTCCTCCGTTAGCCAACTCATAGATTTTAGATGTTCCTATTCCTTGAGCACTTAAACCATGAATTAATTCTACATCTTCTTGACTCATAAACCTATGAGACCTCAAATTGCGCTTGTTAAATAGAGAAGTTATAAAGGAAAGGTTGTGGTTCTCCTCAAAAACAGAAACTTTCCAAATATTGTTGACTAGCCTTATTGTACATGAAGCCTTACAATCAACTCTAGTTATGGGAATCAATTTTATGGGACTCTTTTCAACAGATGAACTACCAACTGGCATATCAGTTTTTTTTGCCGCTTAGATATCCCTGTTTGCTGCAAGTAAATCTAACGGATGTTCGATTGCAGCTTTCTTTACGAACACTAAAACCAATACTTTTCGCATACGCATTATAGAAATTGTATGCCTCATCCGCAGAGCTAAATTGTTGGCCGATGAATAGCTTACCCAACTGTATTTCTTCAATTGGAGTCTCTGGATCCTCAAAGTCACCCTCCATTCCATTGTATGGATCATTCACATCCATCTGTTCAAACAAAAGCATCACTATTAGTTCGATGGATTCAAAGCGAATGTTGATATAACAGTGGGGATCAAAATGACCGGTTGATGCATACCCTTAATTGAACTCTCTCAGTTGAATCCATGTAAGTGCTATTAGAACCAGCAGCTGACATGATGCTTGACGAGCTGGAGGGAAGAGCTGTAGATCCAGAGGCACTAGGTGGCGGCGACAAGCTCCTTGGGTGCGGGAGACTGGCAACGCAGCTTCGGGATGGGAGAGCGTTGACTAGGGATTTGAGAAGGAAGAGGAGAACGAGGCGGGAGGGAACCAAGCTCGAGCTCCATCCATGGCTACCTCACGCTAGGGTTTCAAGGAGGGAAGCGAAGTCGAGGCAGGCGTAGGGCGCAGCTTGGGGATGAGCGACCAGCTAGGGACTCACCATGGAAGAGGAGGACGAGGAGGGAGGAGCCAAGCTCGAACTCCATCCATGGCGACTAGGGCTAGGGTTTGGGGATTGGAGATTTGGGGGTGGAGAGAGGGGCACGGGGTGAGAGAGAGAACGAGCGCATGGGGGAGGGAGCCGCTGCAGTGGCTTCTCTCGCCCAGGTTCGTTGCTAAACCGGTGGCTGCGGGAGGTGGGGTTCCCGCCCGATCTGATGGCTGCCCGTGCTCCATCCAAGGGCTGAGGGCGTGGCGGATTGGGCTTCTGTCAGTCGCGATTATTACATAAGGCTCCATGGAGCCTAGGCTCCCATCTCATCCACCGTTAATTTTCTATGATAAGAACCATATATAACTTACCGGGTCTATTGAGTAATATACCCGCTAAGCAAATTCATATTTTTCAAATAAAGTTCAGCATTAATACCTGCCATTCGTCCAACCATATACACGCATCGTCAGAGACACAATTAATATCTGTCATTAATTCCTTCCCTAATCTCTCAGATAATCTCCGTCCCGACGCGCTCATACACGCAGACGAGCTTGCATGGACCGCCCCGGCGCCTCGCCGTCCTCTGCACCGGCGAGTTCAGCTACCTCTGCCCCGGCGACCTCGCTGTCATCCGCGCCGGCGAGCTCACCGACCTCCGTCCCGGCGCGCTCGCGATCCTCTGCCACGGTGACCTCGCCGTCCTCCGCCCCGGCGCGCTGGCCGACCTCCGCCCCAACGACCTTGACGTCCTCCGCGCCGGCAAGCTTCCCGACCTCGACCTCGGCGTCCTCACTGACTCACTGACCTCCGCCCCGGCGCGCTCGCCGACCTCCGCCCCGGAGCGCTCACCACCATCCTCTACACTGGCGAGTTCAGCAACCTCTGCCCCGGCGCGCTCGCCGATCTCCGCCACGGCGCGCTCGTCGTCGTCCGCCATGGCGTGCTCCCCGACTTCCGCCCCGGTGTGCTCGCAGGCCTCCGCCCCGACAACCTCGCCGTCCTCCGCGCCGGCGAGCTTCCCGACCTCGGCCTCGGCGTCCTCGCCGTCCTCCCCCACGGCACGCTCCACGACCTCCGCCCCCGCGCGCTCGCCGTCCTCCGTCACTGCGCGCTCGCAGACCTCCGCCCCGGCGACCTCGCCATCTCTGCCCCGGCGTCCTCGCCATTCTTGATGTATGCATCTGCTCCTTCTCAAATATATCACATACTCGATGTGAGCATTTGCCGATCCTAGATTCGCTGTGGCCATCGTATTTCGCTGTTTCTACCGAAGGTCTGAAGCCTCGCCCGAAGGTAAAAATCCCCATCATGGAAATCCCATTCTGATTAGGATTGTTTTTGCTCTCGGTCTATTTGAGGATGTATGCCTACAATTTCTTTATGCAAAATTAATTCTTTTTCACAAATGAACTCTACCATCCTACTATTGTTGATACTAGCTCTTGAATGGTTTTGATGTTCTGAATGTATGGTATCTTCGATCGGAAGTTTTATTTTCAGGTCTTTGAATAGTTTGATGTTCTGAATGTATGACATCTTCGGATCGGAAGGTGGTATTTTCAGATTATTGCATCTTTTACTGGTTACGGTTGGTTTAGATCGGAAGGTGGTATGTCCAGGTTGATAGGTGGTATGTTCAGGTTGATAGGTGGTATCTTCAGTGTAGTTCTTTGTTCACTTTTTATGAATATTCTGTATATTGATGGAAGGAATTTAGATATATAGGAGCATTTTAAATGAAGCTAGCAGTGGTTCTGTAGTATGTACACACCTAAAATGTTCAGATTTCTCATGTTTGTTCATTCAAATTCAGATGCTTGTTACTCTTGTTTTTCTTTTATATATTTCTCTCTGATAAAACCTGAGTAATTATTAATATTGAGATTATGCAGCATGCTTTTTTTCATTCCAGGAGGTGGCTAGTTGTTAATGCAGAGGTGCAGAAAATGGGAGTACACTAGACAAAATGAGAGTACACTAGACAGGAAGAGGCAAACAAAATGTTAATTCAATGTTTAAAATCACAGTATATTCATGCAATGTTCTGTAAATAGTTTAAGGTGGTTGGTTGTATACATGTAGTACTGGTAGTCAGATGTCTGACTTTGGCATCAAAGTTATCAGACATGGTTATGCAATTTTCTTATATGTGTATGGTAAACTGGAATTAAATGGTTTGATTCTCATCTTAATGTTGATACCTTCATCTTTCTTCTCCATTTTAATGGATTTTTGTATCCATCAGTCATGTATACACTGCTTACGATTTTTATAGGTTTTTGTCTATCAGCCACATGTACAAACTACTTACGGATTATATAATTCGTCTTTATACACGCATGTATATACCTAAAAAATGCATGTATTCAGCGTATACACGAGTGATATTTATTCTGAAAAGAAGCATGTATATACTTGAAAAAAATGAATGTATTCAGTGAGTATATACTTTTTTATTGCTACGGTCAATTTTTTTTAAAATAAACCAGGGACTTGTTTAAAGAGGTATTAGGAGGTGATTAACAAATAAATTAATTGCTACGATCAAATTTCAAAAGGTGTATGCTGGTCTTTATTAGCAGAGTATTAAAAATCAATTGGTTCTAAGATTGCATTAAATGCATGTATTACATCACCGGTTTGAATTAGCATTGAATGTCTAACGGGTATTGTCATGCATACCCGATAATCTTCGATGCAATTGCTAATCAAATAAATCAACGTCTAGCAATGGAGCCTAGGCTCCATGGAGCCTCGAAACAAGCTCATATATATATATATATATATATATATATATATATATATATATATATATATATATATATATATATATATATATATATATATATATATATATATATATTTAGGAGGAAAACGGAATGGGACTCCATGGAGTCATGCTCCATTCCTTGTTACCGTTGGATTTCATCAAGATTCATGCACACAAAGTAAATACATGCATAACAATATTATCATTTGCCATTCAAAGGTGTGAATACAATAATTGCGCAACTAATTGTTTCCAAACAAGGTACGGAGCATAGGCTCCATGGAGTTCCAAGTATTTTTACACCAGCGCCGCCACACCTCGCCTCCGCCTGCCGGTCGTCAACCCCGCCTCTGCCCGTCGCCGCCGGCCTCGGCCCCATCCTCGTTCTCCACCATTTGCCGCCGCCGCCGCCGCCACCGCCGCCATCGCCATCGGTGCCGCTTTGTCCCCGGCGCGTCGGCCGCCACACCGACGCTTCGCTTTCCCGTCGTTGTTCGTGGACACCGCTGCCCCCGATGGCCCCGCGCCAACAAGCCCCGACGTCGCTGACGGCCCTGCGCCCTCGACCGCCGCCGCTGCCGGTCTCGAGCCCGACTCGCCGACGCCGGTCATCGCGCCCCGACCGCCGCCGTCGCCGATCTGGCGCCGACCCATGGACGTCGGATCTAGCGCCGCTGCCCGCCCCCGCTTTTCCTCAGACGCCGCTCTCGATCCATCCCGCGCCCTTCAGCCTGCTCCTCCTCGGCCGCCCGCCGCTGCGGTCTTCGCGCCCGACCTCTGCTGACGCCGGTCACCGCGCCCCGACCGTCGCCGTCGCCGGATATGGCACCCCCGACCCTGCCGACGTCTGATCTAGAGCCGCCGGCCCCGTCCCCGTTCCCGTCATCCCTGTATGCCGCCGTCCCTGATCCGGCTCGCACCCCGCCGTCCTGCTCCCCCCACCGAGTCGGCGACTCTCCCCATGCAGTTTCCAACGCCGACGGCCATCCCCATGTGCCGATGTTGGAATTACGCTGAATTACTTTGGCGAAATTCTGAAAGTAATGCACAGTAATGTTATGTCCGATGTGATTTATCCATTTTTTTGTGTGAATTTTTCTTTTGTGACTGGTTATTACGACACTGTAATTGGTTGCAATTTGGAATAATTGTGGTTTTATATTCTATAAAGTATGAATTTTTCAGTAGTAGTGATCGACATATGGTAGTAACGGAGAGTAATCCGTTTGAAAAAAAAGTACATGTAGCCCTATTTTAGTTCGAAAAGCGAAAGTAAGGAAAAGTAATTGTGCTGGAACTTATGAAACATGGATTACTATCATCCGTACATCACATTCATCTCGATTACTAGTAATTACGTTCAAATCAGAATCATGTTCAAATTGATATTTATAAAATATTTCAGATTCATATGGCAACCAAGATCTTGTTTTGTTTGAAAAAATACCAGCAATACGATGTTGGAAACGATTTGGTCATCGGATCTACGAATCAAAAATTAAATCGAAACAACGAGGTAGAATACGTTTGAAAATGAGTAGTTAATGCTGCCACAATTATAGGCACCACATGCAGACCTAATTACTGTCCAGTTGCAAATTTAGTTCGTTTCAATTACTATGAGTTACTGTCGAATTGGCAGAACCTAATCGCTTGGTTGTTGGTTGGTGCGCTCGCTGGAGAGTATGGCTGCATGTAGATTAAACCTAATCTACACCCAGGGGTAGATTAGGGCCTCCGTGTGTGTGTGTAATATTTCAATCTTCAAGAATCATCAGCTATTTTCATATTTTGTTGCTAACAATGATGTTACTAGTGCACGTGCCACACATGCTACATATGCTTGACCCGAGCGAGAAGAATGCAAGCTAATCTTAATACTACGTCTAGTGGCTGTTGGTTATAGGTGGTACGATATTGTAATAGATTTCTTATAGTTGTAATATTTGGTTAATGATTTAATGGAACTTCTGTCGTTTTTAGAAAATAAAGTGGTGTACATATAGGGTGTTTCACTAGAGAAAAACACCATGTTTCGTAAGTCAAAACATATGTATTACTGGTATTGTTTCAAGGAAAAGAACACGACATCTTGGCCACCTAGCTTCTTTCAATGGAGCCCGTACGTGCAATGCCACAGCCGTGTTGCCATCTTGTGGCCTCCCACTGTCTTTACTGAGCTTGCCGTCATCGCCACATGATTTCACATTGTTGTTGTTGTTGATGTCTCTCACGCAAGCTCACCATTACTATTGCCTCCATGTCGACTGGTAGCTAACTGGGGGTTACCGTCGGCAATGATTATATATGGGACGATGCACAAGATCCAAACTCGATAGTAGCATAAGACAGGGATTTATACAGGTTCAGGCCCTCATGGCGGAGGTAATACCCTACTTCCTATGCTCTGAGATTATATGGGGTATATGTGTACAAGATGATCAAGAGATGTCTATGGATGGGTGTGGAGATGTTCTTCAAGGTGCCGAACCAGGGGCTCCCTGCCCGCCTTATATAGTGGGGGCAGGGTTACAAGATAGAGTCCTGATCGGTTACGACGTAGGAGTCCTATCTCTATCCTCTAGTAGTTATCCGGGATTACAAGTATATCTTCCCTATTAATTAGGAATAGACTTCTTTCCTTGCCAGGCAAGCTTTCTAGAGTCCGAGTGGTACCCGTCCTCATCCACCCGACTTGGTCCATCCCCTGTCGGGTGGTCTTTTAGGCCCGCCGTGTGGGTACCCGGGTTCTATGTTATCCACAGTAGCCCCTGAGTGCTTCATAGTCGAGTTGCTGCTCTTCTTTGTTGCGCCTTGGATGAGTCATGCTTCATGCCGAGTGCTTGTAAATTCTGTCGCTCCTTCCGATCGCTTCGCTCATATCTCGCGAGAGATCAAGGACTCATAGAGAGTTGTCAGTGATACCCAGCCCGGGATTGCCGGAGTTTTGGCGGTCGACTCATTGTAAAGCGCATTACCTTGATTTTGATGAAGTGGTACCTGTACTCGTCTTGCGATGTACAGCTGGCGACCCAACATGGGGCGTACCACTAGTTTTGGCTGAAGAGCCGAGTGATACTGTGACTGTCTTTTGCGCTGCATACCGGGCGACTCCAACATATGGCGCACTAACGGTTTTGATGAAGAGCGAGTGATACCGTGATTGCCTTTGCGATGTACTGGTGGCGACTCCAACATGTGGCGTACACCGGTTTTGGTTGAAGAGCCGAGTGATACTGTATTGCCTTGCGATGTACAATTTGGCGATCCAACATGGGGGCGCATTCACCGGTTTTGGTGAAGAGCCGAAGCGGTACTGCATTCCCACCGAGTAGGATACATCCGTGGCCCCGATGGAGCATACCGTATTTTAACCATCTGGTACCTATACTCGTGAGAGTACAGCGATTGGCCCAACATGGAGCATACCATCCGGATAGGTTTTGGCCCAATGATACCAGATCCGACTAATGCGTAACACGCCTAGTGTCCCAACATGGGGCATACCATTGTTGTCACCAGTGGTACAGATCCCATCAGCGGAATACTGTTGGTGACCCCACACGTGGGCATACCTTAAGGAAAGAGTTTAGTCGTATGGTATCCATACCCAGGTAGCGTTGTACAGCATAGGCCCCAATTGGAGTGTACCATCGAAACTCAATCTCGACATCACTGGTATCTGATCCTGACAAGCAGCGATCAACTAGTGACCCAACATGGGGTATACTAAGAGATGGGTAATTTTTTGTAGCTCTGCCAGTGATATGCCCTTAAAGGGGTGCACCGAGGCTGAATTTGGCTTAGCCCCGCTAAGCTTATAGCCATTGGTTGTGACGCGCAGCTGGAAGGCCGTGGTTAGCGCTCAGGGCGCAGGATGGCCCATGGTCCGAGGCATGAGCGTATAGCCGTACCAAAGTTGGTGTAGATATATAGCCGTACCGAAGTTGGTGTAGGCGTATAGCTGTGCCATAGACTTGAACACTCGTGACACGGGCGTACGTAGGCTTGTAGCCATGCCGGGTGCTCGCCGAGCTATAGATTTGGACGGTCGAGGCGTGGGCGTAGGCTTGTAGCCGTGCCGGGCGCTCGTCGAGCCGTAGTTGTCGCTCATGGCGCCGGTCCTTCTTGCTCGTATATGGAGTCGTAGAAGGTACTTGATGATGTAAAAACCCATGAACCCTGTAGCATGTACATGTAGGATTTAGGCAGTATTTGGATGAAAAAACAATCAATCGAATGTAAGGTCCGACTGCTTTATTTATGTAGTTTTTATACTTTTGTTACTTTTCTTTTTTGATCTTAAATTCTTCCAAGTAATCCATCTTTTGTTATGCACTCAGCCCTACTAGTCTAGCCCCCGGGCGTCGGGAATTAGCTCATGGCTCTTTTCCCAGGCATGCGTATCGAGTGACTAGAGTTCGCCGTTCGTGGGTCAGAGCTTCACTACTCAGAAAAACCACTCGGATTCATTTGCGATCATGAAGAGAAAGTAACAAAAAGTGCACGCAAGTACACCTATTAGGTGTAGCCCCCAACTTACTGCTTAGTTGGAGACCGACTAAGTAGTAAGTCAAGAAACAAGTTAAATTTATACGAAAAGATTATGATAATTAGAACTTAGCTCTGGTGTAGTTATAGGCGTGTAACCGAGCTGTAGACTTGGGCTCTCGTGGCGCGGACGTAGGCATGTCGCTGAGTGGCGTGTCGCCGAGCCGTAGATTTGTGGGCGTAGGCGTGTAGCCGTACCGGGCGCTCATGGCGCGCGATGGCGTACAGCCGCGCTGAATACTTGGACGCTCTTGGCGCGGGCATAGGCGTGTCGCCAAGCCAAAGATTTGTAGACGTAGGCGTGTAGCTGTATCGGACGCTCGTGGCGCGCGATGGCGTACAGCCGCGCTGAATACTTGGGCGTTCTTGGCGCAGGCATAGGCGTGTCGCCAAGCCATAGATTTGTAGGCGCAGGTGTATAGCCGTACCGGACGCTCGTGGCACGCGATGGCGTACAGCCGCGCTGAATACTTGGATGCTCTTGGCGCGGGCGTAGGCGTGTCGCTGAGTAGTGTGTCGCCGAGCCGTAAATTTGAAGCTATAGGCGTGCAGCCGTACCGGGCGCTGATGGCGTGCAATGGCGTACAGCCGCGCTGAATACTTGCATGCTCGTGGCGCGGACGTAGGCGTGTCGTCGGGCCATAGAGTTGGGCGCATAGGCGTGTAGCCGTACCGGGCGCTCGTGGTGCGCGATGGCGTACAACCGCGCTGAATACTTGCACGCTCGTGGCGCGGACGTAGGCGTGTCGCCGGGCCGTAGAGTTGGGTGCATAGGCGTGTAGCCGTACCGGGCGCTCGTGGCGCGCGATGGCGTACAGCCGAGCGGTAGACTTGGACGCTCGTGGCGCGGGCGGAGGCGTGTCGCCGAGTGGCTTGTCGCTGAGCTGTAGAGTTGGAGCTCTAGGCGTGCAGCCGTACCGTACGCTCGTGGCGCATGATGGCATACAACCGAGCTATAAACTTGGGCGCTCGTGGAGCAGGCGTAGGCGTGTCGCTGAGTAGCGTGTCGCCGAGCCGTAGACTAGGGCGCTCGTGGCGCTGGCGTAAGCGTATAGCCGAGTGGCTTGTCGCCGAGCCGTAGATTTGAAGCTGCAGGTGTGCAGCCGTACCGGGCGCTCATGGCGCGCGATGGCGTACAGCCGCGCTGAATACTTGGACGCTCGTGCCGCAGGCGTAAGCGTATCACCAAGTAGCGTGTCGCCGAGCCATAGATTTGAAGCTACAGGCGTGCAGCCGTACCGGGCGCTCGTGGCCCACGATGGCGTACAGCCGAGCTGTAGACTTGGGCACTCGTGGCGCTGGCGTAGGCACATAGCTGAGTAGCGGAAGTAGTCGTTCAAGTCTCGATCAACACCGAGTAGCACACGTCGTGGTTGGCGTCGAATAGCACATGCTCGTCGAGGTCTCGCCGAGCCGTAGTCGTAAATGATCTCCGCGCGGTTGGTGTGGCTTGATGAAAGTCGATGAAATGTCCTCGCTGGTCTTCAACGTCCCACGAGATGTGGCACGAACAATCCTCACGCCGTGCGGGCACCGACGAGCTTTACGAGCTCGTCGAAATTCATGACCTCTCTGCGCAGTCTGTCTTCAAAAAGGCGTTGCAGTTGCATCTGAAGTCGGATTAAGGAGTTCTTTGATTCGTTTAAAAGATAACGAGATAAGCCTTCCAACGCATCTTATATCACCCCGAAACTCCTTCTAAGTCAGCGGGAAATAGCGATACAAGTTCCGTCCAGAATCTGAATGGGAACATATTGCATCTTCTCATGTTCGTTTCGCGGTTGATGAAGCCGGCGTCGCACGATGGTCACCATGATCGTCGAGTCTGAGTGATTTGCTGCTGATGACAGTCACCATCCGAGATTCGTTCTCCATCGGGATCTCACCGTATCCGAGTCGGGAATTCAGGCCGCGGCGCGCTACACGTCGGTAGGCGGCGGTGGCGTCCCCCAATACGACCCGGAGTCCGAGTGAAGCGTTGTTGAATTCCATCCTAGATCGGATCTTGTCCGAGTCCGAAAAAGCGTTGTTGAAGTCCGTGGTGGAGTTCTCACCGTATCCGAGTCGAGAATTGAGCCCCCGGCACACCACTCGGGAGTAGATAATGGCGGCGTTCCTCGACCCGAATATAAGTCCAGACGAAGCGATGTCGATGTTCTCCTCAGACTGAATCGGATCCGAGTCCGGAAGAAGTGTTAGTCGTCGATTGTCTTGAGTAGCTCTTTGCTGATTCTCGATGTCCTTGGAGGTATGCCATGGCATACCCGAATGCCGTAGCCTCCGCAGATGAGTTTTACGAGCTCGCCGAGATTCGCGACCATCCTGCGCAGCCTGCCTTCAAATGGATGTCTCGGACACATCCGTACTCCGTTTTGGGCACTCTTGGGCTTCACGGAAAGATGACGAAATTATCTTTCAAACGCATCTAGTATCATCCCGAAATTCCTTCTGGATCAACGGGAATTAAAGAAACAAGATGACGTCGAGAATCTGTCTTCGAGCCGTCGCTGTATCCGAGTCGGGAATTGAGCCGTTGGCGTACTAGTCATGAGTATATGGCCGTGGCTTTCCCCAATCCGAGCGGGAGGCGTTGTTGTAGTTCTCCCTAGATTGGATCTGATCCAAATCCGAGAAGTGGAGTTCGCCGAAGTCGTTGATGACGCAGTCGGCTCCTGAAGTCGAAAGCTTGGCCTGGGGGCGGAGATGATGGCTACTCCGGTGATCGATGCCATCAAGCTTGATGAGGATGATCTCGACGCTGCCCCTACCTGGCTCGCCAACTGTCGACTGGTAGCTAACTGGGGGGGTTACCGTCGGCAATGATTATATATGGGGCGATGCACAAGATCTAAACTCGATAGTAGCACAAGACAGAGATTTATACAGGTTCATGCCCTCATGGCGGAGGTAATACCATACTTCCTGTGCTCTGGGATTATATGGGGTATATGTGCACAAGATGATCAAGAGATGTCTCTCCATGGATGGGTGTGGAAATGTTCTTCAAGGTGCCGAAGCAGGGGCTCCCTGCCCGCCTTATATAGTGGGGGCAGGGTTACAAGATAGAGTCCTAGTCGATTACGAGGTAGGAGTCCTATCTCTATCCTCTAGTAGTTATCCGGAATTACAAGTATATCTTCCCTATTAATTAGGAATAGACTTCTTTCCTTGTCAGGCAAGCCTTCTAGAGTCCGAGTGGTACCCGTCCTCATCCACCCGACTTGGTCCATCCCCTGTCGGGTGGTCTTTTAGGTCCGCCGTGTGAGTACCCGGGGTCTGTGTTATCCACACTCCAGGAATTTGTTGTCACCATCACCTTTGGCCCACGAACTTGTAGTTGCCTCTATGTGATCCCAGCTTTTGTTGTTGAACCATGGACAACTAGATTCAATCAGGATGGAATAAGGACATGGAGATTTGGGAAAATGAAGGATGGATAAGGAGAGGAGTATGAGAAATTGGTGGGAGAGAGAGGGATGAGGAGAGAGGCATGTGCACGGGGGGTGGGGGGGTGGGGGGTGGGCATCATCATCGGCAAGGTCGAGGGTACCCTTGTCTATGTGTGTGTGTGCACGTGTGTGTGAGAGAGACAGAGGAGAAGCATGAATGAGAGATAAGGAACAAGTGGAGAGTCAAATGAATAATCAAATGGGGGAAGCGATAGGGGCCGGTGTGCCCACATAGGGTCAAGGGTATAAAGTTATGCACCCAATTTCTTTTGGGAAAATTTCTCCGCCATCTCTATTAATTCATATGCTGCATTTGATAAGGATAATTTTGGTAATGCTTGCTCAATTTTATCCTAAGGATTTCACAAGGGATGAATTTGTCGGTGTAATAAATACCAGGGTGCAAAGAGTCCTATAAAGATCAGGCGGGCCCCACGCGACAGGCGGGCGACAAGGCCCCAGCGCATGGGCGAGCCCCTCAGGAGGCTGGGCGAGGGCCCCACACGTCAGTGGGCGATCAGCCCCAACAGGCGGGCGAGCCCCACGGCAGATCAAGCTGGCCCCACGTGTCGGCGGGCGACAAGGCCCGTGGCGTGGCGAGCCCTCAAGGCGCAAGCGAGGGCCCCACGCACAAAGTGGGCGACAAGGCCCCAGCGTGGGCGAGCCCCTCAGGCGTCGGGCGAGGGCCCCACGCGTCGGCGAGGGCGATCATGGCGTGGGCGAGCCCTCGGCGCCAAGGCGGGCCCCACACGCCGTGGGCGATCGAGCCCAGCAGGCGGGCGAGCCCCTGGCAGATCAAGCGAGCCCCACACGCCGTGGGCGATCAGCCCAGTCGTGGGCGAGCCCATCACATCTGGCGAGAGGCCCCATGGGTCAAGCAAGGTGGGCGAGCCCCGGCGCAGGAGGGCCCCACGCGTCGGCGGGCGATCGAGCCCAATGGCGTGGCGAGCCCCTGAAAGGTCAAGCGAGGGCCCCGCGTCAGCGGGCGATCAGAGCGGCGTGTGGGCGAGCCCATCAAGCGCCGGGCGAGGGCCCCATGCGCCAAAGGGCGGTGGGCGAGCCCTCGGCGACGAGGGTCTCCCTCACAAAGTGGGGCCCGTGTGGCGTGGAGCGCCCAAAAGGAGTCTTCGGCGAAGCTCCCCTCACTGCGAAGGACGAGCGATTTAATGTAACATCACAGGCGGATAGACGGTGAAGAAATGATTACTGCCTTCTGATGACCCTGCAGGTCTGAGCGGCTGTCACTGTGGCGCAGAAGAATTGACCGGCAGAGAGAAGGTTTGCTTGAGATGGCCGCCCGCGTCAGGAGGAGCAGGCTGGGCCCCACCCGCAGCCTCACCGGTGTGACTGTGCGGGTGGGTGGCCACTTGCGAAGCACGCGAGGGCGGCGCCGCTCGGCGTAGGCAGCGGCGTGTTTTCGTCTCTCCTGTCGTGTCTCGTCAGTGTACTAAGAGTACTGTACTGCCTACCCCCTCGGCTCTCTCCGCCAGTTCAAAGCTTGTATAAAAGGAGAGGAGAGAGAGGGAAGAGGGTATGCTGTTACGAGGCGCACGTGCATTCGAAACATTCTGTAAACACATTCCATTCAACCACAACAAGAGAGCTAAGGCTCAGCAGGAGTAGGACTATTACCCGCAGGGGGCACTACTAGAAAAATGATTATTGATGACATTATACATTCGTCATCATAAGTGATAAAAATGTCATCGTAGATCTTTTATGACGACCTTATGACGAAAATAGGTTTGTCATGATATGTGCGTCACAGAATGTTTTTTGTGACAAAATGTTAATTTTTGTCATAGAAAATAACTTTTCTGTGACGAATTGTTCATGCGTCATGATAAAGATCCCTTTTATGATGAAAAAAATCGTCACGGAAAGCATCTAAAAATGTCATGGAAAAGCCCAAAATTGTCACAAAAAACACTTTAGGCCTGCCAGCTCTAATTTTGTATGACAGAAAAAATCGTCATAAAAATATGTCAGGTCGACCTGAATTTTCGTCATTGAACACTCCAGTGACACATCATCCAGGGTGTCGGGTGACGTGTCATATATGTCACATCTTTTTTTTAAGGAACCAATTCACACATGTATATTAAATAGGACATCACAAGTGACGGCGTGTTCTCCGCTCAACCACTGCGGATCACACCCCTGATCAGATTTCTAGTCTGCTAGCCAACTCGATCAAGCTCGATCCGATTTGAGCGTCGGGCACAACAAGGAGCGACTCGTCGATTTACCCAGGTTCGGACCCCCTCGCGGGTAATAGTCCTACTCCTGCTGAGCCTTAGCTCTTTTCTGATTGTGGTTGAATAGGAATGTGTTTACAGAGTGCCTCGAATGCACGAACGCTTCTGTGACTGTGTGTGTTCGTATGCCTCTCCTCCCCTCTCTTTCTCCTTTTTTATACAAGCTTTGGGCTGGCGGAGAGAGCTGGAGTAGGCGATAAATGCTCTCAAGATAATCGACAAGACACGACAGAAGAGACGAAAACATGCCGCTGCCCACGCCGCGCAGCGCCGCCCTCGCGTGCTTCGCAAGTGGCCTCTGACCCGCATAGTCACACCGGTGAGTCTGCGGGTGGGGCCCTGCCTGCTCCTCCTGACACGGGCGGCCTCCTCAAGCAAACCTTCTCTCTGCCGGTCAATTCTTCTGCGCCACAGTGACAGCCGCTCAGACCTGCAAGGGTCACTGTAGCGGTAATCATTTCTTCCTCTGTCTATCCGCGCGTGGTGTCTCATTAAATGCGCTTCGTCCTTCGCAGCAGGGGGAGCCTTCGTCCCGAAGACTCCTTCTGCAATGCTCCCTGCCGCGCGGGCCCCGCCTGGCGCGCGGGGCCCTCGCCTGGTCTTCAGAGGGGCTCGCCACGCGCCACTTTGGCGTGGGGCCCTCGCCCACCGTCGGAGGGGCTCGCCACGCACCCGCCTGGGCGTGGGGCCCTCGGCCTCCGAGGGGCTCGCCCACGGCTGGGCCTTGCTCGCCTGGCCGACGCGTGGGGGCCTCGCCTTCCGTCGGGAGGGGCTCGCCCACGCACCCGCCTGGCGCGTGGGGCCCTCCCGGCCTCTGAGGGGCTCGCCCACGCGCTGGGGCCTTGCTCGCCCGCCTGACGCGTGGGGCCTCTCGGCCTTACTGTCGGAGGGGCTCGCCCACGCACCCGCTGGCGTGTGGGGCCCTCCGGCCTCGAGGGCTCGCCACGCCACTGGGCCTTGCTCGCCTGGCCGACGCGTGGGGCCCTCCTGCCTCCTCTCGAGGGGCTCGCCCACGCCACTGGGCCTTGCTCGCACTGGCCGACGCTGGGGCCCTCCCGGCCTCCTGAGGCTCTTTGTACCCCGGTATTTATTACACCGACAACAAGCACATTACAAATAAGTTGGAGCAATACATACAACACTTTTACAAAGTCCCAAAATATTAACTAGTTCACATAGAGTTTCATCGATAGTTCCAATACAATAATTGAACCACTACTAGCTAGTGTCGGATAAGAACAAAATAAGTTTGTCATGTCAAGCTTTAAACCACTTGACATTCATTAAGTCACTGTTGGGATTGACCAGCAATGACCAGGAGAGCGACAAAGAAGTCATCATTTTCCTCTTGCCTCTTTCTAAACTCTTGCATTGCTTCCTCTTACGCTTTTGCCTCTTCTTATATGACATTCTGAAACACAATTAAATTAACTGTATGACATTAATGATATAGATAAACTTTATATTTCATATGCTAAATTCACATATGTAGAATCGACATGAGATAGACAAAACTGAATTCACATGCTATTTATTTAGCGCCCTAGCCCATTTTATTTAAGTTTGGACATGCATAATGCTAGTAGTTGACAGTCTACTGTTTATTGTGCCCATTGAACTATATATACAGACATTCGAATAGCCCATTGACAGTCTACTAACATGCATAACGCTAGTAGTTACCTGGTATATTATTGTTTCTTCCGCCTTTAGCAATTATCTGATTTATTAGATTCCTAGGAACCTTCAGAAAACCGAAACCAACATTCAGGGATGATCAACTACTTCGACCATAAACAAATCTCGGCCGGTTCCTCAGAGATACTACTTGAATAGAAAACCTGCATATAAGACAATATAAATTAGTTGGAGATTAAAATTATCTATGCTTCAAGCTTGATGTTAGAAAACCAGCTTAACTCCTGCAACATTTCAGTGTAGAATTGCACCAATTGAAATATTTTAGAATCTCATACGACTTCAAAACAATTTCAACCATGCCAACAACCACGTCGTCTGAACCATAGCATACTATGCATATTGACAAAAAGTTGACATAATATAGATTTGTATATATGTCTTTGTTCAAGCTAAATTAAACTGGCTCCTTCGCTAGCTAAAGATATATATATATATGTTTGTGTGTGCTTGGATGGTTGAACCTTCAAGTGATATGGATCGATCAAAGCAAGTATCCGACACAGTGGCGAACACAGGACCAAATTCGAGGGGGAGCTGGGCTTTAACATTCCAACCACCGAAAACAGGATCATGGAAGCCGCCGCCGCTCCTTGATCAAGTCGCCGTGGCGCCATATCCTGAGCCACCCACGGCTGCGCCGCTGCGTTCTAGCTATTGGTGCCCCGCCGTGCGTGCCCTAGGCCGCGCCGCCTCTGCTGCCGCCCGCACGCAACCGCTGCTGCCGCCGAGCCGCCGCCGCTGCCGTCGCGCCGCCGCCGCCGCCGCGATCGCTGAACCACCGCCGCCGAAGTTCGAGCTTCGTCGCCGCCGTGCCCTAGGTCGCAGCGCCGCCAACTGCCGCCGCCTCGTTGTCGCCATGTCACCGGATACACAACCGGCGAAGCCCTAGACTGCGCGCCGCCAAGCTGCCACGCCGCCGCCCTGGCTGGCGCCCGCACCGCCGCCGCCAGCCCCCGCATTCGCCGGTACCACCGCCGGCCGAAGCCCATCTCGCCGCCGCCCCTCTCACCATCTCTCAATCAATCTCAATCTCCCCGATCTGTTTTCTCTTTCCTCCAAGCCTCTCTCTCTCTCTCTCTCTCTCCTATATTTACATACCACCCATTCCCTTACCTCACTGTACAGTGGGACCATGAGCTACAGTAACTTTTCCAATTTCATGAATTTTATTGAACGGTAATCCTTGTCTTTCCCCACGGGTCGGAATCTGGTGATTCCTGTTTCTAAAAATCCACGAAATTCACCATTGCCTACTGTATTTTTTGTATAATTTTAAATTTATTTTCTTTTGTTATATTTATTTATTGTTGTTTTTTTCATTTTGCGTGCGTTAGATCGCATGGACGATGAAGGAGGCATTGGTGTCCTGGTAAGGCAGCCAGTTTGATATGTGGAGGTCGCATGTTTGAGGCCTGACTTCGTCGCATATTTTACTTTTTAGGTGTTTTGTCCCTCGTCCAGTCTTAATACTTTTTCTCGAGCTGACACGTAGCACTTTTTTCTTACCAATGGCATTGAGCGAACGGAGCTGCGACACCCTATTTTCCTAATGGTCTCATTGTCTAATTTTTCTTTTCTATTCTTTTTTGTTGGGCCTTACAAACTAAAACAAAAAGAGATAAAATTGCAAGAAAGGAAACATGCCAATTGCCGTAAAGAAGGTCAATAAAAAACTTAGTTCGTAAAAAATCCAAATTCAAAGAATTTTTTGAGAACTCATTCACTCTCTTTATTCCTCTGATCTATTATATAGACTTGAAAGAAAGGATAAAACATTCATTACAAAAAAAAGAAAGGATAAAACATTCATTACAGAAATGTATTGTCACAATAATCATATGCATATGACTTTAACCCGAGATTATCAGGCCAACCTGATGAACAGTTTTCTATGACGATGCTTATAAATTTTTTCTGACGAAATTTCAACTTTCGTCACTAAAAAATAGGGCTACCCGACACTTGGTGCGTGTTCTGACGATCGAAATAAAATCGTAAGAAAAAAGTGATTTTTTGTGACGCCAATTGATATCGTCAAGGAGTTTTCGTCATAAATAATCATTTTTCTAGTAGTGGGGGTCCGAACCTGGGTAATCCCCGTGTGTTGCTCCTTTGTCGCTCCGTGCTCAATCGAATCGAGCACTACCGATAGGCTAGCAGGATAGAAATCTGACTAGGGGTGTGATCCGCAGTGGTTGAGCGGTGAACACGCCGTCAGAATTGTTGAGACTTCCAAATTAAGAACCTATGTTGCTGATTTGCGTAATTATGAAAGGTTAAGTTGTGAGAAACCTTACCAATCTTTCTATTATGCTTGTTAATACTAAGAAGAGCGTCACTTTTGAGCTTGTTTATATCCTTCTCAAATTGGTGCTAGTTCTTCGTGTGGCAACTACTAGTGTTAAGAAGGTGTTTTGTTCAATGACTTATGTGAATATACATAAATGATTGTTTAGTCAAACAACTATACTTGTTTTTGCAAGTTGAGGATGATGCCTATTGTACCTAGACTTGAAAATATAAAGA
Source organism: Raddia guianensis (assembly GCA_036346415.1). Classification (NCBI taxonomy): domain Eukaryota; kingdom Viridiplantae; phylum Streptophyta; class Magnoliopsida; order Poales; family Poaceae; genus Raddia; species Raddia guianensis. The sequence continues at coordinate 12,903,314 of CM070543.1, read as the reverse complement.
ACCCTATAATATTTGTATTGTAATTTCAAATTTTATTTTGTAATTCTTCTATATTAGTTGAGATGATGTCAATGTCATGAACAATTTGTATTTTGATTTTATTATTATGGATTCTTTATGATTATATTTTTTTGTAACTATATACGTCAGTTTTCAAAATTATGTGTGTGTACATGTATGCATGCATGGCGCGGTGCGGCCGAATGACCACGCCAAAGTAATTGTGTTTTGATAAGTGGGTGTTTCCAATTAATTATTCATATATCTATAATCGGTCTATTAATTGTTATGTGCGCACTAACATACGGAGGTCTACGTATCGATCCAAGTCGATACATACACTACTAGAGAAACGTGTAGCGGTTTTGCAACCAATATATATAATAGCAGCTAAGCGGAAGTGAAACTTTAGAGTATTCAAATTAACCAAGGATATCTCATGACTCTAACCTTATCCTTCTAGATAATGTAGTCACCCACTACTATGGAACGGGCGTTCAGTCCCGGTTCGCAACAGCCTTCAGTCCCGGTTTCTAAACCAGGACAGCTCTTGGAGATCGATGCTGCTGCCATCACCCGTGTTCTGAGAACAGGACTAAATCTCTTCTCAACAGCCGGCTCAAGTGCGGTGACAATTATGTTGTTAGTCCCGGTTTACCTACCAACCGACTAAAATGTACACGCATGCATCGGGATTAACGGTGGGGACACTTCATGGTCCGGTTGGTTTTTCCAACCGGGAGTGAGGTGTGTATTAGTCCCGGTTTTAAGTACCAACCGGGACTGATGTGCTCACACGTGGCCGGAATGGGTGCCTCTGGTGACACTATTGGTCCCGGTTGGTTGTTCCAACCGGGACTGAGCAGTATTTTTTGAATGTTATGCTTATTTAGTCACTAATTAAACCACATTTAACACAATTAGCGTAAATAGCATTAAATATTACAAATATGTATTACGCCGGACCGGCTCTGGGCATGGTAAGGAAATCATCCACCATCTTGTGCGATTACAAATATTCGAGTTTACAAACATGTTTTACAAATATTACACTTTCTCCCAATTTGGCAACATCGAGGCGGTGTTTGGTGTTTCCTTCACGAAATGGCTAGAAACAAACAGGTCCCAAACGTGACCATGGCAACAAAAGCAGGGCCAGCAAATTAAGAAGACAGATATGAGCATAGCGAGAGGATATATTGAGCATGGCCCTCATTCTAGCATCCTTGGCGCTTGGCACCCATCGCCTTCTCTTGGTACTTAAGCTCAATCCTCACCAAATGTCAAGACAATGGCGGCAAAGGCGAGCAAATGTCGAGCCCAAGAGTAGAATACAAGATGAGCATCGCCAGAGCAATCTGCACAGGAACGCCGAGCTCATGCTACGTTTCTGCGCCGAGGCCCGCCACATTGATCGTCTCCCGGTTGAGCGTTGACCCTAGCAGCCTCCTCCTACAATCCAAATTAAACACTATTATTTATCAAAAACAGTAGAAATAGAACATGCTAGTATTTAAAATTTGCCGAAACGGGAATAACACCACGAAGCCCACAACATAACGGATATATAAATTTGATCTTTACCTTCTATCTTGTCGATGTCGTCAAGAACATAAGCAGGGGAAGGGCAGTTCTCAAAAGATAACCTTCCAGGCCCAAAGACTCCAGGACTCCACGCCATGAAATCTTCATTCTGCTCCTTTGTTAAACAACAAATATGTATTAGGTAGCTAGCTAGACATAAGTATCATACAATGTACACAGTGCACATACACTTTTTATCGGGATCTTTTACATGCATCGCTCCTCGACGGTTGGCTAGTATTTTTGAAGGCTCGAATCTTATTAAGTATAGGGTGGTGATGCTCGCCCATCGGATTTATGACCTCATCTAAAAGGAAGCTGCGATTTGCTCTTGAATTGCTTTGACACGCACCGCTTATAGTTAGGACCTTTTTCCAAACCTTTTTTGCCAACTTTAGGGAATCTATCATTAAATAGGGATTAACTTATCAATCTATCAAACTATACAAAATGTTTGCGAAGCTACCTAGGCGTTATTAAGGTAGTAATTATATATTACTCACCCCAAACCCCGTGCATTTTTCTTGTATACTCGGCGGTGCCCCGATGAAGTTGTGCATCATCTCGCATACAGATAGTATCCACATAAATTGTTTGCGGTGGTTGATACAAGACACGTGGTCGAAGAGTTGAAATTGTGAAATAGATCATGGAAATTACGTTAACTAACAAAATACTCTAATATGATATACATACATGTTTAGCGATGTACAAGTTTAAACGTGTCTTGAATGTTCCCACGGTATTCTTATGAACGCTTGTAAGGCAATCGCACATTTGATTACAAGTTATATATAATTGAGTTTGTTTGATATGGAGAAAGCGTAAATAGTAAGATATGAATGGAAGAGCAATGTACCGGTTGAGCATGGCGAGGAAGTCTTTGTAATTTTCAAGCTGGTCCCTTTTCGAGTCCATGACCGTGATCTTGCTATGATTTACCTCTATAATAAAAAGGATCCAATGAAATCTGCACATATATATGTCAACGCGGTTTACTAATTAGTTCCAACAAAGTGTTAACAAAAGGAATTAAAATAAGGTGATGCGAAAACACGACTTAAATTAGTAGGGTAGAAATATATATCTTTTGTGTCGTTGCAGCCATTAGCCCTTAAGTAAATGTGCGTCTCTGTTGGTTGTGGGCTTAGGTTAGCTATGTACTCGTTAATGACCAATGGGTCAAGAAAGCCAAATTCATGGATTCCTCCATTAGCATCTTTTAATCTCCATTCTACATAAGGAAAATTGATTTAGGCCTCGAAGTTAGTATAATATCTTGGTCGGCACGATCGAAATTTACAAAGAATACACTTACGGTGCCAACAAACCACCATGGCGACGCCGACCGCCAATCCTCGATATAGGTAATACGAACCTCAAATTCAATCAAGAATTCAAAGTCCCCATGGTAGAAATGGTGTTGCTTGAAGACGACGCCGATCATTTCCATACCATTTTTCTGCTGGCAGAAATACCAATCATGGAGTTGCCGCAGCTTCGTTGTTAGGTGGGGAAGCTCCTCACGCCTTACGAGCGATCCACCTTTCACATATTTCCATTGTACCTCTGCAACGGGGATGTCCTTAAGGCCTAAGACCATATCTGGATCAAGCCCAGCTTCAATGTAGAATTTCCTTTGCGCTTCCTCTTCTGAAATCTGCTCCTCTAATGTTCCCTTCTCAGATTCCTTACGCAAGATGCGCTCGTAGTCTGATACGGCTGGTCTTTCTGGTTTGTCGATCTTATCCTTCAACGATAAGATACACCTCTTGCCTTTGTGCCATTCGTCCGTACCGGGCTGGACCCTCGGTGGAGATGGTTTGTTCGCAAAATGTGCGGTGACCTCGCCTCTTACTATCCGCTCAGTTTCGTCTTCGGTCATATCATACGGCAGCTTCGGAGGTGTTTTTTTTCTGGATGACCTAGGCCCTGTCTTCTTGAGAGGTGAAGGCCCCCCATCACGCCGGCTTGACCTAGCCGGCACCTTCTTGGGAGCTATTTGCTTAGTAGGGTGGTCTGTCTTGGCCGGTGTGTTAGTTGGAGTTTCGTGTGAGAGGACTCGTTCAGGAGTTGATACAGGAGACCGTGGAGAGGACACGGGCATGTTACCTTTGAAAATTATGAACCGTTTGCGCCACACGACGATGTTGTGTACTGCTTCTCCTAGCTTAGTGGTCCTATCACCTCCTTCAATGTCGAGGTCTAGGTCCTCGTACTCGCATACCTCTTCCACGGAGACCTTGGCGAGCTCGGAGGTATCTGTTGGCCATGGATGACCTGCCTCGCCTCCATTGGGAAAGCCATGCCTACTGTGCCTTGATGGAGAGGTTCCAGGCTCAAGTGCAGCTCACAAGGTGTCGGCTGCGTGATGTCGCCCACGGATAGCGGGCCAAGTCTTCTTGGGTAGCCCACCGGAAGCACAATTTGCTCCGCCGCATGGAGGGGCTAATGACGTTGGGATTACCGGGAGGTTCTGCTGACCGCCTCCGCGCTGGCTAAAGGCTAGCTGCACCTCTCTTGAACTGTTTCTTGTATGCTCGCTTTGTGGTTATGCCAGAAGTTGCTCTTCAAGATCGAGGAGGTGTTGTGCTGTCGGCCCTTGCTCCTCGACCGACTCTGAAGTCTCGCCTCCTGCGGAAACCAACCTTCCACGGACGACGCCAGCGCCTGCGTACGTCCAGGTGCTCGTGGTTCAGAGGGCCCTTGTTAGCTCATCGTTCTCCCTATTTGGCACGAAGATGCCTTGGGCCGACTCTTCGTGCGCCTTTTGAAGCCTTCTTGCAACATCTCGATCCTTTCACCAAAAGCGGCCTACCGTCGTCGTCAAGGCCGCCGTCATGACCAAAGAACCAATTCCTCGATCCGTCGGACCATCTCATTGTTACGGGCTCCACACCTTTTACAAGCGTGTCATGTTCCTCTTCTCCCATTTGGGTATCGCCTTGCGATAACCACCGTGTTTAGACGATGGTGGTATTGCTTCTTTGCCGATTTTACTTATTCTTTTCACTCATACTCGACCTTGTTGAGAAGTTTTGTACCCTACAAATTCATCCCAATGATCTTGCACTTAGGGTATTTATTGAAGTCGGGAGTACATTATTCTTAACGTACTCGTTGTTTAACTTCTTCTTGAACGTCTGGAATGCCATTGCCATCTTCTTCAATGTGTAACTCTTCACCTTCGCTCGGTTCCTTCGGGAAGGTGAAAACTTGTTTCATATCGGTCCATAAGGTGTTCTTGAGGTCTGCAGTACGTCGTCCCATTTGACAATGCTAATGGGCACATGGTCCCTAACAATCGTCCGAAGTCGATCTAAACGCCCAATCGCCGATGTCGGCTTCAGAGGCTCGCCTTCCTCGTGACTTCGGTGATTATGTGCCTTGACTTGACCTCTTACTTTGACCTCACCGGCGTGGTAGAGTCATTGGTTTGATCGGACCGGGTGGCTTGTACGGCCTCGGTGGCTTGTACGGCCTCACCGCTTCCTCATCGACCTCGGTGGCTTTTACGGCCTCACCGCCGCCGCAGTTCAACTCATCATCCGGATCAGTCCCAAACATCTCCATCAAAATTCTTCATCACCAATCCGTCCGCTCGCCATTGTAACAAATAAAGGCATGAAAATACAAGTGCATCCTCACATAAGGCATCGATAAATTGCTTGCAAGTTTTAACTAACTTGTGAAGCTAAATCGGATAGTGAAGCTAACGACTCTACAAACATTATATAAGCAGAGATGCTTAATGATCATTTTGAGGAAATCAAATAAGCCCGCAATGCTTTAGGTCACGAACAAACAATTCAACAATCTTTGCGGCGAATAGAGGCTAGAGCAATGCTGTATGTGAAATAGGTCGAGAATTAACAAAGCGACACGGATGACCTCTCGTTGGAGGGAGTTGTAACGGCGGCGACGCCGGAGAGGGTTGTCGGGCGGCAGCGACTTCACGGGCGTCGTCGGACGATGTAGGCGGCGGCGACACGGACGGTGGTGTCGGAGAGGTTGTAGAGGCGGCGATCGTAATGGCGGCGGCGTCGTCGGAGGGTTGTCGGCGTGGGCGACACGAGCGGCGGTGACGTCGGAGGGTTGTCGGCGGGGCGACACGAGCGGCGGCGGCGTCGGTGGGGTCGTAGTGGGCGGCGACACACGGCGCCGGCGACGCCACGGCGCGTCGTCCGAGGGTTTGTAGGCGGCGTGACAGGACGGTGGCGTCGGAGGTTTCTAGGCGGCGGTGAATCCGGTGGCGGTGTCGACCTAGGTTAATTTGGCGCGGTTTAGGGTGAGTGTTTTGAAGAATTGGGGAAACGGACATATAGGGGCATCAATCCGGTTGATTCTAAAACCGTATTAACTCCACTATCAATCCCGGTTGGAATATTCAACCGAGCAATGTAAACCTTGGTCGGTTGGATTACTAAACGGGATTAATGATCCTTTTTCCCAAAAAAATTTGTGTTGCGAGGCGAAGCGGGGCTCGAACCGCGGCGGCACTGATGAGCAGCGCTTTCGCCTCGCGCTTTGCTAACGGTTGGGACGCTATGGCGTCTTTGCAAAGGGAGCGATTGTTTAAATGGATTGAAAATATGTATTATGAGAATTTCCAGCAAATGAGGTTTCTTTTAATATTGTAAGTATTGTTCAGTAAATAGTTTATTATCACTCTGTCATACTTAAATATTATGAAATATTCATTGTAATGTTTAAATTTACGTCGTCACTAGAAATTACATTAAAGAGTATAAAATTCCAGTTAATTCCGTTTAGTAGAATAAATATCAATAAATTCCATTAAAATTCTCACAGATACATTTTGGACTTAAAAAGAAGATTCGCATGAAATTAAGAAAACTAAAACTACTACATAATGCCTAATCGGCGCCCTCGCCATCATCGCTATCCTCCTCCTCGTAAATAAGTGCCGCCGTCATTGTCACCCTCGTCCTCATTGCTGTGGTCTCGACGACGAGCCATTGCCGTCGGCTTGCCACCGCCGAAGTTCGGGTCGAGTCGTCAGCGCCCTCCGGATCGTCGGAGAGATCGTCGTACATGTCGTCGTCGGACCACCATGGCGCCTCATCCTCTTCCGAACTGGTACCCTCTGAGAGATGCCACCCAGGGGAGTGGCAAAACTCAGAGAGCCTCCACCGCTTCGGTGGTGGCGACGCAGGCGGCGATGAATCAGAGCTAGAAGACATGGCGGCGGAGGTATAAGCGAGGGAAACTAAGCTCTGTGTGTGTGATGTTGATTCCGTCCAAATTTATAAGGGGCCTGACTGATCTTTCCATTTTCCCTCGTGTGTTGGAAAATGTAGCTGCACGCGCGGCTCGCCTCCCCGATTAATTACATCGGGGAGGCGAACAGGAGCGACGCTTAGCGAACCAGAGGAAGGGATAGAACTGACGCGTGGGGCCGCGAAGCCTTTCAGTCCCGGTTTAAAACACCCACCGAGACTGATAGAGACAACTGACCTGTGGGCCCAGACAACTGATGGTCACAAAATTACAGAATCGTAAGACGCCTATCAGTCCCGGTTGGTGGTTTAAACCGGGCGTAGAGAGCGATCAATCCCGGTTAAAAATAAAAGCCGGGATTAACGTTTTACTAACGCGTGGGCCCAAGTTTTCTGCTGTGCGTTGGTGTGCCTTCAGTCCCGGTTTGTGGTTTGAACCAGGAGTAATAGTCCCATTTTTCCAAAAAAATGTGTTTGTAGGGGGGCAGAAGCGGGGCTCGAACCGCGGCGGCACAGTGAGCCCGCGCTTTTGCCTCGCGCTACTAACCAGTTGGACGCTATACGCTTGTCGGTATAAGTGGGAGCTCATTGTTTAAATGGATTGAAAATATCTAGAAAATGAGGTTTCTTGTAATATTGTAAAGATTGTTCGTAAATAGTTTATTATCATTATAACATACGAAATATTATGAAATATTCATGTAATATCTAAATTCTCGTCGTCACTAGAAATTACATTAACTAGTATAAAATTCCAGTTAATTCCGTTTAATAGAATAAATATCAAGAATACGCTTTATTGCGCATTACTAACGATCGGACGCAAAACGCTTGTCGAAAATGAGGTGTCTTGAAAAAATAATTTAGTACATATATGATTATCGGAAAAATAATGATAGTACATATATGCAACTACTTTGTTTTTACAAGTGATCCTTCGTTGTGGTCATGGCGCACGTAAGGGCATCGTCATCACCATTGAGGATAGTAATGTCTACATCCACCGAGAAAGGCGGCACTCGTTGAACTGATTATACTCTTCTTCATCCGTTCGCCCTCAACTCCGGACAATCCTTCTTTTACCGGGAAGAACAACATGGTGTCTTGGCTTATCAAGATTACAAGTATTATCATACGCCTTTTGGTACTCCGTCCTTTTTGCATTTTCGGTTTGCTATCCATGTCAATCACATAGAAAATCTGTGTGACATCATTGGCGAAAGCACGAACGGTTCGTCCTCAGAGGCCACTTGCTTAAGGTCCACGGTTGTCATCCGTACTCATCAATCGGGACATTTGTCGGTTTGACCCATTGGCATCGAAATAGAGGGACTTTCAAAGGTCCGTACTCGAGCTCCCAGATTTCCTCTATAAAACCATAATAGGTGTCCATGTTTCTATTTTTGTCCAATGCATCAATTCAACACCGCTATTTTGGTTCGTGCTCTTGCTATCCGAGATGCACGATGTAAAATGTGTATCCATTTATCTCATACCCTTGCCATGATCGATTGTCATTGATGGTCCCCGAGCTAAGAGTTGCAATTGTTCGTGGACACCCTCCTTGCCCAACAAATGCTTTTGTAGCCAACCGCCAAAACTCTCTACTTGCTTGTTTGCGATCCACTTTTCTCGACCTCCTAGGTATTCGCCTCGTAGAATCTTCTCGTGGTCATCGACATATGGAGCCACTAAAGTCGCTTGCTTCAATCTTGTGAAATGTGCTTGTCTAAATGATGATATCTTTGCAAAAGGATTCTTTTCTCCCTAGAGTGCCTTTTCCTTGTAGCCTCCCCTCATAGCGTGATCTGAGCGCCAATCGGATTCAATTCATTAATGTAGTCGATGCAAAACTCAATCACCTCTTCGTGCCAACACCACAGGCAATGCATCCTTACAGGCGAGACCGTTTCTGAACATATTTTTAGCACACCCATGTACCTCTCGAAAGGGAACATGCTGTGTAAGAAGACGGGTCCGAGAATTTCTAACTGTTTCACCATGTGAACCATGAGATGGACCATCATATCAAAGAAGGGCGGAGGGAAGATCATCTCAAGGTTGACCAAAACAATGACAATATCATCTGTAGATTACATAACTTATCCGGATCTATGACCTTTTGTGATATGGCGTTGAAGAACGAGCACACCTTCACGATTGTCCCTCGTACCTTGTCTGGCCGAACACCTCTCAACATCACTGGCAACAACTGGGTCATCAACACGTAACAATCATGCGATTTCACGTTTACGATTTTATTCTCTTTTGTGTTTATAAGTCTTCTTATGTTCGACGAGTATCCGGAAGGACCTTAACATTGTTTAACAACTTAATCATGTTCTTTTCTCTTCTTTGCTTGGAGTGTAGCTCGCAGGATGGAGGTAATGCCCTTTGTCTCTTTCTTGCGGATGTAATTCCCTGCCGAGTCCTAATAGTTGTAAGTCCTTGGTGATGAATAGTATCTTTTGATTTGCCGTACATATCTAGGAATCCTAGCAAGTTCACACAAACATTCTTCGTTATATGCATGAAGTCTAATGAGTGGCGAACCTCTAAGTCTTTCGAGAAGGCAAATCCCAAAAATTGATTGCTTCTTCCAACTAGCCTTCTTCTTAGCTTCTTCAGAGGGAGTGATGGGACAGGTTTGCTACCATGACCCTTTCCAAATCGATTTTCAGATCCTTCACCATGGAAAATAAATCGCCCTAATTGTGATGCTTAGGCTTCTTGCGGTTCTCTTCCGTCCCATCAAAATTAACTAAGTTACTCGAACGGGTGCTTCGTGTTTAGGAACCTCGATGACCCATGTATACAACCTTCCGAGAGTTTGTCGGTACTTGTCTTCCATATCGTCCAAGCACTCGATGCGTGCTTTATATCCCTTGATAGATAGGCCCGACAGTTACCAAGTGCTGGCCGGTCATTGATGGTCACGAATAGTAATGCACGAGGGTGAAGTACTCTCTTTGTATTCATCCCATACACGTACACCATCGTTCCACAATGTTAGCAGATCTTCGATCAACGGTTTTAGGTACACATCGATGTCGTTCCCTGGTTGCTTGGGGCCTTGGATGAGTAATGGCATCATAATATACTTCCGCTTCTGACACAACCAAGGAGGAAGATTGTAGATACATAGAGTCTTGGCCGTCATGTGATTGGTGCTCAACTTCGCCGTAGGGTTCATCCCATCGTACTCACGCATAAACCGTATGTTCCTCGACGCTTGAAAACTCCGGTATTTCCTATCAAGTTTTCGCCATCGCGACCCATCTGCGGGATGTTTTAGCTTTCCATCAACGTTACGAGCATCGCTGTGCTAACGCATCATCTTCGCATGCTCTTTGTTCGCAAACAGACGCTTCAACCGAGGAATTATAGGAAAGTACCACACCACCTTAGCGGGGGTTCTCTTCACCTTACGTGCCCCCTCTACCTCACCTGCGTCATCACGCTTGGTCTTATACCGCGATGTTTTGCACACCGGACAGGCTTCCAAATTCTCACACTCATTGCGATAGAGGATGCAATCGTTACGGCATGCATGTATCTTCTGTACCTCCAAGCCCAAAGGACAGAGAGCTTGCTTGGCTTCGTACGTAGTTTCAGGCAATGTGTTACCCTCTGGAAGCAACTTCTTCATGAGGCCTAACAACTCGTTGAATCCCTTATCAGACAATCCATTTGCCGCCTTCCATTGCATTAGTTCTAGTGTGGTACGCAACTTTCTGTGCCCCTGTCCGCAGTTTGGATACAACAGTGTTTCATAGTCCTCCCAAAGGCGCTGAAACTTTTCATAATGCCTTTTATCAACGTATTCTCCCTCTCCATCAAGCAGCATCTGGTCTATATCATCGTCGCCAAACTCCCCTGCATATGTTGAAATAAGCTGTGTTGGCCAGCGTCGAGATATTATCGTCCACTGTTCTTCTTCAGCCGTGTAATCTCTACTTAGCGTGCTTGGTCCAACGGTATAATTTTCCATAAAACCTCTTGAGATCAAATGAAAATGAATTTGCTCACGGTTTACCCTCCTTTTGATTCTTGCAATCAATACATGGGCAACATATATAGTCTAAGGTAATATTGGTTTCAACATGACGAATAAAAGTTTCTAAACCCTCCACGAACTGCGAGGAACATCGGTCCATGTACATCCATCGCCGATCCATCGCATTATACATATTCATAGCATTGAGTGTAACGATACCTTGTGATCAAATACACATATTGATACCATACAAACAAACATCTTGCAAGGCTAAATACTCTGGGTGAATCAAAGAAAGATCATCCATCATTGATACTATTAGGAATTTGGTGTAGATATGTGGAATTAAAAATAATAATATTTTTTAACATCCATCATTCATGAAATACCCTTCCCAATCCTTGTCCCCTCCATTAATCAATGCTAGTACACATGCAAACATGATTTAACAATACACATACAAACATAATCCGATACTTCACATACAAGCATCCAATGATAGTACACATTAAAATGCATCAATAAACATACAAAGTCTCTGAAGACGCGTACAATTATAATAATTGTTCAGACAACAACAATTCTTAAATGCATAAAAATTAAATTAAAAAGTACAACATAGAATGTGATCTCGATGTCTCAATCACACTCTATGGGAACGTGACTTCCCCTTGCCCTTGCCCTCGCCCTCGCCCTCGCCTCGCCATCGCCCTCGCCCTCGCCCTCGCCCTCGCCCTTGCCGCCCTTGCCCTTGCCCTCATTACCACCATTCCCGTCGCCATCGCTCTCGCCCTCGCCCTCGCCCTCGCCTCGCCCTCCTCATCACCACCGCCACCGCCATCGTCGCGACGTGGCACATCATTGGTCGCCACGTATTTTTTGTCTTTTGCGCTTTTTCTGTGGGTATTCCTTCCCCCACAACAAGCAATGGTGGAGGGGCAAAAACACTTTAGAAAACAGCACATTTTGGACCTAGTTGGAGGGAGCGTGGTTTCGATGTTAGTGGCGTTGTCACGGTCCAACAAGACATCCTAAATCTGGATGGAAATTTAATGGAAAAAACAGACATAAAGGTCGGTATTTGTAGTTGCGCCGTAGCGATGGCGGCGGTGGCTCTGGCGGCGGTGGCGATGGTGGCGGTGGGATCAAACGAGGACGCGATGCGGTGGATAAATGTACCTCGGCGTGGCGGAGAGGCGCTGAAGAATGGGCGAAGGCTGCTGCGGCGACGAGCGGCGAGGCGGGGCCGTGGACGCTGCAAAGCGGGCGGCGACACGAAGCGTTGCTCGATGATGATCCGATGATTCCGATCCCTTTCACCGCTTCCCGGTAGCGAAGAGAGGCTCCCCCACTCCTCCTTGCTCTCGCCTCGGTAGCTCCTTGCTCCTCGGCCGGTCTCCGCTCCTTCCTCACAAGCGCGTGCGAAGCTCCCTCGGCAAGTGCGGCGATAAGAAGACGACGCAGATGACTTTTTGTTACCGGAGGAGAAATGGCTCCAATTATCGGAGCCCGATGATAGTCGGTTTGTCACACCAACCGGGACTAATAATAAATATCGATCCCGGTTGTAACACCAACCGGGCCTTTTGTGACAGGAGAAATGGCGTCAATTATCGGAGCCCAGTGTTAGTCCCGGTTGGTATCACCAACCGGGACTAGTACTCCCCACCTGCCAACCCACGCGCTAATCGACCTATTGGTCGGTTGGTGGAACCAACCGCCTGAAACCGTCCTTTGTCTCGTTACCATTGAACGGGATCGAAGTTAACCTCGATCCGGTTTGATGGTAACTGACCTGATGATGCTTGGGATGGAAGGCCCGTTCCGTAGTAGTGACCCACCGCGCCGTTTAGTGATATAGTTAGGACATATATTCCTTTTAACTTTTAATTTCCACGACGCCATGACTCAAACCGATAGTGATGACATGGTATCAATAATAGTGATATTTCAATTCAAGGAAAGAAAAAAGAGAAATCCGCTAGCTAGGGCACACCAATACTGGATGTTTCAAAAAGTCAAAGCTAGAGTGCTTCAAGAGTACGTCCCAGAAAACGCGCGCGCGCGTACACACGCGGCATATATACGGTAATATAAGTTTGCGAGCCCTGACTTTCACATATGATTAAGTTTAAAGAAACATTTTCCATGCAAAACAAGGAAAAATAAAAACAACTACAAGAAACATTTGAGTAGTACGTACTCACGCTGTCGATGCATGGAGACACGCGTACGTGGCATGCATCGAAATATTCACGCGTGCACACTGGCCTGAACTAAGTCACTAACCCAACTGACCTGCTAGCTTTGCTTGCCGACATATGGCAGATGAGCCAGCTCAGCACAGCTCCGCCGCACCGTCGCCGATGCCTGATGAGTTGACCGGCGGAGGCGCTCGACGTCGCCGGCCGGCGCATCGTTATTCCGCCCGCGCCGGGCGGCACCTCCCCGCTGCAGCAAAACCAGCGAACCGCCCGAACGAGGCCACTAAACTAGGGCTTCACAGCTGTCGCCTCGCCCATCTCCACGCGCGCCGCGCACTTCGTCCTCGAACCCATGCATGCAGCGTGCGCGCCGGTGCACGAGCACCTAAGCATGCAGGGCATATACATATATGCAGCAGCGTGCACCTCTCCTGGCTCCTGCCTCGAGATCAGCGCTCGCGCGTCGATTGCTCATCTGATGAATATGCTTGGGAAGTTTCCTTTCTAGTTTTGGCAAACCCTAGAATGCATGGCTAGATGCCTTAAACAGCAGACCTACTACGTACATACATTGTTGCCGGCATCGATCGACATGGCTATATATATATAGTGCAAGTATTGAGTGCCTTGGCATTGCACATTGCTAGCTCGAGTCAGCCATTCTCTTTTCTCAGGTTACAAAGCTCTTGGCTCTTGCTAGCACTGCTATAGGCCGGGGCGTAGCACACACAGGTGTAATATTATTGGCTTAGCTAGTTTCATAGCCGTACTACGCCGATCGACCATGAAGCAGCCGGCGCCGCTTGCAGCAGCGCTAGCAGCAATCCTCGTCCTCGTCGTCGCCGCCGTGGCGGTGCTGCCGACGGCAACGGTGGCCGACACGGCGCCGCCGCCGGAGTACACGCGGCAGGAGGACGCGGCCTCGAACCTCGTAAACCAGATCGGCACGTTCTCGGTGACCATGTACAAGCTGGCCCACAGGGTGAGGATGGAGTACGTGCGAACGTCGCAGTGCTGGTCCATGCCGGCCGGCGGCGGCGCCAACTACTACTGGTTGGCGCTCTTGGCGACCAACGGCACCGGCGCCTCCGGCGGCTACGTCGCTACGGTGTGGGGCATCCCGGGGTCCGAGTCCAAGACGTGGAAGCTCCTCAGCTTCAATACCGACTACTGATGAAGTAATAGCGGAGCTATATATATGCTGCTACTGACTAGCTAGTACTCCGTACGTACGTACTTGGATCACACTAGCTTGCTCATGCATCGTGGTCGAGCTAGGTTGTTGGTTCGATCGGTTGTGGCTTTGTGGCGGCGTCAATTATTGAGTGAGCACTATGCGAGTTTTGTATTTCCATATTGTTTCTATGCATGATGTATTTTGTATTCTTGTGGAATAAATATCTATCAATTATTTATCGATGCTTACTACAGTTCGACGTTTGGCTCGGCCGGTCAGCCATATATCCGTGCATAAAACTCTTATGATTTTTCTATGGCGCCACGGCAAATCGCACAAATTCCGCATATGCATGATAGGTTATTTTAGAGACAAACATGTCACTCCACCTTCACATTGTTGAGAATCGGTTAGTAGCTTGTTGTGGAATACATTAGTAGTGAAATCCACGTCCACCTAAGGATGGCTTCTCTAGTACACAAGGGACATTTAATACCGGTTCATAAAAACCAACGACGGTTCAACCAAAGGGGTCTATAGGGTTTTAAAAAAAGTGATGATATATTGGAAGAATCAAAACTTGAACCCAACAGCCACGCGCTTTGATATAACTACCATATGCAACCTTTCCAAAAACAAGGCATCAGGATATCATCGTTCTATGCCCACGGCCCCTAGATCAATCCCTTGCTATTTCCTCCCGTCTAGGACAAACTGAGGATGAGGAATTAAGTCATTGTGCTAGATCTGGTTGTTATATTCTGATCCGAATAATGAATTTTCTTATTGATAGAGCTTTAGTTCTTTATGGACTCTTTTGGGTATACCCCTATAAATAAGTCTATAGCCTTAAGGTTTATAATGATGTTTTCTTTGCCAATTTATTGTAATAGTCCTCTTTTCACATATAGTGATTTCTTCTTCGTTCGTCTGTGTTTTTTTCCGCAAGGGTTTTTCATATAAAAATCTCTTCTCTCGTTCTCTGTTTTGTACATCTTTTTCTAATAATGGTATCAGAGCATAGATTAGATCTACCTATCGTTGAGAGCATGGGATTGAATTTAACAAGTTGCATGGTCGGCAAAATTCCAATCCATACACATCGGCTACAAATCGGTGTCTGACACCTTCACGCCCGATAGGCTTGACAGTGTAGGAGGTTGAGCACTTTGGATAACAGTGGGGTTGTCCACTTAGCAAAACCTAGGGGACATGTGGAATACATGGACCCCGGGTATCTTTATGATTGTAATTCTGGATAACTACGTATCTGGCAAGAGACGATAGAGATAGGAATCCTACCTAGTAACCGACCAGAACTCTACATTGTAACCTTGCCTCACTATATAAGGCGGGCAGGGGACCCTGGTTCGACATATGGACACCCATCCATACATAGGCATCTCTACACACCTATCTATGGAGGGACATCTCCACATTGATCATCAGATCATCATATTCCCAAAAACACAGGACTAGCGTATTACCTCCACCGTGAGGGCCTAATCCCTTGTCTTGTATTACCATCGAGTTTGAGATACAGCGCATAACCCCATATAATTCATTGATGATGACAGACCCCGGTTTAACAAACGTCGACAGTTGGCGCACCAGGTAGGGGCAGCGTCAAGATCAATCTCGTCAAGCTCAATGGCAGCAATCAGCGACATCGTCGTCACCTTTGCTCCTAGCCAAACTTTCCACTTCGGGAGCCTCAACATCGGATCGTCACACTTTGGCAAGCTCACGTCCTTGGACTTCGATCAGATCCGATCTGAGGATGACTTCAACAACGACCGGTCCAGGCTTCTCTTTAGGTTCAAGAACGCCGCCCGTCGCATACCAACGCGTAATGCGCCAAAGGCCTAAACTTGCTCTTTTGGACTCGGATTAGATCTGATCTAGGAGAGACTTCACCAACAAATCAAGATCCACTCTTTCAAACATGGACAAGATCTGATCCAGGAGAAGCTTCAACAGCGATTCACTCGGACGCCCGTTCGTGTTGGGCAACACCGTCGTCTACCAACGAGTAGTGCGCCGCGAGCTCAATTTTTGACTCAGATACAGCGAGGACCAGACCGAGAATGAATCTCGGATGATGACCGTCATCAGTAGCAAATCACTCTGACTCGACGGTCATGGCGCACACTGTGGTGCGCTGGGTTTATCAACTATGAGGCGAACATGAGAAGAAGATGCGATCTGTTCTCATTTAGAATCTGGACGAAACTTGTGTCACTATTTCCTATTGACACAAAAGGATTTTTAGAGTGATATAAGATGTGTTGGAAAGCTTATCTCATTATCTTTGCAACGTATCCAAGAACACCTAAATCCGAGTTTGGATGCGACCGTGGCGCCTGTTTGAAGACAAACTGTGCAGGGAGGTCGCGAATTTCGGCGAACTCGTAAATCTCGTCGGTGCCAGCCATAGCGTGAGAATTGGTCGTGCCACACCTCGTGGGACGTTGAAGACCAGCAAGGACTTTCATCGACCTTCATCGAGCTACACCAACCATTCCATGACCGTCTCCGACCACGGCCGCAACATCGTCGACCAACGCCGAAAGCTCAGCGAGCACACGCTTTTCATCCCCGACCATGGCGCATGTTTCTCGGTGTTGATCAGGATATGAACGACTACTTCCGTACGACTACTTGCAGATCGGATGCCTCTGGATTTCCGTAGCAGAATTTTAATTAGTTTCCTATGTTCGTGCCCCGAGCGCCCAAGGCTACGGCTCCGTGACACGACTACGCCGTCACCCCGAGCGCCCAAGGCAAAGGATCTGCGACAAGCCTACGCCGGCGTCTGAGGAACGAAGTCTACGGCTCTGCGACACGCCTACGCTGGCACCCTGCGCAACCAAGTCTACGGCTCGGCGATACGCCTATGCCAGTGCCCGAGTGCCCAAGTCTACAGCTCTGCGACACGCCTACGCCGGTTCCACGAGCATCCAAGTTTATGGCTCTGCGACACGCCTACGCCGACGCCATGAGCACCCAAGTGAACGGCTCGGCGAAACAACAACGCCGGCGCCCCTAGCACCCAAGTGTACGTCTCGGCGGCACCCTACGCCTACGCCTACAAAGTACACGGAAGCCCTAATCCATTTAAGCAAAGGGCGATCCCCTTAACAGGCTTTCTCGATAATACGTCACAAACAGTGACAATACGCTATTGACATCGAGCCTATTTTGGCCTCGGTACACCCAATAAAGGCACATGACCGGAAGCGCCACCCGTTAAAAGTGTCTCATGGCATATCCCATGTTGGGTCACTAGCCAACTTTGCATGTCCAAGGTTGCGTATTGATGAGGCTTGGATACCGTTTTGGAGGAATGCCCCTGATGGGTCGCCAATTGTATACCGCAACCCGAATACAAAATACCTCTCGGCCAAACTTTATCCAAACGGTACACCTTTAAGTGGGTCGCCAGCTGATCCATCCTCCGGTTGGGAGAGGTACCACTCTGCTGAAATTGCGCCCCATGCTAGGCCAAGTGTTGAATTCTGTAGGACATAATCAGGTGTTTGATGCCGCATACCCCCTAATGTGCTAAATGCATTATGCCGCAAGATGGGTACCACAAATGCATGGCTTAAGGTACGCCCCATGATGGGCTAATTACTGTTTTCACAAGATGAGAATGGGTACTGAGCAGCCAAATCATTGAAACACACCATTAAGAGTAGAGTGGTGTGCCTTATAAACAGGACGACTGCCAAAATCTCGGTATTGCCAAGCAGAGCATTGCTCTCAATTTCTAACGTTAAGATCTTTTGAGTTCTTCACAATCTCCTTGCAAGTAACTAGAATAAATGACCAATGAACCAGTCGGGGGGGTATTTGACTCGATTGCAATGCACTCGGGCGCCACGAACGCCCAGTCTACGGCTCGGCGACACGCCTACGTCCGCATCACGGGTGCCCAAGTCTATGGCTCAGCGATACGCCTACGTCTGCGCTACAAGCACCCAATGCCACGGCTCAGCGACACGCCTACGCCTACGCCCTGAGCGCCCAAGTCCAAGACTCGGCGACACGCCTATGCCCACGCCCCGAGTGCCCAAGTCTACGGTTCCGCGACACGCCTACACCTGTGCCAGGAGCTCCTAAGTATACAGTTTGGCCACGTGTCTACGCCAGCGCCACAAAGCCCAATTCTACAGCTCGGCCACATGCCTACACTTGCGCCACGAGCTTCCAAGTCTACGGCCCGGACTACTCATGCGCCAGGAACTTATAAGTTAAGTTTTCATCGTCAGGATCTTTTTATGTAAATTTGAGTTGTTTCTTGACTTGCTACTTAGTTAGTTTTCAACTTAGCAGTAAGTCGGGGGCTACACCTAATAGGTGCACTTGCGTGCACTTTTGTTTCTTCTCCTTAGCGATTATAAATGAATTTGAGTGGTTATTCCAAGTAGTGAAACTCTGACCCCTTGTACGGCGAATTTTAGTCACTCAATACGCGTTCCTAGGAAATAGAGAGCCATGAGCCGATTCCTGACGATCAGGGGCTAGACTAGTCGAGCAGAGTGCATAACGAAAGGAAGATTACTTGGAAAAATTAAGGATTAAAAAGGAAAAGGAGCAAAAACATAAAAATTATCTGCATAAAGCAGTCGGACCTTGCACCTAAGTGTTTTTTTTTCATTCAGATACTGCCTAAATCCTACATGGAATAGGGGCCTCCAGCTCGCGTCCGATGGGAATCCTACGCCTAGCATTGTCATCACAAGTGCTGAAGGCTACGCCTAGGATTTCTCCTTTATCAAGTACCTTGCACGACTTTGTCTATAAGCGAGGAAGGGCCTGCGCCAAAAGCGCTACCTACACCCTTGGCCACGAGCCACCCCACGCCATGAGCGCCAAGTATGGCTCGGCTACAAGCCTAAGCCCTTGGCCATGTGCCACCCTGCGCCACGGGCGCAAACCTAATCTATGATGTGGTATGTCCCATGATGCGTCGCCAGCCAAATCACCGTATCAGGCCGGATTTGGGTACCCGGCTTGAGATATGGTACTCCCCATGATGGGCCGATTGCCAATCACTGTACTAAACAGGACTTGGGTGCCTACTAAGCCAATTATATTAAAACTTCTTGTGATACGCCCCATGATGGGCCAATAGTTGGTTACCGCGCAAGTCAAATTGGGTAACACAAGATGATTTTGGATTAGGGTTCTGAGGATATGATCTAAAAGAGTCGACAGTTGTACATCGTGACAAAACGGGTAAAAATATTGCTTGGCTAAACCCAATCTAAACTACGGCACGGCTACAAGCCTACGCCTTCGGCCACGAGCCACTCAGCGCCATGAGCGCCAACTACGGCTTAGCTACAAGCCTATGCCCTTTGTACGCTCTAAAAGGGCTGGCAGCTGTACACCATGATAGATGGGTATGGGTACCACTCGGCAAAACCTAGCATGGGATATGGTACGCCCCATGATGGGTCGACTGCCGGTCACCATATAAAGCGGGACTTGGGTAGCTACCAAACTAATTTGAAAACCAAATTCGTCTTATGGTATGCCCCATGATTGGGCCGACCGCTGATTATCGCAACGAGTCGGAGCCAGATACCATGAGCTGATCCTGGATTAAGGGTTTTGAGGGTATGCTCTAAAAGGAGTCGCCAGTTGAACACCGCGACAATCAGCCAAACTCCGTTCAACAAGGGTATGCCCCATGATGGGCCAACTTCCGGTATTCTAATAAATCGGGACAGGTACCACTCGAAAATTCTGACATGTGGAGCTCTATTTAGTCCTTCACATTCTCATTGCATTCAACGGAGCGATCGGCGTGAAGAAGAAACCAGTCGAGAAGCGACATCAAGAACTGGACGCACTCGGAGTGAAGCATGACTTGGAGTGCGACTAGAACAGCAACAACTCGACTGCAATGGACTCGGTGGCTACTGTGGAATACATGGTCCCAAGGTATCTCCATGGCGGGCTGCGAGGACTAATCAACAAATTGTGGGCCAAGCCGACTACACGCGCATAGGGGACATCCGGCCTGCCAGTCAGCCTTGTGCGGCAAGTACAAGATAAAGATAGAAGTTTATCCCAAATAGAGAAGATATGATTATAATTCTGGATAACTACGTATCCGGCAAGAGAGGATAGAGATAAGAATCCTACCTCGTAACCGACCAGAACTCTACCTTGTAACCCTGCCCCTCACTATATAAGGCGGACAGGGGACCCTGGTTCGACATATTGACACCCATCAATACATAGACACCTCTACACACCTATCCATGGAGGGACATCTCCCTTGGCATTGATCATCATATCATCATAATCCTAAGAACAGAGAACTAGGGTATTACCTCCACCACAAGGGCCTGCATCTATATAATCCCTTATCTTGTGTTATCATCGAGTTTGAGATCCAGCGCATAACCCCATATAATTTATTGCCGACGACACCCCCTTGTTTAACAAACATCGATAGGACATTCTATGTTACCCTTTCGATGAAAAATTTAAACTAAAGGAGATGTGGGGATTCATACCTTCCGCCGTTTCCTTTGTAAGGAGTGCGAGAATCCGTTCCTCCACGTGTTTTATCATCGCCCGATGACAGAAGTATTCTTCTTGCCCGTGGCAACGATGGTCGTTGTCATGTCTCCGGCGCTCTGGGCACTTGCCTAGGGACGCGTGCGAGGGTGTTGCTCACTAGCCTTCCTTGGTTCGACCTCCGTCTCTCTAGTAGGGGCCACGACTATGAGGGTGGTGCGAGCTTCCATCGGGCTACTTCTGCCTCTTGGTAGCCGGCGTCAGGATGCTTCCCAGTCATGACCCCACAGTGTCTCCACAGGGAATACAACACCATGAGGTGATACCAATTCTAGTCTAGTATCTCATGATGGACAATTCAGTGGATATCATCGCATACATTCAATAATTAATTAAAATAACAGAGTACTTCAAGGTAGCAACATCTGATTTCTACAATAGGCAGGTAACCCTGCTAAAAAATGCCAAATGTTAAGAACAAATAAAAGAACATCAGAGCAGCAGAAGCCATTAGCAATGATATTCAAGCATTGACTCGGACACCCGCATCTAGTCCTGGTCCTGATCAGACTTGCAACCAGTATAATAAAATTATCTGTGATAGGTATAATGAGTACGCAGCTACCCGCAAGCAATTCTTAACAATGTATGCAATGGCAAAGGATGGGGAATGGGTTATTCTACACAAAACCTATTACTAGTCAAATTTTTGTTGACAAATTTTAGTTAAGTGAATGCATGACCTCAAGTTATTACTAATAATCAACAAAGGAAGGTGCAATCACACACCAGACCGATCCTAGCCTACACCAGTCAAGTTTAATTATTAAAAGAGAGTGGGACTACATGTGAAAACTTCTCGTCCCGTTCATAACCGTGGACACGGCTATCAGGATAGATTTAACTTTCCAGAGTGTGTACATCTTCCCCACAAGCCTTGTTTCATCCGAAGGAGATACGTTACATGGTCATTTCAGCCTACTACACCTACCACTTCGTCTGCCTTTTCTTTAGGATTTCCTAGGCCCACAGTTACCTGTCATGGTAGGGCGCTTACTACTTCTGGCTACCCCATTTAAACCATTCGGTCTCAGGAACAAACCTACCCCTCAATTAAGGTTGCAAGCCTTCCCCTAGAGCAAAAGTAACAAACCGTAAGCGGACAAACTACGAGCAAGTGGTTAGTAGGTTTCATAGGGTACTAAGCCAGGGCCAAAGGCACAAGTGACTGTACTGTTTAGTTTGGTCAAGCAATTCACACGCATGGCTCCTTAGTAGAGGAGACCTCCATACCACAGCCACAGCCTAGAAACCACCACATCCAGGTCTCCCTTAACTGTACTGCATTGCTTTTAGTTGATTAGGGTTTAATAAAAAAACACCATCACAAAGCATCCTCTTCATAGGGTATAGTTTATGGTGAATCCCAATGCAACATACTCTTCTAGTCAAGGATAGGCTAGGAAAAATAATAACGGGTTCACAAAGGCGGCTAGAACACATTAATAGAATATCCGATGTCGGCTCGGCTCGGCTTGGTTCTGGATGGCTTGGTTTTATATGGCTTGGTGGCTCAGCTCGGCTCGGCATGTCCGACGTCGACACCAGGCAACGGTGGCAGGGCGGGGGCGTACGCGTGCGGCAGCGGTACAGGGTGCGTGGCGGCGCAGGGTTCACCGAGGCGCGGCGTCTGGCTAACGGCAGCACGCGAATTTGGTGGTAACACATGGTGGAATGGCGATGCGTGCACAAGGAGCGTGCGACAGCTGCGACGCGTGGCGGCGGCGGCATGCGCGCGAATGTGGGAGAGTGCAGGCGGCTGCCCACGCGGTGGCTTGTGGCTGGTCAGCGCAGAAAGTGAGGCGGTGTGCGATGTCGGTGATGGGAAGAGAGAGAATGTTTTGTGTGGCTTTCGGGACGCAAATCTTCACTGAAAGGGGTGTTCCATATATCCATCTTGACCGTTTTGACGAGATCTACGACGTCTTGGCCTTGGATCTTTGATATGGGTTTTGGACAAAGAGGGATCTAGGGATTTAGGTCAGTTTTGACTAGGGTTTTCATGGAAACAGAGGGGATTTGATGTGGTCTCATGGGAGGGGGAATACGGGTTTATATAGTGGTGGGAGGCAGACTTGGGTTGGCCAACGAAGTGGGTTACATGGATTAGGACTCTAGGTCGAATATGTTTAGAATACAAATTAATTAGAGTCTTGATTTGGTAAAATGGAGTTTTCGAATGAGTTTGCGACTAAAATTTGGAGGGAGAACGCTCCCTAATTTTTGGGGATTTTTCCAAAAAAATTATTTCCCATTCTTTTATGCTAAATACTGCCTAATTAGGGCCTTTTGGGCTTAATTCGAATTTTCGGGAAGCCCAAAAATAGGAAAAGGTGATATATGATTTTTGGGACCTAGGACACGTGTTTTCATGGATTTACCCTAATTTCTAGGCATGGCTTTAATTAAAATAGCCTAAAGAGCCGAATGATAGGGTTTTTAATATATAAAAATAATAATAAATATTTCACCAAAGCTTTATTTTTAATTTAAAACTTGGTACACCTAATAATTTTATTAGGATGTCACATTCCCCCCGGTCTTCATCCGCTTCGACGCACAGTCCGTTGGTTAGGGCAAAGGTGCCTAATATAGCGGGTAGGCTTCGGCCTAGCCTCTCGTCCAACTCCTCCAGCTCCGCCATGAGCTGAAGATCCTCCTTCTGCTAAGCAACTTTTTGTTGCATCAACTTGAGCCGTTGCGTTGACTGGGCAGCGTCCAGGATCTGCTAAAGGTCGGACCAACGTTTTGGGTAAGTGTTTCTGTAAAACCTATCTACTTGCGGAGTTCTGTTACCTCTATGAGGTCGATGGACTCGCGTGGGCGGCTTGTTTTGACTCTATCTCCTCTCCTGCCTCGACCTCTTCCTTTCCCTTTTCCTCATCACCTTCTTCCTCCACAATGTCGGCAGTTGACGGCGTGTTCTCCGCTCAACCACTGCGGATCACACCCCTAGTCAGATTTTCAGTCTGCCAGCCAACTCGATCAAGCTCGGTTCGATTTGAGCGTCGGGCACAACAAGGAGCGACTTCAGATTTACCTGAGTTCGGACCCCTCGCGGGTAATAGTCCTACTCTGCTGAGCCTTAGCTCTTTTCGATTGTGGTTGAATGGGAATGTGTTTCTGAGGTGCTTGTGAAGCTGCGTGTGTTGGACCCTCTCTTTTGCTCGTCCTCCTCCCCTTTTATACAAGCCTCGAACCGACGGAGAGAGCGGGAGGGTAGGCGTCTGATACTCTACAAGATTCGGACAAGGCAGATGAGACACGACAGAGAGGCGAACGTGCTCACTGCGCCCGGTAGCGCCGCCTCGCGTGCCATAGCGACCTCTGACCCGCACAGAC
Source organism: Raddia guianensis (assembly GCA_036346415.1). NCBI lineage: Eukaryota > Viridiplantae > Streptophyta > Magnoliopsida > Poales > Poaceae > Raddia > Raddia guianensis. Next base: position 12,879,170 of record CM070543.1, on the reverse strand, counting down.
ACACCGGTGAGACTGCGGGCGGGGCCCAGCCTGCTCCTCCTGACGCGGGCGATCATCTTAAGCAAACCTTCTCTCTGCCGGTCAATTCTTCTCCGCCACAGTGACAGCCGCTCAGACCTGCAGGGGTCACTGTAGCGGTAATCATTTCTTCAGCTGTCTATCCGCGCGTGATGTCGCATTAAATGCGCTTCGTCCTTCGCAGCAGGGGGAGCCTTCGTCCTGAAGACTCCTTCTGCAACGTTCCCTGCCACGCGGGCCCCACCTGACGCGTGGGACCCTCGCCTGGTCTTCAGAGGGGGCTCGCCCACGCACCCGCCTGGCGCGTGGGGCCCTCGCCTGGTCTTCAGAGGGGCTCGCCCACGCACCCGCCTGGCGCGTGGGGCCCTCGCCTGGTCTTCAGAGGGGCTCGCCCACGCGCTGGGGCCCGATCTCCCGGCTGACGCGTGGGGCCCTCTTTGAGCGCTGAGGGGCTCGCCCACGCGCTGGGGCCTTGCTCGCCCGCCTGACGCGTGGGGCCCGCCTTGTCTTCTCAGGACTCTTTGTACCCCGGTATTTATTACACCGACAGCAGTCTTAGTGGCTATTTTCCTGCTAGATCACCTTGGTGGGGAGTCAACGGGAGTGATGGCAGTGGCGCGTGTCTTCCATGAGGTTTTCTTAGCCACCTCTTTTGTTGGGGCGATGGATCATTGTGCTTCGGCCTCTAGAGCGGCCTCTTCATGTAATCCGACAAAGCAATATTGGAAATTTGAAGAGGATGAGACGGTAAAAAGGGTTGAGATTCATCAGCATACCTCTTCGCTTTGCTTTAGAACATTACAGGGACTTGTCCTTCTCGAATATGCCACGAGCCTCTTGTCCTTCTTGCCCCACAGATTCCCGAACAGCTTGTCTAACTGATCCTTGACCCAGTCGGGATCTATGGCTATGGCAATAAGAAAAAAGAAGTGAAAAGAATGACTTGGAAAGAAAACTGAAGGTAAGTTTCTACTGAGTAGCTAGCATACCTCCCATCCAGTGATCTAGATTTTGTAAGAAGACTTGTAATGAGAGATATGCTCATACTCATTTTCACTCAGGCCCTAAATCAACAGGTTCCTAGCCTTTGCATTTAGCTCAACATCAGGCTGAATCGTAAGCATAACCTCTGTAGGCACCATGTAAGGATTTGCAACCTTCAATCAGATAGAGTACCTAGACGCCATGTTTGGCTCCATCTTCACCTTCCAAATAGGAAAGTTGGCTCTGGAGAATACCAATGACTTAATGACCGGTGAAGATCAAGAAGAACGCGACGAGACTCTAATACCACTATGAAACTGTGCTTTGGAAACCAGAGGGGGTGAGTGGGAGTCAAGTCTTCTATCAACAATTCATGATGCTGTTTCACCCCGAAAACCTTATTGATGGAACAAGAACAATGGAAACCTCTTGGAGGCAAACCAACAAACACCTTGTGGGTAGGAGGAGGTCTTGTTGGCCCAATATGAGTACCCCATTACTTGACATGAAGTTTGAGCCCTCAAACAGACCGAGAACGCCTTACTCATCGCCTTTCTAAAACCCACCATAAATAGCTATGAAAATTCTCAAAAAGGCCAAAACTCATATGTGGAGAAGAGGCGGTGTTGCACCATGCTATGTATCGAACTTACCGCACCATCTCAACACATGGAAGGAAGGGAAATAAAATAGGATCAAACATGCAAAACTCAAAAGCAAAAGATCAAATATCACAAGCAATCGCCAGGAACACAATGAATTGGAGAAACGTTTGAGGATTTCTATTGTTTTATTTTGGGGGTATTACAAAGCCAAAGCTCAGTGGGTAAAGCACTCACAAGTGCACCTAAACTCACCCCAACCTCTAACTCGGAAAGGCACAAGTAAAGTGGAGGACACCCCTCCCCTACTGATATATGCCAGGAACTCTAGGGTATTCAAAGTGCATCTAAGCCCTAAGTTAATTTTGGTGATTAATGACAAAACGATCAATGGACTAATGGTTTAATTGAGCAAATGAGCATGTTTAATCGTCACTGAAGTGTATGTGAAAGCATCGTGAACCCCTCAAATTGAGAGGAAAAAACCTTTGTTTTCCCTGGACTTGTATTTTATAGTTTAATTTTGAGTCGTAAGGACGATTGTACTATTAAGAGTGATGCGACAAAATACAACTTCTTGATGTCTCAAGTGCTAAATAGATGAAGCATAGCTTAGGAGAGAGACAAATCACATCCTAATATCAAAACACATGGTTTTCCATTTTCAGGGGTCAGATTATCCAGTGCACAGTATCGGAGTATCTAGTGTGTGGCACATCGAACTATCTGAAATTTCAAGATCTTGAGCTATCCACTTGATTTTCATAAAATTCATTGGAATATATGGTCCGAGCATCGGAGTGTCCGGTACCCAGGACATCGGAAGGTCTAAAATTTCCAGATTTTGAGTGCTCTATTGGGTCCCCTAATTTTATTTATTTGTCGTAATATTCAGTAATTTGGAACAGAGTGTTTGGTACATTCAAGTCAAGCATGCCCGGTTTTCCAAAATTTTTTGTTCTTTGTATGTTGGGCGCATTTTCCATCGGAGTGTCCTGTCTTTGGATAGGAGTGTCTGATGTGTGCAGAAATTTTTGCCCGTACCGCTAGCGCAAGCCCGAGACCTCACCTATTTAATGCCCCACCCACCAACCTAGCTATTTTGGGTATCCATTGGGCTATTCGATGTTTTTTATCGGATTATCCGGTGTCTGAAGCATCCACATAATAGTTGGTTAAAATTTTGTAATGCCTACTCACCACCTCTAGGCAACATATTGATCCTTTAATTGGTGTCAGAGCTTGGTCTCCTGCACCTGGCTTAATTGCCTTAGAGTTCAGGATGTCGATAGATGGTGGCGCCAAGATCACCCACACTTATCCTCCTAAATGAATTGAACCTAGTAGATGGATTCAAAAATGCAAAAGAAATTTGGGACATACTCAAGGTTGCGCATGAAGGCACCTCAAGCGTCCATGAGTCCAAGCTTGAGTTGATCTTGAGCAAGTAGGAAATTTTGTGATGCAGGAAAGTGCAAGCTAGAAAGCAATGTATGATCAATTGATCCTTCTCATTAACAAAGTCAAAGGACATGGAAGCAATGATATGATGGACAAGTTCATGGTCGAACTCATGCTTAGAGCAATCACCCCAAGGAACCTTGGCAACTCTAATCCGTGAGCATGACACCTACAGCCCCATGATGCACTTGGACGAATACTAGTTGATGAGTTGATGCATCAAGAGTCCAAGGAAGTCGAAGAACTTATAAGCTGAAGCTCAAAGAAGAAGAACATTCTTTTTTAGGGTAGCAAGAAAGATGAAGCAAGCACAAGCAGAGATGAGAGTGACGGCCCCATGAACTTTGAAGAAATAGCCCTATTTGTGAGAAGATTCAACAAGTTTTTGAAGAAGAAGAGTTTCAACAATAAGGAAGAGTGTCCCAAGAAGTCTAATGAGAGGTCGAAGGGAAGACAAGAACAAGGACTTACTATGAGTGTATAGATGTCGGTTACTCATTATCTAGTGTCCACAAAAGAAGGGCAAGGATAATGATGAGAAAAAGCAAGGTAAGCAACATAAGAAGGAAAAGAACAATTGCAACAACAAGAGCTCTAAAAGACAATCTCACATCACTGAGGAGTAGGATTCCGACGACATAAGCTCTACCTCCAATGTTAAAGTGGTTGCCTTCATTGTCTTTTCCACCACTACATCAATAAGGTTACTCTTCGGTGACTAAAGGAATGATGAAGCTCCAAATTTCCTCATGTCGAAGGGGCTTATGGTATCATCTAAGATAATATTTCCTACTTTTAGCAATACTTCTAATGATGAGAGTGACAATGAAGTTGATTCGATAATCTCACTTAAAGAACTTGACTTGTCCAAACTCAGTATTTTGCTTTAAACCGTAGAGAGGCAAGATGAGACTCTTGAGCGTCAAGAGACCTTGCTCATCCTTAAAAAGGAGAGAAAACTTGAGGTCGAGAAGAACCTAGCTCATGGGAGGGAGATAAATGAGGACGATGTTAGAGAATTAGAATTGGCCAAATTTCAAGGTGTTAATCTTGAGATCATCATTTCTTCACTCATAGAGGAGCTTATTAGTGAAAAGAAATCCTACAAGTCACTTGAAGTGAAGTTTTTTAATCTCTTAAGAGCAACCCCTCCTCCAATGAAGCATCATGTACTTCTATGGCTTCAACTAGTAATGAGTGTGCTAAGTGCTATAATCTTGATGTTGATGCTTGTGCTACTAATTTTGAAACTATGCAAGTTTTAGCTAATGAGAATGAGAAGCTAAAGGACCTACTTCACGATGGTCTTTAAAAGTCATATAAGGCTAGTAAGGGTCTCAATGATTTTCTTGAAATATGAAGGAAAAGTCACAAAAAGGAAGGACTTACGTGCTTTCAACCAAAGGGCAAAAAGGTCCTAGCCTTAAATCTCGGATTTGTGAAGTTTGTTAAGGCCAACGGCTATATTACTCATGTCACCCATACTAACTTCAATGCCTCTTATGTGCTTGAGAAAAATAAGTTTACTAGAGTGTATGCTAAATTTGTAGGTAGAGTATATGCTATATATAGATGCTAAATTTGTAGGTAGAGTATATGCTATATATAGAAGACGTTTTGTGGAATATATGGGCCCTAGGTATATGTATGGCAGGCCATGAGGACTGCCCAACAGGGGATGGGCAGAGCTGGATACACGCGCACGAGTATCACCCGAACTGCTATTTTCCTTGTACGACAAGGAAAGGATAAAGATAGAAGTCTATTCCGAATAGGGAAGATATAATTGTAAACCCAAATAACTACGTGTTCGGGAGGAAAGGATAGAAATAGGAATCCTATCTCGTAACCGATTAGGACTCTACTTTGTAACCCTGCCCCCCCCCCACACACACACTATATAAGGAGCGTAGGGGACCCTGGCGAAGTATAGGATACGATCCTAGATCATCAAATCACAACATCATCACCATCATAATTTTAGAGCACCATATTGGGGTATTACCTCCACTGGGAGGGCCTGAACCTGTATAACCTCGTCTTGTGTTACTATCGAGTTTGAGTACAGCGCCTAGCCCCATAAATTATATTGCCGACAACAAACATTGACAAGGTTCCAAGCAAAAAATTTGTCACTAAGAATACTTAGGTGATGGTTGATATGTTTAGCCATAACATATAACAGACATAGGTCAACAATAAGAACCTCTGGGGGTCTATAGGTGACGGGTGAACATATCATAAAGGTGAAGGTTCTAAAACTAAATCTATCACTAACCATACATAGGTGATGATTCCAAAATAAAATCCATCAGAAAATGCATAGGTGACGGTTAATATTTATACATGTCACGTATCTCAGACATTGGTCACCAATAAGAGCTATGGGGGCCTCTCAAAGGCGCAGATTAGTGACGGCTTTTTCTTTTGACTGTCATTAACGGGTGACATTAGTGACGGCTCCGTACCTATCACTAATGATGACTCGACACTAACCTGTCCAGGATGATGGATTGGTGATCCATCATTAATGAAGGTTATTACCCGTCACTAGTATGTTGTTTTCATGTGGTGACGGCATGCATGTCAGAGGAGACAATGTGAACACATAAACCAAATTAGAAGAGTTAGAAGGGAAGAAGTCTAAATATCCAAAGGGAGCAAAAATCAATAATCTCGACAATCAAAAGTAGAAGAGAGTATTTGAAGATTCTAAAATAACTCAGATTTCAACTTAGTGCAGCCGGTTTGAGCACGGGAATAATGCATGAGATGCAAGTCCTGAAGGAGATATGCTCATGGAGGCTGTTGGTGGTTTGATCGGAGAGGTCAGACTGGCTAGATGAATGTCGAAGTCAGCAATGGTCTAAGCCAGGAAGCGAGCTGATCAACAGCATTGTCATAAATCTATTAGAGGAGGCAAAATGATTAGGCGTCAACATTTGGGATCTGTTCCAAGGGAAAATAAGTCGGGCATCGAAACTACCGGAGAGATGGTCAAACCGTAATCAGTAGGTTTGGGCAACAAAAAGATACGAAATTGTGCTAATGTGGCAATGCCTAAGGTGACTCACAAAGCAACGTTGGTGAGGTTTTATCTGTATCAAAGATGCAGTCAATTGGAGCGTGGATATTAGATTTAGTTGGCCTTTCCATGTGACATAGAAGAAGTTGTTCTCTTTACACAAGGATGGTGATTTTGTTCGGTCTACTTGAGCGGCAACAAGGCATATTGTGCCACTAAAGTAGGAGCCATCAAAGACCTTGATGTATGATGGAGTTCATCGGATGCGTAAGAGTATAGGCATATGTGAAGACTAAAGAATCTGATTTTTCTTTAGACTTGATATGATGGGATTGTTTCCAAGTTATGGTGACTGCTAGGATCGTGAAGAGTAGCAAGGTTGTGATGATTGAAGAGGTTGATCAATTTCACATCTTCACGAGGTGGAGTCCCGGTGCCAAGATTTGCAAGTGTTAGCAGCTTGTGTTCCAAAAGGTGGTGCATCTAAGGCAAGTCAAATTCGTCGGGTGGCTCAACATGAGTTACAACGGAAGCAATCAAGTCCAGGTGCATGGGTTTGCATGACGTTACAACTACTTCAAGATGGAGGACACCACATTCGCCAATGTGGACTTTGTCAGAGTTGGAGTCGATATGTGTATAAGTAGGTTACAGGCAGAAAAGGGTCATGTTAGGGTTGGAATCGTATCCTAACCTCTACTATAAATAGGGGACACCACTAGTTTAACCTATGATGACTAAAGTAGCAACATAGGGACATAGGAGGTCACGACCGACATGTGGCCGTGACTAGGGTGGTCGATATGCTGTATTGATGGGGATAAGCGTCCATAATCATAATACCACAAATTTAGGCTAAGAGCTGAACTTCATTACTAAACATCGTGTCTCTGATGTATAGATCTAGGCCTCGTTCTTTTTAGCGTATTGTGACGTTGCATATTACTGTAGCAAATTTTGTTATTTTTATATAGCCTATATGTTGTGATAATTCGTAACGATTTTTCGTGGCTTTTAGTAATCCTTTCAAAGATCCTAAAACTATTTTATTTATTTTTTATAATCTTTAGACCTCTTTTCGAGGGTTCTCAAATTTACTACAGTATTACGTCAACGTAACGATACGCTGAAAAGAAGAAGGCCCTAGTATCCGTGTACAGTTTTTCTAACAACGAGGTAGGAAAGAATCGTGAGCCAGGAGGAAGTCGCTAGAATCTGCGAGCCTGCGACACGGAAGAAAAGAAGCTTGCGTCCTCGCGATGGGCTGGGCAGCTCGTGATGGGCCGTGGCGTCCGGCGCTGTTGGACACCGAGCTATATAGTGTTTTGGTTACAGTATTTTTTAATGGAGGTACACAATATGCAGAGTTTTAAGTGTAATATATTTTACACGTTTTTTTTACCGGAAAGTTCTGAGCATGTACGTGTATGTACATAACGCGTCATGCAGGACGACGCGCTGAGATGACACCATGCATTTGCAATTAAACTCTTCGATCTTGACCTTAATTTAGTTATAACTGATGGCTCAGTGTCCTGTAAGCACATAATTAAAGCATGAATGACATGCTTATCTCTTCCGCTCCATAAAGCACTGTGCTATTTCACAGAAAATGAGGGATGCCATGGACATGCATGTCCGTCAACTTTCCTCTCGTGCTCGAGAAGAACTACGTGGATGAATTCATGACAGAGGCTGCCCGCAGGTTGAGAACAAAACTGTAGCTAACTCATATCGCGATGGGCTAGTCTCCTTGATCAGAAATTAACATGCTATAATACGTGTATAGATTACTCGTCAAATTACCCAATCAACGCTGTAAATAACGACAGGGCGAGACCTCCCATGCATGAGCACGTGGTTCACTGGTTCTAGCTGCTCTTCGGTACGACGTACGATTACATATATTATTCATATAACGTATTAATTTCTCGCTGACGCACAACTGGACCTAACATTTTGAGGATTAATATAAAAGTGGGAGGCATATACATTCCCCCTGACTCAAGATTTGACATACGACAAGTGGCATATTTTTGCAATATACGTTATCACAACCACTTAATCAACATTTGTAGCCGTCTAGGTTCATACATATCTGACCAAATAAACCTCTTAATTTAGCTCGGCCAATAACCTAGATAGTTTTGTAAATCGATAGTTTCTGATTATTACACTGTAATTAATTAATAGCAAGGGTGTGTATGTATATGACAATATGACAGATATTCTTGTCTATATTATTATCAAACAGCGAATTGTTCTCGGTCGTTGGTTTTCAATTTCTTCAGAGGATCTATATGCATGCAGTCATGAACAGTCAGTCGATTAGCCTCGCAACTGGTATGAGTTATATAGACTACATGGATGCATGAAGAACCAGATAATAGCACCCGTCACATAGATAGAAATTCCGATATATTTCTCGAGATTTGTTAAGTTTGTTCGTTAATTCACTACAGGAATCGAAACTTCTGTCAGCGGCTAGAGCCGTTAACACATATAAGAATACCGCCAACATAACTAATTGTCGGCGGCCAGCCGCCGACACAGACCAAAATTGTCGGCGGCCCCGCCGACAAAGATGCATGCAAGGCAAGCCACCTGGGTTACCTCTTTGTCGGCGGCAAAACTAGCCGACCACACAAGGTCCCCCTAACAGAAACGGCGCTTTGGCAAGTGGACCCCACATTGGAACGATGGGCCGGCACGTGGCACAAAGCTGTGGTCGGTTTGTACAGTAGCCGCCGACACAGGGCAACAAAGGAGGCTGTATTGCCGCCATCTATGTCGGCGGCCTCTTGTGTTACCGCCGACACAGGTTTTGCTCTATGTCGGCGGCCAAACTGATACCGACGGCATTAGTTCTGGATGGGAGGGGGCTCCTGGATATATCAGTGTGGTCGGCTATAGTCATGGCCGACGACATAGACAGTTTTCCAAAAACAAAAATTTCTGGTAAATGTTAATAAAATTCATCTTCAGCCTGCAAAATAACCCAGTATACCCCACAGATCCATACCCCCGATTCACCTGATGACATACAAACATAATTAAATACACAATCACATTTTTTACCACAAACACATCCACCAAACAGAACAAATACAGACAAATCTCGTCTCAACGTTCACAAATTATCGAACAATCTCGTCTCAACGTTCACAAATTTCATACAAAATCACAAAAGCACTTCTATGGGTTTTGTGAACCGCCACCTAGGTCCGGATCTGGGTTAAGCAAATCCGTCATGAATTGCTCTAGCGGAGTCGACCTTGTGGCACTATCGTCACCTCCCTGCGGTTTAATGATCACAGGCGCAGGCGTAGCTGAACCGGACATATGCAACAGTTGAGAAAACGGTGAAATTTCGAAAAATTTATGCATTTCTGTATTGTTATGAATATGTTGTGCAAAATGGTTTAAATGCATTACTCCTGGAGAAGCTGCGGGAGCATGTGGAAACTATACCATAGGGAACCAATGCGGCGGCGCGAAAGGAGGAAGTGTGCCGGCCTATGTCGTCGAGGCCCCCGACGTGAAGGCAAGCGGCGGCGTAGAAGGCATCTGTGCCTAACTGGAGGACCCCGCCCCCGAGAACACCTGCGGATATAATATCTTAGCTTGTAAAACCTGAAATGACTAGCTAGAAAGCAAGCTATACGATCTTAATTACCCTTTGCATGTACTGCATCATATACATGTTCTGTTCTTGTATGGCCTGCATCCGCCGGTTGTTCTCCTCTTGCTCCGCCTTCCACCGCTGCTCGTCCGCCTCCCTCTGTTGTTTCAACTCCGCGATAAGTTTGTTCTGGGCGTCCAGCTGGGCACGAGCGGAAGCCGTGGCAGACTGTCGACGTGCCCTAACCTCGGGCTTGTACGAGTCAGGCGGCACGACGGCGTTCATGACGCCGTACCTGCCGTGAGCCCTCCCACCAAACTCATCGTATATGAGCACAGGTCGGTGGCATCTTTGTCGGGTCTGATCGGCACCATGCTTTTCCCTCATGGCCGCATTATAGATATCCTGCGAACAAATTAGATATATAGGGGATTACTTCGAAAATGCTCAAAGTAGGTGTACAGGAGCGAATAGAGATAGCCACTTACAAGCTCTCCTGGGCAGCCGGTGGCATCGGTTGTTGTGTGCTGTTTGGCTGGACACAGGACGTGTGTGCAATCCTCCACACAGCGATCCCTGAGGACTCAAGTCCCGTCTCGTGCTCCTATATGAAATCAAATAGTGATATATGTACTAATGATATTCTTAAAGTTATATTATTGTAGGTAGAGAAGAAGTGTACTTACGATGTCTCGTGCGATGTGACCCATGCCGAGCCCTCCAAGGTAGGTGGAGCAGATTTCAGGGTTGGCATCCCTATTGCCCCTGTTTCGTTTAGACATCTCGATCCAGTCCGATGATTCCCACATCAGACATAGGTCCCTCCAGGCACGTGGGCACTTGTCCATCCAGTCTGAACGGTAATCAATATACTTCTTGGCGTCGAGGTACTCCAGCGCTGCCGTTCCCCTCGACATTTGTCGGCCCCTCTTCTTGTGGTGCTTGATCACCGCATCCAAGCGAGCCAGCCTTAAGGCGTCCTTGACCTTCTTTGTCACCATTCTGTTGAGGACATGGCGACAGGACTCGTAGTCCTCTGGAGTCGCGTCAGAGGATAGCTGATACCTCGCCTAAAACAAAACAAATAAATGATCATATACATGCAGTCACAAATTTATGAACACAAAAAACCTGTAAGAAATTTAGCATATTATACCCAGAACACTTTGATGACGGCATCGGCTACAGTATCTCCCTCCCTGTCCCACACGAGGTAGTAGTCGCTCCAACTCAGCGCAGGGCATTTGTTGCCATGGCCCTCGCCCACTCGCCCGGGGTAGAATTGCCTGAGAAGCACCCCTAGCTGCTTTCCTGGCTCCTGCAAGCCCTTGTTGAGACAAACCAAACCGCTGTACGTATAGTTATCAATTGAATTCAAAACACGGTTAGAAAGTTTATGTTTAAAAATTTAAGACATCGAATTCAAAACTGTTGGTTAGCACATATACCTGTCCCCAGGGGCAACCTGTATCTTTATCCTCTGAGATGGATCTGCTGGGGCTTTTGACATTTTATTTTGCCCCGGTGTCTCTTGGAGCTCGAGGACTCGGCTCCAGAGGACGAGGGCGCCGGCTCCCACTCGTCATCCCCATCCTCATCGCTCTCATCCAACCCGGCATTAGAAAATAAATTCCTCCAGTCCTCATCCTCCCCCTCCACCTCATCGTCGCTCTCCTCGAAGTCGAACTCCTCCTCATAGCCCTCCGGCACACCCGCCGACACTTCGTCCGACGCGAGCTCCCCCCTCCTCCTCTCTCCACATCCTCATCGACTGACCCGACCTGCGAGTTGGAGGCCAACTCCTTGTCACTAGACCCCACCCGATGGTTAGTGGCAGCCACCTCGTCCGATGTGCTGTGCTCCCGACTCCTCCTGCCTCGTCGACCAAAGAGCTTATGCGCCGTTCCCGCTAACCTGTTCAATGGTCCTGTCATCCTGCACAAATCAAACAAAAATGACAAAATTGAATAACACAAAATAAGTGAATATGAAAGTAAATGACACAAAATAAATGTATATGTCATAGAAACCTAAAATTCTTCCGCTTCATCTTCCTCTCTCTCTTCCTCCCCTTCGGTTTCTTCCCCTTCCCCTTCCTCCACCTCTTCCTCTTCTACTTCCTTGTATTCTTCCCCTTCCTCCACATCCTCCTCTTCTGCGGTCTCTTCCTCTTCATTTTCTTCTACTACATCTTCTGTTTGTTGTATCACATCACTAATATCGACGTACAGCTCTCCTGACAACTCTCGTTCTTGAAACGGCTCCATATCTTGTTGAGACTCGTAGTCTTCTTCCTGGAGGTCAGGCAATCCACTAAACGGATGGCATTTATGCACAATCCACCAATTTTTGTAATCTAGGTGAGCGTATGGTAGATAGAACACCAGCTCGACTGGTTCGGGTAGAATAAACACGTCAGGCTTTTGATATAACTTCTTTTGATTTATTTCAACTAGTCCTAGTTCAGAAGTACGCCGCACCCCACACTTAGGATCGAACCATCTGCACCGAAACAGTACGAGCGAGAGATCATTGTTGCCTTCATAAGATATTTCCACTATCTCCTCAATAATCCCGTAATACTCTATGTCTGGACCATCAAAGTAGGCTGTGACATAACTAACGACGCCGCTATTAACTGTGCTTGCATTTGGGCGAGAAGACTCAGCCGCTTCGGATCGAAAACGATATCCATGGCAATCATAACATCCATGGACCTTAATTTTACGACTGCATCCACGTGACATTTGTCGAAGATCGTTATGCACGCTGGAGTGTTTTTGACACTGCACAACCATAACAATGTCGAAGATTCAGCAAAACTTACGTAATAATGGAAATGTGTTGTATAAGGGATAGAAACTTACGTGGTAATGGAACCATGTTAGAAAATTTGGATGGTCTTCTCTACGTCCTCGTCGTTTGAGCTTGTTAATTTGTTCGGCCGATGGTTCACCTGTTTTCCCCACTCTTCTTTAATAAATTGACTATAAGATCAGGTGATTCAATTCGTTATTTATAGAATGACCAATGATTTATAATTTTACTGAGAAATCTAAGAACTTACTCTATGTACACCTTCATTTCATCCATGTTGTCGTACACGTACAGTTGTATCATAATTTTTTCCGCTTCATCCAGATCATGTGTTGTGCTTTTGCCAACGTTATGTCTAGCTTGGTCATGAAACACTTCAATGTTGGAACGACTTTTACGACGTGCCTTCTTATATCTCGGTTGTGCCATATGGACTTTGTTCCTTGTCGCAAAATACTTGTCCATGAAATAGGCGATTTCCTGAGTTAGCCAAGCTTCGACAATACTTCCTTCCACTCGTGCTTTGTTCTTCACCTTCGCTCTAAGATTTTTCATCATCCGTTCAACAGGATACACCCACCTGAACTGCGCCGGCCCCCCAACTTTTGCTTCATATGGCAAATGGACTAATAGATGTTGCATGAAATTGAAAAATTCAGGAATATAAATCTTCTCGAGTTTTGTCACAAGCACAAGAACCTCCTTCTCCAATTTCTCCATCCTCGATACAGATATCTCTTTTGCACACAACTTTCGATAGAAAAAGCTCAGCTCTAACAGTGTTCTCCAGATAACGTCGTCAACATATCCACGCCAGACAGCCGGAAACAGACGTTCTATAAAGACTTTGTAGTCGTGGACCTTTATTCCATTTAACTTGCATTGGTCCATACTAACGGCATGACGAAGGCTAGCCGCATAACCATCTGGAAATTTCACTTTCTCCTTAATCCAAACTAGAATCTCCCTTATTTGCCCACGTGTGAGGCAGTACTTTGCCCTAGTCTTCATCCCCTTCTCGTCGAGGTTCAATTCTGGACGATCACATATTAAAGCACAGTCTAGTCGAGCTTTTTTGTTATCCCTTGTTTTTTGTGGGATGTCCCAGTTTGTATTGACGATTGCCTCACACATATTCTTTTCTTGATGCATCAGGTCAAGGTTGTGAGGTTGCTTCAGGTCTGTTGCGTACGGAAAGTTATAAATGCTGCACTTATGGGTCCAATGGTGCTCCTCGCCATAACCATCCTCATAGCCCTTTTTTGCCAAATCTTCATGCCGAACAATGATATCCTTGACCTCGAACCGTTCTGATGGTCTCTGTTTCGTCATAGTCTTGCCTTTACAAAATGCATTTCTTTGCTTTCTAAATGGATGGTTCGGCTCAAGAAAACGACGGTGACAGTCGAACCAACAAGCTTTACCACCTTTTTTAAGTATGAAAGCATCAGTGTTACACATGCATTTTGGGCACGACAACTATCCATGCGTGCTCCAACCCGAGAACATGCCATATGCCAAAAAATCGTGTATTGACCACAAGTATGCGGCTCGCATTCTAAAATTCTGACCCTTGTAGCTATCATGTGTCAACACTCCTTTACTCCACAGGTCGCTGAACTCTTCTACCAGTGGTTGCATGAACAAATCTAAATTTTTTCCAGAAGACTTAGGGCCAGGTATGATAACACAAAGAAACATATACTCTTTTTTCAAACAGAGTTGTGACGGTAGATTGTATGGGATAGCAAATACTGGCCAACACGAGTACGGGTGTGAGGTCATATTGAATGGCGTGATCCCGTCTGTGGAAAGTCCGATGCGAACATTTCTTGGCTCAGCTGCAAACTCAGGGTGTAGATGATCAAAATGCCTCCAAGCTTGTGCATCTGATGGATGGATCATTACACCCTCCTTTCTACGTTTCCCCTCTTTGTGCCACCTCATGTGCCTAGCTGTGGACTTCGACATGTACAACCGTTGCAGACGTTGAGAGATTGGAAAGAAACGAAAGGTTTTATGAGCCACCGTCGTCTGTCTAATCACACCATCTCTTCCTTTAACTTCCACATAACGACTCTCACCGCAATACTTACAATGAGTCAGTCCAGAATCATCCTTTCGGTAAAGCATGTAAAATTTTGAGCAATAATCTATCCTCTCGCACGGCATGCCTAACACATTAAGAAGTTTCTTCGACTCGTACAGATTTGGAGTCATTCTGTGTCCAGTTGGAAGTAGGCTATCAACCAATTTGCAAAGGTCGTTGAAGCAATTGCCAGAGAGGTTGTATTTAGTTTTCACAGCCATTAGACATGACACCGCCGAGAGCACAGTCACATTGGTATACTCATGCAGCGGCTTCTTGGCAGAATCAAGAAGATTCTCGAATTGTTGGACAAGTGGCTCGGACTCTTCCTCGGGGGAGAGATCATAAGCCCTACCCACATCAACCGTGAGCTCGTCCAATCTGTCCACCTCAACTTCATCGAAACCCTCTCCAAAATCCACAGGGCTGGGCGCTGGACGTTTTCTCTCATCATGATATACACATTCAAAATAGTTTGGTTTAAATCCATTCCTATAGAGGTGCTCGCTAATATCCCTCTTAGTCCTCTTTTCGGTATTTGAGCAGACAGCGCAGGGACAACGCACAAGCGTTGTATTAGTGTTGGAGACACTACAACACGGATATAGATTCGAGGGCATTTAGTTTACTTGGCATTTGACTCAAATGCCATTGAATTATACATTTAGGGCATTTAATTTAATTTAGGGGCGTTCACATGCAAGGCATATAAAAATTGCCAGAAAAGAATTTAACCTGGCATGTAAGAAGCGTCGGGTTATCTTTTAGAAAAAATGGCATTTATTGATGCCGGGCTAAATTATACACGGTATATAATATTTGCCGGCCATTATGGAGAGAAGGGCAATTAACATTTGCCGGGTATAGATCACGGATGGCAATTAATATACGCCGTGGATGACAAATGTCGTGGAAAGTCCTATTTTGGCGGCGGAGGCAAAATCTGGCGCGCAGGGAGGAAAAACTGGGCGCGCGGGGAGGAAAAATTATATTCTCCTCACATCCTCATCCCCCTGGCCCTCTTTCTTCCCCATTGCGCCTCCTCCCTCCAGCCACTGGTGTTCTCCTCGGCTTCTCCGCAACACCAGCGCCTCCAGCATCTTCTCCACAGCTCCTTCGGCCCCCTAGCTCCCCTTCCCATCCCCCGTAAAGAGATTAAACCCTACGTGCTTCTCTCTAGGTACTGACTTCAATCCCCTGCTGCTTTAGACCTCTGGTACGCACTCCCCTTCGTCTCCCACAACGCCATCCTGCTGATCCGCTTTATCTTTGTAACAGCTCTAGGAAGTCCGCCCCCTCCTCCGCCCTTCACAACGCCCTCCCCTCCCCTACACAACGCCCCCTTTCTCAAATGCAAGGAACAAATCCCCAATTCCATCTGTGGTGACCCTAGTTTGCTGAGTTACTCAAATCCAAAAGATTTCAACCTGCCACATTCGTTGTGCAAATCTGGTAAGTATATTGGCTCAGGTTCATCTATTTGTTTGTAAAAATTCTACATTATGGTGATATCTCGATAGAGCATAATATGGATTTTCTTTTGTGGACCATTCTTAGCACCTATCCCCAAAAGGTCGCTGTTAATTTTTAGCAAGTCGGAGCCGTAACTATTGCTTTTTCGTACTGAACAACCAGGAAATCCACCCAATATGAAAGAAAGGAATAAAGATTGGTGATTTGCCATTGCACGTTGCATCTGAAGCTAAGTAATCTCCTTGCAGCTTATAAGCTCTCTTGTTTTATTTCTTCGAATTAATTAGTAAACTACTTTATGCAGTTTGTAAATTTTGATTTTTCTTTGGCGTAAGGAGCAAATTGAGGGGGGACAATGAAGGTGTTAGCCGGGACATTGTAACTATCCTCCTATTGTTGTCCTGGTGAGTTAAAATTCAATATGTTCTACCCAGATTGTAATGTTAATACAGTCTTAATATTATTTCTGAATTTATTTTTTACAATGGTGTTCTTTTGTGCTAATATGGTATTGTGGCTTTTCCCGCTGATATAAGTTGTCTTATTCCTTATTCTGATGTGCAATAACTTCAAATTATTAGGAGCACAAATATGGACAAGAAATGGATGCATTTACCTAGGCACACACATGAATATGAAAAAGGTGTTAATTTCTTTTTGGAGTTTGCATTTTCCAAGTCAGCAAGAGCCAACACAATCTGTTGCCCCTGCAATACTTGTGCTAATTTGCATTGGTTAGATAAGAGTACTGTGTATGATCACTTGATCTACAATGGTTTTATGAGAGGATATAGTGAGTGGATGTTTCATGGTGAAGATATGTGTTCTCAACCTGTTCAACCTGTTCGTAGCTCAGATGCATAAGGGAAAGTTGATAGTGACGATGAAATAGATGCAATGCTTCGGGAAGGGCTTGGGTTTCTTGGTGACAGTACTAGGGGTATAAACAACAGTGATGACATGAGAGAGAATGATGTAGACACTGAGACATACTATAGGTTGGCAAATGAAGTTAGCAAAGAGTTGTATCCTGGATGTGAAAGGTTTTCAAAACTTCAGTTCATTGTTAGGCTCTTGAACATAAAAAATTTATGGGGAGTCAGTAATGCATGCTTTAATGAACTTATTGAACTTTTAAGGGAAGCACTTCTTGAAGGTGACAATTTGCCTAAAAACTATCATGAGGCTAGGAAATTTGTCAAAGATGTTGGTCTTGGATATGTCTCCATCGATGCATGCATAAATGATTGCATACTATATAGAAAAGAGTATGCCAATGCTTCTTCATGTCCAACTTGTAAAATATCTAGGTGGAAATGTGAAAAGGTTGGTATAGATGGAAAGCGTGTGCATAGAGTTCCAATGAAAGTTGTTCGACATTTTCCACTTAAAAGGAGACTTCAAAGAATATTCATGTCACCAAAAACAGCGCGCGATGCGAGATGGCATGAGGAAAGTCGTTTAAAGGATGGTTTGTTGAGGCATCCGGCAAACTCAACTGTATGGAAGGACTTTGACTTCAACCATCCCGAGTTTGGTTCTGAATGTCGTAATATTAGGCTTGCTTTGGCAAAGGATGGCTTCAATCCATTTGGAACTTGTAGTGTGTCGCATAGCACATGGCCTGTTATTTTAATTCCATATAATTTTCAACCATGGATATGCATGAAGCAATCAAATTTCATTCTTTCTTTGCTGATTTCTGGCCCAAAATCTCCGGGAAATAATATTGATGTTTACCTCCAACTATTAGTTGAAGAACTTGATTACTTATTTCATGAGGGAGTAAGGACATTTGATTCATCTTCTTCAGAATGGTTCACATTACGTGCAGCATTAATGGGGACCATTAGTGATTACCCTGGTAATGCATACCTGTCTGGAAGAAAAACCAATAGAGAGGTAGGTTGTGCTACTTGCTACCATGGTACTTGTTCACTAAAATTAAAGCATGGCCATAAGGCTTGTTATATGGGGCACCGCAGATTCCTACCTTTGAGTCATAAGTTTAGGCACCAAGGAAAAGCCTTTGATGGTAATAAAGAGTTGAGAGAAGCTCCTATCCCAATTTTTGGATACGATGTGTCTGAGGAAACAAAAGATTTGCATGTTATCTTTGGAAAGTTAGGAGAGAAAAAACGTGCAACCAAGAGAAAACATGGAGATGAGGAAATACAACCTAAGTGGCATAAGAGATCTTGTTTCTTTCAGCTACCATACTGGGAGTCTCTTTTAATACGACATAATCTTGATCCAATGCATATTGAGAAAAATGTGTTTGAGAACATTGTAAACACTATTTTAGATATTGATAAGAAGTCAAAGGATAATCTAAATTCTCGTCTTGATCTCCAAATAATGGGTGTAAGGCCGGAACTCCATCCAATCATAAAAGGTAATAAGACTTATTTACCAGCCGCAATTTACTCGCTGAACATATCTGAGAAAAAAATGTTCTGTCAAGTACTAAAAGATGTAAAGTTTCCGGATGGCTTCACGTCTAATTTGCACAACAAGGTTCTGGTTGACCAAAGGAAATTTGTTGGTCTTAAAAGCCATGATTGCCATGTTATAATGCAACACTTGCTCCCTCGGGCCATAAGAAAAATTCTATCTGAAAAGGTTTGCACAACATTGATTCGTTTGAGCAACTTTTTCAAGCAAATATGCTCTAAGGTTATTAATGTCAGTGACATGGAAAAGTTGGAAAATGAAATAGCTGAAACACTTCGTCTTCTTGAAAAGATTTTTCCACCATCATTTTTTGATGTCTTGGTTCATTTGTGTGTCCATCTTCCAACTGAAGCTAGGCTAGCTGGACCAATACACTATCGAAATATGTATCCAATCGAGAGGTGTGTCACTTACTCATCTTAGTATCTTTATATTCACATACCTTTTGATTTTTTAATAAACAATGTATAAATTAAAATGTAGGTACCTAAAAAAATTGAAATCAATGGTTAGAACACGAAGCCATCCAGAAGGATCGGTAGCTGAAGGTTACGTGCTAGATGAAAGCATTACATTTTGCTCGCGATACCTTCATGGTTGTCAAACTAAGTTCAATCGTGGAGGCCGAAATGATGACAATAATGATATCCTCAAATCTCAATTGTCATATATTAAAACAGTAGGCCGCCCTTTGGTTGGCAATTATAGTACAAATTTGGATAACATATCATGGCTTCAGGCTCATAGATATGTTTTAATGAACTATGACCACATTGGACCATACATCAAGTAAGCCATCGTCATTTAAGTTATATGATTATTATTTAATTGTGTCACTACTAAACTATTTTAAATGTTTGCAGAAAGCACATTGATTATCTTTCAGCTAATAAACGCATTAGAAAGCAAGACATAGAACAAATACATCATGAAACATTCCACACATGGTTAGCTACATATGTAAGTACATAAGACTTGAAGGTCCATATAGAGAGTACTATATCATGTATTGTTCTAATTTTTTTGTTATGTTCTTATAGGTCAATCAGTTGGTTAGGGAAGGTAATACTGTTGAAGAAGAATTACTTGTTCTCGCAAACAAACCATATAAAATTGTAACCAAATATAGCAGTTACGCTATAAATGGCTACAAATTTCAAACAAAATGCTATGGAAGGGAAAAGACCACTCAAAATTTGGTGTTGCTGTGGTTGCACAAGCATCAAGATTTTGTAGTGATAAAGATCAGAAGACAATAACAGATGAACTTACATATTACGGTGTCATCAATGAAATTATTGAACTTAATTACTCAGACAAGGGATCCATTGTACTGTTGAAGTGTGATTGGGTTGACACAATTAAAGGTAGTGGTATCAATAAGGACAAATTTGGGATTACTCTTGTGAATTTCAACCACTTGCTATACGAAGGCGACAAAATTTCTAATGAGCCATTTATTCTTGCCACACAAGCCACACAAGTGTTCTATGTGCAAGATCCTATTGAAACAGAGTGGCACGCTGTAATATTTGCAAACCCAAGAGATGTTTTTGACATGGATACAGGAGAGGAGGATGGGGATGACTTATAACTATTGACCATAATAATTTTGTGATTAATTCAAAGTGGTACTTGTTTTGTATATTTTGTCATTGTCTATTATTAAATTGTTGGTACAATATCATGTTTCTAATAAAGAATTTGTTTATCTTGCAGCAACAAAGATGGTGGAAAAGGGAATAGAGATGGTGGAAAAGGAAAAAGGAAAATCAAATAATAAAACACCATATGAGATTATGCGTGACAAAAATATTAAAAATAATAATTCCCTTCTTAAGAAACTAAATCTCAGAACAACACCGATTCCTGGTGAAGTATCATCTGATCATCCACAAGAGCATGATCGCTTGGTAGCATGAGTTTATATACATGTACATATCAACATTGTTTTGTTATATAGTTTAACAAGTAAATATGTTTTTTTGAAGGCTTTCGATCCTGTTTTTGATGTGGAAGAAGCCGATGATCCAAATTATGTCATGGAAAATGAGGGAACAGATGATGACAATGTCGATGCTGATTTGGGTGATGGAACTAATGATCAACATGGAGTATGTTATGAACCTGTAGAAGAGAGACATGGTATGTTTAAATTAGTTAGCTCCATCCTCGCAAAATATTTTTTACCAAATAAATCAACTTATGCCATCAAACATTACTTGAAAACTATTGCAGAACTAAACAAGCAAAGAAATGTAAGGGGACCAACAAAGATGAGATCAATCATAGCAACTCAAGGGAAGATAAAAATATTTGTGAAGATTAATCGATATGGCCAACCTTGTGGGATAAAAACTAGCAACTTCACAAACTTCATTGCTGTCCTCGTTAAAGGAGGCGATATATCCTTAAAGCATAAAGATTGGAGCACTGTTCCAACAGAAGATAAAAAAAAGATTTGGAATTTAGTTAACGTAATGTGTCCTTAACTTTTTCCTTATTACATTCTTATTTTGCTGCATTATTGATTTAATGTCCACTTGATTACTATATTATAAAAATTGTAGAAATACTTTACAATTGATCCTATTTGTGAGGAGTGGGTAATGGCATCTGCTGCAAAGAAATGGCGTGACTTTAAAAATACATTAAAGAAGACATACTTTGATGACAACCTTTCCGAAGAAGAGAACATTGCAAATGGTTGCAAGAATAGGATTCCTAGCACTGAATGGGCATGGCTTGTTGAGCATTGGTCCAAGGAAGAGACAAAGGTTTCAATATTTTCATATTTTAGGGATAATTCAAATTTATTAAAAAGTGTTGTATATTGGTAAGCAATTGACATAATTGTTATATTGTAGGTTAAAGCTTATAGGAACAGAGAGGTTCGTCATAACCAAGTCAATGCACTTCATACTTGTGGGTCAAGAAGTTATGCTGTAGTATCTCAACAATTGGTATGTAAAAATTGTTTGGTCTATTTTATTATTTCTTAGAATTTCTTTTTTATTCTCTTATGAATTATATCTCTAATAATATGTTTGTAAACTATAATTGATCAGGAAAATGAGCTTGGTCGTGAACCATCCCATGCTGAATTGTATATCGTTACACATACAAAGGCAAATGGACAATCTGTTAATGATGAGTGTCAAGAAAAAATAGTAAGTGTTTGATTTCAATGAGAAAATAATTCGTGTTATATTTGTAGTTTAGTTCTCATTGTTATAACATTTGTAAGATGAGATACGAGAAAGGATTGAGAATGATGAAAGCCTTGCTAGGAAATCTATGGAAGAAGGTGACTTATATGGTGATGTTTTTCCAAATGAGCAAAAAGGTAGAATACGTGGGTTAGGTTTGTTACTTGGAGGGTTTAAGTCTATGGCTTTAGGAAGAGCTACAGCAGCAATGAGACAAATGGAGGTTGAAAATGCGGAACTTAAAGAGAGGATAAAGAATGCTGAAGAAAGGTGCGAAAAATCTGAGCAAAATTACACTGAACTAAAAAACATGTTACTAGCAATGCAAAGAGGAGGATTGCCTGCAGTATGTTCTGTCGATACTAATAATGGTACAAGATGTGCTAGTAAAGGAGATATTGCTGTTGCTGACAATGATGCAAGGTTCAATGATGTTCAAAATGAAGTTAGGTCTGCTAGTCATGATAATGGAGGTCAATCTATTTCTGCTAGTGATAGAAGAGCTAATGGTTATAATGATAATGGTGCAAGATCTATTGGTGAAGGTGACACTCATACAAAAAATGATGTAGGGTTAGTTGCTGAAAATGAGGGCAGGTTTGCTAGTCGTGATCATGGACGGCAATCTCTTAACAATTGTAAAAACAGTTGTGCAGTTAATAGACAAAAGGAAAGAATAGCTATGCATAACACAGTGACGGTAATGTACTTTCAATTATTACTTGTTCTTTGTCTTATATTTCAACATTATTTTGTAGTGTATTAATCTTGACGCACTCTTAAAATTTTAGGATCAAAATGCAACAAATGTCTCGCAGTTGCAATCATCATCATCGGATAATGGGAGGCTCTTGGATGGTGTGAATAATTCAAAGGTCAGAAAGCTTGGGCAGAAACAAGATCAAGTATGCAACTGTGCCAACTTATTATTTTATCCCACATGTTATTAGCTATTTATTTAACATATAAGATGTCACTTATAAGTGACATGCATCTTTACTATTAGCCAATGTGAAATGAAATCTATTAGTTACTGACCTTCAATTTTTACTACTAGCTAATTGGTATATAACATGTCTTTTTAATGTTATCTAGGCATTTACTCCACAGAACATATTTTCATGAATATCTACATCATTTATACATTATACATACACATAAAGTAGAGGTTAACTTTTACAAATTTATATTGTCATTCATTTTGTAGGTTGATGGTAAAGAAGTTGCTTTGCGTTCGGCTACCGGTTCCAAGATTGTGGCATATGGTCGACTTAGATGCACTAATAAAAAGGCTAAAGGCATGGATGGATTGCCCTTAGGAGAATACTATGAGGTCATAGTTGATATTGTGCTTAAAAATGTTATATTGCCTGGACCGCAAGGACAAACTACTAGGTTGGGTGCAGCTATTGGCCGTTGCATAGCATGGCTATTTCAAAATGTAAGAATTGCACTTTATCATCATAAAAAATTATATTAAGTGTATACTACTTATATATCATCTCTTGTTTATTCATAGGTTGTTGAAAGAGATGGAGCACCACTATATTTGTCCAAGCGTGCACTAGGTACTCCATAAATAAGATGATAAGTTAGAGTAAATTTTTATTTGCAAAAAATATAACTTAGCCTACCTACTGTTTTTTTTTTTATCCATTTAGATTTCAACAAGTCACCGGATGGTCCAATCACAGCATCTCTACAAATAAAGGATGCAACCAGTGTTTTGCCCAAAAGAATTAGCAAGTGATCATGTTGCCTCATTAGGTAATATATAGATGTAGTCTAAGTATTTTGTGACAAAATATGTAATGGATGGCTTTTAACTTTTGGAATGCCTATGTAATGATGGCAATCAACAGTGAGGCATATGGTGGAAGACCTGTTTTGCACTTTTGCTGTCTATAGTTTTGTTTACTATGAAGTAAACATTCCTATTGACATATGTATTATAGTTTTATTGTATGACATATATACATATATTACTAATATATGAATGGTGGACAACCTATGAATTTCAAAATTAATCACTATGCTTCTTTGCAGTGTGATCATGCTGAAATTGCTCACTTTGGAGTACATTGTCAATGATGTGTGTATTAGTTTTAATTGTTGTTTTCTTTGATTGGGATGGATGGTACACATATATCTGTAAGCAATGCATTATGGGTGCAACATTGCAAATTTGCAACATGGCAGCATTGTACTTTTGTGAAGTACATTTAGAGATATTAACTAGATTCCATATGCCACGATTAGCTAACATGACATCTCTTATATGCCGGATTCCATATAGGGTATTTATAGATTGCCAGCGAAGAGAAACCATGAGGTTTATCAAGTGCCAGCCAAGATAAATAATGTCATTTATTATTTGCCGGCCAAGGGAAACCACGACGTTTGAGATGTGTCAGTGAAGAGAAACCATGGCGTTTAATAAATGTCGGCCTAGAGAATCCATGGCGTCTGTTTTTTTGCCGGTGAAGAGAAACCACGACGTTTAATAAATGTCGGCCTAGAGAATCCATGGCGTCTGTTTTGTGCCGGTGAAGAGAAACCACGACATTTAATAAATGTCGGCCTAGAGAATCCATGGCATGTGTTTTGTGCCGGTGAAGAGAAACCACGGCGTTTAATAATTGTCGGCCAAGAGAATCCACGGCACATCACTTCTGCCCTACTAGCTAAATGCCGGGAAATAGTTTTCCCCGATGGCATTTTTCTTGACGGCCAATAAGTGTCGAGGAAAACCTTTTGGAGGCATTTAGGGCCGTAGGCTGGCATATATAAATGCCGTGACATGCTTACTGTGTTGTAGTGAGAATCCTCCGAAAGCATCTTCCACGAATGCCTCAACTTTGTCGAACCGCTCATCAGTGTGCCGACCAGACTTCTTCTATCCATCGTACATCCACCGCCGATCTTCCATCTTTTACTATATAACGTTCATGCATGTATACTAGTTCAGTTTTAAACGGTTAACAGCTTAAGCCTAACTAAATAGGAGGGCTTACCCACCTACGGATGTGCGTTTGAGTACGGTGGCCATGGGCACGAAGGTGTACGGGTCGAATTTCCGGCAGAATAACCCCGCAGTCCTCCCAGTGCAACGACGGGTACAAAGTACCGCTTATGTTATGCACCAGGAGAATGATAGGGTTATTCTGCCGAAATTCCAACCCGTACACCCCGTGCCCACGACCACTGTACTCAAACGCACATCCGTAGGCTGTCCAAAATATGGACAGCTCAGAAGCACAAAAAATTTCATAATGAAACTCAACGAATCACCGTCTGAGTTCCGTATGAAATTATAGAGCGCTTCCGAACGGGTTTCATATGGCTGCGTTTAGGATACGACATAATAAGAAGGTAGAATCACTAATCGACGTCTTACTAATAACAGTACTAGCATATTTAATTAATACTATTAATGTCGTCCGCAAAGAAATACCATATTAAATACTATAGTCAAAACAGTTAGGCCATACCTCCACGATGTGTGAACACGTTGCGACGAAAACGACCGAAAGGCCACGGGCGACGGCCGGACGTAGTGACCCGCACTATGGCCGGGGTAGTGGCCGGCCGGGGGTGGACGGCCACCGGAGACGGCCAGGGTAGTGGTCGGGGGTGGACAGCCACCGGGGGAGCGGCCGGGGGTGGACGACCACCGGGGGCGGCCGGGGTAGTGGCTGGGTCGACACGGGTGGGGAATGCGGCGCACGGGCGGCAGGGGACGGAGCTGGCCTGGTCAGCGGGCGTGGGGCAGCCGCGAAGGAAGGGTGGAGACGACGGCGGTGGTGGAGGCGGTGGCGACGGGAGTGGAGTGGAGGCGGCGGGATGGGTGGCGGTGGGCGAGGTGGAGGCGGCGCTGGGAGCAGCGATGCCGGCGGCACGCGCGGAGGCGGCGGCAGGCAGCAAGGCACGGGCGGCGGGGGCGGAGGCAGCGGGGAGTGGAGGCGGCGCCGGGAGTAGGCGGCGCCAGCCGCGCGCTGGGTCGGCGGGAGCGACCGTACACGTGGACGTGGTGGCAGCGGCAACACGCGAGGGCGGCACAGCCGCGGTGTGCTGGGACCGGCGGCGCGTGGGCCGCAGCGTGCCGCCGAGGCGGGTGGCGGCGGAACGGCCGAGATGCACGGGGCCGGAGCAAGCGGCGGGCGATGGTCGGCGGCGGCGGCGGCGGAGGCAGCGGTTTAAGCTATGGCCTGTGCGCTACGTCTGAGGACTTAGTGCACAAGCCATATGTTTTTCTAAAAAATTATCAGTGTCGGCGGCAAGGCTAGGCCGCCGACACTGCTACATGAAACCCGGTCAGCCAATGGTGTGGGGCCCGCAAGAAAGTGATACACAGTTCGGTGATCTATGTCGGCGGTATCACGGAAGCCGACCACAAACACCACCTATGTCGGCGGCCTAACAACGGCCGACCACAAAGACCCCATAGCCACACACTTCTACATGAAACCAGGTCAGCCAACAGCGTGGGGCCTGCAAGACAGTGATACACGGATCGACGATCTATGTCGGCGGTATAACGAAAGCCGACCACAAATAACACCTATGTCGGCGACAAAGCAATGGCCGACCAGATAGACCCCATAGACACCGCGCACCCGCCGCTTTCTGACCCGCCCTCGGCATGATCCGAAGAATTTCTTTGTGCAAAGTTAGAGTTTATAGCATACCCAACACAAAATATACCAATCCACAAGGTTTTTCCGCCCTTCCGTACACTTTCGACACAAGTTCATTCCTAACCCGAACAAGTCCGTTACGAAACTAATACAACCTCAGCGTTATAAGGGACTGTGTGTCGAAAGTGCAACAAAGGGCGTGACAACCATATGGAAATGACTTGTTATGGATTGTGCATGCCTTAGAACCTTACGCTGCACAAAACAATGCCTTGGATGAGCGGATGGATGGTCGGAATGGAAAGGGGAATGGGTTTGTGTGGTCGGCATGAGTTTCAGCCGCCGACACAGACTACGTAACCATGATTTCCTCAGGGAGGCCCACAAGTCAGTTGCACTAAGCAGTGTCGGAGGTTTACGGAAGACCGCCTAAATATGTACAATTGCCATTAAACATATGCATGCTTGAAAACCGACGCGGGGGGCGTTCTTCACAAGGACAAGCAGAAGGTCTAACGGCGACGACGCCGCAGACGCTGGCGTGTCCCACCAGCAGACGATCCAAATGGGCGTGAGCGTTCCATCTCAACCTAGCTTTGGCTCTGCGTTGTTGATGTTGGGAAACCACCGGGAGAGGAACCCGACCTGGCTAGGACCGGCACGCGGCACGCGTGCGGCTAGGGCCAGCCGGTACCTCCTCCACGGTGGGTCCCACATTACACTTAGTCAAAACTCTAAGCATCACTATATAAGAAGAGATAGAGCCCCCTTTGTACATAGATCTAAAAATCAACAAAGAAAAGCTTCAACCTATTACCCTGTGTTATTGTTCTCTCTGATTGTTCGTGTACGCCATACCTTGGACTACACTTGGTAGCAAGGTTTCTTAACACGTTATCAGCATGCGCGCTCGTTGACGAGCCGATCAATCCGTGAGGAAGAACAATCTGCATCAATTTCGATCACGAAGGTAATGTTTTGCGCATCGCTTACCTAGTAAATTATAATCTGTGCTTGAATTTGATTTTAGATCGGGATTTCTAGTGCAATTTTTCCTAGTAGATTGCAAATTTTGCATGAAATTTTTAGTAGATTAGTTTCTCTGGAGATCTTGCAATTCAATCTAGTAGATTGATTTCCCCTACCGCCCAAGGCCGGCCTTGCCAAGACGCGCAAAGACACCCGCCGCCGCGTGAGGGGACGCCGTGCACACCGCCTCGCTCTGCAGCGCCCTCGCCGTGTTGCCGCCGGCGGCGCCGCCCGCGCCTACACGCTTCGCCACCTGCTCCTCTCCCACCCATCGGCACGCTTCGCCGCTCGCGCTAGCTCGCGCCAAGACCTCACCTGCCCCTGCATGTGCTCAGATCACGCATGGCGCCGCCACGCATAGGCCTCGCCATCGCGGCCTGCACGGCGCCCGCCGGCCTCGACCTAGCTGTTGCCGCCTGCACCGCGTGGCTTCGACCGCAACGGCCACGCCCACCCACGTCGCCGACCGCGCCCGTGCTCGTAGGTGCTGTCGCACTGCCGTGTATTTTGGGCTTTCCACCTCAGCCCAGTATGGCCCAGTTGCCAGCGTTGCTTCTCCCATCCTGACTATGTGCGGCCTTGCTAGTAGCATGCCGTATGTTGGACCGAAAGTGTCGACGGTTGGGATATCGACCCAAGTCAACCAAGGTTCTTCAAAGAGGAGATAGGAGACACGCCGAACAACCACGTAACAAAGAACGAACAGAGATGTGGGTTTTATCCTGGTTCAGCCTCTCGGGAGAGATAATAGCCCTACGTCCAGCCTTTCTTATATATCAGAGATGAATACAAGAGATGGCTCGACGAGACGTACAAGTCTCGGCGAGATTATGGTGTACAGGAAGCAATAATGCGAAGATCCAGTGCTAGGAGCCCCTCTACACGCCGTAGGGGCTTGGTTTATATAATACAGAGCAAACCGATCTACCGAGGGAATATCGGGCCGGGCTAACTATGAGATCGCAACGAACTCATACATGCCAAATATCTCCCGAGGCAGATAAGGCATACTCCTAGTCTTGAGGATCACGACTCCTAATCCAATCCGGGAAACCAACGTCCGGGTCTTCACGTAGCCGTGCAGAACTTCTTGTTCGAGTCGGACCCAAACACGATTCCTTGGCCACTACGCACCACGCCACCGTGAAGCTGTTGGCAGATGCATATGGGCGGATAGAACCTTCCGTGAGCCGGGCCCTGGTAAGGCTGTTGATCGGGCCGTCGAGGAGTGGGCCATGGCAATGGGCCGTGATTCAATCCTCGACGGCTAGCCCCGAGACTCAAGTGGAAGGACTCACTAGAGCGGGTCGCCCCTTGAGACTCAAAGTCACGAAGAGGGTATTTTTCTGCTACAAAGACATGTAACAAAGCATCAACAGGTCATGGTTCAACCGAACAAGACTTGTTCGGGACCGAATAAACCCGATCGATCTGCCGAGCAACTCTGTTGCTTCAACAGGAACGACATCCGTCCGAAGCAGCGAGCACTCACCTTGAAAGAATACATCGAAAAAATAGCCGCTATGCACTCCAACAGTAACTTCCTATCATTGCTTTGATGAAAAGCAGTGACCGTTTTACCTAGCCGTTGTAGTAAAAACTAGCCGCTTTGGGACTAAACCGTTGCGAGCTGCTTATACGGGACTATAAAGCACCCAAGCCGCTCGCTGCCAGCCACTGCTTCGCGCCTTTTTCTCTAAGCCCTAATTCCAACCACGCCGGCATCAAGCACCCAAGCTCCACCACCAACCTTGCTCGCCCGCCTGGGAAACGCTATGGCCAAGTTCACGGCACTAGCTCGACCGAGGAGGACTCAAGGTCCGGGAGGAAGAGGGCCACATTGACACCGTAGCTGGAGGTCGCCGAGAGGAGGATACTCCGGAGCGCTGGAGGGAGAGTTCGTTAACTTCGAGCAGCGCCGCACTGCTGGGTTGCGATCCCCAAAAGCGATTTCGTTGAGGCCTTCTTAAACATTAGCGGATTGGAGGTGGCGAACCTCAATCCGAACAAGATCCTCCGGATGGCGTCTTCGCACACTGCGCGAGGGCTATCTGAGCATCGATCCATCGGTGAAATTTGTTCCTCCACTATTACACGATGACGAGGAGCAGCTCCGCCGCTTGGCGCTGGGTGCTACTACCTCAAGCTCCGGCCACCGACGACGACGCCAGATCCTCGCCCCACCCCGCCGACTCGATGGGCGCGTGGTGGGTGAGGTGGTTCTACAAGCGGGGAGCTGATGACAAAACTTCGTCTTCACCGGGAAGGCGCCGGCGAAGGGAACCTCAATGCCTCGGCCGGAGATGTCCGCCGAGGATTGGTACCTGTCAAGGAAGATCGCCTCCCTCGTGAGCCTCGGGCTCACGGGCAGGGAGATTATCCGGGACTTCACAGCGAACAGAATCTGTCCGCTGCGGAGAAGGTCCTATCCCTTCTACAAGATAGAGGGATGGGAAGACATCACAAGGGAGAGCACGGGTAAGTGCCTTTAAGACTCAACCTCTTCATTGATCGTTTTTCTCCGAACAGGAATTTGACGATTCCATCTGCTCGGGCAGAGAAGCCAACCGACGCATGGGTGACCGAGCGGGTCGACGCCATGCTGAAGGCGGCGAAGAAGGACAGCGAGGTCACCGGCGAGGTGGCTTATACTTGTCCGAGGAACGTGCTCGTTCGCCGCAGCGCGAGGTAAATTACTTACACCATCGTGTTGCTAGACTTGCAATGTTGTTTAATGCTAAAGCTCACTTCTGACAACGCGCAGGAGGACCAGCTGATCCTTGGAGGGATCGTAGAGGACCTCTCCGGGTCTGAGAAGGAGAAGGTGAAGAAGGGCAAGACCAAGGCGGTCGCAAAGCCCAAGGTGGCGGCCGAGCCGACGCGGAGCTCGCCGCGACACGGCGGTCGCCAGCCGTCGAAGAGACCAGCTGCGGCGACGGAGCGCACCGAGCAGACCAAGCGGGCGCGCGGTCAGCCCAGCGGGAAGAGACCAAGCCCCTCCCTCCTCGCCGAGCAAAGCGACGAAGAGGTAAAGAACATGGCCCTCTGGCTTAGGCGTTACTCGCAGACTCACCCGGGCCATTTGGCGCGGCTCGAACAGGTCGCCGAGCAGAGGAGGCTCGAAGAGGAAGTCGCGCGCAAGGAAAAACTTCTTGCGCTGCGCGAGAGGAGTGCTCAGCTCACCAGGGAGCTGAGCTCATCGCCGCGAACGCCCAAGGGCCAAAGCGGAGAAGCCGCTAAGGAGCCCCCGAGGAAAAGGCGGAAAGTTCCGGCGAAGAAGATCAGGATCAAGCCCTCCACGGCAGGTATGTAGAAATCGATCTTTTTGATCTTTCCACCTTCTAACCGCATTAGACTTAACGATCAACTCTCGTTCATCAGCTGCCCAAGAAGAGACCGCCACAGACGACGTCGAGGAGGCGCCGAGCGTCATTCTTTGCCGAGCATCTGCACGGCGCGTCACACGGAAGTGAGGTGGCGAGCCTCAAGGACAAAATGGCGGCGTGGAACTCTTGCCGCCGCCGGCTCAGCAGAAAGCGGATCGACGCGCTCAAAGACGCGTGGAGCGGCTGGAGGCAAAAAGTGGCGGCGAAGCGGCGCCACGGACTTCGGGGCCAAGGCGATGGCTCGAAGCTGCCAGTATGGACCGAGCAGCCGGTCCCTGCTCGCACTTCGTCGCAGGGCAGCTCACCCCGAGGCGACGGGATTCTCCGCGATCGGTGAAATCCCGCCGCTAGGGAGCAAGAAAAGCCCCGAGCGGTCGAAAGGTGTCGCCCCGCCGATGGAAACAACGGCGCCACCGAGCGGAGTGAGCTGGCCTCGCCAAGACGTTCGGGCGGAAGAGGAAGAGGAAGAGGAGAAGGAGCGCGGAGACGCAGCGCTTCGCCGCCGCTCCCGCTCCCGAGCAGACACGCCCAAAGAAGAAGAAGGAGCGAACAAGGCGGCGGCGGCAAGGACGCGCCCGCCTCATCCCGCATGAGCGGGCCGTGGACGATGGCCTCGAGGACCGCTGCGTCGCGGATTGAAGCGCCGACTTGGCAAGGTAAACACCAAGACCAAATTTTGCTCGGTTTAAATGTGTTGTCGCAAAGTGTTCGAGTAGATCTTCTCCTCGTGTCTTTAGGGATACCATGGCCGAGCTCGAGGATGGGGTTACCATCGAACAGACGCCAGATCTTGGCGTCCCTCGGGAGCATCTCCAGACGGGGACCCGGGCAGAAGCGCTCTACCGCCCAAAGCCGAGCAGTCAAGGCGAAGCGAAGAGGCTCAAGGCCAAGTCGACCAAGGAGAGGCATTCTCCGAGGCTCTCCTAAAGGAAGCCGAGGAGCTTGCGCAGAAGCCATGAAGGCGAGCACCATGGAGGAGAAGCCGGGTCGCACGAAGTGGCTTGAAGAGACTTGTCGACGATCCCATCGGCGGAACCAGCTCATGGAGGAAGCCAAGAAGCTAAAAGCCCGGCTCGCTAAGGAGGAGCGGACATCCGCGGGACTCGTGCTAGGATCTCAACCACATGGGCTTCACAGAAGAGATCGAGGAGATCTGCGAGACGACGGTGAGGGCGATCTCCGCAGAAAAAGGGTCAAGGAGCCGGACGAAAGCAGCTCAAGGCGGCCGAAAGCAATGAATCAGCCAGAGCGAGGCTCTGAACGATCATTCTTGGCGCCAAGACCGAGGAGGTCGAGGCCATCCGGCAGAGTGCGCGCGCAAGCCAAGCGAACAAGGAGGAGATCGAACGCCCGAGCTGAAGCCCGGAAGGAATCAAGGCTCGAGGCGAAGTCGTGCGCCTCAAGTTAGAAGTTGAGGAGTGAAGGAGCAGCTTGCTCCTAAGTAGCACCATGTTGTAACCCGAAAGGGCCTTGTACCGAGACCTTTGAGTAATGCAATAAAGCACTCTTACCTTTTTCCCGCAAAAAGAGCAAAGAAAAGACAAGAACGAGCGAAACTAAGAGAAAAGCCAACAGCCGCTAGGAAGTTTAAGAAAACCGATAGAGCGCTTAGCCTAGCTCCCGGCCCGTTGTGCATCGCCGAAACACGAGTTTGCGAACCCGAACAGTGCACAAGAGAAAAGCGACACCTAGCCCGATGCGGACGATGCTCGAGAACCTAAGCTTGCGAACTCGAGCACGCGTAGAGAGAGAAAGAGCGACACGAACCTTGCTCGATCTGTTCCATGACCGCTTTCGTTGGCGTAAGTTAGGCGCCCGAGAGTAACCGAACAAGGAAAGTGCCTCGCTGGGGCTAACGAGCGAGCTTTGCCAAGTGGTCGCGCCCGGCAAATAAGTGCCTCTACCGCGGAGGGCTTACGAGAGCGGAACTTAGCCGCAAGGTGGAAAGGCCGTGTTACGCAACCCTGAGTTTAGGAACCTATCGAGACTAGACACGGGTAGGGAAAAATCCTTAAGATTGCAGAGCCAAGAGTTCGCAAGACGGGCAGCCATCAAGTGTTACCAGAGAGAAAGTAGTGCGAGTAGACAAGCGGTGAAAAAGGCACAGAGGCCGCGAGGATTCATCAAGAATTGGATTGAACTTTACATGGTGCCCGAGAGACTTGGACGAACTAAGCGCGAAGTTTACAAAAGCGCAAAGCTAAGCAAACACGTAAAAGACCTACACAAAGAACTTACGAAGCTGGTCGATGTTCCAAGTGCTGGTCAACTCTCTCCCGTCCTCCATAGCCAGGCGAACAGCCCCCGGGCGAGCAGAAGAAACGACCGTGAACGGGCCCTCCCAACGAGGAGTGAGCTTGTTGGCATTGGACAAGTTCTGGACACGGCGCAGAACGAGGTCGCCCGCCTTCAAAGCCCTAGGTCGAGCCCGACTTGGCAGTGCGTTTGCGAAGATCTT
Source organism: Raddia guianensis (assembly GCA_036346415.1). Taxonomy (NCBI): domain Eukaryota; kingdom Viridiplantae; phylum Streptophyta; class Magnoliopsida; order Poales; family Poaceae; genus Raddia; species Raddia guianensis. Next base: position 12,845,906 of record CM070543.1, on the reverse strand, counting down.
GCTGGTAGCGTGCCATTCTGACTTGTGCCCGGTCGCGTGTGCCTTCGAGGAGATCGAGATCGAGGAGGCGCTCTTGCTCGTCGTCAACTAAGTTGACCGAGCTCGTCTTGAAGCGAACCGAGTACTGATTTCGGGCGTGATGGCTTCGCACTATAGACCAATTGGAAAGGAGTTTCCGGTCGCCCGGTGGCCGTCAGAAAGCGAATCGCCGGAGGACGAAGGGACTTCATCAACCCGAGCCTTGCTGTGAGCTCGCGGAGAGCAGCAAATACCCGCCGTTTAATACCTGGACTATCTCGTCCGTTAGCTCGCCGATCGCTTCCATTGCTCGTGGGTGTGCCACGGAGGCGAACAGACCTTGGTACCCGGTGCTCGCATATTCTGGAATAGCTCGCCGAACTGGTATCGTTATCCGTGATCGACTTATGGGGAATCCCAAAGCGTGACCACGTTGCTTTTGAGAAAACGAACAGCCGTTTTGGCGTGAAGAGACGACACGGGCTCTGCCTCAATCCACTTTGTAAAAGTGTCTATGGCGACGAGCAGGTGTGTATAGCCCTTGTACCCCTTAGGGAATGGACCGAGCAGATCTAGACCCCATGTGAAAAAAGGCCAAGATGGGGGGATCGTTTGGAGCTCTTGGGCGGGCTTGTGTGCCTTCCGGGCGTGAAATTGGCAAGCTTTGCACTTAGTCACGATGTCCCGGCCATCTTGTAACGCAGTGGGCCAATAATAGCCCATGCGAAACGCCTTGCCGACCAGAGTTCTGAAGGAGGCGTGGTTGCCACAGCACCCTCGTGCACGCCCCTAAGAAGGAACACACCTCCTCATTGCGAGATGCACTTGGAGAGAACTCCCAGAGCACCTTGGCGGTAAAGGATGCCATCCATAAGCTTGTATGGAGCAGCACGCCTTGTAAGCCGGGAACGCTCGGCTTCGTCGTCGGGCAGGGTCCCATCTGCAAGGTACCGGACAAATGGCGTTGTCCAGTCCGCAGCCTGCTCGATCACGGAGACAGCACCACCTGTCTCTGTTGCCTCGTCCGGAGACTTGATTGAGGGCTTGTGAAGGTGCTCGACGAGCACCCCTGCCGGAAAGCGAGTTCGCGTGAGGATCCATACTTGGATAGCTGGTCGCCGAAGTTGTCCTTCCTGGGCACGAAGAGCACTTCGAAAAATCGAAAATGCCGCTCCAACTTCCTCACTTCAACCAGGTATCGCGCCATTGAGTCATCGCAGCACTGATACTCCTTGTTAACCTGATTGATGACCAGCTGTGAATCTCCCTTCACAGTCAGCCGTTGGACACCAAGCGACTTGCACGCTCTTAGTCCGGCGAGGAGGGCCTCGTACTCTGCAGCGTTGTTAGTCGCCGCAAAGTGTAGTTGGACAGAATACTGGAGTTGCTCTCCTTGGGGGGAGATGAGAACAAAACCAGCCCCCGAGTTTCCAGTGCGCGAGCCATCGAAAAACATGGTCCAAGAGGGTTCATCAGGTTGCTCGGGAGCTTCCTGGGATTTGGGCGGGCAGGTCCATTCAGCGACAAAGTCAGCTAGGACCTGTGACTTAATAGCGGTTCGGGCAGCAAATAACAGATCAAACTCTGCTAGTTCCATTGCCCACTTGGCTATACGTCCGCTAGATTCCTTGTTCCGTAGGATTTCTCCCAGAGGGAACGTGGTCGGGACCAGTATTTGGTGCGCCTGGAAGTAGTGGCGAAGCTTTCTGGAGGACATGAGCAAGGCGTAGAGTAGCTTCTGGACCTCAGGGTAATGCTCCTTTGATCCGTGAAGTACCTCGCTCACGTAATAGATTGGTCGCTGTATGCTTTCCCTTTCGACCGTCAAGATCGCGGCCACCGCTTGTGGCGTGCAACCTAGGTACAGCAGAGGTGCTCGCCATGCCGCTGGGTAGTCAAGACGGAGGATTGGACAGTATCGCCAGATCTGGAAGGATCTATCGGCTTCTTCCGCCCACTCGAAACCATTGTGCTTGCGCAGGCCTTAAAGAAGGGCAGCCAGCGTTCGCCTTGACGGAAATAAACACGCTTAGAGCAGCCATCCGCCAAATGAGGCTTTGTACTTCCTTTATGGTAGTTGGAGCTGCATATTTTCAATGGCCTCGATTTTTCGGGGTTGGCGTAAATACCTTGCGAGCCAATGACATAACCGAGCAACATTCCGGATCGAACACCAAAGGTACACTTCTCGGATTTAATTTTATTCGATGTCCGGTGAGATTACGAAAAGTCTCTCGCTGTGTCTTTTACATGATCTGGAGCATACTTGCCCTTTACAACTATGTAAATCGACATAGACCTCCGACTTTTTCCACATTGCTCGGGAAGGTCTTCTCCATTGTTACTGGAACGTGGCACCGACATTACTTGTGAGACCGAAAGACATGGTCGTATAGCGAGAAAGTGCCGAAAGGGGTGATGAAGGCAGTCTTCTCTTCATCCTCGGGGGAGATGCTTATTTGGTGGTAACCGGAGTAAGCATCTAAAAACTCGAAGTTAGGCGTCCATGATCGCATCGACCGGTGATCAATACGAGGCGCGGAAATTGTCCTTAGGACAAGCGGCTCAGATCTGTGTGATCGACACATCCTCCACTTGCCGCCTTTCTTCTTTACAATGACAGGGTTGGCTAACCACTCGGTGTGATCAACCTCGCGGATGAACCAATGGCGAAGCGCTTGCTGTCGATCTTTGATGATCCCCTGTTTGAATTCCGAAAAGCGACGAAGCTTCTGGCGAACAGGCTTTTTGTCCTGTCGGACAGCCAGTTTGTGCTCGATCACCTCCCTTGGGACTCCGGGCATGTCAGATGGTTCCCAGGCGAATACATCTGCATTAGCTCGGAGGAAGGCAACGAGCTCGCTTTCCTATTTGGGGTCTAGATTGGCCCCAAGTGAACTATCTTGGAAGTATCGTGTTTACAATGAACTTCCTTGGTTTCTCCCCCTGGCTGAAGGGAGACCCTAGGGCGTGCAGACTTGGTCTGCGGAACTTCAGGACCGCGCGGCGGAAGTTGGTCGACCAGGGCGAGGGACTGCTCGTCGCAATCCAGTGCAGCTTTGTAGTTGCCCTTGACCGTGATCACACCGTTAGGACCCGGTATCTTCACGCAATGGTAAGCGTGGTGGGATACGGCCATAAACTTACCGAGAGATGGCCTGCCCAAGATTGCGTTGTACGCCGACGGGAAGTCGACCACGTCAAAGGTGATCAACTCTGTCCGGAAGTTGCTTGGGTTGCCGAAGGTGACAGGCAGGACAACCTGCCCCAACGGCTTGACAGCTTCGCCCGGAACAATTCCGTAGAAGGGCATAGCGACTTCCTTCAGCTTGGAACGAGGAATTTGCATCTCGTCCAAGACTTTAGCAGAAAGCAAGTCCAAAGCGCTCCCGCCGTCCACTAAGACACGGCCAACTCGCGTTGTCGATGGTCGGGCGACCACGATGGGAGCCGAGGCTTGGTCATCGATGGGGCAATCCTCCTGAGAGAAGGAGATGGGGACCTCAGTCCACTTCATCGATTCAGGCTGAGGTTTTGCCTTTTCGACGTTGTGGACCTCCCGGGCAGCTTCCTTGAGGCTGCGCCGAGAGGTATAAGCCGAGGAGCCGCCGAAAATGACGGCGATATGGTTCACGGGCTCTTGATATTCATCATCATCTTCCCGATCACCATCGTCGGTTTGGCGCTTGGCTTTACCGGCATCACCTTGTTCGGGCAGGGTGGGCATTGGGCCCTTGCCGTCGTAGAAATCTTCGAGCTTTGCAGCCCAAGTTCTACAGTGGCGTATATCGTGCCCGTAATGCTGGTGGAACTTGCAAAATCGGTCGCTCGGACCTTTTTTGCCTTGTCCGCCTCCCTGAGCAGGCTTTTTGCCCTTGTAGTTATTGTTGGGCTTCTTCTGCCCGTCCTTGGGAGGAGGTGCGCGATCCATACCTGCGACGGTATTGTTCGCATCACCTTTGTTTTTCTTCTTCTGGGACTTCTTGTCACCAGGAACATTGCTGCTGCTCTTCTTCTTCTCATCCACACCAGGCTGGGCGGGCAGCTCGCCCTTGTCGAACGCCTTTTTGTACTGAACGCGCTCTGCCAGCGTTAGCATATGATCACCGCCTTGAACAGTCGTTGGCGGTCCAGTCTCATTGATTTCGAGATCTGGGTGAGCAGCTCGTCGCGGACTCCGCTTTTGAAGGCGCGGACAGATTCATCCGAGATGTTCGGGATCGTGTTGCGGATCTTAATGAAACGCTTCACGGTTGCGGAGGGTCTCCCGTTCATCCGGATCATCTGGTGCAGATCATCCTCCTTGCCCGACGCACGTAAATGCCTCGAAATTAGCGATCAAAGCGTCACAAAGCTGGTTCCATGAGCTGATGGAACCCTCTTGCTGATTGAACAGCCACGTCCGAGCAGCACCCTCAAGGACAGTCGGGAGGTAATTGGCCATAACAAGCTTGTCACCCCCGGCCACCATGACGGCAGTAGCGTAGATGGAAAGGAATTCTTCTGGGTTCTGAGTCCCATTGTACCTCTCCATGTGACCGGGCTTGAATTTTGAGGGCCACCGGACAGCCCGAAGCTCGTCGGAGAAAGCCCTGCAGCCCAGAGCATATGACCGGCCACCTTCCCCGACAGAACCTAGTCTTGAGAAGACGTTGGTCTTATTGCGCGGGAGAACTCCTGCTGAACGGGATGACTCGGCCTGGAGAAACTCTCTCCGGGACAATCCACCACGCTCCTTCCTCGTGGTGGCGACGACGCGCTCCTCACGAGGGGACCGTCCGTGATCATCGCGTGCGCGCTTGCCCCCGTGGTCGCGATGACTACGAGGACTTGGCGAGCGACGGCGACCACGGGTAGCTCGCTCATGGACGATGATCCTTCGATGGTGACGGGGTCACGCGGTCGATCGAGCTGTCCGAATCATTCCGGCAGCTTGGTGCTTACGCCGAGGAGTTGTTGACTTCTCCTAGAGACTTTAGGCCTTGACCCGGTCGCTCTAGGTTAGTCGCACAAAGACGCCCATGCGGCGAGATCGCTTGATTGGTGGATCTAAGGACCGTTGCTATAGCTTCGAGCCATTCCGACTTTGATCTATGGGTCTGGGATCCTCGAACCATCTGCGTTTCGCCTTACCGAGTCCCGTCACGCGGGAATTGACCCAACAGGAAGCTTCGCCGGAGACTTAGCGCCGGCATGCGAGGTGGGTCGCGACGCTGTCGCTTACACCGGTCGCGAAACCGTGCTAAGGTCTGATTGATGGAATCGTCGAGGCTGCGGCGAATGACATCTTGCTCGCGAGCAGCCTGTGCAGCCTCGTCTTGATGCCGAGCGGAGTTAATCTGCCCGACCTCGACAGCCGCCACAGCCCGTGCAGGATCCTCAGAGGTTCCTACATCGGCCATGTTAATGCTGCGGGGGCCCTGCGAAGGTATGCTAGACGGTGTCATCGCTGTGTCTCCACAGGTGGAATCTACCGACATAGCCTTGGAGTCTGACAAATCTAAACCGTCGTAAAGATCATCAGTTCCGTAGTCGTCGTCGATGACGGGAGTGCGATCTGAGGCTATCTCTGCCATATAAGCGGAGACATCTGCCTCGGATGCGGAAAGTGTTCGAGACCGAACAGATCGATCTGAATCGCGAGGATGAGACATCCCGTCTTCCGAGTCGTAGCCCTCGTGAAGTATCTCTCAGATCGCCGACGGAGTTCGACATGCTCGATCTGCGTGTCCCCACGGACGGCGCCAAATTGCCGACGGTTGGGATACCGACCCAAGTCAACCAAGGTTCTTCAAAGAGGAGATAGGAGACACGCCGAACAACCACGAACAAAGAACGAGCAGGAGGCGGGGTTTTATCCTGGTTCAGCCTCTCGGAGAGATAATAGCCCTACGTCCAACCTTTCTTATATATCGAGATGAATACAGAGATGGCTCGACGAGACGTACAAGTCTCGGCGAGATTATGGTGTCTGTGAAGCAATAATGTGAAGATCCAGTGCAGAGCCCTCTACACGCCGTAGGGCTTGGTTTATATAGTCTGAGCAAACCGATCTACCGAGGGAATATCGGGCGGGCTAACTATGAGATCATAACGAACTCATACATGCCAAATATCTCCGAGGCGATAAGGCATACTCCTAGTCTTGAGGATCACGACTCCTAATCCAATCCGGAAACCAACGTCCCGGTCTTCACGTAGCCGTCGCGTAACTTCTTGTTCGAGTCGGACTCAAACACGATTCCTTGGCCACTACGCACCACGCCACCAGAAGTCTGTTGGCAGATGCATATGGGCCGATAGAACCTTCCAGGGAGCTGGGCCCTGGTAAGCTGTTTGATCGGGCCGTCAGGGAGTGGGCCATGGCAATGGGCCGTGATTCAATCCCCGACAGAAAGGTATAGATTGGGTTGAAATTTTTGAAACAAAATTGAAAGGGCAATGTAAATTTGTGAAATAGCTTTGAAAATTGTGAAATTGCAGACAACCCCACTGATTCTTGTAGAATCACCCAGGATTTGATTTTTGGCATGTTTTGCAACTCGGAAATTTGAATTTGTCACCCGTGTTTTTCTGATGCATTAAAATCCCTTAGAAGCTTGTAAATTACTAGAAATTTTTTCGATGCCTTCCTAGAATTAATCCTGAAGAATATATGTCAGGTATCATTGAATGTGAATTCGAGGAATTGGCATTGCATAGACAGATCAACCTTACTTACGCATTGGACTATAAAATTTCACCCTGTAGCATGAAGCTCTGGGCCGCCATCGGGTTTGAACCCTAGAAGCATAACAAACCGATGTGCGGGACAACCCTGCATTGCACTTTTTTAGGCACCCCTCTATAGACATATAGTATTGGTGTATGCATGAGCAACGTACTGCACTTCAGAAGCGGTTCTAGATGCTCTAGTGTACTATCCATTCTATTATATCCGAATGGGGGCATGCATGAGACTGCGCAAATTATGAAAAATGGCCAATCACTCTTTTGTGACAAAGAAGATCATATTCAAGGTGTAATCTCTACTTTCACCTAAGTATAACTCTAAGTGCTTGCAACTTTTGTTGTTAAGTCACGGAGTAGCTACTAGGGGGAGAAAATCCCAACTATTGAAAGAAGGGCATGAATGGGAAAATAAGAATAATTGGCCTATAAATAGAAAGTCTATTGCTTAAGAAAAATAAAATAAGTAGAAGCCGCATTTTATTTTTCCCACCATTCAAAGGGCAGAACCCTCATGGCATAATATCAGAAAATTATGTGGCATTTGGGGTATTAGTCCATGATTTTCCATAATTATGCGTACAATTATGGCTTATTGACCAAAGAAGAAAAAAAAAGCAATGACAGAGGCTTAACTTACCATTGTCGACAGGAATTACCTCATGAGGACACTCTCGTAGAGACCTCACAAAATTTCCCCCCTTGTTCTAATTGTAATCGTACATGAAGTACATAGAGAAACAAAGATCTCCATATATGGCATTGAAACTAGAGCGACTGTCTCGGCCCTGTCGCGCCGCTTCTCAGTTACATCTGTGTGGTTGACTTTGGGGCCTTCCTTTTTAGCGATAGAAGCCTCTGGGTGTGGCCCCTATTGTCAACTGTGCTCTCGTACCATTGCATCGCTCGTGGTCTGAGTCGAACATTGCCATGTAGGCATGGCCCTAACACGGCCTATGTCGCACACTGATTGTGTTATTCTGGCCTCAGCCTTTTGCTGCCACATTTGGTTCGGACTTGACAGGCCACACACCATACATATTGCCGCAGCCATGTTGTCGTACTATGTTGTGCTGGTCGTATACTCGCCATGCCGCATTGGTCTACAAGTTTCGGGAGCACACCCACACGTAGTGGGTGCCCATTTTGAATCACATTTTACGAATTTACACTATAGATTGTGGTTGCTATCAGACATATGAATTTTAACATGAACTGGAAGTTCTTGAAGAGCATATTTGAATTAAAACTTTAGAAGAGCGCACATTAATTTTCATGACGGGTTTTACACCTGATAGCAAGGTTTCTTAACAGTTCAGCTCAGGAATAGTCTTCGGCGTTTCTATGAAATCGTGATCAGGAATTGTCGCAATCCCGATCAAGAACATGTGAGCATCCATCGCTCTTTCATGTTCAGGCAAATCACGTGTGCTTCTGTAGTTCTTTTGTGAAATCCAGGTTAGAAATTGGCATGTAATTTTCTTCTAAACTATGCTCATTAATCTCTCTCTTTTGAAGGAATTTGGGTCTGCCATTATCCCGATCTAGAAAAATCAAACAATATCCATTGTTGTTTTCTTCAATCAGTCCAATCAGGAACAACCAAACATCCATCGTTATTTCTTTTAAAGGTAAATCACGCATGCATACTGTTCTTCTTCTAAGCAATCTAGAGCATGAGAACATGTCGTCCCTCCCTTAAAGGGATCTTTATCTACCACTCTCCATGATTTTTCTATAGATACATCACGCGTTTCATCATCACTCGGCACTCATTCATCTCAGTATCAATGGAAAACACTACGTCTCCTACATGTATTATCTCCCTAATTTATCATCAATTTAAAGTTTGTTCTGTTGGATGAATTAGGTTAAATATTTAATTAATCTATTATTTTTAGATGATTTTGGGGATGGAAGTTCCATCCACACAGACGGTCATACAAAAGATAAAGGAACACCGATACATGGAATTAAATTTGCCATCGTAGAAGATGCTTACAAATTCTACAACAATTATGCGTTATATTGGTTTTAGCGTCTGGAAGAATGAAGATCGGAAAAATAGTGCAAATATTTGTATTATGAAATGTTTTACTTGTTCGAGAGAAGGTATACAAACGTTAGTAGATCCAACTAAAACCCATCAAAAGTTGAGCAAATGGAGTTTAGAGTTGGATGCAATACCCATATGAGAGTTCAGATGTGCAATAAAGAAACTTATGAGGTGACTTCTTTTATTAAACTATTTTTTTGATGTGGTTGTAAGCTACGAAAACATGTATTAAACTATTTTTTAGGTAATTATGACAGATCAAGACGCAGCTATGAGCAAAGCAATAAATAATGTCTTTCCAAACACTACCCATAGGTTGTGTGTGTGGCATATGTATCAGAATGTCGCAAAACATCTTAGTCATGTTTTTACTGCCTCAAAAGATTTTAAACGTGATTTTGGCCATTGTGTGTATGACTGAGAAAATGAAGAAGAATTTTTTTGGGTGCTTGGCAAGACATGATTACAAAGTATGATCTATATAGTGACAAATGGTTGGCCGACTTATTTGCAATACGTGAAAAATGGACATTTGTGTATGGCCGCCAATTCTTTTGTGCAGACATGAAATTAACCCAACGAAGTGAGAGCATTAATAGTGTGATCAAGAAGTACCTAGATCCAAAACGAAGGTTGCTTATTTTTTTAATCATTGGGAGCGACTTGTGGAAGACTGCTGTCATTTGGAGTTGGTCGCAGATCACCGGGTAGGTCAAGGTACCCCTAAAGTTCCATTTTCAGATATGCTCAAACAAGTTCCACACATTTATACTCCAAGTGTATATAAAGTTTTTGAAGTAGAGTATGGTCGATTTCTCAATTGTACGAAACAACATTGTGGGGTAAATGACAATGTCCATAGTTATGTTGTTAAGGATGGACACCGACAACAGACTATTCTGTATGACATATCTAATGATCATTGGAGTTGTTCATGTCTTAAGTTTGAGTTCATGGGAATTCAATGTTGTCATATCATTAAGGCCCTAGACTTTAATGATATCAATGTACTCCCTGAAAAATTCCTTCTGAAAAGATGGCAGAAGAATGCTAAGTCCGGGAAAAAGATGAGCACTTCAAATATCGAGTCTACATGCGAAGTATATATGGCCAACCGCTATAGCTCATTGATGAGAGCATTCACCGGTCCAATTTCGGTTGCATCACAAAGTGAACTAGCATATAATTATCTTGTAAACCACGCATCAGAAATTATGCCTAAGTTGGAAGAACTTATTTTGCAAGACAACGGTGGCCGAAAAGAGTCGGAAAATGTTGAATCATCCAAGGTTGATGCAGGAGAACCATTTGTAAATCCTACTGGTGTTAGAAAGAGAAATGTTGGGAGAGGATCGTGTCGTCATCCAAGTTGTCTTGAAAAGAAGAGGAAAGGAAACAAGAGAGACAATCTAAATATTGATGTACCTTTGTATGGACTAGGTTCAATGCATTGGAACTTTTAAACTTAATGACTTCTAATCTACAAGGTAATGATTGTAAAAAAAATGAGTGTGCTAATGATGCTTCCATATAAGCTCAATGACCACATTGTGTTTTTGGAAATTTTTCCAGGTTCAAGCAGTGCCACGAGAATAAATCAACAAAACATTGCAAGAGAAGCAAAACATTTTGATAAATGCTTCTATAAGAAAGACACATAATTTTTATGGGTTTCTAACTAAGTTTTAGAGCTGTAGCTTCACAAGTGGGAGCATTTTAATGTAACCATTGACTCGATGTCATCTTATTTTATTACGATGACTGAAACCAAAGTGTTAATTTGAATATTAAAATAAAGTAATTCACTACAAGAAATTTGGCCTTCTGTGACAATGAGATTGTGACAAAATAAAGGTTTTTTTGTCACCGTATGCTATTCGTGACGGTCCTGTGACGAAAACCCATCTGTCACAGAAGGTGCGTCCCTAAAGGCCTTATGTGACAAAATAAGAAAAAACGTCACAAAATTAGTGACGAACATTACATCGTCACAAAGAATTATGACGACGTGAATCGTCACAGTTTGAGACAGAAAACGTCACGAGTGATTGGAGTGCTGCCACATGGTATATGACATGTGGCATTGTATATGATGTGGCAGACGATGTGGCAGGTGACGTGGCGAAATGTTGTGACGAATTTTGTCGTCATAATTTATACCTCACAATTTGTCACCACATAAATAAATCCACACAATTTTTGCACATAAATAAATTTATTATAAATTCACAAGTGACCATGTAATACAAATATTCATCGGTACATTGTACATAGCAACATAAATATAGTTAGATTTTAGCGTCACCAAAACATAGCAGTAAATATTCCTAAGTCATTGCTTCATCCGACTTATTTGTCTTGATTCTAATCATCAAGTTCTTCATGTTGATACCGGTATGTTGAAGTGCAACTCCTTGCAAGATTACTGTATTACATCAAAAAAGCCTAAAAGGTAGGTTACAAAGTTAGAATTGGTAATGTGCATGCAGACTATGGGCAGCAATTCTAAGATATTCGTAAAATCTTATCTACTAGCACGTCTAAGATAGTACTAGCTGAATCAATAAAGCATGTGAAGCTGCAAAAACTTGCGTAGCAAACTGATAAGCTCTCTGATAATATATTCTTTTGTCATTAAATACCCAAAAAACAAAATTTCTCTTTTCAAAACAAAATAGGCAAGTTCATCGCAGATTACTTCCTCATGACAAATAGTCCTATAGGTGTATAAGTTCAGACAATATGCAGTATTGATTAATCAGTAGTTCGAATAGACGATCTTGATTAATCTTATTATTTCTATGCAAGATTTGAACAGAACATAACTTCATGTTTCATTAGTTTCTTACAGTTCAGAACTGGTCAAAAAAATATACACATCATATTCGGATCAGTTTATGTAATGTGTAATTATGCACTGGGCATCAATCTTCATGGAATGTTTAAGTATAAAGGAATACAATGAAATATGGAGTTCACTCGGAAAATCACATTATAGTAAACAATACCTTGGGCATTGTCTTCAGTGGGTCAGTAAATTGTTTCAAGAGAAGTGTAACATAATTCAGCCTCAACGACTCCCTGCAGTTCTCAAACAAGAAGGCTTAGCATACCATAAGCCATAGCGCAAATCCTCTAAAAGATCAGATGATGCTGACACAAATAAGTTGAACACCATATAGAAGGGGGCACGAGTTTTGGTCAATTTTGCCTACACCAAGTGCTAAAGCAACTATACAAAATTCATTAGCAAGCTCTAAAACCTTGCACAAGGATTTCAGAAAGTTAGTTGGTTCAGAATTGGTAAGAAAAAGCAGCCTGCGCCCAGTTCCTAGTGGGCCTCAAATACAAATGTAATGTGGTTTTCCGTAGTTATGTAGGAGCATTTTTTTTACTCCAAACCTTGGTTCATCAAATGGAATTCAGCAAGAAAGCTTATTTTGGAGTAAGGCACCACCCACAAAACACCAAATTACGCTTGTGTTTTTCCTTCAAAATGACAACATGAAACACTGAGTTGTGTTGAGAAAAATAACACGATATGTGTGTGAATTAAACATTAAACCATTCAACTTTGCCAAAGTAAACTCAACCAGGCTAGTCAAATAGGTAACCCCATATAGGAATCCAGAGCGTGAGATGTCATATTCTAATAGTGGCTTTACATCTATTACACAAAATTTATTCAGCAGATTATCTACATAAAGACCAAACAATATTCAAATGCTTAGCTAAACTAGAAATAATAGCTCAACTTCTTCAGACTGATATAGACTAATCAAAAGTTCAAATTATTGCTCATGACCGTAAATGACCACTTGAGCAGATAAGAAACAAGCAAGCATCTTCGCTTTACCATCAAAATACATAATATGATGAAAGCACAACCTGCAGAAGACCAGAAACAGCAGAATAAAACCCAGGAATATGTAAAAGTGATCACCTGTCCAAGTTAGCTTGCTGGGAGGCAAGAATATGACTATGGACATCTTCCAGCAGACTTATGTTTTTATTGGTAGTTGAGTACTTGCCCAACCATCCACCAAACCTATTGAAGTTTCGTTCACCCTGCAAGTTTATCACTCAACTCAATTCAGTCTAGATCAATCATCACAAGTGAACAAGACAATAAAAGTAATTGATATCTGAAGTTTAAACTTTACTGCTTCAAGAATTTCCCTATTCCCATGCATCAAAGCAGCACTTAAAATATGTGAAAGAAATTAGTAAACTAGGTACAATTTTTATCCAGCTAAAATATTAGGCACATAGGAAGTTCTTTTAACAAAAAACACTCATAGGAAGTTCTCAATCATACAATTTTTATCCAGCTAAAATTACACGATTCAACCAAATACTAGTGCAACAACAAAGAGCTAGTTTTTTTTTCATCATAACACCTGGCATGTATATACAAAGGCTACCATTTAGGCTTACAGAATGGTGCCATGAAAAAATAATTTGATTATGAAATGTCCTGCCTTCTCATTTACCAATAGAGAATAACTAGGTAATAAGTAATTTATCTGATGCACAAAATATTAGGCTATCGCTAAAGCTAACAGATCACACCACAAAAAAAATTTCATTATATTTAGCAAAACTATGCTGCAAGCAATGAGCTACTGTTGATGTAAGTATAAGTAGCTTCCATTCAGTACATTAAAAGGAAATTTCATACTTGTCAAAAAAAACTCCAGGCACTGAACACATTAAAATTATTAGGTACCATATGTATTCCAAACCTGGATAATCAAGGGAACTAAATCCGGATCGCTCATGCTGAAATCAATATATGAAGGCAGTACCTAGAAGTACAAACACTTGGACTGTAATGTCAGATAAATTTACGTAATTGAAACCCCATTAATATCTAATTTCTTATTTTTTAACTCCCCAGTGAACTTCAATGGAGAGTTTGCATGTGGTAAAAAAACTAAAAGTGCTTAAGTTCCAGCCAAAGCTAAAAGATAAATAAGAGAGAAGTGGCCATTTTAACGGAGCAAAATAATTCCACTTCCATGTAAAGTATAATCTACAACTACTCAGCTAGCAATTAGGTGTCTTCTTCCTTGATCAATCTACAGATCGGAAAAACTAATCAATTGCATAGCTTGGCAAGAGCTAACCTCATAGCTTGGTGGCACTAGGGAGAAGCTCGCCGTCAGGGAGGAGCTCGGGGAGGGGCGGCGGCGTCCCTAAAGAGGAGGAGCAGGACCATGAGAAAGAGAGAGAGAGGCGTATCTGGCGCTGGCGGTGCCACGGTTGGTTGTCGTGCCGTCGCCGCAGAGAGGAAGTCGCCTCCGCCGTCAAGATCCAGCCGCCGCGCCAGGTCGCCGACTTGCCCCGTGAAGAGTAGAAGCCCGTGAGCCGCCGCATCCAGATCAGCTACTGCAGTCGCCGAGGACCGCCGCCCTCCGCCTCCACCATGGGAAGCCTGCTACTGACGTCAAGGCATTGCCGAGGTTGGGGACGAGCAGAGCAGGGCCACCGCTGCCCGCCGCCTGCGCAGTCGGAGGCCGCTGCCCGCCGCCTCTGGCTAGGTCTCCCTGGTAGTGGGATACGAGACGAGAGAGAGAGAGAGAGAGAGAGAGAGAGAGCGCTCCTGGTCTGTAGACTAGGGTTTTGGGGGAAAAGGGGAGGGGAAAGGGAAGGGAAGGAGAGAGGAGAGGGAGAAGGGATGGAGAAAGTCTCCCTCTAGCTCACTGCCCGTGAACTCGCCGGAGAGGGGCATGGACGGGACCGATGGAGGTGGCGGGATAGCTCGAGTCACGCAAGAGGAAGGAGACACCGCGTGTGAATTTGGGAATTTAGTCGGCGGAAGTCTGAAAGTTTACCCGTGCCGCCAATTTTTTTCATTGCCCACCAAATGTTACAGTACTTTGATGTATTGGTTTGTGACTTTTTTGCTGGCTGTTAGTGACATTATTTGTGACGTTTCTTTTATTCATCACAAAAAAAGCAGGGTTACACCCTCCCCTTATTTCTTATGACACTTTCTTTGAAAATCGTCATAAATCAATGACATAATACTCAAATGTCACAAAAAATACGTCATAGAAGGCCATATTTCTTGTAGTGATTGCTACGTGTAGTGAACTCTGAATATTCATTTCTAGTATTGTAGCATGTTAACACTAGTGACTCCTATGCAATCTCTACCAGCTCTTAACAAATGCCAGTTCTCTGTATTCTCTGAGTTTTTTAACATACTTGAAATGTCATCTTTGAATATGGACGGTGCATTTTTAAATGATTTCCACTACTGCTATTCATCATCTTACACGAACAAAAGGTTGATTGGACTATAAAACTGCAATAGGTAAAGGCTTTGGTGGAGCCCCCAGCAACTAGAATTCTAAAGCATACTAGTACAATGCCCGTGCGCTGCCACGGACTACAAAGAGAATAAAGGCAAATATAAATTATAAGAAAACATGCGAACATAAATATAAATTAGAATAGAAGGCACCTCAGTTAGAGACCCAGAGGTTCATGCTTGTATGAAAAACCAAACCAACCACACAAGCTCTTGAGCTTGACAAGTTCTATTAACATGCAAAAGTGCACTGTCATGAGTGCTCAACTTATGAATTATGATATGGCTGGACAGATAAGCATATTGCATTTGTTGCCTAGTAAGATGGCACGTGCACCGCACGTTTCTATGTAACATGTATAATTGCAACCACAAAAAAGGGGCATGAGAAAAATATACTCTACATTTCCTAGTTTTATACATCCATGATTAATGCACTAAAGCAAGGGACTATATTCTAACTTTAGCTATAGTGTGGAATATAGAATTAGACAGCAATGTACCTTTGAAGACTAAGGTTGTACAGATATTAGAGCACATGAACAGGCACCGCATATTTAAAAATCCACATTTTGGTATGAAGCTCAGAGATATTAGAGCACATGAACAGGCACTGCATATTTAAAAATCCACATTTTGGTATGAAGCTCAATTTTGACTGGCATAGTTCAAAAATCTGTCGATGTACATTCACGAATATAGAATAGTAAAAATCTATGTTAGTAGCCCATCCAAGCTCCAATGAAGTGTGCAATATCAAAGCATGCCTTCCAAACTAATTTTATTTTATTTCATGTATGTAATCCAACCATAAATCATTATCTTGTCAGAAAGCTATAGAAGGGAAGTAGCGTATATTTTTTCCATAATAAATTCCCAACTTCTAAACACACAAAAATAGCAAAAACTATCATCTGGGTTGTACACAACTATGAAATATATTACATATTTAGTCTCATGCATTAAGCATCACAGTGGTAATATTATCTGGAATATGAGGTACTTCCACACCTTTAGGTGTCAGCCAACCTTATCTTTTGAAACAGAACCAAAATATATTACCATGGTAGGGAAAATTTTAGGCATTCGCATCAAGCACAGTTTCTAGCGGTAACAAATATAAAGCTTCATTTGCAAATAATCACATCAAAAACAATTTTCTAATATCCACAAAAGTTGATCCAAATGGATTATTCATGGAACCTTGTGTCTCGATTGCAACGTGACCATAGTCACCAAAAATCTCATAATACAGTACAAGCAGCAAAAAGGGGTTAATCAACACAAAGATAAGTTTCTGATTTTACAATGTCTGAATCTACAAGGCCAGCCATGGACTAAACACCAAATCAAATTCATATGGTAGGGTCTGAAAGATCCCATCAGATACAAACAACAGCCAACAACAGTTTATTAGTGGCAATTTAACCTACATCTGTGTGGCCGAAGTCTGTTACAGAGCATCAGTTGATCTGTAAAACTGCCGACAAAATCTATACATCTAACTGCCAAGCACCAGGGTATTAGTTCATCAGTCAAACTGCTGACAGATCCACATTGAAACGTGTGCACTAATACAGCACAACAGCTAGCTCGTGATTGAATATTTGATACTGCACAGTTCTTTAAACATCAGTAAAATCAGCTTGTCTAAACTATGAACATATCTGCTTCCATGAGAGTGACAGTTATACTCCATACCAATATAAATGGAGCTATTTGCTGTGTAACTTGAGCAGGAAAATCTGGTTCAGATGCTTCTGCAAACAGTAGTTCCCATGACAATAAATTCATGATTAAAGCAGATTTCATATCAAAGAGTAACACTAAGAGGAGTATCATTCCATGCGTAGCAAATGAAGTTGTTTCAAATAATAATTCGATGCATGATTTTTTCCTAAAAAATGATATCACACTCACTATGTCACATATGTCCAGCGAAGAATATTTCGAGCATTCTAGTATATTGCACCATTTCAATGCACATAAGCTGAAGGGGTGTTTTCCTTGCTATGTGACAAACAAATGCAGACACATAAGGATTCATCATGCCTAAAATCAGTGCTATTATGTAAAAATACACACATAAATCTAGCATGTATTGTTCATACCGTTTGAACATTCAGCTTGTGTAGATATTCATGAGCACAAAAGATAAGCAATATACCTCCAAGTCAGCTTCCAACTTTTGTGTCTGTGCTTTAGTAATTTCTAATTTGGAAGACTCCTCTGTGCAAGCGTAGTAAACAGTGAGCATGTTAATTTGTCAAAGCAATTGAATTAATACAGAAAACATGAAGTTTTTATGGCTACACTTTATTTCAATATCACAGCTTTCTAATGAAGTAGTAATTCAAATTGAATAATGCTACGGACATCACCTTCCAAAGCAGGAGTTTGGGAGGAGACGGTGCTGGGAGGGCGCGGTGCGGCGACGGCGGCGAGGAGAGGAGGGAGGGGGCGGCGGCGGGGGAGGAGGCGGCGGCAGGGAGGTCGTGGCGCGGCGGGCCGTGCGCGGGGAGGAGGCCGCGGTAGTCAGGAGGAAGAGGCGGCGCCGGGGAGGAGGGAGGCGTGCGCGGGGAGGAGGCCACGGCGGTCGGGAGGAGACGGCGGGGTCCGGGGGGAGGGTGCCGCGTGGGGGGAGGAGCCGGCGCGGGGAGGAGGCGGCGGCATGGGGAGGAGCAGGGGGAACGTGGGGAGGGCGCGGAGCGGAGCGGTGACGACGGGGGTGGTGGCGTTGTGAGGGCGCGTTGCGGCAGCGTCGCGTGGCGGGGAGGGGGCAGCGGCGCGGGGAGGAGTGGCGATGGTGGGGAGGGCGCGGTGACGTTGTGAGGCGCGGCGTGGCAGCGTCGTGGAGAGGGGCGGCGGGAGCAGGAAGGAAGTCGTGGTTGGGAAGGAGGTGGGGGGCGTGGGAGCCGAAGCAGAGGTGGGGGTGGGGGTGTGCTGGGAGCCTGCGAACCTTGGACAGTTGGATGCGAGGGAATGAAGGGCTGTGTCCTCCTAAACTGATGGGGGCGAGCGGCTCAATGGCTCGAGGGTGGGGGTGCGAGGGAAGAGCCGACGCATGGCCTACTCTCTCTTTAAAGGAGTAGAGACTACAAGACATATAGGTGAATTAAGGAACTATAGTTGTGAATTTGTTGTGACATCTAAACAATTGCTAATAGCTGAAAGAAAATTAAAAAGTGCATCCTTATTGAATGCTTATGCTCATCCCAGTGGACAGATTCTCATGCTCATCCCAGTGGACAACTTCCCTTTCATACACTTTAGAATTCTGCACGTCCTTTGAATTTTGTTTATGCTCCCAGGTTCAGTGGCAAAAAAATTAGCAGTACAAGTTGCAGTTTCTCGATTGCACAAAGACGGTCAGTAGCATTACAACACGCTAGAGCTCAATTTCCTCTCCCAAACGGCTTTAGATGCAGTATACATGATCCCAGACTCCTTCCACTCTCCTACTCTTTCACTGATTGCAAAAAGAGCAAGATTGCAGGAGAAGCACTCCGACGTCCATGGTTCCAATGACTGGCAGCCCGATCGAATTCGGACCAGCAGAGCACGCCCTCTCAATTCATCACAATTTCACACGACACAAGGCAAAGAACACCAAAGCACATACTCCTCAGGCAAAGAACAAAAGAAAAAGTTGCACATTTCAATCAATTATACGAGTTACACCAATTCCGAAAAATACACAGACTGAATTTTTACAAGTAGGTTTGCAACATCATTTCAGTACAGATACTCCATTTTTACATCAGCAATGAGGGAAGGAATGAAGCCTAGCTAGCTAGCAGCACACGCTGTCCTCGATTGGATGGTCATCAACAAAGCACCAGAGCCCCAGCTCTCAACAACGGGGGCACACTTCCCCACCGGTGCCGCTTCCCCACGGCCTCTTGCGGCTCGACGCTGACAGCTTCCCCACGACAAAGTCCAACAGCCTGCTCCCGTCCACCTCGCCGCCGCCTCCTTGGAGTCCTTGTTGAAGCTCTCTGGGCGGGCGCCTATGGTGCGGTTGGAGAGAGGAAGAGGGTGCTCCCGGGTTGGGCGCCGAAAGAAGTGAGGCGGCATGGGGAGGTTCTCGCTGTCGGAATTGCACGAGGTGAAGATGGAGACAACGCTAGGGTTTAGAGGAAGAAGGGGAATTAGGACTGGCTTGGCGAGATGTGGGTGAGCGGCACTGCGGTAGGCATGCTGGCTTTGAGAGCTGTGTAGCCCGGAGCAAAGCCGAGCCGAGCAAGCCGGAACCGCTTGTGTGGCTTTGCTAGATCGTACGTCGGGCTGGAGACACGCGTACGGCCGTGCGTGCGTTGGACGCTGCACTGTCCTTCGCGCGAAAGACGCCCCCCGCGTCGCTTCAAAACAATGCATGGTAACAGCTAGTATCTTATTCTATTTGGGAAGCTTTACGATACAGCAGTAAGAGCAAAGCTAGTAGAAGCTCTATATGGTGTTGTAAATTTGCAAAGACGTATATAGTGTGTCCCAGTAGGTGAGGAATCTTTTTAGAGTGTAGTGAAAGTCGAAAGGATATTCGCAAAGAAATCGTAAATTTGCAGAAGCGTAGAATTTGCAAAGAACTTTTAAAGCTGCTGCTGCTTATGCTCTAAACCGGCCCGCGAGAGAAGTTAGATATATTGTTTGCCAAATGTTAATGGTTAATCTTCTTAAAAATTGGTCCCATAAAAGGATCAGAAATCTGTCAATCATCCATACTCCATTTCCCATTCATGTCCTCTACAAAGCAGTAGCAACGATGTCGCGCGTGACGGCGACGTAGTCAAGCAGAGGTGCAGACAATTAAAATTTCGGTGATATTTCGATGAATTTCACGAAATAAGTTCATTCCGGTCTAGGGCGAGAAAAACCCGTACCGATCAAAATATTCTATGCGCTTTGAACTTTTTTATGAACTTCATCAGGCCTAGCTAGCCAATAGAATCGTGTCGTGGCAGCGTGTGGACACCAATCTAGACGCACTCAGTGACGACTGACGACACACGGGATGCACCGATCGAGGCAGAGGTGAAGTTGGAGCGGCTGGAGGACGGAGGTGCATCACGGCGGAAGGAGCGTGGATCCGTGGTAGTTGTTGGATTGTGGCACCGGCAGCCGAATAGGCAGTTCGCCGCACTTAGGACCTCCAGGTCAATCCCTGCATTCGTGCGTCTAGCTACTATTCTCCCCCAAAGGATGGAATTTCCAAAGTGATGCTCAAAAATGTTGATCGTTCGATGCCAGATGGTTTGCATAATGCTGGTGCTAGATGAGTTGTCTTTTTTTAAAAAATAATATAATATATTACCAAATACAACCATACCCCCAATCTAATTACAAAAGAACCCTTGAGCAAAATCAAAACTAGAGCACACAACATATTTCTGGACTACCCAACCTAGAGATGATGAAACTTCTAAAGGATTAGACAGCGACGGAGTACTAAGGATATTTGAAGTATCATTTCTCAGACATACTTGGCGGACCATTATCTCGTTCCACGCCCCATCAAAGTATCCTCCTCTAGATATGCTTGGTGAACCATCTCCTCGTTCCACGCTCCATCAAAACAACAACTCAGGGCAAAGTAGTGATAATTGATCCCTCAACCCCAACACAACAATCCAACCTTGAAATCTTCACCTAGATGTAACAATCAGATGCCAAAGACCTTCCGCCAGACTAGAGCAGGATGACACCACCACCACATCACCCAATACCGAGCCTGAGAGGCACCAAACTGCATCGACCCTACATAAGATCACTACATTGAAGAGGAAGCCGAGGCCAACTACAATGATGATGAAGCTTAGCAGAGAATTTTATTAACAAACCATGCTACACTATCATTAAAGATGAATAGACATCAAACCCTAACTATATAAAAACATAACTAACTCAAAACTCTCATAACAACAAAAGAAAAAAAGGGACCCTCTCATCCTCTCCCTCTGACTAGATCACTAGAGTTGAGATGGCCGAGAGGGGGGTGGAGAGGAGCGACGAGATGTCTGCCACGACGGCAGTTCGTTTACGTAATCAGTGGAGGCTCACGCTAGATTAGCCGTTGTATGTGGCATTTTGATTCTAGATGTCGTCATTTAGCTAATTTTCATCAAAATCTAGGTAAATTTGTTTGAAGTTTAAACTTTTTTTTGAAATTTTTGAACAAAATATCTGGATTTCGTGGATTTATGTTATTCTGTTGGGGAATGGATTTTTTCTCCAAAACAAGAATATGAATCTCTAAGGGCTTGTTTGGGAGGGTCAGGATCCCGAGTTCAGAAATCCCCAGGACAATGTTCCCTGGGATAGACAGAGATGGATTTGAAAGCTAGTCGAGGAAAATTCTCCCTGCCCAATCCCCGTGGAAACTACCGGACAAACAGCTGCGACTCCCCATGTCGTGAAAATATCCCACCGCTTGCGTGATGCTCGTACCTCTGAATGCGGGCGACGACATGACTCCCCGGCTATGGCGTGGCTCTCCAGCGACGCGGCTCCCTACGGTGATGGCGCTCCCTATGGCATGGCGCGGCTCCTCAATGGCAACATGCATGACTCCCGTCGCCGTCGCCGGCGAGGCTCCAGCAGGTGGCGTGGCACCCAGTTTGGCAAGGTTCCTCGGCAGTACTGTCCCCAGCGACACAGCTCCTGGCGACGGCGAGGCTCCCGTAGGTGGCGCAGCTTCTGTCGGCGGCATGGCTCCTACAGGCGACGTGATTCTCCATAACGTGATTCTCCAGTGATGGTGAAGTTTTCGCAGACGGCGCTCGCTAGCAACGGAAGAGGCGAGGAGGCATGATAAAGCAGGCTGAGGAAGGAAGCAGGAATGAAGGAAAGGAGCTGAGGTCAGATTGGAACAGCTAGCAATGGGAAAATGAGACGGCGAATCATGGAGAAATTGCTCGCGAGATGGAATTGCTCCCTGGAAAGAGAAGTGACAGAAAAAACCCCGTGAGGGATTATTTATATTAGGGCTCGTTTGGGAATCCAAATCCCTGCAGGGATCCCGGCCCATTTCCCCGGGTTCGCACCCGCGTGGGAATTTTCCACGGGGCCGAACGGTGGCACGTTTGGGAGCCCAACTTCCCAGGGACGTTCAGCCCCTTACCCTCCTAACCCACGGGGAAGGCGCCCCGACCCAGGCACCAGTGGATTTTTTCCTCCCCTCCCATCGCAGCTCGCTCGCTCCTCTCCTCCGCCTCGGCCGCCGCCTCCTCTCCTCTCCTCGACGCCGCCTCGGCCGCCGCCTCCTCGGCCGCCGCCTCTCCTGCCCTTCTCCTCGGTCACCGCCTCGGCCGCCGCCTCTCCTCTGCTCGGCCGCCCCCTCCTCGGACGCCGCCTCTCCTACCCTCCTCCTCGGCCACCGCCTCGGCCGCCGCCTCTCCTCCCCTTCGCCTCGGACGCCTCGGTCGCCATTGTCTTGGCTGTCTGGTACATCTCCTCCGCCGCCGTCATCCTCTAGCTTGCTCTCGCCCCCACCCTAGTCCTGGGGGCTGGCAGGAGGTCGGATCTGAAGTCGCGACGGCTAGAAGGTCGGTTTCTTGAACGTAGCTACAACCAGCGTTGAAGGAGCCTATTTCTTGGACGCAGCGGCAATCAACGGCGGCGGCTCGCTCTCCGACGGTCTGCAATCAAGGAGCAAGGTATCTTTTTAACTTGTAAGATTGGTGCAAGATTGGTGTTCGTAGGATTGATGCAAGATTGAATGTTTAATGCTGGAATAGAAAAGTCGGATCTTGCAAGATTTGACACTGAAAGTAGAATTAAATCATGTGGCTAATTGACAATCTGCACAACAAAGCAGAGTTGGTTGGAATATCAGGAAATGGCATCACGCAAGTAATACAATGTCATGTGTCATGTCATCCGACCCACGCTCGCCTTTGCTTTCTGCATGTAGAAATTGGTAGTTTGCTGACACAAGGATTGTAGGATGATCATCTAATTTGCTTGCTTGAATGCTACTTGCGGGCAGAAATTAAACAGAGACACTGATACTACAAGGCCTTGAGTAATTCTAACATGCAATGCCGGTTGATAATTGTTGGTGGCTTGGTGCCCCCATAGCATTTTTGATGGAGTCCATATCCTGTGCACATGGAGAATCGGTGTACACGTGCACATATAGAATCTCAGCCGTCCAACTCGTATCCGACGGCCAATGAAAATTTTGCTAATCGCCCCTCCCACCTCCTTCCCCGCTGCTCCTGTGGCTTCCCCTGCCGCCGCCGCCGCCGCTCGCTGGAAGGCTGCGGCCCTCTCCCGCCAGACGACTCCTCGCCGCTGCTTGTTGCCGCTTGGACAGCGCCGCCGCCGCGCCGCTCACACATTGCTGCACACAAGATGAGCAGAGCGTCGTCGCCGCTGCCCCTTGAAAGCGCCACGCTGCCCCTAGACAGCATGGCCACGAATGGCCAGCGAGGAGGGGCCGAGGAGTCGCGGCGGGGAGAGGGGAAGCGGCGGCGTCTGTCGGCGGCGGCGGCGAGGAGTCATGCGGCGTGGGGAGGGGGGAAGCTGCAGGAGCAGCGGGGAAGGAGGTGGGAGGGGCGATTTGCAAAATTTTCATTGGCCGTCGGATACGAGTTGGACGGCTGAGATTCTATATGTGCACATGTACACCGATTCTCCATGTGCACAGGATATGGACTTACGTCTCTAGTGCTGATTGTGCTATTAGCACTCTGATAATATTCCTATTCAGTAACAAGTCATATTGATAACATATAGAGACTGATTCATGGCCCCATTTGCCCCCGCCTTCGGCATCTTGGGCAAAAGTGATGGAACCATTTTCTTTCCATATGGACAAAAAACAAATGCAAACTTGCTTGTATTTACTTTGTTGTCACATGCTATGAAGATGTAGTGCAACATATATGTGTATTTGCTAAAGCTTTTTGCTGTTTTTTTTTTTGGATGAATATTGTATTGCTGCTATAGCTTAGTAGTAACAGCATGGATCATGTGGTATGAATGTTATGCTATTAGCAGCAGTATCAGTATGGATGTTATGATTTTTTTTTTGGTGTTATATCCTGTGTAATAGCAGTATGATATTAGCATCAGTATCAGTATGGATCTTGTTCTATTTTTTGATGTTATGCTATTAGCAGCAGTAGCAGTAGCAACTGGCTAAGCACTAAGCAGCAGTAGAGCATTATCGAGTAGCAAGTAGACAACACCAGAGCAGTAGCGAGTAGCAGGTAGCCACTGGCTAAGCAGCGCTGTATAGACTATACCCTTCCATCCCGTTTTGGCGTTCGGCTACCTGCTACTCAGGGATTGCTTCCGCGTGGCAAACCCAGGGAAACAGGCGAACCAAAAAATCCCTGTCAGGGATTGCTTCCCTGGAAAATTCTTCCCTGAGCATCCAAATGAGCCCTTAGGGATTTTTCCTCCGGCAGCCAAAGGAGCCCTAAGGGTTTGTTTGGGAGGTTCAATCCTCACCGGGATCTCGGCCAATTGCCGGGGTTAGAAATCCCGGGGTCAAATTTCTCTAGGGAAACTTCAAATCCATTTGGAATTAAGCTAGCGCAGGAGGGAGGGACTTCCCGGCCAAATCTCTTCCCCTTCCATGAGGAAAAATAGTAGCCTCCTCATGCACGATTTATTTTCCTCATCTCACCGGCTTGCTTATAGACTCGCCATCTTGCCGCCTGCGCCACCCGCCTGCACGCGTTGTTCTCGCAGTTAGTTGCCGCCTCCGCTGAAGAAGAAGAGAGCTGGGACCCTGGGACCAGCCCAACACAACGGTAACCATATTGCCGGAGCCCAACACAATTGGCATTCTCCATGACTTCGCCTGCCTCCCCAGCAACGGCACCCACAAGCGGATCCCCAGCAATGGTGGCAGATCCCATGTGCTGGGAGCTGCTACCTGGCGGCGGCGCACAAGACTCCCAGGCGGCCGTAGCCCTGGAGACTTTATGCTTCTGTAACATCCTAATAAAGTTATTAGATGTCCCAAGTGTTTTTTAAAAAAGATAAAAGTTAAGGTAAAATTTGTTTTATTATTTTTCTATGATAAAACATATTATAGCTATTATTTTATGTTCTGATATACTATTTTATGATCAAGCCTTGCTTGGAATTGGGATGCGGCAGTGTCAACACGTGTCCTATGTTCCCAACTATATCCTAATAAAGTTATAGTCAAACGAGCCTAGGGATTATTATTTTATGGGCTCGTTTGGTAGCACAGGGAAGAAAACCGAGGAATAGAAATCCCTAGAGAGGATTTTGTGGGACTTTACTGAACCCAGGGATCTCTCCCACCCTTTCCCGTGCTCCTCCCCTCTCCATCAGTTCCTCCAAGGATTTCCACCTCCCTCCCCTCCCTCTGCATGTACGAGGCAGTCAGGCTGCTAATGAAAATGTAATATTTCAAACACTACAACTCCAAATTTTTTTGTTTGTCATCACAACAGAAATCTCTCTCTTTAATTGAAAGATTATGGCTGCCATGTTAATTATGCCAATGATTTACAAATTTCGACAATAATATATTACATATATGCAAACATCAGAGAAACAATTTCATGAAATCAATTGCAAACATAGCCTTCCCAATCACAAAAAATTTCATGGAGTCAGATTGCATATATAGCATTCCCGAATCACCAAAAATCACGAAAACCATAAAAAAGAGCACAAATTGCAAACCACCTAGATCTGAAAAACAATGGTTCGTTGCCTCAAACCGGACGACGGCAACTGCCCAATGCCCTTGCTCCAATGCTGGTCGCCCGATGGCGGCGCGTGCGACGCCGCTCGTGCTTCCAGGAGCTTGTGGCGGCCAAGGACGCGGCAAGCGGGCGTTGCGGCTCCGGGGCGGCTCCGGCGGGTGGGTGTTGTGGCTCTGGGGCGGCTCCGGCGGGTGGTCGCGGCGGCTCCGGTGCGATGGCCGGAGGCAAGGTTGGAGAGTTGTGGCGGCCGAAGGGGACAACAAAGGGTCGGGGCCACAAAAATCTAGAGCGGGACGGATGCAGGAGCGTAGGTGGAGGCTAGGGGCGGAGGCTCGGCCGGAAGCTGGAGTCGGAGGGGGACGGAGGCAGGGGCGGAGGGAGCAAGAGGCGGGCCAAGCAAGTCGCGAGGTGGGAGATGGAGTGAGCGAGTCGGGAGAGGGAGGGGAAAAATCAACGTGTCGGCAGCAGTGGGGCATTTCCCTGGGGTTTGGACGGGGAAAGGGCTGAAATCCCTCGGGAGAACAGGCTGCCAAATGTACCTGCAATTTTCCCGGCGGAAATTTCCCCGGTGGGATTTCGTCCCTGGGATTAGGGCGGGATCCCGGCCGGGAAAGAGCCTTCCAAACGAGCCTTATTGTTTGTTCATTTTCGATGATTCCGCGTTTGGGTAGATCATAGGTGCGGCAGAATCGAGTGCTATATCCTGCGCGGTCAAATTGGCTTGAGAGCATCGAAGTCTTCAGTGTTGAAGCGCGAGTATTTTGTCCAATTTTTTTTTTGAAAGAGGGGCAGGAGAACTGCCGTCCTATTTCATTGATCAGAAGGAGAAAATAAAGCAAAACCCATGCACGCACGGGGTACAACCACAGCGCTCCGCTGCAAACCTGGCCAAAGCCAGACACACCACCGACTACCACCGGGGACACCACCCACAGAGGGGAACGAACCCCACGCTCCCTAGAACAAAAGCAGAACAGGAGAGAGACAGGAGAGAAAAAGGGTAAAGAACAACACCGGCCACCGCCGGACACCCAACCAACACTCACACAGCAGCGAGCGACTCCTGCAACAGCAGACCCAACGAAAGCCCATAACGCTAGAACGGCAACCACGACGCCTCCAACAAGGTAACGACGGGGAAGACCCGCCGCCGTCGCTAAACCGTAAGGGTTTTCGCCCAAAGCAGGACAAGGTCCAAAAGGTGATGCCTCCAACGAGAGAAGCGACACAAGGGTGACGCCATCACCAGCCTAAAAGGCGGGGCTTTCGCCCAAGACCTGACCCGCTAGCGTACAAAGGCCTCCGAGGGTGAACAGCAGCAGAAGACCGAGCCGCCAGCCGAAGACGCAGAGCCAGAGAGCGTCGACGAGCACCACCAGCCGACGCGGAAGAGGCCGCCCCTGCCATCCGACACCTCGAAGAAAGGGAGGGTCTAAACGGCAAGGACGGGACCGAGCCAGGAGGCGGAGAACGGGGACGCCGCCGGAGAAAGGTCAACAGCCAACGCCGCTAGAGAGGGGCCACCACGCCGGATGGCCCGCGCACCGGAAGCGAAACAGACCAGACGCCGCGCCACCAAGGCGACGCTAGGCGACCCCCGCCTCTACCCTGGAAGAAGCCAACCGACGCCATCGAGCACCTCGCAGGAAGGGGAGGGCAAGAAGACGAGGATGGGACCAAGGTAGAGACAAGTGGCATAGCATCGCTGAAGAACGGGCGACGGCCTAGCACGCCACCATAGGAAGAGCCGAGGAGACGCCAGGCACACGTCCCTGGAGCACATCTGCTCTGTCCGCTCCGGCCAACTATCCAAAGCGGACCCCCCCAAGCGGCCTCCACCGAGGTGGGCTCAGGGGGAGGGGGAAGAAGGAGAAGAAGAAGATGCCGGTGCCGAGCTTCGTCGAGCTACGAGGCCACCGGACCCACGACCCTGGAGCACACCCACTCCGACCGCTCTGGCTGACAATGCCTGATCCGAGCCTCCTGCTCGCGGACCCGGCCAAACACAGAGCGGTCCCCTCCAGGCGGTCTCCACCAAGACAGGCCCAGAAGGAGGGGAAGAAGGAATAGGGAAAGCTGGCGTCGGGCTCCACCACTGTGCGCGAAGGTCGGGACGAAGAGGAAGGGGACGAAGAGGACGGGACACGGGAGAGAAACGATGCCGTGCACCTGGCGGCACTGCAACAATGGAGGAAGGATGAAGGAGGCCGCGGCTAAGATTAGATCCGAGCGAGGCCACAGCGCCTCCGCCGACCGGCTAAGCACAGATCCGAGGAGCCCGATCCGGTGCCAAGGCAGCGCGACAACAGATCCGGAAGAGGAAGAGGAGCGCATGAGCGCCATGCTCGCCGCACGCGCCGCCGCGCCCTTGACCAAGGTCGCGCCGCCACTGCGCCATGCCCACACACAAGCCCAGCTGCGCCAGCCAGCAGCGCCAAGACTCTGGCCGAACATGGCGCATGGCCGCGCGCCAGCCGCGCCGCGCCGCGCCCGCCAGCGCGCGCCGCCGCGCCCGCGCCAGCCAGCTTAGCGCCACACACGCTGCGCGCCGCCAGCCGCGCCCGGCCAGCTCGACATGGAGCCGAAGCGGTCCGCGGCCACCGGATCCGCCTCCACATCACGGATCCGCCACCACGCCGGCTCCGGCCGGGCGCCGCCAAGCCACCAGACGGCACGGAGATGAAGAAGAGAGGGGAGAAAGGAGGAGGGAGGAGGAGAGGGAGAGGGGGAGGCGGGGCCGCCGCCGCCTAGACCACCACCGGCGGCGGGGGCAATGGCTAGGGTTCCGCGATGGGGGCTCCGGTTAGAGGCGCTCAGTGCGCCGCCCGTGTCGCCCCAGAGGACGACGCGGGGGCCGTTTCACCTTTTTGTCACAAGCCTAGCAGACAAACAAGATTTTCTTACCACATTTTTGGATCTCTATTTTGTCCAATTGCCAGTCAGTATTTTCACTTTCTGCAAATGTGATTTCCGATTTGATCGTCAGAGGCCAGAGTAGCTTGGAGTGTGCCTTTGTCCAGTGATTTTTCGTTTTTGGGACCAGTAAATACGCTTGTACCGGTGTTCCTGAGCTTGATCGGATCATGGACCCGTGAGAATATTTTTGAACCAGCAATGAACTACAATAAGCTGCTGTCCTTAGCAAATTGAGCACTTGTGGTTATTTTGAGGGTTCTGTAGTGTATTTGTTTGAGCAATCTCAGGGTACTCCAACTCAAGTTTCAAGAAATTGTTAATCGCTAATCTATCGGTGAGCGATTAGATGGGATTAATTAGATTAATCCTAATAAGAACTAATCTGTAATTTGGGGTCAAAACGGGTCGGTTACGGTCGGGTAATGGCTCATATCGTATCCTACCTTAATTATTTTTTCGGATATCGGGTCGAATACGGTAAGGTCAAAATCGGGTCGGATATGGTTACGGTTACGGGTTTTTGCGGTCGGTAGAAAGCGGATATCGGATATCATACAGAAGGATATAAATCGGTAATCGGGTACTAGCGTTATTTGGCTTCACGACAACCACATCATGCGTTCCAAAGAAGAGTAGCAAAAGACAAGGTGGAAAAGCATTAGCACACATTATCAAGAGCATAGAAATATACAGGTTTTTAGAATCAAAATTCATGTATCATTGCGCAGCGAATTATGTGTATCAGTGTTGATTGAAATATGAAGTTACATCAGTTGATCACAAAAGAAACAAAGTGCTAGATTTTGACAAAATTTAAAGCGCAAATGATGTGATTTAATAATACTTGAAAAATGCATATGGTACTTGACTGGTAACACTGTCAGTTAACCAAACCACACACTCAGAAATTAACATTACACTGACGCCGGCGCCGCAGCGGACGGGCAGAGGGCGGCGTAGACGGCGAGGGGCGACGACGGCGGCGGAGGGACGGCGCGTTGGACGGCGAAGGGCGGCTCGGACGGCGAGGGGCGGCGTGGGGACGGCGTCGGGCGGCGGCTAGGGGCGGCGCGGGACGGCGGAGGGGCGGCGCAGGCGCGGGCTACTGCGAGTGGCGGCGCGGGACGGCGAGGGGCGGCGCGGGTGTCGGGCGACGTCGGGGCTGCGCGGACAGCGTCGGGCGGCGCGGGACGGCGTCGGGACAGACTGTAATTGCACTACTGATCAGAGGTTAATCGGGGATTAGTCAGGATTTTTAGAACATCGCTCCAACTTACCACCGTAGGTAATAGATCATTGGGCCATCGGATCAAATTGTACAGTTCGGATGTAATCATTTGTATTACCCCTAAGGAGTAATAATTTACTGCATTGAATCAAATAAAATCAATGGCTCAAAATAGTTTGGGTAGTCTTTAAAAAGGCCCTTACTCATTCACGAGTCTGGTCGTGTGTAATCCCTCAATCTGCTATTCCAACTGTGAAGATAAGGAGTTCTCTGTGGTTATGCGCAATCCACCCATTCGCTGATTTATCTCATCCTTCTATTGCAGTGCTGAGATGTTGGTGAACCTGCAGGTGCCTTGGGTCATTTTGGGGCACTCTGAGCGGAGAGCGCTGTTGAGAGAATCAAATGATGTGAGTTTTGTTTAAATTTGGTTTGGACGTTGAGCATATGTTAGTTGTCTGATGAGTTGTGTTGGCTTTCTAGTTTCTATGTTCTTGTGTTACTGGTATGTGGTTGGAAGATCTATCATTAATACCAGTAGGTTTTGAAAACATGACCAGTTTCTGAACCTTAGCTCATGGACAGTCTTCTATTGCTGTAATAAGTAGCCTGCTTTGCTTTCACTTGATATCTTTCAGGCTTTGTAAGTAGCACAATCTGAAAATAACTGGTGCACAAGTTCAGATTTTACTTTTTACTAGTCTAAACTAGACCTCACCCTATATATTCTCATTTGATGTCTTTCCAGGCTCTGTAAATGGAGCAAACTGCAAAGAGCTTGCTGCTCAACCCGATGTTGATGGATTCCTTGTTGGCGGAGCTTCGCTGAAGGTCTTATTCCTATTTCCTTTATGATCTTCTCCATGAAACAATTATATAGAACCAAATCTGGAAGTGCATCTCAACCGTTACAATATTACTATTGACCTCTACCTTTGTTGTTGCAGCCCGAGTTCGTGGAAATCATCAAATCTGCTACCGTCAAGTCGTCTTCTGCTTAGTGCCTTGTGATGCAGCCAGATATGTTAGGAGTGAAGCTGTTTTATCAAAATATATGTTTTATAAGACATGTTTGGCCAGTTTGTTCTGCTTATAACTCTGGTGCATTATGCGCTATCACACTGCTTGGGTATGTTTCCTCTTTTTTTAT
Source organism: Raddia guianensis (assembly GCA_036346415.1). Lineage (NCBI taxonomy): Eukaryota > Viridiplantae > Streptophyta > Magnoliopsida > Poales > Poaceae > Raddia > Raddia guianensis. The sequence goes on along the minus strand of CM070543.1, from coordinate 12,814,796 downwards.
CTCCAATGAAAATTCGATAAATTTAAAGTGCCATTTGTGCACAAATTTGCAGAAGTATTTTGGATAATGTAAAATTATATTCAGTTAAAATTCCATTTTAAGGTAAACATGATTGCTAAAGACTAATAGAAGTTCATTTTAAGGTATCTAATATCTAAATTGATATTTTTTCCCTGAAGGGAACAGTCGGTTTAAATGCCTCATCAAACACACTAATTGGTTACTCCGTTTGGAGGGTGATTTCTTGTATGACCCCACCGTTATATCTTGGAGTGCCAGTAAACTTCAAAGCGTCGTCTTTTAACAAAAGTCTGATTTCTCCAAAAAGAAAAAACAAAGTAATTCTTATGGGGAAGAGCAGTATGTGATTTAAGTCTAGTTAAATTGTACATGTGAAATTATAATCTTGTGTTGGATGATATTTGTTGTTGGATATAAGTTTGTGATGATATGAATATCTGTGAATTATCTATGATTTTTTGTGATTTTTCTGTGAATTTTATGAATTTTCTATGAATAAAACAGCACCCTGTTTTTTTTAAAAAATATATATATAATTTCGTCTGCCAAAGCCAACGAAATTAATGGTTTTGGCCAACGAAATTAACGGCCACGTCAGCCAAAGACAACCGAGCACTGCTATTTTTTGCTGACGTGGCCCATAATTTCGTCGGCCAAAACCGACGAAATTATGTGCCACTTCAGCCTAACCCGCCAGCTCCCATATATTTTTTTTGTTGACGTGGTTGATAATTTAAATCGGCCTGCATCGACAAAATTACGTACACGTCGACCTTCCGTCGCCTCATGACCCATCGGTTTTTAATTTCGTTGGCCTCTCAAACCGACAAAAATCTGATAATTTAAATGCAAGAACCAATTTAAATGGTGTTTAATTTTGTCTAGCATATTTCGTCGGGTCAATTTCATCGGCAAACCGATGAAATGATGCTAATTTCGTCGGTTTAGCCCCTAATTTCGTCGGTCTTTGGCCGACGAAATTACTACGTATTCTTGTAGTGATGATCATCTCTTGATCATGTGTGGGCAGAGAGTGCCTGTTTCATTGTGCCGCATGATCATCTCTTGATCATGTGTGGGCAGCGAGTGCCTGTTTCGTTGTGCTGCATGATCACATATATGGGGTCATGTGTGGGCAGAGACTGCCTGCTTAGCCGCTTGATCACCCCTGGTCAAGTGTAGGCAGAGAGTGCATGTCAATCTTGTGTAATAGAATGTTCACATGTGTTAACAGAATAATTAATGCTTAAACAAACCTTTGAGTAGATAGGTGCGCTATTTTGGCAAAACAACCATCCATCTCTTGTTCTGCATTCATTGTTAACGATTGCTTACTGGGTAGCCGCGTACTCATTATACCTATCGCGAATATATTTGTTATTCAGGTTACAAGCTGGATCGGGAGGATCCTAGTGAAGGTGTGTAGGGTTAGCTATGTGTCCAGGTCAATCTTGGATGTCATCGCCGATTCTCCATCCCCACTCTGGTCGTCTTTTAATTCGTTCTACTGAGCAGGGCCACTTGCATTATTGTAATAAGGCGAATATTGCCACCTTTAGAACCTTAAACTGTTATTTTATTCAGTTAATGTTTACGTTTGCGATGATGTCTGCCTATTTATGCATCATGAGATACTAGTCTGGGATTAGTAACGCCTCATGGTGTTGGATTCCTTGTACAAGCACTAGGGTCACGACAGCTCCCTAGCGGCAGCTCCGAAGCCTCCCAGATTCGACTCCTCAGTGATGGGTGCACCTTTGCAATAGAGACGATGATATTATCCATACCTTGGTTATGTGCCCTTTCTCCCGGGTGGTGTGGGATGCTGTTAAAGCCCTCTTTGATCTAAGATTGTGCAGAGGGAATAAGAAATATGAAGCAATGGATCTTTGACTTTGTCGACGGTTGAGATAACGATCTCAAGTCGCTAAGGTTCTTTAGAAGTGAGATGGGAGACACGCCGAACAATCACGAACAGCAACGAACAGGAGACAAGGGTTTTTATCCTGGTTCAGGCCTCTCGGGAGAGATAATAGCCCTACGTCCAGCCTTTCTTATATATCGGGAGTGATTACAAGAGATGGCTCGGCGAGACGGACAAGTCTCGGCGAGATTATGGTGTACAAGTGCGCAATATGCGACAATGCTAAGACTCTTGGCCCTAACAGATGATGGCTTGACCCATAAACACGCCGTAGGGGCCTTGTTTATATAGTGCAGAGCAAACCGATCTACCGAGGGATAATCGGGCCGGGCTGACCACGAGTACGTAACGAACTCGATACATGCCAAATATATCCCGAGGTAGATAAGGAATACTCCAATTCTTGGGGATCACGACTTCTATTCCAATCCGGGAAACCACGTCCGGGTCTTCACGTAGCCGTGCAGAACTCTTGTTCGAGTCGAACTCAAACAGGAATCCTAGGCCGTTACGCACCGTGCCAGCCAGGATGCTGTTCGGCAGGATGCACATGGGCCTGGTAGAACCTTCCAGGGAGCTGGGCCCTAGCAGGCTGTTCGATTGGGCCGTCAGGGAGTGGGCCATAGCAATGGGCCGTAATTTTATCCCCGACAGCTAGCCCCCGAGACTCAAGTGGAAGGACTCACTAGAGTGGGGTCTTTCTCTTGAGACTCCAAGTCACGAAGAGGAAAATTTTGCTGCTACAAGGACGTGCAACAAACGACCGAACAGGTTAGGGTTTAACCGAACAGGACTTGTTCGGGACCGAACAAACCCGATCAGTGCCGAGCAACTCTGTTGCGTCGAACAGGAAGCAACATCTGTCCGAGCAGAGCACTCAGGCATCGATGCAGAAATCGGAAGAAGTGAGGTGAATCATCTCCTTGAGGTTGAACGTCATCAAGGAGGGATTGGATTCTTAGTAGTGAAGAGCGTACCACCGCATCCGGTAAGATCAGATCTTCCGAGAGAATGAACATAGCAAGTCGCGAGACGGACTCGTCTTTTGCATCCGGGCATTGGATGCCTAGGAAAGATAGGAACCACCTCTCGGGCTAGAGTTTGCCCGAGAAAATAGAGATTGCGCTCTCGGCGAATGTCGCGCCCGGAGCGAAGGTGATGTGCCCAGACGAGATCGTGTGCGGGGAGCGCATAATGCATACGAGGGGAAGATGACCCGACCCCCGAGCGTAGAGAGCTCGCCAAAGGAACCAAGTAAGGAGATCTAGTCCCGAGCACGGAGCTCGTTAAAGGAACCGTAGTACGACCAGCGAAGACGCATTCGGTAGAACTGCGCTCGGGCGAAGAGCCGCGGGCGAGGTGATTCAGCCCCCGAGCACGGAGCTCGTCGCGGGGACCAGATGCGCGCTCCGAGCGAAGAGCTGCCCGGTGCGAGGTGAATCACAACCCGATGCAGTCAGAGCCGCAAGAGAATGCGTGAAATCAACGCTTTACCCATGACGTATTCCTTGCGACAGCGTAGGCGTTGTCTTGGCAAGTGCAGAACCGACGCTTGGAGTGCCCGCTGCGATGAGAATTGGCTTACGGTGGGCATGCCCGTTGCGATAAGAATCGGCTTACGGTGGGCAGGACTCCGTTGGTGGCGCACTACCTTGACTTAGCCGAACTGTGAAGGTCAGTGCCGGGCAAAGGCGAGAAATCATACGCGGGCGAAGTGAATCGATCCACAGGCATGCGCGAGCAAACCCGGAAGAGAGGGATGCGACATCGGTTTTGGTGGGAAGCACGGAACCTCGCGCGACCATCACGAGTCGACGTTCCCGTTCTTGTACTTCTGCAGAAGACAAACAAGAAACGAACCAGCAAAGGGAAAAAAGAGAGTAAGAACACGCTCTAAGAAGAGCAAAGCGAGTTTTGGAAAACACGCAAACGACCTACCCGCACAAGACATAATTTTTTTCCGGGTACGTCCTTCGATAGCATTAGTGTCACCTCGGCGAATGCGGAACCGACGCCAGGAGTGCCCGTTGCGATGAGAATCGGCTTACGGTGGGCAGGACTTCGTTGGTGGTGCATTGCTCCGGATTACCGTGCCGTGAAGGGACGTAGCATGGATAAAAAGACGTGTCTTGGCAAGTGCAGCCCAGCGTGGCTAAGACCGCTAACCGTGGAAGGCGTCGGGACCTTAGCCGCAGCAAAAGCGTCGAGGCGAAATCTTATCTGCATGGACCCGTGCGGCGTTGGTGTCGCCTCGGCGGGTGCGGAACCAGCGCCAGAGTGCCCGCTGCGATGAGAATCGACTACGGTGGGCATGCCCGTCGAGATGAGAATCGACTACGGTGGGCGTAACTCCATCGGTGGTGCACCGCCGTTAACCGGAGCCGTCTGGTCGCCGCCGGATAAAAGACATGCTCGCGACGCTGGGAGCGCCACGGAGCGAAGACCAACGAGGTTTTGGAAAACCAACGCTAAGGAAAGGAACCGAAAAACGAAAACGCAGGGGTTGCGAAATTCAGCTCAAGTCCCAATCGACCGAGGAGAGGCAGTCCTCCGAGGAGTCGGGGCGAAAGCGACTCAAGACCGCCGAAAGTGCTTGAATCAGAGCGAGAGTTCGACCGAGCAGCTTTTCCCGCAAAAAGAGCAAGAAAAGACAAGGACGAACAGAAACCAAGAGCAAAGGCGTAACAGCGCTAGAAAGTTTTAAGAAAATCGGTAGAACGCTTAGCCTAGCTCCCAGCCCCCGTTGTGCATCTGCTCGAGAACCTGAGTTTACGAACTCGAACAGGTGCACAAGAGAAAGAGCGACGCCCTACTCCCCGGTACGGACGATGCATGAAGACCTGAACTTGCGACTTCAAGCACGTGCGTAGAGAGATAGAGCGACACCCGTATCATGATCGACTCGTTGCAGGAACTGCTCGTGAACGTAAGTTAGGCGATTCCGAGGGTAACCGAACATGGAAAGTGCCTCTGCCGCGGAGGGCTTACGAGAGCAGACTTTGCCAAGTGGTTGTGCCGTGAGCGGTAAGTGCCTCTGCCGCGGAGGGCTTACGAGAGCAGACTTAGCCGCAAGGCTGGATGCCGTGTTACGCAACTCTGAGTTTAGGAACTTGTTGAAGCTAGATACGGGCAGGGAAACCCTAAAGATCGCGGAGCCAAGAGTTCGCAAGACCGGGCAGCCATCAAGTGTTACCAGAGAGAAAGTAGTCTGAGAAGACGAGTGGTGAGAAGGGCCGCAGGGGGCCGCGAACATTCACCGTTCAATGGGTTGAACTTTACATGGCAGCCCGAGAGACTTGGACGAACTAAGGTGCGAAATTTAAGAAAAAGCGCGAAGCTAGGAAACGAAAGACCTACACGAGGAACTTACGAAACTGGTCGATGTTCCAAGTGCTGGTCAGCTCTCTCCCGACATCCACTGCCAGGCGAACAGCCCCAGGATCCGGAAGGAGTTTTGATCCAGTCCCCGAGCACGGAGCTCATCACGGGGACCAGACACGCGCCCCGGGCCAAGAGTTGCCCGGCGCGAAGTGATCCAGCCCCGAAGCACGGAGCTCATCGCGGGGACCAGACGCGCGCCCCGGGCGAAGAGCTGCCCGGCGCGAAGAGATTCAGCCCCCGAGCACGGAGCTGGGAACCAGATCTGGAAGGCGATCAAGATCGAAGGGATCGATCCTATCTGACAGGGGAAGAGACATCCTGCCCTTCTGAGTCGTAGTCCTCAGGAAGAATCTCTGTATCGCTGACGGAGGTCGACATGTTCGATCTGCATATCCCCACGGACGGCGCCAACTGTCGGCGGTTGAGATAACGATCTCAAGTCGCTAAGGTTCTTTAGAAGTGAGATGGGAGACACGCCGAACAATCACGAACAGCAACGAACAGGAGACAGTGGTTTTTATCCTGGTTCAGGCCTCTCGGGAGAGATAATAGCCCTACGTCCAGCCTTTCTTATATATCGGGAGTGATTACAAGAGATGGCTCGGCGAGACGGACAAGTCTCGGCGAGATTATGGTGTACAAGTGCGCAATATGCGACAATGCTAAGACTCTTGGCCCTAACAGATGATGGCTTGACCCCTAAACACGCCGTAGGGGCCTTATTTATATAGTGCAGAGCAAACCGATCTACCGAGGGATAATCGGGCCGGGCTGACCACGAGTACGTAACGAACTCGATACATGCCAAATATATCCCGAGGTAGATAAGGAATACTCCAATTCTTGGGGATCACGACTTCTATTCCAATCCGGGAAACCACGTCCGGGTCTTCACGTAGCGTCAGAGTAACTCTTGTTCGAGTCGAACTCAAACAGAATCCTAGGTCGTTCACGCACCGTGCCGGCCAGGATCTTTGTTGGCGCAGATGCACATGGACCTGGTAGAACCTTTCAGGGAGCTGGGCCCTAGCTCATGGGCCTGTTCGATTGGGCCGTCAGGGAGTGGGCCATAGCAATGGGCCGTAATTTTATCCCCGACAGACTTCATTACGTGTAGCTCTAACATCCAGAACACCATTCTAGCCGTGACCTGTTGGCATATTTGGGAAGCAAGGAATGAGGCTTCGATCAACAAATTGCCCCTGGTCCACAAGATTTGCGCTTATGTCGACTTGATCCTTAAGATTTGCCCTAAAGCTGAGGCTGTCACGAGTTGTGATGACCCACCATTGGTTCCTAGATGGTCTCCACCTCCGGCGGGATCAATTCTCATTAATACTAACGTTGCTTTTTTCAGCTCCATAAGCATGGGTATTGGTGTGGTTTTCAGGGACCATTTTGGTGATTGCATTTTGGCCTGCAATGAGCTGCTCCCGGGGGTTGAAACGCTAGAAATTGCTGAAGCAGTGGCCATCAGGCGTGCGCTGCAACTAGCGAAGAATGAAGGCTTTCAAAGAATCGTCCTAGCATCAGATTGCCTCTCTGCTATAAGGCGCGTTCAATCATCACTGCAGGACCAGTCTGGTGCCAGCTGTGTGATTAGTGATATCAAGTCCGATGCAACTCTTTTCTTGAGCTGTTCCTTTGTGCATGTGAACCGCTTGGCGAACTTGGTGGCACACTCTTTAGCTCGTTTTTCGGAGCACTCTAATTGTAATGTCTTTTAGTCTGTATTCCCGGAGTTCCTTCGGGATATCCTCTGTACTGATGTTCAGTAATCTATAAAGTGCTATCTTCCTCCACAAAAAGATTCGACTCCTCAGCCACAACACCAACTCCCTAACGGCGGTAGGCGCTAGGAGTGGAGAGAGAGAGACATGAGTCGTGGAGACTCCCCTGGGATTTAAAATGCGACAGATCCTCATGGGACTTTGCCATGGGAAAACTTTTCATGTTTATCAAACAAGCTCCAAGGAGGACACGTCATTGCTGCAGATCGAGGCGGTGAACACCGTGGAGAACGTGGGGTGGTACAGCGGCAAACGCATCGCCTATCTCTACAAGGCCAAGGCCAAGAGCAACGACACCACCATCCGCCGCATCTGGGCCGACCAAGGTCATTCACCTGCATGGCAATTCTGGCGTCATCCGCACCAAGTTCCGCTCCAACCACCCTCCCCGCTCCATGGGCATGAAGGTCCGCATTAATCTTCATGTACCCCAGAATCATGTCAATGCTAATTAAGGTTATCGTGCGCACATCGCTGCCCCCTACTCCTTGGTTCGGTCATTGGAGTCCTCCCCACCCGTCTGGTCTAATGGACTACTCTTCCTCGGTCCAGGCACTGGAGGCCAGGGTGTGCCACCATGCTACCGATGCCAATGCCAATGCCACTGCGATCACGCGCCAACCAGATCTGGATAGGTGACGCCACCTTGTGAGGTGTAGTTGAGAGAGGTAGACAAAGAGAAAGGAGGAGGATTAGGATGGTGACCAAGGGTGATGGGAGGGGACGGGAGGAGAGGCGGTCGGCACTGCAGTAGCTAGTATAGGAAACAGATAGGGGAATGGAGAGAAGGGAGAGTGGGAGAAGAGAGAGAAGAGATATTGACATGTGGAATCCATATGTGAAATATTTTTTTATAAAATAAAATAACATGTGTTAAGTCTATGTGGTAAAACCAGTACACCATCACTCTACATGAGAAGCCTAATGGCAAAACCGCTAGCGGAACCGGCCGTGGTGGATTATGTTTAGGGCACCTGGTATAACAGATTAAGAGATTGTTTGCACTAGAATGTATAGTTGAGGAAGGTTAAGTACAATTTTTCCACAAACAAATGAATCCCAAACACTTCATTTTTTAGTACGAGTCACAAAACATGAATGTTCTAACAGAAAGGCTGTAGTGCGGGCGTCCGGATGTGCGAGCTCGCGCCGGACGCGCGTAGCGACGCTGCATAGTGTGGGCAGCCATGCAAAGTGGGTCCTGTCGGGGATAAAATCACGGCCCATTGCCATGGCCCACTCCCTGACGGCTCAATCGAACAGTCTCCTAGGGCCTGGCTCCCTGGGAGGTTCTATCAGGCCCATGTGCATCCTGCCGAACAGTTTCCTGGTCGGCACGGTGCGTAACGGCCTAAGATTCCTGTTTGAGTCCGACTCGAGCAAGAGTTCTACATGGCTACGTGAAAACCCGGACGTAGTTTCCCGGATTGGAGCAGACATCATGATCCTCAAGAATTGAAGTATACCTTATCTACCGCGGGATGTATTTGACATGTATACGAGTTTGTAATGAGTTCGTGGTTAGCCCGGCCCGGTTATCCCTCGGTAGGTCGGCTATTCAACACTATATAAACCGAGCCCCTACGCCGTGTAGACGGCACCAGAAGACAGGCGATACTTCCTGTACACCCAGAATCTCGTCGAGACCTGTTCATCCCGCCGAATTCCACCTTGTAATCCTTTCTCATATAAAGAAGTACTGGACGTAGGGTTGTTATCTCCCTGGAGAGGTCCGAACCAGGATAAAAACCCTGTGTCTTCCTGTTGTTCGTTGATTACTGTTTGCCTTGCTCGGCAGTGTCTTCTATATCCCTTTCTCAAGAACCTTAGTTGACTTGGGACCGATATCCCAACTGTCGACAATTGGCGCCGTCCGTGGGGATCGAACCCACGACCGCAAAGGTCCCATGCCCACGCTGCCCGAAAAGGGTGATGCCGGCAAGTACAAGCGCCAAGCCGATGGTGGTGATCGGGACGATGAGGATGATTGTCCTGAGCCCGTGAACCACATAGCCGTTATCTTTGGCGGCTCCTCGGCTTATCCCTCTCGGCGCAGCCTCAAGGAAGCTGCCCGGGAGGTCCACAACGTTGAGAAGGGCAAACCACAGCCCGAGTCGATGAAGTGGACCGAGGTCTCTATCTCCTTCTCTAAGGAGGATTGCCCTACTGGGATGACCAAGCCTCAGCGTCTCCCGCTGGTGGTCGCTCCGACCATCAGCAACGTCAGAGTCGGGCGTGTCCTGATCGATGGCGGGAGTGCGCCGGACTTGCTTTCTACAAAAGTTTTGGACGAGATGCAGATTCCTCGTTCCAAACTAAAAGAGGTCGTGATGCCCTTTTGTGGGATTGTGCCGGGAGAAGCAGTGCGGCCGCTGGGGCAAATCGTTCTACCAGTTACCTTCGGCAGCCCTAATAACTTTCGGACAGAGTTGATCACGCTTGACATGATCGACTTCCCATCTTCCTACAATGCGATCTTGGGCCGGCCGTCTCTCGGAAAGCTCATGGCCGTATCCCACCATGCATACCATTGCGTGAAGATTCCGGGCCCTAACGGCGTGATCACGGTCAAGGGCAACTACGAGGCTACTCTAGATTGCGACGAGCAATCCCTTGTCCTGGTCGACCAGCTTCCATCGCGTGGTCCCGAAGTTCCGCAGACCAAGTCTGCCCGTCCCAAGGTTTCTGTCCAGTCAGGGGGAGACCAAAGGAAGTTTCGCTGTCTCTTGACGATCCTTCCAAGACAGTTCATTTGGGGGCCAATCTGGACCCCAAATAGAAATTTGAGCTCATTGCCTTCCTCCGAGCTAATGCAGACGTGTTTGCCTGTGAGCCGTCTGACATGCCCGGGGTCCGAAGAGAAGTTATCGAGCACAAATTGGCAGTCCGGCCGGACAAAAAGCCTGTTCGCTAGAAGTTTCGTCGCTTTTCGGATTTCAAGCAGGGGATCATCAAAGATCAGCTTGGCAAGCTGCTCGCTGCTGGATTCATCTGCGGGGTTGATCACACCGAGTGGCTGGCCAACCCTGTGATCATAAAGAAGAAAGGCGGCAAGTGGAGGATGTGTGTCGATCACACAGACTTGAACGCGGCTTGTCCTAAGGACAATTTCCCGCTGCCTCGCATAGACCAGCTGGTCGACGCGACTGCGGATGCCCAGCTTTTGAGTTTTTTGGATACTTACGCCGGTTATCACCAAATAAGCATCTCCCCGAGGATGAAGAGAAGACTGCCTTCATCACCCCCCCTTCGGCACTTTCTGCTATACGACCATGTCTTTCGGTCCGCGCAATGCTGGTGCCACCTTCCAACGCTTAATGAAGAAGACTTTCCTAGAACAGTACGGAAGGAACAGAATTAAATTAAATTTAGAGAAGTGTACCTTTGGTATTCGATCTGGAATGTTGCTCGGCCACGTCATAGGTTCACAAGGAATTTCTGCTAGCCCTGAGAAAATCGAGGCCATTGAAAACATGATGGCTCCGACCACTGTTAAGGAGGTCCAGAGCCTCACAGGGCGAATGGCTGCTTTAAGCAGCTTTATTTTCCGTCAAGGCGAACACGGGCTGCCCTTCTTTAAGGCCCTACGTAAGCACGATGGTTTCGAGTGGACAGAGGAGGCTGACAGATCTTTCGAAGATCTAAAGCGATACCTGTCCAACCCACCTATCTTGACTACCCCGCGACATGGCGAGTAGTTTTTGCTGTATCTTGGTTATACGCCACAAGCGGTGAGTGCGGTCTTGACGATGGAGAGGGAAGGCATCCAGCGGCCAATCTATTACGTGAGCGAGGTACTTCACGGATCAAATGAGCATTACCCTGAGGTCCAAAAGTTACTCTACGCCTTGCTCATGTCCTCCAGAAAGTTTCGGCACTATTTCCAGGCGCATCAAATACTGGTCCCGACCAAGTTCCCTCTGGGCGAAATCCTACAGAACAAGGAAGCTGGCGGACGTATAGCTAAGTGGGCAATGGAACAAGCAGAGTTCGATATTCTGTTTGTTGCCCGAACTGCTATGAAATCCCAGGTCCTGGCTGACTTTGTCGCTAAATGGACCTACCCGCCCAAATCCCAGGAAGCTCCCAAGCAACCTGAAGAAACCCCCTGGACTATGTTTTTTGACGGCATGCGTACTGGAAACTCGGGGGATGGTTTTGTTCTCATCTCCCCTCAAGGAGAGAAACTCTAGTATTCTATCCCACTACACTTTGCGGCGACTAACAATGCCGCGGAGTACGAGGCCCTCCTCGCGGGACTAAGAGCGTGCAAGTCGCTCGGCGTCCAACGGCTAACTATGAAGGGAGATTCACAGCTGGTCATCAACCAGGTAAACAAGGAGTATCAGTGCTGCGATGACTCAATGGCGCGATACCTGGTTGAATTGAGGAAGTTGGAGCGGCACTTTCGATTCTTCGAGCTGCTCTTCGTGCCCAGGAAGTACAACATCTTGGCCGACCAGCTGTCCAAGTTTGGATCCTCACGTGAACCTGCTCCGGCAGGGGTGCTCGTCGAGCACCTTTACAAGCCCTCTATCACGACTCCGGACGAGGCAACAGAGACAGGTGGTGTTGTCTCCGTTATCGAGCAGGCTGCGGACTGGACAACGCCATTTATCCGGTACCTTGCAGATGGGACCCTGCCCGACGACGAAACCGAGCGTTCCCGGCTCATAAGGCGTGCTAGTCCATACAAGCTTGTGGACGATATCTTTTACCGTCAAGGTGCTCTGGGAGTTCTCTCCAGGTGTATCTCGCAGCAGGAAGGTGTGTTTCTTCTTAGGGACGTAGATGAGGGTGCCTACGGCAACCACGCCTCCTTCAGGACTCTGGTCGGCAAAGCGTTTCGCATGGGTTATTACTGGCTCACAGCGTTACAGGATGGCCGGGACGTGGTAACTAAGTGCAGGGCATGCCAATTCCACGTCCGGAAGGCCCATAAGCCCGTCCAAGAGGTCCAAACGATCCCCCATCATGGCCTTTCTCCACATGGGGTCTGGACCTGCTCGGTCCTTTCCCCAAGGGGTACAAGGGCTGCACGCACTTGCTCATCGTCATCAACACTTTTACAAAGTGGAATGAGGCCGAGCCTGTATCATCTCTTCACGCCAAAACGGCTGTGCGCTTCTTTAAAGCAATGTGATCACGCGCTTCGGGATTCCCCATAAGCTGATCACCGATCGCGATCCCGATTCGAAGCGAGCTATTTCAGAATCTGCGCGAACATTTGGGAACCAAGGTCCGCTTCGCCTTTGTGGCACATCCACAGAGCAATGGAGTAGTCGAGCGAACTAACAGACAGATAGCCCAGGGTATCAAACGGCGTGTGTTCGCATCTCTCAGCGAGCACAACAAAGCCTGGGTCGACGAAGTTCCTTCCGTCCTCTGGGCCGTTCGCACCACGGCCAGCCGGGCAACCGGGGAAACTCCTTTCAAATTGGTCTACGGTGCAGAAGCCATCTTACCTGCCGAAGTGGCACTCGGCTCGCCTCGCACGAGCTCGACCAACATGGTTGGCTCAGAGCAAGAGGGTCTGCTCGAACTCGATCTCCTCGAAGGCACACGCGACCGGGCACAAGTCAGAATGCCGCGCTACCAGCAAGATCTTTGTCGGCACGCTGCCAAATCCGTCCGACCAAGGGCTTTGAAGGTGGGCGACCTCGTTCTGCGCCGTGTCCAGAACCTGTCCGATGCCAACAAGTTAACTCCCCGATGGGAGGACTCGTTCACAGTCGTTTCTACTGCTCGCCCGGGGGCTGTTCGCCTGGCAATGGAGGACGGGAGAGAGCTAACCAGCACTTGGAACATCGACCAGCTTCGTAAGTTCTTTGTATTGGTCTTTCGTTTGTTTTCTAAGCTTTGCGCTTTTGTCAAACTTCGCGCCTTTTGTTCGTCCAAGTCTCTCGGGCTGCCATGTAAAGTTTAATCCAATAAATAGTGAATGTTCGCGGCCCCCTGCGGCCCCTTTTCACTTCTTGTCTTCTCAGACTACTTTCTCTCTGGTAACACTTGATGGCTGCCCGGTCTTGCAAACCCTTGGCTCCGCGATCTTCAGGTTTTTCCTGCCCGTATCTAGTATCAGCGAGCTCCTAAACTTAGGTTTGTGAAACATGGCTTTCCGTCTTGCGGCTAAGTCTGCTCTCGTAAGCCCCCCGCGGCAGAGGCACTTACCGCTCTCGGCACAACCACTTAGCAAAGCCTGCTCTCGTAAGCCCCCCGCGACAGAGGCACTTTCTTTGTTCGGTTACCTTTGAAATTGCCTAACTTACGTTGACGAGCAGTTCATGGGACGAGTAGATCAGAATGCGGGTGTCGCTCTATCTCTCTACGCGCGTGCTTGATTTTGCAAACTTAGGTCTTCATGCATCGTCCGTACCGGGGGCTAGGGTGTCGCTCTTTTGCTTGTGCACCTGTTCGAGTTCGCAAACTCGGGTTTTCGGCGAGACACTGTGCCGGGAGTGGGAGTTGGTGGCGTCCTACCGTTTTTCTTAAAACTCTCTAGCACTGTTTTGCCATGCTCTTGGTTTTCTGTTCGTTGTTGTCTTTTTGCTGCTCTTTTTTGCAGGGAAATGGTAAGTTTATTTATACTAATAAAAGTTTACAGGAGTGCAAGGCCCTTTCGGGTACAACCCTACTGCTGCTACTTAGAAACAAGCTTCTCCATCAGCTCCTCAATTTCTAACTTGAGGCGCAGGGCTTCCCCTTGGGCCTTGATCCCTTCCTTTGCTTCAGCTCGGAGGCGCTCAGCTTCCTCCTTGCTGATTGCTTTGTGCTTGGCCTGCTCCTTAGCCTCTGCACGTAGGGCTTCGACCTCTTCAGTCTTGGCCCGCAGCTACTCGGTCAGACTCTCGTTCTGACTCAAGCGCTGCTCGGCGGTGTTGAGCTGCTCGGCCAGCTCCTTGACCCTTCCTTCCGCGACGTTCGCACTTGCGGCCAGCGCGCGAAGCTCCTCGGCTTCTTCCCGAAGAACCCTGGAGGACTGCCTCTCCTCGGTCAGCTGGGCCTTAAGCTTTTTCACCTTCGCCTTCAGTCGGCTCTGGCTTTTGGCCGGGGCGAGGCGCTCTCCCTCGAGCTCCCTCGCCCGGTACTCTTGAAACTCGAGAATGGCGTTGCGCCCACGCCGCCTTCTTGTGATCTTCCATGGTGCCCCGCAAGACCTGAACGAGAGAAGAAAAAATCTGTTACATCCACTTGCTAAGTAACCTAAACTTACAAGTTCTAGTTTGGGGTTTACCTCTTGAAGCCTGTTCTTCTGGTTTTGGCGAAGGTGCTCTCCAAGGCCGTGGGTTGCGAATCCTCGGCTGCTCGGAGCAGTCGCAGCATGATGATCTCTATGCCGCGCCTTCCCTTTGCCGGAGCGCGCTCGCCGGGGTGCTCACCTCCTCTCCCTGGTATGTTCAGTCCTAGGAGAGTTGGCGGCGACATCTTTGTCGCCTTCAAGCTCCTGCCCCTCCTCTCTTTCCTCCGCCTCAGCAACCTCGGGCAAGACTGGCGCCCCTCTGCTCGGCAACGTTGGTAGGACCGTGGGCAGGGCGACTTCCACCCCTGCTCACGGTCATTCCCCTGCTCCCTAGCGGCGGGTCCTTGGCCCTTCTCGCCAGAAGTCTCCGTCGCCGCAGGGATGATCTGCCCCTGCGACGAAGTGCCCGGCAGGACCACCTGCTCGGTCCCGCCTCGGGCAGCAGACAGATCCAATATCTTGGCCCCACTTTTCGTGGTTTTGTGCCCCGCCTATTCGGCTTCCAGCCTCTCCACCGCGCTCCCCAACGCGTCCATCTGGTTGGTGGAGCCCGGCGGGAGCACGGTGCACACCGCCAGTTTGTCCTTGAGGACGAGCAGTCTCGTTGCTCGCGACCCACCGTGTAGGTGCTCGGGCAGCAAAGACCGCTCGATCGCGGCTTCCATGTTGTCCGTGGCGACCTCCTCCTAGGGAGCTAATGAAAAAGAAATGCGTTAAGTTCAATGCGGTTTGGTAGAATGGAAAGGCGAGGGTCTTGCCATTACTTACCTACCGCGGGCGGCTTGACTTTCTTCTTTGCTTCGTGACGGAGCTTGCGCCTCTTGCTCGGCGGATCCTCGGCTTCTTGTTCGCCTTGGCCTCCGGGCGCTCGTGGCGACAAACTCAGCTCTCTGCTGAGCTGAGCACTCTTTTTGCGCAACACAAGGAGCACCTCCTTGCGCGTGACTTCCTCCTCGAGCCTCGTCTGCTCGGCGATCTGTTGCAGCCATTCCATATGGCCCGGGTGAGCTTGTGTATAGCGCCTTAGCCAGAGGGTCAGGTTCCGTACCTCCTCGTCGCTCTGTCGGTGAGGAGGGATGGGCTTGGGTGTTCCCCCCTTGGCTGGCCGCGCTCGTGCTTGACTTGCCCGGCGTGCTTCTTCCCCGCAGGAGGCTTCGAAGGCGGTTGGCGGCCGCTACGGCGCGGCGAGCTCCGTGTCGGCTCGGTAGCCGCCTTGGGCTTTACGGCCACCTTGGCCTTGCCCTTCTTCGCTCCCTCCTTATCGGATTTAGAGAGCTCCTCGATGATCCCTCCGAGGATCAGCTGCTCGTCCTGCGCGTTTGGAGGTGAATGTTAGCATGCCATGAACCGTGTAAGTCTAGCAACTCAGATGGGGTTCCGCAAGCTACCTCAGGTGAGCGGACGAGTACGTTTCTTGGACAAGTGTAGACCACCTCGCCAGTGACCTCAGAGTCCTTCCTGGCAGCCTTCAGCATGGCGTCGACCTGCTTGGCTACCCATGCGTCTATCGGTTTCACTGTCCGAACAGAAGACGAGCTTAGTTCCTGTTCGGATGAATCACCAAAGAAGGGTTGAGCGTTTGAGAAACTTACCCGTGCTTTCCCTGATGATGTCCTCCCAGCCTTCTATCTTGTAGAAGGGGTAGGACCTTTTCGGCAGCGGACAGATTCTGTTTGCCACGAAGTCCCGGATGATCTCTCTGCCCGTGAGCTCGAGGCCCACAAGGGAAGCGATCTTCCAGGTAAGATACCACTCTTCACCGGTCGACTTCGGCCGCGGCATCTGTGTTCCCTTCGCCGGCGCCTGCCCGGTGAAGACGAGCTTGCTGTCGTCGCTCCTCATGGTGTAGAACCACCTCATCCACCACGGCCCCATTGAGTCAAGCAGCGGTGGACGAGGGTACGGCGCGTCGTCGGCGATGGCCCGGAGCTTGAGGTAGTAGCACCCGAGCCCGGAAGCGGCGAAGCTGCTCCTCATCACTGTGTAGTAGTGAAGGAACAGCCCCACCGACGGATTGACTCCCAGATAGCCCTCGCATAGGTGTGCGAAGACGGCCATCTGAAGGAACGAGTTGGGGTTGAAGTTTGCAACCTCCAACCCGCTGATGTTTAGGAGGGCCTCCACGAAATTGCTTTCGGGAGACCTCAATCCAAAGGTGACGAACTGCTCGAAGTTGACGAACTCGTCCCCGAGCGGCTTCGGTGTTTCCTCCTCCCCGGGCAGCCTCCAGCTACCGGCATCAATGTGTCCCTCCGACTCTAAAATCCTCAAGTCTTCCTCGGTCATGCTAGTGTCTGAGAATTTGGCCATAGCAATCCCCAGGATGGACGAGCAGCTTTGTGTGTGGGTTGTGGCTGATTGATGCTGAGCGCGGTTGGAAAAGGGCTTGGGAAGGAAAGGCGTGCAAAAGCGGAAGTGGCGAGCCGCGGGCGGCTTGGTGCTCTTTATAGCCCTAGACGAGCAGCTCTGCAACGGTTTTTTGCCACCAAACGGCTAGTTTTTTACTGCAACGGATAAGTAAAAACGGTCACCCGTTTTCACTGCGCAGTGAAGTTACCGTTAGAATATGCCAACAGCTACTTTTTCCAGTGTCTGCACTGAGGGCTGGGTACTCTGCTTGGACAGTTGTATTACCCTGTTCGATGCAACATAGTTACTCGGTAATGATCGGGTTTGTTCGGTCCCGAACAAGGCTTGTTCGGCTGAACCATAACCTGTTCGGTCGTCTGTTGCATGTCCTTTTAGCAGCAGAATTACCCTCTTTGTGACTTGGAGTATCAAGAAGAAGACCCCACTCTAGTGAGATATTCCACTTGAGTCTCGGGGGCTAGCTGTCGGGGATAAAATCACGGCCCATTGCCATGGCCCACTCCCTAACGGCCCAATCGAACAGCCTCCTAGGGCCTGGCTCCCTGGAAGGTTCTATCTGGCCCATGTGCATCCTACCGAATAGCTTCCTGATCGGCACGGTGCGTAACGGCCTAGAATTCCTGTTTGAGTCCGACTCGAGCAAGAGTTCTGCATGGCTACGTGAAGACCAGGACGTAGTTTTCCGGATTGGAGTAAACGTCGTGATCCCCAAGAATTGGAATATACCTTATCTACCACGGGATGTGTTTGGCATGTATACGAGTTCGTGGTTAGCCCGGCCCGGTTATCCCTCGGTAGGTCGGTTGTTCAACATTATATAAACTGGGCCCCTACGGTGTGTAGAGGGCACCAGAAGATAGGCGATACTTCCTGTACACCCAGAATCTCGTCAAGACCTGTTCATCTCGCCGAATTCCACCTTGTAATCCTTTCTCATATAAAGAAGTGCTGGACGTAGCGTTGTTGTTGGTGATTGATAAGCGGCCCACCTCGAGATGGGCCTGGGCTGATTCCGTATCAACCCACCACGTGTGT
The DNA here is from genome assembly GCA_036346415.1 of Raddia guianensis. NCBI lineage: Eukaryota > Viridiplantae > Streptophyta > Magnoliopsida > Poales > Poaceae > Raddia > Raddia guianensis. Next base: position 12,797,035 of record CM070543.1, on the reverse strand, counting down.
AGAAAGTCCAAAAGGCCACCCTTGGCCAAGCGCCTAGCCCGCCAGGGTCCGCCTCGAGCTTGACCGGGTCAACCACGTTGTCCTGGGTCTCTGCCGGGGGCGTGGCGCACCTCGCGGGCTTTCCTTAGCCCGAAGGAAGGCTCCGCGAACAGTCCGACTGTTCGTGGACAGGTGGCGACAACTGTCGTGCCCCACCGTACTTTCTCCGGCCTTGACCGGAACGAACTGTGTCCCCTCGGGAACCCGCAGCCCGAGGAAGGACACGCGTCCAGCCCGGTTTGTCGTTTGCCCTCCTTGGCAGGCAATGGACGGTTGTTACGCTAACGCGACGGCCCCCAACGGGCGGCGCGAGGCTGGCCCAGTCCAGTCAATGCCATATTGGGGATAAAGGGAAAGTGCTTTCTCCCTAAAGAAGGTTTTCTCCCCGTATCGGCGCCCCAAGACAAATACGTGTCCAGTACTAACCAGACCAGCTTCTCCCTACAGGTTCGAGACCGGACAGAGCCCTAGAACGAGACAAGAGCATCGCCACTAAAGCAAAGATCGGCGCGGGCCTACCGCATCAGCTTCGGCGACCCGCCGCACCTATAAAAGGAGGATTCCTGGACGTTCGAAGGGATCCGAGATCTGACCGATACCTCCAAGCACCCAAGCAACACCTGCATCCGAAGCTTCCTTAGCAATAGTCTTAGTCCTTAGTCGCCACCATTGTAAGTTCGGGATCGGTGCTTTCAAGCCCGGTCTCGGCACCCCTGTATTGTTTCTCCACCATATAATCGACAAGACTAGAATAGAGCTATTACCCGGTAGTGGGGGCTCGAACCAGGGTAAATCGCTTGTGTCTTCACGGTTTGTATCATTCTCCTCTTTCCGCTGTACGAAGGATTTGTACCCGGATCACCGAATCGCAGTAGGCCCTTGTCCGGGAAGACAGCGCGGCCTTAGCCCCCCGTAGGCTAGGCCGCCGCGCCGGGCTGCTGAGAAGGGTGGTCGTTGGGCCTCACACCAACTACAAATTAGTCTACCGGTCCGTGGTCTCGCTGCTCTTCAGGAGCGCGGTTCCCAGACACCGACATCTGGCGCCCACCGTGGGGCCCATGAGCAGCCCTCAGCACTCCGTTCCTTCGGACATGCCCGAGATTCCGAGCAACGACGAGGCTCTAGACCTCGAGTTCGATGAGTGTGACGATCTGGACGATTTGGTCCTGTCGTACGATGGCTGGCGGGAGGAGTACCTCGCCAAAGCCGGGGCTAATGAGATGGAGGTTGACACCTCTCTCGCCCCAGGGGTAGATTTTCGCCCCGAGGAGTCGCTCCCTGAGCTGGACCCCTCTGTCACCCACGTCAGTGAGACTCCCATGGAGTTCGTGCTGCTTGGTGACTCCGCCACCTCCGCTGGCAACAGCGGGACGTTCCCCCCAGCTTCCCACACGTCCCGCTGCGCCTTCGCTGCCGCGGTCGATGGCGACGCCGAGAATGGGGAGGCCCAGGAGCAATTGCGCCGCCGCACTGCAACCTCTAAGTTCTTCAACGAAACTGTCCGTCGCGTCATGGATGGGATCTGTGAGGACGACCATCGCCAGCGCATGATGAATCCGCTCCTGCGCAGCCAGCAGAGGGCGCGCGCCATCACCACGGTCATCCGCGACCTAGAGAGGGACCCCCGCGGCTTCACCATGGCGGACCTGTGTCCAGCCATTGCCGAGGGCGTCGGTGTCATCACCTGCGGCATCGACCAGCACGAGCAGCAGACTGGCTGCCGTCGCCTGGACGTCTGGCGCGGGAACGAGTCTGACCGCCGCGGTACTCAAAATCGTCCTGGCCAAGACAACGCCCAGGAGCGTTCCAGCCGTCGGCACAGTCCCGCGTCAGACTCAGACGGCCTCCTCTGCCGGAGGACCGTCACATGCCCCAGGCGGAGTGTTTTCCCGCCTAGGCCCGCGCCGGGATGTCTCTCCCCCGAAAGCCGCACCGGGATGCCCCGCCTTCTCCCGCGCTCTCCGGGAAGCGCCATGGCCACCGAGGTTCAAGCATGGGCCAACCGAGAAGTTCGACGGAAGCAAGAATCCCGAGGAATTCCTCTCCATCTACACCACCGCCGTCCGGGCTATGGGGGGAGACGAGGCCGTCATGGTCAACTACTTCCCCATAGTGCTCGAGGGCATGGCCCGGACCTGGCTGTTCAACCAGCGACCTGGTTCTATCCGTAGCTAGTCCCAGCTACAGGACGCCCTCCGCACAAGCTTCAAAGGGTGTTTACGCCCGCTCTGGGCGCCCCCAGGACCTCAAGCTCGTGGTGCAGCGAGACAACAAAAGTCTCCAGGGCTTTGTGTGCCGGTTCGTCATAGCCCGCAACACAATTCCCTGCATCTCATACGAGGCCATCATTGAGGCCTTTAAGGATGGTGTGAGGGACCGGCGCTACACCGAGGATCTTGAGCTCCACCAGGTCAATACCGCGAGTGAGCTCTTCCGCACCGCAGCTCTCTACGTCAACGCTTCCGAGGCGGTTGAACGCAAGAGGGGCCATGCGAAGAAAAAGGCCAAGGTCGGCGACGGCCCGAGCAAGACCGAGGCGGACAAGAAGAAGAAGAAGCTGCCGGAGCAGCCCGCTAAGTTCATCGCCGCCGTCGAGCCCGACCAGCCCGAGTGCCCTGCAGCAGCGATAGGCGCAACAGCGACCTTCAGTGGGGAGGAGCCCACGCGGCGGTCGAGGCATCCTCGTGGCCGGCCTCCCGTTCGCAGCGAAGAAGAGGTGAGACACGCCCACGACCCTAGTCTTTTCTGCCGCCTCCACTAGCCCCCCGGCCATGACCTGCGCCACTGCCGCACATGGGCCCGCTAGTTGGAGGACTTCTACGCTGGCTGCGGTCCCATGCCCGAGATACCTGAGGGCGCAGCCGCAGTACCCACACCGCAGGGCGGCCAGGACTAGGGCTTCCCTGAGGCCCGCGGCCATGTTGCCGTCATCTTTGGAGGCACGTCAGCCTACACCTCTCGCCGCGAGCTCAAGGCCACGTCTCGTGGGGTCTTCCACATCTCCCGCGGCGAGCCTGCGGTGGAATCCCTGCCTTGGTCCAGCCAGGCCATCACCTTTTCGGTGACGGACTGCCCGGCCGAGCTCTCTAAACCCCAGCGCCTCCCGCTGGTGCTCTGCCCCACCATTGGCAACACCAGAGTTGACCGCGTCCTCGTGGACAGTGGGAGCTCGCTGGACATCATTACGGCGCGTGTTCTGGGTCTCATGCAGGTCCCGCACTCCAAGATCAAGGACATCACCGTCCCCTTCCACGGGATCGTCCCGGGATCGTCGCTTCGCCCCGTGGGGCAGGTCGTACTGCCCGTCACGTTCAGCTCCTCCGCCAACTTCCGGACAGAGTACATCACCTTCGAGGTGGTGGAAACCGAGCTCCCCTACAACGCCATCTTGGGGCGCCCCGCGCTCTCCAAGTTCATGGCGGTCTCCCACCACGCCAACCATTGCACGAAGATCTTTGGTGCCCAAGGAGTCATCACCGTCGGGGCAACCACAAGGCGGCTCGATGCGGACGAGACCCGCTGCCATGGCGAGCCGCTCCTACCGTGGTCCCAGCGGCAAGGAGCGCGCCACAGCGCGCCCTAAGGTGGCACTGCAGCCACAGGAGCCCACCAAAACCATCGTCCTCACGGAGTCAGACCCTTCCAAGGTGGTCCACGTGGGGACAACCCTCAAGCCTCAATAGGAACTCGAGCTCATTACCTTCCTCCGGGCTAACAAGGACGCGTTTGCATGGGAACCGTTCGATATGCCCGGTGTCCCGAGGAAGGTGATCGAGCACAGGCTAGCTGTCCGGCCTGACAAGAAACCGGTAAGGCAGTGTCAGAGGCGTGTCCCCGACTGGAAGTCCAAGATCATCCAAGACCAGCTCGGCAAGCTACTTCGGGCAGGCTTCATCCGCGAAGTTCAGCACTCCGATTGGCTTGCGAACCCAGTCGTCGTCTAGAAGAAGGGCGGCAAGTGGCGCATGTGTGTCGACCACCGCAACCTTAATTCCGCCTGCCCGAAGGATAACTTTCCCCTTCCACGCATAGATCAGCTAGTTGACGCTACGGCAGATTCAGCTTTGATGAGTTTCCTGGATGCTTATTCCGGTTACCATCAGATCGCGTTTTGTAAAGAGGACGAGGAGAAAACCGCCTTTGTAACGCCTTTCGGCATATTTTGTTACACGACCATGTCCTTCGGTCTCAGAAATGCTGGCGCCACGTTCCTGCGTCTCATGCAAAAAAACTCTCCCTGATCAAATAGGGCGCAACGTACAAGTCTACGTGGACAATATCGTAGTCAAGAGCAAGGACGCCCGTGACCACGTGTCCGACCAACGGGAAACTTTTGACAGCCTGAGACAGCACCGGGTCAAGCTAAACCCCGAGAAATGCGTCTTTGGCGTCAAGTCCGGCATGTTCCTAGGCTACGTAATCGGCGGGGCGAGCATCGGTGCAAACCCCGAGAAGATCGAGACCATCGAAAAAATGAGGTCGCCGACCTGCTTAAAGGACATCCAGTCCCTCACAGGCAAAATGGCGGCCTTAAGCCGTTTCATCTCCCTTCTTGGAGATCGAAGTGCGCCTTTCTGCAAGCTGCTTCGCAAGCATGATAGTTTTGAGTGGACTGAGGAGCCTGAGGCCACGTTTCTGCAGCTCAAGCAGTGCCTTGCCTCGCCACCTATCCTCACCACTCCCAAGCTCGGAGAAACCCTCTTGCTATACCTCTCAGTAACACCAAACGCCGCAAGCGCGGTGCTGGCAGTGGAACGAGAAGGGAAGCAACAGCCCGTCTACTATGTGAGCGAAGTGCTCACCGGGCCAAAAGAGCGTTGTCCAGACCTTCAGAAGGTGTGCTACGCCTTGCTGATGGCCTCGCGCAAGTTACGTCACTATTTGCAAGCCCACCAGATCATTATCCCGACTACTTACCCGATCAAGGACATTCTCCGAAACCCGGAGGCCACTGGCCGGGTCACGAAGTGGGGAGTCGAGCTAGGTGAATTCGACATCCAGTTCGTATCCCGGACCGCGATCAAGGCTCAGGCCCTGGTTGATTTCTTTGCAGAGTTGACCAGGCCAGATGAGCAAAAGTCGAACTCTCCAGGTCAAGACGGGGAAGAAGGTCGGTGGACTCTGTTTTTCGACGGTTCACACCAGTCCGGGCGATCAGGATGCGGACTCATTCTCATCTCTCCAACGGAGAGCGACTCCAGCATGTCATACAAATACACTTTGCGGTTACGAACAACGCCGTAGAGTATGAAGCCCTAATCGCAGGCCTAAGAGCACGCACTGCGCTCGATATCAAACGACTTTCTGCGAAAGGAGATTCGCAGCTCGTCGTCCGCCAGGTCAGGGAGGAGTTTCAGGCAACTGACGACTCGATGGCGTGGTACCTGGCGGAAGTGAGGAAACTGGAGAAGCGTTTCACGAATTTCGAAATTAGCTACATTCCCAGCGAAGAGAATGGCGAAGCTGATAAGCTCGCCAAACTCAGATCCTCGCAAGAACCGGCCCCGTCGGGGTGCTAGTGCAGCACCTTTTAAAGCCCTCCATTCCCTCCGGAGAGGAGGCCAAGGGGACGTCTATTACCCCTAAACCGAGACATCCGGTACTGTCTCATTCCTCGAGCAATGCACCTCCTGGATGACGCCATTTATCCAGTTCTTGGAGAAGGGACATTGCGAGGATCTTCTTGGCGTTCGGCTAAAAAGCGAGCCCGAGCTTCTTGCCAAAGACGGGGCTTGCTGTACCGAAGGGGTGCCAATGGCGTGCTTTGTAAGTGCGTCACCCAAGAAGAAGGTAAGTACCTTCTAGCCGACATTCACGAGGGCATCTGCGGCGCACACGCCTCACACAGAACTCTCGTCGACAAAGCATTCCGCATGGATTACTATTGGCCCACTGCGATGAGCGACGCAGAAGCCTTGGTTAAGCGCTGCGAAGCTTGCTAGTATCATACGCGGATGACACACCAGCCCGCGTATGAACTGTAAACAATTCCACTAGCGTGGCCGTTCGCGGTTTGGGGCATGAACCTCCTAGGACCGTTCCCCAAAGGTCTGGGTGGCAAAACGTACTTGTTCGTAGCCATCGACACCTTCACCAAGTAGATCGAGGCCGAGCCGGTCTTCAATATCACTGCAATTGCCGTGGTACGTTTTTTCCGGAGCATCGTCGTAAGATTTGGTGTGCTCAGCAGGATCATCGCTGCAATGGCACCCAATTCACGAGCCGGGAATTCAACGATTACTGCGAAGAAATCGGCATGAAGCTCGCCCTGGCCTCTGTGGCCCACCCACAGAGCAATGGAGCAGCTGAACGAGCTAACGGATAGCTAGTCCAAAGCATCAAGAAGCGAGTCTACGACGCCCTCAAGGCTAAACACCAAGGTTGGGTCGACGAGCTACCGTCAGTCCTCTGGGCAGTCTGGACAACGGCCAGCCGGGCTACAGGAGAAACTCTTTTTCGACTCGTCTATGGCTCGGAGGCCGTCCTCTCAACAGAAATGAGACTAAGATCCGATCGCGTTGACTTCGCCAACTTCGTGGTCAACGACGAGGAGCAGTAGCTGGACCTCGACCTACTCGAGGCGCGCCGTGAGCAATCCCTATTCCGGGCTACGGCCTACCAGCAGTCCTTGCATCGCTATGCAGCATGAAACGTATATACAAGGACCCTGTAAGTAGGAGACCTGGTTCTACGACGAATTCAGAACCTCGCGGGCTCCAACAATCTCAGCCCCAAGTGGGAGGGACCGTACAAAGTAGTCAGCGCAGCGCGCACAGGCTCAGTACGCCTTACCGACAAGGATGGGAACGAGCTCCCTATCTCATGGAACATCTCCCTTCTACAACGCTTCTACGCTTAATCAGGTCGTAAGTTCCCTTTCTTTCAATTCATTTCACTTAAAAAAAAAGAACCTATCCCCCAATCACGAATCATGCCGGTTTAAGTCTTGACCATTTCAAACAGCCTGTGGCCAAAGCCCGAGGGCTAAGGATAAAGCATTCCGGAGCATTTCCATGACGGGATAAGCCGATCTCTCGCTCCCAAGTGAATCTCCGCGCAATGTGGAATTCCCGCGGCCCAAAGGTACAGTAAGCCCATGATAGGTATGTTGAATGGCTAACTTGGGCCTCGCAGAGCTCGGGGGCTGAGGGATTTTTTGCGCCCAAAATTTTTCCTAAGTCCTTCACTTCACTAAGCCCGCACGCCTTGCCCAATGGCTTCGAAATTTGGGGTTTTCGAATTTTTCCTAAGTCCTCTCGCTAAGCTAGCAGACATGCCATGCCCAAACAATGCTCGGGGGCTGGGAGTTCGCACAAATTTTTTCGAAGTCACTCTAATCTCTAGACCGTGCCCAACTTCAAGATCGCACTTGGACTTGGCCACGGCTCGGGGGCTGGGTGATTAGGCGCACCAAAAAACAATCTTTCTAAAGCAATCCGTTTGCCCAAACTTCCTAAGTTCTCCCCAGAATTTCGCTACTGTTCACCTAGTTCCCCTGTTTTTGCATTACAGTTTCGCAAAATCGCACGGGAGAGAAGAATGGACAAGCCAAAAGAGACGGATTCATTAAAGAAACTACATTTCACATAAGAGATCTTACAAGAGCGGGATTTTACAAGCAAAAGGAGGCCTCGCCATCCCGGACTACCGCAAAAGGGGCGCCGCGCTACTATAGCTACGGCGGCGCCCAAAACCTACATCAACCCCGCTACTCCTACTGGCGTCGCTGACGACGAGCCGGTGGAGCTGCGGACTCCGCCAACGGCAACAACGATGACGACGACAGCGGGCCCGGCGCGGGAGCAGACGGTCCCGGCGCGCTCGGGTGGCGCCTCCACCGGTTGCGGATGGGGTCGCCCATGCACACCCACTGCTCTGCATTGGGAGCCTCCGGTGGAGCCTCCTCCTCTGCCGCGGCTTCCGGTGGAGCCTCCTTCTCTGCCGCGGCCACCGGCGCAGCCTCCTCCTCCGCCTTGGCCTTGTGGCGACACCGTGATCGGTGGCAACTTGCGCCGCCGCCGCGTCCTCCTTCGCGTCCTCCGCGGCGAATGCGGTGGCGAGCGCCCCAGCCGCCTCCTCGTCAGCGTGGATCTGGGCAAACACTGCTAGCTCGGCCGAGTGGGCCGCCACGACGGGCCCCGGCCAGTCCGCCTCCGCCGCTCCGGGTTGGATCGGCGGCAGTGGGGGCAGCGGAGGCAGATCCTCCGTTGCCGCTAACAGCCAAGCGAACGTGGAATCGTCGCTGGCGCTGGAACCGGAAGACATCTCTCCCCCCTCTCTGTTTGCTCCTCCTACGGCTAAGAACTTCGCGTCTTTTGGCCTAAGACTTGAGAGAGCTGGGATGGGAAGCAGCACGGCGCACTGCGCCTCGCTTTATATAGGCCGGCAACTGTGCAACGTCTCGTTGCGCAACGGGCTACCCGAAGCGTCGCTATGCGCGAAGAGATGGGCAATTAAAACCCACTTCCCGAGCTGAAGAGACGCGCGCGCACGCGCCATTTGGCAAAATGCTAATCGTGCCTGTTGCTGCACGACACGTGCCCCGGCCCCGCCGTCAGTGGCAAGGGAGAAATCATTACGGGTCAAAGCCTACTGCGTAGGCGCAGCCCACCGGCGTAGACGAGGCCCAGCGGTGCCTTCACGGCGTGACGCGTGGCTTAGGCCGGGTGCATGAACCGGCGCGGGTGGTTTCGCCTCCGTATCCGTGCACAGTAAGCGTACCCCGCTGTCGCCAGAACAACATGCCGCTTCTGAGCCCGGTCGCGTAATTTGACACAATAAACTAAGGCAGAAAATGGCTAAGCCCTTCGGCCACCACATATTGCGCAGTACCTATTCATTAAGCGAGCGTTTAAACAAAAGCTTACATATATTCATGTCACAAAGTTCGGGACAAGATAGACCGAGTCAAACTACGACCCGCGCTGCATCTTGAGCCTTTCCAGCTCTGTTTTTAAGTCCCGGATTTGACTTTGCGCTTGAAGCAACTCTATAGTTTGCTTGGCCATATCGTTCTGTTCCTGGCGTAGCTTGGCCCGGGCCTCGACGAGCTCTTGCTCCTGCTTCCGCAAGGATTCAGTATCGGCCCTGGACTTCACCCCGGCCTCGCGTAGCGCAGCGTTCTCCGCCATGAGCCTGTTGCGGGCTTCCTCAAGCCCACGCAAAGTAATGTCCCACTCCTGGGAGGCCGCCTCCCTGCGCCTACGTTCGTCGTCAAACGCAGCCCGGGCCCGGTCCGCTTCTTCACAGGCTGCCTGGGCTTGGCTCCTCGCCGCTTTCTCGGCCTCCTGGGCTCTGGCGAACCCTTCCACAGCCTCCTGCTCCCTTTCCTGCGCTGACTAGAGCGTAGCCCCTAGCTCGGCAGCACGGACGGTCCCGCGCACCTCGGTTTCCACAACCAACCCGTTCAAGTGCTCTATTTCGGCTCGGGCTTGCGCGAGTTCGACGAACAGGCTCTCAACCTTCGCTGCATCATTATCCAACCGCTCATTCGCTGCTTCCATCAGGGATGATGTACCGGCGACAAGACCATAGAACTGAAACGAAGAGATACACATCAAGTCATGGAAAGTCAACTGCCTGAGCGTACAAGGCGGGCTTGGGGGTGTTACCTTCCTTTGGAAAGAAAGCATTTTCTTCAGTCTCTCCCCTACGGCGCCTCGCACGGTTCGGTCGAGCCCGCGGGTGCGCGCCTCATGATACGGTAAAGGCAAGCAGCTTACCGAGTCTTGGCTGCTCTCCTCCGGTGACACAGAACGTGACGACGATGGTGGTGCCGCCGAGGGCATGTCCATTGTTCCGGCTGCGGCCGCTCGCCTCTCAGCATCCTCCACCTTGGCCGTGAGCTCAGCTTCCGTCTCCTTCGCCTGCGCCACCGCTAGTTTGCCTTCGCGAAGTTAGGCTCTGGCCGCTGCCAGCAGAGCCTCCAGTTCGTTCGTCCTCTGCCTGGCGGCCGTAAGCTCAGCCTCGCTCCCATCCGCCGCCGCTGGAAGGGCGCGAACCTCACCTACACCAATTTGGGCCTCCAGCGCCGCCTCGGCAATCGCCAAGGATACCTCAAGTTTCTCGTTCGCCCGGACTGTTTGCTCCGCAACGTCCTGGGATCGCTGGAGCTCGCCCAGAAGTTGGACGACCTCCTGTGCAAGTTTTCGCCTTTCCACCGTCGGTTCGGCTAGCTCCGCGGCTATCTGGGCGGCGTACTGTGCTTCCGCGAGCTGCGCTTTGAGTCTGATCACTGCGTCTTCCGCCAAGGCCAGGCCGACCTTCGCCTCCCGGAGCTTCGTTTCTACCAAGCTTTTGCCCTCCACGGGGGGCAAGAACGTGGATGTAGCGCCCATTGCCAAGACCTGGCGTGGTTGAGAAGGCACCACCATACCTGCCGCCTTCAACCGACACCGCTCCCTCAGTCTCTGCTTCTTCCATACGCTGACGGGCGATGTTCGCTTCGCCCACCGGAACGGTGTCCAGGCGCCGCATAAGGTCCTCCCTTGTCAAACCAGGGGTTGGGTAGATCTGCACCCTCTATCGGTGGACCTCCCTCGGCGGAGCGCCGCGTTCTGATACTCACTTGTTGTTCCACCCACTCCGGGCTGGCGGATATCCGATCCCACGAGCGTCGAAACCCACGCCGACAACGAAACATTCGTCCAGCCCGACGGCACAAGCACGCGCACCTGCCAGTCCCATCCAAACAGCAGCATGCGCCGATCAGGCGCCGGAGGCACTTCCCCGATCGGGGTCTTAAAGAGGTCAGCAATCCCCCAGCGGTCGAGTGGCCACCACCCATGCGCCGTGCGCCCTTCGACGCGCAGAGACGTAACCCACAGCGAGGCTCTCTCGATTTCCACCTTCACGGTCTCCGCGACCTCGGCGGACGCGTCCAACACTGCCACCGGCAGGCAGAATGATGACCCCCGCGGAAAGACTGCCTCTCCTTGCCCCACGCGTCCGTCGGCCTCAGCAGCCCGGCAACCGCCTGTTAGGGATGAAAATGGTACGGATAATTTCCGACCGTCCGACCGACCGAGGCATAATAATATCCGAAAATATTGAGCCGGATAATTTTATGGATATCCGAATCCGACAAGGCGGATACGGTACGGATACAAATAATATCCGATGGATATTATCCGAGCTTTTCTTGGATAATATCCGATGGATAATATCCGATTAGCTAAATCCATCTATAAACTATCTCTATTATATTTCTATAGGATGAATGACTAACACATATATCAACTAGATGCATGTGATTTCACATTTTTTTGCTTTATCGGGTATGATACTTACACACCATCATTTTCATGACTATGGGCCATAAAGTTGAGTCACAAAGAGATAACTATATGTATTTGGATATACTTATTTCTTTAGTATATGTTTTCGCGTATTATCCGAGAGAGTATCCGCGTCCGATCCGTATTTGTATCCGATATTATTCGTATCCGTATTTGTATCCGGTACTATCCGTATCCGATCAAACTAAATGGATCAAATACAATATGAGTTGTTTCCGATCCGTATCCGATCCGTTTCATCCCTACCGCCTGTGCTTGCTCTAAGAATCCCTCCCCTTCGGGATCAGCCGGCGCATCTTCAGCCTCCCGGGCTTCGGCAGAGGGAAGCAGTGCTTCAGCCGCCACCTTGGCGATACGCACTGAAATCAGAGAAGCGCTTAACGAATAGATGCGGGCGTATAGTGACAACAAGCAAAGGCAAAAACACTTACACGCCGGTTCCATTTCTGTGCCCTCGTGCGCCCCCGGCGTAGGGCGTAGAAAGAGCTCCGTCTCCAGCCCGCCGACGCGGCTGGTAGTGAGCACGACCACTCCCTTTCGGCCTGCGGGAACTTTCCTCGTAGGCCCCCGTCGCGACGCTTTCACCGGAGGCGGGCCCGACACTAGTACGACCTCCTCATCGTCGCTATCTGAGACGGGCCGGTACGTCCTCCTCTTCTTCAAAGACGCCACGCCCTGGGCATGCAAGGAGGAGCTTGAGGGTCGCCGAGGACACAATACTCAGGTAACGTCGGAGGGGGAGGGCTTACTTGCGACGGCGCTGCACGTTTTCTTGCAAGCTTTTCTGCGCCAGCACGCGCCGCGCTCACCGCGGTTGACGCCGCCGGACTCTCCTCGATCGACATCAGCGACAAGGTGGATGCCCCGTCGGACGCCGCCGGAGACTTCCCCGACGGTGAGCGCGCCGCCCTCGGTTGCGCGGACGAGCCCTCCTCAGCGGAGCCCGTGGCTGCTGCAACCTTTTTGGCCGCCTTCCATGTCCGCTGCAAAACAATCGACGCAATCTGTCAGAACCCCAGAAGCGTGCGGCTAGAGATTTCATCAAACACCTTACGGGCGCGTACCACAGATAATTTATCCCTCACGAATCGAACGGGATGAGGACTTTTTTCCATGGGCAGCAGCATCCCCGCAATCCGCGCAACCTCGCTGGTCGAGAGCTCTGTATGACGTCACCAACAGTCATGACACGTACCGGCCTGAAATCGAACATGAGAGTGTGGCTCGCGCCTACCTTCATGGAAGTCCCGGTCCAGATCTTCTCAACCGCCCATGTCGCTGACGCACCGCTCGCGGTGTCCCCAGCGGGCTGACCCGGTGCCAGGTGAAGCCGACGACGACGTCGAAGCCTGTCAAGCCTTTCTTGACGAGTCCCTTGATCTCATGTTCCGTGACTTGATCCTCCGGCAGGATCTCGCTGCGCTGAAAGATTGGAGTATCCGACGCGGCCGAAGAGTATTCCAGGGTCGAGCCCCCGCGGTTCAGGTAGAACCACCGCCGGGCCCAACCATCGACCTTCGTCTTCACCTCGTACTCCGGGTACGATTGGCTTCCCCGGGCTCAGCGCGTGGTTAAGTAGAAGACCCCGCCATTTCCCACGCGGTGGCCGACGGGCTTCAACTCGAAGTAGTGCTGAAGGAGGCTCACCGTTGGCCGCACCCCGCAATGCGCCTCGCACAGGAATGCGAAGATGGACAAGTGTACATAAGATTGCGGAGACAGGTTCTCCGGCCTCAGCTCCGTGAAGGCGAAGAAGTCCGCTACAAACTGCGACTCCGGCATGCGAAATCCGCAGATAGCCGAGCCCTCGAAGCAGGCCAGCTCGTCGGGCTTGGGCCTCGGCTCCGGATCCACACCAGGAAGTCTCCACGAGCCCGGCTTAAAGAAGCCGTCCCTCTCCAGCTCCGCCATCCTCTCCTTCGTCAGAGCACTCTCTCCGATGACAACCATGGCGGCAGGGAGTGGGAAGCAAGAAGGCGAGGAGCAAGGGGGGAAGATGAAAACAGAGGCAAAGGGGGCGATTCTACAGTGTGAGTTCCCCCTGCGCAGCGCTGTCTTATAAAAGAAGACAACGGTCGAAGCGGAAATCATGGGAATCGTGCCCAAGAGGGCGTAACTGCCCCACCTTTACATCAAATCAGATTCAATGCTCAGACTTTGGCCTCCGAGCCAAATCTTCCCGTGCGGCGCGTGGTAGGGATTTCCTCTAAACCTCAGACCGGCTCGCCGCACGACCCGCTCGAGGCTCGGGGGCTAACTGTTGGTGATTGATAAGCGGCCCACCTCGAGATGGGCCAGGGCTGATTCCGTATCAACCCACCACGCGTGCAGAAAGTCCAAAAGGCCACCCTTGGCCAAGCGCCTAGCCCGCCAGGGTCCGTCCAGAGCTTGACCGGGTTAACCACGTTGTCCTGGGTCTCTGCCGGGGGCGTGGCGCACCTCGCGGGCTTTCCTTAGCCCGGAGGAAGGCTCCGCGAACAGTCCGACTGTTTGTGGACAGGTGGCAACAACTGTCGTGCCCCACCGTACTTTCTCTGGTCTTGACCGAAACGGACTGTGTCCCCCACGGGAACCCGAAGCTCGGGGAAGGACACGCGTCCAGCCCGGTTTGTCGTTTGCCCTCCTTGGCAGGCAACGGACGGTTGTTACGCTACACGACACCCCAACGGGCGGCGCGAGGCTGGCCCAGTCCAGTCAATGCCATATTGGGGATAAAGGGAAAGTGCTTTCTCCCTAAAGAAGGTTTTCTCCCTGTATCGGCGCCCCAAGACAAATACGTGTCCAGTACTAACCAGACCAGCTTCCCGCTGCAGGTTCGAGACCGGACAGAGCCCTAGAACGAGACAAGAGCATCGCTACTAAAGCAAAGACCGGCGCGGGCCCACCGCATCAGCTTCGGGCGACCCGCCGCGCCTATAAAAGGAGGATTCCTAGACGTTCGAAGGGATCCGAGATCTGACCGATAGCTCCAAGCACCCAAGCAACACCTGCATCCGAAACTTCCTTAGCAATAGTCTTAGTCCATAGTCGCCACCGTTGTAAGTTCGGGATCGATGCCTTCAAGCCCGGTCTCGGCACCCCTGTATTGTTTCTCCACCATATAATCAACAAGACTGGAGTAGAGCTATTACCCGGCAGTGGGGGCTCGAACCAGGGTAAATCGCTTGTGTCTTCACGGTTCGTATCATTCTCCTCTTTCCGCTGTACGAAGGATTTGTACCCGGATCACCGAATCGCACCAGGCCCTTGTCCGGGAAGACAGCGCGGCCTTAGCCCCCCGTAGGCTTGGCCGCCGCCCCAGGCTGCTAAGGAGGGTGGTCGTTGGACCTCACCCCAACTACAAATTCGTCTGTCTGTCCGTGGTCTTGCTGCTCTTCAGGAGCGCGGTTCCCAGACACCGACAGTTGTTATCTCCCCGGAGAGGCCCGAACCAGGATAAAAACCCTGTGTCTCCCTATTGTTCATTGATTGCTGTTTGCCTTGCTCGGCTGTGTCTTCTATGTCCCTTTCTCAAGAACCTTAGTTGACTTGGGACCGATATCCCAACCGTCGACAGGTCCCACAAGCACTTTTTTCTTTTGATGGCCATAAATTTTGACTGGGTGCTCTAATCCACAAACCGTTTGCACCAACGTATTCGTCGTATTTTTACGAACAAAACAAGATGTATGTTGCCACATAAGTCTTCAAACTTACCTGTGAAACTTGGGTTTCAACTACCGAAACTTGGATTTCATATTCGTTAAACTTGCCGAACTATCAAGTTTCATCAGGTTTAATCCAAGTTTTATCAAGTTTCAACAGGTTTCATCCAAGTTTCATCAGGTTACGTCCAAGTTTCATCAGGCTTCATTTAGCACTCGCCTTCATCAATACGTGAGTCAAGGCTCATCAGCACACGACCAAGTTTCACTAGCATACTATCAAGTTTCATAAGTGGGTTCTGCTTGGTTCACATCAAAAAAATTTAAAAAATAAAAACGGATTAAAAAATTTAAAAGTATTTAAAATGGATTGATCTCGATTTTAGAAGAATTATGAAATTTATTCCAAGCATTTTGAGCACTTTTGAATTTTATACAAAAATAAGAAGTTTAATTGAAAAATTGATCAATTGCACGGCTAACAACTCGGCCTTTCATCTGATCGGATGCACGTGGTGCCGGTGATCCAACGGCCGAGGCACGTCCGATCAACGCGGGCTCGAACGGACGTCCGACGCCTGGCGCTCGCCATGTTCTAAACCTTCTGTAGGGCTTGGTGTATGTCATCCCTCAAATCCTCAAACTTCTCAATACCAAAGCTGAACCTAACCAAGTTATCCTTGATCCCATTTTTGGCCTTCTCTTCTTCACTTTGACCCCTGAGAAAGAAACAAAAAACAGAAACACATATGAGCCATGAACTCATAAATTTTTTTTTTTTGCAAAAGGGTCACCCCATTTCCATTTCCTGAGATAAACGGAAACAAAAGGTCCACAGACAGCGGGCTACAACCAGAAACAGGGGGCACAAAACAGCCAGGCCATGATCTCACGGCGCCATTTGGAACACTGAGCCCCAGTTCACGGCCTGCAGGCGGATCCTCCACTGGCTGCCAGGCGGCGTGCCTGAGCTTGGATTTGGACCCCCACTTATATCTCCCTTGGGGTATAGGGTTCAAGCCCACCCAAATATCATCCACCTGGACCATCTAGGGCTATGAGAGAGGGGCAGCGAGGCGAGAGACGCACGGAGCGGCGGGAGACAGAGTCACGCGAGCGCCGTCTTGTGGCGAGACGCTGAGAGCCTGAGATGGGAGCCTCTTTTGCCGAATTGCCGCTGATCTGATCACTCCATCTAGGCTTCGGCAACGCTGCCTGCAAGCAGCAACGACAAGGACGCCAGCCGCTAGATCATCAACGGCAAGCAGCAAGCGTTGCAGTCTTGCTGCCCTTGCAGATCATCAAGAGTCAAGACATCAACCATTCAAGATTCAACCGTCAAGGACTGAATTAGTGAACTCACTGAAGGACTCAAGTCTCAAGGTTAGTAACAAGTAAAACTATAAAAACAGTGAAATGTTAGTTTGGAGTTGACATATTTTATGTTATTTATGGTATTTTTATTTTATAGAAAATGAAATATAGTTTTAGCATTGCCCAGGCATGATTTTTGTCCTGGATCCGCCACTGACAGCACAAGCAACCAAACAGAAACTAAACCACAACCTGAAGCAACAAGGAACTAAACTAACGTTCACTGCCCACGATGCAGGTGTAACACACCACACGCAGGTGGTTTAACAAAAGCAATCCCATGAACTCATAAATGATCACCATAATCTACAAGTGAAGCTGTACTCTTCGGATTCGGAAGTATCGGAACAAGTGATGCTGTCTGTGAGTATATGATCTCAAGTACTTACCAGAAGGACATGATCGCTTGTTGCTGCACTAGGCTCTCGCATCCGCCGAGGGACGTCGCAATGAGCGGTATCTCCAGTGCATCGATGAACCTCATGACGCCGTGCAGGTCAGACGCCACCTCGAAGCTCAGAACGCCGCCAAAGCCGCTCATCTGGCTCTTGGCAATGCGGTGCCATGGGCTGCTCTCCAGCCCAGGGTAGTACACTCGCTCGATCTTTGGGTGCTTCTCGAGCAGGCGCGCCATGCGCATCGTCGTGTGGTTCTGCGTCTCCACCCGCAGCGCCATCGTCTTGAGCCCGCGGATGATCATGTACGCAGCATTCTGTAAAATTCAGCGACATACTATTAATTTCGGCTGAGTTGAAGCGAAAGAAGCAAGCAAGGTCAGATATGAAGAGATTTAGTGCCTGCTTGGATGGCTGGTTTTCCATCCGAAAACAGTCCGAATTCGGGTCCGACTAATTTTCCAACGAATTAGTAAAGGAGGCACTTAAGAATGCATGTATCGAATTTGTAATACATCCGGATCGGTCCGATTCACCCGGAAAAAAAAAAATCCCCTATCAGGCCCGAGTTAAAGAAACGACGGATGTCGGGGTTCACCGCTCGCTTCTCCCAGCTCGTCTCGTCGTGCCTCCTACCCCAACACGGAGATCCCAAAACCTACCAGGTCGGCGGCCGCGTGGGAGCGGGGCGCCGCGAGAAGGCAAGGGGAGGGTTCGAACGCAGCTCGGACGTTGGCCTGGCGACTACGCGGGAGATAGCGGCGGCTCGGGCGACGACGCAGCAGCGGGAGGGTGCGGCGGCCAGCTGCGTCGTGTAAGCGATCTCTTCCTCTTCTCCTCCTCCTCCTGCTTGGGGTAGTCTTGTTCTCTTCCAGCAGCTTGTTTTGATCTGGTCCCCGCGTCGCGGATAGATCTCACGGCGATAGCAAGATCCAGCTGGTTTCTAGCGCTTCTGCTGTTCAATTGGGATGAGATCTGCCTACTTGATGCTCTAACCTTTGGCTATGTTTAGATCGAACATGTTCCCTAGCTGATCCAGTATGTAATTGGTGGATTTGGCATCAATTTTGTACATTTTTATGAAATTTCTGCACTCTTAAGGCACTGCGCAGGATGCTAATTTTGCACTAGTACTGATGTACAAGCGGATGCTCTGTTCTTGATTGAATGAATTAACGGGACCTCAAATTCATTCCGCATTTACAATTGTAAAAATTACATCTACCAAGTGGGGGAATGTTTTTTCGGTTGTATCTTGTGTCCAACAGTTTACACTTGTAATTGTTTA
The DNA here is from genome assembly GCA_036346415.1 of Raddia guianensis. Taxonomy (NCBI): domain Eukaryota; kingdom Viridiplantae; phylum Streptophyta; class Magnoliopsida; order Poales; family Poaceae; genus Raddia; species Raddia guianensis. Next base: position 12,778,998 of record CM070543.1, on the reverse strand, counting down.
CAAGTGTAAAAAAAAACTAAACTCCCAAGCAGGGCCTTAAGATATGAATATATACCGGACTGATGGCGCCGCCGAGATCGTGATGCCAGGCCCGAATTCTTGAGATGAGCTCCTCCGAGCCACTCACACATCCCGCGATGACCTAGAAAAAGAAGAGCAGAAACAAAGGCATCAGCATGCATGGTCATATGATCACTGGTGCATGGTCATAATGAATGCCAAATATGGCGGTATAGGACTCACGTCGTGGTGGCCGGCCATGTACTTGGTGGCGGAGTGCAGGACGATGTCGGCGCCGAGGGTGAGCGGCTTCTGGTTGATGGGGGATGCGAGCGTGCTGTCGATGCACACCAGTGCACCCTTCCGGTGGCACAGCTCCGCCACCAGCCTGATGTCCATGCACTTCAGCAGCGGGTTCGTCGGAGAGTCGGCATAGAAGAGCGTCACCTGCATATATGTAGTTAAGCATGTCTGTCAGATATCCATATACTAGCTTGTACAAGCACGAATAAAATTGTACATCAGGATCATGTAAGGGAACCTACGTCGCCTTTGTCAAGAACGACTTTGAGCTCCTTGATGTCGTTCAGATCAACGAACGACGTCTGTATCGCATGCAAATTAAAAAGCCATTAGAATTGAACTATTGAGCACATGTAGCTAGTGGTGCTTACCCTGATTCCCATGCTGGAGAGCCTGTCCCGGATGAATGCGCGGGCCTCGCTGTAGCACTCGGTAGTGGTGACGACATGGCCCCCCGGCGGCACGAGGGCGAGCAGTGTGGCCACGATGGCGTTCATGCCCGACGACGTCACCAGCGTCGACTCGGCTCTCTCCAGCGCACTGCAACATCAGTCAATCAAATCCACCAATTAATCCATGACCATCTCTGTTCATGCATCAAAATCAAATATGACCATATTCTCCTATTGACAAAACAAATTTCAAGTAATGCATTACGTACCTGATCTTGTCTTGGAGGACCTTGAGCGTGGGGTTGCCATAGCGGCCGTACTCGAAGCTGTGGCGCCTGCCTTCCTTGAAGGCGATGAGGTCGGCGGAGCTCCTGAACCAGTGCGTGGTGCCGCTGACGATGGGCGTCGCGATGGAGTCCATGTCAGCCATGCCGCTCCCCATCTTCTCCCCGGCGTGGACAGCCTGGGTCTCGTCGGAGGGAAGCCCCGCCACTGGTGGTGGAAAAGCCTCGCCACCGTCGTGCAACACTGGCACCAGGTGCTCCGGAGGCTCGGTGCCGCATAAATCGACGATGTCTGCCTCGACGCCGAGGTGGATGGCTTCAAGGGACGCAGTGCTGGCCGCCGTTGGGTTCGAAGAACGGCGAGGGCGCAGCAAGCGGCGCTGCAGCGGAACCGAAGTATTGACGACAGAGGATGACCGCGTCATTAGCGGATGGAGCGAAATTGATCAAGAAAATCGGGAGCACGAGATGTTCCGAAGCAAGCTAGTATGGCTAGTTTATCGATGAACACTGGAGAGCTTCACCTCTGTCGCTGTGTTTCCTATCTCTGCATAGGATGGTGCATATATATACTCTCTAGTGATGAAAACGGATCGGGTAGTACCGCCCGGTATCTGATCCAGTACAAGGGTGGTTCGAAAACTGTTTAGGATTTTTTTTTTTTGAAAGAGGGGCAGGATAACTGCCGTCCTATTTCATTAATAAGCAGAAAATAAAAATAAAAAGGCCGTGCAAGCACGGGGTACAACCGCAGCGCTCCGCTGCAACCCTGGCAAAAGCCAGACACACCTCCGGCCACCGCCAGGCACAACACCTACAGGGGGAGAGAAAGGAAAGCAGGCCCACCGCTGCCACCCAAGCCACAGGCCGAACAAAGAGAGAGATACAGAAGAGGGAGAAGTGGGAACACCAACACACTCACACAACAACAAATGACTCCAGAGCAGCAGACCCAGCGAAAACCAAAAGCGCATAACGGCAACCACGACGCCTCCAACGAGGTAGCGACGAGGAGAACCCACCGCCGTCGCAAAGACGCTAGGGTTTTCACCCAGAGTAGGGATAGGTCCAACAGGTGATGCCTCCAATGAGATAACGACACCAAAGGTGACGCCAGCACCAGCCCGAAAAGGGTGAGGCTTTCGCCCAAGACCAGCCCTACTAGCGCCGAAGGCAAAGGCCACCGAAGGTCGAAAACACAAGTAGAACTGAGTCGCCGACCGAAGACGCGGAGCCGAAAAACGCGAACGAACGCCGCCACCTGACGCGGAGGACGCCGCCCACGCCACTAGACACCTTGGACAAAGGGAGGGTCAAGACGACGAGGATGGGACCAGGTCAAGAGGCAGAGAACGAGGACGTTGCGAGAGAAAAGGTCGTTAGCCAAAGTCGTCGTAGAGGGGCCACCACTCCTGGTGGCCAGCGCATGGGAAGCGTAGGAGACCGGTCACCGTGCCACCCGGTGACACAAGCCGAACCCTGCAATTAACCCAGAAGAGGCCAACCCACAGCACCGAGCACCTCGCAGGGAGGGGAGGGCGAGGTGGACGAGGATGGGACCAGGCTAGAAAACAAGGGTCGACGTGCTGCTGGGGACGGGCGATGACCCACCAAGCCACCACGGGAGGAGCCGAGAAGATGTCGAGCACATGCCCCTAGAGCCCACTTGCTCCGTCCGCTCCGGCCAGCTACGGAAGCGAGCCCCCCCAAGCGGCCTCCACCAAGGCGGGCTAAGGGGGAGGGGAAGAAGGAGAAGAAGCCGGTGCCGAGCTCCGCCGAGCTACGAGGCAACCGGTCCCACGACCCTAGAGTACACCCACTCCGACCGCTCCGGTCCACACACCCCCAGATCCAAGCCTCCCGCCCTCGAATCCGGCATCACATAGAGCGGTCCCCCCCGGACGGCCTCCGTCAAGACAGGCCCAGGAGGAGGGGAAGAAGGGAGAAAGAAGAGGGAAAACCGACGTCAGGCTCCTCCACTGCGCGCGAAGGTGAGAATGAAGAATGAAAGCACCCTCGGATTCGGGGTAGCACGCCAACGGACCTAGGCGCTGCCTGACTTGGGTCTGAGGGGAAGGTGGGATGTGGGGGTCACCGGGGAGAGGGTGTTCTCCGTCGCGACGCTGGATGAGGGGACTGGTCGCCGCGGCACCGGGGACCAAAGACAGAGGCCGCCGTTTGAGCTCAGATTCGGAAAGAGGGGCACGAGGCACGCCGGACAACATGGGCGGCAGCAACGCGCCCCAGCGGCGCCGCCCAGCACAGGCATCTCCGACGGCAGTTGCAGGAGGCCCACCTGCAGCACCAGCGCGGCCGTAGCCGCCGCGCCCAAAACCGGCGCCACCTTGGCCTCCAACCGCCGCCTTGGCTCGCCCGAGCCACTCGTATGAGCCGGCCTCCACGTCGCGCTGCGCGCGCGACACCTACCAAGGCGCGCCGCCGCTTAGGTGCCGCCGCCGACCACCACCATGGCGCGCCGCCGCGAAGCGAGGGCGGCGACAACCACACACGGCCCGCTCCCCAGCTTTTGCGCCGCGTCCTCCCACGACGACGCTTGTTGCGGCCGAGGCGTCGGTCGGCGAGCCCCATGGGGACGAAACAGACCACGCGACGCCACGAAAGCACGCCCTGCTGCTGCGCCGGACACCATCGACCGCCGCACGCCGAGGGGCCACCAGATCTGGCCGAGAGCGCGGCGGCAGGAGGCAGGCCGACCACGCCGCCTTGCCGCCGCCGCCCGAGCCAGGCCAGCCTTCGCCGCCCGAGAAAGGCCACGCCGCCGCCGCCCCAGGCCGGCCTAGACCACGCCGCCTCTGGATCTTGCCTTCACGCCGCCGGGGGCCGGAGAGATAAAGGAAGGGAGGAAGGGGGGAGGGAAGAGGGCAAGAGGGAGAGTAGGGCGGCCGCCGCCGCCGCCGGCCGAAGGCGGCCGGCGGCGGTGCTAGGGTTTGTGTGGAGGAGGCTGGGAGTTGCTCGCCCTCGAGCCGCCCTTGCGAGCGACGCGAGGACCTGCCTAGGCAGGTCATTTTTGATACATCGGGTTTGATACATCGGGTTTGGATAGTATCAGAATATTTTATGCTAGGTACAACGAGTCAGATATAAAACACAAACCACCTAATAAATGTGGAAAATGTGGATCGGTTTTGGATACCCGATCCATAAAAATATTCACGTACGTGGTTGTTCAAATTTTTGGGTTCCCGATATTTGCAACTACTGCCACAGCCAAACTTCCCCCATGGGCCACTCTCAGTCGATCGGCCTAGCCCAATTACCTAGCTACCATGACTCCATGAGGTGCCACCCAGTCAACCCCAGTTCAGGCACAACACATGCACACCACACAGTCTCCTATATATCCCAACTCCCAACCCTAGTCGTCCACCGCGTTCTCCTGCACCGCTTCGTCCCGTCATCGCCTCCTGTGTCGTCCTGCTACTGCAATCCGCAGCGTGCCATCCACGCCGGCATCCCATGCCTTCCATGCCGACATCCCGCAGCTTCCATGAAAGCATCCTATTAGGCCGCGACGGTATCCCATGTTATGCACGCCGTCATTCAGTTCGGTGCCACGGCAACAGTATCACACCCTCTACCCTAGTCCCCCTTGCCTTTGCCGGTGCCTCGCGAGGCCACTACTGCCCCTTCCTCTTTGGTCCATCTTGCCAACGATATGGAGGTGCGCAGCTAGCGTGCGGACTATTTAGGGACTTTGGTCCACCCCTTAGTCGCCGCCCAACGCACCCCTCCGCTGTGCACCAGCCCTCTGCCAAGCGGCACCACTCCGCTGTCGCTCGTCGCCGCCCCTCCGCTATCGAGTCCATGGCTCTCTACCGAGCTTCTCCTCCCTTTTTCACTACCGGGCTCTGCCTCTCCGCTAGCACAAGCCCGCAGTTGAGCTGAGCTCTGACCCTTCTTCATTGATCGAAGCTTCTAGATCATTGTTGGTCTAGGGTTGGCGAGGATTAGCTATAAGTGATGCTTCATGTAACATACTTTTAGTGTTGCTTTGTAGCTAATTAATAATTAATTCATCTAGTTGTGCAATTAAATTATCTATATGACAATTGATGCTTCATTTTTAGTACAAGTATATGATAGGAGGCGACGACAATGTTGTGACTATTTGTATCTTATGGGCTATGTGTATTTTGTGGACTCTTTGTTCTATGCTGGGACTATGTGTATTTTGTGCGCTATGTGCTATTTGGAGATTATATGTGTTGAATTATGTGTTAGTTAGGTTATCTTTATCGCATGTTTTAATACAATATAATTTATGTGCTACCCAACTTAGTATCTAGTAACCGCTTTCTACACATCCGTATGATATCCATACCTGGCCTAATTTTACTCTAATCATACCTAGTCTAGTTTTTGACAAAATAAATTAGAGTGTAATACCTAATGGGTTACAACTCAACCCTACCCCTACCCGATTCCACCTCTAAGGGCATCTTCAATGGAACCATGTCAATTAGCTATAAAGAGTCCACCTAATCTTTTTGTCTATGTGGAGAAGAGAGATAAAGACTACCTATTAACTAATAGCTAGTCTATAGCGAATTACAAAGGTGCATTGCATCTATTACATATGGACTCATATTAAATGTAATAGTCGCATTGCATCTAGTATTACATATGGGTCCATATTAAATGTTATTGCTAATAATATAGCTAATACATTAGAGATGTTATCTACAAGTTATATATGTATAGACGATATTGAGCTTTCCTGTACCTAGTAGTTGTGTATATCATTGGACATGCCCTGATACTCTCACCGATCATGTGCGTGCATGCATGCATGTGCATGTACGTACGGCGTACGCGCGCTCCGTGACTGACTGTACGCGTCCATTATTTTATAGCTATTGACTGTACGTCCACGCCTCCACGGGTGCACAAAAATATTGATCCGCTTCAGCCTGGGCAGTGGCATTATTCATCTCTCCATGAGCAGAGACACTCGCAAGCGTGTAGCTAGCGACTCTACGCACGCATAACACGTAGCGAGTGATCATTTAACCAAATTATATATGCGTGCGGGGTGTAATAAATTAATGAACTGTAGGGCGCCAGCTAGTATGATTATGCGGCGCCTGACTGGGCCTCGATGAGATATAACTAGTACTCCACTTTGTTTATGATGAACCTGAGTTCAGCTGCTTCTTTGTTTAATTTGCTAATAGGTAATCAAGGCGCATTTAGCTAGTACCTTGGGAGCAGGTAAGCATGTGTGAAATCTACCTAATGCTAATTAAGCCGCCGGGAATCTAATTAACGTTTTGTTTGTTATTTTAGTCGACGGACCTAGACATGTCAGGTCCGAGGTCAGATGAGATCTATATATGCAATACCAGGGGCGCATCAAATCGTACGCACTCATCAACAAGCAGATCTATATACCCTTATACCTCATGATTAGCTTTGAAGGTCTATGGGGATTGGATCGATCGGTGAAGCTTCTGAACACTCGAGCGCCACCGACCAATGCTAAAAATGCATACGAGTCCTCCATATTTTTTTAGATATTAAAATGTCGTTCTAGTCTATATACTTCGTAAGTTTGTACATATATAAACATACCCAAAATTATAAAGTTTTTTTAAACAGCAAATAGATTTACTGAACTAGACATTATAGGGGCCCAAAAAGTTTCAAAGAAAATATAAACAAGACAATTTTCGCCATGACCCCACCTCCAATTAATGATTAGCACGCTTCAAGTGTATTTCCTACTATCATCCAACTAATTGGTTCCTCAAAATATAACTGCATTTATCAAATACAATATTAATCAAACAAAATAAATATAGACTAGAACAAAGCTGCAACAGCAATCATGAGTTGATAAATCCTATTCTAGATAGCCAACCTCGATTTCATATATATGACATAAAATTGAGATGGCTTCAACTCTAGAGATATCGAGACTACCCACCAAAATCACTACTAGAGAAACAACCTTAATTTAATATCGGCCCATCATTATCGGTTGAACACAAAACAGTACTGATAATTGCATTAGCACCGGTTCATGGCTCCAAGACATTAGTACCGGTTGCCCCCTCACATTAGTACATGTTCATGCTATGAACCGGTACCAATGAGCCCTTTAGTGGGCGGGTGCAAAAACCCATCAGTTCTGGTTCGTGTTATGAACCAGTACTATGTGAGGGCAACACGAACTGGTACCGATGCCTCATTTCAAAAAAGTTCAAAAGAAATGCATATCCAAGTCATATCAATACTTGTGGGTGGGTGGGTTGGATACAAGGGTGGGTTGGGAGTCACAAGGTCTCAAGAGGTTGCAGTTTCGAGTCACGGTTCTCCCATATACCAACGACATATTTTTATATATCTATACTATTATTAGTAGGAACCCGGTACAAATGCCACGCTTGCTGGTAGTTAATGCTTCAGTAAAATGACAATCGAAGAATAGATGGTGAATGTATGGTTTCGTTTTTGTTCCGAAAGAAACATATCAGATGTGTGATTGTCCATGGCTAGGATATATTAAGGTCCCAGTTCTGGAACATAGTACCGATGCTCTTGAGCATCAGTCTCGGATGGCTTATACCGATTCAAAAACCAGTATTAAAGGCTCTTCCCAACTGGTACAAAAGCCACGTTTGCTGGTAGTGAATGCTTTGGTAAAATGACAATGGAAGAATAGACGGTGAATGTATGGTTTTGTTTTTGCTCCGGAAGAAACATATCAGATGTATGATTGTCCATGTTTAAGATATATTAAGGAAGTATTTTAATCTTTAGAGAAAGCTTTAGTTTTCAAATTAGTTTGTTAGAATAAATAACATCCTAATTAATTAGTATTTATATGAAGATTAGTTATACCAAAAATTGGCCATTGTTATGCAGATTCGAACGAAAGCTATATTGTTCTGGGTATAGGCATGCATAATTAGTCCTTGTGATGTGGCTGTCGAGCACATGAGGCTGACGTGTCCTAGGGTGAATTATCTCGATCTTCGCATCTTTTTGTTACTCTGATAGTTTTTGGCGTCGACATCGCTCGTCGCAGGTTTTTGTTACACATACAGTTTGTTGGCTCTTATCATTTTTTTTTTGTCAGGGTTCACAGCTACCGCTCGTGCGCTCCATAAGTGACAAGATACCAACACAAATGGTAGCTAGCGTTACTTGTGCACATCGTTCGAACTGCATCCATCCAAAAAGGAAGAATAGTAGCCAAGGAGAGAACTCCCATGATTTCGAGGGTTCTTAATTGGATTTGGCACGCAATAGTTTCTTTCTAATCTTTAGGATTCATATTTAATTTTGATGATTAGCCGTCCAGGTGTGTAGTCTATCACTGCACTAGAAAGGTTAATTTGTGGCGGTTCATAACGGGCACCGACTTTTAGATCGGTACAAACAATAAGACACACATGATCTTGGTCATCTATGCTAGTTCATGACCGGCTGACAATCTTTCCCCTTCCATTTTTTAGGTGAAAGCGTCTTAGCTACCATGATTTTTCTAGATGTGGAAGTTCATTCTCCAAATTGAGCAAATAGTAGCGCTGAAACAAGAGGTAACCCTAGAAGGCTCAGGTTGAGATTAGCACATGCGATTAGCGGTGTGGACGGCGATTGGCGAGGAACCAGACGGGCGGTGCGCCGGCGTCCACCGCCGCCGCCTGACTTTGGCTCCTCGGCAAGACCAGGTCTTGGAGGTTTCTTCTTCTTCTGCGTTTTCTTCCAGGTCTGTTCCTTCGGTTCCTTTGGGTGAGTTTGAAACCGACGAAGCATTTGACCTCCCACTTGACGAGGGGCAAGCTTCAGTTAAATCGGCTGCGCTTCGCCGGCCGGCTTGTTTTAGTTCAGATCAACAATTATGTGATGAATTATGGAATCAAGTTGGAATCCCTAAAGAGAACAGATGGTGGGAGCATCAGCAGTTTAGTCCGGCAGGAAAGATAGCATCTTCGTCCAAGGATTGTGCTCATTTGGATACATCGGAATATGATCATATCGGTGAAAAGGATCAGGTCGGCGGCGTCGAGCAATCTCGCATGCGACCGATCGGACGTCACACCCGGCATCGAGGTTGTGTCATTAGACCTTGGAGAGGCCCTCTTCCTCGCCCGCGCCAGCCGATGTTGATCACACTGGGCAGCTTCTTACCGCCGACGTTCATCGACCAAGACGCTGATGATCCAATCGGCGTTGTTGGCGTGGATTGCGGTGAGCCATCAAAACGGATGCGAGATCAACGGTTGATTCAAAATTCGAAAGCTAAAGTTGATCGCGATCGTCCATCTTTGATTAAACGTGCTAGATTTTTTGGTCGCTCTAAGGCTGATCTAAAGAGCATCAGGGTTTCTACAGCGCCGCCGACTCAACAAATCACGTTTTCATCTACTACCTCACAACTCTCTCGTCCAAGCTACGCAGCCATGGCTGCACGTCCTCCTCCACAAGGACGCAACATGCAACCGGAGGGGAGAGGTCCCCCACAGCAGCAGCAGCAGCATCGGCGGAACACGCCGCCGTCGATGCGCAACGCGGCACCGCAGCCGCCGACGCGTAACGCACCTCATCCTTCGCGTCTCCGCGGAGGTTTCTCTCAATCTGCTCATGCTGATACGTCGGTGAGGGTTGATTTCCGTCAAGGAGGCAGTAATGTCGGACAATGTCATGGAATTGGTCGAGGCTCGAGCCACACTAGCGCGGCTCTTGGCGTCGCGCTCAATCGAGTCGAGGCACTACAATAGGCAACAGATGGAGCCGACGTCTCGATTACAAGCGGTACATCATCATCACGGGAACAATCAAGGCTAAGAAGCCCGACCACTTCATTGCTTCGGTGCAAATGCAATGGACACACTTTGGATGGGTGTACAATGATCTTGATTGCATCATTTGCAATAAAAGAACGCACATGTCGTCGCTAAATGTCCAATACTCAAGTTGCTCGAGCCTAATGCTATGTTATTTGGTTTTGGAAGGAATGAGCTTGGTTTTCTTCAGATTCCAGATTTTGATTTTAAGGTGGAAGCTCCAAATTCAACTCCTACTGCACTGTTAACCATGTCTGGCGGTCGTCTCACAGCAGAAGTGGTGCAATCAGATCTTGCAAGGCTCATTCGTGTTGACTGGAACTGGGAGGCCATTCCTCACGGTGAGGATTCGTTTCTAGTCGCATTCCCATCTGACGAGGAGCTTAAAAGGATGGACGATGTTGAGTTTCGTCTAAAGAACTATGGGGTTTCTATCACGATCTCGGAATGGCATCCTAGTGGCGACGTAACTCCGGCGTATCAGCTTGATGCGGTATGGGTTCATGTCACTGGTGTCCCTCATGCTTGGCGTCATTATCTTGGTTTCTGGGCTCTAGGTACTGTTGTTGGTACAACGCTGGAGGTTGATATGCTCACATATAGGAAGAAAGGAGTGATTCGGATTTTGGTTGGCATGTTAAACAGGGACCATCTGCCTTTTACCACTGATGTTGTGTCCAGGATGGAGGGGTATGATATCACCTTCACACTTGAGGATTCAGACTTCGAGCCAGCTCTCCCTTTAAGCACTGTGATTGATTCTATGGATCCTGATGACAGCGGTGCTGGGAAAGAGGGTGAGTTAGGAGGCGAAGATTCAGAACAAGCAATGAAACGATAGAAAATGCTGAGCCGGAGTTGAGCAACTCGGCAAAGACGGCATCGGGACCTTCTCCGATGCAAATCGCCTTGACACCGGTAGGGGACAAGCGGCCGATGCCACCGATGCAGCCTCTTTCTTTGGGCCTTTCCTGTTCAATGCTGTAATTGATAGCTTTGATCTTAGGGAAATTGATTTAACGGGTCGACAATACACTTGGGCAAATTCGCTTCCTACTCCGACCTATGAAAAACTAGATAGAGTCCTAATGACATCGGAATGGGAATTTAAATTTCCATTAGTGACTGTCCATGCTTTAGATAGGGGTGTCTCTGACCATACACCTTTGTTACTAGATGCTGGCACACAGGCTTTCCAAGGGAACCGAAGGCAGTTCAAGCTGGAACTAGCTTGGTTTACTCGGGAAGATTTCTATGATAAAGTCGTAGAAATTTGGAATAAGCCTGTAAATAGCCAAAATTCTGTCCAACGATGGAATAAAAAAATAGGGGCCTTAAGAAGTTTTCTGCGTGGATGGGCCACTCACAACAATGGTTTGTACAAACATCATAAAGCCAGTCTTCAATCCACTATTCATAATTTGGATGTCGCCGCTGAGGTGCGTGATCTGAATGCAACTGAGAGTGAACTACTTGCTTAGTCTCGAGATCACTTGACCAAACTACTTCGGGAAGAAGAACTAAAATATTACTAGCGAGCAAAAATATCCGATATCTTGTTGGGGGATAATAATACAAGGTACTTCCAAATGGTTGCCAATGGCAAGCATAGGAAGAAGAGAATATTCTTCCTAGACCAGGAGGAAGGTAAAATTGAGGGTCAAAATAATCTTAAAACTTTTATAACTCGTTTTTATAAAGGTCTCTTCGGTCCACCTGAAGAAAATTCTTTCTCTCTAGATGAATCGAGGACCTTCGATATCCCTCAAGTTACACATGCTGAAAATGAGTTCCTAACATCACCTTTCACAGAAAAGGAAATTCGTGATGCTGTTTTTGCTATGGAACATAATAAAGCTCCTGGTCCAGATGGATTTCCGGCTAAGTTTTACCAGAAATTCTGGGATGTAATTAAAAGTGATTTGATGATCATGTTTCATGAACTTCATTCTGGGAATCTGCCGTTGTTTAGTCTTAATTTTAGAGTCATTACTCTTCTCCCGAAGGTTCAAGAGGCAAACCGCATTCAACAATACAGGCCAATTTGCCTGTTAAATGTCAGCTTCAAAATTTTCACTAAAGTAGCGACTCATAGAATTAATTCAATAGCGGATCATCTTATCAGTCCCACACAGACTGCTTTCATGCGAGGACGTAATATCCTAGAGGGTGTTGTTGTCTTACATGAAACTATTCATGAGTTACACCGTCAAAAACAAAGTGGAGTAATTTTCAAGATTGATTTTGAGAAAGCTTATGACAAGGTTAGATGGCCTTTTTTGCTTCAAACATTACGAATGAAAGGTTTTTCGCCTAAGTGGATTTCTTGGGTTGAGTCTTTCATCTCGGGTGGAAGTGTAGCAATTAATGTCAATGATGATATAGGGCCATATTTTCAAACAAAAAAAGGGCTTCGTCAAGGAGATCCTCTATCTCCAATTCTTTTTAATTTAGTAGCTGACATGTTGGCAACTATAATTAGCAGAGCTACTTCGGCTGGGCAAGTGAGTGGAGTAGTACCACATCTTGTAGATGGAGGTTTATCTATTCTACAATATGCAGGTGACACAATCCTTTTTATGGATCATGATCTGGAGAAAGCTTGTAACATGAAGTTATTACTTTGTGCTTTTGAGCAACTATCAGGTCTAAAGATAAACTTTCACAAGAGTGAAATTTATTGTTTCGGTGAGGCTCAAGAGTTTGAGGACCAATATACTCAGTTATTTGGTTGTGCCAGTGGTGATTTTCCATTCCGATATTTAGGTATTCCTATGCATTATAGGAAGTTACGAAATATTGATTGGAAAGGGGTTGAAGATAGGTTTGAAAAGAGGCTGAGTAGCTGGAAAGGGAAACATCTTTCAACTGGGGGCCGTCTGACATTGATCAATTCGGTGCTTACTAGCCTGCCAATGTATATGATGTCCTTTTTTGTAGTTCCAAGGGGAGTCCTTAAAAAATTGGATTATTTTCGATCTCGTTTTTACTGGCAAAGTGATCATCAGAAGAGAAAGTATCGTCTTGCAAAATGGAACATCCTATGTCGACCGCGAGAACAAGGCGGTCTTGGCATACATGACTTGGATATTAAGAATGTTGCCCTTCTTAGCAAATGGCTATTTAAATTACTCACCACAGATGGAGTTTGGCAGCAAATGCTACGAAACAAGTATTTGGGATCTCGACCTTTATCGCAAGTACAGTGGAAACCTGGAGATTCACACTTTTGGGGTAGTCTCATGAAGGTGAAACGAGATTTCTTTCGTTTCGGAAGCTTTAGTATTAAGGACGGATCTCAAATTAGGTTTTGGGAGGACAAGTGGTTGGGAAACGCTACCTTGCGAGAACAGTACCATTGTTTGTACAATATAGCTCGCCACAAACAGATTACTGTTGCAGAGGTCCTTCAAACAACAAATCCTAATTTATCTTGGCGCAGAGATCTCATTGGGCCAAAATTAGCCGCATGGAATACTTTACTTCCACGCATTGCTAATATTGTTTTGTCTGAGGAGCGAGACGTGTTTCGCTGGAATTTACATCCACATGGTCTGTTCTCGGTGAAATCACATTATCTTGTGCTCATTCATAGTGATGTCCCAAATATTAATAAACGTCTGTGGAAACTAAAAACACCACTTAAGGTTCGGATTTTCCTATGGTACCTACGGCGAGGGGTACTTCTGACAAAAGATAATTTAGCGAGACGAAACTGGAATGGTAATAAGAACTGTTGTTTTTGTTATAAAGAGGAGACAATTAATCATCTGTTCTTTGAATGCCGTTTAGCGCGGCGAGTTTGGTCCATAATCTACGCAGCTTCAGGACTCTGTCAACCTTGCGCTGTATCCCATTTGTTTGGTGCTTGGTTATGTGGTTTAAACAAGGATTTGAAACCACTGGCCCTGTTGGGGGCGGCTGCAACTTGTTGGTCGCTCTGGTTATGCAGGAACGACATGATTTTCAATAAGAAAATTATCTCATCTCCTTTGCAGGTTATTTACTTAATTATCCATTGGCTACGTACTTGGACTATTCTTTTGACCGCCCGCTTCGTGGGATTTTATTATGGCGGCATGCTCGCATATGGAACGGGTGGTCAAGGAGTGTTTTACCCAGGCACATGGGTGGCGATCTAGTCTTCGGATTGATAGTCATTAAATTGTCTGCCTTTTCTTGTATCTATTTAGGGCTGTGTGCATCTTGTTATGCAGAGGCCGGGAGTGATCTCAGGATGGTTGTATCATCTTGATGTAACTATCTTGTTTTCAATAAAGCTTCCTTTATCAAAAAAATGAACCGACACAAAAATATCCTCTCTGCTAGTTCGTGGATAGAACCGGCATAGATAGAGTGGATATTTATGTATGTTCTATCAATGAACCAACACATATAAGCCAGACTACCTGTGCCGGTAAATCTGTACGTACCGGTTTCATGAACCGTCACAAAAGATGTCATTTATGTCGATTTGTAGTTGAACTAACACATATGTAATATATATATTTTTGCAGGTTCTATCCATAAACCAGCACAGATATAGTGGCTACCTATGTCGATTTTATCAATGAACCATCATAGATATACTAGCGGAGCTCACGCGCTTCACGCGTGGGCGAAGCCCTGTGTGATTTTGCAATGGAGAGAACAGTGTTGACAATGCAAAATTATTTACATATTCGAACAAAATAAATGTAAAATTACAACAGTTGGAAAAAATCTATTTCAGCATCAGTGTTTCGGGATAGTTATCCAGATTTCGCTAGACGGATCGACACACTTAAGCATAAAATGATTAGGATTAGCCTCCCTTCATGCATGTTTTCACTCGTAATTCCTATTAAATATAAGCTGCATCTGCATGACGGACATTTCCACATAACTCAGTAAAAGTAATATAACACGATACAATATATCTTCTATGGTCAGAGCTTGAGATTAGTTCAGCACTACTCAAACCAAACTAAACACAACAGCACCACCTGAACATTTTAACTTAGCACACAACCAAATCTTGGCCACACTTATTGACAATGCATCAAGAATAACATCAATAAGCCATTGTCGATAAACAGAAGTTATTTTCCTTAGAATCGTAGCTATGCAACAAATTGCGAAAATGCTGCTCATGAAGATGAAGTAGAAGATGGTTTACCTCTTGGTGCATTGCCAAAAACAAACAAAGCTACACTTATGAGTGAAAAGGCTCAAACCAAACACTTGTCTAAAAGGATTGAAAGTGTCACAATAATGGAAAGTATTCTCAATGATATTCTCATTACAGGCAAAGAACGAAAATGATGTTTGTGCTAGAGTAGCTGCACTAATTAATGAAGCAATGGGAGTGTAATCAATGTAGACATTCATGATATAGTGCTAGACACTGAAAACAATCCATAACAAATCCCATAACATGCTGAAAATGTTCGGATGTTGCCAACCTAGGGACCAGGGCCACCAGATCCGACCACCCTAGCAATCGCTGTGCCTAGATCCATCAACTCCATGCCCCTTAAGCAGCGCGGCCACTGGCCCTAAAACCCGGCGGCTAGGCCTGCCACCAGCAATGGGAAGCGACGGCGAAAGAAATGGATGCCGCTGGTGCAGAACGGGCGGAGGGCAGGCCAAGCCATGCCGATCCACCGTGATCCGACGGAGACAACAGAGAGAGAAAGAGGATCCGGAAGCTCACAAATATGCAAATGGATTGAAAACCGGGAGAGAGAGGTGGGAGGCAAGATCTGGGAAGGAGGATGTCAGAGTAGACCAAAAGAGGCGGCATGGCAAGCAAAGATCCCACTCCTCCGGCAGGCAGAGCGAAGGTGTCTGCAGCCTGTGTGGGAGGGGGAGAATCGCACGAGAGCAAGATTGGGGACACTACTACGGAACGGGCCTTCCATCCCGACACATCAGTCCAGGTTACCATCAAACCGGGACTGAGATTAACTTCAGTCCCGGTTCAATGGTAACGAGACAAAAGGACGGTTTTCAGGCCCGGTTGGTTCCACCAACCGGGACCAATAGGTCGATTAGCGCGTGGGTTGGCAGATGGGGAGTACTAGTCCCGGTTGGTGATACCAACCGGGACTAACACTGAAACTCGATAATTGGCGCCATTTCTCTGTCACAAAAGGCTGGTTGGTGTTACAACCGGGATCGATATTTGGCTATTAGTCCGGTTGGTGTGACAAACCGGGACTAATCTTGGCTCCGATAATTGAGTCATTTCTCCTCCGGTAACAAAAAGTCATCTGCGTCGTCTTCTTATCGCCGCACTTGCCGAGGGCTTCGCGCGCGCTTGTGAGGAAGGAGCGGAGACGGAGCCGAGGAGCAAGGAGAGCCGAGGCGAGTAAGGAGGAGTGGGGAGCCTCTCGCCGCTACTGGGAAGCGGTGAAAGGGATCGGAATCATCGGATCATCATCGAGCAACGCTCGTGTCGCCGCTGCAGCGTCGTCGTCACCACGCCCCGCCTCGCCGCTCGTCGTCGCCGCAGCTGGCCCGCCCATTCGTCGGCGCCTCTCCGCCACGCCGAGGTACATTTATCCACCGCATCGCGTCCTCGTTCGATCCGCCACCATCGCCATCGCCGCCGCCGAGCCACCGCCGCCATCGCTACGGCGCAACTACAAATGCCGACCTTTATGCGTGTTTTTCCATTAAATTTCCGCCCAGATTTAGGATGTCTTGTTGGACCGGTGACAACGCCACTAACATCGAAACCACGCCCTCCAACTAGGTCCAAAATGTCTGTTTTCTAAAGTGTTTTGCCCTCCACCATTGCTTGTTGTGAGGAAGGAATACCCTGAAAAAAGCGAAAAGACAAAAAATACGTGGCGACCAATGATGTGCCACGTCGCGACGATGGCGGTGGCGGTGGTGATGAGGAGGGCGAGGGCGAGGGCGAGAGCGATGGCGAGAGCGATGGCGACGGGAATGGTGGTAATGAGGGCAAGGGCAAGGGCAAGGGCAAGGGCGGCAAGGGCAAGGGCGAGGGCGAGGGCGAGGGCGATGGCGATGGCGAGGGCGAGGGCGAGGGCAGCGAGGGCAAGGGCAAGGGGAAGTCACGTTCCCATAGAGTGTGATTGAGACATCGAGATCACATTCTATGTTGTACTTTTTAATTTAATTTTTATGCATTTAAGAATTGTTGTTGTCGAACAATTATTATAATTATGCGTCTTTGCAGACTTTGTATGTTTATTGATGCATTTTAATGTGTACTATCATTGGATGCTTGTATGTGAAGTATCGGATTATGTTTGTATGTGTATTGTTAAATCATGTTTGCATGTGTACTAGCATTGATTAATGGAGGGGATAAGGATTGGGAAGGGTATTTCATGAATGATGGATGTTAAAAAATATTATTATTTTTAATTCCACATATCTACACCAAATTCCTAATAGTATCAATGATGGATGATCTTTGCTGATTCACCCAGGAGTATTTAGCCTTGCAAGATGTTTGTTTGTATGGTATCAATATGTGTATTTGATCACAAGGTATCGTTACACTAAATGCTATGAATATGTATAATGCAGATGGATCGGCGATGGATGTACATGGACCGATGTTCCTCACAGTTCGTGGAGGGTTTAGAAACTTTTATTCGTCATGTTGAAACCAATATTACCTTAGACTATATATGTTGCCCATGTATTGATTGCAAGAATCAAAGGAGTGGGTAAGCGTGAGCAAATTCATTTTCATTTGATCTCAAGAGGTTTTATGGAAAATTATACTGTTGGACCAAGCACGTAAGTAGAGATTACACGGGTGAAGAAGAACAGTGGACGATAATATCTCTAACGCCGCCAACACAGTTATTTGAACATATGCAGGGGAGTTTGGCGGCGATGATATAGACCAGATCTTCGCTTGATGGAGAGGAGAATACGTTGATAAAATGCATTATGAAAAGTTTGGCGCCTTTGGGAGGACTATGAAACACTGTTGTATCCAAAGCTGAGACAGGGCACGTAAAGTTGCGTACCACACTAGAACTAATGCAATGGAAGGCGGCAAATGGATTGTCTCGATAAGGATTCAACGAGTTGTTAGGCCTCATGAAGAAGTTGCTTCAGAGGGTAACACATTGCACGAAACTATGTACGAAGCCAAGCAAGCTCTCGTCCTTTGGGCTTGGAGGTCTGAAGATACATGCATGCCGTAACGATTGCATCCTCTATCGCAATGAGTGTGAGAATTTGGAAGCCTGTCCGGTGTGCAAAACATCGCGGTATAAGACCAAGCGTGATGGCGCAGTGAGGTAGAGGGGCACGTAAGGTGAAGAGAACCCCGCTAAGGTGGTGTGGTACTTTCCTATAATTCCTCGGTTGAAGCGTCATTTTGCGAACAAAGAGCATGCGAAGATGATGCGTTGGCACAGCGATGCTCGTAACGTTGATGGAAAGCTAAAACATCCCGCAGATGGGTCGCAGTGGCGAAAACTTGATAGGAAATACCCGGAGTTTTCAAGCGATGCGAGGAACATACGGTTTGCGTTGAGTACAGATGGGATGAACCCCTACGGCGAGTTGAGCACCAATCACAGTACAGTACCTGGCCAGTGACTCTATGTATCTACAATCTTCCTCCTTGGTTGTGTCAGAAGCGGAAGTATATTATGATGCCATTACTCATCCAAGGCCCCAAGCAACCAGGGAACGACATCGATGTGTACCTAAAACCGTTGATCGAAGATCTGCTAACATTGTGGAACGATGGTGTACGTGTATGGGATGAATACAAAAGAGAGTACTTCACCCTACGTGCATTACTATTCGTGACCATCAATGACTGGCCAGCACTTGGTAACCTGTCGGGCCTATCTATCAAGGGATATAAAGCCGCGACGAGTGCTTGGACGATATGGAAGACAAGTACCTGACAAACTCTCGGAAGGTTGTATACATGGGTCATCGTAGGTTCCTAAACCTGAAGCACCCGTTACGGAGTAACTTAGTTAATTTTGATGGGACGGAAGAGAACCGCAAGAAGCCTAAGCATCACATTGGGGCAGATTTATTTTCCATGGTGAAGGATCTGAAAATCGTATTTGGAAAGGGTCATGGTAGCAAACCTGTCCCATCACTCCCTCCTGAAGAAGCTAAGAAGAAGGCTAGTTGGAAGAAGCAATCAATTTTTTGGGATTTGCCTTACTGGAAAGACTTAGAGGTTCGCCACTCATTAGACTTCATGCATATAACGAAGAATGTTTGTGTGAACTTGCTAGGATTCCTAGATATGTACGGCAAATCAAAAGATACTATCGACCACGGAAGGACTTACAACTATTAGGACTCAGGCAGGAATTACATCCGCAAGAAAGAGACAAAGGGCATTACCTCCATCCTGCGAGCTACACTCCAAGCGAAGAGAAAAAGAACATGATTAAGTTGTTAAACAATGTTAAGGTCCCTTCCGGATACTCGTCGAACATAAGAAGACTTATAAACACAAAAGAGAATAAAATCGTAAGCGTGAAATCGCATGATTGTTACGTGTTGATGACCCGATTGTTGCCGTGATGTTGAGAGGTGTTCTGCCAGACAAGGTACGAGGGACAATCGTGAAGGTGTGCTCGTTCTTCAACGCCATATCACAAAAGGTCATAGATCCAGATAAGTTATGTAATCTACAGGATGATATTGTCACTGCTTTGGTCAACCTTGAGATGATCTTCCCTCCGTCCTTCTTTGATATGATGGTCCATCTCATGGTTCACATGGTGAAACAGTTAGAAATTCTCGGACCCGTCTTCTTACACAGCATGTTCCCTTTCGAGAGGTACATGGGTGTGCTAAAAAAATATGTTCGTAACCGGTCTCGCCCAGAAGGATGCATTGCCCGTGGTGTTGTACGAGAAGAGGTGATTGAGTTTTGCATCGACTACATTAATGAATTGAATCCGATTGGCGTGCCTGTATCACGCTATGAGGGGAGGCTACAAGGAAAAGGCACTCTAGGGAGAAAAGAATCCTTTTGCAAAGATATACTGTCATTTAGACAAGCACATTTCACAGTATTGAAGCAAGCAGCTTTAGTGGCTCCATATGTCGATGACCACGAGAAGATTCTACGAGACAAATACCTAGGGAGGTCAGAAAAGTGGATCGCAAACAAGCAAGTAGAGAGTTTTGGCGGTTGGCTACAAAAGCAGCTGTTGGGCAAGGAGGGTGTCCACGAACAATTGCAACTCTTAGCTCGGGGACCATCAATGACAATCGTATCATGGCAAGGGTATGAGATAAATGGATACATATTTTACACTGCATCTCAGGATAGCAAGAGCACGAACCAAAATAGCGGTGTTCGAATTGATGCATTGGACAAAAATGGAAACATGGACACCTATTATGGTTTTATAGAGAAAATCTGGGAGCTCGAGTACGGACCTTTGAAAGTCCCTCTATTTCGATGCCAATGGGTCAAACCGACAAATTTGTCCAGATTGAGCGATGCACGGATGACAACCGTGGACCTTAAGCAAGTGGCCTCTGAGGACGAACCGTTCGTGCTCGCCAATGATGTCACATGATTTTCTATGTGATTGACATGGATAGCAAACCGAAAATGCAAAAGGGACGGAGTACCAAAAGGCAGAAGGATAATACTTGTAATACTGATAAGCCAAGACACCATGTTGTTCTTCCTGGTAAAAGAAGGATTGTCGGAGTTGAGGGCGTAACGGATGAAGAAGAGTATAATCAGTTCAACGAGCTGCCGCCTTTCTCGGTGGATGTAGACATTACTATCCTCAATGGTGATGACGATGCCCTTACGTACGCCATGACCACAACGAAGGATCACTTGTAAAAACAAAGTAGTTGCATATATGTACTATCATTATTTTTCTGATAATCATATATGTACTAAATTATTTTTTCGAAGACACCTCATTTTCGACAAGCGTTTTGCGTCCGACTGGTTAGTAGCAGCAATGAAAGCGTATTCTTGGTATTCTTGATATTTATTCTATTAAACGGAATTAACTGGAATTTTATACTAGTTAATGTAATTTCTAGTGACGACGAATTTAGATATTACAATGAATATTTCATAATATTTAGTATGTTATAATGATAATAAACTATTTACTGAACAATCTTTACAATATTACAAGAAACCTCATTTTCTAGATATTTTCAATCCATTTAAACAATGCGCTCCACTTATACCGACAAGCGTATAGCGCCCAACCGTTAGTAGCGCGAGGCAAAAAGCAGGCTCATTGTGCCTTGTTCGAGCCCCGCTTCGCCTCTACAAACACATTTTTTGGAAAAATGGGACTATTACTCGGTTTAAACCACAAACCGGATCAAGGCACACCAACGCACAGCAGAAAACTTGGGCCCACGTCAAGAAGCGTTAATCCCGGCTTTTATTTTTAACGGGATTGATCGCTTTCACGCCCGGTTTAAACCACCAACCGGACCGATAGGCGTCTTACGATTCGTAATTTTGTGACCATCGGTTATGCCGGGCCCTGGTCGATTGTCTCTATTAGTCTCGGTGGGTGTTTTAAACCGGATGAAAGGCTTCATGCCCCACGCGTCGATTCTATCCCCTTCCTCCGGTTCGCTAAGCGTCGCCACATTTCGCCTCCCGATGTAATTAATCGGGAGGCGAGCCACATCTTGACTACATTTTCCAACACACGAGGAAAATGGAAAGATCGATCGAGCCCTTATAAATTTGGGACGGAATCAACATCACACACACGAGCTTAGTTTCCTCGCTTATAGCTCCGCCGCCATGTCTTCTAGCTCGATTCATCGCCGCTGCGTCGCCACCACCGAAGCGGTGGAGGCTCTTCGAGTTTTGCCACTCCACGGGTGGCATCTCTCGAGGGTACCGATTCGGAAGAGGATGACGCGCCATGGTGGTCCGACGACGACATGTCGACGATCTCTCCGACGATCCGGAGGGCGCGACGACGACCCGAACTTAACTCGGTGGTGAGCGAAGCCGACGGCAATGGCTCGTCGTCGAGACCACGACAATGAGGGACGAGGGTGACAAGCGATTTACGGCAACGACGAGGAGGAGGATAGCGATGACGGCGAGGCGGCGCCGATTAGACATTATGTAGTAGTTTTAGTTTTTCTTAATTTCATGCGAATCTTCTTTTTTTAAGTCCAAAAATGTATCCTGTGAGAATTTTAATGGAATTTACTGATATTTATTCTACTAAACGGAATTAACTGGAATTTTATACTCTTTAATGTAATTTCTAGTGATTTATGTAAATTTAAACATTACAATGAATATTTCATAATATTTCGTATGATGAGTGATAATAAACTATTTACTGAACAATACTTACAATATTAAAAGAAACCTCATTTGCTGGAAATTCTCATAATACATATTTTCAATCCATTTAAACAATGCGCTCCCCTTTGCAAAGACGCATATAGCGTCCAACTGGTTAGCAGCGCGAGGCGAAAGCGCGGGCTCACTGTGCCGCATGTTCGAGCCCCGCTTCGCCCCGCAACACAAATTTTTTGGGAAAAAGGATCATTAATCCGGTTTAGTAATCCAACCAGGAATGAAGGCCTACATTGCTCCCGGTTGAATATTCCAACCGGGATTGATAGTGGAGTTAATACCGGTTTTTAGAATCAACCGGGATTGATGCCCCTATATGTCCGTTTCCCCCAATTCTTCAAAACACTCACCCTAAACCGCGCCAAATTAACCCTAGGTCGACACCGCCGCCACCGGATTCGCCGCCGCCTAGAAACCCTCCGACGCCACCGTCCCTGTCGCCGCCGCCTACCAACCCTCGGACGACGCGCCGTGACGTCGCCGGCGCCCGTGTCGCCGCCCACTACGACCACCGACGTCGCCGCCACTCGTGTCGCCCGCCGACAACCCCTCCGGCGTCGCCGCCGCCGTGTCGCCCACGCCGACAACCCCCCGACGACGCCGCCGCCACGGTCGCCGCCTACAACCTCTCCGACACCACCGTCCGTGTCGCCGCCGCTTACATCGTCCGGACGACGCCCGTGAAGTCGCCGCCACCACGACAACCCTCTCCGGCGTCACCGCCGTTATAACTCCCTCCGACGAGAGGTCATCCGTGTCGCTGTTAATTCTCGACCTATTTCACATCTGACATTGCTCTAGCCTCTATTCGCTGCTGACATTGTTGAATTGTTTGTTCTGTGACCTAAAGCATTGCAAAGTGCTTATTTGATTTCCTCAAAATGATCATTAAGCATCTCTCGCTTATATAATGTTTGTAGGGTCGTTAGCTTCACTATCCGATTTAGCTTCACAAGTTAGTTAAAACTTGCAAGCAATTTATCGATGCCTTATGTGAGGATGCACTTGTATTTTCAGTGTCTTTATTTGTTACAATGGCGGCGGAGGGATTGGTGATGAAGAATTTTGATGGAGATGTTTGGGACTGATCCGGATGATGAGTTGAACTGCGGCACCGGTGAGGCCGTAGAAGCCACCGAGGCCGATGAGGAAGCCGGTGAGGCCGCATAAGCCACCGAGGCCGTACAAGCCACCCGGTCTGGTCAAACCAGATTACAACCACGCGTCGAGGTCAAAGTAAGAGGTCAAGTCAAGGCACATAATCACCGAAGTCGGCGAGGAAGGCGAGCCTCTGAAGCAAAGATCGGCGATTGGGCGTTTAGATCGACTTCGGAACGATTGTTAGGGACCATGTGCCCATTAGCATTGTCAAATGGGACGACGACCGCAAACCTCAAGAACACCTTATGGACCGATATGAAACAAGTTTTCACCTTCCGAAGGGACCGAATGAAGGTGAAGAGTTACACATTGAAGAAGATGGCAATGGCATTCCAGACGCTCAAGAAGAAGTTAAACAACGAGTACGTTAAGAATAATGTACTCCCGACTTCAATAAATACCCTAAGTCGCAAGATCATTGGGATGAATTTGTAGGGTACAAAACTTCTCAACAAGGTCGAGTATGAGTAAAAGAATAAGCAAAATGCGGCAAAGAAGCAATACCACCATCGTCTCGCCCGGTGGTTACCGCAAGGCGATACCCAAATGGGAGAAGAGGAACATGACACGCTTGTAAAGGTGTGGAGCCCGTAACAATGAGATGGTCCGACGGATCGAGGAATTGGTTCTTTGGTCATGACGGCGGCCTTGACAACGACGGTAGGCCGCTTTTTGGTGAAAGGATCGAGATGTTGCAAGAAGGCTTCAAAAGGCGCACGAAGAGTCGGCCCAAGGCATCTTCGTGCCAAATAGGGAGAACGATGAGCTAACAAGGGCCCTCTGTAACCACGAGCACCACGGACGCGTACACGCGTTGGCGTCGTCCGTGGAAGGTTGGTTTCGCAGAGGCGAGACTTACAGAGTCGGTCGAGGAGCAAGGGCCGGCGAGGCACAACACTTCCTCGATCTTGAAGAGCAATCACAAGCAACACAAAGTAGCATACAAGAAGCGATTCAAGAGAGGTGCGGCTAGCCTTGAGCCAGCGCGGAGGCCGGTCGGCAGAACCTCCCAAGAATCCCAACGCCATTAGCCCCTCCATGCGGCGGAGCATTGTGCTTCCGTGGGCTACCCAAGAAGACTTGGCCCGCTATCCGTGGGATTTACATCACGCAGCCGACACCTTGTGAGCTGCACTTCAAGCGGAACCTCTCCATCAAGGCATTTGAGGCATGGCTTTCCCAATGGAGACAGGCAGGTCATCCATGGCCAACAGATACCCCGAGCCACGCCAGGTCTCCGTGGAAGAGGTATGCAGGTACGAGGACCTAGACCTCGACATTGAAGGAGGTGATGGGACCACTAAGCTAAGAGAAGCAAGACACAAGATCGCGTGTGGCGCAAGCAGTTCATAATTTTCAAAGGTAACATGCCCGTGTCCTCTCCACGGTCTCCTCAGATCAACTCTGAACGAGTCCTCTCACACGAAACTCCAACTAACACACCGCCAAGACAGACCACCCTACTAAGCAAATAGCTCCCAAGAAGGTGCCGGCTAGGTCAAGCCGGCGTGATGGGGGCCTTCACCTCTCAAGAAGACAGGCCTAGGTCATCCGAAAAAAAACACCTCCAAGTCTGCCGATGATATGACCAAGACGAAACCGAGCGGATAGTAAGATGCGAGGTCACCGCACATTTTTGAACAAACCATCTCCACCGAGGGTCCAGCCGATGCGGACGAATGGCACAAAGGCAAGAGGTGTATCTTATCGCTGAAGGATAAGATCGACAAACCGTAAAGACCACCGTGTCGTATCACGAGCGATCTTGCGTAAGGAATCGAGAAGGGAACATTAGAGGAGCAGATTTCGAAGAGGAAGCGCAAAGGAAATTCTACATTGAAGCCGGGCTTGATCCAGATATGGTCTTAGGCCTTAAGGACATCCCGTGCTGCAGAGGTACAATGGAAATATGTGAAAGGTGGATCGCTCAGAAGGCGTGAGGAGCTTCCCCACCTAACAACGAAGCTGCGGCAACTCCATGATTGGTATTTTTGCCAGCAGAAAATGGTATGGAAATGATCGGCGCCGTCTTCAAGCAACACCATTTCTACCGGGGACTTTGAATTCTTGATTGAATTTGAGGTTAGATTACCTATATCGAGGATTGGCGGTCGACGCCGCCATGGTGGTTTGTTGGCACTGTAAGTGTATTCTTTGTAAATTTCGATCGTACACCAAAGATATTATACTAACTTCGAGGCCTAAATCAATTTTCCTTATGTAGAATGGAGATTAAAAGATGCGCAATGGAGGAATCCATGAATTTGGCTTTCTTGACCCATTGGTCATTAACTAGTACATGGCTAACCTAAGCCCACAACCAACAGAGACGCACATTTATTTAAGGGCTAATGGCACAACGACACAAAAGATATATATTTCTACCCTACGAATTTAAGTGCGTGTTTTCGTACCTCCTTATTTTAATTCCTTTTGTTAACACTGTTGGAACTAATTAGTAAACAGCGCTGACATATATATGTGCAGATTTCACTGGATCCTTTTTATTATAGAGGTAAATCATAGCAAGATCACGGTCATGGACTCGAAAAGGGGACCAGTTGAAAATTACAAAGACTTCCTCGCCATGCTCAACCGGTACATTGCTCTTCCATTCATATCTTACTATTTCTGTTTCTCCATATCAAACAAACTCAATTATATATAACTTGTAATCAAATGTGCAGTGCCTTCGCAACGTTCCGCAAGAATACCGTGGGAACATTCAAGACACGTTTCGACTTGTACATCGCTAAACATGTATGTATATCATATTAGAGTATTTTGTTAGTTAACGTAATTTCCATGATCTATTTCACAATTTCAACTCTTCGACTACAGGTCTTGTATCAACCACCTGCAAACAATTTATGTGGATACTATCTATGCGAGATGATGCACAACTTCATCGGGGGCACCGCTGAGTATACAAGAAAAAATGCAGGGTTTGGGGTGAGTAATATATAATTACTACCTTAATAACGCCTAGGTAGCTTCGCAAACATTTTGTATAGTTTGATAGATTGATAAGTTAATCCCTATTTAATGATAGATTCCCTAAAGTTGGCAAAAAAGGTTTGGAAAAAGGTAGGAACTATCGCGGTGCGTGTCAAAGCAATTCAAGAGCAAATCGCGGCTTCCTTTTAGATGAGGTCATAAATCCGATGGGAGAGCATCACCACCCTATACTTAATAAGATTCCGAGCCTTCAAAAATACTAGCCAACCGTCGAGGAGCGATGCACGTAAAAGATCCCGATAAAAAGTGTATGTGCTTGTGTACATTGTATGATACTTATGTCTAGCTAGCTACCTAATACATATTTGTTGTTTAACAAAGGAGCGAATGAAGATTTCATGGCGTGGAGTCACGGAGTCTTTGGGCACGAAGGTTATCTTTTGAGAACCGCCTTCCTCGCTTATGTTCTTGACGACATCGACAAGATAGAAGGTAAAGATCAAATTTATATATCCGTTATGTTGTGGGCTTCATTGGTGTTATTCCTGTTTCGCAAATTTTAAATACTAGCATGTTGCTATTTCTACTGCTTTTTGATAAATAATAGTGTTTAATTTGGATTGTAGGAGGAGGTCGCTAGGGTCAACGCTCAACCGGGAGACGATCAATGTGGCGGGCCTCGACGCCGAGAACGTAGCATGAGCTCGGGCGTTCCTGTGCAGATTGCTCTGGCGATGCTTATCTTGTATTCTACTCTTGGGCTCATGAGATTTGCTGCCCTTGCCGCCACCGCCTTGACATTTGGTGAGGATTGAGCTTAAGTACCAAGAGAAGACGATGGGTGCCAACCGCCAAGGATGCTAGAATGAGGGCCATGCTCAATATATCCTCTCGCTATGCTCATATCTGTCTTCTTAATTTGTTGGCCCCGCTTTTGTTGCCATGGTCACGTTTGGGACCTGTTTGTTTCTAGCCATTTAGGAAGGGAAACACCAAACACCGCTGATGTTGCCAAATTGGGAGAAAGTGTAATATTTGTAAAACATGTTTGTAAACTCGAATATTTGTAATCGCACAAGATGGTGGATGATTTCCTTACCATGCCCAGAGCCGGTCGACGTAATACATATTTGTAATATTTAATGCTATTTCGCTAATTGTGTTAAATGTGGTTTAATTAGTGACTAAATAAGCATAACATTCAAAAATACGCTTACCCGGTTGGAACAACCAACGGGACCAATAGTGTCACCAGAGGCACCCATTCCGCCACGTGTGAGCACATCGGTCCGGTTGGTACTTAAAACGGGACTAATACACCTCACTCCGGTTGGAAAAACCAACCGGGACCGAGAGTGTCCCCAGCAGTTAATCCCGACGCCACGTGTGCACATTTTAGTCGGTTGGTAGGTAAAACGGGACTAACAACAAGAATTGTCACCGCACTTCGAGCCGGCCTGTTGAGAAGAGATTTAGTCCTGTTCTGTAACTCGGGTGATGGCCAGCAGCATCGATCTTCAGGGCTGTCGGTTTAGAAACAGGGATCAAGGTCATATAACAGGGATCAACGCCCGTTCCGTAGTAGTGGGAGGAGACGGGGCGAAATGGCTAGGGTTCGGGATGGCCACGGGGGCGAAATGGAAGGGAGAGGACCGCAAGGGGGCGTGGCGAAGGGGGGCGAGGCAGGCGCGGGGAAGACCCTGCGGGGAAGGAGACAGCGGCGGCGAGAAGGGCGACGGAAGAGGCAACGGCAGCGGGCTTGGCCGTGGAAGGAGGCGGCGGTGGGCTGGAGCAGGTGGCTTGGGGAGGAGAAGAGCCAAAGAGGCGGCGTTGCGGTAATGCGAGGGGCAGGGGCTAGGGCACGAGGACGCGAAGCGGCCGAGTTATATTGAATGGCATCGGCGGGTAATTACCATTGAAGTCTGGGTGTACCTACGAAGCCAAAAAAGGCAGCGCTGCTTGGAGAGGTAAAATCTAGGGGGTGGAGCGGAAGATGATGCGCACTGTAAAGGATCTCAGTGAAAATGTACAGGGATGTGTAAATAAAATCAGAAAGATTAGTGGGCTTTATGCAAAGTCGTTTGGGCGAATCGAAGGGGCTGGGCAGGGGACAGCGCGACAGAAATGGGGGGCTGAGATTTTTCGAGCGACGTGGCCACACTGAGAAGGCTCCGAATGAAGTGCCTTATAAGTGTAGGGGAAATAAGCCTCTGTGCTAGTTCATTGATAGAACCGACACAGCTTTGCATATCTGCGCCCTCTGCAAACCAACTTCTATGTAATGCAGCCATCATGATATCTAACCGCAAACTTGTACCATTTTTCAAGACAAACAAAGAAATTGTGTGCTGCTACTTCAACAGCATAAATCATTTACGCCAACGCTTCACCATTTAGTAGTGAGGTACGTGGCAGTGGAGGAGGTGCACAGAGTAAGAACAGAGAGGGAGAGGAGGTTGGCGGCACAAGGGGGGATGGGGAGTGGGGACGAATTGAATTGCGTAGGGAATGGTAGGAAAGTACTAACAGGGAGTGGGGGTAGTACATGATCTAGATTATTGGATTTCGATCCAACGGCCAAAAATATACTGCACAATTCATTTTTCTATAGGCGCATAGCTAGTCAATCCCAAAATAAACCTTAAAGAAAGTATAGTTTATGAGAAAACCAGAGATGGAAAGCGTTGAACCTCTCTCGAGGCTGCGTAGCTTTGTTATATGCTACTAGAAACGCAGGTCTTAGACCCTATTTGTTTGAGCCGCAGCTTCTCTAAAAGCTGCTTCTGGGAAAAGCCACAAAAAACTAGCTTCTGGGAAAAACTCATATTACAGTACAAATTGGGCTTTTGGTGGCTTTTGGCTTCTTTGAAGAGGTTCCAAAAGCTGGTTGTTTGTTTGAGCTTCTGACTTCTGAGGCTAAAAGCTAGCTAGAATCTCAAACAAACGGGGCCTTAGTTTGTTATAGAATTGTTACAGAAGATAAGCACAAATCTGAAATTAGTTACAAGAGATATACAGATAGACAACACACGCGATAACTAACTACAACCTTATCTTCTAACAGCCTCCCTCAAGCACAACACACTCATGTTGAAATTTCGTCTAAAAGCTTTTAATCCTTGCACTAAAATTGGTTTAGTGAAACCATTAGCAACCTGATATCCCATAGGCACAAATCGTATGTCCAATAATTTTTGTGACACCCATTCTCTGACAAAGTGATAATCCACTTCAATATGCTTCGTTCTAGCATGAAATAATGGATTAGCTGACATATATATGTTGCACCAATATTATCACACCAAAGATGAGCAGCTGGTGGAGAAAGCACCTTCAATTCTTTTAATAAGGTTTGCACCTACATCATTTCAGCAATTGCATTAGCCAACGCCTCGTATTATGCTTTTGTGCTAGACCAAGACATTGTGGCCTGTTTCCTGGCACTCCAAGACAGACGATTAGAACCCAAAAACACAGCAAAGTCACCGGTAGACCGTCTATCATCCCACAGGTTTGTCCAAATCCGCACTGAACAAGCACTAACATGCATTGATACTGATTTGGATATTAACTGCAGCCCAATGAAGTGTAGTAGGAGAATGCAAAAAATTGACACACCTTATTAACAGAGAAAGATATATCTGAATGCATCTTCTAACTCTAAAGCTTCTCCTACCTGAGCCGATAATTTTTCTGAGACAGATAAAGGAGTACTCACTAGTTTACAACTCATCATACCAACCCGTTTAAGTACATCAGATGCATACTTACTTTGTGACAACAATACCATCTCGTATCTTGTTAACTTCAATCCCAAAGAAATAATGTAGATAACCTAAATCCTTGAGAGCAAACTCAACTTTAAGGTCTTGAAGAAGAGCATTGACAACATCTTGTGAACAACCTGTCACTACTATATTGTTACATCGTAATAAATATTAGGATGTCCTAAGTTTTATTTAAAAGAAAAACGAATTTAAAATTTATTTAATATAATTCTTCGATGAAAAACCATAAATTTTAAACGATTACATTTCTAATAAATTTTTATTATTATTTATGTTAAATATTACAAGCTTTTACAATTATAATTTGAACTCTCTTCCTCTCTCTCACCTACCCTCCTCAAATTTTGGAAACCCCTATCATAATTTTTTTCTGCTATTCAAATTACGATTTAATGCCCATTTATGCAGTTTAATGCTCATTTATGGCGAGTGCATTTTCCATAATTTTTCCTCCTCTCCATTCTTTTCCTTCTTCCCCCTTTCTCTCTTGATCGGCTGATCGCATCCATAAACCAGCCGCCGCTGCCTCGCCTTTGCCGAGCACCGTCCGAGCCATCGGATCCGCGCCCAGCCGCCGCGCCGCCGTAGCCCGAGCTGCAGTCACCAGCGTTGCCACTGTCGTGTCATCCCAGTGCCGCCCTCTACCGGAGCGCGCCACGATGCAACCGCGCCGATGCCAGGGCCGCCGCCGAAGCCGCATCGCCGGGATCGAGCCGGAGCACCTCCTTCCGCCCGCCTTGACACCGCCCTAGTCGTTGCGTCGTGTCGCCTCCACGGCGCCTCGCCGAAGCCGTGTACTGCCGCATCACCCGTGCCGCCTTGCCGCCACATCCTCCGCCGTGCCGCCTCGCCCGGCATCGCCGCCGCTTGAAGCTGCCGGGCCGCCTTGCGGGAAAGCCGTTGCCGCCGCCTGGTGCCGCTGCGTGTGGAGGGAGCCACCATCGCCCTCTACCAGAGCACCGCCCCTCGCCACAACCATGCTGTCGTCGGAGCGCGCCGCCGCCTCCTTCCCTTGCCGCCAGCCGCCACCACCCCGTGCCCTCCCTCTCCCTTCCTCCCTTGCTCCTCCCCTCAGCTTGGAGGAGGAACACATGAGGAACGAGCTCCGATCCCCTTTTTGCAGGTCGATCTGGAGATTGAAGACGAGCAGAGCCGATCCCATATATTTAGTTCAATCTGATGTGCACTATTTGGATGAACAGTGCACCTTCGCAATTTTATTTCTTCTACATCTAAGGTCCGATTCACTCCAAACCAATTTCCTTGCCTTCTACTATTTTATTCTACATACAGTAATTATTTTGTATTTTTGTGAATTTTGTTTGTAGTCGCCTTTTCGTGAGAACCTCCTTTTGCGTGTCGTCGTCGCCGACATCACGAGACAGACACCAAGCAACGCTGTTGGAGGAAAAATTATTCCGATCGGGATTCGTGAAGATCCTAAGCGCGTTTTGAATTCCAAGGCATCGTTGCCAGTAACTTGTTTAGTATTTTTTATTAAAATATATTGCCATTATTTTTTTTGCATCTCATTTTGCATGTAGAACATATTGGTATTTTTATCGAAGTCGTAAGTGCCGATTAATTTTCGGAAGATGGTCAAGACCAGGGTTTAGGTCAGGACACCACCGTCGGAGACCTTGGTGCCGTAAGCATCAACAGATTCGCTGAGGATCATTAAGACTCGGACTTCGGACCGAGACGTCGCCACGAACAATGTTGATCATTAACATCGACGATTCCTTGCGAGGCTGATCGCTACCGGGCAAGCACTAGTTGTTTGCATTTTCCTATCCTATGTTTTACTATATCCGTCCGTCCAAAAGCATGCGCTCTCTTGGCTATGATTTAGGGCAAAAGTGTTTGGACGGAAGGGGCATAATCATCTTTACTTTTCGTATTTCACCTTTTCATGCATATTAGAATAGTGTGTGTGCCTTATTCATGTCAGTCATTTACTAGCATGACTAGACCTCATATGATGAAGGCGTATGCATGGTGATGGTAGTATTGCATTGGGATTCACTATAACTAGATGTTAGTATTGCATTGGGACTCACTATAAAATGTGCCTTGTGAGGCGTATGTTTCGTGATGGTGTTTTTGGTTTAAACCTAAACAACTAAAACTAGTGTAGATTGTTTAGTGGAGACCCAACAGTAATGGTTTCGGGACTGTGGTGGAGATGTGAAGGTCTGCTCTAATAAGGACTTAAGCTTGTGTATTGCTAGACCAAACCTTATCGTACAACCACTTGTACCTTCGGTCCAGGCTTAGTACCCTATGAAATCCACTAACCACTTGCTCGTAGGCTGTCCGGTTACGTTTCGTCACTTTTGCCCTAGGGGGAGGCTTGCAATCTCCCCTGAGGGGTAGGTGCTATCCTGAGACCGAATGACTTAAATGGGGAACAACCCACGGGTGCTGTCCAGAAGTAGCGGGCGCCGTACCGCGGCGGACACCGTCGGGGCCGGTGAAATCAAAAGAAAGGGAAGGCGAAGTGGTGGGCGTAGTAGGCTGGAAAATTCTTGTACCGTATCTCCTACTAGATGAGATAGGGCTTGTGGGAAAATTTGTATAATACACTCTGCAAAGTTAAAACTATCATGATAGCCGTGTCCACGGTCATGGGCGAGGCGAGAGGTTTGCACATGTAGATCGACCTTTGTAATAATCGAACTTGAATAGAATAGGCAGGAATTGGCCTGGTGTGATGATGCACCTTTCTTTCATGTTCATGATGATGCTATGAATTCATGCATTCAACAAAACATAACTTTTCGCTAAAACTTGATTAGTAAGTAGGTCTTTGTGTAAAATAGCCGAATCCCCATCCTTTTCTTTGCATACATTTATTAAGGATTGCTTGCTGGGTAGCCGCGTACTCACTATATCTATCACGAATAATTTTATTAAGCAGGTTGCAAGTTTGATCAGGATCAGAAAAGGTCCGAACTCAGGTGTGCAGGACTAGCTGTTGGTGTCCGGGTCAATTGCTTGGATATCGTTGCTGAAGCCTGCTGCTACTCTGATGTTCTCTTTATTCATTGTTAATATTTGGTAATACCTATCTTATTGTGATAGCATATGATGCTAACTTGAATTACTCTATTATTTTGAATAATAAAGGAATGTCGGCGATGATAGCCATTGAATTGTCCATCATGAGTTTCTAGTCTGGGCCTAGTATCACATCATGGTGTCGGATTTCCTGTGGACACGCAGAGGGTCGTGACATATATTATCGACATAAATTAATAAGAACATCTCAACAATCCCCTTTTTATAGAAAAACATAGAGGTGTCAGCCTTTGAAGGATGAAACCCAAGTTGTTGTAGCTTCATACTCAATCGAGAATACCATGCCTGTGGTGCTTGTTTAAGCCCATATAGTGCATTATCTAGCTTACAAACAAAATGTGGTAGAGATTGATGTTCATATCCTAGTGATTGCCTCATGTAAACATCCCCCTCTAGAACACCATGAAGAAAAGCGTTATGCACATCCAGTTGATGAAGACACTAACCTCTTGACACTGCAATGGACAAAATAATTCTAATGGTAGCTGCTTTAACAACCGGACTAAACGTGCCACCATAATCAATTCCATAGCGCTGCTTAAACCCCTTGGCAACTAGGCGAGCTTTATGCCGATCAATTGTGTCGTCAACTTTCTTTTTAATTTTGTATTCCTATTTACAATTAATGGCATTTCTTCCTTTCTCCGGAGGGACCAAATCACAAGTTTTATTCTTCATAAGAGCCAAATATTCAGAATCCATCCATAGCATCTTTTCAACTCGCATCACTCAAGGCTTCATCCAAATTTTGCGGTTCACCAAGAACTGCTAGATTCATCCATTTTACGGTACCATCATTGTAAACTTTAGGTTTATGAATTCCACTTTGGAGCCGTGTTCTTGGCTGATCAAGTGACGGCACAAATGATTCTGGTGAGCTCGGCGCAGAAGGCCCGGACGAGTTTTGTGGAAAATGTTCAAAGTCAATGCTAGAACCTGTTAAGAAACCTCGCTACCGGGTGTAGTCCGAGGTATAGACGTAGTCGAACAATCAAGAGAAAGAATAAGAAGACAGGGAACACAAAGATATAGGGTGGAGCTTCTCTTTATTGATTTTCAGATCCATGTACAACAGGGGACTCCACCTCTTCTTATTTAGTACTGCTTAGGGTTTAGGATATCTATTGTGGGAACCACCGTGGGGGAGCTGCCGGCCGGCCCTAGCCTCACGCATGCTGTGCGCCGGTCTTAGCCTGGTCGGGATGCCTTTCCCGGTGGTTTGCTAACACTCCCCCTTGAACCTTGCCAGCGAGATGCATATGCCTCATCAAAACTCCATCCAAAAACCAAGTGGAAAAAAAGGATTAGAGAGAGAGTGTTTTACCATTCAATTCAACAATGCACATCTACGAGATGTTTCATAAAATGTATTTATTTTCGAGTGGTTAGTGGGCATGGCCACTAGCGTCTGCTTGGACGGCTTCCATGACATTGGAAAACATACCCAGTTTATGATTTAACAGAATGTGGTTCCGACTGGTATCCAACATCGACATAATCAACAATGTTCAATATCTTGGTTCTTCTGTAAAACAAGCCAAGATCAATGCACAGAGGTATCGAAAGATAACCTTTAGTCCATTCCAATGCCTCTTCGTGGGCGCTGCATTGTATCGAGCCAACGTGTTCACAGCAAATGCTATATCAGGCCGCGTACTGTTAGCAAGATACATAAGTGCTCCTATTGCACTCAGGTACGGGACTTCTTTCCCGAGAATTTTCTCCCACTCTTCCCTAGGTCGGAAGGGGTCTTTATCTTTCTGCAAAGATCTCCCTATCATAAGGGCTCTTGAGGAATAGGTTTTATCAAAGCCGAACCTGCCTAATACCTTCTGAGTATGGGTCGCCTGTGCACCTAGATCCTAGGAGGGAAATGCTCGAGTTGCAAGCCTAAGTAGTGCTTATTTTTATCTGAGTCTTTCAATTCAAAACCATACTTTATGTATGAGCATGCTTATTCTAATTCTCTTCTTCATTTCATATTGTGACTTTCAGAGTTACACATATATTTCTATTTGTTCTATCTTGGTTCAGGATAGTGATACTTCAAGTGTCTTCATTCGCAAGTCCAAAAGTAAGTCTCTATATATATATATATATATATATATATATATATATATATATATATATATATATATATATATATATATAGGAAGCGTTTTTCTACCCCTGGGAGTATCTACTCCCTCCCTAGATACTGCGTGCATGCGTGAGTTAATTACGTGGCAACGTGGGTCAATTAACTACTAAACGAAGTATATGGTGGGTGGTTGCAAAAACAAAGGGAGTGCAGTTGCTTTGATCGAAAAATTGAAATTTTGTTTGACCAGCTAGGCAGGGAGGAGCGCGACGGATATGGCAGATAAGACAGGGAGTAGCTACTCTTAGGAGTATAGAGTATTTTTCCTATATATATATATATATATATATATATATATATATATATATATATATATAGAGAGAGAGAGAGAGAGAGAGAGAGAATGCTAGCGTGCACAGAGCACGGATCTCTGTGCTCCCAGCGTTTTGAAATCCGAGATGCCTAACAACTGATCCGAACGTTGATCTTGTTCGTCTCATC
Source organism: Raddia guianensis (assembly GCA_036346415.1). Lineage (NCBI taxonomy): Eukaryota > Viridiplantae > Streptophyta > Magnoliopsida > Poales > Poaceae > Raddia > Raddia guianensis. Next base: position 12,743,300 of record CM070543.1, on the reverse strand, counting down.
TGAAATGTAGCCGATGACCAAGTTTCAGTATTTTTTAATTTATTTATTATTTGTTTCCTATTTTCAAAAATCAGCCTTCCAATTAGTCGTAGTGCCCAAAAAAAGCTGATTTTCAAAAATAGGAAACAAATAGTAAATAAATTGAAAAAAAATGCGAAACTTGGTCACTAGGTTCGGGTCAGTTGTTAGGCATTTTGGATTTCGAAAACGCGTTGGGAGCACGGAGAGATCCGTGCTCTGGGGTGCACGCTAGCATTCCTGTATATATATATACACACACAGTTACAACATCTTTCAATTCAAATTTCACTCTCAACTTCAAGTTGAGTATTGCCAATAATGAGATATATCTAAAGGAATACCATGACCAGGTAATAAGCTTCTTCGTGAAGTGTCGAGCTATCAGCCATATTATGTACCCTACCAATTTATTATTCTTGTTTCTCTTCTAGAAAGGATGTTAGTATACCATGGTAATTGCCTTCTTTCATATGACAAATAGGCATTTCTACATTTGCTATTGCTCTATTCATAAATTACCTTAATAGTAATTCATATGGCCATTCATGGGGTGCTTCGTGCACTTCTACTTGCTCTACACTGCTATTTCTTATCACGGGAGCAAGTTCCTTTAGTTCTTATCACCGGTGTGCGCACACACTTTGGTCGATACATTCATGCATTTATTTCTTCAATGGAATATTCAAAACTAGGAATGCCTCGCTTGTAGGCTTCTCTCTAGTTGCCAGGTCTCAACTGGCTCCCCTTCAATATTTGGGGCATTTTAGTAATTTGGTCATGATAAGCCTTCTTTCCCTTTTTCCCCAGGCGTCCTAGGTACTTTGAGTCGGAGGAACTAGACTCCCTGTTCATTCTGAGGCCTTTGAACTGGTTGAGGGGTACCTTCAATTCTTCGGTACTGCAACCCTCTCTAGCGCATTATTTCTAGTAATGCAATTTAATCATTTCCTTCATATCACAAAAATGATCATACAATGGCAGTTTCACATATACTTTAATAGTTTACAAGATTTTCAGTTCTTTACTAGCGCAAGGGTCATGCACGAGAATTCTATATGCTTATTTTTTCGGCATTCTCATTCAGGAGTCCTAATTCTCCCTCTAATGATGAGAAAATATTCCTCGTCAATAGTAGTATATATATATATATGGTACAGTGGGAAATGACCCATTGCATGCACTAGTTAGATGTTGTATACCTACATGTCCTTTTTAATAATAATTAGGGATGCTGTGTGTAGGAATTCATGTCTCCACACAATCTTCATGAAGCACAACTCTGTTAATTAACCGGACTAATTATTCAATTCTTTCAATTCATATGACTGCTAGTCTCTCTAGAAGAGGTGGCATGTTATGTCTATGCAAAGTGCTCTGCTTGAAATCCCATCATCAAATGCCATTGAAATAAAGTCGGTAGCAGTGTCCATTGTAGCGTACTTCATATGATGATATGGAAAAACTCTTTAATTCCAGTGATCTACAAGATCTTCTATTCAAATGCTTCGTTCATTGTGTGATAGTAAACTCGATCACATAGAGAAAACAGTGTTGAACACTATGAATTACCAAAACTGCACTGTTAAGGGCTGAATTGGAACAGTTGTCCCACTGGATGCAGTCTAGAGATTCAGTGACTTTGGCATTCTCTTCGTTATACAAGGTTTATTCGTTAATTTCCGGTGGCACATTCAGGCACACAAAATCTTCAAGATTCATAAAATCTTCATGATGATATTATAACCCGGTGAGTTGTTTGTGCAATCACTTATCATTCCAAAACTGGGGAACCCAGAATACAATACTGAAAAGATAAGAGTTAAGAGCTTCTAAATCTAGTCTTTTATACTGGCATGCACTACAAGTGCATCAAATCTATTGTATTGTATCCCGAATTCATATTGGAGGGATTACTTCTAGTATGCTTTTCTTACATTTGGCATTCTTCATAATGCATGAGTATTCAATGCTATTCTCTTCATTGGTTTCTTCATGAAACTCACATGCACAGATGTATTTCAAATTTGGGAGAGTCCCAATGTATTTAGAGTGAACAACACTTCTGAAGTGCTGATGTAATACCCAAAATTATTATACCTTTGGCACTTCATGAGCATGCTATGCAAGGATCGCTACTAGTGATTTATTCTAATTAATACTAATGGTATTATTCAGGATTGATAGGAGGTATATTGGCTCTCTTCAAAAGCTATTTGTTGTTCCACAACGATGCTAATATCCTCTGCACTACATAGATTCTAAGTTGCAATTAGGTAATGGCAAGATTCATAATTCAAATAATTCATAAATTGATTGCAACATCATATATACTGGAATAAGAGCAAATGCAAAACCCGTCATGAGAATTAATGTACACTCTTCTAGAACTTCAATTCAAGTATGCTCTTCAGGAACTTTCAATTCATGCTAAAATTCTTATGTCTGATAGCAACCACAATATAGGGTGCGAATTCATAAAATACGATTCAAAATGTGCACCCACTACGTGTGGGTGTGCTCCCGAAACTTGTAGCCATGGTTAGCATAAACGGTAAACGGTAAACAGTCGGTCACCCATTGTTTAGCGTTTAGACAGTTTAAACGGTGTTTACACGGAATTAAACGGAGTAAACGGTTTCTATTTATATTAATAAAAATAGCATATATTTTAAATTAAAATTGATATTTTTTAGGCATAGCAAACTAGGAGTAATGCAGTATAGCAATTATCATAAGCAGATAGCGGTGATACTATATTAATACTAGTAGAATTGTAGATTGAAATAGAAATTACACCAGTATTGGACTATTGGTGTAGCAAAAGAGCATATTGAGCATTACTGCTAGAGTGCTAGTACATCATAAGGATTGAAATCACAGCTTTACGTCACATATTAAAACCGCAAAGCAGTACTGCACAAAGAAAATTTGAAAACACATATTAATAGAGCAGTACGTAGGCGAGACGTGGGGCCCACATGGCCTCAGAGCGAACGCATGGGGCGGGCTAGAGTCTAGGAGGGGGTGAGAGCACAAGAGTTTAGCTGGCGTGAGCGGAGCAACAGCAGGGGCTCCACCTCTTCTTATATAGTACTGATTAGGGTTTAGCCTAGATTCAATGTGGGACCCGTCATAGAGGAGCCGTCAACCGGCCCTAGCCACACACATGCTGCGCGCCGGTTTTAACCAGGCCGGGATCCCCGCCGCGGTGGTTTCCCAACAGAACGGAGTGCACCAGGCACGGCACTAGAACTATTCGCATCAAGCGCACTTGACGGCGCGACGGAACTGGGAGCCGGCACGTCAACCGCATCAGTTTGGTCTGGCCGTTGGCTTGCCTCCCGAGAAAAATCCGTATGATCTGGATTAACCAATGTGGATGTGGATTGCTGCACAATTCCCGGAGAGTGCACAACTGCTGGAACAGATGCTCCCGCATTTGCCTGCACACCATCACCTATACCACCATGCACCATGAAATCAGGCCCCATTTGTTCATTCTCCGCTGCTTCCTGCATGGAACAGTGACTATTTTGCCACGATTATTAGTATTGTTATCAGGATCTAATGGACTATTAGTCACATGGCCATTTTCACCCCACGAGGAAGAAGGACAATTTTAGAACGAAGGCGAGCACTAGCATTAGGGTGTAATTGAGAAAAAGGGAAGACGTCTTCATCAAAAACATCTCATGATATATATACACGTCCAGTGGAGACATCTAGACACTTAAAACCTTTGTGGAGATTCCTATATTCAAAAAATACACAATGTTTAGAGCGAAAAGCAAGTTTACGAGAATTATAGGGGCGCAAGTTCGGCCAACAGGAAGAACCAAAAATTCGAAGATAGAAATAGTCGGGGGTTTGATGAAATAATTTTTCCAGGGTAGTATAGAAATGTATAAACTTAGTTCTATAGATGAGATATGTGGCGACAATAAAGGCCTCATCCCAAAACTTAAACGGCGTAGAAGCATGAGCATATGTCTGTGTTTCCTTTCAGCAGATCCATTTTGTTGATGAGCATAGCTAGGGATATGACACATGATGAGTGATGCCAACTTTTGTAAAAAAGGAGTTTCATTTTTCATACTCCCCTCCCCAATCTGTTTTGCATGGTAATGATCTTTCGATTGAAAAGCTGTTCGACCAGATTTTGAAGTCATGAAAGACTTGAAAGACGTTGGACTTATTCTTAAGCAAGTATATCCAAGTAAACTTACTGTAGTCATCAATAAAACTAACATAGAATTTATTTTTGTTCACAGACTCTGGTGCTGGACCCCAAACATCAGAAAAAACTAATTCCAATGGAGCAGAAGACACACTAGTGGATCTAGAGTACGGGAGTTGATGGCTTTTAGCTTTTTGACAAGCATCACAAACAAACTTTTTGATGGACTTACAAGAACATGGAAGATTATTTTTATTGATGACATGTTGGACAATTGAAAACGATGGATGACCAAGCCGATCATGCCACTTAACCGAAGTAGGCTTGATGGCTACGGATGCATGCTTCTGTGCCGGGATAGAGGGTAGAGGATAGAGAACGCCCCTAGGCTTTCCCTGAAGAACAGTTTTCTTCGTTTCCTGGTCCTTGATCAAAAAGAAATTGGGGTGAAATTCAAGAAAAGCTTTATTATCAAAGGCAAGACGATGAACTAAGACTAGATTTTTCTTTTCCTTAGGAACATGAAGAATGTTTTTCAGATGAAGTTTACGACTAGGGGTGTGAATAGTAGTGTGACCAATGTGACTAATATCCATACCTACACTGTTGGCGGTGTGAATCTGATCTTCACCATTATACTTGTCCTTTATAGTGAGCTTATCCAACTCACTAGTACTATGAACCATGGCTCTAGTATCTGTGTACCAATTAGTGTCAACTCCATAGAAACTTGTGGCTAAAGAGTGCCAATTAGTGTCCACGCCATAGAAACTTATGGATGCGGAGGCACTCCTTTGTTCTAGAACAAAGTTTTCATCGAACCGGTTCCAATGGTTGATGGCTACATGGCCACCATTGTTACAAAGCTGGCAGATCGGACGAGGGTGAGAATTTCTGAAATTTCCCTAGCCTCCATAGCCAGGTCGTCCTCCTCCTTGGTTGCCACAACCACCTCCTGGACCTCCACAGGCACGCCCACGTGGTCCACGTCCTCGTGGAAAGAAACGTCCGCCACGGGTGGCCGAGTTTGCTGAGGATCCAAACGATTGAGAGCCTCCTTGCAGTAGATCCATCCTCATCTCAAAACTTAGCATTCGTAAAGCTCACCAACAGAGATGGGCTCAACCCTTGCCACAACGGCGGACACGAGAGGATTAAAACAACGTCGAGACTGGCAAGGATGTATGAGACCATCTCTTTATCATCCAGAGGCTTGCCGGTTGATGCCATCTCATCTCCAAAAGCTTTCATCTTTGACACATATTTAGCAACAATCATGTTTCCCTTTGGCGTCGTCGCCAGCGCGATCAAGGTATTGACAGCCCGTGCACGAGTCTGGGAGGAGAGCATGTCTTCTAGCGCCTAGCGCCTTCCAGACTTTTGTTGCACTTGTCGAGGAGACCACCTGCATCAAGATCTCACGAGACAGGGATGACAATAAGTAGCTTAGCACCTGTTGATCGAGGTCCAGCCACTAGGAGTAGACGGGATTTGGCCCTTTTTCAGTCTGGTCATTATTGTTGAGTTCGACTTCGATGGTCGAACTTCTTCATGAGCTGCTGTGTTTTGCTGTGGTAGCACAGCAGCTCAGGCTTGCGTACGTTGTAGATGTCGTTGACTTGACGTACGATGAGTTGTGAGTCCCCGTGGACACGAATAGATCGTATGTCCATTGAGAGCACCAGGAGGAGGCCTATGATGAGTGCCTCATATTCTGCTTCATTGTTGGAGCATTCCTCTTTGAGTAGTGAGAAGGAATGATACATGACATCATCTTGGGAGTTCGAAACAGAAGCCCAGCACCAGCCCTTCTCCGTGGAGTACAGTCGGGCTTAGTCTCGGTGCATGAGGCTCCATCAAAATAGAGCTCCCACGGGGCTTCGAATTCGGCATTGAATACCTCCTCATCAGGCAAGTCGGTGATGAGAGGAGAATCGTTAGGAACGGGGTGCACTGCGAGGAACTCAGCCAACGCTTGTCCTTTTATCACTGTTTGGTTGACGAAGGTGATGTCGAACTCCAAGATGATTAACGCCCATTTTCCAAGCCGCCAGACGAGCGCAGGCTGGCTCAGCATGTACTTGATGGGATCCGCCCGGGCGACCAGGTTGATTTGGTGGGATAGCATGTAATGCCATAGTATCTTCAATGAGAAGATCAGAGCAAGGCACAATTTCTCGATTGGTGAGTAGTTGTGCTCCGCCCCAACCATCGTGCGGCTGAGGTAGTAACGGGACACCTCCTTCCCCTCATCGTTGTTTTGAGCGAGCAGAGCGCCCAATGATGCAGGATGCGCTGCGATGTAAACAATGAGGGGGCGCCCCTTTACGGTGGCTGCTAGGACTGGTGGGTTCAGCAAGTATTGCTTGATGCGGTCGAGGCCTACTTGGCACTCATCATACCAAATAAAGGGAGTGCCCTTCTTCATTAGTTTGGCGAAGGGTTGGATGTGGCCGGAGAGGTTGGAGATAAACCAGTGGATGTGTGCCAGCTTTCCTTGCAGCTTCCTTAGTTGCTCCAAATTTGCTGGAGGAGGCATGTCGATGATGGTCTTGATATCTTTTGGCTTGATTTCGATTCCTCGATGTCTCACGACAAAGTCGAGGAAAATGCCGGATTGCACGACAAAGGCGCACTTGAGCGGATTCATCTTGAGTTGATGTCGCTGGAGGCGTTCAAACACCACGCGCAGGTTGTCTTGATGCCACACACAATCCTTGGTCTTGACGACCAGTTCGTCGATGTAGCACTCAACAAAGTGGTGGATGAGATCTCCAAGAATGCACGTCATGGCTCTTCGGTACGTCACTCCAGCATTTTTAAGACCAAATTGCATTATGGAATAATAATACGTACCTCTTGGTGTTCGGAAGGCAGTGTCGATGGCGTCGTTTGGGACCATCTTGATTTGATTATAGCCAGACGACCCGTCCATAAAGGACAAGGCGCCAAAGCCAGTGGTGGCATCTACGACCATCTCCGTTATTGGGAACGGGAAGTCGTCCTTTGGGCATGCATGGTTCAAGTCGCGGAAGTCGACGCAGACTCGAACTCGCCCATTTTTCTTCTCCACGGGAACAATGTTAGCCAGCCACCGTGGGTACTGCACCTCTTTGATGAAGCCGGCGGTGATGAGCCAATCCACCTCGACGATTACTTGGTCCTCGAAGTCAGGGCGCATGCGGCGAGATAGTTGTTTAACGGGCCGGAACTGTGGGTCAATCGCTAGCTTGTATGTGGCAATGTAGGGATCAAGGCCCGGCATCTCCTTGTAAGTCCACGCAAAGCAGTCTCGGAATTCCATCAGGAATCTTCGGTAGTCCTCCCTTTCTTTTTTCGTGAGAGAAGCGCTCACGAAAGTCAGGTGTGGATCGTCTTCTGTGCCCAAGTTGATCTCGACGAGCTCGTCAATGGTGGGCTACCCACCGTCTTCGAGTTGTTCATGTGCCATCACTGTGTTGACCACCTCTTAACTCGACAGGTTCATCGATTAGGAGGCACTACTGGTCTCGGCGTCAAGCCCCGCCGTTGCTGACAGACGTAGTCAGACAAGGGTCTTGGTTGGCGGTGCTAACACTTCCTTCTTGGGGCGCGGGGCTCCCGAAAACTCGAGTCATGACTTGTTGAAATGAAGCGGCGGCATTAGGAAGACCAAACGGGGCCGGTCTCGGTGTAGGGATGATAGCGTAGGTGCAATAGATGACTTGCTCGTAGTCGTAGTCGATGAAGACTTCATGTTCGTCGAATAATTCCTCGCCTTTGATGTATCCCAATCAGTATTTTGGGGCATTTTGATGCTTCTTTCCTTGTTTCACGGACTTTTCCGCTTATTACCACCACTTTTCGCAGACGGCGGGAGGAGGAGGCATTCTGTAGTTGCTCTTAAGTTTAATCCCGGCCTTTTGCAGCATGTGCACCAACTGAGGGTTGACCGTGATGGTGACCGCGGCCACTTCTTCAACGCGAAAAAGATCGTGAAGCTCAAGCACCACATCACATTCCCGAGATGGGGGAGCCTTGTAGAAGATCGTAGGTGATGATGGCTTGTTCTGCCTAGGGACCACCGAGATGTCGAGCGGAGTAGCCACAGAGATGTATAGGGACGGGTGTTGCATGACCCGCGTAGTCTTTGTCACCTCTTCGATTTTGATGATGATCTTTTTGACAGTGCCATCCTCCATCATTTTTGGTATGGAGTTTGTTCGGTCTCGAAGTGTGAGAATAGGCTTCGAAGGTGCCAATGTTGTTGTAGAGGCATCAGAATTGGAATGCGGTGTTGCCCCCAACGTAACCGGAGCTGATGTCGTGGTGTAAACATGGGGTGGTACCGCCCTCATAGAAGTTGATCTTGATGAAGAGACGCCACAACCGGATGGTTGGCTTGCCCCCCAGCGTGATGGGCGTTGAAGATTTGCAGTCGGCATGGCTGGGCGACAAAGAACCCCGGCGACCAAAACCGCATTTGAAGCCGCCTCGTTGACTCTTGGAGATGATGCTCAGCAATGGATCATGTAGTTGCTTCATCTCCTTGATAGGCGAGGGCGTAGTAGACTTGACCATGATGTCAGCTGCTGAAGTGGATCGCCGTTGATGATTTTCTCTGGTTTGCACAGGGAAGAAGTTTTTTGCATCGGCATGGTACGCCTCTTGCACGAGGTATGGAGATGGGTTGCCGGCAATATGTTGTTCTGTGTCATCATTGTCGAGAAACTTTAGGCATTGGTACAAAGTTGATGGCACCACACGGTACTTGTGTAGCCACGGTCTCCCGAGTAAAGCCGAGTATGACGTAGGCGCGTCGATGACGAAGAACATCACTTTGAAGAGAAAGGTTGCCATTTGGATCTTCAGAGTGATGGTTCCAAGTGTTGTCTTCCCATGGTTATAACAATCTCGGCGGCTCAAGGTCATCCGTCGTATAGCCGGCCTGCGTTAGGCTCCGCAACGGGAGAATGTTGACGGCAGAACCAAGGTCGATGAGAATCCTTCGTAGATGTTCTTTCTCGATGTTGGCCTCGATGTAGAGTGGACAATTATGGTTGTCATCCATCAAAAGGTTGTCATCCTCGGTGAAGAAGATCCCGCTTGCATTGCAGGAATTGTCGTTGAGGCGGTGTCTAGCCATAGACACCTTATATCTTTGAGGCTCCAACAGAGCCTTGACAGGAGCCTCATGGAGTTCAGGGCTCATGATAAGGGCCTCGTACACGCTGAGCAGCGCCGGGATTCTCTTGAGATGGGCGATAACGTTGTAATCAACATCATCCATCTGCCCTTTGCCTTTGCTGATAGGTGTGGGAGCCGCTACTTGTTGAATTGGCTCCTTTGGCACGCCGACCCTGTCTAGCTTTAGCAGCTTCTGTTTGGGTGTTGGGTCGGGCATGACCTTTCCCAAGAGCAAGTTCATGTTGACTTCAATGGGTTGCTCATCATCAATGTTTCCATCGTGGAACACCTCATGCTACTCGGCCGTGAGGATTTGCTCGGTATCGGAGCCCTCGATTTCTTGCACGTCGGCCATGTTGCACGGCTCAAGATTTGATGCCGATGGGGAAGAATCCTCGGCTTCATCTTTTTTCTCTACCCATCTCCACACCTTTGGCATGTGTTGTGCCAGTGTGGGAAGGATACGTGGAATGCTCGGGAACGCTTCATCTCGTTCGGATTTGGGGATGAATCGGGGAGGTGGTCGGTGACGACTCAGGTCCAATAGCTTCCTTGTTGATGGAGAACCATGCGCCAGAGCCGGTATATGCCGATGTCGAGCAACGTGCTTTCTCAATGGCGCACGACATTGGACAGCGGTCCATGAAATCAATGATTGGTCATCACGGACCTGTGGATGGGTCGATGAAGGCATCGTTGGTGACGAGGGTGCTTCAGCCGCCAGTTGATGTTGGGCTTGAACAAACGGCAACCAATAGCCATCATTTTGATCCCTCACCGGGGAGAAATCAGAGTGCACCGTCACAACATTAACGGCATGGTAGTCGGGGTTGATGGTGCTCGGGTCAAGGTTGATCTTCTTGTCGTCGATCGCCCTTTGCAGCTAGTCTTTAAAGATGAAGAAATCTTGTATAACATGACCGATAGACCGATGGTACGGGCAGTACAGTGGGTTGTTAGTCATACCCACCTGCTCCGAAAACCGTGGCTCTGGGAGCTTGAGGCTGCCGTGCTCCATGATTTGGTCGAACATGTCCTTGACCAATTCACGCTTGAAGATATATTGCTTCTTCATCAATTCTTGTATTGTTGATCGTAGCAGCCGAGTGCGAGCTGGGTTGTTCTTGCCTCTCAGCACCGGCACATTGCCTTGTGTTGATGTAGAAACGAGCCGTGTGTTGTTTGACTCGGCAGTTGTCTTCGGCTTATTCCCGACACTGTTGGGTTTAGAAGCGGCACCGAACTACTTGGACGAGCTAATGGAGCCAGCATTCTTGTATAGCTCCATGATCTGTAGAGCCTTCGTGAACTCGATCTTCGTATCGGCGACGCCGAGCTCAAAGAGCTGAAATCTTTTGGCTTTCACCGGGAAACTTCGAGCGACCAGTGATTCAACATTCCATGGACACACACATCGATGGCATCCTCAACGTGCATGGCCCGGGTAAGGCGCACGTAGCTCTTTCGAAAACCGAAAGACATAGTCGTCAATAGGTTCGCCTTGCCGCTGTTGAACTTGATACAGCTCAACAAATGACAAGTCCTTCTTGAGAGCGACGAAGTGGATTTTGAATACTTCCTTCATGGCGACCCAGTTTGGGACGGATCCCACCGGTAAGCCGCTGTACCAGTGGAAGGCCGGTACTGTGAGCGAGTCAGCGAATTGACGAAGAAGTAGGGATGGGCTGTTTGCAGTATCTCCACAAGCCGCCTCGAAGTATGCAAGATGTTCTCTCGCGTCTCCAGTCCCATCGAACTGATGGAACTTGGGTGGATGCTAGCCGGCAGGGTAAGGCACGAGGTCATGCCATGACTCGTACGGTTTCTCGAGCTCGTGGTCAGAAGCCCACGGCACCTGTTCGTCATCAATTTGCTTCATCCTTCGATCGATTAGATCAGCGACGAGGTCATGATAGTCCTTTAATGTGTCAGGAGGTGGCAGCGCACTTGCAGTAGCAGCCGGAGCCTGAAGAAGCCATGGGATATTGGCCGTCGAAAGTTGTCGTGGAACCTCGTTCGACTCCCCACCATCATTTTGCAATCCCGCTTGAGGGGCTTGGATCGCCGGAGGTGGTTGGTTGATGGCCTGTTGTGCTCCCATGTTGGAGAACAGCTCCATAAAATGCTCCATCTTGGATGTCAACTCATCGATCTTTCGCTCCTGATCATGGAGACATTGTTCCATTGCGGAGGCCTGCGGATGAGACGTGCCGGTGCCCACCTGCAAGTTTTGCCCGGTCACTAGCTGGTGACGGGACGATGATCGCTCCCGCTCCTCCGTTTCTGCCATATTAGCCGGGGCGGTTTCATGGTCTTTATAGTCGTATCCACACTCCGAAGGGACTGAGTGGTCCAGTTGGCTGTAGTACGGCACTTCGGACGCCCTCCCCAATGGGGTTGATGCGGTGTCGTCTTTAGAAAAATCTTCATCTCTTGATGCTCTTCTCCCATGGCATCAGTGATAGTTTGCTGTGCGATACTCCCTAGCCGTTGTCCTCGGCCTGGACTTGGACACGACGCATTGGAGATCGTCCTGGTCTTGAGGTAGGTGGGAGGCGAGGTCGGTGTAGCGCCTTCTTGTAGACAAGTCGGGGTCGGATAGCGAGCCTTTTCGCATCTTGAGCAGCAGACAGCTAGCCGTTGACCTTGCCTTGCTTGAACGCCTTCGTGGTAGAGCGTCCCTTGGGTTAGGGACGATCTCCTCATCGGAGGGATAGGAGAATTCATGAGTAACGTTTGGAGCTCTCCAATGATCTTCATCTTGAGGAGAAAAGTGAGCCATCAGGGCACCACACGTAGCGACGTTGCCCCTGATCACTTGGAGCGAGCTTTGCCCCCACGTTCTCTATGTCGATGGACATTGGGGCTACAACATGAGGAACTAGGGCCATTGAATACAGCTGGCGCACGTTTTCCACCAACACGGGCAGCGGTGGTGGTGGTAGTTCGTCGGGCGTGACATCATCGAAGTGCCCTCGGTGTTGCACGAGCCATGTGCATGATGTTGGGGTGTTGCATCGTGAGCAGGCACATCAGAGCCTTGCCCTTGTAGCCGCGGTGTCAACCTCACGACAAGGTACTTGTACCGCTCGGTTTTCTCCAAAGCTGGGGAGACCTGGAAAGCAATCTTGTTGTTGATTGAGGAGATCCCGCCATCAGCTTGTACTTCTATTTGAGTGTGGTGAAGTACAAGTTCTTCTAGCTCCTTCTGCAGGACGGCATGGTTTTTGTGTTGCTTCTTCCACTTAGTTTGATTCCTCGAAGGTGCATGATGCACCCTTAGAGGAGCCGGTGTAGGCAAAAGCGGTGGCATAGCCGCTGTCGTGACCACCAAGTTTCATGGTCGAGATGCAGTTGGCAATGAAGCACGAACTTGACGCCGCTCCCAGCGACCTCGTGGAGTCTAGCGCACATTCCGTCCCCATTGTGTGATTCAAGCCAACGGTAGAGGGTGGTGCGTCTCTGTTGATGTCGAAGCATGATGTGCGCCGACTGTTGACGAAGTCCAGTGTGCGGTCGTCGAAGAAATATGTTGATGACGTCATGGGGTAGAGGGTCGGTGACTTGATCTGCCCCCATCCTGTATTGAAATGGGTTCCCCCTCCAGTTCACGGATGCGCCTCCCCAATTGTGCACACGATCTTGTAACCTCCTTAGCTCTCTTCGTGGCTCCTCATTGCCAGCAGCAGATGTTTCTGATGCCAACACTTCAACTGAATTGTTAGTATTAATGAAATTCTTACCTCCCTCACCTATATGTAGACAGGTGACAATGTTGATGGAGCGGGTGAAATGATTCTTTGGGCTGCACGAAGTTGTGGATGGCTCGACCAGAAGTCCTTCAAGATCGCTTCACGGAATGGCGTCCGCTCAGCGAGATCATTCTCTCCTATGTACCAATCATCCTCGACTGGATTGACGGAGAGCATGCTAACTTGTTGGCGAAGATGCTGCACCTTAGCTAGTTTCCTCCGGTAGTTGCGTGACGGATGCGCGCTTTTCAGCGAGCGTGTACTCGCCTTGAGAACGATGAGGACATCATTGACGCGGTTCAAGACGTTCCCGACCGCCGGGCCCAAGTCGAGAGGACGTCGAAGTCGTTGCCGAGTCCGGTTGGGACATCCACAACTAGTGCACCTTCAAACGTATGCCCAGATCACAAATGATTTCCAGATAAGGTTTCCAACAGATCTAACCACACCTGTAAATTCAATCCGAATCAATGGGAATCGCGAAAACAAGCAGACAGATATAAACTTTCCGGCGCTGCGTCGCCGTATTTTTGGGCCAAAAGCCCGTGTACCCCAAGGGTTAGGATTATGCGTGTGTGGGCACCTGTTTGGGCGCCGCCCCTCACCTGGCCGCTGCCCTATATAAGTCCCCCACCGTGCTTCATTTTAGTTGTGTTTTGTTTAGTTGATTTCGCAACGGTTGTGCGAGATTTCACCTTGTTCTTCTTGTGTCAGCTAGACCAACATGATCAAGTTTCTGAACCCCATTATCCTTAATCTATATTCGCAATTGTGATTGCTTGTCTTGTGTTCTTGCTCTTTTTCGGTTGCCTGTAGGAACCGTCCTTCGTGGACAGGTTGATCATGCCTCTGGTTCGGACGATAATACTCGTCGTGGTGGTTCGGCACGAGGAATCTTCAGTGGTTCATCAAAATCAAACCATGAGGCTGCAAAGGTTCCATCCTTAACACTTCATCAAGCGTCTTCACCCGTTGTTCCTCCCACCCCTCCGACACGAGCTACGAGTGTCAGCAAGAACTCTGTCGGTACAACAAATACCGGGGTATGAAGAGTCCTAAAGAAGGCCAGGCGAGGGCCCCACGCGTCAGGCGGGCGACCAGGCCCCAGCGCGTGGGCGAGCCCCTCAGCGCGTCGCTCCTTAGTGTACCAGGCGGGCGACCAGGCCCCAGTGCGCGGGGCGAGCACAAGAGGCCTCCTCACTGTCAGGTGGGGCCCGTGCGACAGGAAGCGTCTCGAGGGGAGTCTTCTGGGCGAAGGCTCTCCCATGCTACAAAGGACAGGCGCATTAAATGCGACATCACGCGCGAATGGACCGAGGAAGAGATGATTACCGCTATAGTGACCTCTGCAGGTCTAATCCGCTGTCACTGTGGCTCTGCGGAATTGATCGGCAGAGAGAGAGTTTGCCGTCATCAGGTTGGCCGCCTGCGTCAGACGGTGCAAGCTGGGCCCCGCCTACTCCCTCATCGGCGTGTTCACACGAGTCAGAGGCCACTTGCGAAGCAGCATTAGGCGGCCGCCGCCTGAGAGCGACATGTTTTCGTCTCTCCTGTCTCGTCCCATACATCTTATCAGTGTACTGAGTGTACTGTACTACTAACCCCTTTGCCCTCTCCGCCAACCCGAGGCTTGTATAGGAGGAGAAGAGAGAGAGAGGAAGGGGGAGGGGGTACTCTGTAATCATTCCCACACAAGCACAACAAGAAAAGAGCTAAGGCTCGACAGAAGTGGGGCTATTACCCGAGAGGGGGTCCGAACCTGGATAATCTCTGCGTGTCCCTCCTCGCCGCGCTCGACGCTCGAATCGGATCGAGCCTGGGCTGATCGGCTAGCAGAAGTAGAGATCTGATAGGGGTGTGATTCACCGTGGTTTAGTGAAGAACACGACAGTCAGTGGCGCGCCAGGTAGGGGGCGCTAGCATCAGTCCGAGTTCTTCGGCTTCTTCAATGGCGGATCAGCAGTCCGCGATGGACAAGGAAGCAGCCGCGAGAGCCGCGGCCGCGACGTCGGCTGCGGCAATGGTGGTGGATCAGCCGGGTGGTAGCCGCCAACCAAGGGTTGGTGCCCTGGCGGAGAGCAGCCGTCCCAGTCTGGCTAGGCGACGCCTGGCCTTGGAGGAGTGCACCCCGGCACAAAACCTCCATGCGGCCAGGGCCCTGCTGGACAACCCGCCGGTGTCGGTGACTCCGGACTCTCCGGTGGCGCTGTGGCTGACCAGTTTGGCCCGCTATGTCGATGCCGCCACGGCGGTAGTGCAAGTTCCGGGGGGTACGGGAACCGGCGTTTCCGCTTCCTCCTGTTCGTTTGTTTCTCCGCACCCCTCCCGCGGATCTCCTGGCGGGAGGGAGCGGGGCCAGGTTGACAGGAACCAGGCGACTCCTTCGAGGGTTCGATCGGGCAGACGCGCCGGTGGACCGGACCTCCGGACCCACTTGGAGGACCGCCACCTACTGCATGGAGAAGATCTATGTGACAAGCTCCGCCGGCGACACGGCCGAGAGCGCGACCGCGCTATTGCTGCCGTCCGCGGAGGCTAGGAGGAGGGCTTCCACGACGCCGCCCAGGCCAGCGAAGGCGACGCTTCCTCGGCGCCGCCTAGATGCCGGGGGCGGCGGGACGAGGACCGCGTGCGGGAGCAGGAGGCTCTCGACATCGGATGCCGCGCCTTTTTGAAGTAGCTGCGCTGCGTCCAGTGGCCGGAGAAGTTCCGACCGGCCCCCATCGAGAAGTATGACGGCTCCACCAATCCTGACGAGTTCTTGCACATCTACACGACGGTGATGCAACCGGCTGGAGGGTCGGGGAAAGTTCTGGCGAACTACTTCTCCGCTGTCCTCACCGGCGGAGCCCGCTCGTGGCTCATGAACCTACCTCCAGAGTCGGTGGGGTCATGGAAGGAGCTCTCCAAGCTCTTCATCACCAACTTCCAAGGCACTTTTGAGCAGCCCGGAGTCGAAGACGATCTCCACAACGTGGAGCAGAAGAAGGGAGAGTCGCTGCGCGACTACATCCGGCGCTTCAGTCAGGTCCGCAACACCATTCCTGACATCTCCATCGACGCCGTCGTCACGGCTTTCAGGAGAGGCACCTGAGACCCCAAGGTCAAGGAGAAGATGGCCACCCGCAAGATCAAAATGACGGAGGAGCTCTTCACTTTGGCCCACAAAGTGCGCCCTACAGGCGGAGGCCCGCGTCCGCCCGGTCGGAAGGGCGGGGGCCGCTGGGGGTGGCGAAGCCGGAACCTTCAAGAATCCCGGCGGGAAGGACAAGAAGAAGCACAAGGCGGCCGAGGCCGGGCAGGTCTTGCCGCCCGAAAGCCGATTTATTTATAACGACGATCGGGTGGCCGCGCGACGGGCGCGGCAAAGCGGAGGAAAGAAGGAGGTCGTGGCGGCGGCAGGAACGGTCCCCGCAGGGGCGGCTGTGACGACCGCTGCGGCCACGACGAAGGGCGAGGACGTCACCCCGACGAGTGGGACGGGAGAATTTACTGTCCCATTCACCGTTGCAACTCCCACGACCTGGCCGATTGCCAGGTCGTCAGCAAGATAGTGGACAAGCGAGTCTGCGAGCAGCAGCAGGCGTCCGACAGCGGCAAGGGCAAGGAACCGGCTTCGCTTGGCTTTTAGCAGGCGGAGCACGAAGTTGCCTTCATCCACGGTGGATCAGCCACCTATCTGTCTCACGCTAGTTTCAAGCGTGTGATGAGGGAGGTGTGCGCCGTCGTGCCCGGCGTGGGGTCTGCTAGGCAGCTGGTGTGGTCGGAGCAGTCGATCACATTCAGCCAGGCCGATCACCCCGCCAGCACCGCCGGCCCGGGGCATCTCACGATTGTGGTTGCGCCCACGGTCTGGAATGCCAGGTTGGGGCGGGTGCTGGTAGACGGAGGAAGTTCTATCAACCTCCTGTTCGTCCGAGTCGCCAAAGCGCTTCAGATCCAGGAGCAGGAGCTCCGGCCGGCGCTCCTCTTCTTCGGCGTCGCGCCGGGGGCTGAGTCCGTCCCTCTGGGGCGCGTCAGTCTCCCGGTGACCTTCGGAAACGCCGACAACTTTCGTACGGAGATGCTCGAGTTCGAGGTGGCTGACTTCGACCTCCCGTACAACGCCGTACTGGGTCGGCCGGCGCTGACCAAGTTCATGGCGGCCTGCCACTATGCTTACATGGTGGTCAAGATCCCGGGGCCAGCCGGCCCCATCATCGTGAAGGTGGACCGCTCGGAGGCGCTCCGCTGCAACAGGGACGCTCTTGTCCAGACGAGGGCAGTCTATGCCCGGAAAGGCTGAGGCCTCGACTCTGGGAGCTCCACCGGCGAAGGTCCGTGCTTCCCCTGGCTCATCCGCGGGGGCTAAGACGGTCCCCCTGAGCGAGTCAGACCCGACGAGGACCGTTCAGGTGGGCGCATCCCTCGGCGCCAAATAGGAAGGCGCGCTCGTCTCCTTCCTCCAGTCTAACATAGACGTGTTTGCTTGGCAATCGTCCGACATGACTGGGATCCCCAGGGAGGTGATTGAGCATAAGTTGGCAATGTTCCCTGGCGCGCGACCGCTCAAGCAGAAGGCCCGGAAGCAGTCGGTGGAGCGCCAGGCCGTTATCTGCCAGGAGGTGGACAAGCTCTTGAGGGCGGGGGTCGTTCGGAGCGTCGCCACCCTAGGTGGCTCGCGAACCCCGTCCTCGTCAAGAAATCCAACGGGCGGTGGAGGATATGCGTCGACTTCACCGACCTCAACAAGGCGTGCCCGAAGGATCCGTACCCACTGCCCGCATCGATCTCATCATCGACTCCACGGCGGGGTGTGAACAACTATGCTTTTTGGATGCGTACTCCGGGTACCACCAGATTAGCATGGCTGAAGAAGATAAAGACAAGACCGCCTTTGTGACGCCCATGGGCGTCTACTGCTACACGAGGATGGCATTCGGATTGAAGAATGCAGGCCCGACCTATCAGAGGGCCATGCATATTGCTCACCGCCCCCAGATCGGGCGGAACCTGGAGGTGTACGTCGATGACCTGGTGGTGAAATCCAAGAAGGCGGAGGAGTTGATCGGCGACCTGGAGGAAACCTTCACCAATCTGAGGAAGTACTACATCAAGCTCAATCCTGAGAAGTGTGTCTTCGCCGTTCCGTCGGGCAAGCTGTTGGGTTTCCTTGTCTCCCAGAGGGGGATTGAGGCGAACCCCGACAAGATCGCTGCAATCGAAAATATGAAGCCCCCGACGCGACTTCGGCAGATGCAGTGCTTGATGGGCTGTTTGACTTCCCTGGGCCGCTTTATAGCTCGCCTGGGGGATAAGAGTCTCCCCCTGTTCAAGCTCCTGAAGAAGACCAATCAGTTCGAGTGGACCGTGGAGGCGCAGGAGGCGTTCAACGGGCTGAAGTAGTACCTCACTTCTCCACCCGTGCTGGTCGCCCCAGATCCGGGCGAGCAGCTGATCCTCTATGTCGCGGCGAGCCCGGAGGTGGTCAGCGCGGTGTTGGTGGTGGAAAGAGAAGGAGTTCAACGCCCGATCTACTACATCAGCAAGGTCTTCCATGATGCAGAAACAAGGTATTCGCAGCACCAGAAAATGTTGTATGCGTCTACGTGGCGCCCGTAAGGTCTGCGTCACTACTTCGTGGGCGAAATCGCCTGTTGACCAAGTACCCTTTATGGAGATCCTCTTCAAGCTCGCGAGGCGATCGCCGACGTGGGCAATGGAGCTGGCAGAATTCGACCTCAAGTTTGCCCCTCGGAAGGCGGTCAAAGGGCAGGCGCCGGCGGAGTTCGTCAATGAATGGACTCCGGCGGCGGCGGAAGTTGAAGACACCCCAGCGCCTTCGCCGTGGACTCTCTTCTTCGACGGTTCGTTCCTGCTGGAGGGGGCTGGGGCCGGCGTCGTTCTTGTGTCTCCCACCGGCGACATCGTTTGGCACCTGGTGGTATTAGAGTTCCGCGCCACCAACAATGCTGCGGAGTACGAAGGTCAGGGTGGCCTCAACCCTAGGCATCCGACGGCTGCAAGTCAAAGGCGACTCTCTCCTAGTCATCAACTAGGCGAGGAAGGAATTCATTGGTTCAGATCTCGTCACGACGGCCCACCTGGCGAAGGTGCGTCGGTTGGAGCGGCATTTCGAGGGGTTGGGCTTCGCGCACATACCTCGACACGACAACTACATGGCGGATGAGCTGTCCCAGATTGCCTTGTCAAGGGCACCTGTTCCGGCTGGGATCTTCGAGGAAAGACTCACGCAGCCATCTATCGTAGCCCCCGATTCTGGTGGGGACGGCATGATTCTTGACGTAGCTCCCACATCTAGTGGAGACGTCAGCATTCCCGCAGCAGCTCCCCAGCTGGAGGGAGGACGCGGAAGAACTGTTGCGACGGTTGAGGCGGAAATGCTAGGCCAGGCAGAGTACGTCGGCGACCATCCTAACGTCGTCGCACTCGTCCGGGAAGGTCAGTGGATGGATCCTATCCTAGCCTACCTGCGGGACAGAGTGATCCCCGACGATGACGCATCACCGAGAAGATAGCAGCGCAAGGCCAAGCGCCACATACAGTAGGTGGGGACCAGACGCTGTGGCGCTAACGGAGTTCTACTAAATTGCGTCACTCGGGAAGTGGGGAGCAAGATCCTCTCTGAGATCCATGGAGGCATGTGCGGGAGCCACTTAGGGAGCTGGGCGTTGGTCGGAAAGGTCTTCCGCCACGGCTTCTATTGGCCTACTGCCCTCCAGGATGCCTTCGAGCTGGTGAGGAGATGCGAAGCTGTTGACACCCAAATTTGGCAGAAAATTGGATATTTGGAAAAAGCTAAATGTGTTAAGATTATTGGGCCAAATCGGAAATGGGCTTTGTGAACAAAGAAGAAGAGCATATCGTGAAAGCCGATGGATACAAGACTTCGGATAAAGTACGGTTTGATCGGAAGATTAGGTTGTATCGGTATCGATTTTGTAACACTATAAATAGGACTTTAGGTTTCGAGAATAAAAATCTAACACTCAATACACAAAACACTTTCTCGAATCCGATCGACCTCGTCGAAAGGCTTCAACTCGCAGGTAGAGCTATCTCGATGGGATAATCGATTCTCTTGTAACCCGTATGCATGGCTGTATCATATTGATCTCATGTATACAAAGCATGTCAGACTGTCTCGGGATTTCCCGATCTTTGATGTGTTCCTGCATATTGCACTGTCTCGATGTATTCGATCTGTAATATGTGTTTATCCTGCAATGCTGATTATCGGATATTACACATGCTTTGTCCCGAATTCGATGTATGGAACTGTCTCGTTTAATCGATCTTGTGTATGCCTTGTTTAGGATTCTGCATCTGTGAATATTTGCCGATTGGTGTTGCATCTATCAAATATTAGCCTTTGAATCTTTTTATCGGTTTATTAGCTTGTATCTAGATTTGGATTTGAATACTGTCTTGGCCTGATCAATCTATTCGATTTATTTCTTGGTTTAATCTAATGTATTGATACAAAGATTTACTGCTAATATATTAATAAAATACCAAAAAGAAGTACAAGATTCGAATTTAATTGTTATTCCGTATTTACTTGCTCTATCGGACATTAAGCCGATAGAACCTATAATCGGATATATTAAAACCGATTATGGAAAACCTGATCTGGCTATTTATAAAGCCGATTAGGGCTATATTACTGATGATTTTCTCCTTGTCAATTTACAGGTCAAATTGACTGGCACGCTTGGTTTTCTTGTTGCGACACAATCACAGAGTTGACGCTTCGGCACGTGTGTTCGCGAGAAGCTAACTTTTCGTGTCAACATACTTTTTGGCACGCCCGGTGGGACCCCAACAATCGAATCCGATGCGATGACGCGTACCGACACCGAGGCGGCTTTGGAGGTGCTCAAGCTCGCTGCTGAGCCAGTGACGTTCGACGAATTGAGCCTAGACCAAAAGAAGGAAATTGAAGACAGGCTCGCAGAAATTCACGAAGAAAACAAGAAAAGAATGCTCACTGGGTATCAGAAGACGCGCGGTGGCCAAGTTACAAAGACTTCCATCGGAGATCCGTTGCTCACGGGCGATTTTTCCGAAGTTATCAGGGGTCAGATCAACAGCTCTGTTTACCGTTCGATGCTTGATCAATCATCGGTTCTAGGGCGAATCGTCCAAGAAGGGGCAGATGCGGCATTTCATAACATGATGACTGGGCATACCCACCAGATGAATCGGAATATTCCGCTGGGGGTGAATCCAGGGGGCCAGTATACGGCTTACGCCCAGCCAGGGGCGTCAAATGCTGGAACTTCCCAATTAAGTCCACCACTGGTTATTAATCCAACACCAATTCAGACGGTGAACAATAATCAGGCTATGGTTCCAGTCGCGGATCCGATTTACCAACCGATGAATCATGGAGTGAACGGGAATTTAGAAGAGATGACGAAGAACTTGGTCTACAATATGATGAAGCAGTGCGGGTTCAACACTCCCAAAATTGCACCGCACTATACCATGCCGTATCCATCGGCTTTCAATGAAACAGAGTATCCTCACAAGTATCGAGTTCCTGATTTCGCCAATGCCAAGTTCAGCGGCAGCGATAACACCTCTACCCGCGAGCACATTGCGAGATTTCTTGCGCTGTGTGGGGAGGCCGCTTCGAAGGATACTCTTAAATGCCGATTATTCCCGCTGTCTTTATCGGGATCGGCTTTCAACTGGTTCACGTCACTTCCTCCGAACAGTGTTACCTCATGGCAAGATCTGGAGAAGAAATTCCACGAATACTTTTATTCTGGAGAGAACGAAGCAAGGATTACCGATATAATGATGATCAAACAGAAGTTTGGTGAATCAGTAAATGACTATCTGCGTCGGTTCCGGGAGGTAAGAAACCGATGCTATAGCCTTTCTCTGCCTGACAACGAATTGGCGGAATTGGCTTTTAAGGGTCTGCTGCCTGTCAACCAAAAGAAGGTAGGCAACCAGGAGTTCGCCGATATATCACATCTGGCGCACAAAATCGCGCTGTATGAAAGCCGATTTGCTGATAACTCTTACCTAGGTCAGAAAGAGTATCGGAACAATAACAACAATTATAAGGGTAAAGATAAAGCCGTCAATGTTGTTGAAACAGATGAGGTGGAAGATTCTGATGATTCCGACGCTGAAGAAGTTGGTGCTTATGTAGCTGAAAGGGTGAGCAATAAAAAGGAATTCGAGCTTGGATGGATCAAGCCGAAAGGACCTGAGAAGGGCAAATATTCCTTTGATACATCTAAGTGTGATCGGATTTTCGATCATTTGTTACAAGAAAAACAGATTCGGCTTAAGCAAGGGCATGTTATTCCCCCACTTGAAGAGCTAAAGAAGCGCAAATACTGCAAGTGGCACAACTCTTATTCACACGCCACCAACGAGTGCAATGTGTTCAAACAAGTCATCCAAAAGGCAATTGAAAACGGCCAACTAAGGTATCAGGACAAAACTTCACAGATTGACACACAGCCGTTCCCTATCGGTTTTATTGGCATGGTTGACGCTAAAAGGAAAGCCGATTATCCCGAAAGTTCCAATCGGTTCAAAGTGCTTGTTGGTGATAAAAGGATCGTGGTTGAAGAAAGGCCCGAACTCAATTTCCGATCGTCAGGCTGGCGTGGCGGGAGAAATGATGAGTGGCGCGAAGTAAAACGTGGCCATAATCATAATCCGATTTCAAAGTCGAGACTGAGGCCAACCTTCGATCAGTTGATGGAAAAATACGACAGGATGGCTAAGGAAACGCCTCGCAGGAGCGTTAAATCAGCTACTCCAGATGCCGTTGAGAGGGATTCAAATAATCAAGGTTGGGAGATGGGACACTGGGAATGTCCTTTTTTCCGATACTGCTGGGAAGAAAGGATGTCTTTGCCTAATATGGAGGATTGTTCGATGAACCACGCGTTTGTTCCTCCCAAAAGAACGTCGGTAAAAGATCGGCTGGTGTTTCCTAGTGAAATGTCCGAGGATACGCCAATGAAGAAAAATGCCGATGTGCATCGGCCTCCTAAGGTGCCTCTGCCACAATGGTGCCCGAGCGGGATCACGAAGTCTCAGAAACGGCGCCTGCAGCGGATGAGGCATGCTAAAACTAAAGAAGCGGAAGCCGAGAAGTTTAGAGACGCTCTGCTGGAGCAGGTAAAGCCGATGAAGCCAGCTAGGGGCAGGCAAGAATGGAGGCCCAAGTTGAGATCGGCTGTTATCATTGAGAAGGATTCCGATGAGGTTTCAATTGCTACCAATATGGTATGTATGTTACCTCGGAAATTTATGAATAATTATGAAGAGGCCGCTGCAGAGCTAGTGGTTGGAGCGGAAGATGCTATCTTTAAGAAGCCAGAGAATTCCCGATTGCATCTTAAACCATTGTTCATCATGGGTTATATGAACGGGAAGCCGATTTCTAGAATGATGGTGGACAGTGGGGCTACTGTAAATCTGATGCCATATTCTGTGTGCCGTAAAATCGGTAAGTCTACGGAAGATCTTGTCAAGACTAATATGGTCTTGAGCGATTTTAATGGAAATCCGACCTAGTCCAAGGGAGTTCTGGTTGTGGAACTCACCATAGGAAGCAAGACAATCCCGACAGCGTTCTTCGTAATTGAAGGGAAAGGGAGTTACAATGTGCTGTTGGGGAGAGATTGGATACACGCCAATTGCTGCATTCCATCGACACTGCATCAAATTCTAATTCAGTGGATTGGCGATCAAATAGAGGTGGTGAGAGGCGAATCTCTGACCGCTGAAACCGATTGTGCCAATATACATCGTAATCTAGAGGCATTATCGGGAAAGCCCTTGGAAGATTGTGATTTCCTCAGTGTTAGTAAATTGGGGTTCAAACCAACGACTCTGGAAGGACAATCGGTAACTCAAGGGTGTGAGGGTTTTTTATGGGAACCGCGGCTCTAGAGGGGATCGAATATAAGATGGGCCAAGGATTCATATCGGCTGATGAGCTGGAGAAAGTCGATATTGGCACCGATGGAAAAGAGAGGCCCACTTACATCAATAAACAGTTGCCGCGGGAATATAAAGATCGACTTATAGAGATACTTAAGGATCGGGTTGATTGTTTCGCCTGGGAATATCATGAAATGCCTGGTTTGGACCGATCCATAGTTGAACACAGAATTAAGATGAAACCTGGATTTCGGCCAGTAAAACAATCGCCAAAGAAGATCAGTTGGAAAATTTATGATCAAGTAAAGGCTGAAATTCAGAGGTTGTTGGATGCAAAGTTTATTCGGCCGTGCAAATATGCCTATTAGATTTCTAATACAGTGCCAGTTGGTAAAAAGGATTCCGATAAAATTCGGGTATGCATCGATTTTCGGGACTTGAACAAAGCAACGTATAAAGATGAATATCCGATGCCGATTGCTGACCGTCTGATCGATGCCGCTTCTGGTAATCGGATTATCAGTTTTTTAGATGGCAATGCTGGTTACAATCAGATCTTCATGGCCGAAGAGGATGTCAACAAGACTGCATTTAGGTGTCCTGGAGCTATCGGCTTATTTGAGTGGGTTGTGATGACTTTTGGGCTGATTAGCGCTGGAGCGACATATCAAAGAGGGATGAACCTGATCTGCCATGACTTAATCGGCAAACTGGTTGAAATCTATATTGATGATGTGGTAATCAAATCTCAAGAAGAAGAACAACACCTGGCTGATATCGTTACTGTGTTGGATCGGTTTCGAACGTACGGCATTAGGATGAATCCGAAGAAATGTGCTTTCGGAGTATCGGCCGGCAAATTCCTGGGTTTTATGGTGCATCAGAGAGGAATTGAGGTCCATCCCGATAGAGTGAAAGCGATCCTGAATACGAAACCCCCTGATTCAAAAGTTCGTCTACAAGAGCTTATCGGTAAAATTAATTATTTGAGGAGGTTTATTTCGAACTTATCGGAGAGGATCATCCCGTTTTCTCCTTTGCTTAAATTAAAAAATTCCGATAAGTTTGTTTTGGGGCCAGAGCAGCAAAAGGCGTTTGATGATATTAAAGAGTATCTTGTGAATCCACATTGCTCGATTGCCCGAAGGAAGGATTGCCGTTTAAGCTGTATCTATCGGTATCGGATAAAACTATAGGAGCGGTCCTGGTCCAGGAAGTCAATGGGAAGGAGCATGCCATCTTTTATCTGAGCAGGAAGCTATTGGACCCAGAAACCCGATACACGGTAGTCGAAAGGTATTGCCTTTGTCTGTACTTTACGTGTACTAAGTTGAGGCATTATTTGCTGGGTGAGGAATGCAGAATAGTATGTCAAACCGATGTGGTCAAGTACATGCTTAATGCCCCAATAATCAAAGGACGTCTTGGGAAGTGGGCATATACTCTCATCGAGTTTGACTTGACATATGAGTCTCCGAAGGCTGTCAAGGGGCAGGTTTTAGCCGATTTCATCACGCACAATCAGGATGTTAATTTGTCGATGTTGTTACCCTGGGTAATGTTCTTTGATGGGTCTGTGTGTGAGAAGGGATGTGGAATCGGTATTTTTATTGTTTCTCCTGGCGGTGTCCCCTATCGATTCAGCATTACCATGGATTTTGGATTGACCAATAATCAGGTGGAATACGAGGCCTTAATCCAAGAATTGGAATGGTTAATTTAAGCTGGTGCTATCGCTGTAGAAGTATTCGGAGACTCACAATTGGTGGTGTATCAGATGATCGGTAAATATGATTGTCACAGTGACCTGCTTCGGGAATATCTGGAAAGAGTTTCTGATTTGGCTAAGTATTTCAGTATATTTACAATTCATCATATCCCGAGGGAACAAAATTGTGAAGCCAATGACTTAGCTCAGGAAGCATCAGGTTACAAATTACCGATCATGGAGCTAGAACTTATTCCGATTTCAAGTCCAGTTCCGATTGGTTGGCAGTCAGAGATTATCGGTTATCTTAGAAATCCGCAAGGTAAAACCGATAGGAAGCTTAAAAGGAAGGCTCAGAGGTATGTATTAATCTGCGATAGGCTGTACTATCGGAGTTTTGATGGTCTTCTGCTTAAGTGCTTGAATGAAGAAGATGCTAAAGTTGCAATCGGAGAAGTTCATGAGGGACTTTGTGGAGCTCATCAATCAGCCTACAAAATGAGATGGATGTTGAAGCGCGTCGGGTATTTTTGGCCGACGATGGTAGATGATTGTTTCAAATATTATAAGGGTTGCAAAGATTGTCAGAAATTTGGAAATATTCAGCATGCGCCTGCGTCTATCTTACATCCGATTGTCAAACCGTGGCCTTTTAGAGGATGGGGAATTGATATGATCGGGGAAATATTTCCTTCCTCGTCCAAGGGGCATCGGTATATTTTGGTAGCAACGGATTATTTCACTAAATGGGTTGAAGCTGTACCATTAAAAAAAGTAACTGCTACCGAAGCGATAGACTTTGTCAAGGAACACATAATTTACCGATTCGGTATTCCTCAGACGATCACTACAGATCAGGGATCGGTATTTATGTCAGAAGCGTTTCAGAATTATGCTCGAAGCCTGGGGATCACGACGATAAATTCATCACATATTATCCTCAAGCCAACGACCAAGCAGAATCTTCAAATAAGAGCGCTATAAAACTGATTAAGCGAAAATTCGATGAAAGGCCGCGGGCTTGGCATAATATTTTGGCGGATGCGCTGTGAGCATTTCGGATTGCTAAGCATGGAGCTACGAAGGTTGCGCCATTTGAACTTGTTTACGGTCAAGAAGCTGTTCTGCCGGTTGAAGCTATCATCGGATCTACGAGGGTTGAAAAACAAAATAATGTGAAAGCCGATGATTACAAAAAGTTGATGGTAGACAAGCTGGATGACATAGTGGCGGTGTGATTGAAAGCTCTAGAACGTATCAAGAGAGATAAGCAGAGGGTTGCTAAGCATTATAACAAGAAAGTTGTACCGAAAGATTTTAAAGTGGGAGAACTTGTATGGAAGACGTTTTTACTGATTGGTTCTAGAGATCGTAAATATAGCAAATGGTGACCAAATTGGGAAGGACCGTTTAGAATCAATCGGATTATTCCTGGAAATGCATATATCCTTGAGACAGTCGATGGGGAAGTTTTCGGTAAAGCAATTAACGCAAAGTATCTCAAGAAATATTATCCTAGCGTGTGGATTGGAGCTTGAGCTGAGGTTTGTTAAATGCCGATTCTGTGAATCGCCTATAGTTTGGAACTTGGTTCGTGATACGATTTACTCAACACGTTGTTGTCGAGCAAAAGCCAATTCTAAGGAATCGCCTAGAGGATAAAAGGTTGATAAATAAAAGCGATTGCGTAAAAGAAATAGTTATTACAAAGGCACAAAGGCCTTAATTGTTTTAGCCTCGAGGGGCAGAATAGAGCATGGTTTTGTAATCGGTACAATACCGATTCGCACGTTACAAAGTTTTGAAATTTGGCTCGCAGGCCAATTACTCGCAGAATTCGTGAATGGCGGCAGCGGCGCTGGTGATCGTGTCCCGGATCCGATTGATAGTATTGGTATCGTCTTGGTGATCCAGGATGATCGATATTTTCTTTTTCTTCTAACACCGCTAAGCCGCAAGCTTTTACTACCTGTCTTGCTCCTGGGCACGATTTGGTTTCCTCAAAATCTGAGCGGCGGTGCCGGTTTTCTTCGCTTTCTCTAGTTCTAGTTCCAAGGACTTAACCCTTGAAATTGCCTTGGAGGTAGCGATCTTTGCCGATTCGGCCTCTTGTTTCAGTTTGGTGAGTTTGTCATTCTGTGAGTTGGAGTCTTGGATCAGCCCTTTGAGTTCGGCTTCAGCGTCCTTCAGGATTTCTCACTGATGGAGCCGATCCAGCGCCGCGTCAAAATTGGACTTCTGGCCTGAGAGGGATAGCAGTTTTTCGATGGCCACGACCACTTGCTCTGGGAGGACCTCCTTGACGGAGTCAGCTATGTTCCAGATGGCAAGAGGATTGGCCAAGAAAGCCGATTCATTGTTCACCAATTCCCACATTTGCTTGAGTTTCCCCAGAGCGTCTGGAGAAAGCCGATTCTTCTTCGACGGTTCGGGGGCAGGCGAATCGATGATGGCAATTGGGGGCGACGACGGACGGACTAGCGAAGATAGGAAATCAAGCTCATCGTCGAGCCAATCCATACTAGACGGGTCGAAGTTGAGTTCGTCGTCTTTCTTGCCGTCGTAGGTGAAGACCTGCGTAGACACCACCGTTACCCGGGTTGGGCTGCGAGGTTGAAACATGTACTGGACAAAAATATTTAAAGTTGCAAGTGATCGGGTTTTGAAAATTGCGGAAGTGAAAGGAAAGGAAATCCGATTACGTCTTGTGGGTTGAAGGTCGGAGGTGTTTGAGAAGCTGGCGGAGGAGCAGGTGAATCATCCTTCTTCTTTTGGATGGGCGATGTGTCCTGAAAGAAATACCGATAAGGTAAAAGCTGGTAGGAATGTGTAGATTTGGAAATGCGACCATGGACATGGCGAGATCTTCTTGGTTTAAGCGCCGCCTATTGCAGTTAACTGAAATCATTTCCCCATATGACCTGCAAGGGCGATCAATGCTATCCGATTTTTCTTCACTTGGAAATCTCAAGTTGAAATCTAATTCGCCCAGAGAATTGTATATCTGGAGTTTCAGGAACATTCTGATAAACCAGAAAGGTCCGCCGAGATTACCAACTAAGCAATCGGCTTTTGGTGAGCAGAGACCTTCCCTGATCTCATGCATCATCCGGTAGGTGGCATCATCCGGTAGGTGGCTCCTAGCAGGTATTTTCCGATTGCTAGTTTTTGACCTGCTGCCAGTACTTCAGCTACACCTTGGTAAACCTTGCTAGGGCTAAGAGATTGACCACAGAAGAAAAACCGATCGAGCCACATATTCAGAAAAGCGATGTGCTCCTCGTCATCCACGTTGCCCGTCTGCTGGTGGGTACTGATGTAGCGCTGCCATTCAAAATTCTTTTGGGGACCCGGCTTGTGGTGGCGGAGAGGTCAAAAGCTGATACCATCTCGCCATCAGGGCTAAGTCCGGTCAGCATAGCTACGTCCAGAAGTGTGGGGCTGATTGGCCCGATTGGAAAAACAAAGCGTTTGCGATGTCGCACGAAATAAGCCGATGCAGCCATGAGCAGTTCATCTGCTGGTGGCGGAGATAAGGAAAGGAGAATGGCATCGGTTATCCCTAACTTGTCCCATTGCTCTTGCTTTTGGTCGTAAACCGAATGAGCAGATCCTTATATCCCTTGATCGGGCTAAGCCAAGACCTAAAAGCCGATTTCCAATTGTTGGCACTAAGCTTATCGGCGAATAAAGGAGTCTCGCCACGGAATGAAATATAAAATCCGATGGATCTTGATCTCCTCTCGGGCCCAAGGAGTACAAAGCTTGAGTCCGAGCATTGAATTAGTACACGAGACATGATGCGATTGAGGTTGGAGGAGAATTGGTCGTATTTGGCGCCGAGGGCTCGAAATTCGATGCAAGAGACGTGTGCGCAAGGAAGACTGTGAAAATGACGGCGAATGGCGCACTATTTATAGCTGTGGTAAAAACTAGGGTTTTACCGCGCGTTTCGGCGTTATAGTTTCGGCCCATATTGTCTGTTGGGCTGACACGTGTTTTCCAAATGGGCCGGAAATGAGGAGTTACAGGGATAAGGTGTAAGATATTCTGGTATGGTAAATCCGATTTTGGCTTGAAAGTTCGGCTAATGAAATGCTCATTGCCAAACTTAGGGGCATATGTTGACACCCAAATTTGGCCAGTAAATCGGATATTTGGAAAAAGCTAAATGTGTTAAGATTATTGGGCCAAATCGGAAATGGGCTTTGTGAACAAAGAAGAAGAGCATATCGTGAAAGCCAATGGATACAAGACTTCGGATAAAGTACGGTTTGATCGGAAGATTAGGTTGTATCGGTATTGATTTTGTAACACTATAAATAGGACTTTAGGTTTCGAGAATAAAAATCTAACACTCAATACACAAAACACTTTCTCGAATCCGATCGACCTCGTCGAAAGGCTTCAACTCGCAGGTAGAGCTATCTCGATGGGATAATCGATTCTCTTCTTGTAACCCGTATGCATGGCTGTATCATATTGATCTCATGTATACAAAGCATGTCAGACTGTCTCGGGATTTCCCGATCTTTGATGTGTTCCTGCATATTGCACTGTCTCGATGTATTCGATCTGTAATATGTGTTTATCCTGCAAAGCTGATTATCGGATATTACACATGCTTTGTCCCGAATTCGATGTATGCAACTGTCTCGTTTAATCGATCTTGTGTATGCCTTGTTTAGGATTCTGCATCTGTGAATATTTGCCGGTTGGTGTTGCATCTATCAAATATTAGCCTTTGAATCTTTATATCGGTTTATTAGCTTGTATCTAGATTTGGATTTGAATACTGTCTTGGCCTGATCAATCTATTCGATCTATTTCTTGGTTTAATCTAATGTATTGATACAAAGATTTACTGCTAATATATTAATAAAATACCAAAAAGAAGTACAAGATTCGAATTTAATTGTTATTCCGTATTTACTTGCTCTATCGGACATTAAGCCGATAGAACCTATAATCGGATATATTAAAACCGATTAAGGAAAACCTGATCTGGCTATTTATAAAGCCGATTAGGGCTATATTACTGATGATTTTCTCCTTGTCAATTTGCAGGTCAAATTGACTGGCACGCTTGGCTTTCTTGTTGCGACACAACCACAGAGTTGACGCTTCGGCACGTGTGTTCGAGAGAAGCTAACTTTTCGTGTCAACAGAAGCGTGCCAGTTTCATGCTAAGCAGATCCACCGACCAGCCCAGGCGCTGCAAACCATTCCGCTTTCACGGCGTTCGCGGTGCGAAATTGACATCTGAGCCCGTTCGCGGGCGACCGAGGGCTACACTCGTCTGTTCGTCGCCATCGACAAGTTCACCAAGTGGGTGAAAGCATCGCCGGTCCCTGCAATCTCATCCGTTGCAGCCGTAAAGTTCATGAGAAGCATCTTCGTCCGGTTTGGCGTCGCCAGCAGAATCATCACCAACAATGGCGCTCAATTCAAAAGCGCTGACTTTCAAGATTGGTGTGAAGAGCTGGGCACTAAGCTGTGCTTCGTCTCCGTCGCACATCCGAAGAGCAATGGGCAGGTGGAGCGGGCGAACGCAGAGGTGCTCAAAGGGCTCAAGACAAGTGCGTTCGATCGCCTGGGGAAGCGTGGCAAGCGCTGGGCTGAGGAAGTCCCCACCGTGCTTTGGCCGCTACGGACGACCCCCAACAGAGCTACCGGCGAGACTCCTTTCTTCCTGGTGTACGGTTCTGAGGCGGTGCTCCCGTCAGAGCGCGCCATCGGATCCCCAAGGGTGGCGGCGTTCAGCTAAGATGGAGACCCTGACCGGCGTCAGGATGAAGTAAATCTCCTAGAGGAGATCAGAGACAGAGCGGCGATCCGGGCCGCCAGATATCAGCAATCCCTGCGCCGTTATCAAGCAAGAAGGGTGTGCGAGAGAACACTGGTAGTGGGTGACCTCGTCCTGCGTAGAGTCCAGGCGCAGGCAGGTCGCAATAAGCTGTCTCCCCTGTGGGAGGGCCCCTTTAAGGTGGTCTCAGTATCCCGCCCAAGCTCAGTCAGGCTCGCCTTCGAGGATGGTCGCGAATTGGCGAACACACAGGCGTCGGCGGTGAGGAAGTTCTATCCGTGAGATAGTGTTTGAAGCCTTTTGGTCTTCCCTTGGAGCCGAGCGGCGAGGTCTTCCCCCTTCACCGCTCGCCTCGGGGGCTACTATATACAAAGCTATCTGCAATATAAAGATAAGTTCTGTCTCTCTGTGTGCATCTGTCTTTAGCCTTAAAAAGTCTGTTAGAAAACATTCTGTTGAAAGCTAGTAGCGAGAGAGTACTTAAGGCTAATGGCCCCTTAGTTGCAAAGGCGAACGCTTAAACTTGCGCTGGGCGAGGCAAGGCGGACGGAAGGCGAGTTCTAGCCTGGTGTGTCTGCTCGGTCTGGGCCATGCGCCAACGACGGCACCGGCGTCTAGACCACTTCCGGAAGCTAAGTGCTCGCCACGCAATGATTAAGGTCGGTTCGCAAAGAGGCCGTAAGGGTTGAAGTAACCAGATGCCTAAGGAAAAAGCGCTCACTTTTAGCAGAACGTTCTGCCTAAAGCTTTTGGCGGTCTCTTGCCTAAGTCTTTTTTCTCACGATTAAAAGATTTCGTAAAAGGATTAACAAGGCTTGTGACAGGGAAAGCAAAAGATTGTATTAATAGGTCTTGCGTACAAAAAGCGAGCGGCAAAAGAAACCGGTCAGTCCTCGTCGTCGTCGTCCTCCGCCGGTGCAGCGCCACCCATCACGGACACTCGATCCGTGGCGACTTCGACGCGATCGCTCGTCGTCGATTCGGTGGCGCGAGGCTCGATGGCGCATCGAGTCGAACGCGGCGTTTTCGGCAAGGCAGTTGCCCAAGACGAACCGCGCTGCTTCAAAGGCGCCGTGGCGACGATCTTCGATCGCCCGCGTCCGCATCACCACCGGCAGATCACTCAGAGCCTTGGTGGCGTGCCCCCGCGCCGGGCGCATTGCTGGCGATCTCCTCGGGGAAGTGCAGAGTAACCCAGCGTGTCCAGGACCTCCGCCAGCCCACGGTAAGCGGTCCGCAACATGGCGGTGAGGACCCGGAGGTGTTCAGAGTGCGCCGCGCGGAGGTTCGAAGTCTCCTGGGTGGCGGAGGCGGCGGTGGCTTGCGCCGCCACAGCCTCGCGCGTCGCCGTCTCCTTCGCGACGATCTCCCGATCGAGGACTCGCCGCAGCTCGCCGACAGCTTGAGTGGCCGAAGCCAGCGCGCCTTCCTACACTGCCCAAGTGTGGGCGAGGGCGCGGAGCGCTTCAAAGGAGCGCCCGATGTTGGTGCTCCAGCCTCAACGGCGGCGCAATCTCCACCGCAGGAGGCGTCGTCTCCGTCGAAGGGACCGGGAGCGAGCTGGGAGCAGGTGGAGAGCGCGAACGGGAGCTTGAAGCCCCAGGATCCGCCCTATCCCATGAAGAAAAACCAGAAAAGGGTTCAGGTATGCGTAAAGCGGGTAGCATGCTAACCCTAACACAAAAATACATGCATGCAGAAAGTTACCTGAAGCGACGCCCCCCAAAGGCGAAGGAAGAGGGGGGCAGCCGTAGGCCGCTTGGCCGCGGAACCGGCGCAGTCGTTTCTCCTCCCGTTGAGGGAGGTGACGCAAAACCGGCGCAGGCGACGCTGTCGAGGTGTCGGCGCGAAGGACGTAGGCGCCGGCGCGATCGGGCCGGGCGCAGAGCCACCGGCGTGAGCAGGAGGCGCTGTGCGACGGGCCTGGCGCAGAAAAGTTCCCATGGTGGACAAGAGAAAAAAGGAAAGCTGCGAATTGGCAATGAACCAAGAAGGAAAAGAAGTTCCCCAAAGGCTAGAAGACCCAAACGAAAGCAAGAGCCCATACCTCCGAGGACGATGCGGGTCCCATCGTCGTCGCCATAGTACTGCCAGGCGGGGCGCGTCCTCATGCGAAGCGGGCAGAGGCGGCGCTGCAAGAAGTCCGCCACCACATGGGTTCCGGTGAACCCATTGTGGCGGAGGTCAGCAATGCGCGCCAGCATCTTCTCCGTTTCGGCCGCATCGTCGGGCTGAGACCCCCAGCTGGCGAGGGATTCCGCAGGGCCCTTGGGGAAGATAAGTTCGTCGCAGCCGCTGGAATCCTCCACGTACAGCGATTGCCGCGCCCAGTCCTTCCAGTTGGACTTGAGCGCAAGCTGGATGAAGGCGGCAGAGTCTCGGAGCGAGAAGTAGCAGCTCCCCACGGTCCCGCTCGACCGCGAGCTCGCATGCAGCGTGAAGAGCCGGCGCCAGAGCGGGAGATTCGGCATCACCCCCACGAACATTTCGCAGAGGTGAGCGAAGATAGCCAGCATCACGATGGAGTTGGGGGGGAGGTGTACCGCCTGGATCTCGTAGAAGGCGAGCACCCCTAGGAAGAACTCTGAGAAAGGCGGGACGAGCCCCGCCAAGACGACCCAGGTGAAGGTGATGATCTCCCCGTCGAGGGGGCTTGGCGCCATGGTACCGGCGCGGAACTGGGCGGCAAACGGTGGCACGTGCCGCTAGAGCCGCGCCACCGTCTCCTCGTCAGCGACGGAGGCGGGTAAGACGGTGTCGAGCGGCGGCTTCTTGGCGCCGAGGTGGCGGGCGAATGGCGCTTCCCGGCTGCCCTTGCTGCGTTTTGGGGCCATTGGAAGGTGGCGGAAGCGTGGAGGCGAAAAAGCTAAGTGCAGAGGCTAAGTGCGAAGAAGCTCTGAAGCAGCAGCAAAGAAGACAGATGGTGGTTCAAGGCTCTTTGGCGCGCGAAAGGATTCACCGCCGCGAAAGGCCTCCTCCTTTGTCGGTGGGGCCTGCAACAGAAGCGCGTCGAGGGAGTCTTACGGGCAAAGCTCTCCCTGCTGCGAAGGACAGGCGCATTAAATGCGACATCACGCACGGATGGACCGAGGAAAAGATGATTACCGCCACAGTGACCTCTGCAGGTCTGATCAGCTGTCACTGTGGCTCTGCGGAATTGACCGGCAGAGAGAGAGTTTGCCGTCACCAGGTTGGCCGCCCGCGTCAGACAGTGCAAGCTGGGCTCCGCCTACTCCCTCATCGGCGTGTTCACACGAAGTCGAGGCCACTTTATGGCAGCGTGGAAGCGGCGCCGCTCGGCCGATGAGCAAAGACATTTTCGTCTCTCCTGTCTCATCCCATACATCTTATCAGTGTACTGAGTATACTGTACTACTAACCCCTTTGCTCTCTCCGCCAACCCACGGCTTGTATAAGAGGAGAAGAGAGAGAGGAGGGGGGAGGGGCATTCTGTAATCATTCCCACACAACCACAACAATAAAAGAGCTAAGCTCGGCAGGAGTAGGACTATTACCCGAGAGGGGGTCCGAACCTGGGTAATCTCTGCGTGTCGCTCCTCGCCGAGCTCGACGCTCGAATCGGATCGAGCCCGGGCTGATCGGCTAGCAGAAGTAGAGATCTGATAGGGGTGTGATTCACCGTAGTTTAGTGAAGAACACGCCATCAAACTCCACGGTGCAAGCCCCGTCAAAAGTGCTTCTTTTGTAGCATCCATAGGCCGTACTCGCGGCATTTAGTGTTTCCGTTGCAAGGGATTTGGACATACAAAGCGTGATTGTCCTAATTAATGTGCCCTCATTATTCGTGAGGATGGTGAGTACTCTTCTGCTAGTGAACATGAGGATGATCTTACTTTAGTTGCCGCTAACCACGCAGGTACCGAAGATTCCGAAGAAGAGGATGATCTTGTTGTGACCCGTGTATTGACTGCACAACCAGAACGGTCACAAGAAAGTCAGCGGCATAATTTGTTCCAAACTAGGATGGTTGTCAACGAATATGCGGTGCCCGTCATCATCAATGGAGGAAGTTGCAACAACTTTGCAAGTGTTGATATGGTCGAGAAGCTTGGCTTGACCACACAACCGCATCTACATCCATATTCCATTGAATGGTTCAATTCTTACGGTAAGCT
Source organism: Raddia guianensis (assembly GCA_036346415.1). Classification (NCBI taxonomy): domain Eukaryota; kingdom Viridiplantae; phylum Streptophyta; class Magnoliopsida; order Poales; family Poaceae; genus Raddia; species Raddia guianensis. The sequence continues at coordinate 12,707,611 of CM070543.1, read as the reverse complement.
CAAGATAACTAAGACTGTTCGAATTCACGTCTCCCTTGGTACTTATCAAGATTACATAGACTGCGATGTTGCTCCCATGGATATTTGTTCTATTTTGCTGGATAGGCCTTATATATATGATATCGATGTTGTTCATCATGGTAGGTCTAATGAGTACTAATTTGTGTTTAAGGGAAACAATATGTGCTACAACCTATGACACTGGCTAAGTTAGCAAAAGTAAGTAGTAAATCACAAAATAAAAGTGGTGTCAATGATAAACCAAGTGTAACACAAAAGAAGGAATCTATTAAGACGAATTTTGGAATTAAATTGAAGGATCCTGTTCTTTTAGCTACAAAAAAAATGTGAAGATGATGAGTTAGCTTAAGAACCATGCAATGATTTGAAAAATTTGTGTATTTCTTAACCCCCTGTTGTTCCTAACCTTTTGCAGGAGAATATGCTTGAGTCGAGGACGACTCAAATTCAAGAAAGGGGGATGATGAGGACATCACTGACGGGGTTCAAGACATTCCCGACCGCCGGGCCCAAGTCCAGAGGACGTCGAAGTCGTTGCCGAGTCCAGTTCGGACATACAGGTTCAGTGCAACATCAAACGGAAGCCCAGATCATATACGACATCCAAAGGAGGCAAATAAGGACTTTACGAAAAGCTTACGAGATAAGCTTTTCACCGGATCTAACCATACCTCCAAATTCAATCCAAGTCAACGGGGATCGCGAAAACAATCTGACGGACAGAAACATTCCGGCGCTGCATCGCCGTATTTTTTGGCCAAAAGCCTGTGTACCCCTAGGGTTAGGATTGTGCGTGCGTGGGCACCTGTTTGGGTGCCGCCCCTCACCTGGCCGCCGCCCTATATAAGTTCCCGCCGTGCTTCGTTTTAGTTGGGTTTTGTTTAGTTGATTTCGTCACGGTTAAGTGAGATTTCGCCTTGTTCTTCTTGTGTCGGCTAGACCAACAGGATCAAGTTTCTGAACCCCATTATCCTTAATCTATATTCGTAATTGTGATTGCTTATCTTATGTTCTTACTCGTTCTTCGGTTGCCTGCAGGAACCGTCCTTCGTGGACAGGTTGATCATGCCTTTGGTTCAGTCGATAACACTCGTCGTGCTGGTTTAGAGATCGCCGGGATTTTCAGTTCCTTGCGGGGTTAGAAGCCGGATCGTTTAGGTCTCTGTGACACCTACCGAATTATCCTTTTCGCCTCTCACCAGAAGATCAGGACCCCGAGTCCGCACCCATGAAAGAAGGCGTAGCCTATCGGCCGCAGCTTGAAGTGGAGCGAGCAGTTGCGCTCCGGAGTGATCCCCGGAATGCTTGGCGAAGATCCTTGCCTTCATCATCACGGCGAGGTGCTACTTAACGGCGTTAGCGGCGAACCGCTTGCGATGCTCGTCGGGGTGTGCGTCCTTGGCGTCGAGGAAGAAGATCCTTCAGCCCTCCCATTCAGCGGTCATCGGCGAGAAGGCGCCAAACACGAACTTGCGCGTCGCCATGGTGCAAGCGAAATCTCCTGCGAGGAAAAGGGGCATCCTTGGCTAGGACCACATCCCTTTTGACGGATTAAGGGAGAAAAAAACAAGAACAGGGTGAAGGTGTTTCGAGCTTAAGAATTAGGCAAAACGAACTTCAATTCCTAGCGGCAGAGATGGGAGGAGACCCAGGTCCCACCGGGCGTGCCAAATTTGTGACGCACACAAATTCGGCAACAAACATGGGTGAACGCGTTGGCGGGCGTGCCAGTGTATTTATAAAAAATACACAAAAGAAAAGGAGAATGTCGATATTCTATTAATTGTTTATGAAATTGTTGACACGAAAATTAGTATTTCGCAAACACACCACGGAAGCGTCAAATCTGAGATTGCGTCGCAACCACGATTACCAAACGTGCCTGTCAATTTGACCTATAAATTGACCAGGAATAAATTGTAAGCGACATGGCCCTAATCGGCTTTAAGAAACAGCCAGATCAGGTTTTACGAATCGACTTTAAAGAGTCCGATTATAATTCTATCGGCTTAATATCAGATAGAGCAATAAATGTAAATGAACGTTTAAATATGAATCTCTTTGATCACTTTTTGTTATTTTATAGATAAAATTAGCCGTAAATATTGATATCGATTTATTAGATTAAACCAAGGAATAGATTAAATAGATTGGTCGAGCCAAGACAGTATTCAGATCTAAATCCAGGTATAAACTCGTAAATCTATTATAGATTAACACAGCCAATATGGGTAATACAATGCTAATAGGAAAATAATCTAAACGTGCGAAACCCTAAAACAAGTATACGCAAGATCGATCAAACGAGGCAGTTGCATATATCGGATTCAGGAAAACCACATAAGATAATTGATAATCGGCATTGCAAGATAAATACATATTACAGATCGATTGAACGAGACAGTGTAACATGTGAGAACATATTAAAGATCGGTAAAACCGAGACAGTCTAACATGCTTTGCATACATGAGATCGAAGCGATGCAGCCATGCATACGAGTTACAAGAAGAGAATCGATTATTTCATCGAGATAGCTGTACCTGCAAGTTGAAGCCTTTCGACGAAGTCGATCGGATTCAAAAAGAGTAATTGTGTTTTGTAAATGTCGTATATCGTTCACACGAGATTTGGGACCCTATTTATACTGTTACAAAACCGAAACCGACACAACCTAATTTACCGTGGCATGGAAGATATCTTCCGATTAAAGCTTCGTAATTCTTCCGGAGTCTTGTAACTATCGGAATCTTCTTTTACACACCTCTATCATTTGATAATTGAGCCACATTCTGATACGGCCCAATAATTCAGATGACATTAACCTGTTCACGATATGCAATTTTCCTTCCAAATTTGGGTGTCAACAGAAATATAGGTTTTTATGGTTTTACGCTCCGTAGCCATGCACACTGGCTATATTTGTTAACGATTGTGATATTCTTGGATCCCGGGGCCTCGGAAGGACACCCGATTAATGACATCCGCGCATGGATGCGCGGAACACCTCCGATTAAGCCGCGGAGCTGTATTCTTCTTCTCTTTGTCTTGAGTTTCACCGTGTAGTTGATGGATGGAGTTGGGGTGGCGACGGTAGAATACACAGGGTAGCAAAGCCTGTGTAATGCCTAGCACAACCATTGAAATTTGGCTACGCCCACCCGTGTCGCTTGAACTTGTCCTTGTCAAGCTTCACATTGATTTAGTTGAATTTGGGAGAATGCACGGTTAGCACTCGACTTGGAGTTGAGGTTGACACCTTGTTGGCGTCTTCGGAGATATTCCGGTGTGTCCAGGGTTGAATGTGGACTTTGACGGCCTTGGTCACCATCGTCTTCTTCCTCCTAATGGAAAGTCCATCGGTAGGAGGTATGTCGGCACCGTGGAATTGGGATCTCCACGATACTGTAGGCCTTCAGGGTCTTGTTCGCCTTCAGGCTATGTTTGTTGGAACGATATGTAGATCGGCACCATAGAACTAAGATCTCCACGATACTGTTAGTGGGATGCTCGTCACAAGGAGAGCGTCGGTGATATCGCGAAACTGGGATCTCCGCAGTATTCTTGATGGAATATTCGTCATCAGGAGAATGTTGGTGACGGCGTGTTCTCCGCTCAACCACTGCGGATCACACCCCTGGTCAGATTTCTAGTCTGCTAGCCAACTCGATCAAGCTCGATCCGATTTGGCGTCGGGCACAACAAGGAGCGACTTCAGATTTACCAGTTCGGACCCCTCGCGGGTAATAGTCCTACTCTGCTGAGCCTTAGCTCTTTTCGATTGTGGTTGAATGGGAATGTGTTTACAGAGTGCCTCGAATGCACGAACACTACAGGATCGCTGTGTCCTCTTTTTTTTGCCTCTCCTCCTCCCTCCTTTTATACAAGCTTTGGGGTGGCGGAGAGAGCCGAGGAGTAGGCGATCTGGTGCTCAAGACATCTGACAACACACGACAGAAGAGGCGAAAACATGCCGCCGCCCACGCCAGGCTCGCCTCGCGTGCCATCGCAGTGGCCTCGACCCGCATAGTCACACGGTGAGTCTGCGGGTGGGGCCCGCCGCCTCCCGACACGGGCGGCCTCCTCAAGCAAACCTTCTCTCTGCCGGTCAATTCTTCGCCCACGGTGGATACCGCCAGACTGCAAGGGTCATCAGAAGGTAATCATTTCTTCCTCTGTCTATCCGCGAGTGGTGTCTCATTAAATGCGCTTCCCTTCAGCGAGGGGAGCCTTCGTCCAAGACTCATTCGCAATGCTCCTGGCCTTGGGCCCCTTGTGTGAGGCCCTCGCCTGGTCTTGAGAGGGGCTCGCCACGCACTCCACTTTGGCCTTGGGGCCCTCGCCTCACCGTCGGAGGGGCTCGCCCACGCACCCCGCCGACGCGTGGGGCCTCCCGCCTCTGAGGGGCTCGCCCACGCCACTGGGCCTTGCTCGCCCGCCGACGCGTGGGGCCTCCCGGCCTTCCTAAGGGGCTCGCCAGCGGCTGGGGCCTTGCTCGCCTGGCCGACGCGTGGGGCCCTCCCGGCCTCTGAGGGGCTCGCCACGCTGGCTGGGCCTCGCTTCGCCCGCTTTGGCGTGTGGGGCCCTCTCGGCCTTCCTAAGGCTCTTTGTACCCCGGTATTTATTACACCGACAGTTGGTTATATCGCGGAATTGGGATCTCCGCAATATTCTCGATGGGATGATCGTCATCGTCTTGATATTCATTGGAGCTTCTTCCCCCTAACGGAAAGTCCATCAGTAGGAGGTATGTCGGTGCCGTGGAATTGGGATCTCCACATACCGTTGATCTTCAGTGTCTTGTTCGCCTTCGGGGCTATGTTGTTAGAACGGAACTGTTATTCCGTTATAGTCAATATGATAGTTGGTCCCACCAGTGTTGACGGGGTTGCCGGAGAAGATCATCGGACGGAGCCGTTGTCGAACAATCTTCGATTTTCTCAAGCGGAATGGTATTCCGCCAAAGAAGTCCACAATCGGGGCTTGAGGACGATCGAGGATAAATTCTCCCTAGCAGAACGCATTTCCGCTAAGGAAAACCTCGCTATTTTATGTGATTCGCTCGAAGCTCTTCGTTTCCACGAGTCAGGGACGATTCTCCCCAGCGAAACACGATTCCGCTATAGATGCTACATTCTGCGCAAAGCATCTTCTCAGCAACTGCTTGACCATGTATTGTTTTAGCAACAGGAGATGGCCTTTCATCTTTGACCTTGCATCAGTTACTTGCATCATGACGTCTTTGATGGCAGCGAGTCTAATGATAGGAGGGGTCCCCTCGTCAACGACTTCTCTAGGTTTCTGTCAGCATGTAAGCAGTTTCCATCAACATACATCGGGACGGCGTGGAGAAGATGAAGCGCGGCCGTGCGCGAGTGTTGAGGCGGTGCTGGCCTACGGTGCACTGGTAGTGTGGTCTTGAAGACGGCACGGCGTAACAGATCGGGACGGCCTCGCCAAGCCGCTGCGCCGTCACTGGCTGTTCGGACTTCGGAGAAAATCATCCGGAGGAGATCAACCAACGCACTGCAGCGGAATAGGGGAGCGCCGCCGTCGCCGCTGCTTGGTGGAACGTGGAAGTGAGGGCGGCGCGCTGACCGTCGCGGGAAGGAGGGTGGCGCCGCCGGCCACGCGCGTAGATGAGGGGCGGCGCGCCGGCCGCCTCGGCAGTGAGGAAGAAAAGGGGCGGCGCGCCGGCCGCCCCCACGCGCCGAGGACCAGAGGAGGAGGGAGGAGAGAGCTGAGTGTAGAGCTGAGAGAGAGGGGACCGTGCTCCTCTTTTTTTTTACCTTTTCTTCTTTTCTCCCTTTGTTCAGCCGCCGTTGTCTGCCTTGTGCCTCTGTGCTAATCCCTTTAGGGCTCGTTTGGGAGTTGAGGGAGAATTTCCCAGGGACAGATTCCCCTCAGGGGCTTTTGATGGTGCGATTCCAACCCAGGGAATTTTCCCCTTAGACACTACTGCGGATCGGGACTTTCCAAGCGGCTCGTAAGGCCTGTGCAAGCGGTCTTAGAACCGCTTGCAGGCAACCGCGACTGATGCCCGTTGATGCCCGAGGGGCATCACAAGCGGCTCCCAGAGCCGCTAGTGATGCCCCTCTGCAAGCGGTTCGTAGTGCGATGGCGCGGGCGGGCTTGCAGGCCACGTGGACGCTCTGTGCTAGCGGTTGGAGGTACGAACCGCTTGTAGAGTGGCATCTCCGCAAGCGGTTCAAAAACGCGCTTGCAGACGTAGTAATCGTTTACCGCTGAGTTTTCATTTTGTATGCCTTGGCGCAAATAGATATTTAAATATATATTTCAGCAGGAGTTTTTTTTATTTGTCGTTTAAATTTAAATACATATAGGATAAGCATATAATTAGCGATCAAACAAGCTTAAATATATTAGATATTTAAATATATATTTCAGCAGGAGTTTTTTTTTATTTATCGTTTAAATTTAAATACATATAGGATGAGCATAAAATTAGCGTTCAAACAAGCTTAAATATATTAGATAATACATGTAATAATGTACACTTTATATGCACCGACCAAATTTACAAAGTTTATGATTAATATACATTGTGCAAAATGGACAAAACAGTTCAATGTTTTCTTGCAGTACTCTTCTTGACGCTCTTTGACGACGTAGAAGTCGTCCCTAGTTCGTCCGTGTTGGAATATGGATCTCGATAATGGAACTCGCTCTGGGGGTTAATGACCTCATCGAGAATGAAGCCGAATAGTTGTTCTCGTAATGCGAGCACCCGATGATGTGGTAACACTTCAGTGTGTTTATCCATGTCGGGCTGCCAATTAAATTAAAGTGAAAAATAAATAAATACGTGCACCCATAATGTAAATTAATGGAGCACATAAGAACGTTATTAAGTTGTTGCTAGATACATGGTTGCATGCATATATATACGAACCTCTTCAGGAGTTTGAGGCTCAAGCTCGCCGTGGCACATCATTTGGATATAGTGGAACACATAGTAGCCACATTCCCGCAGATTGTTGTTTTACCTATGGTCGATGCGGGCAATTACGATCAAGAATAACAAGAAATATTAATTGACAAAGGGCAATTACGCGTTTTTAGCGTACCCGACCGCTTAGCTTGACATCGAATTCCTTCTTAAAGCGTCCTTTACGAATATCTTGAAAGCTCAGAACGCCTTTGTTAAGGAGGTTAATTATCCTTGGTATTCCTTTTGCGGTTTTCTCCGTGAATCTTGGGCGATGATCATGCTTTGGTCAAGCTTTATGATTATAAGGATCCAAAGTGGAACTTATTTATATATTGCCTTGATTATGACATGTAATTAAACAATATATAGTGTGCCATCGGTGCCTTAAGCAATGTAAGAACGAGATGTTAGTGAGGACATCAAGACGCATTTTAAAGTTGAATGGCGTAAGTATGTATGGCTTGTAGTGTTGTTGTACTAGTGCATGTACAACGTAGTCGTGGATTTCCTTTGGTTTTCGAGTATTGGCCGACTTCCTCGTTGACCAACCAAGGGTCAAGGAAGCCAATCGAGTTCGCTTCGCTTTCTAAGTCTTTGTATCTCCATTCTACGTAAAATGGGTTAATTGAGTTAATTAATTATTGTTCTCGACAAGCGGCATGTATAGATATATATACATCTTGTGGAGTCGACACTCACGAGCACCGGCCAGTCATGAAGGACACGTTGGCGGCGCTCGCATGGTACACATTGTACCGATCTTCAAATTCAAGATTTATCAATTGATCATTCCCTCGATGTAAATGTTCTTCTTGAAACGAGACGCAAGAATGAGCATATCCTGGCGGACCTATGTTCGTACCATTCATCATGCGCGTCGCATCATGACCGTAGTTCTTATGTCCTTAGGGTCTAGCAATGGTCGACCCGGCTTAAATGGCCACCGACTTGTGCCTTTGGAAGATCATCGCTAATCCACAGGCGGCTTCTATGTTATCAAGGCCGCTTCCCTCATGAAGTCATACTCCATCTCAGATCGTTTTGCCTCCTCCCGTTCTTTCTTGCTCATGTATGTGCCCCGAGGTTGTTTACTCTTGAAGATATGCTTTCGATAGTTCTTTGGTAGTCGATCAGAGAGGCGGTCGGTGTTGAACGGTTGTCGAAGAAGTCCGCGATCTTTGTATCAATTCGTTCCTTTGGCGGTGGATTTGTTTTAGCTTTATACCCTGTATCCATGCGTCCACACTTTCTGCGACTCGCTCTTGACTCCTCAAAGCGCCATCTCATAAGGTGTTTTTTCGGTTCCTTCATTCTCTGTCTGAATGGGAAACCGCCGCCTGGCCGCTTGATGTCGTTCTAGCTGCAGAATGCTCTTTTGCTAGCAAGCTTCTTCTTTGGGGAGATGTCGGCTCGTTGTTTCCCTGAGGTGCTGCTTCCTTTTGCTTTGAGGGGTGGCGGCGGTGTTGGGCTTCTGCGATAGCGCTAGCGAGTGGTGGAGTGCTTTCTCTCACCGGCGAGGCGTTGCGTGGTGGCGTGGCCTGTCTTGGTGGAGGAGGTGAGGTCCGTCTTGGTGGAGTGTTCTCCCTCGGTATAGAAGTCATCTCCGCACCATCTGGAAACACGATGTACTTCTTCCGCCAGAGGATGATGTTATGGACGGCCTCTCCAAGCTTGGTCACATCGTCTCCTCCAGCAATATCGAGCTCCATATCCTCAAATCCAGCCACCACCTCGCCAACCGTGACCTTAGAGTATCCCATGGTATAGGGTTACTGATGGAATGATGGCCCGACTCCACTGGGATGGCCAAAGCATAAGCCACCTTGAGGATGAGGTTGTGCAGTTGGACGCGTAGCTCACATTGGCGGGGCACGTTGATGTCGTCCACGGGATACCGGGCCTGCAATTCATCGGTCGGCACGTTGTTTGACGCGTAGCTGCTTCGCCGACCGGAGCCTGGGGGACTAACCACGTGGTCCGGAGGCATAACGATAACCCTATCTGGTCTTTGAAGACTGGCAATTGCAGCATGCACTTCCCGCTTTAGCATTTCTGCCATGTTTTCCTTATGCTCCTTGAGCTCCTGTTCGATTTTGCTGACTCTGTTGTGTTCTCTTACTTTCCTTCTTTCCCGGCTCCGGTATGTGGCTTGATCATTTGAGAAGCCAGCCATCCACGACACCTGCTTGCCAAGTCCTCGTGTCCTTCCTGGATGTTCTGCGTTCCCGAAAGCGCGACGTAAGCTCGTCATTCTCCCCGCTCGCCACCAAGGATCCCTGACGTTGCTTCTCGATGGCTTCCACAATCCTTTCTTTCACGGGTTGCACTTGTGGTGCCATCTCCAAAGATGCCATCATCCTTGACCTCCCGTGGCCCAAGGTCGATTCGTATGAGCTCCCGATCTTCTGTTTGTACTATACCCTTTTTCTAAGCTCTTCTTTTCGCTTCTCCCATTTTGGCATAGTTTTGATGTAACCACCGGACCGAGATGGTGGTGGTATTTTTCTTCGTGCATTGGCCTTGTTTCGCTCACTCGCGGCCTTGCCTTCACCGACAACTTGTACTCCTCAAATGCTTGCCGGTGATCCGCTAGCCGGATACTTATTGAAGTCTGGGTTGTTCCGGTCTCCACGCACTTTTTTATCGAGCTCGCTCTTCCACGATCGAAAGCATAACGCCATCTTGCTCGAGTAAATTTCTTACACTTGTTTTCGTAAGCCGCCGAATCGTGAAGTTTTCCTTTATATCCTTCCGAGCGGTTCTTTCAGAGTCAGAGGAACCTTGGGCCATGTCTTGATGCTAATAGGACGTGATCCTCACAATGACTCATGCAGCGTTGTTGAAGGGGCAAGTGCCGACATAGGGCTTCGCTTCCCGATGGCTGAAACTTGAGTAATGACGCATTTTGTCGATGGCTTTTGTTAGGCCCTCGATTTGCTTGGATTGGCCGTTGGGCGCTTCCGCTTAAAAAAAACAGAACACCGCCGAGGCTTATTTCTATGAGACGATAAGAAACGGTTATTTTAGTGTCGGGCTATATATACCTCACGGCCGTCAACATTAGTTTCATCGGCGAGAGCTCGGATGGGTGATCACCGGTTTCACCTCGCGGTTGGATCACCGGTTTGAGCATGGATTGCGTGATCACCGGCTTGAGCCGGGCGGCCTGATCACCCATTGATCTACCGGTTGGCCTCATCGTAGCTTATGAGAGTGCCCATCGCGATTTCGTTAAGTAGAAAATCATTTCCGATCGAAATCAAGATCATCGCTTTCGAGTCGCCATCTATCACTTGTGCATGCACGCCAAATAATAGAACATTTAATACAACATATATATCTCTTTTATTTGAATACAACATTTGAATACTATATTTTAATACAACATATATATCTCTTTTATTTGAATACAACATTTGAATACAATATTTTAATACAACATATACATCTCTTAAATGTCATCCATCTCGACACCCATCAAAACATACAATATTTGAATACAATATTTGAATGTACAGTTTTTAAATGTACCCATTTCGACACCCATCAAAACGCATAATATTTGAATACAATATTTGAATGTACATCCACGTAAATTGGCAAATAAATCTGAACTTGAATATCGGGTTGAACATACTTAAGCCATCTATCTCCTCCATTTCAATTTTTTCAAGTTTCAAATGTAGCATGTGCATGTCATCTTTAATACAGACCTTTTAGCCACCAAGTTCACATACACATGCAAATTTCTTTAGCTGCATAAACCCAACTAGGAACCCTAGCTAAGCTTAGATAGGGTGGTTGGCGATTGCCGTCGGGAGCTCCTAGAAAACCTACTCTAGCTCCCCTGGCGCCATTTCGATTTCTAGAGTCTGCAACCGAGGCCATCCAGCCCTTACACCCTAGCTAAAACCCCATATCCCAAGCACATTGCAAATTAAGCCAAGCAACCAAGGACAATGAACATAGATAAAAACGGTGGCCATAATTAAACAAATTTTGTTCTCAGATTTATATATTGATGGGTTGCGATAAAATTACCATCCAACATCAATATCTACAATTTATCATAGGCTTTTAAAGATCGGTGACTAGAGAGACCTAAGAGAATCAGTCTTGCCCAAAGTTATTATACAATTTCCTACAAAACAAGCATACAAAGGTCATTGTCGTAAACATAGAGATCAATTTTAGCCCTAATGTCAATCATATATCGTGGATTTCACTTAAAAATAATTGATCGACTAGATGCCAATTACAAGATAACTGAATGAGTATTCCCATTGAAACAGATGCTAATCAGATCAATGAAAAGATCCCAAAGGGAAGAACACAGCAGCACAGTACGCAAGTGAAATTAGGATAATAATTTAGGCAACAACACAAATACTCCTAAGGCATCACTAGTTAACAGATCATCATAGCCTCAAAATTAATAAACATCACCGAGCAAAATATTAAAGGGACAAGTGCAGTGGTCCTGGATCAAGATAATAGCCCCTAGCACGAAGGCTAGGTCCCCAAAATATTCTCAATCAGCCCAAAGAAAAGCCCAACAAAGTGTTCATATGCACATTCCCAAACCCTAAATCACATCACGAGCAAAGATCCAACAAAGATCCCCAAACCCTAAATCACATCACGAGCAACATCACAGAGTCCATTAGTGATCCACCAGCAACATCACAGAGCAACATCCAGGGAGGGGAGGGTGCGAGGCGGCTGGGCAATCCGTCGAACAGCATGTGTGCATCACAGAGCAGGGGAGTGAGGACAAAGAGGGGGCTCGATACCTCGGCCCTTCGTCTTCAAATCGGCGGGGAGAATGTCAACGGAGAACGGGACCGAGGGGCTCGCCGGCGAAGGGGCTCGACCGGAGGGTGGACAGAGCCGACCTGCGCGGTGCTCGACGCCGAGGTGCGCCGAGCGTCAGGGAGGAGGCGCGGAGGTGTAGGCGACGGCGTCGAGGATGACGGCGCGGTGGCGAGGACGGCGAGGTGGCGAGGACGGCACGGTGGGACGGCGAGGTGGCGAGGACGGCGGCGATGGCTTGGGACTTAGAAAAATTTGGGTGGAAAGGAGAGGGCGATGAACCGCTTGTTATATAGTAAAGCTCTCTACAAGCGGTTTGTATTGCAAACCGCTTGTGAAAATAACCTCTACAAGCGGTTCGTAGTAATAACCGCTGTTAGAGAAATCTTTTACAAGCGGTTTGTAGAAAGAACCGCTTGTAGAACACGGTAGCGAAATTAAATTTTGGAATTTCGCCTGCACAAGAATAATTACTCGCAAGCGGTTGGTCATATAAACCGCTTGTAGAAGTTCGTTTCTACAAGCGGTTGGTAGAACGAACCGCTTGTAGAAGTGGGACACACGTGGCGCAGGCGCGGTCTCGCTTCAGAACGTTTAAGATGGTTTGCCCTTCCTTTGTTGAATTCGAATTTACTCTCACTTGGCTAGCTCGTGGCGTTTAAGTGCGGGCTCCCGTCTTTGGTCATTTGGTTAGAGCCCGCTTGCCTGCTGTTGCTTTTTTATATAAATATGTATTGAGCCCTTTATTCTTTACAAAAATACTAAAAATTTGTTTTTGCATTACTTTCATTTCTAAATATGTATTGCTCCCATTATTCTTTACAAAAATACTAAATAATTTGTTTTTGCATTACTTTCATTTCTAAATATGTACTTAATTAGCCCATTATTTTTTTTTCCAAAAACTAAAAATCTTTTTTACATTACTTTCATTTCTAATATGTACTTAGGCCATTATTCTTTTCAAAAATACTAAAAAATTTGTTTTGGCATTACTTTCATTTCTAAGTATGTACTTAGCCCATTATTTTTTTCCAAAAACAAAAAATATATTTTTTACATTACTTTCATTTCTAATATGTAATTAGCCCATTATTCTTTTCAAAATCCTAAAAATATTTTTGGCATTACTTTCATTTCTAAATATGTTGCCATTATTCTTTCCAAAAATATTGCTTCCATCTTATAAATTCTTAAAATGCTATTACATGATAACATAGTTCATACAACCACATATGTCATCCTAATCATTTACATTTTTGTCTTTACAATTCTTCCTTCATCGTGATCGCGCAGATATGTGCGGAGCATCCATGCCTATGTCATCCGGGATGCTTAAGTCAACATCTATCGCAAATGGAGGGATCTCATCGAATCGATCGTACTCTTCCTCGTCAATAACGCCCTCTACTCCGACAATCCTTCGCTTGCCATGAAGAACCACGTGTCGCTTTGGCTGTTCCTTCTTCTTGTCTTTGATTTGATTCTTCTTTAGTCTGCTTGACATGTCCAATACGTAGAAGACCTGTCTCACCTCCTTCGCGAGAACAAATGGTTCTCTCAAGTAGCCGACTTCTTGGAGGTCGACGGTAGTCATGCCGTATTTGTCGACATTCACGCCGCCTGCGTTTAGTTTTACCCATTGGCACTTAAACAATGGGACCTTCAAAGGCCTATAGTCGAGCTCCCATATCTCTTCTATGAATCCATAATATGTGTCCACCCTGCCTGTATTGTCGGTGGCTTCTATACGGACACCGCTGTTCTGGTTTGTGCTATTGTTATCTTGTGGTCTCGTAGAATGTGTAACCATTTATCTCGCACTCGCCATCTCACTATTTCAACGGATGGTCCCCGAGCCAGCGCTGTAACTGCTCATTGTTGGACTTGCTCTTGAGGATATGGTTTTGTAACCATGCTACCGAAAGAATCCATGTGTCTCAGTGTTATCCACGTCGGTCTTCTCTGGAAGCGGAGACGAGAGTATTCTTGTGTTGGAGGACATACGGGGCGGCCACTGCCGATTGCTTCAACACAGTGAAATGTGCTTGCTTAAATATCTGAAGATCGTTGCATGCAACTACTTTTCTTTCAAGTGTCCCTTTACCTCGTAGCCTGCCCTCATGGCGTGATATAGGGACGCCGATGGGGTCTAGATCATCAATGTAGTCCACACAGAACTCGACCACCTCCTCTGTCACATAACCCTCGGCAATGCATGCTTCTGGCCGAGAACGGTTACGTACATACTTCTTTAGTACGCCATGTACCCGAAAGGGAACATCTTTGTGGAGATAAACGGCCCAAGAATACCTATCTCTTTGCTTAGATGAACAAGTGAGATGAACCATGATATCAAAAAAGGCAGGAGGAAAGATCATCTCGAGGCTAACCACACTTTGTACCACGCCAGCCTGCAACTCACCTAGTTTTTTTGGATCGATGACCTTCTGGGAAACAGCGTTGAAAAACGAACACAGCTTTGTGATTGTCCCCCTTACCCACTCGGGCAGTACACCTCTTAAAACCACCGGGAGCAACTGTGTCATCAGCACAAGACAGTCATGGGATTTTAGATGTACAATTTTGTTCTCTTTCATATTAACGAATCTCTTTACGTTCGACGAGTATCCGGAAGGGACCTTCACACTGCTAAGACACTCTATCACGCTTTTTTTCTCTTCTTTGCTTGGAGTATAACTCATTTGGCCGAGGTACAGCTTGTTCCGCACTCTTTTTTCGTGGTGTAGGTCCTTCCCGATACCCAGACTTCAAGGTCGCTCCGAGCACTCACCGATCTTCGATTTCCGACAGATCTATATATCCTAGGAAGCTCACACAGACGCTCGTGGTGATGTGCATGAAGTCCAAAGGAGTGGCGAACATCCAAATCTTCCTAGTAAGGCAAGTCCCAAAATATTGACTTCTTCTTCCATATGGGTGCATGGCCATCCTCATCATTCGGCATGATTTGCTTCCCGCACCCTTTCCAAAACTACCTTCGATCCTTCACCATAGCAAACACCGCTTGCCACTTCGATGCCTCGCGGGAACGATGTTCTTCCTCCCGTTAAATTCTGCGTTTCCGCAACGCTGGGGTTTCAACAAGAAACCCACGATGCCCCATGTACACCATCTTTCGAGAGCCTTTCATGTACGTGCCATCGGTTTGATCCAAACACCGCACACACGCATTGAAGCCTTTGCCGCTTAGGCAGACAGTTACCAAGTTACCGGCGCCGTTGATTGTTACAAATAACATTGCACGCAGTTGAAATACTCTCTTTTGTATTCGCCCCAGACCTTTACACCGCTTCATAACGCTTTCAAGATCTTCTATCAAAGGTTTCGGTAGACATCGATATCATTTCCGGGTTGCTTGGGCCCTTGGATCAACAACGGCATCATTATGTACTTTCTTCATGCATAACCATGGAGGAATATTATACACATATAGTGTGATCGCCAGTGCTATGGCTGCTGCTCATGTCTCCGAAAGGATTCATCCCATCGGTACTCAAACCGAACCTTATGTTTCTCACCTCGCTCACGAAGTCTTTGTACTTCCGATCGACCATCCTCCATCTGCGAGCCATCTGCCGGATGCCTAAGCATTCCGTCGACCTTACGCTCTTCTTTGTGTCAACGCATCATCTTCGCATGCGCTTTGTTTGCAAATATACGCTCCAGCCTTGGAATCAGAGGAAAATACCACAACGCTTTTGCCAGTGCTCTCTTCTTCACACGCACCCCATCTACTTCACCTGGATCGTCACGCTTCGTCTTATACCGAGGTTCCTTGTACACTGGACAGGCATCCAAGTCGGCATATTCATCGCGATATAGGACACAGTCGTTGCGACATGCATGTATCTTCCGTACTTTCAATCCTAAGGGACACAGGACCAGTTTGGCTTGATACGTGGATTCTGGCAGGGTGTTATCTTTCGGAAGCAACTTCTTTATGAGCGACAGCAACTCATCGAAACCCTTATCTGACACACCATTCACAGCCTTCCATTGCATAAGCTCCAGTGTAGTGCGTAGCTTCTTGTGCCCCTGACCACAATTTGGGTACAAAAGAGTTCTCTGGTCCTCCAACAATCCCTGGTACTTCCTATATTGTTTCTCCTCCGTGATATCTCCCTCTCGCCACGCAAAGATCCGTCCAGTCATCATCCACACCAAACTGATCACCTTGTGTATCTTCTACGTCCTCGTATGTCGTCGCGTCCGGCATACCATCATATGTCACTTCCTCTTCATCGGCTTCTTCTTCGTCTTCTATGCTGGTATGCTCTACTTCGTCGTGGTGAGTCCAACATGTATAGTTCGGCATGAAACCTCTCATCAACAAGTGGCCCTGTATCCGTCCTCGCATTGAGTGCTCTTTTCGTTCTTGCAATCTACGCACGGACACCGTAAGCTTCCTAGAGGCAAGTCTCGAAATACGACTTCAAGAAAAGCATTCACGCCATCGATGAACTCCCTTGTCCGACGATCCGCATACATCCATTGCCGGTTCATCTGCACCAATTAAATTAATAAGAACACTTATTATATTTTTCAAATTGAAATATTTAACTCGAAATAACTAATTGCTATATTTTTTAATTACCTCTAAATTTTCTTGATTTTTATAGCTAAACCAACTAAATCTCACAAATTAAAAAACTTTTTTCAAAAATATTTTTAATTACATTTCATACCTCCCATAAAGTATTACCTACCTAGCAAAAAACCTACATCTATTTAGCTCTATAGCAATTGAAATAATCACCCTACCTACTATTTTAAACTAATGTGAAACTAAAACCATCCAATAGATCACCACATTGCCTCAAAAGATCTAGAAGGGAGAGCTAGCTAAGGCACCAAGCTAGATCTTGCTCTCTAAAACAAATAATCACCCCTACCAACTAATTTCAACATCTTATACATCATCAAAAAAGGATACAAAACTAATATGAGACTTAAAACCCCCAATAGATCTACATCTTGCCTCAAATTATGAAGAGAGAGAGAGAGAGCTATAGCAAAACAAACACCCTTCAATTCAAACAAGATTATTTAATATTTCTCCACATCAATGCAAAAAGATAAGCAATGTCTACATGAAAATGATGTTGAGACCATGTTTACTTACCTTGAAACCTTAATTTGGAGCTATTAGCCAATTAAAAATTTTAAAGACCTCCCTCGCATGAACATTTCGCCCGTCATTACTCTCAATGCGAGCTCGCTCGGGAGGAAGAAAGGGTTAAATGCGCTGGGCGGAAAGAAAAAAGCATATGCAAGCGGTTCGTGATACAAACCGCTTGCACAAATCTTTATTATAAGCGGTTCAGACACGAACCGCATAGAGGATTGCAAGCGGTTGGTGATCGAACCGCTTGTAGTGTGATATATCTGCAAGCGGTTTCTATCACGAACCGCTTGCATATGCCCTTTCCCGCCACCCTCCCACCCGTTGGCCACGAACCGCTTGTGGCGATCGGGTCGCAAGCGGGTTAAAGCGAGCCGCTTGTGATGGGCCGCTTTGGAAGCCCCGATCCGCAGTAGTGAGATCCTAGCGGGAAAAGGCAGCCAAACATTCCCAAGGGGATTTTCGTTTTGGCACTGGCGCTGTCAACTGGCGTTCATTTGATGCTGCACTATTTCAATAAAATAGGAACATGCCACAACGTTGTGACATAGGATTGCTCTTTATGCAATATTTCAATAAAATTCCCAAACATGCCACAACGGAAGAAATCCACTATTTCAATAAAATAGGAGCACAGATCTTATGCAAAAATTAGAAAACACAAGTGCTACATCAAACGTAATTTCACAGCAATTCTCAATAAAATAGGAACACAGATCTTATGCAAATGAAGTAAAGCAACAGCCAAGATAAAGTGAACTCCTGACTTTAATTTCACAGGATGCTACTGAAAATTAACCATTATGCGATACATCTTTGTGGTCATGTAAGAAAAAGAGTTGAGCACGGAACGAAGGGGCCTTGACTTAGGCTGTCGCTGCCATTGGTGCTGCTCTATAGCAAGCTCGCGTTGCTGCCCGGACAATGTCACCAACCTATAGGAACACAACAGTAAAAAAAGGTCAAGACGCACATGACGATATCAGTACCATAGTTTCATATGATTGACTAATTATGGCTTAATCTGCAAGAGTATAAGTTTGTAAACATGCACATGGTGTTTAGGTCTATGGGTCATAGGTTTAGATTGGCCATATAAAGCTAAGCAGCCAATATGTTCAAGGAGGCTATATCCATATCCTGCTTACTACACGCCCTTGTTTATTCTAAAAAAAAAACTCATTTGATGATACTGCAAAAAAAAAAAAAAAGTCTTCATAGAGACACCAAATCAGATAGTATAGCGTGTAACAACTTGTCTTTTAGAAATTTTGCAAAAAGTGTTTAGCTGTTAGATGCAGATAAGATACCGAGTCCATTTGTGTAAGCCCAGTGGCTCCTCATTTTAAGATAGATGTCAAGACATTGGTTCCTATAGCTTGTTTGTTTTCTATGGACTTGAAATCATGTATAGGTTTACTATTGGAGCCTTGGAGGTATTTTCCACTGAAGACTCCCGTCAGATATTATAGGACTTAGCATGCTTTTGCTTTCAGATCAATCTCTATGCCGATCATTTTGTTTTAGTTGAGAAAATCTAGTGATAAGAAAAACGTGATCTAAAGCACAAATGAAATAAGAACAGTAGTCAGCAACAAAAAAGGTTCAAGGAACGAACCTGATCTTTGGCCCTAGAAAGCAATGGTTAACCAGCTCTTTGGCCCTAGAAAATAATGATCAGTATTTCACCACTGCACTTTTGCATTCTCAGTCACCAACCACTGTTTTAGAATGTACAAAATCAGTAATTACCACCAGTTAAGAATTACAATGTTCCACAAGATAAGAAACTTACACTACTAGAATATTTCCTTGCTTAAAAGAAAGTTGATAGAACCAAAATTACCTGGTCAAAGATGAAACAGTTTGCAGTGCTTGCGTCAACTGCATCTATTCTTGCAAAAATCTCAGAAACAGGAATTCTTCGGCCATAGCAGAGCAGCCGGCAAAACACAGGAAAAACACATGTTCAAGGCTCACTGGCTCGTCATATTTAAATATGGAGAATGATGTGAAATAACATAATTGGCACCTAATATTACCTGACGGCCAATATCCTCAACAACAGCAGTGTAACTATCAAGGTGAAGTTGGATAGATGATTTCAGCTGCAAGTGTGAAACCAAAGCAATAAAACACCATGAAATAAACTGTAAAGTTCAAGCATACAATATACATATGGTCCAATGTTACTATTGGCTGTAGAAGAATATTAGCATACAAGACAATATGAATTTCCCCAATTCCACAAAAGAGCATACCAAAGAAATATGCTTTACATCACTCAATATCTCAGTAAGCAACTCCGCAGACTACTGACCTGGCCAAGAGCCGGAGGAGGCGGAGGCAGAGGAGAGGTGAGAAGAAGGCGGCCGAGGCGGAGGGGAGGAGAGGCGGCGGCCGAGGAGGCGGTGGCCGAGGAGGGAGAGAGCGCAGGAGAGACGGCGGCCGAGGCGGAGGTGGAAGAGAGGTGAGGAGGCGGCGGCTGAGGCGGAGGAGAGGAGAGGCGGTGGCCGAGGAGGGAGAGAGCGCAGGAGAGGCGGCGGCCGAGGCGGAGGGGATTGAGGCGGAGGCGGCGGCGATGGGAGGGGAGGAAAAAATCCACGAGTGCTAGGGCTGGGGCAACTTCCCCGTGGGTTAGGAGGGGAAGGGGCTGAATGTCCCTGGGATACTGGGCTCCCAAATGTGCCACCATCTAGCCCCGAGGAATATTTCCACGCGGGCCGCCGCCCCGGGGAAAAAGCCGGGATCCCGGCGGGGATTTGGGCTTCCAAATGAGCCCTTAGAGTTTAATCTTGTACTGGTATTTATAGTGCCCTTCCAGGGTTTGCCTGGTTTTTGACCGAATTCGGGCGATGCCTATTTCGGGCCAAATTAATATGAGAAAATTTAATTAGTAATCACTGATTTGGGGCCATTGGTGTCATTGGAATTTTTTATGTTCAACATATGCTTACCAACAGCAGCTCGTTGGCGGCTTCCTTACACTCTCTCCCTCAACTAACTTCTCTCTAGGTGAGAACGAGGCTCTCTACTATGTGCAACCATCGACAGCAGGGGTGAGAATGGGAATGAAGCTCTCGGCTGTGGGCTAGGGTTTTATAGGTGCCTTGCCCCCTAGGTGCCCTCGCCCGCCCTGCCCCCCTAGGCGCCCTTGCTCGGGGCGCCCTGCCCTCCTAGGGCCTCGCTCCCTAGGCGCCCGATGCGCCCTTGCCCAAAGCGCCCTGCTGTTGGCGCCCTGGCGGAGGGTGCCTAGCCCTAGACGCTCTGGCCGGTGGCACCAAGTCTTAAGATACTGCCCTGACCGAGGGAGTCTAAGGGCATTTTTCCAATTGTGTGCAATACGTGTGCATTTCTTCCTTTCCGTATTTTTTTAGGGAAACAGTAAAAATTTTCATATTCCTGAGTATTAATTAGCCTTCCTTTACAAGCATAAGAATCTCTATTCTTTCTAACTAGCTACACATCAAAATTTTGAGCGCAAGCCACAAAACAGAAATGTTCTAAACCTTCTCTAAGGCTTGGAGTATATCATCCCTTAGATCCTTAAACTTCTCAATACCAAAACTGAACCTAACCAAGCTATCCTTGATCCCATTTTTGGCCTTCTCTTCGTCACTCTGACCCCTGAAAAGGAAACAAAAAAGCATAAACACATATGATCCATGAACCCATAAACGATCGATTACTCTATAAGTGCAGCTCTACTCTTAATTAAACAGGTGAAGCTGTACGTGGGTATGTGATTTCAAGTACTTACCAGAAGGACATGACCGCTGGCTGCTGCACTAGGGTCTCGCATCCGCCGAGGGACGTTGCGATGAGCGGTATCTCCAGTGCATCGATGAACCTCATGACGCCGTGCAGGTCTGATGCCACCTCGAAGCTCAGAACGCCGCCGAAGCCGCTCATCTGGCTCTTGGTAATGCGGTGCCATGGGCTGCTCTCCAACCCAGGGTAGTACACTCGCTCGATCTTTGGGTGCTTCTCGAGCAGGCACGCCATGCGCATCGTCGTGTGGTTCTGCGCCTCCACCCGCAGCGCCATCGTCTTGAGCCCGCGGATGATCATGTACGCAGCATTCTGCAAAATTCAGCGACATATTAATTTAGGCTGAGTTGAAGCGAAAGAAGCAAGCAAGGTCAAATTTGAAGAAATTTAAGATATGAATATATACCGGACTGATGGCGCCGCCGAGGTCGTGATGCCAGGCCCGAATTCTTGAGATGAGCTCCTCCGAGCCACTCACACATCCCGCGATGACCTAGAAAAAGAAGAGCAGAAACAAAGGCATCAGCATGCATGGTCATATGATCACTGGTGCATGGTCATAATGAATGCCAAATATGGCGGTATAGGACTCACGTCGTGGTGGCCGGCCATGTACTTGGTGGCGGAGTGCAGGACGATGTCGGCGCCGAGGGTGAGCGGCTTCTGGTTGATGGGGCATGCGAGCGTGCTGTCGATGCACACCAGTGCACCCTTCCGGTGGCACAGCTCCGCCACCAGCCTGATGTCCATGCACTTCAGCAGCGGGTTCGTCGGAGAGTCGGCATAGAAGAGCGTCACCTGCATATATAGTTAAGCATGTATGTCAGATATCCATACTTGTAGTACAAGGACGTATAGAATTGTACATCAGGATCATGTTTGGGAACCTACGTCGCCTTTGTCAAGAACGGCTTTGAGCTCCTGGATGTCGTTCAGATCAATGAACGACGACTGCATCGCATGCAATGCAACCATTAGAATTAATTGAACTATTGAATTAATGTACGAGTTGCAATGTGTACATGTAGCTAGTGGTGCTTACCCTGATGCCCATGCTGGAGAGCCTGTCCCGGATGAAGGTGCGGGCCTCGCTATAGCACTCGGTGGTGGTGACGACATGGCCTCCCGGCGGCACGAGGGCGAGCAGAGTGGCCACGATGGCGTTCATGCCGGACGACGTCACCAGCGTCGACTCGGCTCTCTCCAGAGCACTGAAGCATCAATCAATCAAATAATCCACCAATTAATCCATGACCAGTTCATCATGATATGACCATACTCTCCTATTGGCAAACAAATTTCAACAAATGCATCAATGCGAACGTACCTGATCTTGTCTTGGAGGACCTTGAGCGTGGGGTTGCCATAGCGGCCGTACTCGAAGCTGTGGCGCCTGCCTTCCTTGAAGGCGATGAGGTCGGCGGAGCTCCTGAACCAGTGTGTGGTGCCGCTGACGATGGGCGTCGCGATGGAGTCCGTGTCCGCCATCCCGCTCCCCATCTTCTCCCCGGCGTGCACTGCCAGGGTCTCGTCGGAGGGAAGCCTCGCCGCCGGAGCAGCCGCGGCGCCCTCGTCCTCCAGTTCCGGCACCACGCACTCCGAAGGCGAAGCACCGGCCGCGGCGACGTCATGGAACTCGCCGCCGCCGTGTTCGGCGTCCAAGAAGCCCAGCAGCGCCTCCGGAGGACACAACGCGGCGGCTGGCGGCGCGGCGCGCGATCGGCGAGGACGGAGCGAGCGGCGCTGCCGCGGGAGCGAGGTCTTGACGAGAGACGATGATGGCGCCATTGATTGCCAGGAGCAAGAAGCAAGGGAACAATCAAACTAAGCGCAGCTGGATCACTTAATCCGAGCGATGGATCGATCAAGCCGAGCAGATGAAGGAAGTTGCTAGTGAGCTACTATGCTATGGATTAAGCTTCTCGTTGATCTGTGTGCTCTATGTGTCCAGTCCAAAGTGTTCGACGAGCTTATATATACGGCCGTACGCGCAGCTACATGCGCGTTTTACATCCGCGTGTACGTACAAAACTAATTACATGATATTTTTGCACGTGCACACGCGACATTTCTACATGTTGTTCTTAGGCGTAGCGTGTATGAGCAGCTCAGTGGTTATTAAGATAGAAGTGGTGGTTCTTAAAAAAGATGAAAACAAAGAATGATTAAGCTGTTTATGTGAGGCACACTTAATATGTGTGCGATCTAATTAATTAGGAAGTAGTCTAAGCAACGGCATGAGGGATCTAGGAAGCTTAGGAGAAGGTACAGTCAAACGTATATAGGACAAGGTAGCCCAAGCTGCCCCGACTCATAGGTTAATTTTAATTTAAGTGACTCGAGTGCGTGCTGGTCTTATTTTATCTGCGTAGCCATTTCTAACGCCAAAAGGCATGTTACCCCTCCCATGTACGCCTTTTCATCTAATGTTTTGAGCCTCCCATACATTTTTTTTAAAAAAATAGTAAATTCTTGTCATTATCCTTTCCCTCGGCAGAGGATGAACAGTAATCGTGCCTTTATAACTGGTGAACAGTGCAAAACAGTGAAAAATGAACAGTGTTTTCAACAGTACCATGAACAGTATTTTCCAACAGCGTTTTTGCTGCAGTACCTATGCCTTTTGACCTGTTTTGCACAGTGCGCCTCTGCCTTTAACACGCAACGGCAGAGGATTTGGATCCTTCCCTCTCTCCCTATCTCCTGGCTCCAATCTGGTTGTTGGGCTTGGTGCAAACCATGGTGCCACCAACGCTATATGCTGCTCTATCGTCGCACCACACCGCCAAAATCGTGTGTTCGAGATAAAAATCCCCACTCTCCTTCTATGATCTCTAGTTGCTCTCTCTTTCCTCTCTTGATCGAGCCACCACACCACCGCCGTTACTCATTGTCAACCATGGCGCTAGTTACTTGGACAGTTAGGGTGCATCGTGCATCGTACTAATCACACCACCAAAAGGAGGAAGAAGAGAGGGATAGTAGGGTTAGAGAAAGAGGACCTCATTTGAGAATTCAATACAATAGAATGGTCTTTTTGCAAATAGCGAGAGGGTCGCTATAAGAATCGCACTCTGTGTCGGCGGCCAAAGCCGTCAAAGCATACACAAAAATTGACGACATAGGTCTCTGTCGTCGGCCGGCCGCCGACGTCCGTCGACAACAAAGCTTGTCTATGTCGACGGCTCGAAATAAACCTGACAACAAACGCACATTCCTGGGCCGGCCACCTGCAACCTTACAATGTCGGCGACACAAAACAACCGCCGACATTGACACAACCCGACGGCACGGTTCCGAAGACGGCGCTCTGCCGTGTGGGTCCCGCAGTTAGACCGTTGGGCACCACGTGGCAATTTTTTGTCGGCGGCAAAAAAAGAACCATCGACATAACCCCTATCAGGTGGCCGTTCTAGCTCACCTGGACGCGGTCTATGTCGACGGCTATATATGTAAGCCAACGATATACACGTGGTCTATGTCGGCGGCTATATATAGAGGTCGCCAACGCAGACCCTTTTACGTAGAATTCTAGGCGCAGCGGGATTTAATCTATGCCGTTGACTATACACAGGATAGCCGACACAAATATTGTACCAATTATAAAAATTCTAGGAATTTTTATAAAACCCAATTTGTACCTACAAAAAACCCCATTCCTCACAGATATATATTTCCCAATCTTCCCAATCACATCCACACATAATTCCACATGAACAGGTGCTCGTTACCACATTTTCAATTACATATACATCCAAATAAGTCAAAAAACCAAAATTATCGATAAAGACAAACGAAATGACTACAACCATCAAACATTGTCACAATGGTCCAGAAAGGATGTACAAAAGTTTATAACACGGACATATTGCGTAAAACATTCCATATAGGTCAGATAGAAGCTAAAAGAGAGTAAATTGAATATAAACTAGCTAATTGTTTTGCGACCTATCTTCTGCCGACAAAAGTACATCTGTGTCGGCGGTCCCCGCTTGACCTTAGACACAGAGCACGCGTGCCCTTTCTAATGAACGTCCAGGGTGGTTCCACATGACAGAGAGGTCCTTCTATCCGCCATGCAGGACCAGCCTAAACTACAACCGCCTGGGGCGTGAAGGCGCCGTCAAGGGGATTCACGGTGTCGTCGGCCTGGAGTTGGGCCGACGACACAGATATATTTGGCGGGCTCAGAAATTTGAATTTTCGTAGGCGCACTGACCTCAATGCCTCTTGTGTCGACGATGGTATTATGACCGACGGCACAGCTCAGCAGCGTGTATATAGGTTGGTGGATTCTTTGTAGGTCGGTGGCTTAGCTTGTCGTCGGGAGTTTGGCCGCTAAAACAGAAGTTCGGGCCACCGACGCTATTCGCGTTTCCTATAGTGGGTGATCAGTGCGCAAGCTTGGATTTTGAAGAAAGCATCCCCTGAGGAAAATGTATCAAAATGCATGAATTGTGAGCATGAAATTCCCTTTATAACGTTGTCCATACCGTATGTGTAGCACTAATATTACAAGAAAATGTTTTATTAAACTTTCTAAAAGTAAATTGTTAGGATTTACGACAATGCTAAATCACGAATGACATCAGGAGACACGATGATTAGTAATGCATTTCAGTTTTCGCCTACATCTACGAGGCTCTGATTATGGGCGCTCCGTCTCAAACCATAATACCGCAGCAGACCGGTTAACCTGGTCAAGACCACATGCCGGACGCATACCTCCTATTGCCTATGCTACTATTATGAAGTCGTTGTCTTAGTTACACTAGGGTTGTCTCTCTTTATATAGTGGATGCCTGGCTAGAGGCCGACTCCAACTCTAAACCAACCTTGCCTATTACAACACAGAGTCCATGTAACCTATTTGAACACATATTTGACACAAAACCTAACAAACTCCACCTTGAAGAATATGGCCTTCTCCACCTTAAAGTCGTTACAACATCTTGTGCGAACCCTGTACTCGGACTCAGGTTACTTCATTCTTTTGCAACCTACAGCAGGCCGCTGGACGAGTCCTCCTCTAACCCGCCTTTTGGAACAAACATCGTTAACCCTGCAGAACCATGCTTAGTAGCTCCACCTGCAATAGTAGCCCCTTCTATTAGGAGAACCTTAGCACTGTCGCCTCTAGAGTCACTTGAGCCTATTGCCACATTAGCGACTTCTCCCTTTGGTGGATCTGGACAGTCCCTCTTTATTTGCCCCCACTTATTGCATCTGAAGCACTGCACCACCCTATTGTTTTCTTATTCTTCTTTCCGGTCCCATGACCGCCTTGATTACACGAGACTAGCAAAGCAACAGAACGAGATTATTCCACTGCATTGTTATTCTTGCTCAATTGTTGGGACATAAGCGCTGCAATAATATCCTCAATCTTGATGCTATCCTTGCCATACATCAGCGTTGTGACCAAATGCTCAGGACGGAGGCAACGAACAAAGAAGAATAATTGTCTTTTCATCATCGGCATACCTGTTGAAAACATTAATATGTGATTGCAAATCTGACCCCTCCTACATCTTTAGCCCATACAACTTCTCCTTTAGATACAGTTTGTTGGTCATAGTCTTTAACATAAACTAGCTGGCCAACTTGTCCCAAATTTCCTTCGGTGATGACAACTCCACGATACGGTACATGACCTGATCTGATAGGCAAAGGCGTATGGTTCGTGCTGCTTGCAACCGCATCTCTTCACAATCACCGGCCTACACTTTCTCCGGTCTATCCGCCTTGAGAGCCACCACGATCCTCTTCTGCACAAGGAGATCACAAAACCTTGTCTACAATAAACTAAAGTTTCATGTACCGTCAAAGATCATCAAACCAAAATTTGTACTTGTCGGCTTCATCCTACTGACCTGCCATTCCGTCAACACCAATTGCTTGTCGATGGATTTATCGCCACCTGACCCGTTCGACATCTTGAACAGATCACCAACAGCCCTCCAAGAACACCTCCTTCCTTCGGAATCTCATGCCTCGAAACCACCTCCGAAATCTGGGTTCAACACTACTGTTGATTGCCTTGGATTATTGGGTTTGGCTCCCCTTTGGAACAACTTTTATAGTGGTGAGGCAGCCCCAATTTTCGTCATGAAAATATGGTCCTAAAATACTTCTATTTCTCCTCAAAATTGGGCCCCACTTTCTTATTTTGTCCTTTTTTTGGTTTTGGCCACTATTCCTCCACGCACCACCAACTGAGCCCGAGTCGGCCTCCCCACGCCGCCTGGCTGCCATGCCCAAGCCTAGGCCGCGTCCCCACCCGTGCATGGTCACTGGTGCCACTCCCCAAGATCGCTGTTGGGCGCCGCCATCGTGCCACCTCGTCTGTTGTCTTGCTCGATGGGCACATTGCACCTCGTGCGTCATGGGACCCACCTTGGACGTCTACCGGTCGCCCAAAAAACACCAAAAAATCACCTCTGCCTCCAGATCCAATCTATAAGCCCTCAAGCAGGCTTGCTAGACCGCCACTGTGCACACATTATCCGTGCACAGCAAAATATGTCGCACCCTGGTCATCAGCATCCACGTCATAGCTTCACCCTCAGTGTCGTGATGCAGCGCCACGTGTGCGACATCCGGTCGCATCATTGCTCCCTCCTTTCCGATCTCTCTGGCATCCTTCCGTGCCTGTCGATCTGATCGTGAACGCCGAGCTCATCGCCGTCGCCTACCGACCTTGCCGGCTACTTTGTCGGCCCTCAATCACCTGGCCTTGATAGATCCCTGCCAACAGTAGCCCATCGAACAGTTTGAGCCTCCTGCTTGAATGTCCAACACCACAGATCAAATCATCGATTGACGCCATGCTCCACCTTGTGCCGGTAGGGTGTTTTTTGTGGCGTCCGTGTATGCATGAACCCCATGTCTCCCCCTAGATCTTTCGCATGGCCAACCTCGCTTTGATACCACTTGTTAGGATTTATACCAATGCAAGATCACAAACGACACCAGGATACACGATGTTTAGTAACGCAGTTCAGCTTTCGCCTACATATGTGGGCCTCTGGATATGCTCCTCCCCAAACCATAATACCGTAGCATAGCGACTGACCTGGTCATGACCACATGTTGGCCGCTGACCTCCTCTTGCCTATGCTACCAGTACGAAGTCTATGTCTTGGTTACACCAGGGCTGCCTCCCTTTATATAGTGGAGGTCTAGTTAGTCCGACTTCAACTCTAAACCAATCCTGCTTATTACAACATAGAGTATATGTAACCTACTTGTACACATATTCGACACAAAACCGAACATAAATGCTGAAGTTGTACGAAACTAATATTATGGAAAAGGATGCTACTACGATATATTCTATTTTTAACATTTTATATCAAACTCAAAATACATACATAAAGGGAGGCAAAAACAAGCCGAGCACACAGTCGCATGTCGAGGAAGAGGCACCGTGTGACATACTCAAATTTAATTCCAATTTTAGTATAACATTTTCTTGTAAAAAGTCATTTTCAAGCCCCTAGAAACTTCCCTAATTTTCTATAAATTTCTAAAACAAATCTCTATTTTATCCTATAAGGAAACTACATTATTCTAATTTTTGATGGAAATAAATCCCATAAAATACCAAATGTTCTTTCATATTTAAAATATCCTCATTTTTTTGGATTTTTGAAAATTCATTCCATATTTTTCTGAGCTCCCTATAATATCCCATCAGTTTCCAAAGCTTTAATTGATTTCTGGAAATTGTTTTCAGCCCCTTTCCATTGCATGAGCTTGACTATGATGTCGTATCGTTGTTTCCATGTTCTTTGTCTTTGTTGGAGAAGAGGATCGATCGATCAAACATTCTCTTGTAACTTATAGGCTGTTTGGTTAACTGCATTCACAGATATTTACATCTACAGATGCAGAACCTAGCTTTTTTCTTGTGTTTGGTTGCCTATATCTGGTTTTGAGCCTGCCTCTGTGGATGCAAGATTTTCCATACAGCCGGTCTCTAGATAAACATAGAAAATGGGTGTTTCTCTGGATGCAACGCATGATGGCCTCGTGTTCTGCACAATGGGCCACAGTCAGGCACCATATCAAGCCATGCATGGGCTGCTATGTGGCAAGTAAGTTTTTCTCTCTTTGCCTACTAAACACTCAACCAAACACCGTCTTTGCATCTGTACATTCCATATCCCACCAGCTTGGCTGAGTCGGACGAGCCAGGCTCGTGAGAGAAAGCAACCAAACAGCCTATTAATTTTTCTTTCTCCATCACAAACCTTTCTAGCTTATCCATGATCTACTCGAGTTTGGAATCCTGAATGCTTCAGGAGCCTTCGTGTGAAAACCAGCTAATGGAGTGTGTCGTTGGCTAGCTTAGGTCCTCCGACAATAGTGTATCTGTGTCAATGGCTTCGTTGGAAGTCGCCGACACAACGCCTGCCAGCCCTATGTGCTGGGGCACCTAGGTTGGTCCCACATGTAGGCAGAGAAGTTCTCCTGCTACCAGGCAGGACCGTCTTAAAGTGCTTCCGTCTGAGGTGTTAAGTTGCCATGATGAGGAGTTGTTGTGTCATTGGGATAGGGCTACACGATGACACAACGCAATTTGACAGACTGAAATTTAAAATTGTGCGACGGCAAGACAGGTGGCGTGGCTAGTATTGTCGGCCGACAGTATCCTGCCGACAGAGAGCATTACACCACCAAATGGACTGTGCGGGGGGTATCTGTGTCGTCGGTTTCTATATATGTCGCCGACACAACCCAAATTATGATTTGCCGGGTTTTCTGCCGCCGACACAGTCAATTCAGCCGACGACACCGATCTTGTTTCCTGTAGGAGTGACTATACCGAGAATTACTACTGGTTTGTGATACGAACGAACCGGTAGTATTGCTATGACATCACTACTAGTTCATGGATCCAACCAGTCATGGAAGCCCACTCTAGCCTTGTAGCCGCTAAATCGGTAGTGATATAATCATTATTATGAGTTCGCATTACATTGGTAGTGATGGACAGTTCTCTCATAGTGCAACCAACTAATAGATTTATAAATTTCTCCAACTTTTGTAATGTGAAAATGTTACTTATTCGGATTGTTTTAGTTATAATATGCATGCATGATGCCCTTAATTAGCTAGGTTGTTCAAATTGTAAGGTGCACGGACCTAGCTAGTAATAAGCTAATTAACCAGAGCCCAGCTGGAAGATGGCGTAAAAGAAATGTAGATCACACTTTGGCCTTGTTCTTTTCAGCGTATCATACTGTTGCGTATTACTTTAGTAAATTTTGTTATTTTATATAGCCTATATGTTGTGATAATTTGTAACAATTAATTTGTGGTTTTTAGTCGTCCTCCCAAAGATCCTAAAACTATTTTTAATTATTTTTTTATAATCTTTAGAGCTCTTTTTGAGTGCGTTCAAATTTGTTACAGTAATATGTCAACGCAATGATACGCTGAAAAGAACAAGGCCTTTACGTACCCATGTGTAGTGTGCTTAATTTACCATGAATGTTGTAGTGTATATCGTATAACAAGTCTCAATTAGTACTCTACTTCTTTTGAGACAGTTGTAGGTTAGAATTATTCGTTGCTGCATGGTCAACAAATAAATAAACGAAACATATATATGTACACACCGTGCTAGCTTTCGAGGTATCGAAAAGGCAATACACTGCTAATTAATAATAACTAGAAAAAATGCCCGCGCGTTGCAACGGGAGAAATAAAAATCTTCGCACACCAGTTCATTAAAAAATTGTTCGCTAACAAAAAGTCATTCAAAAATGAATCCATTTGCTATGCGCCTCTGTCTAGACCAAATGCAAAAATAAAAATCATGACACCTAGTTATTCAAATGCATGTCATAATCAGAAAATGTTATGTAGCGAAGCATATAAAAGTAGTAAGCAAATGCCAAGGATTACACTTTCTGGGCATGCATTCATCATCCAAAACTGATGTTAATGTTACAAGCTCTGAAGATAGAAAACATCTTTTTCCTTCAAAAGAAAATGGAATTTAGCTATTCTATTTCATAGCACATTGATCATTATAAAAAAAATACAATTGTCGACGGTTGAGATATCGATCTCAAGTCGCTAAGGTTCTTTAAGGTTGAGATAGGAGACACGCCGAACAACCACGAACAACAGCGAACAGGGAGACAGAGTTTTTATCCTGGTTCAGACCTCTCGGGAGAGATAATAGCCCTACGTCCAACCTTTCTTATATATCAGAGATGAATACAAGAGATGGCTCGGCGAGATGAACAAGTCTCGGCGGGATTATGGTGTACAAGCGAAGATCAGGCGTCTAGCAAATACGAAACGCCAGATCAAGTTCCCGGACCCCTCTACACGCCGTAGGGGCCTTGTTTATATAGTGCAGAGCAAACCGACCTACCGAGGAATATTGGGCCGGGCTAACTACGAGATCGTAACGAACCCATACATGCCAAATATGACCTACGGTAGATAAGGTAATCTCCTAATCTTGGGGATCACGACTCCTAATCCAATCCGGGAAACCACGTCCGGGTCTTCACGTAGCCGTGCAGAACTCTTGTTCGAGTAGGACTCAAACACGAATCCTAGGCCGTTACGCACCGTGCCAGCCAAGAAGCTGTTCGGCAGGATGCACATGGGCCTGATAGAACCTTCCAGGGAGCTGGGCCCTGGTAGGCTGTTCGATTGGGCCGTCAGGGAGTGGGCCATGGCAATGGGCCGTGATTTAATCCCCGACAGCTAGCCCCCGAGACTCAAGTGGAAGGACTCACTAGAGTGGGGTCATCCTCTTGAGACTCCAAGTCACGAAGAGGGTATTTTTCCTGCTACAAAGACGTGCAACAGGCGACCGAACAGGTTGTGGTTCAACCGAACAATACTTGTTCGGGACCGAACAAACCCGTCCGGCGCCGAGCAACTCATTGCGTCGAGCGAGGAACGACATCCGTCCGAAAGCGAGTACTCGACCCTCGATCGTAAATCGGAAGAAGTGAGGTGAATCATCTCCTTGAGGCTGAACGTCATCAAGGAGGGATTGGATTCTTAGTAGTGAAAAGCGTACCACCGCATCCGGTAAGATCAGATCTTCCGAGAGAATAAACATAGCAAGTCGCGAGATGGACTCATGCTGCTGCATCCAGGCATTCAGATGCCTAGGAAAAGATAGGGGAACCACCTCTCGGGCTAGAGCTTGCCCGAGAAATAGAGATTGCGCTCTCGGCGAACGCCGTGCTTTCGGGGAGCGAAGGTGATGCGCCTCCAGACGTAGATCGTGTGCTAGGAGCAGACAATACATTCGAATGGGAAAGGTGACCCAGTCCCAGAGCGCGGAGCTCGCCAAAGGAACCAAGTAAGGAGATCTAGTCCCCGAGCACGGAGCTCGTTAAAGGAACCAGAAAGTGCGACCAGGCGAAGACGCACGGTAGGAGCTCGCGCCCGGCGAAGAGCTGCCGGTGCGAGGTGATCCGCCCGAGCACGGAGCTCGTCTGGGGACGAGATCGCGCCCGGCGAAGAACCGCCGGCGCGAGGTGAATCACAACCCGATGCAGTCAGAGCCGCAAAAGAACGTGTGAAATCAACGCTTTATCCATGACGTATTCCTTGCGACAGCGTAGGCGTTGTCTTGGCAAGTACAGAACCGACGCTTGGAGTGCCCGTTGCGATGAGAATCGGCTTACGATGGGCATGCCCGTTGCGATGAGAATCGGCTTACGGTGGGCAGGACTCCGTTGGTGGCGCACTACCTTAACTTAGCCGAACTGTGAAGGTCAGTGCCGGGCAAAGGCGAGAAATCATACGCGGGTGAAGTGAATCAGTCCCTGGGCATGCGCGGAGCAAACCCGGGAAGAGAGGGGTGCAGACATCGGTTTTGGTGGGAAGCCTGGAACTTCGCCGCAACTATCACCGGAGTCTGACGTTCCCCGTTCCTGCATTTCCTGCAAAAGACAAACAAGAAACGAGCAGCCAGGGGAAAAAGAGAGCAAGAACAGGCTCTAAGAAGAGCAAAGCGAGTTTTGGAAAACACGCTAAAGACGACCTACCCGCACAAGACATAATTTTTTCCGGGTACGTCTCCCAATAGCGTTAGTGTCACCTCGGCGAATGCGGAACCGACGCCAGGAGTGCCCGTTGCGATGAGAATCGGCTTACGGTGGGCAGGACTCCATAGGTGGTGCATTGCTCCGGATTACCGTGCCGGGAAGGACGAGCATGGATAAAAAGAGGCGTGTGCGGCGCAGTGCAGCCCATTGTGGCTAAGACCGCTAACCGAGAAGGCGATCGGGACCTTAGCCGCAGCAAAAGCGTCGAGGCGAAATCTTATCTCGCATAGATCCGCATAGCGTTGGTGTCGCCGCGGCGGTGCGGAACCAGCGCCAGAGTGCCGTTGCGATGAGAATCGACTACGGTGGGCATGCCCGTTCGCGATGAGAATCGACTTACGGTGGGCGTAACTCCATCGGTGGTGCACCGCCGTTAACCGGAGCCGTCATGGTCGCCGCCAGATAAAAGACATGCTCAGACGCGGGAGCGCCATCGAGCGAAGACCAACGAGGTTTTGAAAAACCAACGCTAAGGAAAGGAACCGGAAAACTGAAAACGACGGGGTTGCGAAATTCAGCTCAAGTCCCAATCGACCAAGGAGAGGCAGTCCTTCGAGGAGCTGGCCGAGGAGCTCAAGACCGCCGAGCGGCGCTTGAATCAGACCGAGAGTCTGACCGAGTAGCTTTTCGAGCAGCTTTTCCTGCAAAAAGAGAGCAGCAAAAGACAAGGACGAACAGGAAACCAAGAGCAAGGCGACAGCGCTAGAAAGTTTTAAGAAAAACCGTAGAACGCTTAGCCTAACTCCCCCCGTTGTGCAGTACCGCCGAGGACTGAGTTTGCGAACTTCGAACAGTGCACAAGAGAAAGAGCGACGCCCTAGCCCTGCAGACGATGCATGAAGAGCTGAACTTGCGACTTCAAGCACGCGTAGAGAGTTAGAGCGACACCAGTATCTGATCGACTCGTTCTAAACCGCCGTTAACGTAAGTTAGGCGATTCAAGGTAACCGAATAAGGAAAGTGCCTCGCCGCGGGGGCTTACGAGAGCGAGCTTTGCCAAGTGGTCGCGCCTAAGCGAGAAGTGCCTCGCCGCGGAGGGCTTACGAGAGCGAACTTAGCAAAGAAGGTGGAAAGGCCGTGTTACGCAACCCTGAGTTTAGGAACCTATCGAGACTAGACACGGGTAGGGAAAAATCCTTAAGATTGCGGAGCCAAGAGTTCGCAAGGCCGGGCAGCCATCAAGTGTTACCAGAGAGAGTAGTCTGAGAAGACAAGTAGTGAAAAGGGGCACAGAGGCCGCGAGTATTCACTGAGAATTGGATTGAACTTTACATGGTGCCCGAGGGACTTGGACGAACTAAGGCGCGAAGTTTGAGAAAAAGCGCGAAGCTAGGAAACGAAAGACCTACACGAGGAACTTACGAAGCTGGTCGATGTTCCAAGCGCTGGTCACTCTCTCCGTCATCCTTGCGCCAGCGAACAGCCCCGGGATCCTGAAGGAGTTTTGATCCGGTCCCCGAGCACGGAGCTCGTCGCGGGGACCAGACGAGCGCCCCGGGCGAAGAGCTGCCCGGCGCGAAGTGATCCAGCCCCCGAGCACGGAGCTCGTCGCAGGGACCAGACGCACGCCTCGGCGGAGAGCTGCCCGGCGCGAAGTGATCCAACCTCCGAGCACGGGGCTCGTCGCAGGACAGACGCGACGCCGGGCGAAGAGCTGCCCGGCGCTGGTGATCCGGCCCGAGCACGGGCTCGTCGCAGAGACAGACGCACGCCTCGGCGAAGAGCTGCCGCGCTGGTGATCCGGCCCGAGCACGGGCTCGTCGCGGGACTGAGCCGCGACGCCGGGCGAAGAGCTACCGGCGAGGAGATCCGGTCCCGAGCACGAGCTGGGAACCAGATCCGAAGGCGATCAAGGTCGAAGGATCGATCCGATCTGGCAGGGAAGAGACATCCCGCCTTCCGAGTCGAGTCCTCGTGGAGAATCTCTGGTCGCCGATAGAGTTCGACATGCTCGATCTGCGTGTCCCCACGGACGGCGCCATTGCCGACGGTTGAGATATCGATCTCAAGTCGCTAAGGTTCTTTAAGGTTGAGATAGAGACACGCCGAACAACCACGAACAACGTGACAGGAGACGAGTTTTATCCTGGTTCAGCCTCTCGAGAGATAATAGCCCCACGCCCAGCCTTTCTTATATATCAGAGATGAATACAAGAGATGGCTCGGCGAGATGAACAAGTCTCGGCGGGATTATGGTGTACAAGCGAAGATCAGGCGTCTAGCAAATACGAAACGCCAGATCAAGTCCCCGGACCCCTCTACACGCCGTAGGGGCCTTGTTTATATAGTGCAGAGCAAACCGACCTACCGAGGAATATTGGGCCGGGCTAACTACGAGATCGTAATGAACCCATACATGCCAAATATGACCTACGGTAGATAAGGTAATCTCCTAATCTTGGGGATCACGACTCCTAATCCAATCCGGGAAACCACGTCCGGGTCTTCACGTAGCCGTGCAGAACTCTTGTTCGAGTAGGACTCAAACACGAATCCTAGGCCGTTACGCACCGGCGCCACCAAGAAGCTGTTCGGCAGGATGCACATGGGCCTGATAGAACCTTCCAGGGAGCTGGGCCCTGGTAGGCTGTTCGATTGGGCCGTCAGGGAGTGGGCCATGGCAATGGGCCGTGATTTAATCCCCGACAACAATTATCTATAAATAAACTCATCCAAACAATGTTAAACAGGACTGAAAAAGTAAAAAACGCAAAGGTCCAAAGATGGAAAAAAATTGACGCCCTTTCCTACTAATACAAGCAGGCAATGAATAACAAAACATACTATCTGAGTTTTCCTTTTGCTCAGCACTACCGAAATTTCATGAGTTGTAGTATTTATCATGTGGGAAATTGCAGCCTCTTTTGTTCCAACCTGATGGCAAATATAAAATAGAAAAAATCAGGCATCATGTGAGTAAATTCAATACTGCTTAATAACAAAAAAAATAAGGCAGCATAGAAGCATTCAAAAAACATGCAGTTACTATATATTTTAGTGTACTAATGCATGAACAAATGTGTATTCCTTGATCCAAAAACCTACAAAGATAAAAAAAAATGGACAAAAAAGATACACGTCTATTCGAAGAACAACAATGCGGAACAATGGATCTGAGCACGACCAAACATCTGTGAAAAAAAACTCTGCCCTCGTGTTTAGTTGCCACTATGAGTTTGGAACCCTAAACAGACCGCCGGTGTTAAGCCGGAGGAAGGAGAGGATGAGGCCAAGTCATCATGCCCCTTATGCCCTGGGCGACACACGTGCTACAATGGGCGGGACAAAGGGTCGCGATCTCGCGAGGGTGAGCTAACCTCAAAAACCCGCCCTTAGTTTGGATTGCAGGCTGCCCAGATGTAAGCAAATAGAGGCGGATTTGAACTTATCTGAATAGAAGCAATAAGATGAGCAGCAATCCACTGATCAAATGACAGTTTGATTGTTATTTAAAAAGATTCAAATGACGCCTCAATTCAAGGGGCATGCACGCACAGAGAGGGTTCAAGAGTTTGGCATCCACATACCTAGGAAACGCAGAAGATTCTTCAACAGCAACAGCAAAATGCTGTATCTGAGGAAAATGGTACTGAGGGCTTCAAATGTTGGTCGAAATTTGCTGGAGAAAGGACACCAAGCAGCATAGAAAAGAATGGAGTACCGAGGCACCTCCATGGTGTAGTTTTAACTCTTTATCAACAGCCTCTCCTCGCACCTTCAATATGAGACATATTTGAAGTTATTACCACATAGTTGATAGCTAAAAACCATAGGCTTGCAATTGCAAATGTCACTATACTATCAGCATTCTTTACAGTGGCAGGGTTTTCACTTATCATTGCTAGACAACTAAATGAAGGCAAACTGGTCAGTTAAGTAAATGGGTAGTGAGTGACAAAAAAGCTGGTAAGTGACATAAAATTAGCATGTTCAATTTGTGTTGCACAATCTCATCATAGAAATACTATGACATTATTTCCCACTTTTGTCCCAGAATTATCCAAAATAAGTATGAGAGCATCATTTACCCAGTTTTCCTAAGAACAGTGTTAAATTTTCTTAAGAATGGTCGTTAAGCAATTAAAGTTTTTTATGTTGGACAGAGATAAAAATTTAAGACTCCCTAGCACCGAGCAGATTAGCATCAATATATTGTCCTCTCGTCGTTGCTCTCATGGCGACAGGATCTAGCATGGTGGAGGGTGGTTCCGGTGAGCTCCTCACTGGTTTCGCCCTAAGGTCTCAAGATGAAGCAGACGCCCATTAGATCCAATGCATCGTAAATGCATAACAGTTGTACGTAGACAAATTGGCAAATGATTAAATGGAATATAGAATTATACATGACGGCCATGAGGCAACGAAGGGGCTGGCATCGAAAACCTTCCGCGAGCTACAATACCATGAAATAGCCAAAGCGGAATGAATATAATCCTGCATGATCGAATTACCACAATTAGCATTTGGAATACGTCATGGCCTATGGGGCAATGCGGCTGTCGGTGTAATAAATACTGGGGTATGAAGAGTCCTAAGGAAGGCCAGAAGAGCGTCGGGCGAGGGCCCCACGCGTCGAGGGCGACCAGGCCCAGCCACGTGGCGAGCCCCTCCGAAGGCCGGGCGAGGGCCCCACGCGTCAGCGGGCGACTGTGCCCAGCCATGGCGAGCCCTCCGAAGGCCGGGCGAGGGCCCCACGCCAAAGCGGGCGACGTGCCCAGCCGCTGGGCGAGCCCTCGGCACTCTGAGCCCCTCGGCGTGTCCGGCGGCCCCACGCGTCGGTGGGCGACCAGGCCCCAGCCGTGGCTGGGGCCTCTAAGGCCCCCCCCATCAAGCGGGCCCACGTGGCGGAGCATCCCGAAGGCGTCTTCGGGCGAAGGCTCTCCTGCTGCGAAGGACAAGCGATTCAATGCGACGCTTCGCTGGATAGACAGATGAAGAGATGATTACCGCCACAGTAACCTCTGCAGCTCTGATCAACTGTCACTGTGGCGCAGCGGAATTGACCGGCAGAGAGAGAGTTTGCCATCTTCAAGCTGGCCGCCCTGCCGAAGGAGCAGAGCGCCCCTCCCCCGCATCTCACTGGCGTGTCCTCGCGGGTCGGGCAAGACGTTTGCCTCTCTTACGCCCTGCCCCACACGTCTTATCTGTGTACTAAGCGTACTGTACTACCTACCCCCTCGGCTCTCTCCGCCAGTTCAAGGCTTGTATAAAAGGGGAGGAGAGAGGAGGGAGAGGGGGTTCGAAACATTCTGTAATCGGATTCCACACAACCACAACACGGAAAAGAGCTAAGGCTCGGCAGGAGTAGGACTGTTACCCGCGAGGGGGTCCAAACCTGGGTAAACCCTGTGTGTTGCTCCTTGTCTCGTTCCACGCACAAATCGAACTGAGCTCGGCCTGATCGGCTAGCAGGATAGAAATCTGATAGGGGTGTGATCCGCAGTGGTTGAGCGGAGAGCACGCTGTTAGCGGCGATAGACGATAGCAACATGAGGCGGTAGTGCGACACAAGACAATTTCAAATTTGTACTGGTAAGTATGAAATCTATAGGATCTCTTTAATTTGGCCTCGGCCAGCGACACGCGGCAAAGCCGGCTCAGGCAGCACGACCATCTACGGGACGATGTCCTGAAGAATGTACCTTTCCCGACAGATCGGAGTGCACTAATGGGCTGCCACAGAGCAGAGAAGGTGATGCCAATCTTTGAACAGTGGACGGTGCTCCTAGCCATCCACATCATGAAGCCCATCATCATCGAGGTTCTTGAATGGCGCCAGCGCCACCTCCCACGCCGCACACACCAAGACCATCGAGGCGCTTCGGTTAACACAGCCGTAACCTAACCTAGTGGCTTTGGCGGCACGAAGTGAGCCGGACAATCGGCCTCGATGAGCCATGAAAATTCAAGATCTTTTCGATCAAACGGAACGCTACATGGAAGCATCTAGATCAGAAATATATCGCCGCGTGAGGCCACAACGCATCGTAAAAAGATCGGACCAACTGCGCGCTTTCAGCGGCTTCCAAATCCTTCTGCCAGACGCGCGCCACTGTGGCGGCATCCTCGCGATCCAAAGGAGGCGCGTGAACCCCGCAGCCCAAGCGAGTAACCGGGAAAGCGGCTAAGGAAGAGAGGGAGGAGGGTTCCTGCGCTGGGCGGATCTCGTGAAGCCGGGCGGGTCGTGGATGGCGGACGAGGAGGAGGAGGAGGAGGCGTCATGGAGCTCCACCGCCCGGCGGCGGTGAGGCCCTTGCCCTTCTCCATCGCCGGCCGCCGCTCCCCCGGAGAGATCTCTAGTCGGAGATGAAAGATGGCTGCGAACTCCCTGAAGGCCCGAACACTACAAAAGCCCCCCTCCACCGCCGGCGCCGCCTCCTCTAGGGCGGGGTTGGGGGGGAGAGAGAGAGAGATGGGGAGGGAGAGGCGTGGTGGGGGAGAGAGACATGAGGGATGAGCGAGAGGCGTGGGATGCGGCCCGTGTTAGGGTTTAGCGAGAGAGAGCTGAGAGACGGGGGGCGGGGTCTTTCGGGACTCGGGGCTCGGGAGAGAGACCGGAGGGGCGGGCTAGGGTTTTGGGCGCGATCTGTGAGCGTTGATAGAGAGATGGACGGCCGAGATCAGAGCGGTGGCATTGGTGGGTAATTTTAACGAAGTGACGGACGAAGAAAACGAACGGAAATCCTATTCTCTTTATTATTAGGTAAAGAAACGTGTAAAATTTCACGTGCATTTGCATGGCTAAATCTTGTGTTTGATTGGAACTCATATTATAACATCGTATTTCATAGGAACTCTTTTTAAATTGTTTTTATTTTACTAATTAACTATTATTTTAATCTAAATCATTATAATTTGCTCTACGATAACTGACTATATATATCCTTATTTTTACTAGAATTTTTAAGTATTTGAGAATTAATGCATTAGTTTTCGTTTAAATTTAAATACTCTATTTTAATAATAATAATAATAATAGATGGACAAATCACTTTATTACCCGCATTTAACGCGTCCCAGCTAGAACGAAAACATATATACGTGCATCAGCGCATGAGCTTGAAGGCCTAATATTTGAAGTCGATCGTAATTAATAATCCAATTTGTGACTTGGAAACAGAGTTCACGTCATTGATTAAACGAAAGCAAGCCTCTTCACATATTGATCGGCACTGTCAACGATATATGTACGAGATCAGAAATAGTTTGCGATATACTAATTTTTTACGTACTTAAAGGAGGTACAAACGAACGTCAATTATACTTTCTTTAAGGTTTATTTTGGGATTGACTGGTTATGCGCCTGCAGAAAAATGAATTGTGCAGTATATTTTTGGCCGTGATCGAAATCTAATAACCCATATCACGTACTACCACCACTCCCTGTTACTTTCCTACCATTCCCTTCGCAATTTAATTTGTCCCCGCTCCCCATCCCCCCTTGTGCCGCCAACATCCTCTCCCTCTCTGTTCTTACTCTGTGCGCCTCCTCCACTGCCACGTGCCTCACTACTAAACGATGAAGTGTTGATGTAAATGATTTATGCTGTAGAAGCACCAAGCACATGGGTTATGTGTTTATCTTGAAAAATGGTACAAGTCTGCTGTTTGATACCACGATGGTATAGCATTGCTTAGAAATTGGTTCGCTAGAGGCTGCGGGTATGCAAAGTTGTGTCGGTTCTATCAATGAACTAACACAGAGGCTTACATGTGGCCACGGTTAATTGATAGAACTAACATAGGTAGACACTATATTTATACCAGTTTATGCATAGAACCGATAAAAAATATATATATAGCACGTAAGTGCTGGTTCAAACATGAACTGACACAAATGATATCTTTTGTAATGGTTCATGTAACCGGTACAAATTAACCAACACAGTTAGTCTGGCATATATGTGTCAGTTCATTTATAGAACAGACATATATATCCACTCTATCTATGCCGGTTCTATCCACGAATCGGTAGAGAGGACATCTTTTGTGTTGGTTCATGAACCAACATAGATGACTAAGATCATTTGTGTCTGATTATTTGAATCGATCCAAAGGTTGGGGCCAGTTATGAACCGCCACATATTGACCTTTCTAGTGCAGTGATAGGCCACACACCTAGTCGGAAATTAATTGTCGACTACGGGGACATGACTTCCTCGAAGGTCGTACTATGCAGATTTGTAGAGGGGTAAACGGACCTCCCGGTCCCTACAGGGTTCTGAACCCTACACGACGATGGGAGGAGGAGAAGGTGGCGAGAATGGCAAGGGAAATTAGTCCGAAGACACCTAATTAAAGTTTTGATTGGTTCGGACCCTTCCGAGGCCCCTTGCTTGGATGAAGTGTGTACAAGAAAGAACGTTGGCGAAGACTCCAACGACCTTTGCTATGGAGTGACTTGTGTGTGGTGCTTCGATGCTTCCTATGTGTGTTGTGTTCTACTGGAAGCGTGCATAGCTTTTTGCCTCTCTTGATGCTGAGTCTGACCCTCGTTTCCCTGGGCCCAAGGGAGGCTCCAATACTCCTCATGGGGATGCATATGAGTACGCCGTATTGCTGGTGTATGCGGGACGTGCTCATTAATGTATTAGCGGTTTCAACGGGTATTAACCGAGATATGTATCACTGTGCAGGGTTGTCATCCGTCTTATCCATCAACCTAGGCCCACTACGGCAGCTATAGCATTGCGCCAGCCACTGTTCAGTCACTACCCTGTCATGGTTGCACAAGAATTGCACCTCCCGATGACGACAGATCATTCCGATTGTCAGAGGGGTCTTGTCAAGCTCATGGCTTCACCGGGAAGCCACGCCCAGGGGTCTCCGCCCTAACACGTGTTCGCCACGCTGACATGACTCGAGCAAGGCTTCACCGAGCAAGGTTACGAGCAATCTCTGCTTGGGACCCCTACAAGCACTCCATGCTCGGACAACTCCACCGAGCACCTCCGCTCGGGACCCTTCTCCGAGCAGCCCACGCTCGGGCAGCCCTTTCAAGCATACTTGCTCGGATAACTCTTCCAAAAGGTCTTGAGCAGCATGCCATGCTCTAGAAGCTTTGACTTGGTTAACACACCTGACAACGCCTTACCCGAAGCTATTGTGAGCCAATCTCCAGCTAATTAACGCCCTCCTACGTCGCCTTATCCTCGTCACTAATCATCAAATTAAATACAAATCCTAAAGATTACAGAAAGAAACTATTGCATGCCTATCCAATTAATAACCCTCAATATCATGGGAATTCTTCCTTTGGGTACTTTCTTCCTTTTTAGATGGATGCTGTTTGAATGATGTGCACAACTAACGTTCACTGCTAGGGAAAAGGACTTTCCAAGCGGTTGGTTGGGAGCCAATCTCCAGCTAATTAACGCCCTCCTACGTCGCCTTATCCTCGTCACTAATCATCAAGCGGACTTACCAAGCGTTTAGAACGGAGCATTACAAGCGGACTTACCAACCGCAACCGCTTGTAGAGGTGTCAAAAATATTATTTGAGGGAGGTGGGATTCGAACCCAGGACCTCACATTCCACGTGACTCACACCTCACTCAGCTAGCCAACCCACCCGCGCGTGATCTCTGTTTAGATAGGGGGAACTTTCCTTTTATCTATTTGAAAAATGGGCCTTTAGAAACGGTTCAAGGCACGAACCGCTGCTAAAACCCAAGCATTACAAGCGGTTTGTGTCCCCAACCGCTTGTAGTGCTTTAGAAGCGGTTGGGAGCATAAACCGCTGCTATTCCTTGACTTTTAGAAGGGGTTCGTGTCTCGAACCGCTTCTAAAGATACTATCTTGCTTTGTGGCTAATAAACCGCTTCTAAAGGCTGACTTTGGGTTTTTTGAACCGCTTGAGAAAGCTTGTTCCCTAGTAGTGGGTACCATATGTGTTATCCTTATCTCTTAGAATGGAGCGCATGAACGGTAGCTGTGAACCCTGACAAGAAAGATAAGAGCCAACAAACTGTATGTCAGTATGTGTAACAAAAACCTGCGACGAGCGATTTCGAAGCCAAAAACTATCAGTGTAACAAAAACAAGCGACGAGAGAATTCACCCTAGCTAGGATACGTGATCAGCCTCATATGCTCGACAACCACATCACAAGGACTAATTATACATGCCTATACCCAGAAAAATATAGCTTTCGTTCGAAGCTGCATAACAATGGCCAATTTTTGGTATAACTAATCTACATATAAAAACTAATTAATTACGATGTTATTTATTCTAACAAACTAATTCGAAAACTAGCTTTCTCTAATGATTAAAATATTTCTTTGAATAACCTAACCACACGGACAATCGTACCAAAAAGTGTTGTAAGGGAATCTGAAATGTTTCTTCTTAAACAAAAACGAAACCATACATTCACCGTCTATTTTTCGATTGTTATTTTACTAGAGCATTTTGGTGGGTAGTATAGATAGCTCTAGGTTTGAATCTATCTGAGAGTTTGTGTCATATATATGAAATCGAGGTTGGCTATCAATAATAGGATTTATCAAAGATATATAAAATCATGATTGCTGTTGCAGCTTTGTTCTAGTCTATATTTTTTTTTTAAATAATATTGTATTTGATAAATGCAATTTTATTTCAGAGGGACCAATTGGTTGGATGACAATAGGAGATAAACAAATATATATACACATGAAGCGTGTTAATCATTAATTTGAGGTGGGGGTAATAGTGTCATTTGCTAAATTCGGTAGGAGAATAAAACGAAATTGTCTTGTTTATATTTTCAATAACTAAAAAAAAAATAGAGTCGTATGCATTTTTA
The DNA here is from genome assembly GCA_036346415.1 of Raddia guianensis. Taxonomy (NCBI): domain Eukaryota; kingdom Viridiplantae; phylum Streptophyta; class Magnoliopsida; order Poales; family Poaceae; genus Raddia; species Raddia guianensis. The sequence continues at coordinate 12,664,026 of CM070543.1, read as the reverse complement.
GTATGGGTCGGTGGCGCTTGAGTTGCGTTCGGAAGCTTCACCAATCCGATACCCATAGACCTTCCTAATCTTGAAGGTGTAAGGGTATTGATCTGCATGCAGACGAGTGCGGACGTCTTCTCCATTTGATGCGCCCCTGGTATTGCATAGATCTCATGTGACCTCGGGTTTGACTTGGCTGCGCAGCTAGCTAGGTCGATCCGTCGACTAAACTAATACAACAAATTAAACATTAATTAGATTTCCAGCGGTGCAGCATTAGATTTCACACATGCTTACCTGCTCCCAAGGTACTAGCTAAATGCGCCTTGGTTACCTATAAGCAATTAAACAAAGAAGCGGCGGCAGAACTCAGGTCATGATAAACAAAGTGGAGTACTTTAGGCTTGTTTCGTCATGATGAACATGCTTGCTTTGCTTGTTTGTCATAATAAATATTTTCTAGCAATGTCACAACTATATAAAATGTAAAAGTTACCTAACTTTAGTTCATAAATGTCAGCCCTCAATTTTATACTTACCAGAGGGCCGCTGTACACATGCACTAGACCCTGGATCAGTACTCTAGTGCGTGCAATACATAGCTGAGTATCATGCAGACATACGTTTCATTATTCGAAGAATTACATACCTGATTGATTGGCGCGGGCTTAAGATCAAATAAGCCGTAAGACTTTACGATGGTTATAGGTAAACCATTGGGCGATGGTCAGCAGAGCTTGTAGATTTATTCGCAAAATCTTCCAACGGCTATGAAATCCTGCAGGCGACTGGAGCAAACCCTAAACCGCATCATGGCCATCGTAGCCAGGTCATCTCCTCTGCGACGCTCGAGCAAATCCTCCTCCTTAAAGTAAATCTAAAAGAGTGGAAATATGCGAGGTCAGCGTCATCCAAACGCTGGCTAGTTAACACTTCCCTTAATGCATATAGTGCTTAGAAGGCTTTAATTGGGGTAAGGTTATTTTATTTGCGTAAAGCCAAATTTATAAGATTTTAGAAACATCCTAACTAGCATCAACTAGAATCGGATCTTATTAATACCAATCAAGGGTTTCCATCTTAACAATGCACTCAAACATAATTAACCAACCATGCACACCAACCAACTCTTAATCAACCAACTCTCATCCAAATACACAACCCACAATCGACCAACTCTTGTCCAAACATAACCAGCATAACAGATCACCACAATCCATACCAGCTTATACACAATTATCACACCAATTGAACAACCATTGATCGTAGACCCATCCAGCTTACACCATCACCATACCAGCTTATCAGTTCCCCGGGAACTTTCTCCTGGTTGCTCCCAACCAAACTTTCTCCTGGTTGCCCCCAACCAATCCATACCACTTCTTACACCGGGCAGTTTCAGCACTCTGCCAAACGCTTCCTTAATACTCCTGGTAGTTTCAGCACTCTACCAAACAAATACCTAGGGCAGTTTCGGCACTCTGCCAAACGAATACCTGAGGCAGTTTCGGAACTCTGCCAAACGAATACTTAGGCGAATGAACTCGCCAAACGAATACTTAGGCGATTTGAACTCGCCAAACGAATTCCTAATGCGATTTGAACTCGCCAAACGCTAAACCCATACTAAGGCGGGCGATTTGAACAAACGCTAAAACAATTCCTAAGACAGTTTCGGCACTCTGCCAAACGCTAAAACAATTCCTAAGACAGTTTCAGCACTCTGCCAAACGCTAAAGCAATTCATAGGGCAGTTTCGGCACTCTGCCAAACGCTCCAAGGGTTAAACCCGGCACTAGGCATCTCGTGCCTTAATCATCCCTCCGGATGTCCAAATCTAACTAGGGGCAACCCACCATTCTTTCTCTACTTCCACGATCATCGACCACACCACACCACACACTTGGACTTTCCCAAACGACCAACCCAAACCGACCAATTATCCCTATATCCAAACCAACAAACACAAGCAGCCCAACATGTATCTACCAGCCCTAACTGTCATATGTCATGTCATATTAAATGAGAATAATGAATGTCTGGTGAATATCGGTTCACCGTTCCGTGGCGATTAGCCAAAAGATTTGTTAAGTCTAAGCCGGTCTAAGCAAGTTTTACCCATTAGGTAGGGTTAAAGTGGTTACCAGATTAATCATAGGCTAACAAGAGCAATGACAATCAAGGCAGTCATTAAGGCTAAACATTTCAATGTAGGCATGTATAAGTATAACATGATTAACAATTAGGCAATCTAATAAGCATGCATCTTTAGTAATTAAACAACATAGTTTAAGGAAAACTGGGTAATGATCATGATATTAGTGATGTTAATCCGCACTAGGGAAAGTCGTTGTCTCTCCCTAATACGGATCACATCTAAAGAGTAAGTGTTAACTCGCCTGGACCATTCGTATTCCAACCGTGGATCTTGATTCGCCCCGAGATCCTCCTTAATCCCTTGGGTCTACCGACATGAACCAAATGACACAGATAATCACCACGTTGCGGGGAAAGCATAATGCACAATATGCAATCGCTCCTACGAACATAGTAGCGAGTCTACGTAGGCTACCCTAACATCTCTATGTTATTCCTACAAAGAGTCTTCCATGAGTTTCTATAAAGAGGTAAACTTTATAGAGGGCTCACGGTGCGGTATGCCAGTTATGTTTCCTTGCCAAGGTTTAATCTTAGGATTGAAAACTGGTGTAGCATTATGTTTTGGATTATATTACCTACGCTCGTTATCATTCTTCTTAATAGTTGTCATGGATTTCTTATGAGCCAGTGTGTATCGTACTTTAATCACGATTTTCATCGATGGGGAATCGTTCCTAGATACTATTGAATTTTAGGTGTTGATAATTTTATATATAATTCTTCTACACACATCCCTACGTAGTTCTAGTTGCTGTTAACAAGCGAATCATTCTGGTTTGCCTTCTATATTGGAAAGTATTGTACAAGTTCACTAATTGCTTATCAATGCATCATAAAACATGATGTAGACACGACCTATGTTTTACCCTTGGCATTAATGCCCAGATTGCTTAGCGAACCTACTTTTCGTATGGTAGGCTATGGGTGTCAGAGTGCATCAATAAGTAGTATTTACCAATATAGTAGTTTGCTATTCCCCAAAATGCGATTTCGTACGATAAGATCGTAATAAGGTGACTATGGTTTCTAGGCGACATAAGAGGACGTCTTTTCGGAATTCAACCTACTTACGGGGTAAGGATTATTGGAGTTGACATCCACTAGGTGCTTAGAGATAATCTTAAGTTATTATAACCGACAAATACCGTAACATTTCTTTAATCATTTTTTTTATAATGGAAAATCTACATTTTGAATAACCGCGCCAATTTCCCTTTACCAAGGTTGATCTTATATTTTAATAAAATCAGAATTCTCATCTAGTATTTATCTAAATTTTTCCAAAATTGTTGGGAGCCTCTAGCTATTTTAATTAAATCCCTAGTTGTGCCTGCAATTATTTAAATGGTTAAATCAGTACTTAAACGATTAATCCCTTTTAGTGTTTCCAACATTCCCTTTGGTTTTATAAGAGTATTTTATACTTTATATGATTCTCCCTTTTTACCAATTTAGTCATAAATCTCATTAACAAGCAAGTCGATTCGGTCCCCTTTTTATGTAGGAAGGTACAATGGGATTAATTACTTACTTTGTACAGGAAAAACCTATGGACGGTGCTTAAGCTAATATCATTATAAATCTTGTGATGGGCTCTAGTAATTATCAAGAATTTTCTAATACTTTAGGAGGTGTCTACGGGTTTTAAATAAATTATGAAATCTTATTGCAAAAATAAGAAAAGGGTTGCTATTGGGCTTTATACGATTTTAATAATCCAATTTTTTCACTACACTATTTATTATGATATTTTTCCTAAGTTGTAAACCTACTGTAGTATTTTTATACAAAAGTTCATAATTTTTGGATGTCGTTTGCTATTTTAAATAAAGTCTACCATGCAACGTGCTGTGTCACAAGAATTGACGAAAATTCAGAATTAAATACCAAGTTTTGCCTTGGCCTGGACTTGGGCCAAGCTGGGCTAAACGTGGCTGAAGATGAGGGCGCAAAGGCTTAACAGAAGACGTATTCTCGCGTTTACGTTTCCACTTATTGACAAGTAGGACCAAGGCCCACCTGTCGGTCTCCTGGGACACACCAAGCTCGGTCCCACTGGTCATTGCCTCACATGCTTAGCACTAAACCAATCGCTACAGTGTCATCTTCTTTCTCCAGACACGGACGGTGTCCGCCATGGAAGCTCCGGCGAGCGCGGCTAGCCGGCGGCTGGGGGCATGGCGGCGTGGGCAAAGGGCAAAAATGGAATCCCTACTCCGAACCGTATCTATTGGCGCAAACGGCGAGGCGAACCGGGCAGCGATGCGGCGGCGCCCGTACTGGCAGCGGAACTAGACTCGGCGAAGCATGGCATCTACTGCTCAAGCATGTACATGCAAGTACGGAGGGGCAGGAGCATCCATAGGGGCAGTGGGTGCTCACCGGAGGGTCGCCCGGGACCGGGGAATTCCAGGGAGGTCGGTCGGCGTGGAGGCGGTGGCGGCCGACCAAATAGAGCTCCTGGCGCCAAGGTGCTCCGGTGATGGGCTGTACAAATCGGTAGTGAGGATGGGTTAGGTGGTTCGCGGAGGAGCTCTAGGAGAAGGGAATCGACGGATGGCTCACCGAATCAACGAGATTCCGCGTGGCGGTCGATTTGGGGAAATGGGGAAATTTTTGGGAGAAACTCAATTGGAGGCCGGCTCTGGATTTAGGGAAACGGAGAGAGGTGAAGTGGGTCAAGGGCAAGCCCAGAGCGGCACGGCTCGGGGTAATGGCGACACGACACGGCTGGGGCACGCCGGGAGGGCATGATGGCGAGGCACCGGGGATGGCAGGGGCGACGCGACGGTCTAGGGGTAGCCTTTTGGACTTTCGGAGCCACGGACATGTTTGTGGCGTGGCCGAACGGCGCGTGCTCGTACGGCATTGACGACTCGCTGGTCCATGGCTGCGGACCGGAGGTCCTTCTCGGCGGACCAGGCGGCGCGCAAGCACGAACCCGGACAGTACATGGCTCGGGTGGCGCGGCGCGGACGGGACGGGACGGCGCGAGCAGCGCGGCGTGCAGCGTGCGACGCGGCAGAGGCGTCAGAGCAGGTCTACAGAGCCGGGCAAAGTCACGCGAAAAAAAAGCTAGAGAGGGAGGGAGAGAGAGTTGCCTGCAAGGTGCTCGGTATAATGCCCATAGGAGGACGAAGAGAGAGAAATATGATTTTTATTTGCAATTGAAATTTTATCTTTGGTTTTAAATTGATCCCATTGGTTCAAATTTTTCAGTAATTTATTCCAAACCCAAAATTTGGGTGTTACAATAAAAGTTTAGCCACATTTTTAAAAGTTTCGTTAAGTTTGTCATCCTTATTGTATCTATGCTATATCATATATGGGTCCATGTGGCTGAAAAAAATCTTGTTAAATTAACTTGAGTTATCAACTAAACAAGGTAACTCAGTCAAACATAACTAATATCAAGTTGTGGTAAAATGTGAAAATCTTACTCAAACCAAACAGACCTCATGTCTCTAGTGGCTAGCCAGCCGCGTAATCATACTAGCTACCGCACTACATTTCATTAATTAATTACACCCCGTCACGCATAATTTGGTATTAATTGATCACTCGCCACATGTTATAAGTAGAGTCGCTACACGCTTGCGAGTATCTCAGCTCATGGAGAAATGAATAATGTCACTGCCCAGGATGAAGCGGATCAATATTTTTGTGCACCAGTCACTACTAGGCAACGGGTCTTCTATCCCGACACATCAGTCTAGGTTAACTACAAACCGAGACTGAGATTAACTTCAGTCCCGGTTCAACGGTAGCGAGGCCGCAGGGCACTTTTCAAGCCCGGTTGGTACCACCAACCGGGACCGATAGGTCGCCTCCTGCGACAGATGGCAGCAGAGGAGTTACCAACCGGGACCGATAGGCCGCCTCGTGCGACAGATGGTAGCAGGGGAATTACCAACGAGGACTGATACTGGGCTCCGATAATTGGCGCGCATTTCTCCAGTCACAAAAGGCACGGTTGGTGTTACCAACCGGGACTGATATTGGGCTCCGATAATTGGTGCATTAATTTCTTCGGTCACAAAAAAGTCACTGCCGCCCAGCCGCGTCCACCGTCGTCTTCTCGTCGCCGCACTGAAAGCTGAGGGACCTCGCTCTCCACATGTGCTGAGGAAGGAGCGGACACCAGAGTCACATTCGTCGCCGCGCTGAGCAAGGAGCTGCTGAGGAGTGGGGACCGAAGCCAAATCTCTCTTCGCCGCGCTGAGGAAGGTTAAAAGGGGATCAGAGCCACGCTCATGTCGCCTCGCTGGCCGCATCGTCACCACCTCCCCGGCCACGCCGCTGAGGAGAGGAGAGACCGGATCCACGCCTTCTTACACCGAGAGGAAGGAGCCGAGGAGGAGACAGTATCCGCTCGCTGCCGCCGCTTGCCCGCCAATTGCTCAAGGCCTCCTCACCACGCCACGAGGTATATTTTGTTAGTTAATGTAATTTTCATGCCTCTATTTCACGATTTCAATCAACCACATGGAAACAATTTATGCGGATACTATGTGTGCGAGATGATGCACTTCATCGGGGGCACCACTGAGTACACAAAAAAAATGCAGATTTTGGGGTGAGTAATATAAAATTACTACCTTAATAACGCCTAGCTAGCTACTTCGGACATTTTCTGTAGTTTCAAAGATTGATAAGTTAATTTCCTATTTAATGATAGATTTTCCTAAAATTGATGAAAAAGGTCTGGAAAAAGGTCTGGAATTCTCGTCGGTGCGTGTCAAAGCAATTTAAGAGAAAATCGCCGGTTTCCTTTTTAATGAGTGCATAAATCCAATGGGCGAGCATCACCACCCTTTTGTTAATAAGATTCCAGAGCCTTTGAAAAATACTAGCCAACTGTCGAGGAGTGATGCACGTAAAAGATCCCGATAAAAATTGTATGTGCACTTGTGTACATTATATGATACTTATGTATAGCTAGCTGATGTAATATATGGTTTGGTTTCCCTAAAAAAACATATTTGTTGTAATTTAAAGTTTATTGAATATATTTTTTCGATTTTAGTTATCAACTAGCTGTGCATCTGCTAATTGTGTTAAATGTGGTTTAGTTAATTGTGACTAAATAAGCATAACAGACAGGGGTCAAAATATAAATAAATTACGTTGCAAATAAAAAATACATTGTATACACCTCAGTCCCGGTTGGAGCAACCAACCGGGACCAATAGAGTCGCTAGTGGCCGCTCCTGAGCATCGCCACGTGCGCACATCTCAGTCCCGGTTGGTAGCTAAAACAGGGACTGATAGAAGCTGCCCAGCTGCCGTGCCACATGTATTCGGGGCTAGCCTATCGAGGAGAGATTTAGTACCGGTTCCTGTAACCTGGACTGATGCCCAGCAGGCATCAGTCTCCAAGGGTTGTCCCGATTCAAGAACCGGGATTGAAGCCCGTTCCAAACAGGGACTGAACGCCCGTTCCCTTGTAGTGGGTGGATGCGTATAATCAATGGCTATAAATTATGGACGCGTACAGTCAGTCAGGGAGCGCACGTACATATATAATGACGCAGGGAGAGTACTACGAGTGAAATTGGGTCGGATATGGTTGGGTAGCATCCATTTTGTATTCTACTCTAATTGATTTTGTTGAGTACAAACTAGGCTATAGGTATGGTTAGAGTAAAATCAGATCATGTACGGATATCATACGAACGGGTAGAAAGTGGTTACTGGATACTGAGTCGAGTAGCACATAAATTATGTAGTATTAAAACTTAGATAAAAATAATAATCTAACTAACACATAATTCAACACATATAATCTCAACATAGCACCAATATAGCACATAGCACACAAAATACACATAGTCCTAACATAACACAAATAGTCCATAAAATATACATAGTCCACAACAGTATGCTACATGCTACGAAGCATCACTTATATTTGATCCTTCCCAACCCAGACTAACAGTGATCCAGAAGCTCTGGTCAGCGAAGTTCACTGAGCTAATCAGCGAAGAAGGGTTGGAGCTCGGCTTCGCGATTGGGTGGCTCCCGCGGGAGGCAGAGCTCGGCGATAGGAAAGGGCAGAGAAGCTCAGTGGAGAGCCGTGGAATCATTGGCGTCGGGGCGGCGCTCGACCAAGGAGCAGCGCCGAGCGGCGGTGGAGTTGTGGTGCTCGACAGAGGGGTGGTGCCGGGCGACGGTGGAGGGGCGGACCATATAGTCCATAAATTGTCCGCACCTAGCTGCGCACCACGATCCACATTGTAGCTGTTAGGGCGGACCAAAGAGACACGGTAGGAGTGGCCTCGCGAGGCACCGCCAAAGGCAAGGGAGACCGAGGCAGAGGGTGGCAAGACTACCGCCTTGATGCCGGCGCGCATCGCATGGGATACTATGATGGCCTCATGGGTAGACACCGCCATGGAACATCTGGGATGCCAACGTGGAAGGTGTGGGATGCCAGCGTGGATGGCACGCTGTGGATTGTGGCAATAGGATAGGCGATGTAGGAGGATGCGGCCGACGGCTATGATCGGGAGTTGGGACAGAGGAGACTATGCATCGTGTCTGTGTTGTACCTCAGACTAGGGTTGACTGGGTGCATGACACCGCATGGTAGCTAGGTAATTGGGTTAAGCCGACCAGCCGAGAGTGGCACAAGGGGAAGTTTGGCCATGGCTGTAGTGGCAAATATCACGTACCTGAAACCAACCCATATTTATGAGATAGTTTGCTTCTTCTATCCAACTCGTATCCAACAGAAAAAATTAAATTTGTATACTACCCGAACCCGACGGGTCAAAAATCCTAAACGGTTTGCTAATCATCCTTATACTGGATCAGGTACCCGGCGGGACTACCCGATCGGCCGTTTTCACCCTCTGTTCAAAGAGTATATAGATGTACCATCCTACGCAGTGGTAGGGAACATAGCGACAAAGGTGAAGCTCTCTAGTGTTCATCGATCAGCTAGCCATGTTAGCTCGCTTCGGAGCGTCTCGTGCTCCCGATTTTCTTGATCAATTTTACTCCCTCCGCTAATGACGCGGTCATCGTCTGTCGTCAATACTTCGTTCCCACGGCAGCGCCGCTTGCTGCGCCCTCGCCGTTCTTCGAACCCAACGGCGGCCAGCACTGCGTCCTTTGACGCCGTCCTCCTCGGCGTCGAGGGAGACGTCGTCGACTTCTTCGGCACCGAGCCTCCGGAGAACTTGGTGGTGCCAGTGCCGCACGCCGGCGGCGAGGCTTCCCTCCGACGAGATCCTGGCTGTTAGATTTATCCCAAGATCAATCCTTTAAAAAACCCTCGAACTAAGCTGGTCGTCGTCTAGACCGACGAACATCAAGAGCATGCCACAAAGCCCGTGTTCAGAAGGAATCATGCCTCCCAGACATAGCTCATTGATAAAACACAGGACAAGCTCACATATTTTTCTGGTTCTAAAACTTGCACCTTTCCTTAGCCCTTAGCCATCTATTTATATTAGAGAAAATACAATAATTCTACTCAAATTAGAACTACTAATTCTAAACAAACTCCATCTTTAGTTCTTTTACTTTTAGATAAACCTAATCCTACTCAAACAAGACAAAAACTATCAATATTAGATCCAACACAATCACCCCCTAATCTTGATCATAATCTTCTGGCGCGTCTACTTGAACTCGACGCAATCTAATAACTTGATAAATATGCTTCCTTGAAGAGTCCTCACGCCCATCTGACGTGTTCATAATCTTGACGGGTTGTAGCCCAAACTTATCCACACCTCTGCATACTCGGTTCTTCTTCTTCTTTTCCTTCTTCATCGTCTTCGTTTTCTTCTTCTTCTTCTTCTTCTTCTTCTTCTTCTTCTTCTTCTTCATCATCATCATAATCTTCTTTTTCTTTTCTTCACTATCGTTGGTGTCATCTTTATCTCCTTCTTCTCTGTATTAGTTGCCTCCTCTACGGCACAGAAAGGATCTGACTCCAACACATCTGTTAAGTCGGTTGGAGTTGCACTTGATGTTCCCTACTTGAACATTTCAAGTGGTACAATCTTTTCATGCATTTCTTGTTTACTATGCTTATTAGTATATATGTTCAATTGAATCATATATAACCTATCTTTGAATCTTTTTACCTCATGAGAAGCTACCCGCTTTGCTAATAGACCCATAGATCTTCTTGGTGCATGATCACTTTGCATCCGTCTTCGACAAACTGCCCCAAACTGATGATATTTTTCGAGAGACTCAGTATAAAATATACCTCAGAGAGCACACGTTGTTCTCCGTTCTTGCACTGGAGAAGAATTACCTCTTCCCCTTTATCTCCACAATTGATCCATCACTAAATTGGATTTGTCCATGAAAACTCTCATCCAACTTCTCAAAAGGATCTTTGCCCAGTCATATGGTTGCTTGCACCATTGTCCAAATATCACTTCGTGGATGTAGGTTATGTTTCACCCTCGACACACGACCTCAACACCACCTTCTCTTTACTTTAAAGTATCACATCATGTACCTTCTGCACATGCGTGAAGAGAAGTAGGCATGATTCATTATCGACGTCCTTATGAATGAGATTCGTCTTCTTTTTGTGCCAATCTCGATTACGACGAGGCTTTTAGCACTCAGATGCAAAAATGCCCACATACATTGCAGTTGAAGCACTTGATCTTGCTCCTATCCTTTGCACCCCGAAGTTCTGTTTGCCGTTGCTTGACTTGTCATCATCTGTATCACTTGACTGACCGCTGCTGTCAGTATCGCTTAACGAGTTATCATCGTCACGACCACCCTTGTCATGCCGATGTCTACCACAATGGCTGCGACTTGGATCCTTTGATAGAACCCTTGTCACCGGCTTTCTTTCCACCACCTTCAGAAAACCTCTCTCCCTTCTTTAACAGTGTCTGTAACTGCGATCGGGTGAGCAACAATTTTCCTTGGACCTCTGGATCACCAATAGTGGATTTGATCCGTTCGTCGTATGCTTGGTAGCGACCAATCAGATCAGCCAGTGTTAATGTCTTCAAGTCAATACATTGCTCTATCGAGATGACGAGTTGCATGTATTTTTCCGGTGCCGCACACAAGAAACGGCGCACCACTTCAACTTCCGATAGGTGCTTGTCCTTATTTTTCTCTAGACTTTGGATACCATAGACGATCGTCGAGACCCTGGTGGCGAAGGCCTCTACGGTCTCTCCGTCCAGCATCTTGAGATTCTCAAAATCTCGTTTAAGACACTGTAGCTTTGCATGTGTCTGGCTCAGCGGCGCCAGCGGCTGCGACAAATGCTCCATAGGAAGGTGATTCTAGTACCACAAGATCAGTCGAGGAGCAATTCGTCGAGGAAATGTTTGCCGATCCATTCCTAGGTTCGCATTCGTAAATGTGGTTAGATGATGAACTTGTGGGTTGTGTGCATGTAATGTGAATTTATGGACAATGTGTTTATTGATGTCGCACTTTTGTTTATATGTTTTTGTATTCATGTGTGATTGATTGAGAAATGTATTGGTGGATGCAAATGTGGTCGCTTGTGAAAATATATATATTGTCATTGTTATGGGGAAATGGGTATGTGAAACTGTGGGGAATACAGTTTTTTGTAGGTTGAAATTGAGATTTTTTTATAAATTTTCTGCAATTTTTATTGTTGGCACACTATCATTGTCGGCGGTCTATATAAAGGCCAACCACAAAAGTCCTGCAAGGGAGCATGCCAAAAGTACCGCAAGTTTTTCGTTTTCTCTGCCGCCAAACAATTGCCGTCCACAAAGACCACAGTATTGTCGGCGGCATATGCGTAGCCCGTCCATAAATAGGGAGCAGTGTCGGCGGCCCAACAGAAGGACGACCAAAAAAATGTAGCAATGTGGGCGACATAACTGTAGCATGTCCACACAAATGAAGAAATGTGGATGGCTTATTGGTAGGCCGTCCACAAAAGTTTGCAACGTGGCACCCTCAAATGGTCCGTGGGACCCACACGGCAGAGCGTCCTCACCACGCTCGTGCTGTTAGGATGTAGTTTTGTAGGCGGTTGGAACTTGGGCCGTCGACACAGATGTTCCATAGGCGCTCTGCCAAGGAGGTGGCTATATCGTCGGTTTTGTGTATGGCCGCCGACAAAAATGGCTTGTATCGTCGACTCATTGTCGACGAACTTTTGTCGTCGGCTGGCCAATGACATAACATTTTGTCGTCGGTATTTGCTGTTATGTCGTCGGCTTAGGCCACTCACACAGTTCTCGTTTCCTCTAGTGTTTATATACTAATGTGCATGATGTCTCTTTTCGGTAGATGATGTAAATGATGTATGACAATACTGCTACAGAAAACTTCATCACTGACGGCTCGGAACTGCTATCACTATCAGTTTTGAACAACCAGTGATTAAGTAATAGTGATAATCGAGGATAACCATTGGCGGTACTAGAACTGCCTGTGATGACTATTATTACTAGTGATCCTCTCATGCAATCGCTAGTATCATAGGTATATCACTGCTGGTTCTTTACCCGAACCGCTAGTGATTAAACATATCACTAGCGGTTCTCTGACCCATCCACTGGTGATGACATGTATATCAAGCAGTTCTTTACCTGAACCGTAGTTCTTTACCTGAACCTCTGGTAATATGTTAATTATCACTAGTGGTTGACAATTATTATTACTAGCAATTCTCTATCTGATCCGCCAATGATAAGTTTCTTTAGGCAAAAAATACCCATAAAAATTGGCTGGCCTCAGGTTTTGCTAGCCATGCCCTTTGTAAGCACAATCAGCAACACATATTCTACTCATCCATACTCACATACACCACAAGATCATAGATACAAAGCTCATATACATTGATCACATAAGCATCTCCAAGTGTCAACATCAATAGAGGTACAATTAGATCCAGATAAGCATCCACATTAATCACTTCACATCCATGTGAGCAAATAATTTTCATCATTGCATTAAAGTTCATTTCACCACTACAACATAGGGACAAGTTCACAACATACAGAAGTTCACAAGTTTACATCTCTATGAACACATAAGTCTCAAAAGTAGAAAACGGTCAGGCGTGTAAATAAGTTTGCAAGCATACCTTGTCATTTGCAAGCAAACAACAATGTATAACTCGTCACAGAAGAAGCAAGTAAGTTCACAAGTTGCAAATAAGTAAGAAATGCATAAGGGCTATTAAATAAATAAAAGAACATTTAGATTAATATGAGAGTGTTCAATTCATAAACCATACCAACCATCACCTAGAGTATCTGAAAGGACCTTACAGTTCCTCTAGTCATTCCCACGCGTAGCAACATGTTTCTCCTCACCGCTTCTAGGGATTTAGCTGGGAATAAGAAGGAACACTTTAACTCCTTCTATAATTGGCAAGGTGTAGGAAACCTAGGCCGAAGGGGGGGGGTGAATCGGACGCCTAATTCAAATTTTAACCTTTGTTTGTGTGATTGATTATACCAGTTTTTTACCTAAGCTACCCATGAATCCCTATGAGCTAGATGTGGAAGCGTTGGGACAATTAATCAATAGAGAATAGGTGGCTCGATGGCTCACACAAGCAATGCACAATATGAAGTACTAAAGAATGCAAGAGACAAGGAGACGCAAACCGAGTTGTTTACTGAAGTTCGGTGCTCAACACATGAACACCTACGTCTCTGTTGAGGAAACTTCTCGCACAGAGAAGTCAGGACCCTTTCGTCCTTAGCCCTCAATCTACTCATGGTAGTTTTTCACCAACACATGGTAAGCGAGCTCCAAACCTTTACACGAAGATGAGTTCTTCCACACGCGGAAGCTCCTCGCACCCGTGACGCCGACACACGGCCCCAAGCCCCGACACACGGAGGGTTTTGTACACGGCCTCCAACGGATGAAGGCAACGCACTTCCGACACATGGAAGTGACCCTTGACACACGGAGGGTTTCGGTCGATGTAGTCATTCGGTTGATGAAGCCCGTTGTGTGGCGACGATCTCCCCGGCGGTGAAATCCCTAGAGCACAAGACTAGAGACCGTCCCTCACCACTACCCCTTCTCTCCTACCATGTAGCTAGGCCAAGACCTTCATGGGAGAAGGGGCCAGACTTTTGGACCGATGAGAGGAGGTAAGGGGCACCTTCTTCCTCCTCTTCCTCTCTCCTTCCCTCAATCTCTCAAGCACATGGAACCCTAGATGGAGGTGGGAACCATAGGAGGAGCTCTCAAGGGTGGCTACGGCAAGAGGTGGCTGCTAAACGAGGCTCTCTCTCTTTCCCCATGCTAGTGGCTGTTGGTGATACTTACGCTCAAAGAAATTAATCCGCAAGCGGACGAATATCGCTTGTAGTTTTCACCAGGAGTATTCCTAGAGTTATCGAATCCACAGGGAACGAGGGTTTAAAGAGATAAACCTCTATATCTTAATTATTTAAAATACTAGCCAGTCTAGGTAACGGGGGTTAGGATAAATAAAAGACTGGGGACACACACACACAGGCTAAATATTCACACAAATAAAGCGAAAGCTACTCTAGCAAGATAGACAGTTGGAAGGACAACGAGACAAGTTTAATAAGTTCTCAAAATTGTGTGATTCAGTTTAGGCGAGCTTCGGGTAATCAAGTAGTGGTTCACTTGGTATTCGTCGTCAGAGCTCGGACATTCACTACCACCCGCTATCCTGAATTGGAATCCCGAATGGTTATGATCATTCTGATAGGGCTCTACTGGTCCAAAGCCGGACGCTGTGGGTTACGCACGAGATACTTAGTATCTACGGATGGATAGGGCTGTCACCACCTACCACATATACGTGGGCCCGAGTGTAAACCGAGTTAGTCCTAGTCTCAGACACCACGTCTGCTACTATTTCTAATCAATCTTCCTCAGTACCAAAAAGAAGTTGATCAAGGTTCAATGCCTGGATCTAACAGTATATGAGTGAGAACCTAAACTGATTTCAGATGAATACAAGCTACCGGTAAGGCAAATCTACCCAACTTATTTATGTAGATATACTCAGCTCAAATAAAGTTCAACACATAAGCAATGAATGAAGTGATCTCACTAATTGAAACAATTAGGAAAGGGTACAAGAGCTATTACCCGAATTCCCGAAGACACTTCCGGAACTCCGAGCTTCAGCCCGACTTGACTCTAACTCCCAACTATTACTAACTAAGAGCTACTCTAATAAGTGGAATTAAAGTGTGGAATGTAATGTGTGTTGTGTTACAAGTGAGGTGTAGGGGTCCTTTTATAGTGTTCCGCAGCCAACCGGGGTGCTCCACGTGTAGGGACACATGTCATCCAACCCTCCTCCAAAAGGGAATCCAAAGGGGCTCAAGAGTGGGTCGGCCGGCCTAGGGTGGGTCGGCCGACCCACCTTCTTCACCTCTCGGCCGTGGATTTCTTCTTGGATGCTCCCTTGATGGTGTAGATTAACCCCTTAAGCCGGTGGATGAAGTGGACATGCGCAAGAAAGGAATCCAAGGGAATCCAATGCTCATTTGTGAAGCAACCGTGTCCATTCGATCAAACCAACTGTCGTGGACGGCTTAGATGTCCTCATTTTGTGCTTTTATGCCACTGGGGAGAAGATAGAGCCGGATTCGTGGCATGGCCAGGTCGGCCGGCCTGGTATTTTGCCCGGTCTGGCTCTGGTTTTTTCCATTTTGTACCTGTAGACCCATAACTCACCAAAACATATGGAACTTTATTAGAATAAATAAAATGTTAGTATAAACCTTGATTTTCCCTCTGAAATGCCGGAATTCCGGAATATGTTGACGTATAGAATTGATGTTTATTTGACGTCAACAGTGGCTCCTATTTATAGGTACAAGGCGAAAACCCTAAGAATGGACAACCCAGATTGAATTTCCTGTGATGCAGTTTAATCCATCGGACACCTAGTCCGACGGTCATCGGACCCAGTCCGATGAAGTGTTTCATTTTGGGAGTAGCCTGGTCGAACCTAGTCTGACGGTGGTCGGACCCAGTTTGACATAAGGGTTGCATTTAGGGACTTAGTCCCTAGGAGCCGATGGCCTGGTCGGACCCAGTCCACAGAAGGGTTGCATTTCGGGGACTTAGCCGCTCACACGTTCATCCATCGAACCCAGTCCGACAGGGCTAGTTTTTGTAGCCCACTTCGTTTTGGCTATCCCTTTCATCCTTGATGTCTCCCCTAGGGTTTTGTGCCATGTTTGTCGACTTGTAAACTCGGCAGGAACATTTGGACACTTAGGCAGGAAGTTTCGCGCCCATAGGAAATATCTGGCTTTAAGACTTAGCGGCTACGAAACTTCGTATAGCTGGCTATCCCCTGGAGTCCCCTGGACCTATCCCCAACTCTCTCGAAGACGAATGAGGATAAGAGACCGGAGATGTGCTCTGTGGGACCCTGCAGCCAGAGATACGATGATCGACAGGCAAGTTGGCCCCAGGCTACACACATGTAAGAAATCAAAAGAACTAGGAAATCTTGGCGTGATCCAGCTCTACAGCCCAGTTGCCATCAATTACCAAAATCATTCAGCCATAGGAGGCTTGATCTTACACAAGGTACTCAATACCTAACAATGACATCGCACATTGTTTCATATTGTGCCACAACCTTCGGATAAAAGAGTCGGTGAACCATCTACCTGGACCTCCGTTATGGTGTGGACAACATCGGTCTTTATCTTTTACAGGCCCCGGCCTACCCCAGTCCTTGTTGCAGGCTTAGTGGCCATTTGAGTGGCCTCGGGTGGAGCCACCGATTTTGAGGGACAAACAACCGACGCTAGTTCAACGGGCTCGTGGTCTATCATTGGTAGCTACAAAGGGAATTAGAGATTAGCTCCTTATTTTAATTACAATGGAAAAACATTATTGGTTGGCTCAAGCACAATGAAACAGGCAGAACGACAAATCTGAACTTAGGGGTGATTTCTTTGTTGAAAGCTTAATTAACGTCATCAATACACATGGTTATCATGTATTGGAGATATATTATATTAGATTTGAACATAACCACTATGATATTATAATTTAGTATAGTGGGTACAAACACAAATACAGATTCAGTCCTACCCACAACTATAGTAGATTTGGGTCACTAAATCAAAACCCTGGGATGCTTATGCAATGTTGTAAATTAAAATTTTGTAGAGATTAGAAGACCAAAGCGAAGATGACTCATCATGGCCATGATAAGCAACCGACTGGAGTGTTCCTCTGTATCGAAAGCTTTAATAGTAAATCCCTACATGTTAGTACAAATCAAAACTATTAAGAGATTACAATCCTAAAAAAAAATATGACAACAAGTAGTCATCGTGAGCACATGAAACATGTGCATGTGTTGTTGTTTTTCATCCGATCAAGGAAAAATAGTATAAAAAGGATGCAAAGTTTGAAAGTGGGGAAATTTAGCTATTTTGCCCTCGAGCCATTTTTCTTCAGACAGGAGGTTTTGCCGAAGCCTTTCTTGGGAAATTATCCTCATCTTTTAATCGGCTCTGCAATTGGCTGAGGAGAGCACAACTGCATACCAGGTGGGGCCCACCTGAGTACTGGACCAATGCTGAAGGCTGAAGCGCCTGCATCTGCTGATCTACATGGCATAATCCGATGCAGAAACTGGAGCATAGGCATAGCACAAACCAGGATGATGCTACTTGACAAAAGCAGCTACAAGGTTCTAGAAAAAAAAAACTATATAAGATTAATGCATCTGTCATCCATGAATCATCTAATGTTGCATACATTAAATTTTGAAGCAACACCAAATATAAGATTCATTGAGCTTGTAATGAAGAACCCAAAATACAAGGCAATATCTGACCTTCACTGATGTCCAAAATACAAGCATATATATATATATATATATATATATATATATATATATATATATATATATATATATATATATATATATATATATATATATATAAGGTTCCTTGAGCTTCACTGATGTCCAAAATACAAGCAACACATCAGAAGACAGTATGTTGTCCAAAATACAAGGTTTGCAGATAGCTAATTAGAAGCTTTGCACAAAAAGTTTGCATATAGCACAAAAGGCAAAATACAATGCCCACACAGCATATTAGAAGATCATCACATATGAGTTATTTTCTTCTTAGGAGATATCTTCTTCTTCTTCTTAGGAGTTATTTTCTTGGCAACCACCTCTTTGCCCTTGTTGCAAGCAACGGTCTTGGGTGGTGTTAATTGGGCTTGGCTTGTGCATGATAGGATTTGACTTATGCCTTCTCTAGATGGTGAGCTCATTGCCAATCTCCTGAGCAATTGATACAAGAATTGCATTGCATTAGTTAGTATAAGTGGAATAGTACAATTTTTTTAAAAAAATTACCTTCTTGTCATAGGGCCGGTGCTATTCATCGCCTTTGCATTATTCGACCCTTGGGAGTCTTTGGTGCATGCACTCTGTGGCCTCCCTTGCTTGGCAGTTCTCTTCCTGTGATTGCACAAACCCTAGTAAACTACACATCATAAGAAATCAAAACTGACCTATTTTTAGTTCTGGCTATAGGTATATCTTTTCTTACCATTGAGAGGGCACTTAGCCGAGGTCTACCTATGGCCCAACTCCCCACACCTCTTACATTTTACCTTCCACTTGCCTTTGCCCTTCTCTAGACATCCCTGGATCCTATTCTTCCTTTGTTGCCCAACAGATCTTTAGCCCATTGGTGGAAGAACCTTGAAGCCAAGTTCCACCCTAGGCCACTGGGATTTGTCTATCAATGGCTGAATGACACCTGCATATAAGCTAGCTTAAAGCACCTCACAGAGAAGTATGGGTGCAGAAACTCATCCATCTTATGGTTTCTCATGGTAGTTATGAACGCCAATGCATGAGGGCAAGGTTTTCCTGAAACTTGCCATTGCCTGCAAGTGCACTCATGCCTTCCTAAGTGCACTACATGCCTCATTACTACCTCTAAATCCTCACTAATCTCACCCATCTCTGCTGTTCTTTACCACCACCTTCAAGTGTGACAATGCCCTAGTCTGTGTATTGAGTTGTTGTATCACAATAGGGAGAATGTCGCCTTGCAGTCTATCACCTATTACCCTCCTTCTATCATACAACTGCATGGTCATTGACCTGATAGTGTCAGCAAGCTCTGCAACTGGTAGGTCTTTTATGTCTTTGATCCAGCTATTCCATGCCTCCGCAAGATTGTTTGTAATGTAATCACATTTGATGTCTTCACTGAACTTGCATCTCATCCAAATCAAAGAGTGATACTTAGCTAGCCATGGCTTCACTGTAGGGGATGCATCATATACCTTGTTGATGTAGTGAGTCCATTTGTCTTCTTTGAATGATCTAGCAGCAGGGTACATTTTCCCAAAAACTGGACCATGGAACTTCTTCGCAAAGTTATCCATCAGGTGTCTAAAACACTCTCTATGCTCTTCCCATGGGTACACTGCCTTCACTGTAATTTCAAGTCCCTTGCATGCATCTGAGCTAATTGCCAAGTGTGGGGGGTTCTCCTATTGCCTTCTTAAGCTGCTGCATGAACCAGGTCCAGTTATCCGTTGTTTCAGCCTGGAAGAAACCAAATGCTATAGGAAACATCCAGCTGTGGCCATCCAAACCAGTGGCAGAAGCAAGGTGTCCATTCCACCTACCATTTAGAGATGTGCTATCTATATATGCTCAAGTATGGTCGACACCCATTCAAAAACCTATCTATGCTTGGTTTGAAACAATAAAAGAATCGGTGAAAGTACATCGATCTAATCTCCATCTCCCTGCAAATCAATCTCTACAACACTTCTAGGGCTTCTCAG
Organism: Raddia guianensis; assembly: GCA_036346415.1. NCBI lineage: Eukaryota > Viridiplantae > Streptophyta > Magnoliopsida > Poales > Poaceae > Raddia > Raddia guianensis. The sequence goes on along the minus strand of CM070543.1, from coordinate 12,644,091 downwards.
CTCTACCTCAATCTTGAATCTGTATAACATTTCAAAACTTTCCTCCCATGTGCCAAAAATATGATCAATTGCCTTTTGTCTACCAGACCACACTGTTGAATACACTAAAGTTACATTGTACTTCTCCTCTAATTTCTATTGCAGTTCTTTTGCACCCATATTAGGTTATTGCTTAAGAAATGGAGCTGCCTTGTCTACAACCCAAAGATATGAGGCCATGCTTGTCTTAACTCTGCCAGTTGAAGCACACAAGTTCTCGAACTTTTTCACAGTTACCTACATGACAACATGACGTTGGTTAGTAAATAAAATAGAATATTGGAACACACACAAAGGGCAAAAAATAAATTAGTGAACACACACCCTGACTGATTTTCCATCACGCGACAACTTTGCCACTATGGCCCATGGACAACCCTCAGCTCTGCAATACCCTCTGAACCTATTTGACGAAGCCTTCTCTGTGGCCACCTCGAATTGACCCACAATGGCATGTTGCCTCAGTGCTATTCTGAACTCAAACATGGTTGGATATGAACTTCCCACTGCTGAGGGTCTTCCTTATCGTACTGCACATGTGCTTCACCGGGAAGCACATCATTTACTTGGAAGGTTGCCCCTTCCGTGTTGAAGTCATCAACATCCCCATAGAGCTCGTCCTCCTGATTTACCTCATGTCCATGCCCATCAAATGTGCGATCCTCATCAAATGCAGCACCAGTTTCAGTCCTTAACCTCTCCGCCTCGTCTCTATCTCTAAGTCCAATAAGCTCGTAGATTTCGTCTTCACCGATCAGCGGACCTACATGTCCAAACTCATCTTCCTCAACTTGAGATATATGCAAGCTTTCCCAGTCTACCACATATGGCATATCCACTTCTACCACGGTTGGCACATCACCCTGGACCTGACTGGTTGTTGTAGCCTCCTCTGTGACCACGCTGGGAATCACCTGACTTCCCCTTGAGTTAGTACAACATACCCTACCAACATCATCAGCAATCCTACCAACATCATCGCCAATCCTACCAACATAGCACAATAAAGAACAAATGGCACAAATCAGCGCTTATATAGACCGCTGACATCAGCGTACATCTACTGAATCATCCTCTCGAAGGGGGGAATCGGCGAGTGCATGCTTACCGAGGGGGTCTCCAATTAGGGGGGTTTATGTAGCCTCCATCCCGTCCTGGTAGTCGGTGGAGACGGAGAGGCGGCGGTGCGGCAGGCGGGGGGAGGAGGAGGCGCAAGCAAGGGGAGGATGAGGCGGCGGTGGCAAGAAAGGGGAGGAGGAGGCGGCGGCGGCAAGCAAGGGGAGGAGGAGGCGGCAAGCAAGGGAGGAGGAGGCGGCAGGGAGGCGAGGCGGGCGGCCGGCTAGGGGGCGGTGGAGGAGGCGAACGAGGCAGCGGCGACAAGCAAGGGGAGGAGGAGGCGGTGGCGGCAGGCGGGCGGTGGTGGCAGGCAAGCGGGTGGGAGAAGGCCCCAAGGGGGAAATCTACCGGTAGATCCTGCGTAGAAGGGGGAGGGTATTAGGTTTAGGTGGCCCGAGGGCAAAATAGGTACTTCACTATGTTTAAATGGGAGGAATAAAGAAAAAGATAATTAAAAACGTAAGGGTGTCATCTGCCGAATCAATTCGTTGCTCGGGTGTCACTGGACGAAAGCATAGCGAATTGGGTGTCATTTTTACCAAGTTCCGCGAATGAGTGCCATGCAGCTAAATTTCCCTTGAAAGTGTGGCAGTGAAAGACAATAGGAATATCAATTTTTTTTCCACGTTTAAGTCCTTTCTTAAGTGCAGCAGAACAACTATATTCTAAAATATTATACATTCCCACGTCAGATTTAAAAAATTTAAAAAATGCATACCGTCAACCGTAGTATTTTCGTTTTCTCTGCACGGGCCTACATGATTAGCACATGAACAGTTTTAAATGGACGTATTTTCTTGGCAAGACGCCATATCACCCAGTCAAAACCTGTTATGAACCTTGCGCCAGCGCCACCACTGCTGCGAGGTGGGCAGACGGCCAAGAGGGAGATAAGAGGGGTAAAAGGGACATTTCATTGCTTCAAACAAAGGGGACATTTCATGTCACGGTTAATTTGACTCTGTAAGTAAAACTTACATCTACGACGTGGGTGGGATCAACTATGCAAGTGATGCAAAGATATCGATATATAGTATGCATAACACAAATTCAGGGGAAGATAAAAAACATAGTTTTACTTCTCACAAGTCCGTAGATAATTCGGAAGAAGTAACAACAGAACCATGCATGTCCATCTCCACGGCACACAAAACTTATTAAGAACCAAAAACAAGTGCAACAAAGACACCATATATAGCTAGTCAGGGTTAATTCAACTCTCCTCGTAACTTGGTTTACATAAAAACTTCCAGCTTATGTTGAGGTGCCATTGTGCCAGATAGACAGTCACACAGAACATAATTAACTGATTAAGCCAAAGGATCGATGATTTGTCTCATATCAGCAAAAAACGCAGGCTGGCATTCGCTTGTTTCATGGCATCTTCCCATTGTTGACACCATTATTGTCTCCTTTTCCCATGCCCACTCCTACACAATAATTAATTAATTAAGGCCTATCAACAATGCTCATAATAACAAATTGTGATCATGCTGTAAAGAACAAGCCATTTAGTTAACCTGTGGTGATACTGGCATGGTTAGTGCTTGCTGAAGCTTTGGAGTTTGGACGATCCAGCAGCTGGGGTATCACTGCCTCCATGGGCAGCAGCAGAAAGCTCAGCAAGGTCTTTCTGGCTGATGAATCGCCCGCCTTCTCCTCGAGGCCTCATGTTTGAGACCCTCATGCGAGACTGTTTGACAATCCGCTGAAATGATCATGAAATTATGCAATATGACGGTGAAGGAAACCGTAGTGAGGTCAAATTTTGAAGTTCATAAAATTGTGCTGGTTAGAAACGCCTTTCGAGGGAGAGTGTTACCTTCCGAACTTCAGCAAGTTTCTCTTGGGGACCGGAAACCTTTTTGAGGCGTTCTCTCCTCCGTAGAATTGCTTGGAATTGCTTCGAGTTGGCATCGAGTGCTGGCTCATAAATGTCTTCTTCAGTAGATAATGGCAATGGAGGAGGTTTCTTCAGCACAATGCCTTGAGACTGCATCTGTTAACGTATTTGTTGTCTCGAGAACATTGTTGAGAATGTTTTAAAAAAGGAAGAACATTGTTGAGAAAATATATATAAAAAAAAGAGAGAACATTGTTGAAAAAGTGGATTGGCAGAGCTTATGACATTTAGTCCACACAATGACATAGTTAGTGATCACTAACTGAACATGTACATAAAGAATGATATGGTAAAATTCAGAATTTTCACTGTAAGAATAACTAGAATTAATGTATGGAGGTCACTGACCGTAAGATTTGATTTCTGAACAGAAGACATCCCTGCACCACCATAAATTGGACTAGGGTTGAACCATGGAAATGCCTGAAAAAGGGAAAAGGCATGAGTTTACTGGCCTGTTTTGCAGAAAAAAAGTAAAAATTATATATATAGCAAACCTTTTTGAAAAGAAAAAATATATAGAGAACTTCAAAACTACTTTCTTCATATATGTTCCTACCAACAAAATGGAAACTTACGGTAGGTGGATGGTATACAAGTTCAGGATGTATATTTCCAGCTTGCGAATTGCCTGCCGGTAAATCTGGCAAAACCTTATCCTTGCCTTTGTTTCCAAAATCATGAGGGTTATCTAGTAGCATCACGAGGGTAAGCCATTCCTATTATAATTGCATAGGGAAGTAAAAACGAGAGTAGGATTGAACAATGTCTCGTATATTTACACGCCATTGCGATGAACCTACTCGCGCTCCTGATCTCTGGACTGTTCGAAAAATTGATATGCATTATGTTAGTCATCGTAACAAATGAAATAGATGAGGATTACAAAAATGTAGTACAAGAATGGAAGAGAGATGACCGGATTTTAATTAAGCAATCAGCTTTGGGTAATTCGGGAACATCAAAGGTTATTAGGATTAACAAGTACCAAACTTAGTGATTGATCTTATCGCACCATATGTCATCTCTCCACAATTAACCAAAACCACTCAGATAAAGGTACAGTATTGAGTTGTCTGACAATTTGAATGAGACTTGGTACTTTGCACAGGCTATATAAATGGACATAGGCCTTGTTTGTTTCAGATTAATGTAGCGTTGCGTTTTACTGTAGCAAATGTGTGATCTCCTCAAAATACATCTTAACGAGTTCAAAAAATTATGAAAAAAATATTTTACAAACTTTAAGAAGTACTCCCTCCGTTCCACTTTATTAGTCGTTTTAGGATTTTTCAGTGAATTTAACAAACGTGGTGAATAGACATCTCTGCCCCTAGCTCAATTTGAAATTTGAAAGTGAGCTGTGTCGTCTTGGCTACTACCGCGTGCATGCAGCATCTGTTCCTCGCCGTCGGGAAGCCGCCGCCCCAGCACCTGCCATCGCCAGGTCCTCACGCCATGATCCTCCTCACGCCAGAGCTACTCCCGCACAGGAGCTCTTGACGCAGGCCGCCTGCGCTGGAGTTCGTTGTCGCAGGCCGCCTCTGCATGTGATCCACTGCGCTGGAGCAGCAGAGCCATCAACGACTGTCAGTTCATCGCCGGCGACACCGACGGAGGCACAGCCCGTTGAGCAAGGGTCGTCGGCTTGTTAGTTCGTCGTCGGCGCCGGCGGCGCCGTCCGTTGAGCAGGGGTCGTCAGCTTGTTAGTTCGGCGGCGCCGCCGCGCCGGCGGCACCGCCGCCGAAGGCATAACCCGAAGAGCAGGGGAGATCGCCTTGTCAGATCGTTGCCGGCGCCGCCGGAGTACTATTTAAAACCTCACAAGAATGACTACAAAACATTACATCATTTGGCTTATACAAAAATAACAAATTTTCATTTAATTTAATTTAATTTAACCTGAAACAAACAAGGCCATAGAGGTCAGAATATTTCCATTATGTAGAAAAAGGTGTAGGTAGTTGGCCTAATTCATGTGTCTATTTAAATCACCTAAAATCATGGATCACAAACTACAGTTTTACAAGTTAACTTAAGGTTTTTTGAATTTTATGATAAGTAAATTACACTTTTACCGCATAAAATTGGATGGACCTTAAACTTGAAAGTGTTCGTCGCAGCACATGAAGGTTGTCTCCATTTGCACCAAAACCCCAAATACGTTCGATCATCTTTTAAGTGCTTATGTGACCGTTAGTTGTCAGTTAAGTCCTCGTATGGCTGCCATGTGTATGATTTTTCATTGAGATGGCATCCACAACACCATTCTCCCCCTTGATATAAAAAAAATAAACTTCATAAAATTTTTAGAAAATCAATTTTGTATTTTAAAAACAAATTTTCTAAAATTTCACTTTGACATTAAAAAGTCGACTTTTGTATGTTTATATCAAAATATGAATTATTAACTTTTGTAAATCGAAACTTTCTTTGTGAAGTTTTAAAAAATTCAAATTTTCAAAAAAACAAATTGATTTGTTAAATTTGAATTTTGCCTATAGGTTTTGAAAAATATTTATGAATTTTAATATAAAAAATCTCCAAAATTGAAAATTTCCTATTTAAATTGTTCTCCCAAATATTTCAAAAATTAATTTTTCCCTAAATTTGAGTTTTTTTTAATCAAAATCAAAATTTAAAATATTTTAAAATTGTGTTTTTGAAATTTTTTCGTATTTCATAATTTTTGAGTAATGGGTGAGAGAGGTGATGTGATTGCCATTTCACTAAAAATTGCATGTTGTGGCGGCCATCTCTGCACTTAACGTCCAACTAACTGCGATGCAAACACTTAATGGATGATCTAAAAAATATGGGGATGTGGGGTAAAGAGAATCAACTTTTAGGGGCTGACGCAGACACTTTAAGTAATATTTTTGGTCTAACTTTAAGGGTTAAAAATGTCATTTACTCCTTTACGAGTTCTCTTTTAGTCAAATTAATTTTAACTAGCAATAAAAAAGTGCAATACGTGCTCTCTGGCTAAATAAAGATAAATGTAAGACTAGTGATTCCCAGCATCCCAGCATCTTTATGATTAGAGACCATCAAATTCTTATTGAATTTACCAAAACAATATTTAAATAAAGAGTTCGTGGTACTCCAACTTAACTTACGGGGTAAGAGATCTCTTGCTCTTTGAATGAAACAAAATGAATAACCTAGATAATATAGGTGCAATGTGCATCTTAAAATAATCAATTTTTACATAACCTCAATATCCAAAGTTCTATATTAAATTACCAAAGCTATTATATCAATATTTTTTTCTCTGGAAAGCAACATTTGTTGAAGGGACAATTTCCTGTGTGCTGATATGCCCCGTCATTTGGATAGGGTCGACTACCGGCAACGCTCTGGTCGCCCTTAGGGATCAGATCGAGTTTGTTAGTCAGTTGGGTTGTTAGCTAAGTTTTTGGGTCGAGTTGAGTTTGTTAGCTCAGTAGTTGTGTGCTGTGTAGTTGCTGAGTACAAGAAGAAATAAGAATTAGAAGCTGGGCACATTTTGATGCCATTAATCTAAAGAAGGCGGTGGCTCCGAAAACAGCCAAACCTCGGTAGCGTCTTTGCCATGGCGAACTCTTTAAAGACTTGCGATCCGGCCATCGGCCGGGCACCCGTGCTTACGAGCAAGCTCACCTCGAGTCTGCTCGTAACATTTTGGTATCAGAGCCATCCGCTCCTGGCGTAATGGCGACTTCGCTGGAAGGCCGAGTTGCGGGTCTGGAGGCGGAAGTCAAGGAGATGAAGGAGATGATGGCCGAGATGATGAAGATGCTGAAGGAGAAGAAGCCCGCGCGTGGAGGAGCGCGAACAAGGGATTGAGGGTGAAGACAGTGTGGCGGCGGCTGGAAATCCGGCGGCTCAATTGTCGGCACCCAAGGAACCGGCGCTACCCGCGCGTGCAAGGGAAGAAAGGCCAGCGGCTAGGAGAAGGGAGACAGGACGGGAGGAGGACGATGACCGGCGGTGGGCACCTCGCGCCCCTCGGTTTGACCTCCCGGACTACGATGGGCAAGAGGATCCACTTGGGTGGCTGAGGCGGTGCGAGCGGTTCTTCCGAGTCCACCGCATTCCCGAAGAGGACTATGTGGAGGTAGCTGGACTCCATCTCTCGGGGGAAGCCCAGGAAGTACTGGATAACTGGCAACGAGAGGAACCATGGATCGCCTGGGATGAATTCTTGGAGGCCTTCTCCCTGCGCTTCACACGACACTCCAGCGTGGGACCCCTAGGTGATTTGGTGAACCACAAGCAAGGAACCGGCGGGGTGGACGAATACGCCCGAGAATTCCAGAGGCTGCTAGCTCGCACGTCCAAGATGAAGAGGAAGGACCAAGTGGAGACCTTCATGGCGGGTTTATCCATCGCGCTTTGCGCGGATGTTCGCCGTGAGCGTCCTCACGACCTATCTGAAGCCATAGGATTCGCAAGAGAAGCGGAGGCGCGTAAGGCTGCTTGGATTACGGAGGCGATCCAAGGAATGGCCAGCTCAGGACATGATCGCGGATCACTCCCGCGTCGGCCAAACTACGGCTCGCAGCCTGGTCAATCCCTGACCGGAGCTCCGACCGGAGGAAGATTCACAGGGGGAACAACGACCATGGGGCACACATACAGTGCACCCTCGGCCGCCTGGAGTGGCCGATCCTCCCAAGCCAAGGGGGCTTCGACGCCGAGCTCCCAACCTGCAACGACTGCTAGCACCCAGAGCAGCGCCGCATCAACACCAGGACGGCGACGGCTCACTGCGGATCAATTAGCAGAGCGCCGAGCAAAAGGGCTTTGCTACAACTGTGATGAGGTGTATACTAGGGGGCATCGGTGCAAACGCCTTTTCCACCTGGAGGTAGCTGAAGAGGAAGACGAAGAGGAGGATCCCGAGGAGGATCAAGAGGAAGAAGCCTCGCTGTCAATGATCGCCGTGTTGGGCCCTAAACACGGGAGTACCATGCAGGTTAGTGTGGAGATGCAAGGTCGCAATTGGCTGGGATTGATCGACAGCGGCAGCACCCACAACTTCATTAGTTCCTATGCTGCTCGTCAAGGAACCTGGGGACTCATTTATGAAGGATCAAGAGGAAGCTCGCCACAGCAGGTGAAGGTAGCGGGGGGTGCACATCTTCCCTGTCTAGGCACCGTGATGACAGACTTCTCCATCCAAGAGCAACCTTTCTCATCCTCATTCATCATTCTGCCTATTGACGGATTTGATGTTATATTGGGAGTTCAGTGGCTTCGAACCTTGGGGCAGATTCAATGGAACTTTGAGGAGCTCTCCATGAACTTCTGGAAGAATGGGGTCAGTGTGCAGTTGCAAGGCATGAAGCGTCTACCACGACCAACGATGTTACAAGCAGAATTAAAAGATGGCATAGCTCTTCAAGCTCTCCTGACTTCATTTGAAGATGTGTTTGCAGAACCAAAGGGCTTACCCCCTCAGAGCTTTTGTGATCACTGAATTACATTGGCTGAAGGAACCAACCCGGTGGTGGTCCGTCCATATAGGTACCCCTATCGGCAGAAAGACGAAATTGAGCAGCAATGTCAAACAATGATGCAGCAAGGTATCATCTGGCCCAGCCTTTCGCCATTTTCCTCACCAGTTTTGCTAGTTAAAAAGGCTGATGGGACATGGCGGTTTTGCGTGGATTACCGGGAGCTCAACGCGCGAACCATCAAGGATAAATTCCCAATTCCCGTCGTAGAGGAGCTTTTGGATGAGTTGGGAACAGCCCGCTTCTTTAGCAAGCTTGATCTGAGGTCGGGATACCACCAAGTGCGGATGTGGGAAGACGACATTGCCAAGACAGCTTTTCGAACCCACCATGGGCACTACGAATTCCTGGTGATGCCTTTTGGGTTGTCAAATGCACCTTCTACATTTCAAGCCTTAATGAATGAAGTGTTGCACGACTTTCTGCGTAAATTTGTCTTGGTCTTCTTCGACGACATTCTGATCTATAGCCGGACAGAAGAGGAGCACTTGGAGCACCTATGTGCTGTTTTGGATCGGCTACGGCTTCATCAACTCTATCTCAAGCGATCCAAGTGTGCTTTTGCTCAAGAAAGGGTGGGGTATTTAGGGCATGTCATTTCCCACAATGGGGTGTCGGCTGATCCCAGCAAACTTCAGGCCATACAAGAGTGGCCACGGCCTTCATCGGTAACAAGTCTTCGAGGATTTCTAGGACTAACTGGATACTATCGGCGTTTTGTCCAAAATTATGCCCGGCTGGCTGAACCACTGACGGCATTGCTCCGCCGCAATGGTTTCAAGTGGGAAGACGCGGCTGAAGAAGCTTTCCACCAACTCAAACAGGCCCTTATGTCAACACCTGTGTTAAAGATGCCGGATTTCTCAAAACCGTTTGTGGTAGAGTGTGATGCTTCCGGAACGGGCATAGGGGCAGTGCTGCAACAAGAGGGTCACCCAATTGCATATTTCAGTAGGAAGTTGGCCGAACGCCACAAGAAGCTTGCTGCATATGAAAGGGAGCTTATCGGGTTATCCAAGGCCGTGCGACATTGGCGACCTTATTTATGGGGGCAGTCCTTTGTCGTTCGAACTGATCATGGGAGTTTAAAATATCTTCTTGAGCAGGCTCTTATCACTCCACCCCAACAACATTGGCTTAGTAAGCTAATGGGGTTCGACTTCCAAGTGGAATACAAGCCCGGCAAGTCCAACAAGGCGGCTGATGCTCTATCCCGCGTCCACACCGAGGAACCCCAGTGTGTAGCGGTTTCAGTTCCAGAGGAAGTAACAAGAGACAAGTGGCAGGAGGTCTTGCGGCAGGATATGGATATCCAGCGCCTCGCGGCCAAATGTATGGGGACAGAGGGAGTATCCAACGACTCCACGGGTCAGTGGGAGGTTCGTGATGGTCTGGTTTTTCGTAAAGGCAAACTGGTGGTACCTGCAACTTCACCTTTGGTGCAGCAGATCATCTCATCGATCCACGATCTCACACATGAAGGGGTACAGAAAACTCTTCACAAAGTGCAAGCCAACTATTTCTGGGAGATGCAGAGGGAATCTGTTGAGCTATATGTGGGCCGATGTGGTATTTGTCAGCAAAACAAGTCCAGTACTATGTCTCCGGCAGGATTTCTGCAACCTTTGCCGGTACCCCATCAGATTTGGGCAGATATTTCAATGGATTTCATCACTGACTTGCCAAAGGCTCAAGGAAAGACAGCCTTGCTGGTCGTGGTGGATCGTTTGTCAAAATACGCCCATTTCCTTCCCTTAGCTCGTCCAGCAACAGCCCCTGCAGTGGCCAAGCTTTTCTTTGATCAGGTGGTCCGTCTCCATGGGTTACCCGAGTCCATTGTCTCGGATCGCGACCCGATTTTCCTGAGTGCCTTTTGGCAGGATCTCTTCAAACGCAGTGGAACGACACTCTTCATGTCCACAGCATACCATCCCCAGACGGACGGCCAGACGAAAGTGGTTAACCGCACCATTGAAATGTACCTTCGGTGTTTCACTCAAGCACATCCTGGTAAGTGGGCGCAGTGGGTTCCCTGGGCTGAATTCTGTTATAACACCTCTTTCCACACTGCACATAGGATGACACCTTTTGAGTTGGTCTATGGCCGAGCCCCACCACCACTTATTCCATATCAGCAAGGGACAACCGTTATTGATGCGGTCGACTGCTCCTTGGTGGATCGGGATGCTGTTCTTCGGCAGGCTCGTACTCAAATCCTTCTGGCTCAGAACCGAATGAAGCTACGGTATGACACGCATCACCGAGAGGTGGAGTTTGAGGTGGGGGCATGGGTATGGCTTAAACTGCAACAGCATCGTCAACAGACAGTTCGCGGGGCGAGACAGTCCAAATTGTCTCCTAAATTCTATGGGCCTTATCAGGTGATCGCACGCATTGGACCGGTAGCTTATCGTCTATAGCTACCAGTTTCGGCGCACATCCACAATGTGTTCCATGTCTCCCTCCTCAAGAAGTTCCAGGGTGATCCTCCCGCGCAACCCGCGGATCTTCCGGCCGAGGTTACTACTCCGACTGCTGAACAGGCTCAACCAGAGCCGCATCTTCTCTTGGCACAACGGTTTGTTCAGGGCAAGCGCGAATTTTTGGTGCAATGGACTGGCGAACCAGCGGAGGAAGCCACCTGGATGGATGCTTTGGTATTACGGCGTTCCTTTCCAGACTGCAAGCTTGAGGACAAGCTTGTTTTTGAGGGAGGGAGTGATGATATGCCCTGTCATTTGGATAGGGTCTACTACCGGCAACGCTCTGGTCGCCCTTAGGGATCAGATCGAGTTTGTTAGTCAGTTGGGTTGTTAGCTAAGTTTTTGGGTCGAGTTGAGTTTGTTAGCTCAGTAGTTGTGTGCTGTGTAGTTGCTGAGTATAAGAAGAAATAAGAATTAGAAGCTGGGCACGTTTTGATGCCATTAATCTAAAGAAGGCGGTGGCTCCGAAAACAGCCAAACCTCGGTAGCGTCTTTGCCATGGTAACTCTTAAATCCAGCGAGCTTGCGATCCGCCATCGGCCAAACACCGCGTCTTCTGAGCAAGCTCACCTCGAGTCTGCTCGTAACATGTCACTAAAAGAAATTCCAATCCCCTATATGTTATCCCATGTGTATGATATGTGGGACCGTCTGAGTGTATGACATGTGGGCTCAGTGGCATACAAGGTATTTTCATTTCTTTTCAGTGGCATACAGAGTAAGTTGAAATCAATAGGTTGACAAGACTCAATATATTAGTATGTCATACGTATAAGATGTTCCCGATTTTTCTTTTAATATAACCTATAAAATGCAACGCTATAGCTTATATATACATGAATCTCTAATTCACACAAGCATAAAATAAAATTAAGTTAACTATGCTACAAGAGTTGCCCCTATGGCAGGTGGTAATTTGTTTGGCTGTGAAGCCCACCATCACTCGGATTCAAATCCTCCGAGATAATAAAAATGCATGTCTTAATTTTGATGGTGTGTATATCTTTGGAACAGAATCACCAAATCCCCAAAGTACTCCTAAAAAACAACCTAGAGCACACATTAGAGTATCTATATATAACTTGCTGAATTAAGAGACATCAAAGAAGGAAAGAGACCTGTAAGGGAAAGGCAGCTAGCCCTTCCTTCTGTCCCCTGCCTCCTGTTTGGCTTCCCTGTGTCTCCGAGAGGGTTCTCCCTTCGCTGGTTTATATAGTCCTACGTTTACCTTTCCACATCACAGGTGGTTGCATATAAATTAGATGGCATATGAAATGTGTGCAAGAGCAACGGACAAAAGAGGTTTAAAAGGGAAGTTTACTAATCTTTTCGTTTCTAGTGGTGCTGTACAATTTTTTTTCTTGGGCAGATTGCGCCATTATGTGATTATTTTCTTTTATAATGAGGATTCCACATATAACCCTAACAGTGTTGATATTTCTACACAAACCATTTTAAAAAAACCATGTAGCTAGGCTCCGATGAAATGACAAAATGCTTTTCCATAGATATGATGGCTCATGTCTTACGTAACAAGAATTAAAATTACATAAATCAAGAAACTATTGTGGTATACTTATGACATTTTAGATTTGTTCCAACCAATTACATACATTTATAAACCCAATGTTGTTTTAAAATGTGGTGTATGCGTATAAAAGCAGTGCACGAAATCATGAGAAGGAAATGAGGTACTTTAAGGTTAGGGCAAAGAGGGAAGTGTGACATCCTAATAAATATTAGAATGCCCCAAGTTTTCCTTAAACATAAAAACTTGGTAAAATAATTTCTATTGTTTTCTATATGAAAATTCCTAAATTTTCAAACAATTATTTACATATAAGAATGTATTTTATTAATTATTTTCATAATGATTTACAATTTAGAAAATTCCAAACTTTACGATTGCTGTTACAAAAGCTCTCTCCTCGCTTTTATTCGTTCCTCGGTCGGAACCCTAACCTTCTCTCTCTCGAGTCTCGACTGAAAATTAGCTCGACCAGAACCCTAATTCCTTGGTCGAACCAACCTTTACTTTTCGATACTACGAAATCCTAATCTTGGCTGATTAAAACCTTTCCCCTCTCGGTCGAGTACATCGAAACCCTAGCTCGACCCCTGGCTCGGTCGACTCTCCTCTTTGTCGATCGAAACCCTAACTTTCTCGACCGAAACCCTAACCCGGTCGATTCTCTTTGCAACTCTCGACCGAAACCCTATCATGGTCACCTGACCTGTCTCTCGATCAAAACCCTAATCGGTCGACTCTTCTCTCTCTTGTCCAGAACCCCGATTGCACTCCAGTACGTTGTAACCCAATCCTGACCAACCTCTCTTGCCAAACGTTCTCTCTCGCCGAGGCAAGATCCCTTGTAGACCGATCCACCTTCCGGGCCAAACCATTTCTAACCTAAGATACCGAGACGCTAAGCTCATCTGGTTCCCAAAATTCTATTTGGACTTATCTGCAATTTCGGCCCATGAACGGCCTAGATGTGCTCCACCTCACTCACCGACCTAACTCCCTGTATAAATACCCGTAACTAATCTCCCGCTTAATCCTAGCCAATTGAACACCCACCTAACGCAACCGAGCCAAACTCCCTTGCGACCCTTCGACCGAGCTTTGCTCTTAGCCTTTGTCGAGCCAACCGCCCCACCTTCCCGGCCGACAACGCTAGCTTTGGCGAGTTTTTGTCCAGTTTGATTTGTGCCCGAATCAAGCCCAATTGGACCTAAGCCCAAAGCCCATATCCCTGCGCTATAAAAACCCCCAAACAAGATTAACCTAGACCTAATCCCATCTCAGCCGTCATCATCTCCACGCCGCCCTTCACCGGTGTCCACCCATGGCAGCGCCGCCCACATCTCGCCCAATCCGCGGCCGCCGTGCACCGCCACTGTGTCGCGCCAGGGCCGTCGCCCTGCCTTCTCCCCTGGCCCAGCCCTGCCGTTGTGCCACGCCGATGCGCCGCCTCCAGTGGCCGAGCCACCGCCGCTAATCCCCCACAGCCGCGCTCCTCGCTGAAGCCGCCGTAGCCGCCCAGCGTCGTCCTGCCATGCCGCCGCGCCGCCGCCGGAGCGCCGCGTCGACGCCGGACGCCGCCGCCACACCGCCACCGCGCCGCCCTGCCCTGCCCTGCCCTGCCCCCGCGCCGTCCAGGAGCCAAGCCGCCGCCTCCTTCCTCGAGGTACCGCCGCCACTGCACCTTCCCATTGGAGCCGCCGCCGCTCTGCCCCGGCTAGCCGCCGCCCTCGCCGGAGCCACTCGAGCTGCCGCCATGTTCCTCTCCCCCATGGCCGCCGCCTCTCTCTCTCTCCCTCTCTCCCCGGTGTGAGGTGAGAGGATGGGATTGGGGATTTTTCCCTTTTTATCTATCCCACGGCCTGAGATAGGTTCGGCCCTGTACTGTTCTTTAGCACAGTGGTCGTTCTCTATTATCTATCTCCTAAACTGCAGGTCCAAATCACTCCAAACCAATTTTCTTAGTATCATTTTCATCTATTGATCCTACCGTATTAATTTGGTATTTTTCGAAATCATTCTTGCAGCCGCCTCTTCGCGAGTGCCTCGTTTTGCGTGTCGCAGTCGTCAACTTCTCGAAACGAATGCCGAGCGACGCTGATGAAGGAAAAATTGTTCCGACCGGGGTTCGCGGAGAACCAAAGTGCGGTTTTGTTGCCGAGGCACCATTGACATTATTTTGTTTATTATGTTTAGTAAAATATATTTGCCAGGGTTGATTGGTTTTGTTGGATTGAATCACTACCATTCTTACTTCCACTCCCCGACGGCCCGATCAAAGCGCCTTACGGGCCAGGCTCCCTGAAAGTTCTATCGGCCCATATGCATCTCGCCCGCCAATGCCGCAGGTGGCGTGGTGCGTAGTGGCTAAGGAATCGTGTTTGAGTCCGACTCGAACAAGAAGTTCGACGGCCACGTGAAGACCGGGACGTTGGTTTCGGATTGGATTAGAGTCGTGATCCTCAAGATCGAGTATGCCTTATCCGCCGGAGATATTTGGCATGTATGAGTTCGTTGCGATCTCATAGTTAGCCCGATCCGATATTCCCGGTAGATCGGTTTGCTCAGATTATATAAACCAAGCCCTGCGGCGTGTAGAGGGCTCTCGCACCGGATCTTCGCATTATTGCCCTCAGACACCATAATCTCGCCGAGACTTGTACGTCTCGTCGAGCCATCTCTTGTATTCATCTACGATATATAAGAAAATTTGGACGAGGGCTATTATCTCCCGAGAGGCTCGAACAGGATAAAACCCACATCTCTGCTCGTTCTGTGTTCGTGGTTGTTCGCGTGTCTCTATCTCTCTTTGAAGAACCTTGGTTGACTTGGGTCGATATCCCAACCGTCGACAGCTGGCGCCGTCCGTGGGGACTCGCAGATCGAGCATGTCGAACTCTATCAGCGATCAGGAGATTCTCCCTGAGGACTACGACTCAGAAGGGCAGGATGTCTCTTCCCCTGCCAGATCGGATCGATCCCTTCGATCTTGATCGCCTTCCAGATCTGGTCCCCGCGACGAGCTCCGTGCTCGGAAATTTGGATCTCCTCGCGGGCGACTCTTCGCCATGTCGCGAAGTCTGTCCATGACGAGCACCGTGCTCGAGGATCGGATCTCTTCGACCGGACGACTCTTCGCCCGTCGTCGCGTCGTCCCATGGCGAGCTCCGTGCTCGGGATCGAATCTCGCGCCGGGCAGCTCTTCGCCGGTAGCGTCTCGTCCCATGACGAGCTGCGTGCTCGGGAGTGGATCAAAATTCTTCCGGATCCCGGCCCGTTTCACTGGTTTGTGGATGACGGGAGAGAGTGACAGTGCTTGGAACATCGACGACCGTAAGTTCCTCGTAGGTCTTTCGTTTCCTAGCTTCGCTTTTTCTTAAATTTCGCGCCTTAGTTCGTCCAAGTCTCTGGCCGCCATGTAAAGTCCAACCCATTGAGCGGTGAATGCTCGCGGCCCTGCGGTCCTTCTCACCACTCGCCTTCTCGACTACTCGTCTCTCCGAAACACTTGATGGTCGCCGGTCTTGCGAACTCTTGGCTCCGCAATCTTCGTGGTTTCCCTACCGTGTCTGGTTTCAACAAGTTCCTAAACTCGAGTTGCGTAACACGGCATCCGGCCTCGCGCTAAGCTCGCTCGTAAGCCCTCCGCTGGCAGAGGCACTTACCGCCACGGCACAACCACTTGGCAAAGCTCGCTCTCGTAAGCCCTCGCGCAGAGGCACTTTCCTTGTTCGGTTACCTTCGAATCGCCTAACTTACGTTAACGGCGGTTCAAACGAGTTGATCAGATACGGTGTCGCTTAACTCTCTACGCACGTGCTTGAAGTCGCAAGTTTAGGTCTTCATGCATCGTCTGCACGGGGCTAGGGCGTCGCTCTTTCTCTTGTGCACTGCTCGAAGTTCGCAAACTCAGTCCTCGAGCAGATGCACAACTGGGAGTTAGGCTAAGCGTTCTACGGTTTTCTTAAACTTTCTAGCGCTTATTCGCCTTGCTCTTGGTTTCTGCTCGTCCTTGTCTTTTTGTCGCTTTTTTGCGTGAAAAGTCGCCGAAAGCTGCTCGGTCCGACTCTCGCTCGATTCAAGCGCGCTTTCGGCGGTCTTAAGTCGCTCGGCGGCTCCTCGAAGGACCGCTCTCCTTGGTCGATTGGGACTTGAGCTGAATTTCGCAATCCATGACGCTTTCGCTTTTCAGTTCCTTTCCTTAGCGTTGGTTTTCCAAAACCTCGTTGGTCTTCGCTCCGTGGCGCTCCTCGCGTCTGAGCATGTCTTTTATCTGGCGACGACCAGACGGCTCCGGTTAAAGGCGTGCACCACCGATGGAGTTTTGCCCACCGTAGTCGATTCTCATCATAACGGCATGCCCACCGTAGTCGATTCTCATCGCAACGGCACTCCGGCGCTGGTTCGCGCCCGCCGAGGCGACACACAATTACCGCACGGGTCCATGCCCGGATAAGATTTCGCGACGCTTTTGTCTCGCGGCTAAGGTCCCGATCGCCTTCCACGGTTAGCGGTCTTAGCCACAAGCTGGTTAGACTTGCCCGACACGTCTTTTTATCCATGCTACGCCCTTCCCGCACGGTAATCGAGCAATGCACCACCAACGGAGTCCCCCACCGTAGTCGATTCTCATCATAACGGGCACTCCTTGCGTCGGTTCCGCGATTCGCCGCGGTGACACTAACGCTATCAAGGGACGTGCGGAAAAATTATGTCTTGTGCGGGTAGGTAAATCTTTGCGTGTTTTCTAAAACTCGCTTTGCTCTTCTTGGAGCATTTTCTTGCTCTCTTTTCCCCTTGCTTTCGTTTCTTGTTTGTCTTCCGCAGGGATACAGGCGAGCGGGAACGCAGACCGTGATGGTCGCGGCGAGGTTCCCGCTTCCCCACCAAAACCGATGTTTGCATCCTCTCTTCCGGGTTTGTTCGCGCATGCCCGGAACCGATTCACTTCGCCTGTATGATTTCTTGCCTTTGCCCCAGATCGACCTTCACAGTTCGGCTAAGTCAAAGTAGTGCGCCACCAACGGAGTCAAGCCCATCGTAGTCGATTCTCATCGCGGCGGGCACTCAAGCGTCGGTTTCAGACCGCCAAGACAACGCTAACATCGCCGCAAGGAATACGCCATGGGTAAAGCGTTGATTTCACACGTTCTCTTGCGGCTCGATCGCATCGGGTTGTGATTCACCTCGACCGGCGTTCTTCGCCCGGAGCGCGATCCGTCCCGCGACGAGCTCCGTGCTCGGGGCTAGATCACCTCGCGACCGGCGACTCTTCGCCCGAGCGCAGCTCATACCGCACGTCTTCGCTGGTCGCACTTTCGGTTCCTTTAACGAGCTCGCGTGCTCGGGACTAGATCTCCTTACTTGGTTCCTTTGGCGAGCTCTACGCTCGCGATCGGGTCACCTTTCCCATTCGTATGTATTGTGCGCTCCAAGCACACGATCACGCCCGAGGCACATCGCTTCGCTCCCGAAAGCATAACGTTTGCTCGAGCGCAATCTCGTTTTCTCGGGCAAGCTCTAGCCCGAGAGGTGGTTCTCTATTTCCGCTCATGTTTTCCTAGGCATCTGAATGCCCGGATGCAAGAAGACGAGTCCGTCTCGCGACTTGCTATGTTCATTCTTCGGAAGATCCGATCTTACCGGATGCGGTGGTAAACTCTTGACTACCAAGAATCCAATCCTTCTTGATGATGTTGACCTCAAGGAGATGATTCGCCTCGACCGGCGACTCTTCGCCCGGCACGCGTCTGGTCCCTACGACGAGCTCTGCGCTTGGGGACTGGATTTCCGATTTCTGTATCGAAGGCTGAGTGCTCTGCTCGGACAGATGTCATTCTCGCTCAACGCAATGAGTTGCTCGATCATGGTCGGTTCGTTCGGTCTCGAACAAGTCTTGTTCGGTTGAACCATGACTGTTCGATTACGCTGTTACATGTCTTTGTAGCGGGAAAAATATCCTCTTCGTGACTTTGAGTCTCAAGGGACGACCCGCTCTAGTGAGTCCTTCCACTTGAGTCTCGGGGCTAGCTGTCGGGATTGAATCACGCCCATTGCCATGGCCCACTCCGACGGCCCGATCAAACAACTTACCAGGCCCGGCTCACTGGAAGGTTCTATCCGCCCATATGCATCTGCCAACAGCTTCTGGTGGCGTGGTGCGTAGTGGCCAAGGAATCGTGTTTGAGTCCGACTCGAACAAGAAGTTCGCGACGGCTACGTGAAGACCCGGACGTTGGTTTCGGATTGAATTAGGAGTCGTGATCCTCAAGACTAGGAGTATGCCTTATCGCCTCGGAGATATTTGGCATGTATGAGTTCGCTGCGATCTCATAGTTAGCCCGCCCGATATTCCCTCGGTAGATCGGTTTGCTCAGTACTATATAAACCAAGCCCTGCGGCGTGTAGAGGCTCCTCGCATCGGATCTTCGCATTATTGCCTCAGACACCATAATCTCGCCGAGACTTGTACGTCTCGTCGAGCCATCTCTTGTATTCATCTCTCGATATATAAGAAAATTTGGACGAGGGCTATTATCTCTCCCGAGAGGCTGAACCGAGGATAAAACCCCCATCTCCTGCTCGTTGTTGTTCGTGGTTGTTCGGCGTGTCTCCTATCTCCTCTTTGAAGAACCTTGGTTGACTTGGGTCGATATCCCAACCGTCGACAGGTTTGCACCTCGTTTTGCGTATAGACCGTATCGGTATTTTTGCCGGGAAACACGAGTGCCGATAAAACCCCGAGGAGTCGTCAAGATCGAGAGACGGGCCAAGATGTCGTCGTCGTCTACGCGGGAGTCGTGGATGCCGACACCTTCCAGAAGGACGTGGGTTTCGGACCAAGACATCACCATTGAAGATGGTGGCTCGAGATCATCGACGACTTCCTTGTGAGGCCGATCGCTACCAGGCAAGCACTAGTTGTTTGCATATTCCTATCCTAGCTATGTTTTAATATCTCCGTCCGTCCAAAAGCAGGTGCTCTCTTGGCTATGATTTAGGGCAACAGTCTTTGGACGGAGGGGCTTAATCGTCTTTACTTTTCATATGTCACCTTTGCATGCATATTAGAGTAGTGTGTGTACCTTGTTCATGTTAGTCATTTACTAGCATGACCAGACCTCATTTGATGAACCCCTTTACTGTTCCTTAGCCTATCTTTTGACTAGAAGTGTAGGTTGCATTGGGATAGCACTATAAAATGTGCCTTTGTGAGGCGTGTCCTTCGTGATGGTGTTTTTGATTAAACCCTAAACAACTAAAACTAGTGTAGATTGTTTAGGGGAGACCCGGCAGAGATGTTTCCGGGATTGTGGTGGAGATTTGAAGGTCTCCTTTAATAAGGACCCAAGCTTGTGTATTACTGGACCAAACCTTACCGTACAGCCACTTGTGCCTTCGGCCCTGGCTTAGTACACTATGAAACTCACTAACTCCTGGCTCGTAGGCTGGCCGGTTACGTTTCGTCACTGCTGCCCTAGGGTGAGGCTCATGACCTTACCTGAGGGGTAGGTGCGTTCCTGAGACCGAAGGGCTTAAATGGGGAACGCCCCCGGGTGGTGCCTAGACGTAGAAGGCGCCCTACTATGGCGGGCACCGGCGGGGCCGGGGAAACCTTAAGAGAGGGCTGGGGAAGTGGTGGACGTAGTAGGCTGGAAAAGTCTTGTACCGTTTCTCCTAGTGGATGAGACGGGGCTTGTGGAGAAACTTGTACACACTCTGCAGAGTTAAAACTATCATGATAGCCGTGTCCACGGTCATGGACGGTTTGGCAGGTTTGCGCTCGTAGATTCACCCTTTTTAATAATTGAATTTGATTAGAATAGGCTGGGATTGGCCTGGTTTGAGGATGCACCTTCCTTTGATGTTCGTGATGATACTATAGATTCATGCATTCAACAAAACATCTATTTTGCTAAAACTTGATTAGTAAATAGGTCTTGGTGTAAAATAGTCAATTCCCCGATCTTTGCCAATGCATACATTTGTTAAGGATTGCTTGCTGGGTAGCCGCGTACTCGTTATATCTATCGCGGATAAATTTTATTATTCAAGTTCTTGTGTCCGATCGGGACCGGGAGGTTTGAACTCGGTGTGCGAGGACTAGTCATGGTGTCCGGTCAATTGCTTGGATATCGTCATTCAAGGTTATTCTTTGCTCGATGTTCTATTTATTCGTTCTTTATATTTGGTAATATCTGTTTTATTGTAATAGCATATGATGTTACCTTGTAATACTCTATTATTTTGACTAATAATGGAATGCCAGCGATGATAGCCGTTTAATTGTCCATCATGAGGTACTAGTCTGGGCCTAGTATCAGATCATGGTGCTGGATTTCCTGTGGTGACGCAGGGGGTCATGACAGGAAGCATAGGGGAGGGAAAACCGACGCGTTAGCATAGATTCCATACTTTTGTCGCTTAGTTGTTGATGACTCTTTTTCACAAAATCATGAGAAGGAAATGAGGTACTTCATGGTTAGGGCAGAGAGGGAAGCACCGGGGAGGGAAAACCGACGCGTTAGCGTAGATTCCATACTTTTGTCGCTTAATTGTCGCTGACTCTTTTATTTGTAGGCTACATGCATACATTTGTATTTAGACGTTATGAAAAAAATGTCGCTTAGTTGTCGAGTACAACATGGTGGTTCCGTTATGCAAATCGATTCTTGCATATGTTTGTATGTCTACAAGTTCTAAAAAGAGAAAAATATAAAGAAGGATGCTACAAAATCAAATGGCCATCCAAAAAAACTAAGTTGGATTTTTTCCATGGCACCACGTCTTTGTATTCCTATTACTACTACGGTATAAATCAAAATATGTCTGAAGGCATGTGCTACCATTGCTCTCGAGAAAGAAGAAAAAGAAGCCAGTCCAGTCTTATGATTACGTAAAGTCGAAGGCTCTCCTTGAGAGTAGCTACTAATTAATCAAATCACAATGATAAATAATTTGAGAAAAGTGAAAAAATAAAGGGATGTACTGTTGTGCAGGCGCCTGCATTTAACCCCTTTTGTAGGCGCAACATGCAACAACAACTTTTTCACGTGGTCCCCCACGCAACAGCCCCCCTCTCTTGTCAACATAATTTTTTCCCACCATTTTAAAACGTTTCATACAATGAATGAAAAGGTAGAAAAACAATACAAATTTACCGGAACTTTTAGCGTCCGCACGATTTCACAATTTTTTTTCGCAGTTTGTACGGAGGGCAACGATCGTCGGCGACGCCAAAGTCCAAACGCAACAGAACGCACAAACAACCTCGCGCTAAAAGTTTCACCTTCTCACGACATTTATTCCGGTGAATGAAAATGTGAAAAAACAATACGAATTTACTGAAATTTTTAGCGCATGCACGACATCGCAAATTTCAGACGCCTGCGAAATAGCAATAGCAAAAAATAAAACTAAGAAATCCCAGAATATCGCACCAATCGTACGGTACACCCTAGCTTGCGGTGCTAACCGAAATGGCGCGGCCTCATCTAACCGCTCTCCTTTTGTGGGGTGCAGCAGCATGTAAAGATGCAGCCGTGACTCACCCAGTCGTGGTTTGGGGCCATCCGTTTTCTGCATGTTTGTAGTGTGTGTTTCACGTACAGGAAGCTTCCTCTCCGGGGGCACTCTTGGAACTTTGGGTTCGGGCCTCCATGTGTGTGGCTTCACTTGTGAACCTGCACTACTAAAAAGGGAGAATTGCCTGTTTGCCCCGAAGTTTACTGGCCTTTGCCAATTAGCCTAAAGTTCATTAGCTTTTGATGATTTGCCCTAAGTGGGTTTAACTCTAAACAAAACTTGAAAAACTTACAAATCAGTCCTTAGAAACCAACAGGCGCGAGGGAATTATAAAGAAAGAGCAATTAAAAAACAAAGCAATTTGCAAGGAGGACCGAAGAAACCAAGAAAGGCCGTACCTCCAGCCAAGGCACGGCGATCGTCGAGGACAGTGGCAAGAATGGAGGACCAGCTGGCGCCAGCAGGTGGAGGAGGAGGACAGGCACTGCAGCGTGGAGGAGGGCGGCGGCGCCACAAGACGCGTGGAGGGTGGCGAAGCCAGCAGCGTGGAAGAGGGCGTGAGAGCCCACACCGTGGAGGTGGGGCAACGCCGCGCGCGTGGAGGAGGGTCGGCGCCGCGCGCCTAGAGGAGAAGCCGAGGGCGGTGCCGCTTGCCCCAGCTGCGCGCTAAAGATCCCCTCACGCCTGTTGGTTTCTGAGGACATTTTTTAAAGTTTTGTTTCGAGTTCAACGCACTTAGGGCAAATCATCAAAGGCTAATGAACTTTAGGTAAATTAGCAAATGTCAATGAACTTCGGGGCAAATCGGCAATTCTCCCACAAAATACCCCCGATTTGTCCACTTATGGCTCTATGCGTGTGAATTGTGAAAGTGCACTACAAAAAAACTCCCACTTTGTCCACACATGGTTCACCACAGAAAACGCCTCCCTATTCTTGAATCGACGCTGTTAGATACGACGGCAGGGTTTAGATCGGTCGCTGGACAAGCGCTCTGCACTGTGGTTGGTTTTCACAGTTTCGGTGAACTAGATCGAGTCATCGTCATCGAGACGCTGTACGAGCTTTACAAGAAGCTGAGCACTTCCATCATCGATCAAAGGCGGTCACATTCACAAGCTGAGCTGCTGGCAGTGGCATGGCGTCTCGTTGATCAGTTACGTTTACTGACAGATGCTGGTGACGCTTTGAGCTTTTGTTGAACAGGAGTTACAGCTTGCCTTGCTGAGGATCTGCAAGAGAGCAGATCTCGTTGCAGATAGGGTACTGAGATTTCTTGTTCAGATTTGCTTTCTTCTTTTAAAAAAGGAATGTTGATCTTACATTCCAAGGAGTTCGTCACCAAATGGTCGGCTTTGTGTATATTCTTCATGACATGTGTTTGATTTGTTTGATTCGAAACGGAATAGAGTGACTGAGTTTGGGGAATTTGTGCGGTCGCTCAGCATATCCCACCCCACCCCAAACCTCCTGAAACATAAGTTGGTTTTAAATAGCCGGCTATAGCAGCCGCTATAGCCGGCTATAACGGGTTGGGAGGGGTCACAGCTACGTTACGTGCTGTTTTGCGCTAATCATCCTTAGCCACTAATAGCCGGATTTAGCGTGATAATAACGCTAAAAACATATACCATTTAGCGGCAGCCGCCGCAGCTAAATTAAGTTGGGCCTCATTTAGACGGCCCAAATGGGATATACGCTATACGGCTGAGCTAACCCTAATCCCATTCGGCTGCTCCATCGCTCCCCCGAAAAGGCGAAAATATGGCGGCGGCGACGACGGTGATGACGGCGGGAAGCTGAGGAAGACGGAGCTCGCCAGCCCAAGGTGCGACCCTTGTTCTTGCTATTCTGCCCTTGTTCGCGGCGACAGCTCTCAAGTCTCTGCATCCGATCCTCTGCTGTTGCCATCACCCGTGAGGACGAGGACGGCTCAATGTTGTACCACCACTGGCACTGGAGCACTGCTAGGGAAGATGACCCTTCAGGGCTGCTACCGCTCTCCAAGGCCACCACTATCTTAGATGCGTCCAACAGGAGAAGGAAGATCCTCTGCCTAGGGGCGGAGCACCACGGTGATGCTGCCCTTGATGCATTTGTGCGGAATTTGACCTCGGACATCTCCAGGTTGCTCCTCAATATGTTTGCCCTTGGTCAAGAGCATCGGTCTTGTGCCACCCGGATCCTCCCACAGCCTCTGCTCATTTCACTCGCCGATGTTTCTTCTGGATTTCAATCTTATTTGTGTTCCTTCATTTTAGATGCAATATGAATTTGAGATACAACCTTCAGCGTATGCCCTCCGTTCCTTGCTGATACTATTATTCTTACTTGATTCTTCAGATAAATTGAAATTTGGCTCGTCATCCAATGTGTTGAAGCAGGATTGATTACAGTTGAAGCGGCAAGTTGCAAAGGACTGCACCTTTTCTTTTTGCATTTTTTGGACACCATGTCCCAGCAGCCAGGCAAGCATCGGATACATCCCTACACTTCTTTAATCTTGTTCTAAGCAAAATATTGTTGTTTTAGATACTGATCAGGACTGCACCTTTTCTGTTTGCATTTTTTGGAATAGGTGGATCAAGTGCTGCCTCTGCCTCAGTAACACAAGAACCAGCTGCTATTAGCTCAAATGATCCTGCTTGGGCTCATTGTTTTTGCCCAGATATGAAGAAGAAGCATTCGTTGCAGTGCAAGTACTGTGACAAGATGATCAATGCAGGAATTACTAGAGTAAAGTACCATCTTGCTTGCATTTCTGGCTTCAATGTCACTAAGTGCAAGAAAGTTCCAACTCAAGTGAAGGAGGAGATGTTGGCTTTGCTTACAAAGAAGACCGGTGAAAAGGAACAGAAAAAGAAGGAAAAGCAAAGGCTCAGAGATGAAATTGATCTAGATCACTCAGATGGTGAAATGTCTAGTGCAGAAGATTCTGACTATGAGAATGAGGTTGTTGTGCTAAAATCAACAAAGAGATCTAGTAGTTCTAGACCTGAAGCAGATGGTAGCTCTATACAAGGCTAGTTCAATAGAAGAGACCGTTCAAAAGAATAAAAAAGGATCAAACCTCAGCCAAAAGGTTCAAACGAAGTTGTCAACTCAGAAAAGAGAAGAGATGAGGAACAGAGCTTGTGAGTACATATGCCAGTTTTTCTATGAAGCTAGCATTGCACACAACACGGTCACCCTTCCTAGCTTTGACAATATGCTCGAGGCAATTGGAGCCTTTGGTAAAGGTTTGAGAGGGCCTAGTCCCCATGAGATGAGTGGACCATTCTTGAAGAAGGCAAAGCAAAAGGTGTTAAATACATTCAAGGACCATCAGGAATCATGGCACTTAACAGGTTGTACAGTTATGACAAATGCATGGACGATAGGAAGGGCAGGGGAGTAATGAATTTAGTTGTGCATAGTGCTCGTGGGGTCTTGTTTGTGGATTCTGTGGACTGCTCATCTGTCAAGAAAGATGGCAAATACATCTTTGACCTTGTGGACAAATGCATCGAAGAGATAGGGGAGGACAATGTTGTCCAGGTGGTCACTGACAATGCTAGTGTCAATACAGCAGCAGCAAGTTTATTGGCAGCAAAGAGACCCTCCATATTTTGGAATGGATGTGCTGCTCATTGCCTAGATCTCATGCTAGAGGATCTTGGGAAGCTTGGACCTGTTGAGCAAACAATTGCCGATGCAAGACAAGTGACTACATTCCTGTATGCTCATACAAGGGTGTTGGATTTGATGAGGAAATTTCTTGGGAAAGACTTGGTTCGCTGTGGAGTTACTCGATTTGCCACCGCTTATTTGAATCTAAATAGTTTGCAAGACAACAAGAAGGATTTGACTAGACTCTTTAGATTAGATGAGCTGAATGACTTGGGTTACTTGAAGAAGGCGAAGGGGAACAAAGCCAACAAAGTGGTACGATCTAAAACCTTTTGGAAAAATGTCGACATTGCAGTTAATTTCTTTGAGCCATTGGCTAATGTGCTGAGGAGAATGGATAGTGATGTGCCAGCAATGGGGTTCTTCCATGGATGTACGCTTGAGGCAAAGAAAGAAATATCTATGAGGTTTGACAATGATGCGAGTAGATATAAAGTTGCTTGGGACATCATTGACAAAAGGTGGGACAACAAGCTCAAGACCCCACTACACTTGGCTGGGTACTATCTAAACCCTTATTATTATTACCCAAACAAGTCAGAGATTGAGCATGATGGATCATTTAGAGCTGCTGTAATTTATTGCATTACAAAGCTGATTGATGATGAAGAAATTCAAGATAATATAATTGAAGAACTCAACATATATCAGGAACAACAAGGGTCATTTGGACATGACATTGCTACAAGGCAGAGGAGAAACAAGAACTTCAATCCAGGTGAATAAGTGAATCTGATTTGATTGATGAAGATCATTTTTGTTATGTCACCATTGCTTAACTCTTGACTTGTTCATTGCAGCAAAATGGTGGCTGAATCATGGCACAAGCTCAGCAAATTTGAGGTTATTGGCGACAAGGATTCTCAATTTGACATGTAGCTCCTCAGCTTGTGAGAGGAACTGGTCAGTATTCGAACAGGTAAGAAAAAAGTTATTTTTTTTCTTTTTGCACCTAAAATCCTAGTGCCCTACACATACAATTGGGTTTTGTTTATTCTTTGATTTTTGTTCACCTACACACTCAATAGGTTCACACCAAGAAGCGCAACAAACTACTTCATGAGAGGATGAATGATCTTGTATTTGTGAAATTCAATTCCAAACTAAAGCAAAAGAGAGATAACAGGAGCAAGGATCCCATAGTGAAGGAAGTAGTAGATGTTCTAGAGGATGGTGCCAATGAATTCATTACTGGGGTTGTGCCGAATGCAAATGAAGAGCAAGAAGATCATGAAGATGCACAGCAAGGAGCAGCAAGGGGATCACAACCTCCACAGGGAGCATCAACGTCACATGCACAAGCCAAAAGGAAGAGGTCTGTGCGGCCGAAAAAGAAACTTAGGAGTGTGCAGTTTTTGATGAATAACTCAGATCCTGTAGCCTCTGCTTCATCTTCGGAATCAGAAGATAATCAAGATGGTGGAATTTCAATGCGGTCTGATTCTGATAACACCGGTGATGATTAGACGAGTAGAATTCACTACTGCAGAAGTGCAAATCCTGAAATGCCTTTGTGATGTTTATCAGTTTATGCCTTATTGACTTTATGGTTTATGAGTTGGACTTTATGTTTGTGAGTTGGACTTTATGGATTAATGGATTAGCATTTAGCGAACTGGTCAATGCACTATCTATTGTACTATTGATTGATGAACTTCACTTGTTTTCTAAGTTCTGAACTTCTGATTCTAGGTTTGTGAATTCTGAATTTCTGATATCTGACATGTATTTTGGTAAACCGCTAAATGGATTAGCTGCCGCTATAGCCTTTCTTAGCTTTTGCAGAGCCCGGCGCTAAATGCTATAGCCCGCTATTTAAAACACTGAACATAACAGACTACGTGTATTTAAGGGGGACAGGTTACACTGGGGAAAAAAGAGGTAAATCATGGCATGTGTGAGCGACTATATGTGCAATTCATAATTTCCATGAATAGCACTGAACTTTTTTTAGCTTTATCTATTGAAACACCTCACGGAGATGGTATTGGCACTGTTCATAATGTGTGAGGGAATCTATGTGCAGCCTGATCTGCGCCTATTGGAGAACGCTGTAGATACAATTGTTCAAAATAAAACAAGATACTTCTCTTGCAGTATTTACTCTCCAGGGTCTAATTTGTTTTCCTGACATGCTTTCTGATGCTCCTAGACTGCAGGCATTCAGTCAAGCAGACTCAAATGGAGATGGCAGAATAGACCCAAAGGGGTGGGAGGAATTTGTTAAGAACCCCTCAGCACTAAGAAATATGTCACTTCTCTTCATTTTCCATGATTAAATTAGGCGGTTGTTCTTCAGAGCACAGTATTGATGGATACCATTGGCACCATTGGCTGCGTGCAGTCTGGTACCCATGTAGCATGTGCTCGTTTTGCTCCCTCGACTAACATTTGATAATCAAGTTGGGTTAGTACTTTTTACGTGTATGATAGGAGCTCTGGTAATTAGGATATTGAAGATTGATGACATCTCCTGCTGGTTGTGTTGAATACAAATAATGATATTTTCAAGATTAATGCTTCAGAACATCTTAACGGTGTTAGAATATATGGACTTGATCTAATATATTTAAAGATAATCTAAATAGATCTTGAAGACCCATGAGGCCCATCTGATGGAGGGAGATTTGGTATTGCTAGTTGTGGGAGGAGAGACCTCCTCTTAACCCTTATATAATAAGCTCGAGACCTCCTCCAAAAGGCATCACATAACAATTAAGAGAAGGTTTAGCCCAGAGTTACGGTAGAGTCTCTTTCTAAGTTGCCTCTCACTCTTCCTATGCTGCCACCTGTTGATACCCAAATTTGGCAAGAAAATCGGATATTGTGCACCAGCTAATGTCATCGGAATTATTGGGCCAAATCAGAAGATGGGCTTTGTTGTCAAAAGAAAGAAGCGTATAGAAAATAATTTTGACAATATCAAGACTCCGGAAGAATTATGAAGATTCAATCGGGAGGCGGTTTTATTGGTTAGGTTGCGATAAATCAGGTCGTGTCGGTATCGGTTTTGTAATAGTATAAATAGGGTCCCAAGTCTCTTGAAAACGATATACGACATACACAAACACAACTACTCTTTTCGAATCCGATCGACTTCGTCGAAAGGCTTCAACTCGTAGGTAGAGCTATCTCGATGAAATAATCGATCCTCTTCTTGTAACCCGTATGCATGGCTATATCGTCTTGATCTCATGTATACAAAGCATGTTAGACTGTCTCGGGTTTACCGATCTTTAACATGTTCTCGCATGTTATACTGTCTCGTTCAATCGATCTGTAATATGTGTTTATCTTGTCATGCCGATTGTCAATTATCTCATATGATTTTCTTGAATTCGATGCATGCAACTGCCTCGTTTAGTCGATCTTGCGTATATCTGTTTCAGGGATTCGTATGTTTGCATTATTTGCTGATTAGCATTGTATCTATTTATATTGGTTCTAAACCTTTAATCGGTTTTTGAGTTTATACCTGGATTTAGATCTGAATACTGCCTTGGCTTCACCAATCTATTTAATCTACTCCCTGGTCTAATCTAATAAATTGATCTAAAGATTTATGAGCAAAATTATTTATAAAATAACAAAAAAAAGATGAAAGAAGTTTATGACTAAATGTTTATTCATGTTTATTGCTCTATCGGATAGTATCCGATAGAATCACAATCGGATTCTTTAAAGCCGATTCGTAAAACCTGATTTGGCTGTTTCTTAAAGCCGATTGGGGCCATGTCGCTAACAATCTATTCCTTGTCAATTTACAGGTCAAATTGACTGGCACGCTTGGTCCTTGGTTGCAACGCAAGCCCAGACTTGACGCTTCCGCACATGTGTTCACGAAGATCCAACTTTTCGTGTCAACACACTTTTTGGCACGCCCGGTGGGACCCCAATAATCAAAGTTGATAAGATGACACGCACCGATGCTAAGGCGGCGATAGAAGCACTTAAACTTGCTGCTGAAGCTGTGACTTTTGATGAGCTAAGCCCTAATCAGAAAAAAGAAATTGAAGATAGGCTTGCTGAAATTCATGAAAAAACAAGAAAAGGATGTTAACAGGCTATCGGAAAACTCGCAGTGGCCAGATCACAAAAACCTCCATTGGAGATCCATTGCTTACTGGAAATTTTTCTGAAGTCACAAGAGATCAGATCAATAGTTCAGTTTACCGATCGATGCTAGATCAGTCATCGGTTTTAGGAAGAATTGTGCAAGAGGGGACTAGTGCTGCATTGCATAATATTATGACCAGACAGACCCCTCCAAGGAATCGGAATAACCCACCAGAGATAAATTTGGGGAACCGATATCCACCTCACGCCCAGATCGGAAGTACCCAGGCAGGAACTTCTCAAATAAGAGCTTTTCAGCCAAATCCTTCACCAGCAGCTTTTAATCCAAATCCAGTTTTTAACCCAAATACCGCGCTAGGGGCAATCAATCCAAACCCGATTCAAGCAATACCGAGTAATCAGGCTATAATCTCGGTACCAGATCCGATCTATCATCCGATGAACTCTAGGATGAATGAAGGTTTGGAAGAGATGACAAGGAACTTGGTATACAACATGATGAAACAGTGCGGATTCAATACTCCAAACATTGCTCCACATTATACCATACCGTACCCATCGGCTTTTAATGAAACGGAGTTTCCTCATAAGTACCGAGTCCCATATTTTGCAAACACTAAGTTCAGTGGGAGCGATAACACCTCTACGCACGAGCACATTGCTAGATTTCTTGCGTTATGTGGAGAAGCTGCTTCAAAAGATACACTTAAGTGCCGATTGTTCCCTCTATCGCTATCGGGATCGACATTGAACTGGTTTACTTCGCTTCCTCCAAACAGCATTACCTCCTGGCCGGATCTTGAGAAGAAGTTTCACGAATATTTTTTATTCTAGAGAGAACGAAGCTAGAATTACCGATATTATGATGATCAAACAGAAATTTGGAGAATCGGTAAATGATTATCTACGTCGGTTCAGGGAGGTGAGAAACCGATGTTATAGCCTTTCACTGCCCGACAATGAATTAACAGAATTGGCTTTCAAAGGTTTATTACCTGTCAATCAGAAGAAGGTGGGCAATCAAGAATTTGCTGATATTTCCCATCTGGCTCACAAAACCGCGCTGTATGAGAGCCGATTCTCTAATAATTCTTATCCAGGTCAGAAAGAGTATCGGAATAATAATAATAACTAAGGGAAAGACAAAGCTGTTAATATTGTGGAAACTGAGGAAGTAGAAGATTCTGATGATTCCGATACCGAAGAAGTTGATTCTTATGTTGCTGAATGGATAAGCAACAAGAAAGAATTCGAGATTGGTTGGATAAAGCCGAAAAATTCTGAGAATAGCAAGTATTCCTTTGATACATCCAAGTGTGATCAGATTTTTGATTATCTATTACAAGAGAAGCAAATCCGGCTTAAGCAGGGGCATGTGATTTCTCCGCTCGAAGAACTTAAGAAACGGAAATACTGCAAGTGGCATAATTCCTATTCACACGCCACTAATGAGTGCAACGTTTATAAGCAACTTGTGCAAAAGGCGATCGAAAGTGGGCAACTTCGATATCAAGGCAGAAGTTCGCAAATTGAAA
Organism: Raddia guianensis; assembly: GCA_036346415.1. Lineage (NCBI taxonomy): Eukaryota > Viridiplantae > Streptophyta > Magnoliopsida > Poales > Poaceae > Raddia > Raddia guianensis. The sequence continues at coordinate 12,612,718 of CM070543.1, read as the reverse complement.
CAGAACCTTTTCCTGTCGGCTTTGTTGGAATGGTTGATGCTGCCAAAAGAAAAGCCAACGATTCAGGAAATTCTAATCGGTTTAAGGTGCTCGTTGGCTCTAAGAGGATTGTAGTGGAAGACAAGCCAGAATTGAAATTCCGAGCAGCAAGCCGACGAGGTGATGAAAGAACTGGCGAGTGGCGCGAGGTAAGGCTTGGGCGAGATCATAATCCGATTACCAAGCCAAGGCCAAAGCCAACTTTTAATCAGCTGTTAGAAAAGTACGATCGAATGGCTAGGAATATACCCCGTGGGAGCATCAGATCAATTACTCCTGAGCCTGTTCAAGGAAGTTCAAGGAAGCAAGGTTGGGAGATGGAGCATTGGGAATGTCCCTTCACTACAAGAAATATGGCCTTCTGTGACGTTTTTTTTATGACAACGAAGAAATATGTCACTGGTTTATGACGTTTTCGAGAGAAAACGTCATAAGAAATGACAGGAGGGCTGTAACCCAATTTTTTTGTGACGAATAGAAGAAACGTCACAAATAATGTAACTAATGGCAAGCAAAAACCGTCACAGACCAATACGCGGAAGTGTTGTGATGAAATAATTTTTTCAACAAGAATTTTGAAGTTTAAAATCTCACTGAATTCAAATATTTAAAATATGAGTTAACCAAAAAAAGTGAAATCTTGCTAATTTTAAAATTGTCATATATGATTGAATTCAAAATATTTAAAAACTCAAATCTACAAAAAATTGAAATTTAATCAAATTTATTATTTTTTAATCCTAGTTGAATCTAAAATTTGATGTTGACCAAATGTAAAATATTTATACGCAATTTGAATTTAACTTTTAAATTTATCTCTATTTGCATATTTTTAAACTTAACATGGAGTATTTATTATAATGGAGTCAAATTTATTATTTTATATTTAATTTAATTCATATTTAATTAAATAATTATCCCATTTTCCCCTCCCTCTTCCTCGGCGAAGCCCAAACCGCCCCAACGCCCACTCTTCTTTGGCATTTGCCCTCTTCTTCTCCTCAGCCTAGCACGCAGAGAGAGAGCGCCGCTCCAGGCTCCAGTAGCCCGAAGCGCCGCTGCCGCCGGCGCCTCCGGCCTCCCCGTCCCATCGCGACGTCGCCGGCTCGCCTCCTCCGTCCTCTCCATCTCCCGCCGACCGCTGTGCGGTGGCGCCGTCGCATCTCCCTGTCCCGTCCCGACGCGGCGGCGACCTGGCGACCCTAGGCGCGGCGCCGGCCTGGCGCCGGCGGGGCCTCCTGCAGGTAGCCATCGCCCGGCCGGTCGGCCCCGTCTCCCCTTCCTAGTTCCCACCGCTGGCAGCGCCCCAGGCCCCAGGCAACGAGGCACGGCATCCCCCACCCGGCCACCCCCAATCCCCCATGTAAATCCCTAAACGGCTAAACCCTAATTGCTAGATTAGAGGCTTCAATTTGTTATTTCTGTTCAATGATGTTAGATTTTTTTTGATGAAATGCAATAATTGATTACATTTCTATTTTGGCAAGGTGCTTCTCCCTGCAGACATGCCTTCCTATTTGCCTGGATCTGAGACCATGGACTATGGGATATTGGGATGTTCGAAGGTAAGCATTAAAATTATTTATATTTACCATGGATTGGTTTGAAAAAATTAAATGGATGGACGCCGCCGCCACCACCGTTCTCGGTGCCTAATGCTGTTGCCGGAGAAGGTATGCTGTGCCCGCCCCAAATTTTCATCAATCTCAATCACGGAGCACAAATTTCCATTCACATTTGTGATTTTGCTACAATTTCTGTAATTTTATATATATAACTGAAGATCGGCTTCAGTTCTAGGGCTAATTCATAATTTTGGTCAAATTGCGACCAGACAAATGGTCATATAGTATTTTTGACACAAGTTGGTCATATAGTACTTCACTTATAGTCTGTATAGGCAGTAGTATTGTGAGCAACAGTGGTTCATGTGGAGTGATCCTCACACGTAGCTCAGGTTTTCTCTGGAATGTTTCATTAGTTGAACATTGGAAAAGTACTGAAGTACCGTGGGTTAGGTAATCCTGCTGTACCTTGTAAACTCTGATGCTCTCACTGCTGACGTGTTTTAATCATGCCCTACAAACATGTTGTACTTGCACACATATTCGATTGAAATCCAAACTTTGCAGATTGGCTATGCCAATGGGAGCTATGTCTGCTTTGCTTGCTACCAGAACAGGTGGCTCATATACGATGCTAGCATTGTCAAGGTTGGTAACTATAACTGTTCGTCGGTGAAGCATGTAGGGTTTTCATTCTGAAATGTTCCATGTGACACGTCTGAAATGTTGACTTAATTTTTACTTTACGCAGGCAATGGATTCTTGGTCGCAGTTGCTAAAACATTAAAGAGACTGCAAAGTCTACCCTGAAGATCTCCTTTTCGAAATCATCAAGTAAATCGGTGTGTGCTATATATTTATAGAGTTCTATAAATTTATTTTCATTTCTGCTATATATATTTAAGTCAATAATGTTTGATTTTAAGAACCAATGTTACTATTGTTTTAATTGTACAGAAACATGACATCTAAGCATCTAACATTACTGTCAATATTTGCACCTCTTTCATATACTGTCAATATACTTGGACTATTTCTTGGTTAGGCTTGGTCCAGGTTAGGTTCCAGCTTTTCCATGCCTGTTTGTCTAGGAAAATTCATATTAGCTATGTGTTTTTAGAGTATAAACATGATGCAAGCCGATCAATTCCTTGGGTGTGTTGTACATTGCTTACTATAGGCATTTTTTAATGCTTCTTTTGTAGTAATACTTTCTTTAATTTGTTATGGCTGGATGTTAGTTTCTAGCTAGAGCTTTTAGGTGATGCAAATGCTTCTGGCATAGTCAACAGGATGAAGGTTGATAGATCTTTAGAATCATTTCATGCCGTGATACACTAAATGTTGTGATCTAGGGCTACATTATAGTTCCATAATTTTTTTGTGATATGTTACATTTATGTATGTTTGTCAGGCCTGGGTGCTATGTTACCCACACCCCAATTTGCTTACATTCAGATCAAGAAATTTTAGTTCTGGCATTTCCTTATTGAGGCAAACCTTTAGCTTAGTCATTATTTCTGTTTTATTATACGTGTAACATGAGGGCACTATCATTCCACCATTACTATTAATCTCTCTAGCTATATGTTAAGTTACTGATTAGTCATTCACATTAGGGCTTTGATTTGTTTTATGCATCCATGCAACATACTCTGTTTCTCGCAGAGCGGTGCACCATCGTGCGCTAACCTTTTTCCTTATATGCTAGACATAAAACCTTATTCATTGGCAGGATAGATATTTCAAACAAGGCGATCATACATTTTTTTCCTTCCTTGTATTTTACAGCAGAGATCCCGTAGCATGGCGTTTCAACAAATTGTAAGCCCTTTTCTCAATCAGTTGGCCTTTTACAAGCATGACTTTCATTGATGAATTATTCTGGATTGAACCTGCTGTAGTAGACGTTTTCAACCAGTTTTTTTTTTTTTGACAAAATAACATTAGCATTCAAAGATTTAACACATATTATGCGACGTGCTTTGCACTTGCCGGTTTACTAGTGTGCTTAAAAAGATGACTTCTTAATCCTATGTTCATTGGTTCCTTACCAATTTGCACTAACATGTTTAAATATCCTATTTTATACAAACTGAAGGAAAATTGAGAGCTTATTAGTTGATATTTAAATGTCTTCTTTTTTTAAGGAAAATTGAAGGTTGGGGAGCATCTAATCGTGAAGATGTAGAACTTGAAGACTTATGCTTTATTGCAATGAAGCTATAGAAGTTGAGCTTATTAGTTTATTGCGTTGAAACTTATACTGAAACTGTGTTTTGGTGACATTGAAATCCAACTGTATTTATGTTGCTATGTACCATGTACTTGTGAATATTTGTATAACTTGGTCACTTGTGAATTTATAATGAATTTATTTAAATAAAAAATTGTGTGGTTTATTTATATGATGATGAATTGTGTTATAAATTATGACGACAAAATTCGTCACAACATTTGTGGCAGCATCTTACCATGTGGCAGCATCCTAGTCACTTATTTGTGACGTTTTCTGTTTCAAACAATGACGATTGATGTCGTCATAATTCTTTGTGACGTTGAAACATCCGTTATTAATTTTATGACGTTTTCCTTATTTTGTCACAAAAGGTCTTTAGAGACGCACCTTCTGTGACAGACAGGTTTTTGTCACAGGACCGTCACAGATAGCATACGGTGACAATAAAAACCCTTTTTTCGTCACAAAAATTTTGTCACAGAAGGCCATATTTCTTGTAGTGCTTTTTCCGATATTGTTGGGAAGAGAGGATGTCGTTGCCTACTCTTGAAAATTGCCCCATGAATCACAAGTTTATTCCGCCAGCGAAAAGAACATCGGTAAAGGATCGTCTGGTGTTTCCTAGTGAGAAGGCCGGAAAAAACCGATGAATAAAAATGTCGATGTACATCGGCGTCCCAAAGTGTCGTTGCCGCAATGGTGTCCAAGTGGAATCACAAAATCTTAGAAGCGTCACTTGCAACAGATGAGAAATACTGAGGCAAAGGAGGTAGAAGCTGAAAAGTTCATAGATGCTCTGTTGGAGCAAGTAAAGCCGATGAGACCAGCCAAGGGCAAACAAGAGTGGAGACGGAAGCTGAGATCGGCTGTTATTATTGATGCTAACACAAAATCTGATGAAGTTTCGATTGCTACCAACATGGTATTCATATTACCTCGGGAGTTCATGTGTGATTATGAAAAAGTTGCTGCAGAACTGGTAGTTGGACCTGAAGATGCTATATTCAAGAAACCTGAGAATTCCCGATTACACTTGAAGCCATTGTTCATTATGGGTTATGTGAATGGAAAGACAATATCAAAAATGATGGTGGATAGTGGAGCCACTGTGAATCTAATGCCGTATTCTGTGTGTCGAAAAATTGGAAAATCTATAGAAGATTTGGCCAAAACCAATATGGTATTAAGCGATTTCAATGGAAACCCGACAGAAGCAAAAGGAATTCTAGTGGTAGAACTCACAGTGGGAAGTAAAACGATCCCAACAGCTTTTTTGTGATTGAAGGAAAAGGAAGTTATAATGTGCTGTTATGGAGGGATTGGATACATGCCAATTGTTGCATTCCATCGACATTGCATCAGATTTTGATTTAGTGGATTGGCGAAGAAATAGAAGTTGTTAGAGAAGAATCTTTAACTGCAGAAACCGATTGTGCTGAAATCTATGATAACCTAGAAGCATTATCGAAAAACCCTTGGAAGAATGTGATTTCATCAGCTTTAGTAAATCTGGATTTAATCCGACGACGCTAGAAGCACAGTCAGTAACTCAAGGACACGAGGTTTTTTTTATGGGAACCGCGGCTCTAGAGGAAATCGAGTATAAGATGGGGCCAAGGTTTTATATCGGCTGATGAACTTGAAAAAGTCGATATTGGAACAGATGGTAAAGAGAGGCCCAGTGACATCAGTAAACAGTTGCCGTAGAAATACATGGATCGGGTTATTCAGATTCTTAAAGATCGGTTTGATTGCTTTGCTTGGGAATATCATGAGATGCCTGGTCTAAGCCAATCTATAGTTGAACATAAAATTAAAATGAAGCCAGGGTTTCGACCAGTAAAACAAGTGCCAAGAAGAATTAGCTGGAAAATTTATGATCAAGTAAAGGCTGAAATTCAAAGGTTGTTAGATGCGAAGTTTATTCGGCCATGTAAATATGCCGATTGGATTTCTAATACTGTGCTAGTTGGAAAGAAAGATTCTGATAAGATTCGTGTGTGCATCGATTTTCGGGACTTGAACAAGGCAACATATAAAGATGAATATCCGATGTCGATTGCTGATCGATTGATTGACGCCGTTTTCGGCAATCGGATTATCAGTTTCTTAGATGGTAATGCTGGTTATAATCAGATTTTTATGGCCGAAGAAGATGTGAACAAGACCGCATGTAGATGCCCTGGTTCTATCGGTTTATTCAAGTGGGTTGTTATGACCTTTGGGCTGATTAGTGCTGGGGCCACCTATCAGAGGGGGATGAACTTAATTTGCCATGATTTAATCGGTAAATTAGTTGAAATTTACATTGATGACGCGGTAATCAAATCTCAAGAAGAAGAACAACACTTGGCTGATATTGTGACCGTGTTGGATCGGTTTCGAAAATATGGCATGAGGATGAATCCAAAGAAGTGCGCTTTTGGAGTATCGGCCGGCAAGTTATTGGGGTTCATGGTACATGAAAGAAGGATTGAAGTGCATACCGATAGAGTAAAAGCAATTCTAAATACCAAACCTCCAGATTCAAAGGTTCGCCTACAAGAGCTGATTGGTAAGATTAACTACGTGAGAAGATTTATTTCAAATTTATCGGAAGGAATTATTCCATTTTCTCCATTGCTTAAGTTGAAAAATTCCGATAAGTTTGTTTGGGACCAGAGCAGCAGAAAGCATTTGATAACATCAAGGAGTACTTGAACAATCCACCTTTTCTAGTTGCCCCAAAAGAAAATTTACCGTTTAAGTTGTACCTATCGGTATCCGAAAAGACAATAGGAGCAGTTCTGGTCCAGGAGATAGATGGAAAGGAGCATGCAATTTTTTATCTAAGCAGAAAATTGTTGGATCCAGAAACCCGATACATGGTGGTGGAGAGGTATTGCCTTTGTCTATACTTTGCTTGCACTAAGTTAAGACATTATTTGTTGGGTGCTGAGTGCAAATTGGTTTGCCAAACCGATGTGGTCAAGTACATGCTTAATTCTCCAATTATCAAAGGACGTCTCGGAAAATGGGCGTATACTCTCATCGAGTTTGATTTAACGTACGAATCTCCAAAAGCCGTCAAGGGGCACGTATTAGCCGATTTCATTACACACCATCAAGACATTAATTTGTCAATGCTATTGCCTTGGGTGATGTTCTTTGATGGATCGATTTGTGAGAAGGGATGTGGAATCGGTGTTTTTATAATATCCCCTGGTGGTGTTTCTTACCGATTCAGTGTTACCGTGGATTTTGGGTTGACCAACAATTAAGTTGAATACGAAGCTTTGATTCAAGGGTTGGAGTGGTTGATTCGAGCTGGGGCTGTGGCTGTAGAAGTTTATGGAGATTCACAGCTGGTGGTTTTCCAGATGATCGGTAAATATAAGTGTCATAGTGAACTGCTTCGGGAGTATTTGGAAAGGTCTTCAGATTTGGCTAAACATTTTAGTATATTCACAATTCAGCATGTTCCTAGAGAACAGAATTGTGATGCCAATGAGTTAGCTCAAGAAGCATCAGGATATAAAATGCCGATCAAGGAGTTGGAGATTGTTCCAAGTGAGAATTCGATACCGATGGGCTGGCAGGCAAAGATTATCGGTTATCTTAAAGATCCACAAGGAAAAACCGATAGAAAACTCAAGAGGAGAGCCCAAAGGTATGTAATGATCAATGATAAATTATATAATCGGAGTTTTGATGGGTTATTACTTAAATGCTTGAATGAGGAAGACGCTAAAGTGGCGATCGGAGAAGTTCATGAAGGACTTTGCGGGACACATCAATTAGCGCATAAGATGAGATGGATGTTGAAGCGTGTAGGATTTTTCTGGCCAACAATGGTTGAAGATTGCTTCAAATATTACAAAGGCTGCAAAGATTGTCAGAAATTTGGGAATGTCCAGCATGCGCCTGCGTCTATTTTGCATGCGATTGTGAAGCCGTGGCCATTTCGAGGATGGGGAATTGATATGATCGGAGAAAATTTTCCTTCCTCGTCCAAGGGGCATCGGTATATTTTGGTGGCAACTGATTACTTTACTAAATGGGTTGAAGCTATACCGTTGAAGAAAGTGACGGCTACTGAAGCAGTCGACTTTGTTAAAGAGCATATAATTTACCGATTTGGTATTCCTCAAACGGTCACTACAGATCAAGCATCAGTAATTTTTGTCAAAAGCTTTCAAGATTATGCTCGAAGCTTAGGAATCACGACGATCAACTCTTCGCCGTATTATGCTCAAGCCAACAGTCAAGCGGAATCTTCTAATAAGTGCTATAAAGCTGATTAAGAGAAAAATTGATGAAAGGCCGCGGGGTTGGCATAATACTTTGGCGGATGCACTATGGGCGTATCGGATTGCAAAGCATGGAGCTACCAAAGTGTCACCTTTTGAATTGGTTTATGGTCAAAAGGTTGTTTTACCGGTTGAAGCTATCGTCGGATCTACAAGGGTTGAATAACAAAATAATGTAAAAGCCGACGATTACAAAAATATGATGGTGGATAAGCTTGATGATATGGTGGCAATTCGATTAAAGGCTTTGGAGTATATTGAGCGCGACAAGCAAAGAGTCGCTAGATACTATAATAAGAAAGTTGTGCCGAAAACTTTTGAAGTGGGAGATCTTGTGTGGAAAACATTTTTACCGATTGGTTCAAGAGATCCTAAGTCCGGGAAGTGGTCGCCAAATTGGGAAGGACCGTTTCAAATTAATCGGATTATTCCTGGAAACGCATATATTTTGGAGACACTTGAAGGCCAAGTTTTCGGAAAAGCGATTAATGCTAAGTATTTGAAGAAGTATTATCCAAGTGTTTGGATTGGGGCTGGAGGAAAGATGTTTATAAAAGCCAATTCTAAATGGATCGCCTATAGTTTAAAAAGTCGACAAACATGGTGGTATTTCACTCAACACGTTGCTGTTGAGTAAAAGCCGATTCTGATGAATCACTTATAGATGGAAACATTGATAAAAGCAAAAGAATTTGCATAAAGAAAATAAAGTTATTACAAAGGCACGAAGACCTTGAATGTTTTGCGCCCGACAGGCGATAGTGTCTATCGGCAAATTTGCCGATCTAACCATAGAACAATGTTTAAATTTTGGCTCGCAAGCCAATCATTCACAAAATTCAAAAATAACTGGGCATCACCAATCGTGCTACGGATCTTGGTGACAATGGCAGTGTCTTCTTCGATTGATCCGGGTACGATCGGGATATTTTTCTTAGCTTCTAGTACTGCCAAGCCGCAAGCTTTTACGGTCCCGTGTTGCTCCTTGAAAGCCGATTTAGACTCTTCAAAGCATGAGCGAGCGGACGCTTCGGCTTTTTTTGCTTTCTCCAGTTCCTGTTACAAGGATTTGACCCTTGAAACTACTTTGGAGGCAGCAGTCTTTGCCGATTCGACCACCTGCTTTAGCCCGAGGAGTTTGTCGTTTTGGGCGTTGGCATCTTGCATGAGGGCCTTCAACTCTGCTTTGGCATCTTTGAGCGCCTCCCTTTGATGAAGCCGATCCACGGCCGCGCGCGTCGAACTCCGCTTTCTTTTCCCCAAGAGGTAGCAGCTTTTGGATAGCCAATACGATTTGCACCGGGAGAATCTCTTTGATAGAGTCTGCTATCTCCCTTACAGCAGAGGGATTGGCCAGAAATGCCGATTCATTGCCAATTAGCTCCCACATTTGCTTCAGCTTTGCGAGAGTATCTGGGAGAAGTCGATTGACCCTGGTTGGCTCTACGGCAGGTAGCTCAATAGCGGCGACTGGAGGAGATGGAGTCCTGATCGGAGAAGAGAGGATCTCCAGGTTGTCGTTGTCGAGCCAGTCCAAGCTCGAGGAGTCGAAGTTTAGCTCATCGGTTTTTGACCCGACATATGTGATCACCTGCGTGGATTCTATGGTTACCCGAACTGGGCTTCGAGGTTGAAACATATACTGGAGAAAAGAAATTTTTAAGGTTATAAAGGATCGGAATATAAGAAATTTGCAAATTAGATCAAAGAATTTCCGATTACATCTTGGGGTTTGAAGGCTGGTGGCGTCTGCGATGCCGGCGGAGGAGCAGGTGTGCTATCCCTCTTCTTTTGAATAGGAGAGGTGTCCTGAAATTAAAATTCCGATAAGAAGAAAACCGAAGGAAAGTTGTAAAAAATTAAAGAAAAATCAAGTGCTTACTGTGTCACATACTGACTCTGTGCTACCAGATGTACGCACCTTTTGCGGTCTTGGCCTTTTAGTTGCCAATTTCTTCTTCTGGCCGGCATCACTGTCGGATCTCCCTGTTGATCAAGAATGAGTAAGAAATTGGATTTTGGGGGAAATGTTTATCATAAGCCGATCGTACGTCTCTTCTTTGGTTGCTACTGAGAGGATCCTTGGGTGAATGCCGACGCAGACTTGGCCGTCGAGTGGAGGCGTCCGGCTTCTTCTCCAGCGAGCTTGGACCTGGGGCGCTTGTCGCCGCTCTGTAAAGAAAAACAATGCAAGATTAGTTATCGGAAAAGAAATGATATGAGTTAGTAAACGCACGCAAGTTAGTGACCTCGTTCTCAGAAGACGACGCATGATAATGAGATTCTGTTCTTTCATCTTCTGAATCCGATGAAGATGGGCCTGACTCAGAAAGTTTTTCTTCTTCATCGTTGCCAGAATTATCTTCCTCATCAGAGTTTGCGGAATCGGTATTTTCTTTACTGCTTTCTTCCGATTCTGATGAAGACACTTCGATACCAGCAATGTTTGGCCAGTTGGGTTTGCAAGTTTCTTTTTTGCCAGTGAATTTTTGGATCAAGGCAGTGGCTCCACCTTTAGTGGCATAGATATTCTTGGCGATGGAGTTCCACCAAGTTCTAAATTGTGGAGAGGTTGCAGCCCACATTACAAGTTCCATCGGCATTTCAAAATCAATGTGTGTAGCGACTAGAATTCCGTATGCCGATTGGGAGTTTAGATCTTCTCTGGCATTTAGGTGGCGGTAAATGAATAAGTCAGGAATATCTTGTCCTAAGTTGAACTGCCAAACAAATATTGCAAGATGGTAGAACTCGTAAGAAGGTTTTCTGATATGAGTTCTTGTGCTGAGGATAGCAAGGAAGATGCTCAGAGAGATGAATTCCTTGAATACTGATGTGACTTCGCCACTTATGCTAGCAGAGAATCAAAAAAAAGAGGGGACTGGGTATCTGTCTAGATCGGTATATGGATTGAACTACTCTGGGCCATATTCTGATTCAGACATGGTAAAAAACGCAGCCAGGGAGTGAGAGAAATCCTCTTGATTCAGGCGTCTCTTGTTGCAATTAACAGAGGTCATTTCTCCGTATGATCGGCAAAGGCGTTCATTGCCATCGGCTTCTTCTTCATTCGGAAACTCTAGATCAAAATCAAGTTCCCCTATAGAGTTGTATATGTGGAGTTTCAGGAATAGACAAACAAACAAAAATGGACCACCCAAATTTCCACTGAGTAATCGGTTTTTTTGGAACAGAGGCTTTCCCTGATCTCTTATATCATCCGATATGTAGCTCCTAGCAGGTATTTGCCGATTGCTAGTTTCTATCCGATTACTAGAGCTTCGGATACTCCTTGATAGACTTTGCCGGGGCTGAGAGATTGGCCACAGAAAAAGAACCTGTCTAGCCACATGTTCAAAAAGGCGATGTGTTCTTCATCTTCAACATCACCCGTTTTCTGATGAGTGCTAATATAGCGTTGCCAGCCGAAGTTCTTTTCAGGAACTAACTTGAGAGTAGCTGGAAGGTCAAAGGCCGATAACATGTCTCCATCAGGGCTAAGACCGGTTAACATTGCTACATCCAAAAGTGTAGGGCTTACTGGTTCTGCTGGGAAGAGGAAAGCGTTGGTTGTGTCGCACCAGAAATATGCCGATGCTGCCATAAACAGTTCATCCGCTGGAGGAGGATGCAAGGAAAGGAGGATGGCATCGGCAATCCCTAATTCGGTCCATTGATTCTTTTTCTGGCTATAGACCCGAGAGAGCCAGTCCTTATATCCCTTGATCGGGCTAGGCCAGGAGCGGAATACCGATTTCCAACTATTCATGCTCAGTTCATCGGCAAATAACGGAAGCCTCACTATCGAATGATCTATGAAGGCTGATGGATCGTTTTCTCCTACCGGGCCCAAAGAATATAGGGTTTTTTTCATCCATGCCATTATAGAGTAGCATATATTCAGGACTGCCATTATAGAGTAGCTATTGTTTAAAATGCCATTCTTTCTGCAACTTATCTTCAGCAATGCCATTCTTAGAGGTTTGAGAGGATTTTACAACTTATACCGAATCAAAATACGAACAAAATACATATCTGACAACTGGGTCCAGCATGTCATCCCCTCCTCACCTTCTTCCTCCTCCCTTCATCTTCTTCCTCCCACCCTCTCCGTAGCCATGGCCGCTATCCTCCCCCAGCTCACTAGCTCAGGCCTGTGCTCGTGCCACCGTCGCAGCTCGTGCTCGCACGGCCATCGCCATAGCGTCGCCGTCCACCGCAAACCAGGGCATCGCCGTCCCTCTTCGCGTTGCTTGCCGCCGCTGCCCCTCATACCAAGGCGAAGAACTCCAGGAAGTCAAAGAGCTCGCCGGCATCACGTCCTATGGCGCCCAGGAGGTAGATGGAGATGGGAGCTCGCCGGCGCCGAGGAGAAGGGGAGCTCGCGAGCTGCTGTTGTGGGGGGGGGGGAAGAGGAGGGGCGACGAGCTTAGGGGGCGGCGCGAGGAGATGGAGATGGGAGCTCGCCGGCGCCGGAGTGCGTGGAGAAGGGGATCTCGCCGGAACCGCTGCCGCCGCCGCCCGCGCTGCCGCCGCCGCGAGGAGATGAAGATGGGAGCTCGCCCCCTCGCGCCGCCACCTCCTGTTGGAGCTCTCCCGCGCCGCCGCCCGCCGGAGATGAGGAAGGAAGAAGGGAGGAGGAGGAGGAGGGAGAAAGAAGATGCCGTGGGAAGAAGAAGAAAGAAGGAAGGAGGAGGAAGAAGATAATGAGAGGATGGCATACGGGTCCCGCTTGTCAGATACGTATTTGGACTGTATTCGAACGGGTATTGCCGAGGAAATACGTTTTCGGGGCCAAGAATGGCAGTGCCGAGGTTAGATTGCTGAGAAAATGGCATTTTAAACAATAGGCACTAAGTAATGGCAGTTCCGAATATAGGTAACTCTATAATGGCATGGATGTTAAAAACCCAAGAATATAAAGCCTCAGAGTCAGAACAGCGGAATAGTACCTGAGACATGTTTGCCCATTGAAACTTGCGAAGAGAAGGTTGTGCGCTGGGAATCCTCAGAGCTCCAGGAATCCAATGCAGGAGGTTTGTGCGCTGAGGGGAGTGTGAAAATGACAGCGAATGGCCGCCTATTTATAGGTGCGGTAAAACTAGGGTTTTTACAAGGGTGCGCGGCGTTACTGTTACAGCCCATATTGCGTAGCGGGCTACCACGTGTTCTCATAATGGGCCAGAAGTGAGAAGCGCAGGGGTAAACTGTGAAATGTTCCAAGATCGTTGGATGGAAAATCCGATTTTAGGTGAAAGTTCGGCTAATGAGAAGATCCCATTGCCAAACTTAGGGGCATATGTTGATACCCAAATTTGGCAGAAAAATTGGCTATTGTGCACAAGCTAATGTCATCGGAATTATTGGGCCGAATCAGAAGATGGGCTTCGTAGTAAAAAAAAACAAGAAGCGTATAGAAAATAATTTCGACAATATCAAGACTCTGGAAGAATTACAAAGATTCAATTGGGAGGCGGTTTAATTGGTTAGGTTGCGATAAATCAGGCCGTCGGAATTACTGGGCCGAATCAGAAGATGGGCTTCGTAGTCAAAAGAAAGAAGCGTATAGAAAATAATTTCGACAATATCAAGACTCCGGAAGAATTACAAAGATTCAATTGGGAGGCAGTTTTATTGGTTAGGTTGCGATAAATCAGGTCGTGTCGGTATCGGTTTTGTAATAGTATAAATAGGGTCCCAAATCTCGTGAAAACGATATACGACATACACAAAAACAACTACTCTTTTCGAATCCGATCGACTTCGTCGAAAGTCTTCAACTCGCATGTAGAGCAATCTCGATGAAATAATCGATTCTCTTCTTGTAACCCGTATGCATGGCTGTATCGTCTTGATCTCATGTATACAAAGTGTCGGTGTAATAAATACCGGGGTACAAAGAGTCCTAGGAAGGCCGGGAGGGCCCCACGCGTCGGCGGGCGAGCAAGGCCCAGTGGCGTGGCGAGCCCCTCGAAGGCAGGGGAGGGCCCCATCGTCGGCCAGGCGAGCAAGGCCCAGTGGCGTGGCGAGCCCCTCGAAGGCAGGGAGGGCCCCACGCGTCGGCCAGGCGAGCAAGGCCCAATGGCGTGGCGAGCCCCTCGAAGGCCAAAGGGGCCCAGCGTCGGCGGGCGAGCAAGGCCCAGTGGCGTGGGCGAGCCTCGAAGGCCAAGAGGGCCCCTGCGCTAGGCGGGTGCGTGGCGAGCCCCTCCGGAGGCAGGCGAGGGCCTGTCGCGCCAAAGCGGTGCGTGGGCGAGCCCCTCCGGAGGCAGGCGAGGCCCAGCGCCAAAGGCGGGTGCATGGGTGAGCCCCCTCTGGAGACTAGGCGAGGGTCCCACACGTCAGGTGGGGCCCGCGCGGCAGGGAGCATTGCAGAAGGAGTCTTCGGGACGAAGGCTCCCCCTGCTGCAAAGGACGAAGCGCATTTAATGAGACATCAGCGGATAGGCAGTGAAGAAATGATTACCGCTTCTGATGACCCTGCAGTCGGCGGGCATCCTTTGGGCATGTAAGAATTGACCGGCAGAGAGAAGGTTTGCTTGAGGAGGCCGCCTGCGGCAGAAGAAGCGAGGCCCCACCCGCAGCCTCACCGGTGTATTTGTCGGGTCATAGGCCACTGCGGAAGCGCGAGGCGGCGCGCCTTGCGGCATGGGCGTGCACGTTTTCGTCTCTTCGTCGTGTCTTGTCGATTATCTTGAAACATCAGTCGCCTACCCCCTCGGCTCTCCTCCATGACACAGCTTGTATAAAAGGGGAGGAGAGAGAGGGGACGGGGGAGAGAGATGAGCACTAAGCGTCAGTGCATTCAAACACCACTGTAAACACATTCCCATTCAACCACAATCGAGAAAAGAGCTAAGGCTCAAGGGAGTAGGACTGCATTACCGCGAGGGGTCGAACACAGGTAAATCTGAAGTCGCTCCTTGTTGTGCCCGACGCTCAAATCGAATCGAGCTTGATCGAGTTGGCTAGCAGACTAAAAATCTGACCAGGTGTGATCCGCGATGGTTGAGCGGAGAACACGCCGTCGATGGCGCGCGAGTAGGGAGCGCTAGCATCGGTTCAAACTCTTGACCCTTCTTCAGAGGCGATGGCGGAGCGAGAGTCCGCGATGGAGCAGAAGAGGCCGCTAGAGCCGCGGCCACGAGTCGGCCGCGGCGATGGCGATGGATCACCGGCGGTGGCCGCCGCCTAGGGTTGGAGCCTGGCGAAAGCCGCCTCGGCCAAGCTAAGCGGCGCTGGCCTTGGAGGAGTGCACTCCGGCCAGAACCTCCATGCGGCGAGGCCTTGCTGGAAAACCCACGGTTCCGGTGACTCCGGACTCCCGCGGCGCCGTTGTTGCTTGACTTGGCCCGCTCGTCGGCGCCGCCCGGGCGGTGGTGCAAGTTTCGGGGCGGGGAACCGGCGTTTCGCGTCCTCCGTTCTTTGTTGCCCTCGCACTCCTCTCGCGAATCTCTGGTGAGGCGGGCCAAAACGACAAGAGCGGCGACCCCTACGGGGCTCGGCCGGGCAGCGTCAGTGGCGCGATCTCGGTCCCATCGGAGGACCGCCACTTGCTGCATGGAAGACTGCGTGACAAGCTCCGGCGCCGCGGCCAAAGCCAGCACATTTATCGCCGCCCGTCTTGTGAGGACCAACAATAGGGTTCCAGCAGAGCTGCCCCGCGATGAGGTGGCGCTTCTTGGCGCCGCCTAAGCGGCGAGGCGGCGGGCGAGGACGCGTCGAGGCGAGGCTCCGGCGTCGGTGCCGCGCCTTTTCTAAGGAGGCTGCGCGCGTCCGATGGCGGAACGGTTTCGTTCGGCCCCATCGAAAAATCTGACAGCTCCACCAACCCCGATGAGTTTTGCAGATCTATATGGCGGTGATGCAGCCGATCGGAGGGTCGGGAAGGTTACTCGCGAACTACTTTCCGCGGTCCTCACCGTGAGCCCGCTCGTGGCTCATGAACCTGCCCCGGTCCGTGGGGTCATGGAAGAAGCTCTCGGGCTCTTCGTCACCAACTTCGGGGCACCTTGAGCAGCCGGGGTGAAAGCGACCTCCTGGCGTGGAGCAAAATAAGGAGAGTCGCTGGCGACTATATTCGGCGCTTCGGTCAGTCCGCAACACCATCCCCGACATCTCCATCGACGCCGTGGTCACGGCATTCGTGAGAGGCGCCCGAGACCCCAAGGTCAAGAGAAGATGGCCACCCATAAGATCAAGGCAGCGGAGGAGCTCTTCACCTTAGCGCAAGTCGCCCTTGAGAGCTCGCATCCGCCCATTGCTTGGCGGGGCCAGTGCGGGTGGCAAGGCGGGACCTCGAGAACCCCCGGCAAGGACAAGAAGAAGCGCAAAGGCGGCCGAGACCGGGCAGGTCATGGCCGGCCTTGCGACGACGACATGGCCAGACCAGCAGAATGGGCGCGGCGGGCAAAAAGAGGAGGAGGTCGCGGCGCCGGTGATACGGTCCCGTAGGGGCGGCCGAGGCGGCGGCTATGGCGATCGCCGTGGCCACGACGGCCCCCCGCGCCGCGACGGCGGCGAGACCATCGCCCGTGAGTGGGACGGAAGGCCCTCTTGTCCCATTCACCGCAACAACTCCCACGACTTGGCGGATTGCCATGTCGTCGCAGAAAAGGTGGACAAGCGAGTCCACGAGCAGCAACAAAGAAGCAGCGTCCGCGATGGCAAGGGCAAGGAGGCGGCCGCTTGGTTTTCGGCGGCGGGCGCGAGGTTGCCGTCATCCCGGCGGTTGCCACCTATCCGCCCCACGCTAGCTTTAAGCGTCGCGATGAGGAAGTGTGCGCCGCCGTGCCGCTTTGGGTCGGTGAGGCGGTGGCGTGGTCGGGCGACCGATCGCGTTGATCGAGCCGATCACCCACCGAGACCGCTGCGACCTGGGCATCTCCGATCGTGGTTGCACCCACGATCCGGAATGTAAAGCTAGGGCGGTCTTTGGTAGAGCGGAGGAGTTGCCTCAACCTCTGTCGCCGGGTCGCGCGGCGCTCCAGATCGGCGGCGGGAGCTTCGCCTAACGCTCCGTTCTTGACATCGCGCGGGGTGAGTCCGTCGGCTGGGCGATCGATCTCCGGTAACCTTCGGAGCTCGACAACTTCCGCACCGAGATGCTCGAGTTGGTGGCGGACTTCGACCTCCCTGGCGCCATACTAGGTCGGCGGGCGACCGAGTTCATGGCGGTGTGCCACTATCGTACATGGTGGTGAAGATCCCGGCCAGCCGCCCCATCGTTTTGAAAGTGGACCGCCGGGCGCTCCGCTGCGACAAGGACGCCCTCGCGTTGGCGAAGCGTCGGTGCCGAAGGCAAGCTTCAACTCTGGGAGCTCCTCCGCGAACCGTGCCTCCCGGTTCGTCGCGGAGGTTAAGGTGGTCTCCTGGCGAAGTCGACCCGGCGAACCGTTCGGGTGGGCGCCTCTCGGCGCCAAATAGGAAGGCGCTCGTCTCCTTCCTCGATCTAACGCAGCGTGTTTGCGTGGCAACCGTTCGACATGGTGGGGTCCCGTGGAGGTGATTGAGCACAAATTGGCGGCGTTCCCAGCGACGGTCATGCGAAGGTCGGAAGCGATCCGTGGAGCGCCAGAAGTTATCCGCCGGAGGTGGACAAGCTCTTGAGGCGGGTGCGTCCGCGATGTCGCCCATCCGGTGGCTCGCGAACCCGTCCTCGTCAAGAAATCTAACAGGCGTTGGAGGATGTGCGTCGACTTCACCGACCTCAACAAGGTGTGCCGAAGGATCCGTACCGCTGCCCGCGATCGATCTCATCGTCGACTCAAGCTGCGGAGTGCGGCGGTTGTGCTACGGATCGTACTCTGGGTACCACCAGTTAGCATGGCGAAGAAGATGAAGACAAGACGCCGCCGTTCGCCCATGGGCGTCATTGCTATACAAGGATGGCGTTGGATGAAGAATGTAGGCCCAACCTATCGGCGGGCCATGCATATCGCTCACCGCTCCCAAATAGGCGGAACACGGAGGTGTATGTCGATGATCGGTGGTGAAGTCAAGAAGGCGGAGGAGTTGATCGGCGACCGGAAGAAACCTTCACCAACACGAGAAGAAATCTTGCATCAAGCTTAATCGAGAGAAATGCGTGTTCGCCGTTCCGTCGGATGTAAACCGCTGGGATTCCTCGTCTCGAGGAGGATTGAGGTGAACCACGACAAGATCGCGCGATCGAGAACATGAAGCCCCGACGCGACTTGGCGGATCACGGTGCTTGGTGGGTGCTTGTCCTCCCTGGGCGCTTTATAGCTACTTTGGGGATAAAAGTCTCCCTTGCTCAAGCTCCTAAGGAAGACCAACCAGTTCGAGTGGGGCGGAGGCGCGGGAGGCGTTCGGCGGTCTGAAGAAGTATCTTACCTCCCGCCCGTCTGGTCGCCCAGCACCAGGCGAGCCGTTGATCCTCTCGTCGCGGCAAACCCCAGCGGTCAGCAGTCTTTGGTGGCGGAAAAGAGGCGTTCAGCGCCCATTTACTACGTCGGCAAGGTCCTCCACGACGCCAAACAAGGTATTCACAGCACCAGAAGATGCTCTCGCCGTCCGGCGGCATCAGCTACGCCACTACTTCGGGCGAAGTCACAGTGTTGACCAAGTATCCCTTGCGGAGATCCTCTTCAACCGCGAGGCGACGGGTCGCATCGCCAAATGGGCCATGGGTGGCGGAATTCGATCTCAAATTCGCTCCCGAGCGGCCATCAAAGAGCAAGCTCTGGCGGAGTTCATCGTGAGTGGACTCCGCGGACGCAGAAGCCGAAGACACCCAGCACCCTCGCCGTGGACTCTCTTCTTGACGGCTCATTCCATTTGGAGAAATTTGGTGGCGTCGTCTGGTGTCTCCCACCGGCGATGTCGTCCGGCACTGGTGGTCTTGGGACTTCAGCGCCACCAACAACGTCGCGGAGTATGAAGGATCGCTCGCCGGGCTCGGGGTGGCCGACCCTTGGCATCCGCGGCTACAAGTAAAGCGACTCTCTCCGGTCATCAACCAGCGAGGAAGGATTTCTCTGCTCGGATCCGTCATGGCGGCCTACGGGCGGAGGTGCACGGTTGGGCGGCACTTTGAGGTTTGGGCCGTGCACGTCCCTCGCCGCGACAACTACATGGCGGATGGTCATCCCAGCATTGCCTCGTCGAGGGCACTGTTCGGTGGGGTCTTTGAAGAAAGACTTCTGTGCCGTCGTCATGACCCCAATTACGGCGGGAACAGCGCTTTCGACGCAGCTCCGCCTCTGGAGGAGCGTCACCGATCATACGGAGGGTAGGGTATTACCCGCGAGGGGTCCGAACACAGGTAAATCTGCGGCGCTCCTTGTTGTGCCCGACGCCAAATCGAATCAAGCTTGATCGAGTTGGCTAGCAGACTAAAAATCTGACCAGGGGTGTGATCCGCAGTGGTTGAGCGGAGAACACGCCGTCACAAAGCATGTTAGACTGTCTCGGGTTTACCGATCTTTAATATATTCTCGCATGTTACACTGTCTCGTTCAATCGATCTGTAATATGTGTTTATCTTGCAATGCCGATTGTCAATTATCTCATATGCTTTTCTTGAATTCGATGCATGCAACTGCCTTATTTAGTCGATCTTGCCTATATCTGTTTCAGGGATTCGTATGTTTGCATTATTTGCTGATTAGCATTGTATCTATTTATATTGGTTCAAAACCTTTAATCGGTTTGTGAGTATATACCTGGATTTAGATCCGAACACTGCCTTGGCTTGACCAATCTATTTAATCTACTCCCTGGTCTAATCTAATAAATTGATCTAAAGATTTATGAGCAAATTTATTTATAAAATAACAAAAAAAAGATGAAAGAAGTTTATGTTTAAATGTTTATTTATTGCTCTATCGGATAGTAAGCCGATAGAATCACAATCGGATTCTTTAAAGCCGATTCGTAAAACCTGATCTGATTGTTTCTTAAAGCCGATTAGGGCCATGTCGCTAACAATCTATTCCTTGTCAATTTACAGGTCAAATTGACTGGCACGCTTGGTCCTTAGTTGCGATGCAAGCCCAGACTTGACGCTTCCGTACGTGTGTTCGCGAAGATCTAACTTTTCGTGTCAAGACCACCATTAGGTTGTCCCGTCCGCGTGCATCGACGAGCGGCAGAGCAGATCTATGGAACCGATCGCTAAAGAGCTCATGTACTGCGTAGGGCGAATAAGGTTTTTGGAAAGCGCTCTAGAGCGCCAGCTCGCCTTCACCACACACTTCTCCAACCTTATCCGCGGCGACGTGTTGACCGGCGTGAGCCACCGACAACACCACCAACCAAAACGTCGTCGACAACACCAACAGCGGCAACGTCTTCCCCAACTTCAACATCGGTGTTGCCATCATCCAGTTCAGCGATTAGCATACACCGTACGTGTTCTTAGTCATTGTGCTTGCGAGTCTGTCGGAGAGATATTCATGCGCTGCTAGTGCATGTGTATATACGATACGCTCCTGTCTAAAGTTGATTGTATCTCAGATCTATTTCATGTTTAATCTCTGAATTATTATATACTTAAAAATGCTAATATTTTCATCAAATAGGTAGATGAAGAATCTGGGGAATCTGGGAGCATCAACAGGTAAACAAAATGAGCTTAGCAGAATGTTGGACAAATGTTATACTATCACCGCTTTCTTTCACTTCATAGGTCTCAAGTTTCAATTTTTTAAACAATAAGTTTCTTTTAATTTAATTAGCTTAGTACGTAGAGTACCCAAGATGCAGATATTTCTGCATGTTATTAAATACTGAGATTGACATTGCTGCCAAATTTTCACGCGCGTGGACAGATAGATATAATATAATAAATACATACACGCATGCATGCATGCATACGTACACACACACAAACGTATATGCACAGACCTGGCCAACGGGGCTGGTCCGGTTCGGCTCGGTTCCAACCCGATTGGTTCGGTTACTATACGAACTGGGCTAACTGGGCTAATGGGCCTGAGTCTCGGCCCATGTTCGATTCGCAGAGTAACCGAACCAAACCGGGTCGGCCTAGTTTTATATGGGTTGGTTCATTTTAATTAAAAATATCTAAATAAATTAAGAAAAAAACCACTATATTTTATAAATATACACTATAAATTATGTAAATACATTATATATCATTGGATATATATATATAAATGAATATATTTAATTAAATAAATATGCTTAAGTGACAAACCGAACTGGGCCAAAACCGAACCGTGCCGGCCCGTCACTACACGAACCGAACCGGCCTGGCCCGACGAGCCAAAGCCTCGGCCCAAGGTCGATTCGGTAAACCAAACCATGCCGGCCCGGTTCAGTGAACAGTGCGGGCCGGCTCAGTTCGTCCTTATTAGACCAGCCCGTTTGGCCACCTCTATATATACATTCAAGAATATGAGCTTGCGGAGCACATCTGCATGTGCAAGAAACAAAAAGATACTAGGAAAAACAAATGGGCTAATTTGAGTGGAGGATTCATCCAAAAAATCCTACTTTGTTGGAGTGCTTCGGTCTTATCATCGGTGCGACCGGAATAGTGAATTTGTGGGAGAGGCATCCCCCCAGCGCGGGAGACCCGCGTCCTTACGAGGATGTGCAACCTACTATGAAATGATGACCTATGTAAATTTTTTGCATTCTGATTCAGAATGAGTTATATCAGGCTACATGGAATCAGTTATATACATCTCGATATTTGTGCCTATATTACCCCTGTAGACACAAGAAATCTTAGGGCCAAAGCGTTTTTCCGTCAACTTTCCCTCCTTGTCGTCTGTCGAGGGGGAGGGACAAAGCAGGGGCTTGCTGCTCTTTCTTTCTCGCGCTTCTTCCTTTTGCAGCCTTCATAATAGGGACAAACCAATTGCCTCCACTAATTGTTTCTACATTAGTTCCTTACGGCACGTAACGCCTGACTTTAGCTGTAGCTGCACTGGCAAACAACTTTTGGCAAGCGTGGAACATCTGTAAATCCTGAGGGTCCTTTTGATTGTTGGCCTTAGGCAAGAATTCCAAATGTCCCGCCTACTACAAGGACCCATATCAGTGTCCTCAGCTAAAACCGACGAGACAAGTCCAAATATTGACGACATAATTCTGTGTCGTCGGCTAAACGATGGCACAAAGCCAACGACACGACTCAAACAATACAAATCACTTATGATGTCGGATAAACACTAGGGTCGAGGACACAGGTCCATCCCGGGCAACACCCTTGGACGTGACTTGTGTCCTCGGCCTACAAAATGCCGACGACATGAGGTGCTATGCACCAAGAACCTAACAACCACCACATTGGAAACCTTTCTGGCCGAAGGGCCCCACTAGGCCACTTTGTGTATCTGGTCTGTAGTTGGCGGACTACACAAGTTGACCCTGGGCCTACCGGTCAGATTGTTGGCAGCCCCTCTTTTGCCATACCATGTAGGCCCGGTAGTTACTTTGTGTTGTCGGCATTTTCACTGGCCGAGGACACAAAGTGACCAGCAGGCATGCACATGCCCTTTGTGTCATCGGCTTTAGGGGTTGCCGAAGACATAAAGCGTCCAGGTGACATGCACATGTCTACTTGTGTCGTAGGTCTTAGTCTGGCCGAGGACACAAAGTTGTTTGCCAACAAAAAAAATGTTGCAAATTGAAAAAAACATACTTTTTGACTTGCAACCCCCTAATATTCTAGTATTATATAACAGAATTCCCCACAACCTCATGCATAATTTATATCACAGACAAGCACCACATTGCACTGTCATGCAAACATCACATATAATGGCAATAAAATTCAATATTAGACGTACATCGAAACCACAACAATAATCCACAACATACACACAACGACCATCGACAACGTAGACAATGCATAGTTTAATATACAACGACCATCCACAAGCTATTTTTCGAATTTCATAGTTTAACATACAACGACCATGGACGAACCTAGCTTTAAGAATTCGCAAATGGGTCAGCGATGATCCCGTCGACGAATTGCTCCTCGGATGATCTTCTGGTGTTCGCGGTGCCGTCCCTAGTGGTCTCATCCACTGTGAGCGTTTCTTTTAGTGACTTATGGCCTTGATTTGCGCATAGGGCCTTGGAGGACCCAACATAGAGTGAGAGCCTAGAGTTGGATCTAGGGCGCATGGTCATTCGGGGAGGATGCCGCGTGGAGCATTGGTCTGGAGTTGGCTCCGAGATGTGATTGTGTCTAGATAGTTCTTACAAGGAGTATTGTAGCTTCAGGGCAGGGGGCCTACCCTATAATAGAAGCCCTTCATATGGTTGAGGGCCTGCCACATCATGGTCATGCTCTCGGTCATGGATCTCCACATGGCCCTTCTGCTTTCTTCGACATGACATGCCTATCAGACGCACCGCATATACAATTGGGACACTTCATTTGATGATCCTTTAATGCTTTGGAAATTATTCTGTTGGGAATCGCTGTTGTCGCGCCCCTTGGTGTCTCAAAGGTTCGCAACTTTACTTTTGTTTGCTATGGTGGAGTGACACTAGTTTCTAACATGTGGCAAAGTGAAAGGCCGTGGCATTTTCCCTGTCACGGTAAGAAGAAGCGTCGACATGGTTGAGCAGTGAAGTAGCGTAGTGAAGAGAGACCTTCATTGCTAGAGGCGTCTCTTGGGCTAGTAACTTGCCACTAGGATGGGCCAGAACACCCTACTGGTGTATCCCAACTGTTGGTGGTAGGGCCTTTTCGGCTTGTGCTACCTATATAAGATTGAGAATGAGGTTGTGACTGAGGGTACTTTACCTTTACTTTTCCGGTGCTCTCACCATTTCCCTTGCACCACGACTTCCACAATCATTTTCTTGTTCCTCCTGTCTTGCGGTAAGTACTTCACCGTCACCATGAAGCTCATTGTCGGCGAGGTCACCACCCTCTGACTCATGTGTTGGGCCGCATGATTCTCGTCGGTGCGTGTTGGGCCGCATGACCCTCATCGTTGTGGTACTTCACCGTCACCATGAAGCTCATTGCGTCTTACCATCATGGAGGAGACGCCGACACCCAATGGTGATGAAGCCATTATCTTTGTTGCGCAATTGGATGTGAGGCTCCACATACCCGTCGTGCCCTTCATCTCTAGCGTCCTGGCGGCATACTACGTGCACCTCACGCATAACGCAGTGGTGAGAATCACGTCGTTCGCGTGGGCCTTCTGCTCCGTCGGTGTGAGTACCCTAGGCCGGCCGACCCCCTCTTGAGCCCCTTTGGATTCCCCTTTGGAGGAGGGTTGGATGACAAGTGTCCCTACACATGGAGCACCCCGGTTGGCTGCGGAACACTATAAAAGGACCCCTACACCTCACTTGTAACACAACACACAACACATTCCACACTTTCATTCCACTTATTAGAGTAGCTCTTAGTTAGTAGTAGTTGGGAGTTAGAGTCAAGTCGGGCTGAAGCTTGGAGTTCCGGAATTGTCTTCGGGAATTCGGGTAATAGCTCTTGTACCCTTTCCTAATTGTTTCAATTAGTGAGATCACTTCATTCATTGCTTATGTGTTGAACTTTATTTGAGTGAGTATATCTACATAAATGAGTTGTGTAGATTTGCCTTCTAGGTAGCTTGTATTACTTTGGAATCAGTTTAGGTTCTCACTCATATACTGTTAGAGCCAGGCATTGAAACTAGATCAACTTCTTTTTGGTATTGAGGAAGATTGATTAGATATAGTAGCAGACGTGGTGTCTGAGACTAGGACTAACTCGGTTTACACCCGAGCCCACGTATATGTGGTAGGTGGTAACAGCCCTATCCATCCGTAGATACTAAGTATCTCATGCGTAACCCACAGCGTCTGGCTTTGGATCAGTAGAGCCCTATCAGAATGATCATAACCATTCGGGATTCCAATTCAGGATAGCGGGTGGTAGTGAATGTCCGAGCTCCGACGACGAATACCAAGTGAACCACTGCTAGATTACCCCAAGCTCGCTCAATAAACTGAATCACACGATTTTGTGAACTTATTAAACTTGTCTCGTTGTCCTCCCAACTGTCTATCTAGCGAGAGTGGCTTTCTCTTTATTTGTGTGAATATTTATAGTGTGTGTGTGTGTCCCCGGTCTTTTATTTATCCTAATCCCCGTTACCTAGACTGGCTGGTATTTTAAATAATTAAGATATAGAGGTTTATCTCTTTAAACCCTCGTTCCCTGTGGATTCGATAACTCTAGCAATACTCCTGGTGAAAACTACAAGCGATATATGTCCGCTTGCGGATTAATTTCTTTGAGCGTAAGTATCGCCAACAAGTTTTCTGGCGCCGTTGCCGGGGGACGCAGCGGTTTCTCAAAAAGAGATAAAAAAATTTCAAAACCTACATCTAAATTATTTAATTTACCGGCCTAGTTTAACGGGAATTTCCCTTCTCCGTCTTTGTTCTGTGGAACTAGCAAAGCGGTGGATGACCGGTTTTTGATCTCCTAGAAAACTTCCGACAAAATCCGGAGTCACTGGTGCGAAGGACAAGACCTCGAGTCTTACCTCCGCAAATCTGTGTCTCTGAGTTATCAAACCTCATGAGCAATCCTTTCTTCGTCACCGAGACACCTTCATCAACGATGGCTGCCGAGAAGACCATTCTTGAATTCTCAGCCCCGTCAAGCACCAATGTCCCCACTGGACCTGCCACCAATGTGGGTGACGGTGGTTTCAAGCTAAAACCAGCTCTCATCAACATGGTTTAGGCTATCCCCCTTTGTGGCAAGCAAACAGAGGATGCCAATGCACATCTGCAGCATTTACTTGAAATCTGCAGTACCTTCACCATCAAGGGTGCGACTCCTGACGCTGTCCGGCTACGCCTATTTCCGTTCTCATTGATCGGGAAGGCAAAACAATGGTTTTATGCCAACAAAGATGCAGTCTCAACTTTGGAGAAGTGCTCCAATGCCTTCCTCACCAAGTATTTTCCTCTGGGTAAAACCAATGCCCTGCGGAACAAGATTTCCGCATTCCAGCAAAACACGGATGAGTCCATATCAGATGCCTGGGAGCGACTTCAAAAATATATACTGGCTTGCCCACACCACGGGATGCAAGACTGGTTTATCATTCAGAGCCTCTATCATGGGCTGAACCGTACTGCCCGAGAGCACAACGATGCTGCTTCTGGATGAGCCTTCTTTTCACTCAGTGTGAGTGCTGCCCGCACTCTCATTGAGAAGATGGTCTCGAGCCAGGGTTGGAACGATGAGCGTTCGCAGCCGCGCACTCGAGGAGTCCACCAAATCGACGATATGGACATGCTCGCGGCCAAGATGGACTTATTAATGAAGAGGCTAGAAGTGCCGAATCAAACCATCTAGGCACTCGAATCTCGCATGACTTGCGAGGTTTGTGGGAGCCTTGGACATTTTGGAGATAACTGCACCGAGACCCGACCGGAGGACGCAAACTTCATCAACAATGGGTTCCGACCTCAATCCAACTACACTTTGGGTTGGAATTCGAGCTGAACTTCTCCACCGACAACCGTCTTCAAGGAGGTAACAATGGCAATTTCAATCGCAATAAATCTCCTCTAGATGATGCAAATGCTCAACAAAAAGTGAATGATAGCATTAGTAGAAAATTTCTTGCTAATGATAAAATTTTGGAGAGCATCAATTCACAACTAGAAGTATTTGCAACTACCATGAAAAGTCAAATGAGCTTTAACAAAATGTTGGAAACTCAATTGCTCAACTGGTTGCTTCAATCCCTACAATTGCTTTGGGAAAGCTCCCGGGACAGCCGAAGGCTCCCCCGAAAGAAAATGTTAATGCGGTCGCAACCCGATTGGGTAAAACTACCCGAGACCCACCGCAAACTAACGCTGCAGGGAAAGAAGATGATACCTCCGACAAAAAAGAGGAGAAAGGTGAGCACGATGAAGAACCAAGAGAGGAGCTGCCGAAGATGACGAGAAGAGAAGCGCGGACCAAGCCAAGTCCCGCTTAATTCACCGAGACGCAACTGCTACCCTTTCCACGTCGCCAATGCAAGTCAACTGCGGACGCACAGTTTGGCAAGTTCGTTGAGGTAATCAAGCAATTATATGTCAACATACCATTGCTAGATGCGATGCAGGTACCGACATATGCCAAGTATTTGAAGGACATCCTCAACAACAAGCACCCGTTGCCGACGTTGAAGTCATTAAGTTGACTGAGGAGTGCAGTACGCGGCGATCTTGAACACTCTCCCTGAGAAGAAAAAGGATCCTGGCTACCCGACCATCTCATGCTCCATTGGTGCACAACACTTTGAGCATACTCTGTGCGACCTCGGAGCAAGCGTCAGCATCATGGCCAAGGTAATTTATGAAAGATTGAATCATTCTACCTTGTCGCCTACCGGCATGACCCTGCAGCTGGCGGATCAATCGATTCGTCATCCAAATGGAGTCGTGGAGGACATACCAGTGAAAATTCAAAAATTCCTGGTACCCGTGGATTTCGTGGTGCTGGACATGGAAGTAGACACCAAGACGCCCCTCATTCTTGGGAGGCCATTCTTGAGCATGGCGAAAGCGACGATCGACGTTGGTGCAGGAGAAATTCAGCTCAACATTAACGGCCGAGATGAAACATTCAACTTCAGGCGAAGAGCTGAACAATGCTCACAGGTACACACATTTTATGGTAAGAATCCTAAACCTGTGCGGAAGAAAACAAGGGCTATACCAAGACCTCAGGTGGATAGCCTTATTGCTACGATGAGGAGAACTCTCCAATTGTTGGACGAGCCATTGCGTCGTCCATAATGGAAGGAGAACAAGGGGAAATCCAAGCCCCGTCGGAAGAAACATGCGGTCGAGAAATCGGAGCCGCAAGGGAAGATCAACGCCACTCAAAAATCTCAGATCAAACAAGTGTGGCCTAAGAAAAAGATTCAACCGGCCGCAGCAACTTCAGCTACGGAACCAATTCAAGACAACTGAAGGTTGGATGCGGTCCGACTCGTCGACCGCGAAAACAAAAATTCGAGCCTTCACCGGGAGGTAAGCCGGAAGTTTATCTTGCATTCATATTTATTTTTTCGTGCATTTTCCACTGCATATTTAATTTTTAACATGCATTTATCTTGCCTATAAAAAAAATATCAAAAAATTTTTTTGATGGAAAAGTGGGGCCGGCCGGCCCCACCTAGGCCGGCCGACCCACTTCTTTTGGCCAACTACCCCCCAAGTGGGTGGGTCTTTTCACCACTCTCTACCACTCATTTTCCACTACACCCACCACTCTATCCATTTAGGCACTAGGTAGGATAATTTGTCTTCCTTAATCATGCATTTAATCTCACATTTATCGCTAATCATGCATTAAGAAAATCTATAAATACGGGAGTGACCTGCAGGATGAGATCGCAACCCTGCGGTGATTGCATGATCTCGCCTGCAGCTCTCCTCTGCACTGCATATTTGCTTTCATTTGCATGCATACTTTCAACTAAACATTGAGCAAAAATAATTTTTGTGGAGGCAAAGGACACTAATCTTGACGACTAATTTTGGGACGACTAACCCATAAATACCTTCGTATATCCTTCTGGTATTTGTTCGTCCTAACCCTTGTAGGAAAAATGTCGTCAGCTCGTCCAGCTCGGATCGGACTCATACTCCGACCGTCCATTGCAGTCGGTTTGATCGAATGGACACGGTTGCTTCACAAATGAGCATAGGATTCCCTTGGATTCCTTTCTTGCGCATGTCCACTTGATCCACCAGCTTAAGGGGTCAATCTACACCATCAAGGGAGCATCCTAGAAGAAATCCATGGCTGAGAGATGAAGAAGGTGGGTCGGTCGACCCACCCTAGGCCGGCTGACCCCCTCTTGAGCCCCTTTGGATTCCCCTTTGGAGGAGGGTTGGATGACAAGTGTCCCTACACGTGGAGCACCCCGGTTGGCTGCCGAACACTATAAAAGGACCCCTACACCTCACTTGTAACACAACACACAACACATTCCACACTTTCATTCCACTTATTAGAGTAGCTCTTAGTTAGTAGTAGTTGGGAGTTAGAGTCAAGTCGGGCTGAAGCTCGGAGTTCCGAAAGTGTCTTCGAGAATTCGGTAATAGCTCTTGTACCCTTTTCTAATTGTTTCAATTAGTGAGATCACTTCATTCATTGCTTATGTGTTGAACTTTATTTGAGCTGAGTATATCTACATAAATGAGTTGTGTAGATTTGCCTTACCGGTAGCTTGTATTCGCCTGGAATCAGTTTAGGTTCTCACTCATATACTGTTAGAGCCAGGCATTGAACCTAGATCAACTTCTTTTTGGTATTGAGGAAGATTGATTAGATATAGTAGCTGACGTGGTGTCTGAGACTAGGACTAACTCGGTTTACATCCGGGCCCACGTATATGTGGTAGGTGGTAGTGGTGACAGCCCTATCCATCCGTAAATACTAAGTATCTCTTGCGTAACCCACAGCGTCCGGTTTTGGATCAGTAGAGCCCTATCGGAATGATCATAACCATTTGGGATTCCAATTCAAGATAGCGGGTGGTAGTGAATGTCCGAGTTCCGACGACGAATATCAAGTGAACCACTGCTAGATTACCCCAAGCTCGCTCAATAAACTGAATCACACAATTTTGTAAACTTATTAAACTTGTCTCGTTGTCCTCCCAACTGTCTATCCAGCTAGAGTGGATTTCTCTTTATTTGTGTGAATATTTATCGTGTGTGTGTGTGTCCCCGGTCTTTTATTTATCCTAACCCCCGTTACCTAGACTGGCTGGTATTTTAAATAATTAAGATATAGAGGTTTATCTCTTTAAACCCTCATTCCCTGTGGATTCGATAACTCTAGGAATACTCCTGGTGAAAACTTCAAGCGATATCCGTCCGCTTGCGGATTAATTTCTTTGGCCGTAAGTATCGCCAACACTCCCCTGAGTCTGCCACTGGCTTAGGAGTGAGGGGTGGTTCAACTGTCTCTACCTCTCTTGAAGCTCCAACTGGCCTCATATCCTCAGCTTCTATCTGCGCAGCTACCCTTGCCAACTGCTCTCCTCCAACTTCATCCACGTTCTCATGCTGCCCTTGACAGCCATTTGACTCATCAAATTTTACATCACACGATTTTTTAATCTGACCACTTGATTCATTGACCACCCTGAAATACGACCCTCTGGCTGAGTACACCAAGAAGATTCTAGTATCCACTCTGCTCTGGAACTTGCCCAAATGCTCCCTATTCTTCTTGATGTAGACCTTGCGATCCTGAAGTAGGAGACATTGTGTCGTCTTCCCACAAACAACTCATAGGATGTCTTTGCAGGAGTTGTGAAGGTACAGCCTATTGATGCAGTGGCAGGCTATGTTGATTGACTCTGCTCAGAACACCTCAGAAGTCCCAAACTCATTGAGCATTGTTGTTACCATCTCGATGAGTGTCCTGTTCTTATTCTCATCCACTCCGTTTTACTCAGGAGTGTAAGTGGCTAAGAATTGATGGTCAATACCCAGCTCATCACAGAATAGCTCAACGGAAGTATTAGTAAACTTGGTTCCATTGTCACTTCTCACCTTCTTAAGGGTACAGTCAAATTTGTTTTGAGCTTTCTTTATAAATTTTTAAAACATTCCCAGTTAGGGTTTTGTTTGAAAGAAAGATTACCCAAATGTATCGAGAGTAGTAATCAACTGTTACCAAGCAGTAGAGATTACCCCAATACTCACATATTTTGATGGCCTAAAAAAGTCAATGTGCAAGAGCTCAAATGATTGGGATGTAGATATGACATTCTTGGCAGGATGAGTGCTTGCCACTTGTTTGCCAGTTTGACATGCCGAGCAAATCTTATCCTTCTCGAATGTCACATCTTTCACCCCAAGAACCAACTCGTTTTTGAAAAGTTTCTTTAAATTTCTCATGCCGACATGCCCAAGGCGCCTATGCCAAAACCAATCAAGTGAGACTTTGGCGGAGAGGCAAATCGAGATGAATGCAACAGGCTCATTGAAGTTCACAAGAAACAAATTTTTAAAACGAAAGCCTTTGAACACTATTTTTTCATTTTGATCCAGAAACAACAATCCCTCAGATGAGAAGTTATAATGGAAATCTAAATCACAAATTGAGCAACGGAAAGTCGGAAAGTAGATTGTAGTTCAGATTGGTTACTAGTAGCACATTGTCAATTGAGAGATCCGTAGAGATTGCTACCTTTCCTGATCCAATTACCTTGCTCTTGCTTCCGTCTCCAAAAGTGACCTTGGGGGTTTGATCCATCCTCCCCCATTGAGATGAACAACCAGGTGTTGCCGGTCATGTGTTGGGTACACCCACTGTCAACGATCCAAAGGCACCTTCCACTCTGGTAGTTCACCAGAATTAAGAAGTGATCACTTTCATGACTCAAGGACCCACACAGGAGGTCCCCGAGGATTAGTCTTTAAACCAGAGGCAATAGGAGAAAATCGATCAATCAAAGACTTAGACACTCAAACATGTGTCTTATGCTCATTCTCAGCCCTCAAACCAGCAAATCTAGCAACCACCTTACCCTTGTTATTCATCCTAAACAAATAGTGATCATACAACTCAGCATGAGCTCTTGTAAGCTTGGGTTGGGTGTGCTTCGGAGTGTTTCTAGCTTGGTTCCTAGGTAGCGCTTGCCTAGCAAAGTTTTGCCTAGGAGAACCATTCCAAAAGCTAGGTGGATGTGGAACTTGCCAATTGTTGTATGGCATGGGAGAAGGACCATTCTAATTGTTGTACCTAGAAGCATATTGCCAAGCATATTGGTTCCTAGGTTGCCATGAAGTGGAATTATAGTGCCTAGGAGGTACTTGCCATGTGTTGTGCCCATTGTGCTTTCTAGGGTAATTATTCCTAGTGTTCATGTTTTTAAGCCAAGAGTTATTAGCAATGTTGGTGTTTTCCTTAAGCTTGTTATGAAAAGTGTTTTGCCCTTTGTTAGACACTTGAGGATCTTTCTTTTTCTTCCTCTTAGGCTTCTCAGGGGTGAATCCCAAGCAACCCTACAGGGCCGGATTCCTTTATTCCTCAAGAATCTGGTTAAGTACACGACTCCCCTCGTAACACTTGCCAGGACCCTTGTCAAATTTCTCAGGCTGGACCTTGAGACTATCATTGTCGGTGCAATAAATACCGGGGTGTGAAGAGTCCTGAGAAGATCAGGCGAGGGCCCCACACGTCAGTCGGGCGACCAGGCCCCAGCGTGTAGGCGAGCCCCTCAGCGCACCAGGCGAGGGCCCCGCGTCAGCGGGCGTGGGCGAGCCCCTCGGCGAGGGTCTCCCCATCAGCGGGGCCCATGTGGCGAGGCGTCGAAAGGAGTCTTCGGCGAAGGCTTCCCGCTGCTGCGAAGACGGCGCATTAATGCGACATCACGCGGATAGACGGTGAAGAAATGATTACCCTCTGATGACCCTGCGGTCGGCGGTACATCCTTGTGGCGCAGCCGGAATTGACCGGCAGAGAGAGGTTTGCTTAAGATGGCGCCGCGTCGGGGAAGCGAGCTAGGCCCCGCCTGATCTCACCGGTGTGTCTGTGCGGGTCAGAGGCCACTTGCGAAGCATGCGAGGGCGGCGCCGCTCGGCGTGAGCAGCAAGACGTTGCCTCTCTCTGTCGTGTCTACATCCTTTATCTTGAAATCAGATCGCCTACCCCTCGCTCTCCGCTTGATTCGAGGCTTGTATAAAAGGAGCAGAGAGAGAGGGGAGGGGGTACGTACGTGGACACACACAGTTCACAAGCATTCTGTAACCACATTCCATTCAACCACAACAAGAAAAGAGCTAAGGCTCAGCAGGAGTAGGACTGTTACCCGCGAGGGGTCCGAACCTGGGTAAATCTCTGTGAGTCGCTCCTTGCTGCGTCCCACGCTCAAATCGAACTGAGCACGGTTGATCGGCTAGCAGGATGGAAATCTGACTAGGGGTATGATCCGCGGTGGTTGAGCGGAGAACACGCCGTCAATCATTTTCTATGGCAAGTTCATCACGCTCAATGGCTATTTCTCTAGTAGCTAGTGCAAATTTGCATAAGTCAGGAGTGCACTTTACACTAGTGGAACCACTGGAACAAGAAACAATCATGATACACTTAGAGCAAGAATCAACCAAATAAACAATAGTACTAACACTAGAGCTAATTAATGCACATTCAGAAGCATTAAATGGTGCAATTACAAGAGTCACAATCAAAGCAGGAGAAGCAATCAAATCATCAGTGGCATGAGCTATTGACAAAACATCAATGAAAATATTCTTTTCAGTAAGCAATTTGTTTTCTGTCCTAAACTTAAGAATAGTAGCAAGCAAGCCATCTACAGATTCATTCATGCCTTTGTTTTTCACATCAAGCAAGTCTACCCTCCTAGCTAAGCTAAGTTTTCACCATTTAAGAGATCAAATTCGGTATTAAGGGAATCATGCTTAGCAGTAAGAGCATTCAGAGACTACTGGAGAGTAGTGGCTCTTAAATGCTCCTTTTGGAGGACATCAAGTAATTTAGCCAGATTCTCTCTAGTAGTCTCTTCATCCCACTAAGAGAGTTTCAAAGTCAGAATCAGAAGATACATCAGTAGATGGTCGAGCCATCAAGTACTTGGAGGCTGAAGTAGATGGTGATAAAGTTCTTGATGTAGAGGAAGTAGTGGAAGTAAACTCTTCTCCATCAGAATACCACACTTGTTTTTGTGGTTCTGGAACGACCACCAAGCCTTTTGTGCTGAAAGTTGGAGGTAGATGAGCCATCTCAGCAGTTGCCATGATGGTAAGTTCTTCATCACTTGGCTCCTCATTCTCCTCAGAAGCGGCTGAGTCACTGGAACTGTCATCGGTGACCCAAGTTCCAACGAACGCCAGCTTCTTTCCCTTCTTGGAGGTGGCCTTGAACTCGGTCTTCATCCAGTTCTTGTACTTCCCATCCTTGTGCTTGGGCTTGTCATCATCACTGCCTTGCTTGCTCTTATCCTTACGCTTGATCTTGTCCTTGTGAAGGCACGTGGAGGCAATGTGATTCTTCTCATGACACTCATATTATCGATAGTTAGAGTGTGGGTTCTTGGTTCACCTCTTAAGATTAAAGAGCTTCTCGAACAGACCCATGATCTTCTCAAGTGCCTCAGGTGGGAAGAATCTTGATCCTTCTTGATCCTTGGGGAGGCAGGCTTGGACTTGCTTGGCTTATGTCCTGTAGCCTTGAGAGCAATGGTCTTGGTCTCCTCAGCTGATAGAGTGGCTAGAGGCTCGATGATAAGCATCTCATGAGCACGAAGTTTGCAAAAGAGATCACCGGGAGTCATTATCTCAAGTTCATTGTGGTTGGAGAGAACAGTGATAATATCCCTATACTCCTGTCTTGGGAGAATCCTCATCATCTTTCTAAACACATCAACATCAGGCATAGAGAGTGCGAGCCCCTTGAGCTCATTGATTATGGGTTAAGGCGAGTATACATAGCATTTGCATTTTTACAAGGAAGCATCTCAAATTTATCAAATTGCTTCTTAACCACCACTAATCTACCGTCCTTAACAGTAGCAGTGACCTCTTGGATCTCAACAAGAGAATCCCAAATAGTCTTGGTAGAAGTGAGGTTGCTAACCCTCTCGAACACATCCCTACTAAATCCCGTGAATATAGCATTCATGACCTTAGCATCATTAGCCATAAGTGTATTCCATGCTGGTGTGAGTGGTGCATTCTCATCACGTGTGATGGTGATGTCATTCTCAACAGCATCCCAAATGTCAGCGCCAATGGAAATAAGATACATTTTCATGCACTTATTCCAGAAGTCAAAGTACAAACCATTGAAGGTTGGGATCCTATTGGCAGCTACACTATCCCCTTCGGCCATCTCTAATGCGATGAAGAAAAAACTAGAGAACCTAGTTCTGATACCAATTGAAGAAACCTAAGGCCGAGAGAGGGGGGTAAATCAGACTATTTCAATTTTTTACTTTTGTTAAACTTAGTCACTTAGGCAAGTTAAGGCACGCAGCTAGCGCGTGGATTCCTACACAAGTTTAGTAGGTGGAAGCAATCAAAACACAAGTATAGAAAGCACGAAGCCACACGCAGGCGGTGGATATCAAGATGCGGTAAGTAAATGTGACAGAGAGACTCAAATCGATCTTTTGACCTTGTTCGGCGCAAGCACCTAATCACGTTGAGGAAGCTTCCGGTCAAGGAAGCCGTGGCTCTATCGTCCCTAGCCCTCAATCCACTCAGTGGTAGCTATTCACCAACACATGGTAGGCGAGCTCCAAAACTTCAGACGAATCGGCAGCCTCCACAAGTGAAGGACCCTGAAACACCGACTTCACACGCGAATCCGACCTCGAGCACACCGAGAATTTAGCACATCTCCGATGTAATGGAGAAGAGAACCTTAGGAAACAAGGTGGCCGCTAACAAGATGGCGGACTTTGCACACCCCGACGGACGGAGAGGAAGCACCGTAGGAAGTACGGTGACCTTCGTAGAGAAGGGTTTGATTGTGGTATGCTTGACGGAGGACGGCGGTGACGATTTCTCTAGGTGGCAAGAATGTTGGCCTAGACTCTCCTACCCGGAGAGGATTCACTCATGGCTCTCTCTAGAACACACACTTGAGGAAGAACACAAGGACACAGGAGTTCTTTGGTGCAGCCGGCAACCACCGTGCTGCGTTTTCTGCTTTATTACTCACTCAACTCGGCACTGAACACAACGATTACAACTGGTATTTATAGACGCACACACACCCCGGCCATTGGCCACGATCCGCACTAACTCTGGTACGCACCCACGCACCCACGCTGCTCATGTGTGATCCTAATGACCCGGTGGCCGCTAACCACCCTGGCTAAACACGCACATGCATGGACTAACTCAATGCATGCAAATATGACAAACAAATTGCATGCACACATGCATAGGACTCGACCAACACTCCCAACGTGCAGCCACTACATGCAAACACAACAATCTAATAACTTGTGACAAGATTATTTCCAACAATCACCCCCCTAATCTTGTAACCTATACTCGCAAACAATAACTCATGGACACAGCTAGCATGAGACACAAAATCAAATCTTGGTCACCCTCTCGACAAAACACTCAGACGGCCTCCACTACCATCTTGTCTCGCCTCGGCCTCCAACTCAACGTGACACGCCGATGGCCTCCTGCCATCTTGTCACGTATCGAGAATAATCTCGACATGACACACTATATGGCCTCCTACCATCTTGCCATGACGATGATTTTCTCCCACCGATCATATCACGATGAAGATGCCCTCCTGGCACCTCCTCCCAAAGCTTCGCCGCACCATCGAGTCACCACTTCTCTTCATCACACCCTCACCATGAACACAGCCTCCTGTCGTAGTTCATGGTCTCTATGATGTCGCTTCGCCGACGTCGCCGCACCTCGGTGTAGCACCACGACCAGCACCATCGCCTTCACCAGGCTCTGATACCACTGTTGGCCCAGGCTCTCCTACCCAGAGAGGATTCACTCATGGCTCTCTCTAGAACACACACTTGAGGAAGAACACAAGGACACAAGAGTTCTTTGGTGCAGCCGGCAACCACCGTGCTGCGTTTTCTGCTCTATTACTCACTCAACTCGGCACTGAACACAACGATTACAACTGGTATTTATAGACGCACACACACCCCGGCCATCGGCCACGATCCGCACTAACTCTGGTACGCACCCACGCACCCACGCTGCTCATGCGTGATCCTAATGACCCGGTGGCCACTAACCACCTTGGCTAAACACGCACATGCATGGACTAACTCAATGCATGCAAATCTGACTAACAAATTGCATGCACACATGCATAGGACTTGACCAACACTCCCAACGTGCAGCCACTACATGCAAAGACAACAATCTAATTACTTGTTACAAGATTAGTTCGAACAAAGAATCCCAAGAGCACAAGACCGGAGACACCACAACTCACCCAACCCTCATCCCACCATGGAGGATGGCAAGACAACCATAGGAGAGGGCACGAGCCTTGGGGGAGACGAGGAGGAGACTAGGGGGTGCTCTCTTCTTCTTCCTCACTCCTCCCTCAATCTTTCTCACTCAATCTCTCAAACCCTCATGGTGTCTTTGGATTTTGGGAGTGAAGAACAACATGGGAGGAGCTCTCTAGGGTGGGTAGGGCAAGGGGTAGCTTCTAAATTAGGCTATCTCAAGTTCCCCCGTGTTAGTGCCTCCTATTTATAGGCACAAGGCGAAAATCCTAAGAATGGATGGCCTAGATTGAATTTTCCGTGACGTAGTCAAATCCAGTCCAATCGTCGTCAGACCCAGTCCGATGAAGTGTTTTACTTTGGGAGTGGCCTAGTCGGACCCAGTCCGATGGTGGTCAGACCCAGTCCGACAGAAGGGTTGCACTTGGGACTTAGTCGTTAGGAGTCGATGGCTTGGTCGGACCCAATCCGACAGTGGTCGGGCCCAGTCCGACAGGAGGTTTGCATTTTGGGGATTTGGCCGCTCACACGCTCATCCATCGGACCCAGTCCGACGGGGCTAGTTTTTGCAGCCCACTCCGTTTTGGCTATCCATTTCTCCCTTGATGTCTCACCTAGTGTTCATGTTTGACGACTTGTCAACTCAGCGGCAACATTTGGACACCTAGGCGGGAAGTTTCGCGCCCACAGAAAATATCTGGCTTTGAGACTTCGCGTCTACGAAACTTCGGACAGCTTGCTACCCCCTGGAATCCCTTGGACCTATCCCGAACTCTCTCGAAGATGAATGAGGTAAAAGACCGGAGATGTGCTCTGTTGGACCCTGCAGACAGAGATACGACGATCGGTAGGCATGATGGCCCGAGGCTACACACACGCAAGAAATTAAAAAAACTAGAAAACAAATGTCATTAATCTTGGCATGATCCAGCTCTATAGCCCTGTTGCCATCAATTACCAAAACCAAATAAGCCCCTAGGGAGCTTTCTCTTACAAGGCTGCCTTCTGATCCTTCTACGTACTTTGAGGTGTCATCCGGATGAAGAAGCAGGAATTCCGACAGTTGAAGCAAGGGAATTCCTCAATTAACGACTACCTGACCTGGTTCAACCAGCTAGTACGATACGTCCCGGGTGATGTCGAAGATGAAGACGAGAAGATTGACAAGTTCTTGATGGGTATGCTTTCTAGCCTTCGGTCTCGTCTAATACTTTTGGATTACCAGGACTTTCAGCACATGGTCAACAAAGCTCTGATTCTGGAGAATGAGATGAAGAGCATGGAAGTCACCCGAAAGAGGAAGCTGGCTGTACGAGCTGGAGCAAGTTCAAGCCAAGGTAGGGCGAACGTAACAAGCTTCCGTCGCCCTGTGACCCAGTATCAAAGGCTGCAATCCCCATATCGTTCGGGACCGATCTACCAAGGCCCCAGGAATCGAGGCTACCATCAGACTATGGGGAGGCCGGCTGCTTCTTCCCAGACCAATGCTCAAGCCACGACCGCAGATTGGGTTGTTGGAGCTTGTTTCCTATGCCACAAGCCTGGACACTTTGCTGCAATGTGCCCTGAAAAGAGAAAGGCTCCTGCAGCATTCAACATAGTGAATACTCCGGTTAGAGGGAAAGCAACTCCGGGAAGAACAGTGGGGAAAGGTTCAGCGACAAGATCGACCTCAATTGTCAGACGCGGAAGGCTCAATCATGTCACCATTGAGGAGGCCGAGGAAGAGCCAGGAGTTCTGATTTGTACGTTTGCATTGCTCTGCAACCCCGTGCTAATGCTTTTCGATTCCGGATCATCGCATTAATTCATTGCATAGCATTGTGTGGATAAGTATGAGCTACAAACCTTTCTGCTAAGTAAGGTTTTGGTAATAAAGTCCCCGGGGGGTATGCTGACCGCCACTAGGGCGTGTCGGCATGTAGAAATTATGCAGGAGTATACTAGCTTTATTTCTGATCTTATGGCCATACCCTGTCGTGGGATCGATGTGATCATCGGGATGGACTGGCTTCAACACTACAAGGGAGTTATAGACTATGCCCGTAGAGAAATCAAGATGTTCCAAGGTGGATGTTTTTTTAGATCAGATCAGGTCGGGTACATCGAGCCAGGCTATCCATGAGCGGGTGTAACCCCAAGTCCCGTTGGAAATTTAAGTGGCACATGGAAAGCAGATTTTTTTTCGGGTTGTAAATACCCAATTCGGGTGTAAACCGATTGAAATACCGACCCATTCAGTTGGATCATCTGGCATAGCTCGGAAAAATTTCCGTGTCTATGTTTTTACCACGGGTTTGGACTAAAACCGGTTATCCAAGTAGGATGGTACCAGTGATGGCCCGATTGTTTTCAATGGCCAGCCGCAAAAGGTGATGCAAACTTTTGAGGATTCCCTAAATTAAGCACCATCTATCTCAAAATAGAGGACAAATTCTTCCCCTATGTGATTCAACAACGGTCCCTATTCCGTTCCCTAAAATAGAGAATTTCTCTCCATTCCCTTATACGTAGAGATTCTCTATCCTTTCCCTATACAATTCTTCATGTAAGAAACGTTGTTGGAGATGAGAGAAAATAGGAAGAGAATCTTTTTAGAGGAATCCTATATATGAGGCTATAGGGGACCAAATTTAAGGATTACTGTTGGAGAAAGCCTAATAAGAGCTGCAAGAAAAGCTTGGGACTCGTGAACTACTCGAATTTGGCTTGGTGGATGTTTGATTCGATCTCAACTTGAGCTTCAAATGGGTTTGAATAGAGCCTGGCCTCAAGCTTGCAAGATGTCGTGGATTGGGTGGCGCCGGTCCTACGTCGTCTGA
The DNA here is from genome assembly GCA_036346415.1 of Raddia guianensis. NCBI lineage: Eukaryota > Viridiplantae > Streptophyta > Magnoliopsida > Poales > Poaceae > Raddia > Raddia guianensis. The sequence goes on along the minus strand of CM070543.1, from coordinate 12,572,797 downwards.
ATTTATGGGGAACTGTGGATCAAGACCACCCCGAGTGCGAGCCTCGCTTCAGAATCTACCATAGTCATTCATGAGTGATCCTACCGTGTTCTCAATTTCTCGTAAAATATCATGATAGCTTAGAGCTCTTGTGTCATATAAGGAGGAAAGCACACTTTTTTTGGGGGGCTCTTCCTCAATGCTTCTTCCTCACACACACACTCCCTTTCTCAATCTAGGCAGCCTCTCCACATACATGCCTTTGTAACACGCATACCTGTAATTTTTATTTGATGAAAATATAAGACCGAACATAGGGTTGTTATCCTAATAGTAGTAGGCCCCTAGGGAAAAAATAGCTGTGTTAATCGTTTGAGGTCGCCGCGAGCTCTCTGTCCCACGAATGCCCTAGTACGGTACCAGAAAGGGTTTGTTGATCCCCATTTTAACAAAATAAACTCGGCATCTAGGGATTCCGGTTCCTAACCGCCGACGTAAGCCTAGTCGAGCTCGAGCTTGGTTTGAGTTTTATCGAGCTTTTGCTATCTTTATTTTTTATATAAAATTATATTTTATGAAGTGTACTCATGTACAAGTTTCCTTCGAGTCTACCCGAGCTTCATCTAGTTTATTTAAGGTTATTATTTAATAAAGTAATATTTTATCGATTGTACTTAAGCCCAAGCCCAAACCTTGTTTTAGCTTATTCAAAATTTTCTCTTTTTTATAAAATTCGTGTGGTGCCGAGCCAAAATGAGTTGAGGGCAAGCTTACTTTGAGTTTTCTTCGAGCCAAGCTCGAGTCTACCTTTAGGCTCACGGTGGGATCAATCTTGGCTAATAGCATCTCCAACCATTTTTTTTATTCCATTCCATTTCCCTTTTTTTTTGCTACATTATTATTTTTTATTCCCCACCATCTTTAACCGTATCCCTTTGTAGAAAATTGTGAAGAGAACGGAGAGATTTTCTTTATAAAGGAAATTCAATAAGAATTTTTCTTAAGAAATAATTAAAAAATTGTTGGAGCATCTTAAAAAATCAAAATCACTTGACGAAAAAAAATGGTTTTCAAATAGATAAGCTGTGCCATTATTGAGTTTGTGCGGCGCTCATTTGCAGCGGCCAATCCGATTCGTTGCACCCAGTTTACATGAATGGGCCAGCCCAGACTACTAGTGCTCACGTCACTGCACTCGCTGCAGCCGATAAGACTCCCATCTCAGCGGTGATCAACTGCTCCCGCCACGTGGCGATCGAGCAGAGGCCATCTAATCCTCTCACGTATAAATATTCACTTACCCACTCGGAATCCCGGAAATTTCAGTTTTGTTCGCTTCTCACAGGCCACCGCATCCTGCGACCGGCGAGCGAGACGATCCGGAACGAAGGGGAAGGAAGCCTTGCCTCACCGAGGATGCTGCCGTCGGCGACCTGGGACATCGCCGGCGACGTCCACTCGGCGCGCGAGATGTTCCATCCCTTCCTCCTCTGACTTCTTGCGGCCGCAAGGTTTGGCTGGATCTGGGCTGCTGAGTGGGTGTGAAGGGGGATGAGCTTCGGAGCCGTGGACGTGGACGTGGAGGAAGGCCTCCGCGCGGTGGCCGGCGGGGAGCAGGACGTGCCGAGGATGCCGGCGGAGGTCAGCTGGGAGATGCTTGACAAGTCGCGGTTCTTTCTCCTCGGCGCCGCGCTCTTCTCTGGCGTCTCCGCGCTGCTCTACCCGGCCGTCGTTCTCAAGACGCACCTTCAGGTGGCACCGCCGCCGCAGGCCGCGGCGTCGGTGGCGGCGGCGGCAATCCTGCGGCGCGACGGGCCGCGGGGGTTCTACCGCGGCTTCGGCGCCTCCCTCGCGGGCACGGTGCCCGCGCGCGCGCTCTACATGGCCGCGCTCGAGGCCACCAAGAGCGCCGTCGGCTCCGCCGCTGTCCGTCTCGGCGTCGCCGAGCCGGCGGCTTCCGCGGCGGCGTCGGCCGCTGGCGGCGTCTCCGCCGCCGTCGCTGCGCAGGTCGTCTGGACCCCTGTCGACGTCGTCAGCCAGCGCCTTATGGTCCAGACCACCGGCCGCTACCACGGCGGCGTCGACGCGTTCCGGAAGATCCTCCTCGCCGACGGTGTGCGCGGCCTGTACCGCGGCTTCGGCGTCTCCATCCTCACCTACGCGCCCTCCAGCGCCGCGTGGTGGGCTTCCTACACCACGGCGCAGCGCCTCGTCTGGCGCGCCGTCGGCCCGGAGCACCACGAGAGCCGCGCGTCCGTGATAGCCGTGCAGGGCGCGAGCGCCGCCGCGGCGGGCGGCGCCGCCGCCCTGGTGACCATGCCGCTCGACACCGTCAAGACGCGGCTCCAGGTCATGGAAGCCGCCGCCGATGCCCGTCCGGCGTCGCTCGCGGCAGCGGCGCGCGCGCTGCGGCGGGAGGGCGGGTGGGGCGCGTGCTACCGCGGTCTCGGGCCGAGGTGGGTGTCCATGTCGCTCTCTGCGGCCACCATGGTCACCGCCTACGAGTTCTTGAAGCGGCACTCGGCCAAGGAAGGGTCTCGCTGAACTCTGATCACGCATAGATGTAATAACCTTAGCAACCAAGTGGGATGAATGATCCCTGTACATAACTAAGTGTCGGCATCTCGCTTTGATCCCTTCGCGAGATCATGAGATGCAAGATTTTGTTGGGTTTCCTCTCTTCCGCCCGGCGTTGACGATGGTGGCGTTGAAAAGTTGGGTGAAATGAAGAACATTGCTACATTCCATGAGGATGGTTTCACTTTGCTGTGCAACCGGCCGATGGTTCGACCGATCACCATTGTCATTGTGCATCTTGGTTACCTGCTTTCTGGTAGCTCGTTGCGTTCTGATTCCTCTCTTTGTGAGTTGGTGCGTTCATGTTTCGGTTGTCAAGCTGCTCATGTGTGTATTAGTCAGAGAATAAAGTTTTTGAGATATTTTCATCACAAAGAGAGACGCTTCCGAAGGAGTATTCAGCAGCCTTGTTGTCAGAACTGTGATCAGCATGACATCAAAATTTCAGATTTGAAGCTACTGAGTACTGACAAGACTTTACAATCTGTGTAATTTCAGACCTGCAGCTTGGACTGCCCAATCAGGTTTAATTGTCCTAATTGTGATGATAAAGAACAGCTGAGTCAGAGCTGATGCGCCAGGCTCTGACCCCGGAACGCCAATCCACCCCGGGTTGCGTGCTAAGCTAGAAGAAAGCAAGCTATCTACACGACGGAACACGTATGATAAGCCTTCTGTCAGATCAATAGTTCTATATATTCTGGTTTTTCTTTGCGTAGGGAGCAGATCAAAGAATTCCAAGATTGCTCTCATGGCTGCCACTGGCAGGCAGCAGCATATAAAAAAGTGAGCCAAAGCAGCCCGCCCTTTCTTCACAAGTGGGGCCATGCTGAGGTGTACTTGGTTCAATTGGATCATCTGCCTTCTGCCCGCCATTCCGGATTGAGTTTGGTGGTTGCACGGGCCTTCTCATGGGACCTGCGAGCAACCGCGGGCGATCCAACGAATGGTTGGCACCTTCCTTTCCTTGGGCTATCACTCCCCTGGGCTCTGTCCTCGATGTGTAAGTTCAGGGTTAAGCTGGGCAGACTAGGGTTTAATCTGTAAAATATCTCTGCATTAAGAGGGCTTAACTTAATCTGGTTCAACGCTATTTATTTCTACGAACACGGAATCAGCCAATTCAAAAAAAAAAAGATGAAATAACTTATATTCCCCTTTACAAACGCCACTAAATTTTGTGATTCAGTGTTATAATGTAATAATAGATATCGAACCGATTATGTGATTCGGTTGATAATACTAGCACCGAACCAAGCTACTGTGAATTGGATGATCATAGAACTGAAGCATGACAAAATACAGTATGTCGCTAATTAGGCCTCAATTTCACCGGCTACGATCTTCTGTTGTAAGTTGTAACTGCATGTACGGTTGCAGGTACTGCAGCATGGGCCTGGTCCCACCTGGCATTGTGTGGCGTCCATGGTTGAGGATCCCTGCCGCAGTTTCACATGCAAGCTAGCAGCAAACCAGTGGAATCTCTAGCTGGTCGGAAAAACCAGTGAGGAAGAACATAATTAGCGGATGAAAGGGAAATCCGATGTTCTTAGTAGGGGCCTTCGTTGGCTCCAATGCGTTGCTGGGCCTGGGCGCTGGACACCATCGCCAACGACACAGGCAGCAGCTGGCGCCCGTCATTTTATTTTATTTTTCTGAAATCATTCAGGATTATTTTACCACCCGTTCATGGATAACACGAGACGTTGGTCTTGGATCGATTAGGCAGTGGTGTAGACACGTGAAGCATGTCGGAGAGGAGGATGAGGGAAGCTACACAAGACGAAGACAGAGATAAAGGGCGAAGGCGAGTAGTTGCTAGTACCGGGAATTAGGTCATGTCGTGCCTCCGGCTCCGGTTCGTCGCTTCGGATCAGTGCAAGGCCGGTCAGCACTTTATACCAGCAAGGTCGGCACATAGTGTCAAAATATAGGCCCGGCACAGTTTAAAAGCACGTCTTGCCGGCTTCGGGCAGGACCAGCCCGAGCACGGCGCGGATGACAAAACAGCAGACAAGATTATTGTTTCTAAATTTCTACATTGTTGAACTACAACAATTATCTACATGAAACAGATGTGTCTCGAAATTCTCTATAACTTTCGTGTTCAACTCAAATTCATCTAAGCAGCATAATACCTCGAAAATGGCGAATTACTGAGGATTTTGCCGTCCGTCCTAATGCTGGCAGCGAACAAAACATTTATTGTAAATCCATATGTTGCTCAAATGAACAAGTTGTCTACATGAAAAAGATGCGCCTCAACATTATCTACAACTTTTGTGTTGAATAGAAATTCATCGGAGCAGCAGAAAACCTCAAACAAAAGGTGAATTACAAAGAATTGTGTCATCCGCCCTAAGCAGACAGAAAGGAAAATAATTTTTATAAATTCATACGTTGCTCAAATGAAAAGGTTTTCTACCCGACAAAGATGAGTATTGAAATTGTCTGCAACTTTCATGTTGAACAGAAATCCATCCGAGCAAAACAGACTCGTGCTCTATTTCGGGCGTGCCGGCCTAAGCATGGCCTGGACAGTCGGCTGGGCCGAGTGGCCCATCGTGCATGGTTTCCAGGCTCGGCTATACACGCTATTCGGTCCATGCCAACCCGGTCCATGTTTCCTTATGCCATGCCATGCTTCAGGCTGCCTTTTTTGGGCCCTGCTCGAGCCAGCCCAAACGGCCCGACCCAAACTCCCAACACTAGTTGTCGCTATGTTATTCTGTCACGAACAGTTTATCATTTTCTAGCAACTCCTTACTCCCTTCAGTTTTATAATACTTATCATTTTGTACATTGACAAGGTTTTCGAAATGCAGCTTTGACCATTAATTACTAAATAAATTTATTTACAAAATCCACGAAAATATGATATTGTGGAATTATTTTTTAAAACAAATTTATATGTATGTTTTTTATGGACACAATCCAAAGAGTTTAGAAGATTTTTATAGATAAAAGTTTAAAAATTTGACTTAGTATAAACATTATAAAACTGCAGGAACTATTTGATTTAGCCCCGGTAATAATCCGATACATTTGTCTTATATAATAATCTCTGTTGAAAATTCACTGCAAGAAGTCAAACTTGAACAGTAAAGATGAGAAATTGGTAGTTGTCGTGTTGCTGACGTATAAATCAATTCACAATACGAGTAACTACAAGGGACACTATAGACGCAATGTATAGAGGTGGACGGCTTTATTAATCAGTCCTTTATTATCATATACAATGGTACATTTTGTGATGAGAAATTCTAGGGAACAGGATTCCGTCTGGGTGGGATCCGGATAGGATCACTCCCCGCGCACCACGTGTCTCCCCCTTCCCCGCGCGCGCCATAGAGGAGGAGGAAGAAGGAAGAGCCGACCTCGTTGTCGCCGCCGTCGACCTCGCCGCCGGCCATTCGGGTTAGAGTTCGGGGTGGGGTTCAGATTTATATTTGGACCGGGAAAGCGGCGGCACGGCGGTAGGTGGGGTTCGTCGAGACGGCGGTGGCGTTGCCGGCGGTGGAGGGGACCGCACCTCACCCCCTCGAGTTAGGGTAGGCGGTGACGGTGTGGCGGGAGGCAGGAGGCTGAGCGGGAGGCCGGCGGGCGCCACCGGCCGAGGCGGAGAAAGGAGGCGGTGGGGGCGGTGGAAGTGCGCGGAGCACCGTCGGGGACGGCGGAGGGGCGGAGAAAGGAGGCGGCATATTGCGCGAGAGAAGGGGAGGGATCCCGTCAGGGTCCCTTGGGACGGGATCCCGTTGGGTAGTCCCTCCCTTTTGTGATTTACCCACAAACTCTTATAAATATAGTTTATTAGAGATAACACTAACGTGAGTTCCTAATAAATAGGACCAGTAAATCTCATAGCATATAACCAAATCCCACGTGTCTCAATTATAAAGTGCGACCCCACCTACTAAACTAAAGACGGAGGAGGATCTGTTATAAGACAGAGTGCCTTGGTGTTACTGATAAGTGGGCCCATTGCTAGTGAGGCCCACATGTAATAGACATGGAAGTATGATGCCTGGCAGGGGAGGATATCACTCCAAAAGTGTCTCGACTCGTGGACTTAACGGTAGGATTTTAATTCCTTTTTATCTAGCAAGTCTTAGCATCTGTTAATCAAACTTAATAAACTTTGACTATAAATTAATCAAATTATATGCATTGTTAGTATACAAAAGTTGTACCAATATTTTCATATTTCAAAGTGTTTTTTATACGATATCCTCTTTGTATAAATTCATAATATATAATAGAGAAATTTAACGGTCAAAATTAATATCGAAATACTTTCTCAAAGTCAAAATACGCTTTATATTTTGGGGTAGAGGGTGACCACAGCGTTTTTCTCTATCTTGTCAATCACAGGACGCTTAGCCACAACCTGTCCAAGTGGAACGATTTCAAAAGGTTTCGTTCCCCCCTAACTATAGCATAAAGCAGGAGCAATCCAAAATTTAGTTACAAGTAACAGATGCACAAGAGGGCTATTAACCTCTACCGCATCCAAACAAATCATACACATGGTTCAAGGATCTAGGGTTAAAGTTCAAGGATCTATGATTACTTGGGGGCTTCTTCGCCCTCAAGTCATCGTCGAAGCTCCGACCAAGCTGCTCCTGGGTCACCATCCACCTTCCCTTCAATTGTGGGCTCCACCTCCGCCATATCGGCGTTGAGGGAGCACATAGTGCATGCTGCCTCCTAGTGCCGTTGAGACGAGCAGGAGAGGAGGAAGAGGTGATGGTCGGTGACGGCGTACAGTTTAGGGCTAGGGGTCGGGGAGGGTGATGTTGATGACGAAGGTGCAACAGCCTATGGATGCTGCGGAGTGGGAAGAAATCCTGATGGGGAAAAAAAGGAAGAACACCAATGGATACTGCATAGACTTGGTCTATGAGCCAGGTCACCAGGTGTCGGTCCAACTAGGCGTGGGCGCTAGTGGTTTGGTGCCACATCACGTTTTCACAGCCAAGTTCACAGTGCGGGTGGTTTGGTGCTAACGACAACTAAATTAGGGGGCTGAGAAAGTAAAATGCGAGTTTAGGTGGCCAGCTGAGATTTCTTGTAAATTCAGGGGCCATTGGTGCAATTTTGTAAATTCAGGGGCCATTGGTGCAATTTTCTCTTTATATTGCATTGGAGGCTTATGGGTACTTATAGGCTAGGAGTGAAGTCGGTGGACACATGGGCTAGGTCCGTTAGCCTAGAAGGGATCACCGGCCCCTTGGATCCACTGTATTGCATCCCACGGCTCACATTTGCTTCTAAAGGCGGTTGCATGCTGTCCCAAGTCGGTTGCACGAGAGAGCTAGGTCAGTCGGCCTGCATGGGTCGACTGCCCTGGGGGCTTGGCCCACTAGCCTTCTAATGCATCGACTTGACTCCTTGAATGTCTAGGATGTCTTCCTTACATCGATTGTTTGACAATTGTCATGCACGTGGGCCATACAACTCAAGTGACACTTCCATCTTGACCTTGATCTCAACCGACGTTAATCCAACGCTTCACATAGCTCCACAGGCACTTATTTGCATAAAGTTAAAAGGAGGCGGCTCAAAGCTGACATGGTGGGGCCAGTTGGCCTAGGTGGGGTCGGTCGGTCCCACACTTGCGTGGTTTTTGCTTCATTTTTTCTTTATTCATCCCTGCTCTCTAATAAACATCAAAACTTGTGTAACTTTATAGGTAAAATGTTGCATAGAACTTAGTGTGATCTCCATTTTTAACGAATAGTTTGCGGAAGAATTTAAGGTTTAGCGACCGCCAACACACTCCCAAGCTTAAACTTTTGCTCGTCCTTGAGCACAACTAAACTTAGGCTCTGTGGATCAGGAGTTGCATCAATGCATTTATCCTGCATATACTCTCCTTTTTTTTCTATGTAAACTAGTACAAGTGTATCCCGCCCTCGTAACCATGGGGTTTTTCATATTCTCACCTTATCTTGGGCAGTTGGGAGACAAAACAATCTTGACAGTGTGTCATCGGATTATCCTCTCTTCAGGTTCTTTTCTCGGGCTACTTTGAAAACTTTTGCAAGAAAACTCAAAGTTCCGCAGATGGTGCTCTCCAATCGCTCAAGTGGTTTTCATAAATTCTCACCAGGCTTTTGTAGCCACCATCTCCCTACAAACAACAAGTTTACGTGGAGCTTTAGATAGGAGAAGAGGCTCACCTATGTTGCATTTGTTGCTAAATCAAAACTTATTCCTAGTGAAGGTCATGTCTCTTTTAATTATGATTATTTGAAAATGTAATGTCCAAGGGTGAGAGAGAGAATGGACTCATGCGAAGGAATAGAAACGAGCACAAGGGCAATGATGCGTGGTACTAATTATTCCATCATACTGGATCTTGTGTCCAGGAAATATGGTCTTTGTTCGAAACTCCTTATTTCAATAAATCCCTTCTTTTGAATGTCTTTGGGTTATTAGGATTATGGACCTTTTTTTTTTACACCTACATGTCTATATATTTTTTAATAGAAATTTGGAGGGGCTAATTGGAGTCTTTATTTGGGAAGATACGCGAAGTAATAAGAATAGTATTTTTATTTGGGAGGAATATCTGGCGAAGGTGGATGCTAAAATCCGAAGTGGAATTTAGCATAACCAGATATGAAAGGCTAGCATTTAAGGGGTACGCGAAAAAAATGATTAGAATAAGAGGACATTACCTCACAAGGACTCAAGATTTGACAAAACTCAACACAACACTAGGTGGAACTTATATAGGCTTTATCATGTACAATATTTGGCTTCGGTAGTGTTGACACGAAAACTAGTATTCCGCCAACACACCACGGAAGCGTCAAATCAGAGTTTGCATCGCAACCACGATTACCAAACGTGCCAGTCAATTTGACCTATAAATTGACAAGGAATAAATTGTCAGCGACATGGCCCTAATCGGCTTTAAGAAACAGCCAGATCAGGTTTTATGAATCGGCTTTAAAAGATTCTATCGGCTTAATGTCCAATAGAGCAATAAATATAATTGAACATTTAAAACATTAATCTTTTCATCTCTTTTTGTTGTTTTATAGATAGAATTAGCCATAAATCTTTAGATCAATTTATTAGATTAAACCAGGGAATAGATTAAATAGATTGGTCAAGCCAAGACAGTATTCAGATCTAAATCCAGGTATAAACTTACAAACCGATTAAAGGTTAACATAGCTAATACGGATAAATACAATGCTAATCGGCAAATAAACTGAATCATGCGAAGTCCTAAAACAAGTATACGCAAGATCGATCAAACGAGGCAGTTGCATATATCGAAATCAGGAAAAGCATATAAGATAATTGACAATCAGCATTGCATGGTAAATGCATATTACAGATCGATTGAACGAGACAGTGCAACACGCGAGGACATGTTAAAGATCGAAAAAACTGAGACAGTCTAACATGCTTTTCATACATGAGATCGAAGCGATACCGCCATGCATATGGGTTACAAGAAGAGAATCGATTATCTCATCGAGATAGCCCTACCTGCGAGTTGAAGCCTTTCAACGAAGTCGATAGCATTCGAAAAGAGTAGTTATGTTTTGTGTATGTCGTATATCGTTCACACGAGATTTGGGATCCTATATATACTGTTACAAAACCGAAACCGACACAACCTAATTTACCGCACTGTGGAAAACATCTTCCGATCAAAGCTTTGTAATTCTCCCGGAATCTTGTAACTATCGGAATCTTCTTTTACACACCTCTGTCCCTTGATAATTAAGCCCACATTCTGATGCAACCCAATAATTCCGATAACATTGACCTATTTACAATATCTGATTTTCCTACCAAATTTGGCTGTTAACATATGCCCCTAAGTTTGGCAATGGGATCTTCTCATTAGCCGAACTTTCACTAAAAATCGGATTTTCCATTCATCGATCTTGGAACATTTCACAATTTTACCCCTGTGCTTCTCACTTCTGGCCCATTATGAGAACACGTGGCAGCCCACTACGCAACATGGGCCGTAACAGTAACGCCGAAGACCCCGGTACAAAAACCCTAGTTTTACCGCAGCTATAAATAGGTGGCCATTCGCTGTCACTTTCACACTCCCTTCTGCGCACAAACCTCCTGCATCGAATTTCTGGAGCTCTAAGGATTCCCAGCGCATAGCCCTCTCCTCACAAGTCTCAATCGGCAAACATGTCTCAGGTACTATTCCGCTGTTCTGATGTTGAAGCTTTATATTCCCTGGGTTCGATAGGAGAAAGCGATCCATCGGTTTTCATAGATCAGTCAGTAGCGAGACTCCCACTGTTTGCCGATGAACTAAACATAAGTAGTTGGAAATCAGCCTTTCGCTCCTGGCCTAGCCCGATCAAGGGATATAAAGACTAGCTCTCTTGGGTCTATAGCCAGAAAAAGGATCAGTGGAATGAATTAGGAATTGCCGATGCCATACTCCTTTCTCTACATCCCCCTCCAGCGGATGAACCATCTATGGCAGCATCGGCATATTTCTGGTGCGATACGACCAATGCTTTATCTTTCCGACAGGACCAATAGGTCCTACACTCTTGGATGTGGCCATGTTAACTGGTCTTAGCCCCGATGGAGAAATGCTATCGGTTTTGACCTTCCTACCACCCTCAAACTAGTCCCTGAAAAGAACTTCGGCTGGCAGCGTTATATCAATACCCATCAGACAACAGGTGACGTCGAGGACGAAGAGCGCATTGCTTTTTCGAACATGTGGTTAGATAGATTTTTCTTCTGTGGTCAATCTCTGAGTCCCAGCAAAATTTACCAAGGAGTTGCTGAAGCATTGGTAGCAGGGCAGAAATTAGCAATCGGAAAATATCTGCTGGGAGCCACATATCGGATGATGCTTGAAATTAGAGAAGGCCTCTGCTCTAAAACAGCCGATCATTCAGTCGGAAACTTAGGTGGCCCCTTCTGGTTGATCTGTTTGTTCCTAAAGCTTCACATATATAACTCTATAGGGGAACTTGATTTTGATATAGAGTTTCTGAACGAAGAAGAAGAAACCGATAGCAATGAACGCCCTTGCAGATCATACGGAGAAATGACCTCTGTTAATTGCAATAAAAGGCGCCTGAATCAAGAGGATTTCTCCCATTCCCTAGCTGCATTCTTCACCATGTCTGAAAAGGAATATGGCCCAGAGCAGTTCAATCCGCATACCGATCTGGACAGATATCCAGTTCCTTCTTTTTTTCGATTCTCTGCTAGCATAAGTGGCGAGGCTTCATCAGTATTTAAGGAATTCATCTCTCCGGGTACCTTCTTCGCTATTCTCAGCACAAGGACACATATCAGAAAACCTTCCTATGAGTTTTACCACCCTGCAATATTCGCTCGGCAATTCAACTTGGGCCAAGATGTTCCTGATTTATTCATCTACCGGCAGCTAAATGCCAGAGAAGATTTGAACTCCCAATCGGCATATGGTATTTTAGCCACTGCACACACTGAGTTTGAGATGCCGATGGAACTCCATATGTGGGCTGCAACTTCTCCAGAATTCAGAACTTGGTGGAAATCCATCGCCAAGAACATCTATGCCACTAAAGGGGGAGCCACCACCCTGATCGAAAAATTTACCAGCAAGAAAGAAGCGTGCAAGCCCAACTGGCCAAAGATTGCCGGTATAGAAGAATCTTCATCAGAATCGGAGAAAAGCAGCACGGAAAATACCGATTATGATAATTCTGATGATGAAGATGATAATCCTGACAATGGTGAAGAGGAAAAATTATCTGATTCAGGCCCCTCTTCATTGGATTCAGACGATGACCGAATAGAATCTCAATATCATGCATCGTCTTCTGAGAACGAGGTCACTAACTCGTGTGCGTTTACTAACTCATGCCATTCCTTTTCCCGATAACTAATCTTGTATCATTTTCTTTACAGAGTGGAGACAAGCGCCCCAGGTCTAAGCTTGTTGGGGAGGAAGCCGGACGCCTCCACTCGACGGCCAAGTCCGCGTCGGCATTTACTCAAGGATCCTCCCAGCAGCAACCAAAGAAGAGAGGTACAATCAGCTTATGATGAATATTTCTCCCAAAAATCCGATTTCTTACTCATTCTTGATCAATAGGGAGATCCGACGATGATGCCGGCCAGAAGAAAAAACTAGCAACCAAGAGGCCAAAACCGCAAAGGGTGCGTACATCTAATAGCACCGAGTCAGTATGTGACACAGTAAGCACTTGATTTTTTCTCAAATCTTTCACAACTTTCCTTCGATTTTTTCATTGGAATTCCAATTTCAGGACACCCCTCCTATCCAGAAGAAAAGGGACAGCACACCTGCTCCGCCGCCAGCATTGCAAACACCACCAGCCTTCAACCCCCAAGATGTAATCGAAAATTCCTAGATCTAGTTTGCAAAATTCTTACATTCCGATCCCTTATAACGTTAAAAATTTCTTTTCTCCAGTATATGTTTCAACCTCGCAGCCCAGTTAGGGTAACAATAGAATCAACGCAGGTGATTACGTATGATGGGGGGAAAACCGATGAGCTGAACTTCGATCCATCAAGCATGGACTGGCTGGACGATGATGATCTGGAGATTATTTCTTCTCCGATCAGGACTCCATCTCCTCCTGTCGCCGCTGCTGAGCCATCCGCTGCTAAGCCATCTAGGGCCAATCGACTTATCCTAGACACCCTCAAAAAACTGAAACAAATGTGGGAACTAGTCGGGAAGGAATCAGAACTATTGGCCAATTCCTCTGCCGTACGGGATATTGCAGACTCCATCCAAGAGATCCTTCCAGAACAAGTGGTATCAGCCATCCAAAAGCTGCTACCTCTTCGCGTGAGGAAAACCGATTTCGATGCTGCTCTAGATCGGCTTCACTAGAGGGAAACTCTTAAAGATGCCGAAGCAGAACTCAAAGCCCTCATCCAGGACGCCAATGCCCAAAATGACAAACTCCTTGGGCTGAAACAGGAGGTTGAATCGGCAAAGATTGCTGCCTCCAAGGCAATTTCAAGGGTTAAATCCTTGGAACAAGAACTGGAGAAGGCGAAGAAAACCGAAGCAACCGTCCGCACCAGCTTTGAAGAGTCTAAATCGGCTTTCAAAGGGCAGCATGGAATAGTGAAAGCTTGCGGCTTGGCAGTGTTAGAAGCGAAGAAAAAGATTCCGATTGTGCCCGGATCAACCGAAGAAGATACTGCTATCGTTAATCAGATCCGGGACACAATCGCTGATGCCGCCGCAGCCATTTTCTGATTTGTGTGAATAAATGGCCTGCGAGCCAATTTTTAAACAATATTATATGGATGGATCAGCAAATTTGCCGATAAACACTCTTTGCCTGTCCCTTAGGCGCAAAACTTTCAAGGCCTTCGTGCCTTTGTAATAACTTTATTTCCTTTACGTAAGTTCTTTTGCTTTTATCAACGTTTCCATCTATAGGAGATTCATCAGAATCGGCTTTTACTTGACAGCAACGTGTTGAGTGAAACACTAACATCTATTCGGCCCAAGTGTTTGTCGGCTTTTAAAAGTATAGGCGATCCATCCAAAATCGGCTTTTATAAACACTTGGATAATACTTCCTCAAATATTTAGCATTAATCGCTATCTCAAAAACTTGCCCTTCAAGCATTTCCAAAATGTATGCGTTTTCAGGAATAACCTGATTGATTTTGAACGGTCCTTCCCAATTTGGTGACCACTTCCCGTACTTAGGATCTCTTGAACCAATCGGTAAAAATGTTTTCCACGCAAGATCACCCACTTCAAAAGTTTTCGGCACAACCTTCTTATTATAGTGTCTGACAACTCTCTGCTTATCACGCTCAATATGTTCCAAAGCCTTTAATCGAATTGCCACCATATCATCAAGCTTGTCTACCATCAGATTTTTGTAATCGTCGGTTTTTACATTGTTTTGTTCTTCAATCCTCGTAGATCCGACGATAGCTTCAACTGGTAAAAAAGCCTCCTGGCCATGGACCAATTCAAAAGGTGACACTTTGGTAGCTCCATGCTTAGCAATCCGATAAGCCCATAGTGCATCCGCCAAAGTATTATGCCAACCCCGCGGTCTTTCGTCGATTTTTCTCTTGATCAGCTTTATAGCACTTTTATTAGAGGATTCCGCTTGGCCGTTAGCTTGAGCATAATACGGCGAAGAGTTGATCGTCGTGATTCCTAAGCTTCGAGCGTAATATTGAAACGCTTCTGACATAAATACCGATCCTTGATCGGTGGTGATCGTTTGAGGAATACCAAATCGGTAAATTATGTGCTCTTTAACAAAGTCGACTGCTTCAGTGGTCGTCACTTTCTTCAATGGTATAGCTTCAACCCATTTAGTGAAGTAATCAGTCGCCACCAAAATATACCGATGCCCCTTGGACGAGGAAGGAAATATTTCTCCGATCATATCAATTCTCCACCCTTGAAATGGCCACGGCTTCACAATCGGATGCAAAATAGATGCAGGTGCATGCTGAACATTTTCAAATTTCTGGCAGTCTTTGCAGCCTCTATAATATTTGAAACAATCTTCAACCATTGTTGGCCAGAAAAATCCTACACGCTTCAGCATCCATCTCATTTTATACGCTGATTGATGTGTTCTACAAAGCCCTTCGTGGACTTCTCTGATTGCCACTTTAGCGTCTTCCTCATTCAGACATTTAAGCAATAACCCATCAAAACTCCAATAATATAACTTATCGTTGATCATTACATACCTTTGGGCTTTCCTCTTAAGCTTTCTATCGGTTTTTCCTTGAGGATCTTTAAGATAACCGATAATCTCCGCTTGCCATCCAACCGGTATCGTATTTTCACTTGGAATAATCTCCAACTCCATGATCGGCAATTTATATCCCGATGCTTCCTGAGCTAACTCATTGGCCTCACAACTCTGTTCCCTCGGAACATGCTGAATCGTGAATATATTAAAATGTTTAGCCAAATCTGAAGCTCTTTCTAAATATTCCCCAAGTAACTCACTATGACACTCATATTTACCGATCATCTGGAAAACTACCAACTGTGAATCTCCGTAAACCTCTACAGCAACAGCTCCAGCTTGAATCAACCACTCCAACCCTTGAATCAAAGCTTTGTATTCCACTTGGTTGTTGGTCAACCCAAAGTCCACGGTAACACTGAATCGTTAAGAAACACCACCAGGGGATACTATAAAAATACCGATTCCACATCCCTTCTCACAAACCGATCCATCAAAGAACATCACCCATGGCAAAAGAATTGACAGATTAATGTCCTGATGGTACGTAATGAAATCGGCTAATACCTGCCCCTTGACGGCTTTTGGAGATTCATACGTTAAATCAAATTCGATGAGAGTATATGCCCATTTCGCAAGACGTTCTTTGATAATTGGAGCATTAAGCATGTACTTGACCACATCGGTTTGGCAAACCACCTTACATTCAGCACCCAACAAATAATGTCTCAACTTGGTACAAGCAAAGTATAAACAAAGGTAGTATCTTTCCACCACCGTGTATCAGGTCTCTGGATCCAATAATTTCATGCTCAAATAAAAAATTGCATGTTCCTTGCCATCTATCTCCTGGACCAGAACTGCCCCTATTGTCTGTTCCGATACTGATAGATACAACTTAAACGGCAAATTCTCCTTTGGGGCAGTCAGAACAGGCGGATTGATCAAGTACTCCTTGATGTTATCAAATGCTTTCTACTGCTCTGATCCCCAAACAAACTTATCGGAATTTTTTAACTTAAGCAATGGAGAAAATGGAATAATTCTTTCCAATAAATTTGAAATAAACATCCTCAAGTAATTAATCTTACCAATCAGCTCCTGTAGTCGAACCTTCGATTATGGAGGTTTGGTATTCAGAATTGCCTTCACCCTATCGGGATGCACTTCAATTCCTCTCTCGTGTACCATAAATCCCAAGAACTTGCCGGCCGATACTCCAAAAGCGCATTTCTTTGGATTCATCCTCATGCCATAATTCCGAAACCGATCCAACACAGTCACAATATCAGCCAAGTTTTGTTCTTCTTCTTGAGATTTGATGACCACGTCGTCGATGTAAATCTCAATTAATTTGCCGATTAAATCATGGCAAATCAAGTTCATCCCTCTTTGATAGGTAGCCCCAGCACTAATCAGCCCAAAAGTCATAACAACCCATTCAAATAAACCGATAGAAGCAGGACACCTAAACGCAGTCTTGTTCACATCTTCTTCAGCCATAAAAATTTGGTTGTAACCAGCATTGCCATCTAAGAAACTGATAATCCGATTACCTGAAGCAGCGTCAATTAATCGATCAGCAATCGGCATCGGATATTCATCTTTATATGTTGCCTTGTTCAAATCCCGAAAATCGATGCACTCCCAAATCTTTTCAAAACCTTTCTTTCCAACTGGCACAATATTAGAAATCCAATCGACATATTTGCATGGCCGTATAAACTTTGCATCTAGCAACCTTTGAATTTCAGCCTTTACTTGATCATAAATCTTCCAACTAATTTTCCTTGGTGCTTGTTTCACCGGCCGAAACCCTGGTTTCATTTTAATTTTACGTTCAACTATAGATCGGCTTAGACCAGGCATCTCATGATATTCCCAAGCGAAGCAATCAACCCGATCTTTAAGAATTTGAATAAGCCAATCTTTATATTCCTGCGGTAACTATTTACTGATGTAAGTGGGTCTTTCCGTACCATCTGTTCCAATATCGACTTTTTCAAGTTCATCAACCGATATAAAACCCTGGCCCATCTTATATTCGACTTCCTCTAGAGCCACGGTTCCCGTAAAAAACCATCGTGTCCTTGATTTACTGACTGTGCTTCTAGTGTCGTCGGCTTAAAGCCAGATTTACTGAAGCTAACGAAATCGCATTCTTCTAAGGGTTTTTCCGATAATGCTTCCAAGTTATCATAAATTTCAGCACAATTGGTTTCTGCAGTTAAAAATTCGCCTCTATCCACTTCTATTTGTTGGCCAATCCACTGGATCAAAATCTGATGCAGTGTTGATGGAATGCAACAATTGACGTGTATCCAACCCCTTCCTAGCAGCACTTTATAACTTCATTTTCCTTCAATCACGAAGAAAGATGTTGGGATTGTTTTGCTTCCCACTGTGAGTTCTACCAGTAGAATTCATTTTCCCTCTGTCGGGTTTCCATTGAAATCGCTTAATACCATATTGGTTTGCACTAAATCTTCTGTAGATTTTTCGATTTTCCGATAAACAGAATACGACATTAGATTCACAGTGGCTCCACTATCCACCATCATCTTTGAAATCGGCTTTCCGTTCACATAACCCATGATGAACAATGGCTTCAAGTGTAATCGGGAATTCTCAGGTTTCTTGAATATAGCATCTTCAGCTCCGACTACCAGCTCTGCAACGACCTCTTCATAATCACACATGAATTTCCAAGGTAATATGCAAACCATGTTGGTAGCAATCGAAACTTCATCAGAATCTGTGTTAGCATCAATAATAACAGCCGATCTCAGCTTAGGCCTCCACTCCTGTTTGCCCCTGACTGGTTTCATCGCTTTTACTTGCTCTAACAGAGCGTCTCTGAACTTCTCAGCTTCTGCCTCCTTCGCCTTAGTATTTCTCAGCCGTTGCAAACGACGTTTCTGAGATTTAGTAACTCCGCTTGGACACCATTGCGACAATGGCACTTTGGGAGGCCGATGCACATCGGTATTTTTACTCATCAGGATTTCTTCGGATTTCTCTCTAGGAAACACCAGAAGATCTTTTACCGATGTTCTCTTCACTGGCGGAATAAACGCGTGATTCATGGGGCAATTCTCAAGGGTAGGCAACGACATGCTCTCTTCCCAGCAATATCGGAAAAAAAGACACTTCCAATGCTCCATCTCCCAACCTTGATTCCTTGAACTTTCTTGAATAGGCTCAGGAGCATCTGATCGGATATTCCTACGGGGTGGATTCCTGGCCATTCGACCATACTTTTCCAATAGCTGATTAAAGGTTGGCTTTGGCTTAGGCTTTATAATCGGATTATTATCTCTCCCACGCCTTACTTCGCGCCACTCGCCAGCCCTTCCATCTCCTCGTCGACTTGCAGCTCGGAATTTTAATTCTAGCTTTTCCTCCAATAAAATCCATTTAGAGCCAACAAGCACCTTAAACCGATTGGAATTCCCAGTATCATCGGCTTTTCTTTTTGCAGCGTCAACCATTCCAATAAAGCCGACTGGAGAAGGATCTGTATCAATTTTCGAATTTTTGCTTTGATATCAAAGTTGCCCACTTTCAATCACCTTTTACACAAGTTGCTTGAAGACATTGCACTCATTAGTGGCGTGTGAATAGGAATTATGCCACTTGCAATATTTCCGCTTCTTAAGTTCTTCGAGCGGAGGAATCACATGCCCCTACTTAAGCTAAATTTGCTTTTCTTGCAATAAATGATTAAAAATTCGATCACACTTAGATGTGTCAAAGGAATACTTGCTCTTCTCAGAATTTTTTGGCTTTATCTACCAAGCTCGAATTCTTTCTTATTGCTTATCCATTCAGCAACATAAGCACCAACCTCTTCAGTATCGGAATCATCAGAATCTTCTACTTCCTCAGTTTTCACAATATTAATAGCTTTGTCTTTACCTTTGTTATTGTTATTATTCCGATACTCCTTCTGACCTGGATAAGAATTATCAGAGAATCGGCTTTCATAAAGCGCCATCTTGTGGGCCAGATGAGAAATATCAGCAAATTCTTGATTGCCAACTTTCTTCTGATTGGCAGGTAATAATCTCTTGATGTCCAGTTCTACTAATTCATTGTCAGGCAGTGAAAGGCTACAACATCGGTTTCTCACCTCCCTGACGCAGATAGTCATTAATCGATTCTCCAAACTTTTGTTTGATCATCATAATATCAGTAATCCTAACTTCGTTTTCTCCAGAATAAAAATACTCATGGAACTTCTTCTCCAGATCTGGCCTGGAAGTAATACTGTTTGGAGGGAGTGAGGTAAACCAATTAAATGCCGATCCCGATAGCGACAGAGGGAACAATCGGCATTTAAGTGTATCTTTTGAAGCAGCTTCTCCACATAACGCAAGAAATCTAGCAATGTGCTCACGTGTTGAGGTATTATCACTTCCACTAAACTTAGCATTTACAAAATTTGAGACTCGGTATTTATGAGGAAACTCTATTTCATTACAAGCCGATGGGTACGGCATGGTATAATGTGGAGCAATCTTCGGAGTATTGAATCCACACTGTTTCATCATGTTATACACCAAGTTCCTTGTCATCTCTTCCAAACCTTCATTTATCCCAGAATTAATTGGCTGATAGATTGGATCCGGTACCGAGATTATAGCCTGATTATTCGGTATTGCTTGAATCGGATTTGGATTGATTGTCCCTAGCGCAGGATTGAAGACTGGATTCGGGTTAAAAGCTGCTGATGGAGGATTTGGCCGAAAAGCTCCATCTTAAGAAGTTCCTGCCTAGGTACTCCCAATTTGAGCGTAAGGTGGATATCGGTTCCCCAAATTTATCTCTGGTGGGTTATTCCGATTCCTTGGAGGGGTCTGCCCAGTCATGATATTATGCAAAGCAGCACTAGTCCCCTCTTGCACAATCCGCCCTAAAACCGATGATTGATCTAGCATTGATCGGTAAACTGAACTATTAATCTGATCTCTTATGACCTCAGAAAAATCCATAGTAAGCAATGGATCTCCAATAGAAGTTTTTGTGATATGGCCACTGCGAGTTTTCCGATAACCTCTGCATCAGTGCGAGTCATCTTGTCAATTCTTATTCTTCGGGTCCCACCGAGCGAGCTAAAAAGTGTGTTGACACGAAAACTAGTATTCCGCCAACACACCACGGAAGCGTCAAATCAGAGTTTGCGTCGCAACCACGATTACCAAACGTGCCAGTCAATTTGACCTATAAATTGACAAGGAATAATTGTCAGCGACATGGCCCTAATCGGCTTTAAGAAACAGCCAGATCAGGTTTTATGAATCGGCTTTAAAAGATTCTATCGGCTTAATGTCCAATAGAGCAATAAATATAATTGAACATTTAAAACATTAATCTTTTCATCTCTTTTTGTTGTTTTATAGATAGAATTAGCCATAAATCTTTAGATCAATTTATTAGATTAAACCAGGGAATAAATTAAATAGATTGGTCAAGCCAAGACAGTATTCAGATCTAAATCCAGGTATAAACTTACAAACCGATTAAAGGTTAACACAGCTAATACGGATAAATACAATGCTAATCGGCAAATAAACTGAATCATGCGAAGTCCTAAAACAAGTATACGCAAGATCGATCAAACGAGGCAGTTGCATATATCGGAATCAGGAAAAGCATATAAGATAATTGACAATCAGCATTGCATGGTAAATGCATATTACAGATCGATTGAACGAGACAGTGTAACACGCGAGGACATGTTAAATATCGGAAAAACCGAGACAGTCTAACATGCTTTGCATACATGAGATCGAAGCGATACAGCCACGCATACGGGTTACAAGAAGAGAATCGATTATCTCATCGAGATAGCTCTACCTGCAAGTTGAAGCCTTTCGACGAAGTCGATAGGATTCGAAAAGAGCAGTTATGTTTTGTGTACGTCGTATATCGTTCACACAAGATTTGGGATCCTATATATACTGTTACAAAACCGAAACCGACACAACCTAATTTACCGCTCCGTGGAAAACATCTTCCGATCAAAGCTTCGTAATTCTCCCGGAATCTTGTAACTATCGGAATCTTCTTTTACACACC
This sequence comes from Raddia guianensis, assembly GCA_036346415.1. Taxonomy (NCBI): domain Eukaryota; kingdom Viridiplantae; phylum Streptophyta; class Magnoliopsida; order Poales; family Poaceae; genus Raddia; species Raddia guianensis. Next base: position 12,551,435 of record CM070543.1, on the reverse strand, counting down.
TCTGTCCCTTGATAATTAAGCCCACATTCTGACGCAGCCCAATAATTCTGATAACATTGACCTATTTACAATATCCGATTTTCCTGCCAAATTTGGGTGTTAACAAGTAGGAATTTTAAACCATTGAGGAACTTATCATAATTATGATTTTTAGAAATAAATCATATGAGATTTCACCTTACTAATGGTATAAGTAAGTTCAACCCTTGTCTCAATTATTTCATATCTCGCAACAGCTTAGACTTGGTTCAAATTATTTTGCTCCCACTAAGTAAAAGATTCTGGTAGGATCATAATTCATGGCAATAAACACAAGTTTTCAGGATAGTCATTTGCAGAATAATGGCAGTGGCAATATTCATCATTTCTATGAGTGTATACCAAGAGTCTATGCATCTAGTTGGGAATTAATTGTTTAAAGCAAATCTTTTAAATATTTTTGTCTATGCAAATTTTTATAGGTTTTTTAAAAGATAAAAGCTACTACTAACATTAGTACTTATCATGGCATGGCATGGCATTGACAAGACAATTGGCATCTGGCTACGCAAGGCAACTGGCAGGGTATAGCAAGACAAGGCAACTAGCAAGGTAGGTGCCTGCATAGTAATTTGATAATGCATGGGAATAAAGACATTGGAATTATATCGTACCTTGAGCCCTCCCCCAAGCTTGAACCTTTGAAATGGTTAAGCTTTAATTAAGATCAAAATCCTTAGCCTTAAAGTACTCCATCATTGTGTCAGTATTCCGTTGGAGTATCTCATTCGTCTCTTGGTGCCACTAGGAGTGGGTATCTAGTATTTGCTGGATCCTCTGCACATTGTGGTCAATGACTTCCATCCAATCGCCGAGGTAATAGAGCTCTTGTGTGGATGGTTCCATGAAGGAGGGGTAGCGTGCCACGGAGGACAGTCCAACACCTGGACCATAGTTCATACCATCGGTGCACTGGTGTTGGTGTGTACCTCTAGCCTCATACTGGCGTGAGGTTCATGTTGATGGGAGCCTTCTGCTTCAAACGGGTCAGAAGAAGGATTCCACCCAGCATACAACGTGTACGGGTAGTCGAAGGAAGACCCGTTGTCGCACTATTGTCTAGAATAGGCGAGGTACGCTAGATTCTCTGAAGGATAGTAATCAGCTTCCGCCTGTCTTTGTGCCTACCCTCGTGTGACCGGACCACTTGAAATGCTATGGCGAGGGGTGCTCTCTTTTGCAGGTTAAGGGTTAGTCGCTTTACACTATACAAACCGAGTCTGGGGTCAGATAACTCCACCTTGGTTTCGTACCCTATGTAAAGCATAAACATTCTATGTTCTCCCTCCTCTCACAAAATATGAGCCTGAAGGAAATGCTCTTCACCCACTAGTGGTCTATTCCCACCCTGGTAGGTAACAGCTGCACCTCTCAGTATGTCTAATTTTTCTACAATTCTTGAGATTAAGGAGATGCAGTCTATGTCATCTACCATTCTGATTATATCTCTCCAATGTTTGACCATGTTCTGAATGGGGTTTACTCTAATCTGATTTAACATAGCATACAAGTGCTGCAATTCATCAATTTTAATAGCCCTAAGATCACTATGAGGGTTCACACTTGGATTTACCAGAAATTTCTTCCATAAATCCTCACAGTTAAAGCCTCGCAAGTTAGCTAAGTTAGGTTAGCATCTAGTGTCGAAAGCAAGGAGGGTACTAAGTTCCTTAAGTATGCATTTATATTGTTCATTAAAGAACCGAAAACAAAACCTAGCGTCTCCCTTAGTTTCTTTAATTTGAAGGGTGCTAAAAAATTCAATGGTTAGAAGTTTGGAACGTGGCTCTTTGACAAATTATGGCAAAGTTCTCTCATTCTACCATCGCAAAGGCTACTTCGAGGTCGCTGCCGAGACCTGTCCTAATCAGCAACATCGGGTCATACAATCGATTGTTCTGAAAGGTGCACCCGCGGAGGAGGTTGAACATTTATTTTATTTTTCTACGCTGCTTATGATTTTCTATAATTATTTTGAATTTATGTTCATGAAAAAAGTGCAAACTAGGACGCCACGCCATCCAAAATAGTGGTGGATTCGGTGTAGGGGATATTTTGAAAAATATGAATAGTTGAGAAAGGCCGGATACCTGGTTTTAAAATGGAAGGGGTAAAGCCGAAACTTTGTTGTCGAGGGAGTTCCGGTAAAAAATGGACCAATGGCCTGCGAAAGTCGTAGCCGCGAGCAGACGGCCCATCAAGACCAATCCGTCAATTTGGCAGAGCTGCCGTGGCCCATAATGACGCGCTGCCGCCTGACGGAGTACATGGACACCACAGTAACGGGTTTAGCATGGCCCGTGGTAGAGGCCAGAGGGAGGAGAGCGGCGGCGGCGGCGAAGCGCATGCACCGATCGCTGCGCTGGATCGAGATAAGACGGCGGCGGCGTCAGAACACCGGCCGCGAGGTGGTGAGGTGACCTGACCGTCCCGATCCGACCCCGGCGCGCGCCTCCGGTTTGGATTTTGGCGGCAGGTGGCCGCCTGAGTGCCTGCGACGAGACGGCTCCACCGGCCGCTGCGATCGGTCGAGATCGGATGCGGAGCAAAGGTACAAGAACAAACCCCCAAAAATTCCTCTTCCTCCCTGGCGCAGTGGCGCAGCGGCAGCCCTAGGGATTGGCGATGGCTTTTCTGATCGATCGATCGATCCGATCGAATGCTGATGCTTTGGCAGCGGCCTCCTCAAAGGAAGAGAAGAAAGAGAGAACGAAATGTCCGGTCTTTTGATTCTTCGTCACGGCGGCCATCCTTTTGCTTTCTGGTCTTTCGAGAAGGATGAGAGCCACCCCAGTCGCATGTTCCTCGTTGGTTCACTGATGCGGGTGCCTACCCAAAAAAAACCACGAAACCCCAAGAAATTTGATTTAAGAAAAAAACATGCCAAAAACAGTTTGGATCCACTGAATAAAGAATAGAAAATGTCTTAGCACCACTAATATTTATACTTTAACAAAATACCATTATGTTACTTCAATGATAGATGGATTACGGTTTAATTCCATATATCATCGAGACAATGACAATATTCGGCGAAGTGTAATATTTTTAGTGCTGACAGCAAAACCCTCAAAAATATGAAAAAAAATTAGGATATGTCACTCTATAGATATGCAATGCATAGTAGGGGTAAAATATATTTAAATAAGAAACCGCGGCATGTCACTCTATATTAATAATGACATGGTAAAATATATTTAAGAGTGGTGTGCTAGGTAACTTCCCCTTAAAATGATTAAAAACAAACAATTTGCAAAAAAAAAACTATCTACTAAACAAAAAGTCTATCGGCTCTCTATGAAAATCTAAAATAACCAAACCCTAATTCTTTTAACAAGCCCACCACATTCCCTCGTGTCTCCCAAAGAAACCGCTGCTACCTCTCCTATATGGTATTCCACTCACACAAAGTAGCGACTCACACCTTCTCTAAACATTCTACCTTATACACAATATAGCGAGCAGCCCACCCCTTCTCCAATTCTTCTACCTTATGTATGGTATAGCGCAGTCAGCAGTGGAGATTTTTTTTTTTTTACCCAAGAAGAGCTATTATATTGCATAAATTGGCAATATAATATGGCAACTACATATGTTAGATCTAATAATTCAATTAAAGGGCATTCCTCACAAAGATACAATATCCTTGTAGTAAAATACGTGAAAAAAAAATCAAATTTACTCTAAACCGTTAGATTGAGAATAATATATAGCTCATAAAATAATTTATAAATTTCAATTTTAAAAATTTTGAAAGTTTTGAACATTCAAAATTTGAATTTTATATGTTAAAATATCATTTTGAGACAATAATTTTCTAATTTAATGAAAAAATGAAAAAACCAAATTTTAAATTTCCACATTTGGATTATAAAATATCAAATGTAGCATTTCAAAATTAAATACTCAGAATTGAAGTTTCGAAGTTTAAGGTCATGTTCTTTTAAATTGATCTGAACGGCTAAACAATTGTACAGCTGAAATGACTGAATTTTGAGAGCTTTTCGAGATAATCTCGAGATTTTTAACCCGACATCAACCATGTTTGGCACAATTTTTAAAAAATTATTTGATTTTCTAAAAAAATTTAATACTTTAACCGTTTCTTCACAATCACAAAGCCATGGGATAAGATCTCCTGAAAATCAAGCCGATTTTTAGCTCACACTTGTCCAAGCCACTTTTCGCAACTTTGAAAGCTCATTTCCCCGTTAAGCAAACAATTTTGACACTGCCTAGCACCACCGCATGGGGCCATAAGAATTCCGATGCACACCACTACTATTCCACTAAACATATTAGCCCCAAGTACCATTGCCACCCTGATGGTTCGTCCTGCGAAAGGGGTCGCGGCATGATCGCATGATCGCGGGGGCATCATGTCCCTTGGCTCGCAAGCTGTCAGCTGCCACGGCTCGGCGCGACAGCGCTGCCTCCACGACGCCGCGCCGGCGATGATGATCTCTCGTGCACCGGCAGACAGCGCGTGTGCACCCCCTGTCAGTGTCACGTCCACACCCCTTTCCACTTTCCTTCCTTTTTAGGAAAAATTATTCGCCGATGCTCGCCCGAGCGCTACGGACCCCTAGTCACCGAGAGCTCCCGCTTTTGCTTTCGCTCGCACCGGCACAGCGCTTGGTGTTGGTGTGACCGTGAACTGAGCTAACTAGTACTTGACCAAACGGAAATGTCAGTGGGACAACAGTGGATTTACTTGGAATTGCCGCCATGCCGGAAATTCCAGGGGGCCTTGTTTATCGTTGCGTATTACTGTAGCAAATTTTATTATTTTTATATAGCCTATATGTTGTGATAATTTGTACCGATTTTTTCGTGTCTTTTAGTAGTCCTTTCACAGATCCTAAAACTATTTTTTTTATTTTTTATAATCTTTATATCTCTTTTCAAGGGCTCTAAAATTTGCTACAGTATTACGCTAACGCAACGATACGCTGAAAAGAACAAGGCCTAAGAACTGTTTTATGGTAAAGTTTTTTACCAAAGTATTGATCATAAGTAAGTAAAAAAAGTGAAAACTTTAGTTTGGATTGGAGTTTTCAATACTCAAAAAATACTATGCTTTTGCCCAAACCATGGTTTTCGAAACAAAGTTTTTTACATGGCTACCAAACACCTCATAGTATAAAAATAACATGGTATTCTCATTAACCATGGTGTTGCCTAGAAAATATGAAAATACTTTGCTTGTAAACAGGCCCTTATTTGTAAAATCCACAACAAATATAATATTATTAAAGAAAAAAGAATGTGAAATATCGAGACATCAATTATATCATATTTTAAAATAGGTTTAAATATGCCCTTGGCTAAAAGAATATTTAAATACGAACTTTGGTTTTAAAAAGAAAAAAGTCTATATTACTCTCTACACTATGACCCTTCGTCTACATACCCTTCTAAACTATGAAATCAAGCTAGTTAGCCCACAAAACTTGAAAACAGACTCAAATAACCTCATGGACGGTTTTGGAGGAGGTTTTGTGCATGTGGCAAGCGACTTGGCGATCCGGTCATCCAATAGGCAAATAAACAAAAAATATCATCATGAGCCCACATATCATTCTCACCCACAAGGACAGGACGACACACAACAGGGACTGACTCAACAACGACGCCGAGGAATGCGAAGGCCAGCGTGTGTGTGGCGTGGGTGGAAGTCGGGTACGATGCACGAGCGGCGGAGGCAGAAGCCGGGTGGACGTAGGTGTCTGATGGAGGCGACGCATGTGGCGATATAGACCAACGCGCTTGGTAGCTCGGGCCGGCTCGGACAGTAGGGATCAGGCTTGTCTATCGGAGCTGTTGGATAGATGGCTTGAGGGCAGACTCGGCAGGGTCGGTGTAGAGGTCGGCGTAGCGTTTCAAGACTAGGAACAGGTGGTGTGCGGACGGGCATGTGGAGCTAGGACGACGGCGAAGTTGGCCTGACGGCGCGGAAGTCGGTGCAGCACAGAGGTGTGGGGTTGGCAGCGTAGGGCACACACGGTGGTGCGCAACCCAGGGACGAGGCTATGGGGACGAGCCGACGGGTTGTCGGCTCGAAGGAAAGGCAGGATGGGGGCTACGTCAGTGTGATGGAGAAGGCAGAAAGCGAAGTGGGACAAGGAGAAGGTGATAATAGCAGGAGAGAAGAGGGAGAGGGGATGACAGACAGGTCCCACACTATTTCTTTTATTTTTAGTACTTTTTAGTAAACCCCTACCTTACCAGTTATGTCGATAAAACCACCCTCAAACCGTCATGAGGGGTTATTTATGTCGGTTTGTGGTTTCAGGGGTATATAAACGGAGGGTTATGGTTTAGGATGTAATATAGTGATAAACCAGACTGAGTGGTCACCGTATTGACTTGCTATTTCAAGGTAGCTTCCTCTTCGGACATATTGTTGTACGTCAAACTCGAATGGCCTTTTGTTTTGAAGTAAATTTTATTGTTTTGGTAGACTCTTTTGATGCCTTTTTCCTAGAGGAAAAAAAAAAACAATGGTGCAATTGTCTTTCACAGATGCACTAAATTTACACGAAATAAAATCGACTGAGATACACAAGCGCAAATCATAGCTACAATTACAAAAACGCGCCTCCATAAAAGTGAAAAGTTATTTTAAAAAATGAAAATGCCATGACGCTATCAGACTATATTACAGTTAGCCCCCTCTATTCGTTCCAAATCAAATAACCTTTCTGCAGCTCCGACCAAGATCATACCCGTGCAGGCGGGAATGGCCAATGCCTCGACGGAACCCAACTCCGGTGGTGCCGTACACCGGAAGCTCGTCCCCGTAGGCGCCGCCGCTCGACGGCGCTATGGCCGCCAGGTCCTCGAGCTCGAACAGGTCGGAGCTAGCGTCGCTGCTCTCCTCGCCGCCGCCGTCGCTGTCCGCCTGAGCGTCCACCGGCCGGAGCAGCACCTCCTCGACCTCCACCACCGGGATTCTCCGGCAGCGCCCCACGGCCGCTGCCGCAACGGCGACTTGGCCGTCGATGTCCAAGAACCTCACGGTCCGAGCACTCCGGCTCCGGCTCGCCCGCGGCCTCGCCAACGGCGGCGCCTTAGCGAGGCAGGACCGCGCGTACGACGGCACCGTGGAGCACGCGGGTTCCTGGTCGGCCGGCGCCGCCTGCCGCGGCGCCGAGGCACGCTTGCCAGTGAAGATGGAGTTGAGCAAGCTGGCGAGCCGCGCGCCGGGGGAGGCCGGCCGTGACCGGCAGCCGCCGCGGGCGGACGCGGCCGGCGACTTCGCCGCCCTCGCCTTCTCTGAAGCCGCCGGATGCTGCCTCTGCGGCGGCAGCCCCGCGCCCGCGCCGCCTGGCGCGGCGGAGGTGCGGATGGGGCGGAGGCGGCGGAGGGAGCACTCGAGCTCGGAGGACGAGAAGTACCCCCGGCCGGGGCAATCCCCCGGGGAAGCGCCAGCCGGCGGCGGCGCCGCGCGCGCCCGGTGGCTGGCGGCCAAGGAGGGCTTGTAGTAGTAGTAGTAATGCAGCGCCGCGTCCTGCTGCTTCTTCTTGGGCGGCGGCGGCGGCGGCGGCCTCGGCGCGCTGGGGTCGTCCATGGAGTCGCAGATGGCGTCGAGCAGCGTGGAGGAGAAGGACGGCTGGTCGGCCCGCCGCCTCGGGCGGGACCTCGCAGGCGCCCACCTCATCTCCATCCCACGCCCGCCTCAGCCGACCAGGAGCTAGCAGGGGCGATGATATAGGCGAGCAGAGGGCAGAGCAGGAGGAAGGAAGAGCAATGGCGGGCGGGCGCGCGTGTGATTCCGTGGAGAGTGAAGAGTGGAGTGGAGTGGAGTGGAGTGTGGGCGTGCGGGGGAGGGGATGTTGCTGCCGGGGCGGCGCGGGGCCCCCGCCATTGCCCTGTCTTGCTGTCCCTCTCGGGCGGCGTCTCCTCCCTGACCCTGCCGCTGCCGCGTCGTCGCCTCCTTCCTTCCTTTCCTTCCTCCTGCCGTCTCTCTCCTGCTTTCCCTTTTGCTTTGTCGGCGCCGGAATGTCAGATGCCCACAGAGTTGTTGGGCCAGCTGGGCTGTGCTGTGATGGCCTGCTAACTCGTTTTGTTATCTTATTGTCTATGATGCTATTTTGTTGAACTGTCATGCAATGTAAACTGAAAACACTAAGCAATACTTGCATCAGGGATAATGCCTGCATACATTTCTACTGTTTTGACTTCGATAGATTGCTACTAGCTGTCTACTGAAAGTAAAGTTTTAATTCAACCTCAAACATTTTTTTGATGTATCTTCAGTTGGCTTTCTAATATCTGAGAGGAGCGGTGCCTTGATATATCTGAGAGCGTTTAGCTAGAACAAAGAGGATTCTATGTGATTCAGCGTTATTTGCTTGCACTGTTTTTAGTCTTTAAATACATAACCTGCCCTTGGGACACCACAAGAATCGGTCATTCCCAAAGTTGGTTCTAAATGCAATTGTATGATTCCAAGCACGCTTCTCCACTTAAAATTAAAAAAAAAAACAGGCAATGAGCTAGTAACTCTATAAACAAAAGAGATGCCATTTTTGCCATTAGAGTTGTGCCATTTACTTGGAAATCTTGCTTTGCATCGTAATTTTTTTAGATTTATTTGTGTAGTGCCAATTTTAATTGATGTGATTCACGGTGGCCGCTGATGGTGACTCACCTAATAAAATCCAAGTTGAGCTACACACTTGATCACCACGTTATTCAAATTTGTATGGAAGAATTAAATAACTATAGAGATATCTCTATGCACAGACTATTGTACGGGCTATCTCTAGTACTGGACATGGCAATGGCTAAGATAATTTAAAGATATCTAACCAAATGGTAAAAAATCATCCGAATACCATCCGATTGCAGCCTATTCTCACGAGTAAATTAATCGCCAATTTGGTACGCAGTAATTCTATTTATGCAACAAATTGAAGAGAGAAAGTATCCTATCTTGTAACTCCAACAGAAAACTTGCATATGAATACATGATGTTGCAACTATGTCTAGTTTAGTGTATGAAAATTTAATCCCTTTTTTCAAATCTATTTTTAAAGTTAAATTCCAACTCTAAAGACCTCACTGTGGTGAACCCTCTACAGGTACCCAAGCCCAACGCTACGACCCGCGGGGCAACTAGGGTTTCCCCTAGCCATCGCTGTCGCCGCCGACGTCCCTTCCACCTTCGACGCCGCCTCCCATCGCCCCCCTCGGCCCCCGCCGCCGCCTCCCCTCGGGCCTCTCCACCTCCCATCGGCCTCCTTTACCACAACCGACTCCGCCCCACGGCCTCCTCCGCCGCTGCCTCTCCCGCTGGCCGCCGTCGACGACATCGCCGCCGGCCATCCCCTCCAACGCCGACGCCGCAACTTTGTTGCCACCTCGCCCCCCCTTGCTGCCTCCCTTGGCCACCTTCGCCACCACCAAGGACGCCCCCGCTGCCGCCGGCCGCAGATCGACATCACCGTCGCCGGCCGTCCCCCACGATCGGCGCCGCCTCCTTTGTCGCCACCTCCCCTCCGCTCCAGGCCGCTGCCGCCATCTCCCCTCCACTCCAGGACGCCGCCGCCTTGGGTCCCCTAGGCTCCAGGCCGTCGCCTCCCCTCCCCTCGGCTCCAGGCCGTCGCTGTCACCTCCTCTAGGCTCCTCACCGTCGCCGCCTCCACCTCCACCCCGCCGCCTACCCTCGGATCCCTCGCCTCGCCGCTAACCACTCTCGTTGCGGCGGCCCGCGCCGCTTTGCGCTGGTCAAACCAACCGGCACGATCACCTCGCCACGCCATGCCTCGCTCACCACCTTCCTCGTGGAGCCGCTGATAGTCATCGTCGCCCTACTCCTCCTCCCTTCACCCACTTTGCGCTTTCATTCGGCCACCTACCAGTCCTGCCAGCCCTGCTCGCCGCATTTACGCTGCCATGGTCAGCGGTCCTCCTCCGCCTGCCATTAAGCAGCCCCCAACCATCGCCATTACTACGGCTTCCACTTCCGGCATTGCTCCTCCCCCCAAACGCACCATGCCAGCCCTGCACTCCATTGTCGTTGCCACCAACTCCCATTCTTGGCCACGCGTCCAGTCCAAGAGACGATGGCGCCGGTGAGACATTCCTCTTCAGGGTCGCCGCACTTTTGGTCCGCTTGCCCATTCCAGCCGCGCCATTGCTGCCCCAGGAAGCTACTTTCGATGCTTTGCCCGCGACCACACCGCTGTGAGCTGCTGAGATCCCATCAAGTGCCTCTTATGCCTCCGTTTAGGCCACGCAGCCCGCACTTGCCGCCAGCGTGCTGCCCCACAGCCTGCTGCTCCCCACGCTCACCGCGATCCCTGTGGCGCCCACCACCCCCACCGTGCGCCGACCTAGCCCGTGCCGCCGCCAGCGCCCTACATGGCCTCCGCTTTCCCTTCGGCTCTCGCCACGCTCAGGCAGCCTTGCGCGCGTGTCTTCGTCGACGTCACCAACAAAATGAGCGCGGATGTCAACGAGCTTCACCGCCATGCCGTCTTCGTCACCATCACCGGTGGTCTTCACCCCGACCCCGGCTTCGTTGCCTCCCAAATCAGTGCCTTCACCGACATACCTCTCGATGACATCACGGCCACCCACCTCTCCTCGCTGTGCTTCCTGGTGAGGTTCACCTTGCCAAAGCAAGCGCGACATGCCTCGCACCGCCTGCTCCTTGCAAATGGTCGACGTTTCGAGCTCGACTAAGTGCCGGTCGACATCCACGCCGCGGGGGTCTCGAGCGTGGTCCGCTTCAGAGTGCTCATCTTCGTCGAGGGTTTGCCGCTCCACGCCTAGTCCACAGCCGTCCTCGACCGCGTCCTCACCGACGTTGGGCGAATCGATGTGATGGATGAGGCCACTCTCCAGCGTCAGGACACCTCCACCTTCCGCGCGTGGGTGTGGATGCGCGACCCGGCACTCATCCCGCTCGCGTCCGAGCTCGAGCTAATTGACTCCTCGCCCTATATGGAGGCGCGCTAGGAGGTCTATGTCGACGACATAGTTGTAAAGAGCAAGTATGCTCCAGATCATGTAAAAGACCTGGCCGAGACGTTTCGTAACCTCGCTAGGCATCGACTAAAGTTAAATCCAGAGAAGTGTACCTTTGGTGTTCGATCTAGAATGTTGCTCGGTTATGTAATTGGTTCGCAAGGAATCTCTGCCAACCCCAAAAAAATCGAGGCCATTGAAAACATGCAGGCACCAACTACCGTCAAGGACGTTCAGAGCCTCACCGGACGGATGGCTGCTTTAAGCAGATTTATTTCCCGTCAGGGCGAACGCGGGCTGCCCTTCTTTAAGGCCCTGCGCAAGCACAATGGTTTCGAATGGACAGAGGAAGCTGATCTATCTTTCCAAGATCTAAAGCAATACATGTCCAACTCACCTGTCTTGACCACCCCGCGATACAGCGAACAGCTCTTGCTCAATCTTGGCGGTATGCCTCAAGCGGTGAGCGCGGTTTTGACGGTGGAAAGGGAAGGCATCCAGCGGCCAATCTATTACGTGAGCGAGGTACTTCACGGATCAAAGGAGCGTTACCCTGAGGTCCAGAAGCTGCTCTACGCCTTGCTCATGTCCTCCAGGAAACTTCGCCATTATTTCCAGGTGCACCAAATACTGGTCCCGACCAAGTTCCCTCTTGGAGAGATCCTAAGGAACAAGGAAGCTGACGGACGTATAGCTGAATGGGCAATGGAACTGGCAGAATTTGACATTCTGTTTGCCGCTCGAACTACTATTAAGTCCCAGGTCTTAGCCGACTTTGTCGCTGAATGGACCTGCCCGCCCAAATCCTAGGAAGCTCCCGAGCAATCTGATGAACCATCTTGGAACATGTTTTTTGACGGCTCGCGCACTGGAAACTCGGGGGCTGGTTTTGTTCTCATCTCCCCTCAAGGAGAGCAACTCCAGTATTCTATTCAACTACACTTTGCGGCGACTAACAACGCTGCAGAGTACGAGGCCCTCCTCGCGGGACTAAGAGCGTGCAAGTCGCTCGGCGTCCAACGACTGACTGTGAAGGGCGATTCACAGCTGGTCATCAACCAGGTCAACAAGGAGTATCAGTGTTGCGATGACTCAGTGGCGCGATACCTGGTTGAAGTGAGGAAGTTGGAGCGGCACTTTCGATTTTTCGAGGTGCTCTTCGTGCCGAGGAAGGACAACTTTATGGCCGACCAGCTGTCCAAGTTTGGATCCTCACGAGAACCTGCTCCAGCAGGGGTGCTCGTCGAGCACCTTTACAAGCCCTCAATCACGTCTCCGGACGAGGCAACAGAGCAGTGGTCTTGTCTCCGTCATCGGCGGTGTCGCGGATGGACAACGCCATTTGTCCGGTACCTTGCAGATGGGACACTGCCCGAAGACGAAGCCGAGCATTCCCGGCTTGTAAGGCGTGCTGCTCCATACAAGCTTATGGACGTCATCCTTTACCGTTGAGGTGCTCTGGGAGTCCTCTCCAAGTGCATCTCGCAGCAAGAGGGTGTGTTCCTTCTTAGGGACATACACGAGGGTGCCTGTGGCAACCACGCCTCCTTCAGGACTCTGGTCGGCAAAGCGTTTCGCATGGGCTATTATTGGCCTACTGCGTTACAAGATGCCCGGGATATCGTGACTAAGTGCAAAGCCTGCCAATTTCACTCCTGGAAGGCACATAAGCCCACCCAAGAGCTCCAACCGATCCCCCCATCATGGCCTTTCTCCACATGGGGTCTGGATCTGCTCGGCCCGTTCCCCAAGGGGGTACAAGGGCTACACACACTTGCTCGTCGCCATTGACACTTTTACAAAGTGGATTGAGGCAGAGCCTGTGTCGTCTCTTCACGCCAAAACGGCTGTGCGCTTCTTCAAAAGCAACGTGGTCACGCGCTTTGGGATCCCCCATAAACTGATCACCGATAACGGTACCCGAGTTCGGCGAGCTATTCGAGAATCTGCGAGCAGTGGGCACCAAGGTCTGCCGCCTCCGCCGCACATCCACGAGCAATGGAGCGGTCGGCGAGCTAACGGACAGATAGTCCAAGGTATTAAGCGTCGGGTATTTGCTTTGCTCTCGCGAGCACAACAAAGCACAGGTTGACGAAGTCCTTCCGTCCTCGGGCGATTCGACTTTTCGGCCACCGGCAACCGGGAAACTCCTTTCCAATTGGTCTACGGTGCGAAGCCATCCCGCCGCCCGAAATAGTACTCGGCTCGCCTCGACGAGCTCGGTCAACTTGGTTGACGGCGAGCAAGCGCCTACTCGATCTCGACCTCCTCGAAGGCACACGCGACCGGGCACAAGTCGAATGGCGCTACAAAGAAGATCTTGGCGACGCGCTGCCGTCAGTTCGACCAAGGGCTTTGAAGGCGGCCGACCTGCGTTCTGCCGGGTCGAGAACTGTCCAATGCCAACAAGTTAACTCCCGTTGGGAGGCCCATTCACGGTCGTTTCTCTTTGCTGCCGGGGCTATTCGCTGGCAATGGAGGACGGAGAGAGTCGACCAAGACTTGGAACATCGACCCGACCGTAAGTTCTTTGTGTAGGCCTTTCGTTTGTTTAACCGGCGCTTTTGTCAAACTTCGCGCCTTTGTTCGTCCAAGTCTGTCAGGCTCCATGTAAAGTTCAATCCAATAAACAGTGAATTCTCGCGGCCCCCTACGGCCCCTTTTCACATCTCTGTCTTCTCAGACTACTCTCTCTCTCTGGTAACACTTGATGGCTGCCCAGCCTTGCGAACACTTGGCTCCGCATTCCTAAGGGTTTCTTCCCTGCCCGTATCTCGTTTCAACAAGTCCCTAAACTCAAAGTTGCGTACAACGGCATCCAGCCACGCGACTAAGTCTGCTCTCGTAAGCCCTCCGCGGCAGAGGCACTTACCGCTCACGGCACAACCACTTGGCAAAGCCTGCTCTCATAAGCCCTCCGCGGCAGAGGCACTTTCCTTGTTCGGTTACCTCTGGAATCGCCTAACTTACGTCAACAGGCAGTTCCTGGAACTTGTTGATCAGGATACGGGTGTCGCTCTATCTCTCTACGCACGCGCTCGAATTCACAAACTTAGGTCTTCGAGCAACGTCCGTCTGCATCGGGGCTAGGTGTCGCTCTTTCTCTTGTGCACTGTTCGACCCATAAACTCAGGTTTTCGCGGTACCGCACAAGAATTTGGGAGTTAGGCTAAGCGTTCTACCGGATTTCCTTAAAACTTTCTAGCGCTGTTGTGCCTTTGCTCTTAGTTTCCTGTTCGTTCTTGTCTTTTTGCGGCTCTTTTTTGCAGGGAAAAGGTAAGCCTCATTGTGCAAAAGTTATATCTTTATTGCATAGTCAAAATCTTTCTGTAAAAGGAGTACAACCCTACTTCTACTTTGAAGCAAGTTGCTCCTTGGCGCCTCATTCTCCATCTTGGTGAGGACTTCTCCTCGCGCCTTGAAGCCTTCTCTTGCCTCGGCTGAGAGGCGATCTGTTTCCTCCTTGATGAGGCAGGCTTGCTCACGCTTCTCGCTGGATCGCCTCGACCTCTTGATCTTGGTGCTTGCAGCTGCTCGGCGAGCCTCGCTCAGATAGCTCGGCCGCCGACGGTCTTGAGCTGCACTTCGAGCTCCTTGACCTTGTCCTCCGCGGTGCTTGCCCTTGCGGCTTGCCCGCGCAACTCCTCGGCCTCCTCTGTCTTGCCCATGTATGAGATCTTCTCTGAGCGCTGCGGATGCCATCCTCTCTTGAGCAATTTGGGCACGAGCTTCTTCACCTTCACCTTCGCCTTCAGCCGGCGTCGGCTTTTGGCTGGTGCTGGGGCCTGCTCCTGGACGGCCGCCATGACGGCGCTGCGCTCAATGGTGATGCCATCCACGAGCTCTTCCATAGTGCCCTTCATGAACTGCAAGAGGGAAGACCGAGTTAGCTTCGAGTAGTTGCTGCTCGAATGGACAAGGTATGGTTTCAAAACTTACCTCTCCAAGCCGGCGCTTCAAGCTTTGGCGCAGGCGATCCTCGAGGCCGTGGGTCACGAGGCCTCTCCTGTTCGGGATCAGACTTGGGCGGATCTTCCTCTGCTTCGTCCTTTCCTTGCGGGAGCGCGTCCGCTTGGGCGCAGGGGCGACCGCCCCTTCCTCCAGCTCCTCCGTCTATTCCCCCTCGGGCAAGACGGGAGGCGCCGGAGCTTCCACGGGCAAGGCGACCTGCTCGCCCGGCCCGTGGCCTTCGACTTCTTCTCTGGGAGCAGGCGCTTCGCCGTGCTCGCCAGTGTCTTCTTGTTTCTCGGCGGCGGAGGCCTTTTCCTCCTCACCGGGAGCTACCGTCGCCACAGGGACGATTTGCCCCTGCGACGTAGTGCCCTGGGAGACCGCTTGCTCGGCCCGGCCTTCGGCAGCTGGCAGAGCCAGGACTTTGGCTCCGCTTTCCGTGGCTCCGTGCTCCTCTTCTTTGGCCTCCAGCCAGCTGATCGCCCGCCTCAGGGAGTCGATCTGATCGGTGTTGTCGGCCGGGAGCGCTGACCACGCCGCCAGCTTGTCCTTCAATGCAAGCGACCTCGCATCGTCTGCTGGCACAGCGAGGTGCTCGGGCAGCAAGGACCGCTCCAACGCCCCGTACACATAGTCCGGGTTTACTTCCCCCTTGGCAGCTGATGAAAAACAGAAGGGTTAGTTCATGCGCGGTTTGATGCAATGCACAAGGAACAGTTTGTTCAGTACATACCTGCCGCGGGGAACGAAACCTTCTTCTTCGCCTCTCTGTGTAGCTTTTGCTTCTTGCTCGGGGGCTCCTCTATTTCCTCGCCTTTGCCTCCAGGGGCTTGCGGCGAAAGGCTCAGCTCCCTGCTGAGCTGAGCGCTCTTTTGGCGCAACGCAAGAAGTTTCTCCTTGCGCGCTACCTCCTCCTCGAGCCTCCTCTGCTCGGCGATCTGCTGCAGCCGTTCCAGATGGCCCGGGTGAGCTTCGGTGAACCGCCTTAGCGAAGGTTAAGTTTAAATACCTCTTAATCGCTCTGCTCGGCGATGAGGATGGGCTTGGCAATTCCCTCTTGGCTGGCAGCGTTCCGTTTTCTTTGCTTCGCCGGCGCTTCTTCGCGCTTGAGGGCTTCGCGGTTGGTTGGCGGCCGTTGCGGCGCGGAGAAGTCCGCATCGGCGCTGCGGCCACCTTCAGCTTCTCGGCCACTTGGGCCTTGCCCTTCTTCGCCCCCTCAGTGTCGGAGAGCTCCTCAACGATCCCTCCTAGGATCAGTTGGTCCTTTTGCTTGTTCGGAAAGCGAAAGTTAGCACACTTGCGATAAGTACAAGTCTGGCCACACGGGTTGGGGTAAGAGACTTACCTCGTCTGTGCGGACGAGTACGTTGCGCGGGCAGGTGAAGGCCACCTTGCCGGTGACTTCCCCGTCCTTCTTTGCTGCCTTCAACATGGCGTCGACCTTTCGATCACTCATCGTCGGTTGGCATCTTCGCCGGCGAAGAAGTTAGAACTATCGGTGTAATAAATACCGGGGTGCGAAGAGTCTGAGAAGATCAGGTGGGCCCACGCGTCAGCGGGCGACCGTGCCCCAAGGCGTGGCGAGCCCCTCAGCCAAAGGGCCCACGCGCGTCAGCGGGCGACCGAGCCCAGGCGTGGCGACCCTCAATGAGACGAGCGAGGGCCCCACACGTCCAGCGGGTGACCGAGCCCAGCGTGTGGGCGAGCCCCTCGGCGCTTCAAAGGCGCAGACGCGTCGGCGGGTGACCAAGCCCATGGCGTGGCGAGCCCTCGGCCTTCGGCGGGCCCCATCGTCAAGCGGCGACCGAGCCCCCAGCGCATGGGCGAGCCCCTCGAAGACGGCGAGGGGCCCACATGTCGGCGGGCGACTGAGCCCCAACAGGTGGGCGAGCCCGTCGGCCAGCCGGCGAGGGCCCCACGTGTCGGCGGCGCGTGGCGAGCCCTCGGCCAAGGGCCTCCCACTGTCAAGCGGGGCCCACGTGGTGGGGAGCGTTCCAAAAGGAGTCTTCTGGCGAAGGCTTCCCCTGCTGCGAAGGACGAGCGCATTCAATGCGACATTACGCGCGGATAGACAGATGAAGAGATGATTACCGCCACAGTGACCTCTACAGGCCTGACCAACTGTCACTGTGGCGCAGCGGAATTGACCTGCAGAGAGAGCTTGCCATCATCAAGCTCGTCGCCCGTGTCGGAAGGAGCAAGCTGGGCCCCACCCGCAGTCTCGCTGGAGCGTTCCTGCGGGTCAGAAGCCACTTGCGAGGCACGCGTGGGCGGCGCCGGCGCTTGATAAGACGCGTTTTCGTCTCTCTGTCGTGTCCCTCATGTCTTATCTGTTGTCTTGTCTTGAAATCAGACATTAGCTACCCTGGCTCTCTCCATGGCTCGAGGCTTGTATAAAGGGGAGAGAGAGGAGAGGGGGTTCAAGCATCTCAGTAACCACATTCCACACAACCACAACTCGGAAAAGAGCTAAGGCTCGGCAGGAGTAGGACTATTACCCGCGAGAGGGTCCGAACTTGGGTAAACTCTGAGTGTCGCTCCTTGCCGCATCCCACGCTCGAATCGAACTGAGCTCGGCTGATAGACTAGCAAGATAGAAATCTAACTAGGGGTGTGATCCGCAGTGGTTGAGCGGAGAACACGCTGTCAAGAACCTGTTCGGATGAAATCATCAAAAGAGGTTGAGTCTTAAAGGCACTTACCCGTGCTCTCCCTGGTGATGTCTTCCCATCCCTCTATCTTGTAGAAGGGATAGGGTCTTCTCCTCAGCGGACAGATTCTGTTCGCTGTGTAGTCCCGGATAATCTCCCTACCCGTGAGCCCAAGGCCCACGAGCGAGGCGATCTTCCTCGTAAGATACCAATCCTCGGCGGACATCTCCGGCCGAGGCATTGGCGTTCCCTTCGCCGGCGCCTTCCCGGTGAAGACGAGCTTGCTGTCGGCGCTTCTCTTGCTGTAGAACCACCTCGCCCACCACACGCCCATTGAGTCAAGCAGCGGTGGGCGAGGGTACGGCGCGTCGTCGGCGGTGCTCCGGAGCTTGAGGTAGTAGCACCCAAGCGCCGAAGCGGCGGATCTGCTCCTCGTCACCGTGTAGTAGTGCAAGAACAGCCTCACCGGTGGATCGATGCCCAGATAGCCTTCGCACAGGTGTGCAAAGACGGCCATCTGGAGGATGCTGTTCGGATTGAGGTTCGCCACCTCCAATTTGCTTATGTTCAAGAAGGCCTCGACGAAGTCGCTCTCGGGAGATCTCAACCCGAGCAAAGGCGAATCGCGAAGTTGTGAACTCTCCCTCAAGCGGCTCCGGAGTTTCCTCCTCTCCGGGCAGTCTCCAGCTACCGGCGTCGATGTGGCCCTCTTCCTCCCAAACTCTCAAGTCCTCCTCGGTCATGCTAGTGCTCACAAACTTAGCCATGGCAGTTCCCAGGATTGGACGAGCAGGTTTGTGGTGGGATTTGGCTCTTTGGTGCTGAGCGCGGTTGGAACTAGGGCTTGGGAAGAGAAGGCGTGAGAGCAGTGGCTGGCATGGCGGCGGCAGGTGCTCTTATAGGCACAAAGGTGCGCCCTTGCAACGGTTTTTCACCACGAAACGACTAGTTTTTACCGCCAACGGCTAAGTAAAAACGGTCGACTGTTTTCACTGCGCAACCAAAGTTACCGTTGAGATATGCCAACGGATACTCTTTTTCCAGCGTCCGCACTGAAGGCTGGGTGCTCTACTCGGATGGATGTGTTGTCCTGTTCGATGCAACAGAGTTGCTCGGCGCTGATCGGGTTTGTTCCGTCCCGGACAAGTTGTGTTCGGTTGAACCATAACCTGTTCGGTCGATTGTTGCAAGTCTCTGTAGCAGCATACTTTCCCTCTTCGTGGCTTTGAGTCTCAAGAGGACGACCCCACTCTAGTGAGTTCTTCCACTTGAGTCTCGGGGGCTAGCTATCGGGGATAAAATCACGGCCCATTGCTATGGCCCACTCCCTGACGGCCCAATCGAACAGCCTGCCAGGGCCCAGCTCCCTGGAAGGTTCTATCAGGCCCATGTGCATCCTGCCGAATAGCTTCCTGGCTGGTACGGTGCGTAACGGCCAAAGAATCATGTTTGAGTCCGTCTCGAACAGGAGTTCTGCACGGCTACGTGAAGACCCGGACGTGGTTTCCCGGATTGGATTAGGAGTCGTGATCCCCAAGACTAGGAGTATGCCTTATCTGCCTCGAGATATATTTGGCATGTCGAGTTCGTTACGATCTCGTAGTTAGCCCGGCCCGATATTCCCTCGGTAGGTCGGTTTGCTCTGCACAATATAAACCAAGCCCCTACGGCGTTTAGGGGGCATCTGGTCAATCCTACAGGAGTTTACGCATCTAGCGTCTCGTAGACACCTGGTCATTGCATTGTCGCTCTTGTACACCATAATCTCGCCGAGATCTGTCTATCTCGTCGAGCCACCTCTTGTAATCCTCTTTGATATAAAGAAAGGCTGGACGTAGGGCTATTATCTCTCCCGAGAGGACCGAACCAGGATAAAAACCCCTATCTCCTGTTCGTTGTTGTTCGTCCTGTTCGGCGTGTCTCCTATCTCACTCTTAAAGAACCTTAGCGACTTCGGATCGATATCTCAACCGTCTACAATTTGTTTAAGGTGTATATTATATTTTCTTAAGTCAATCCCAAGAGGAACTAATTGGAAATATGTTAATAAATTTTGGGAAAGCAAAATATTAATTCCTAAGCGTCAATGTATTTAAAAAGAACTTTTAAAAATGAAATGTCTTTGGAAATCAGAAAAGTTAAAGTGTTATTTCACTCTCGGCCCGAATCGGCCCACTTCTCCCTCTCCTTTTCTTTTCCCGCCTCCCCTCTTCCTCTATTGGGCCGCAGGCGCGCCGGCCCACCTCTCCTTTCTATCCTCCGTCACCCCCTTCCTCGGTTGGGCCGCCAAGCCGCGCTGGCCCATTTTGCCGCAGACAGCTCCCTCTGCCTCGACGCGTTGTGCCGCCGACAGGTGGGGCCCGCCTTGTCAGCCCCTTCTCCCTCCTCCGCTATCTTCCTCTCCCCTGTTTCCTCCCCCTCTGTTTGCCTTGCCACTGTGGTTCGTCCCCTCTCCCGGGGCCTCGAGGGCTCTTTCCCCCACGCACTGCTCGCTCCAACACTCTTCCGCCAGACCCCTCTCCGCCCCCTACCCTTTCTTGTCTTATCGCTGGCCAAACCACCTCGGTACCTTCGCGTTCAAGCATTCCCCTTCACGGCACCGGTCGGGAATGGCGTGGGCGATTGCCAAACCGCGCGTCGCGTCAAAGATTGTTCCGGGCGGAGCTCGCCTATAAATGGGGAACTGCTCCCCCTATGTTTTTGCCCTGCGCCGCCGCATTGTGTCTCACCCGAGCCGGTGCGTTGTCAATCTTCACTGCCTTGCCGCTGTTCCTCTCCTCCATTTCGCCTCGCCTCTTTCCCTCTAATCCATGCTCTCCTTGGGTGTGATCCACAGGTCGTCGCGGAGGAGCTCGCGCCCAAGGGATTGAAGCCGCGCGGTCCGTGTGCGTGTCCCGGAGCCCGTGTTGTCGCCGCCGCCTGGCCACCTTTTCCGTCCCGGTGAGCTCACCAAACGATTCGCCCCTCTTCGTTGTTGCTTGCGGCCGAAGGAATCGAGTTGTGATCCCGTCTTTCGCCGGCACCGCGGACACCGTGAGATTTCGCCGTCGTGCCCAGTTGCGCCGCCGCCTCCGTGCATTTCCGGAGCTGCCGAGACCACCATTGCACTCGCCTCGCTCGCGTCTAGCTCCCCGCGCACCCAATCGTCCTCCGGTGGTCAGATTCGTCACCGCCGTGGGAGTCGTCGCCGTCGCCAGATCGCGTCCCCTGTTTTTCCCCTCTTCACAGCTGCGAGAGGCGCTGCCATGTGGGGCCCACCCGTCAGCTCGCTGTGCCGCTTCGCCCGCGCAGAGCAGAGCGCACCTTGCTATTGGGCCCGTGAGCCGAGCTGGCCTAATACCGAAAAGCCTCCATTTCCTTTTATTTCTTTTACAGTTTCCGATTAAACCTTTATTAGGTACCTAAAACAATTGCTAAAAATAACCAGTGCATGGTAAAAATTCTACAAAAATTCAGGAAAATACCTTATTTATTTCTGGACCTAAGAAAATTATATATATGCATGTCATGCATGTAGCATTCGTTTTTGGGTAAATGAGTAACCTAGTAATAACATCATTTCATGTGTATTTTAGGAATTGTCATAATATTTCTTTTAAATAAAAAGAAAATACTTTAAAAGTTCATGTACTTTAGAAAATGTTTGTTGCCATGCCATCCATGCAGCATGCATTTGTTAGAAGTATTCATGGCTTAAAAATGGTATCATTCATGTGCACATAGGTCATTTGGCATAATCTCTCTTTTAATAAAAATGCATGGAAATCAAGATTTATGCATTTTCCTTAAAATAGCAAGTCATGAAATATTTCTTATGTGTGTTGTATTGCTTTGCATATGTGTGTGCGCGTTTAGGAGGTCAAGCCCCCGAAGACCCGATCGACGATGTCCCCTTCGTTTTCCCCATAACCGATCCAGGCAAGTCTCCCTTCGATCATATTGTGAAGCCATTTTCGTTATTTGGAAAACGTTTACTAGACTTGAAAATATGCATGCTAGTTTAAAAATGATAAATGCCGTATTTACTAGACCTAGATATCATGCCGAATAGAAAGGTAGGAAATATTGTAGGATTAAACCAACGGTTAAAATATGGAATGCTCATATTTAAATACCTTGTTGTGGTAGGATAAATGCTCAAAAATCTTTTGCGGAATGATTCAATTATTTGTGTGAAAGGAGAATGTTGTGAGAAATGTTTGGGAAAAGGGTGATTTAAAGATAGCGCATCAAGGGTGATGCTTGGTAGGAAATGATTTTTCTCTTACCCTAAAAATCTTCCGACTAGGGAGAGATATTTTTGTCGGTTGGTGCGGTGCGGCACCGTTTTGAAAACTGGGCTAAAATATCAAACCTCTCCTAGTCTAAGGACTGCTCATCCTACGATCCTACGAACTATGCCATAACAGTACGACCTCGAGCCCCGGTATGGGACGGGCCCCATCGTTGGCCCTCGTGGTTGGCGGTCTTGTGGCGAAACACCGTCTGGTTGCGTAGCCTCTCGAGGGTAAGGCGTACCCACTCTGCAGAGTTAAAACTGTCATGATAGCCGTGCTCGCGGTTATGAGCGTGCGAAGGGACTGATTATATGGTAGTTCTTCATTTATAAAACTAATTTTAGAAAAGTGTTTTAAGCAAAGGATTTGAGATGAGTAAAGGATTTGAGAAGATTTCGTTTGAGTTAGGTGCCACCGGCTACATTCCGGATTGGGGGTCGGCCTACCGAAAAGTGTTGCGCGGATTGGACCTAGCCGGTTTGAGAAAAGAAAATGAGAAAGGATTTTGTTCTCGCTATGGCACTGAGGCCAAGTGGCGAGAACCGTTTGAGAAGAGCACAAAGAAAATGTTAAGATTTATTGTTTCCAAATTGCTTTGCCAAAACTAGCCTAATAAATGCATTTCCGCAAAATATCCTAAGCTCCCCTTGTACCGAGCCCCATTTGCATACTTCCCGACTTGCGAGTACAATTTTTACTCACCCTCGTTTTTCTCCCCTCTCTTTTCAAAATTTCAAAAGCCGGCCCATCCGAGTATGGCCCACCGTCCGAGGAGGAGGACCCGGATTACGACGAGGAGGCGTTTTCCGAGGAAAACTATGAAGACTAGGGTTGCGCGTTCCTACAGCCCTCGTACCTGTGGGATGGATAAATTTCTAGATATTGTATTAAGCCTGTATCTCCGTGTACTCTGATTTGCGGCTGCGAGCCGTTGTATGTGTTTGGAATGGACTATGTTTCCGTTTGTAATAATCAAATCGTTGGCAATGTTCTGTTTCTGTATATCTGTGTGTACTAGCCATGATCCTTGGGACTAGTACGTGTTTACGCAGGTGGAATCCGATCTTGTAAATCGGGTGCCGACAGAATTGGTATCAGAGCCAGGATTTTGGCCCTAGGACGTAGCCCTAGAATTAGAGACCATATTATTTATAAAAGGAATAGTTGTTAAATAAATTCTTACTCTTCGCAATCCATTTTAACAGATGATCTTTTGGAAATTGTAGATGCCGTCGTTCGCGTCCGCCCTTGGAGTGGGCTACGGATGTTTCATGCGCCAGCTGCTGCTAATGCTGGGCACGCTTGGTTTCGGTGATCCCATGTACCATGGGGCCACTATTTCGCGCAAGGGACGCACATGCTGGGTGGTGTGCGTCACTATCTTTGCTGCGGGTCCACCGCCTACCCGGGGACCGTTCCGCTACTCTACCACTCGTGTCAGCTGCTCCGACGCCATCCAAGACATGTCCAGACTTGCTCTACACCGACCAAGCGATGCATTCACGCGTGAGCGATGTTAGCCTAAACGATGGAACGCTAAGCGATCGGCCACTCTTCGCTTAGCGAATAGTCGGACTACACGGCCGATTAAACGGACCAAAAACGGATTAAAAGGATTATACGGATTAAATGGCCTACACGGCCTACGATTGATCATCGAGTAGCGTTTAAGCGGTGTGTAAACGGTCTAAACGGCCGTAGGCGTAACAATGCTTCGTGAGTCTGATGTCTCCCCGCCGCTATTTTCCTCTCGCTCGCTTAACGAGCTGTTCAGCCACACTCGTACGGCCGAGGGTGAGAGCGACCCGACGGTGTACCACCTTGCCAAGCTCATCCAATCCCTGGACGACGCGTACACCATCGCCCTGCGGGAGCTGAACTCCGCCTACGACGCCAACCGCCAGCTGGAGCAGGCCAAGAAGGAGAGTCGCGACCTTAAAAAGCGCGACTCGTACCACTTGGTGGAGAAGGTCCACCTTCGCAAGAGGATCCGCCAGTTGGTTCGCGAGAACCAGCGGCTCCGGGGGAATGCCGCTTCTTCCTCCGGGACTCCTACTCCTGCTGCTTCGTCCTCCCGCCCGAAGAAGAAGGATGTCGGCACCAGCCCCGCGTCCCAGCCCAAGGATCCTGCTGATCTTTCCTTGTGCACCTTCAAGCTCACCCCCAAGGATCTTCAGTTGGATCTGGGTCCGACAGGAGTGAGGGCTCCGCCCCCCACCCTTGTCGAGCTTGAACGCATACCTCTGATGGTCCGATCGCCACCGTCTGGTTGGTAGCCCGCTGTGGATGTTGATGATGACGACGACGAAGGAGATGACCCCGTGGAGTTGATCTCTGAGTCCGAGTACGAGTAGGACTAGCTCGTAGCTCCCTGTATCCTTTGCATGGGTCGCTGTCGCCCTTTTCTTTTTCTTCTCTTTTGCTTTCTTTCTTGTCCGCCGCTTTGCCGCCGCGTCCCAATAATCGGGCCGCCTCTATAAGAGGGCCGCCCCGCAGGTGTTGCCGCCTTGTCTCCCTGCCGTGCCGTGCCGTGCCGCGCCGCTTCTCCAGCTGTCTAAGGAGGAAGCCGGAGATCCGCTCTCCGAGTCCTCGCCGCTCCGCGAGCCCTCGCCGCTCTCCGAGTCCTCGTCGTTCTCCAAGTCCTCGCCGTCGGCCCGAGCCGAGCGAGTTCCAGCTGTTCCTTGAGGAGATGACGCACTTCCCTCTATGGATCACCGTGGTAACCATCCTCCTCTGGTTAGTGCTTACCTGGTGGGCCCTGTGGACCCAGTCCTACTAATCATCCCGGTGCCAGTTCGTGTAACCCGCGGGTAGTTAGCTCGCGATTTGGACTGACGTACCAGCGGTTGTGGTATCGCGCCCCTGTCTGTACTCTAAAAACTATTATGTTATGTTATGCTATGTGTGTGCATTGTGCCAAAGTTGCATATTTTAACTCATGTTTTGAAAAATCTGGATATAGCTCTTTCCCCTTATTGTCTCTCGTCCTCTTGTCAGCAGATGGTGATTTCACGCCAGGCTGGGAGTGGGGAGATCACCCGGGGTCGAGTTCGTGGTGGTGCTGCCAGCAGAGCTAGTGGATCCCGCCGACTTGGGAGGCGAGTTCAGTCAGTTCCTAACCCAGCTCATTCTGCAGACCAAGCTTCCGTTGGAGGGCCTCCCCATGAGCTCCTACTTTTTTTCCTCTCCAGCACCACAAAGAAGATCTTCCCAAAATCCACAAGAAAATCAAGCCGAGTCTTCTACCCACCTTCCACCACCCCCTCATGGAGATCCCACTCTGAGAGAATTCATGGAAATGCAGTTCCAGTTGATCCAAAACCTAGTGAGAGAGAGAAACAATGCTCCCACTCCTCCTCTTGTCCGTGCCCGTATCAATGACTTCCTGAGAGCCAACCCTCCCAAGTTTGGTGGATCTACTGATGCCATGCAGGCAGCCGGCTGGTTGAAGGCAATAGAGAAGCGTCTGATTATGTTCCAGTGTGGAGATTTGGAGAGTGTCCCGCTTGCAGCATACCTGCTCACTGGAGTCGCGTCTGCGTGGTGGGACACGTTTTGTGAGTCTCATGAGGCTCCTGGGACGATCACTTGGGCCGAGTTTGTTGAAGCTTTTGAGGAGACCTATGTCCCTGACAGTTCGAAGGAAGCTAAGAGGCGTGAGTTCCATGCCTTAGTTCAAGCGAGCATGACGATGCACGAGTACCTCACTCAGTTTACTCTGCTGGCTCGTTACGTGCCCCGTGATGTGAGAAGTGATGCCGACAAGATTTACTTTTTCAAGAAGGGCATGGACCCTGAGATTCGTGCTTTGATCGACTCAACGGAGTTCACCACTTTCAAGCAGTTGTTTGCCAGTGCCGTGAAGCAAGAAGAGAACCGTCGTCAGTGTCTCGCTGCAAGGAAGAGGAAGAGGGCCTAGAAGGATGTTCATTCTGGCTCTCGATCCAAGGGACAGCGCACCCGTGGCCATGGACCAGCTGTTCCTCCATGCCCACGTTCTCAGTGGGTGATGTCGCGCCCTGTGCCTCAGTCAGCTCCGCCAGCTCGCACTCAGATGTCAGCACTCCCCAAGAAGGACCTATCAAGTATCAAGTGCTTTGCATGCCAGCAAATGGGACACTATGCCAGTTCCTGTCCCAATAAGGGTGTCGTGTCTACTCCGGCTCAAGCCAAAGCTGTCCTGCCGAGGCCCGTGAACTCTGGGCCAGCTCGTGGGAACTTTCCTCATGCGAGGACTGCTGTTTCTGTTGGACGTGGACGAGTGAACCACCTCAGAGCTGAAGACGCCCACGCTAATCCCAATGCAGTGATGGGTAAGTTTTGCATCAACTCCATACCCGCTACTGCTTTATTCGATTTTGGTGCAACGCATTCATTCATTGCTGCATCCTTTGCTAAAAATCATGGGCTTGAAACAAGTGCATTAAAGAAACCAATGCTGATTAAATCTCCTAGGAAAGTCATTCATGCCACCTTGTTGTGTCCTGATGTTTGCATTAAAATTGAGGGTGTGGGATTTTTAGCAGACCTGGTGGTCATTGATTCAAAGGGAATAGAAGTGATATTAGGCATGGATTGGCTAGCCAAGTATAAAGGTCATATTGACTGTGCCTCTAAAACAGTCAAGTTGACTAGTGATGATGGCCAGGAAATTCAGTTTGTTGCTAACTCCTGTTCTAAGAATCTGATTGCCCTCAATAAGTTGGAAGGGTCTGATCTGAAGGAGATGCCTATTTTGCGGGAATTTCCTGATATGTTTCCCGATGAGTTGGCAGGCATGCCACCTGAAAGGGATGTCGAGTTTGTCATTGACTTAGCCCCTGGTACTGCGCCTATCTTCCAAAGGCCGTACCGTCTTTCTGCCAATCTAATGGCTGAGTTAAAGAAACAATTCGAAGAGTTGCAAGAGAAGGGATTTATACGCCCTAGTGCGTCACCTTGGGGTGCTCTAGTTATTTTTGTGAAAAAGAAGGTTGGATCCCTAAGAATGTGTGTGGATTATAGGTCACTTAATGAGGTGACCATTAAAAACAAATACCCTCTGCCTCGCATTGATGATCTATTTGATCAGATAAAAGGGGCCTCCATTTTTTCAAAAATTGACTTATGGTCTGGCTATCACCAAATCAGGATCAAAGAGTCTGATATTCGCAAGTCAGCCTTTACCACTCGGTATGGTCTGTATGAATTCACCGTCATGTCTTTTGGCCTCACCAATGCTCCTTCTTATTTTATGAACCTGATGAACAAAGTGTTCATGGATTTCCTAGATAAATTCGTGGTTGTGTTCATTGATGATATTCTGATTTATTCCAAGTCTGAAGAAGAGCATGAGATCCACTTGAGGATGGTTCTGGAGAGGTTAAGGGAGCACCAGTTGTTTGCCAAACTGAGTAAGTGTGAATTTTGGGTGAAAGAAGTATCTTTCCTGGGTCATTTCATTTCTGCTAAAGGTGTTGCTGTAGACCCTGAGAAGGTAGCATCTGTGGTTGACTGGAAGCAATCGAAATCTGTGACTCAAGTGAGGAGCTTTCTGGGTTTGACGGGATATTACCGCCGGTTCATCGAAGGGTTCTCTAAAATAGCCCGTCCGATAACCAATTTGTTGAAAAAAGAAAAGAAGTTTGAATGGACCGCCAGCTGCGAAGACAGTTTCCAAGAGTTGAAAAAGCGTCTGACTTTAGCCCCTGTGTTAATTCTGCCTGATATCCGAAAGGACTTTGAGATTTACTGTGATGCATCTCGTCAAGGTCTGGGGTGTGTCCGGATGCAAGAAGGAAGAGTGGTGGCTTATGCATCTCGTCAGCTTAAGCCACATGAACAAAATTACCCTACTCATGATTTGGAATTAGCTGCAGTTGTGCATGCCTTAAAGATCTGGAGGCATTATCTCATCGGGAATCGCACTAAGATATTCACTGATCATAAGAGTCTTAAGTACATATTCACCTAGCCTGACCTTATGTGATGCCCCTCATGGGCCTTTAGCTAGGCCAGCCCAGCCAGCCCGTGAGTGCTTGAGAGAGAGAGAGAGAGAGAGAGAGAGAGAGGGATGGTGACTCCTCCCTGTCTCATCTCCCTGTGCGCCGCCTCCCTTCACCTCCTTTGGCCGACACAGTGCCCTGCACCTGGTTTGCCTCCTGCACATCGCCACAAGCCACCGCCATCGCTGGATTTCGGCCAGGAGCAAGGAAGAGAAGAAGTAAGGGAGAGGAGGAAGAAGGAAGGAGAAGGGAGAGGAAGAGGAAGGTAAGAAAGAGAGGTTAGGGTTTGAGATTGTGATTCAATTCTTGTTGATTGATTTAAGTGTGGCGAATTTGAATATATTCTCATGATCTTCCCTTAATTAGATGCTAATTTTCGTGATTAATAGGAGTGAATCCTTGTAGGTGAGGGTTTAATAGATCGATTGCTACAGCAGTGCTCTTATTCCTTAAATTAATTAAAATCTGTTGGGAATTAGACTTTGGCCATATTACGAAAGTTGTAGATCTCGAAATTATCTTTCCGTAGAGTCCAAGAACGTGAAATTTGGACTTACGGTTTAGCCGTTATGGTTGTTTTAAGCTGCTGTCCAGAATAGGAACTTAATGAATTTCGAATTTATAGAAGTTGACGCTATGGGGAATTAACTTGTTCTACATGGTCATAAGTTAATACTCATTGGAGAGCGTCTCTCTCGCTTGCTAGGTGTTGATTTGGGGCGTTTTATTGGAATGCCGCTTCGGGGTCGGTTCCACATGCGGCTAACTCAACATTGTTCGGGAGAAGAGGCAAGTGCATATTTCATTGTTGGTGATCCTTTTGGTATGCCTTATAATTGAATGCTTACTCCTATGTGAATGATGTTTGTTGGTATGAGATGATACGATGGTAAGCGATTCATAAATGTTAAACCATGTATTTGCATCTATGAGCATGATGATGGCATAAAAGACCTACTTGTAGGCACCCCCACGGATGGCGGGTAGACTTGCTTTGCGGTCAACCTCCACGGGATAGAGTGTAGGGTGTGACACCGACGGGTGTACACTCAGCGGTACCGGTACACGCTTATGAGAAATGAGCATGAGCATATGCATTGCATGATTGCATATCAATTTATGTTTTATGTTATGTTATTTTTGACAAGGGATTTGATCTGCCTTGTTTTATGTACTTGCTGAGTTTTATACTCACTCTTCCTTTCTATGTTTTTTAGGTGACCATTGAAGCATGCATGGGATGGGCGTAGTACACTGATGCCACACGCACCTTAAACTTCAAATTCAATTTCTTAGTGATTCAAATAAACTTAATCGCATAATATTAGAGGTTGAAAACGTTCTTTTTCATTCGTTTGTTAAATGTCAACCTTCTTTGTTATTGATCAGTGTCGACTAAAGTTTAGTGTTTGGATGATACCTTAATTATACTTTATAGTTCTGAGCACTGTTCGCCTAAACTGTCGTTTAGCCCGTTTAAACACCATTTAAACGCTACACGGTGGTCAACCGTTTACGTTTAAACAACCATTTAGTCTGTTTAAACACCGTTTAAACCGTTTAAACACCGTTTAAACCGTTTAAACTGCCGTTTAGCCCGTTTATCTAGCTAAACGATGGGTGACCGACTAATTGGCGTTTAGCGTTTAGGAAAACACTGGTTCTGAGATAATAATTTAATTAGCGTGTTGGCTTATTATTGTGAGTTTGACCATGTCCTATGTAAAAGTGTTAATTTACAGGGGACATGTTGTCGAAACTTTTTACGAACTACTGTGTTATGTATGTTATGTTCGTAGCATTTGAGCCTTGTTAGGTTGGGGTGTTACAGATACCTTAATTATACTTTATAGTTCTGAGATAATAATTTAATTAGCGTGTTGGCTTATTATTGTGAGTTTGACCATGTCCTATGTAAAAGTTTTAATTTACAGGGGACATGTTGTCGAAATTTTCTACGAACTACTGTGTTATGTATGTTATGTTCGTAGCACTTGAGCCTTGTTAGGTTGGGGTGTTACATTGCTATCAGAGCGGGCTTTAGGTCCGTTATGGGTGAAGTAATGAGTTTGAATTATTATGGAATAGTAAACTCCCACTTTGTGGTTTCACTAATTAATCAAGACCTGACACACTGGTGCACAATAGGATGGGTATGGGTTTGCATGGCATTTTTGTTTATATGGTTGATCGTATTGTTAATTAAGGTTCTGGTGGTAATAAATATGGAATATGTATGTATATATGATTTTTGTAATTAGTTTATTGCTGTGTTTGATTAAAGGGCATGATTATGCCATGGTTCCAGTGTTATGGTGTTAACTGTGCTAACACTTTGCCAAGGATTTTTAAGTCAAACAAGGATGGGTTGAGAGTTTTTTTTTTATTTATCATCCATATTGGTGATTAAGTAGTCTAATTTAGACGAGCTTTATTCAATCCATTGGTAATGTTTTAGTGTTCCAAAGATATGTTGGCCATTGACTGTTAGCCATTGGCTTTAGAGCTCTTGTGGTGGATTTTAAAGATTTTTCTCGATGAGGCAGTGATATCGGTCTTGGGATATGCCTAAAGATTGAAAAAGAGTACCTGTGCTTTCCTTATGCTTATTAGGGTTGAAGTGGCTTTTTCTCTTGTACATCCTATTTTGTTCTATGGATTTTAGTAGGGCATGTTGCTCATTCGGTTGAGTCTATTGACATAAATTTTGCGATAGTGGGCTAAAAAGGGATATGTTTCACATGATGTTTAAGATGACAGTGAATGCAGTGACTGGGTTGACTGTTCGTGCATCAGCATTGTTGAGTGTCATTTTATCGGGGATTAAATTATGGCCCATTGCCATGGCCCACTCCCTGACGGCCCAGTCGAGCAATACCGCCAGGCCCGGCTCCTCGAAGGTTCTATTTGGCCCATATGCATCTCGCCAACAGCCTCTGGTGGCGTGATGCGAACGCCAAGGAATCGTGTTTGAGTCCTTCTCTAAGGAGTTCTGACGCCACGTGAAGACCTGACGTTGGTTTCCGGATTGGATTAGGAGTCGATCCCCAAGAATTGGAGTTTACCTTATCTACCGTGGGATGTATTTGGCATGGTACGAGTTCGTTACGTATTCGTAGTTAGCCCGGCCCGATTCTCCTCCGGTAGGTCGGTTGCTCACCACTATATAAACAGAGCCCCTACGCCGTGTAGAGGGCACCTGGTCTCTGTATTGTCGCATATTACTTCCTGTACACACATAATCTTGCCGAGATCTGTCTATCTCGTCTAGCATCCTCTTGTAATCATCTTTGATATATAAGAAAGGCTGGACGTAGGGTTATTATCTCTCCCGAGAGGCCTGAACCAGGATAAAAACCCTTGTCTTCCTGTTCGTCGTTGATTGCTGTTCGTGTTGTTCGGCGTGTCTCCTATCTCACTCTTGAAGAACCTTTAATCGACTTGGGATCGATATCTCAACCGTCGACACATTTGTAAATCCTTGGTGTCCGATTCAAGTCCATTAACCAATGCTTCTAACATTTGTAGAATCTGTATGTGGCTAGGGGTGGGAATGGGTTTAAACCCACCCCTAACCCGACCCAACCCAACAAAAAATTGCCCCCCTACCCACCCCAACCCATTCCATAAATTAGATTATTGAAACCAACCCATAGCTGTCCGCATTTGCACTTCCCCCATTCCAAGCCAACCCGTTTTTCAAATTTGGGTTGAACCCATTTTACCAACCCATTCCACCCCGTTTGGCCATCGCAGGATCACAAAGTCACAACCAATCTAGCTTTCCATTACTGAAGAAATAGAAATGGCCTTGGTTGGTTGTTGCCATTAACCGTACGTACTTCAAAGAAATAGAACGCACAACGGACAGAAATTGAGGTCAGGAAGAAATAGATGAGAAAGGAATAGAATCGAGCACCAAATTTATGAATTGATGTCAGGCAGCAGTAGGTGAGACAGGAATAGAATCAAGCACAAAATTTATGCACAGGACAGGAGTACTCCCATTATCTAAATCGAAGGCAAGCAATTGAAAACGATGGTGAAATAATGAACTGGGGGGAGCACGGAGCAGGCATTCCATCAAACAGTTTGAGGAGGAGGAACCGAAGGAACAGCAGCGAGAAGAAGAGGACGTCGATTAGGAGCGAACCACGCACGGAGACAGCGAGGCCTCCAGCTCGCGGGGGCGGGGGCGTGGGCGTGGACGCGGTCTCCGGCCATGGGGCGGGCGGCGCGGGCCGAGCCTCGCCTGGGGCAGCAAGGGAGACGAAGATCTGCCGCCGCCGAGGCCGAGGCGGAGGGAGGAGGCGGAGGAGGTCGCCGCCGCCGAGGCCGAGGCAAAGGACGCGCGCGAGGCTGTGGAGGTCGCCGCCGAGGTCGAGGCCGAGGAGGAGGTGGAGGAGGTCGCCGCCGCCGAGGCCGAGCCGGAGGACGCGGCGCGCGAGGCTAGCGAGGTCGCCGCCGTCGCCGTGCTGCTCCCGTACCCGTTGGGACTCGAGGCAATGGGGTAAACCCATTCAGCGAATTGGGGGTAAACCCATGGGTTTAACCCGAACGAACCCGAAGCATTTCGGCTCCAACCCGCCCCAAACCAACCCGGTTTAAGTATAAACCCAAACCAAACCAACCCATTTCTAACCTCAACTCGTTTTCATCCGCCCCAGAACAACCCGAACTAAAACCCACCCCATTAAACCCGTTTGAACCCGCCCCATTATCAGGCCTATACGTGGCTTATAGGCGTTGAAGTTTGTTGTTGCTCTACCAGCAATAATGTTGGTCTAACAGTATTTTATTTACAATTAGTTTGATGCTATACTCTGTTTGAGGGCAAGAGTGTGGCATGGTTCTTATGGGTGCTGTTAAATTGCTCCTAGCTTTCTCCAGAGGCTTTTGAGTCCTTAATCATTATGTTAGACTCCCATACCTGTGTTTAGGTAATCTCCAAGCTAGCTTGTCTACTAGTAGAGATAATTCAGTTCTCTTTAGCCTTTTGTTCAGATTAGAACTTGTGGACTATATGAGCCCCGGGTATCCACTAGAAGGCCCATAAGGGAGCAGATAGGGGGCGGACCAAGTCGGCCGATCAAGGATAGAGGCCACTCGGGCTACGTATGGCTTGAGCCGCAAGGAAGTTCCCGAGGATATAATCTATCTCCATGTAATTAGCAGATCGACACATGCATTCCATGTAACTGCGTACCAGAATTAGTTATCAGGGATCCCGAGATATCCTATAAACTCTATCTCCCCCTACACTATATAAAGAGAGGGGGTAGAGGCCATCGGCATGTAAGTCTACAACGCATAGCATCATCTTGCAACTCGCATCTTGATCCACCATATAATCCCAGAGCACAGGAAGTAGGGTATTACCTCCTCCGTTGAGGGTCTGAACCTGTATAACCCTGTCTTGTGTTACCATTTAACTTAGTTTTTGATTAGCGTCCCCTCGAACAAATTCATTGCCGGCGGTGACCCCCCAGTTAGTCACCAGTCGACAGTTGGCGCACCAGGTAGGGGGCAGCGTCAAGATCATCTCTCAAGTTAGATGGCTTTTCCAAGGTCGCCGTACGTCGCCATGAGGCTAGGAGAGTCTCTCCGCTTCGGCACCCTGGACTTCATCGCCGACGGCGTCGGCAATCTTCACCACTCTCCCCTTGGAGAGATTCCTTCGCAAGGAGGCGCGCGCGATCAATGTGACCCATTGCCTTATGGCTTGGAGAATTTAGTAAGCGCCTTCCGCAGATTGACCCCCTCGCTGTTCGCCTTCGCACCTCCTCCCGAGGCAGACGAAAAAGAACTCGGTGGGCTCGACCGCTCGGGCGTGGATTGTATTCTGCCCAACAACTCTTCGGCCTCGGTTGGATTTCCCTCCGGACTCGAGAATTCCGTCGCGACTTTCGCACAGGATTCCTCGGTTATTCGGATAGGAGATAACCAGTCGGCGAGCGCATTGGATCCACTCGGATCAGATCCATCTATGTTCGTGGGTGTCATCAACGGTGGCCAACCCATTGGACAGAGCGAACAAGTCAGCCTCTCCGCTTCTGACTCAGAGTCCGACGGAAGCGCTGAAATTCGAAACTACCGAGAGGTTTTCGTCCTAGGCGCGGATGATCGCCACTCCGCTTCTCCGCTCGTCGCGTATGAGGTAACCGATGCTGGCGCGAACCCAGATCCTCGCCAGGCGGAGAAACAAGATCGCGTACAACAACTTCGCGCCCGCGGCAGCGACGTCCAGAATGAGCTTCGCGCGGTAAAGTTAAGGGATCAGGAGGTCTACAACACCCCCCAGGCTAACGTCATCGCGTCTAAGACTCTTCTCGAGACTATCGCGCCGCAACTTCCGGAAGGCAGCCCCCTCGTCCAGACCCTTGCTCGAGCAACGGCCATGGTGGAGATGGCTGCCATACAGCAGAACGAGGCAATACCCGCTTCGACCGCTTCGGCACACAGTCGATCTACGCGCAATCGGAACCGGGCCCGCGCCTCAGTGGCTGGCGACTCCCACCAGTCGCCTGCCCATGATCTTCGCCAAGATATTGAAGCCAAGCGGTGGGAGCGCAGTCACGGCGAGCGGAATTCTCGCGGCCGTCAAAGTCGCCGCGACGAGGACCAAGCCGAGAGCACTGCCAGTCGGCGTGACCACCGCCAGGAGCAACGCCAAGGCCCGCGCCGGGGGCGCCGTAGTAGATCCCCAGCGCGGAGGCGGCCACGACCATTGGAGGGGATTCGGGCCTTCACCCCGGATCTTCGCCGAGTGGTTTGGCCGGATGGTTTCAACCTCAAAGGCATCGACAAATTCGATGGCGAAAGGGACCCAAAGAACTGGCTGCAGGTTTACGCCATGGCAGTCAGCGCGGCAGGAGGTGATCAGAACGTCATGGTAAATTACTTGCCGGTCGCTTTGACCCCAACCGCCTGCACTCGCTAACGGACTCGGAGAACTCTATCGAGTCTTGGGACGACCTCCAGGAGCAGTTCATCGCCAATTTCCAAGGGACTTACGAAAGGCCCGCGGGGAGATGGGAGATTGGAGAGCTACACAGGCGCAAGAACGAGACTTTTTGCGAGTTCATCAAGCGCTTTACCAATAACAAGAACGAGATCCGGGACGTTTCAGAGCAAACAGTCATCGACGCCTTCTTCGCCGGATGCCAATCCGAGGAGTTGATCAGGCAGATGACCCGGGACCCCCCGCGTAATCTCAAAGCCATGTTCACAATGGCGGACCAGGAGGCCGAAGCCGAGGAAGCCATTGCGAATCATCGCGGAGGCAATGACGGAGGCCCCAAGAAGAAGCCTAACGACGAGCAAGGCAAGCCCAAAGATAAGAAGCGGAAGGGGGACGAGATGGTCGCCAACATGGAGTGCAACCGACCTAAGCCCCCCAACGACAATGACTACAAGAAAGTGATGGATTCGGTATGTCCCTTCCACCCTCGAGGAAAGCACTCTGCCAAAGATTGCCTTATTTCAGAGAATTACCGACAAGGCGAACCGATCGGCTAAGGGCGGTCAAGGCAAGAAACCTGATGGAGATTACCAGGACGCCGAGCGCGAGATCAACTATATCTTCGGGGGCTCTGATGCGTACGAGTCCAAGCGGAAGCAAAAGCTTACCACTCGGGAGATCAACGCTATCATGCCCGCGACGCCTAAGTACTTGCGCTGGTCTGAGGTGCCCATTAGCTTCGACCGATCGGACCACCCGGATCGGATCGCCTTCCCTGGGAGGTATCCTCTGGTACTGGATCCGGTCGTGCGAGGAAGCAAACTAAAAAGGGTTCTGGTCGATGGCGGGAGCGGGATTAATGTCCTTTTCGTCAAGACCCTGGACCAAATGAATATTCCTCGTTCCGAACCACGGCAGGGATCATCTCCTTTCCACGGGGTAATCCCGGGACGTCCGTAGTACCAATCGGACAGATCTCCCTGCCGGTCACGTTTGGGACTAAGGATAACTATCGGACTGAGAGTCTGAGCTTCGAAGTGGCTGATTTCGAGACGGCATATCATGCCATCTTGGGAAGGCCGGGGATTGCCAAGTTCATGGCTGTTCCCAACTATACCTATTTCGTCTTAAAGATGCCAGGTCCCAATGGTGTAATCACCCTCCCTGATGACGTTAAGCGATCCGCCGCTCTGCGACAATAAAGTCGTGAGATGGCGCAGTAATCTTGGACTCATCTACCGAGATGGAAAAGATCCGACTGGAGGTTGCGAACCTCCAGGAGGAAGGGGATGTCCCCGCCAAGAAGCAGGCCAAAACATCCATCCAAGCAGCTAAGGAGACCAAGAAGATCCTGTTGGACCCGTCTAATCCGGCCA
Organism: Raddia guianensis; assembly: GCA_036346415.1. Taxonomy (NCBI): domain Eukaryota; kingdom Viridiplantae; phylum Streptophyta; class Magnoliopsida; order Poales; family Poaceae; genus Raddia; species Raddia guianensis. The sequence continues at coordinate 12,515,216 of CM070543.1, read as the reverse complement.
AAACGGCCGTGATTAGGACAGGGCTCGACAGCAAATAGGAAGACACGCTCGTCACTTTCCTCCGGGCCAACCGGGATGTGTTCGCTTGGAAGCCTTCGGACATGCCCGGTGTTCCGAGGGAGGTGATCGAGCACTCTCTCCACGTTGATGAAAAGGCGAAGCCAGTCAAGCAACGCCTACGAAGATTTGCCCCGGATCGGAAAGACGAATTAAGGAGTGAAATCACCAAATTGTTGGCCGCTCGGTTCATCAAAGAGGTGTATCATCCCGATTGGCTTGCCAATCCGGTCCTGGTGCAGAAGAAAAATAAGACATGGCGCATGTGTGTCGACTACACCGACCTCAACAAGGCGTGTCCCAAGGATCCTTCGGCCCTCAAGATCGACTAAGTGGTGGATTCCACCGCGGTGCGAGCTCTTAAGTTTTTCGACGATACTCGGGCTATCATCGATCACCAAGGAGGAGGATTCCATCAAAACGTCGTTTATTACGCCCTTTGGTGCTTTCTGCTATATCACAATGCCATTCGAGTTGAAAAACGCTGGCGCGACCTATCAGCGCACCATACAGCAGTGTTTTCACACTCAGCTCGGACGCAACGTGGAGGCATATGTCAACGACGTCGTCATAAAAACTAAATCCAGATGGGATCTCATAATAGATCTGACCGAGACGTTCGAGAGCCTAAGGGCATTTCGGATGAAGCTAAATCCCGAGAAGTGCGTTTTTGGGGTTCCGTCTGGTAAACTACTTGGATTCATCATCTCCAATCGAGGGATCGAAGCAAATCTAGAGAAAGTCGGCGCCATCCTCAAGATGAAGCCTCCGACCAACCAGAAGGATGTGTAGAAGCTCACTGGATGCATCGTGGCACTCAGCCGATTCGTTTCCCGACTCGGGGAGCGAGGAATGCCTTTCTTTAGGCTCTTGCGCCGACAAGACGATTTTCAAGGATGCGGAAGCACAAGAAGCCTTTGAAGATCTAAAGAGGTTCCTTACCACGCCCCTGTTAGTCCCTCCCATGCCCCAGAGCCCTCTTACTCTATATCTACAAGAACGACTCACATCATCGCTAGCTTTGGTTGTGGAGCGAGATGAAGAGGGCTCCTCCAAAAGGGTAAATACGGGTCTACTTCGAAGTTTAAGTATTGGGCTAATAAAAACAAGGTACCCACAAGTGCAAAAGCTTCTGTATGATGTGTTACTCACAACGCGGAAGCTCAAGCATTATTTTCAAGAGCATGAAATTTCGGTGGTCACTTCTTTCCCGCTTGGAGACATACTTCATAATCGGGAAGCCACTAGGAGGATTGCCAAGTGGGCAGTTGAGCTTGGAGCCTTTGAAATAAAGTTCAGGCCTCGACTAGCCATTAAATCTCAAGCATTAGCCAACTTTGTCGCCGAGTGGACAGAAGCCCAAACCCCAGCAGCAAAGGAAAATCTCGAGTACTGGATAATGTACTTTGATGGTTCCCTCATGCTCAGCGGCGCAGGGGCTGGGATTTTGCTCATATCGCCTACTGGAGAGAAGCTACGCTATGTCCTCCGGATATTGTTTCCCTTCAGCAACAACACCGCCGAGTACGAGGCACTCATCCACGGGCTACGCGTCGCCATATCGCTTGGAGTCAGGCGGTTAATGGTACGCGGGGATTCCCAACTCGTGGTCAACCAAGTTCAAAAAGAGTGGTCTTGCATTGGCAACAACATGGCGGCTTACTGCCAGAAGGTACGCAAACTAGAAGACAAGTTCGACGGACTGGAGCTTACTCACGTGCTCCGCCGCGACAACGAAGCAGCAGACGAGCTGGCGCGGATGGGATCCACTCGGGCCCAGGTGTCGAGTGGTGTTTTCGTCCAGGAGCTACGCGCACCATCTATCAAGCTACCATCTGCACCGGGAGAAGACCAAGAGAAGCAGCCAGATCCTGGTACATAGGTATTGTCAGTTACTCCCGGGTGGACTCAACCTTACTTAGATTATCTTCTTCGTGATGAACTGCCTGAGGATCGAAGCCTAGCCGAGTGCATTACACGCCGAAGCAAAAGCTCCAAGGTAGTCGGGGACGAGCTTTTCAGAAAAAGCAGTTCCGGGGTACTAAGGCGTTTCATATCTGAGCAAGAAGGCAGAGATCTACTCACCAAGATCCACTCGGGGGAATGCGGGCATCACGCAGCAGCAAGCACCCTCGTAGGAAAAGCCTATCGGCAGGGATTCTTCTGGCCAACCGAGGTCACAGACGCGGAAGACATAGTACGCAAATGTGACGGTTGTCAGTTCTTTGCACGGCAAATCCACATGCCAGCCCAAGATCTACAGACGATTCCAATCTCTTGGCCCTTCACCGTCTGGAATCTGGACATGGTGGGCCTCCTCAAGCGAGCGCAAGGCGGGTTCACTCATCTCTTCGTCGCCATCGATAAGTTTACTAAGTGGATTGAAGCCAAGCCGGTTGCTGTCATCACGGCGGCCAAGGCATGCGAGTTCTTCCGGGACATCGTTGTGCGTTTCGGCATGCCCAATCGCATCATCACCGACAATGGCGTTCAGTTCAAGAGCAGCGAATTTCAGGATTGGGGCGAGGAGCTGGGCATCAAAATCTGTTATGCCTCGGTGGCCCACCCAAGGAGCAACGGACAAGTCGAACGCGCCAACGGATTGGTTCTACAAGGGCTTAAAGCCCGAATCTTCGATCGCCTGAAGCCGTATGCAACGCGCTGGGTTAAGGAGTTGCCTTCGGTGCTCTGGGGGCTCAGAACGACCCCAAGTCGAGCAACCGGGCAGACACCCTTTTTTCTAGTTTATGGCTCGGAGGCAGTCCTCCCGACTGAATTGAGGTTTTGTTCCCCTCGGGTGGCCGGTTACAACGATAACTAGTCGGATGAAGCAAGGTACGAAGACCTCGATCGACTCGAGGAAGCCAGGAAGCAAAGAATGATCCGGTCGGTGAAGTACCAGCAGGCTGCGCCGCTACCATCAACAAGAACATACGGGCCGTATGCTCTCCAAGGAGATCTGGTCCTCGAAGAAATCAGAAGCACGAGTATAAACTCTCCCCACTATGGGAAGGCCCCTACGTGATTGCTGAGGTGACCCGCCCGGGAGCTTACCGGCTACAACGCGAAGATGGATCTGAAGTGCCCAATACCTGGAACATCGAATACCACGCTGTTTTACTCTTAAAGTCTTGTATTCAAGCAAGCATGTAATTAGTTTCCCTTCTTTTGATTTGCTACTTGGCCGTAAACCACCAAGCAAAGAAGTCTGGGTACACTAAATAGTGTGCGGAGTCAACCGCACCCTATCTCATCAATAAAGTTGTTTTCTCTTTACATGTGTTGATCAAATTCGGGTATTGTGAAAATTCTTGAGTAATGGCGCTTTCATATCCCAGCGACAATGTTTAGCTACTCTGTAGTTGCATAGGGAGAAAGCCAAGCGCTACTTCCTGGCACTCCGGGGCTGGACCAGTCGGCGGATGCGTTTCATGAAAAAGGATAAAGCGTACTATTCGTATAAATCGGATCACCAGTACTGCGGATCAACCAAGCGTTTCCATTACAGACATAATTACAAGTCCAATTGGTCTACTATCTGGGTGGCAGTCAGGCGAACCTCTTCTAGTAAAGCGGCAGCCTTCTCCTCCGTGCAAGCAAACCCGTCCTTTACCGCTTCGCAATCTAGACGAATAAAGTTTGATTTCGCAATGGCGAGGCCTTGGCTGGTACATGTTATCGCGGCCTCCCTAGTGAAGACCTTGATCCGCTCAGGAATAGCGTCGAGATGGGCCACCAGGAGGTCAGGATCCTTCGGCGGCTCTTCATCCGGGTAAAGACATTGAAGCACTGGGGTTATCCCCACCAAAGCTCGGCGGCGAAGCTCCGCGAAACCAATCGGGTATGGCGTAGTAGTCAGGTTCTGTTGAGGTTGAGTTGGGGAGAGCCAATGGAGAAGGTTACCTTCCAGCTCTTTAGCAGATCTCTCTGCTTGAGTGTTGGCCCGGCGGACCTCTTCCTCCAAGGCCTTCTGTCTCGCCTCCAGAGCTGCATTCGAAGAAAAATATCGGAGATCATCACCTATGGAGCATCCTTTCTAGAGATTTAGCACGGATTGGGGTCTATACCTCGGTTTGTGTTGGACTCTTCCACATGGCGGAATCGGAGCTCGGTGACTTCACGGTGGAGTTCTTCGATCCGGCCGTGATATTGTCGCTTGGCGGCATACAACGCGTTGTCAAATTCATCGCGTGTTTTCAGCTCGCCTACTATCCTCTCCATGCATCGGGTCTTCTGCTTCGACCTCTCCTTCATGCGCTGCGTGGAGAAGGGAGGGGGATTAGTGGGATTCCCCATTGCGGGATGAGGATTCGTAGCAACAAAGAGTTTTTACCTTGTATATCTCAGCTTGAATGGCAGTCACTTGGTCTAGCACCTCCCACTTTTCGGCTTCCTGCCCGTCGTCAACCTCGTAGCCCTCCATCTCCTTCCGCCATTTCAATCGGAAGGGTTGGGCGTGAGCTTTGGGGGAGGGGCGAGGAACCTCCTCGATTTCTGGCTATGAGCTCTTTGGAGCCGGAGATGGGATTTTCCCCTTCGCCGACGTGGATTGGCGACTGGTGGTGGACGGGCCAGTGTCTTGGTCAGGCGCGGTGGGCCGAGCCGAGTCCCTAGGACTTGGCGGCTCGTCATCATCCACTGGTTTTCTGAAAGCATTCGAAGAGCTTTCAAGATACACATCTCTATGAATTATGAAGTTACGATGTCGCAAGGGAATACCTGTGTGATGGGACGTATTTCATCTTGAATCACATGCCCGAACCACTCGGGCCCGAGCCAGGAGGTTTCTTCGCCCCAGACGCGGCCTTTGGGTCAGCCGACTGGCGAGGCGGAGGGCTTTGTGGCTGCGCAGCCTGGGCCGGTGGCGATCTCGTTGCTGGGCGGCGGCGGCGCAGAAGCGGGACGGTATCTTCGTCTTCATTGTCCTCTTCCGAGTCCTCAGGAGCAGCCCCCTTGCCTTTCTTGGCCGGAGGAGCACTCGTCGAGCCCTCGGCAGGCCGTTTGCGTGGTGCTTCTTTGGGGTGTGGAGCTTCTGGAACCGGAGGCGTAGAGAAGAAGGCTTCGCGTCCCTGCAGCATATCAGATTACATTAATTCTGGCTCTACATGGACAAATCGCAGTTGAGTTGAGGAGGATCTTCTCCTTACCGGTGGTGGCAAATGTCCTAGGTTGTACGGAGCCGGGCACTCTGCAGGACTTATTTCCGAACCTGGAGCGAAGAGCTCGCCCACTCGGCCGATGATTTCCTTCAGCGAGAGGCTCTCATTGGATTCCCGAGTGGCGTCTTGGGTCCCCGAGTACTCGAAGGCGAGATGAACCCTCTCCTTGATGGGCTGGATACGGCGCTGGGTATAGTTCCAAACTACCCCAATGCCGGTCAACCCAGCGGACTTTGCTCTGCGGAGAAGAACAAGAAGTTCCTTTACTTGGCCTCCCTCGTCATCGGCGAGGAGAGAAGACCAGCAGGGATGGACTGTGGGGCACTCGTCGGAGAAGGAAGGGCAGACCGGTGGAGAGTTGGCACAATAGAACCACTCTGAGTGCCAGCCTTTGTTGGAGGTTCTCAAAGGAAGATCGAAATAAAACTTTCGGACCCCTTCCCGCAATTGAAATCCCACGCCGCCTGCGGCCTTGGGAGAGTTCTTGTTGGGATAAGGTTTGAGAAGAAAAAGGAATCTGAAAAGGTCGAAATGAGGAGCGATCCCCAAATAGGCCTCACAGACGTAAACAAAAATCGCAATCTGAAAGATGGAATTGGGGTTCAAATACGAGACCTCAATCCCATAGAAGTGGAGTAATCCCCGGAAGAAAGGAGAGCAAGGAAGGCCGAAGCCACGGAGAAAAAAGGATTCCAAGACCACTACCTCGTCTGGGCGAGAGGTGGGGCAGAATTCGCCGGCTGCAGCACGCCAAGACACGAACCCTTCCGCGGGAAGCACGCCGAGGGAGACCAGCTTCTGTAGCCTCCGTTCGGTCGTGATGGACTTCATCCACTTCTTCCCGTCCTTAGCAGCCTCAGGGGCGGTGGGGGATGGTGGAGCCATCGCGATCGGAGACAGGTGGCGGCGGAGGTGACGGCGGAGAAGAACCCTAGCGGCGGAGTCCGCTGGGAGAAACTAACTGATTGGCGCGAAGAATGAGCGAGGTGAACTAATTTCGTTCCCCTGTTCCTAACTTATCGCAACGGTCAAAGTTTCGCATTCTGGGCCGGGCCTTAGTCTAGCGCTGGATGCGGCCTTCTCATGAGCGGCACGATAATCACTCGGCCGGCTGAGTGGTTCCCTCCGAGAGGTTTGCGTTAAGTGCCGACTGCCGGTCTAGGAGCGGACGAGCCTAACTACTCGGACGAAATGATGTTGCGGATTCGAAATCAAATCAAGAAGAAGCGGAATTGCAGATTCAAGATTGGAGCAAAGACAAAAGGATCATGGATATTCGAAAGATTTTCATTAAAAGGGGCCCTTAGGCCCGATTACATATTCTCCGCGGCGCAGCACATCGAGCTAATGCTCGTCGCTGGCTCGCGGAGGAGCAAAAGAAGAATCCCCCCGGTGGGAAGACCTCAGTACCCCCCGTGCGCGAGGAGGGCTGCGACCAATGCGTCCTTCAGGGGGAGGCGCACTTTGTGGAGTTGCGGGAACCCGCGGATCAGAACCCTGAGGGATTCTTCCGCGTCGATTTCCACCCTCATCTGAGCAAAATCCCGCCAGAGCTCGTCTTCGAAAGCTTTGGAGGGGGCTTCCTCCGCGTCCTTTGCGCGGGCCTCGGCGATCCACATCTCGATCATCTTCATGATGTTCGCCATCGCTCTTGAAGTGAGACGAGGATGGGGATTTTTGGGTGTCACTGGGAAGAAGAAAACTCGAGAGCTGGTGGTGAAATAGTGTTCTGCCCCTGGGATTTCTTTTATACACAGAGGAAGTTCAGGGGTCGCGCCTTGTAATCCATTTCAAACACAGTAAAACCATCATCGCGATGGGACGGAAGTGGATACGAATACGGTTTCCGATGGAAGCGCGTACCGCTCCGGCTGCGGGAGGAAAAGGCGCAAAAACGCTCCGCCTGCCCCAAATTGGGCTTGGGCTAAAACTGCAAAGGGCAACCCCCTTAACAGGCTTTCTTAGCACGCCGCTAACGGTGGCAATGTGTTAAAATCGAGCCTAATTCGGCCTCGGTACACCCTGGAGGGCATATGACCGGCAGCGCCAAAATCAAAAGTGTTTCACGGCATACCCCATGTTGGGCCACTAGCCAACTTCGCATGTTCGAGGTTGAGTGTTGGTGAAATTTGGGTTCAATTTCTTGAGGTATGCCTTTTATAAGGTCGCCAGTTGTACACCGCTACCCGGGTACAAATACCTCTCGGCAAAATTGCGTCCAATCGGTACGTCCTGAGGGACCTATGCTGATCCTTTCCCTGGAAAGGACAGGTACCACCCGGCTGAAAGGTGTGCCCCGTCTTTGGAAAGTCTTGATTCTTATAAGTTAAGGCCGGTGCACGATGTCGATATCCTTGTAACGCTAAGATTACGGCATGCTGCAAGACAGAAGTCGTAATGGCGTGGCTTAAGGCACGCCCCATGATGGGTCGTTTGCTGCTTTTGCATTGCAAAAGTGGGTGTCAAGTAGCCGAATCCATTTGTTGAGGTGATGTGCCCAATGGGCTAATTAAGCTGAGTTTGATATTGTCAATCCAGGCATTGCTTCAACACTAATACTTGAGATTTCTTGAGTTCTTTACAATCTCTTTACAGGAGGTATGGGCGAAACCAGTCGGCCAAACATCTGACTCGATCGTAAAGCACTCGGGGGCTACTGTGGACTATATGGGCCCCGGGTATCCTCTAGAAGGCCCATAAGGGAGCAGATAGGGGGTGGTCCAAGTCGGCCGATCAAGGATAGAGGCCACTCGGGCTACATATGGCTTGAGCCGCAAGGAAGTTCCCAAGGATATAATCTATCTCCATGTAATTAGCAGATCAACACATGCATTCCATGTAACTGCGTACCAGAATTAGTTATCAGGGATCCCGAGATATCCTGTAAACTCTATCTCCCCTACACTATATAAAGGGAGGGGGTAGAGGCCATCGGCATGTAAGTCTACAACGCATAGCATCATCTTGCATCTCGCATCTTGATCCACCATATAATCCCAGAGCACGTGAAGTAGGGTATTACCTCCTCCGCTGAGGGCTCGAACTCAGATAACCCATCTTTGTGTTACCATTTAACTTAGTTCTTGATTAGCGTCCCCTCATACAAATTCATTGCCGGCGGTGACCCCTCAGTTAGTCACCAGTCGACAGAACTTATAGGTTCATTTCTAAGGAATGTTCCTTAATCTATAATAGTGTCTTCTATGGAGAATACTTAACGGTATAAAGGTAATAAATGCCCTATTCACATTCTTGTTAAAATATCTACCTTTTAGAATCCCAGCTTTGCTCTACGTAGTTTTATTAGGCCTTGTTGCTCGATCATTGAGACTATCACCATTGTTTTGATTTACAAGGGATATTGGAAATATGCCTGAAAAGATAAGAGGGTCGTGGATGTAGTGCGCATGTTGGATGTAGTGCGCATGAGCATGTAAGTGATGGTTGTAAGCTTTGTAATGTCGGTTCTAATGAAGCTTTTTAGACTAAAAGCTTCAAGATTTGGAGAATGTCCTTGGTAGGATGTGGAATGGGAGTCATAGTGCCCTCTAGAGCAAATGATTGTATTATTATTGGGTCCTCTTGAGTATACTTTTGGTTTTGTTAGGTCGGTGGTCGGAATCGAGTATAATCCAATCATGTTGGAATTAGCTTTCATAGTTTTTTTTCTAGTAGTTGCTAGAAACTCATGTCTAGTAGTAGTGGTTGTCATGCTAAGTCATGCCACTGTTTTGCTAGCCAATTAGTGCTCCAACCCATTAGAGGGGAAGATTGGTGGGTCTGTTGTTAGCTCTAGTCGTGTTGGCCTGTCGTTGGAGATTTCAAATTGTTTTCCTTAGTATAAGATGATCTCTAATCTTCTTCTCAAGAGTTAGATGGTCGGTAAGCAGAAGGTTGGCTATCGTCCGAACTTTCTTTGTGACTTTAAAGTCAACCATTAATTTTTGTATCCGTTGATATGTTTGACGACCTATCAGGAAACAAGGGATCAGTATCATAATCGGGTACCTGGATATTTGGGATCATTGTGGTGTATTTAAAATGTTCTCGTTTTATCATCGAGTGAAGTAGATACTTATTATTGTATTGATAGTGACTGTTTTATCTTGGTGCCTCTATTACTCTTTTTTTTTCTAGCAAGGATTGTGTTGAGTTTCTTTGGACGGGCTATATGGGGGTCGACCTCGAACTTTTGTTCGTGCCCATGTATCCTCTCCGTGATCTTCAGTTTTGTGTGTAAACCTAACCCTTGTATTGGGTGTGTAGTGCAAGTAACTAATGGTCTGATCAACCATGATGGTTATCTGTACTACCCATTTCAGATACGTTGGTGCTACAAAAAAATGATGTTTTTCTTAGGATGTTTATTGTCGATTTTTTTTTATTGTGAAGAGCATAGGTTGTGTGACTAGCGAATATTATAATTAGCATTCTTTTGGGTGCTATCATTTGGTATGGTTTCGCTTGAGTTTTAAGCTTGATCTTTTGCAAGGTTCAATATGTGTGCTAAGAGCTACTAGTTCCTTTGGGAGTGTTTTCCTGACCCGCATGTAGGGACATGCCGTGTCATTTTTGTGATGGAAGTAGTGACATTTTTAACGGTATTTTTTTTATAGTGCGATAAATTCTTGAATTATACTATTACGATAATATTGTATTATATTGTTATACGCGTGCTAAGCAACATGACTTCTTTTGAATTGGTTATGGGAAAAGCTAGGTTGTTCCTGTTGGGAGTGAATCTAGGTTTTGATCTTTTAGGAATGAATGATAAACTGAAATTCACTGTTGTGCCTTAATGTTCGTCCATTTGTCATTTTATTCCGATGACTGTGATAGAGAAATGATAAGCTTCAGGACTTGAATGTGGCTCATGTTATTAGCGAAGAACCATTGCAATATGAACTATCGTTATTCCTTACCCAAATGTTTTGGGAATTTATTGATAACCAAGAAAAAAGGTGGCTTTGCTCGTTTAGACCCTTGCCACTTGAGTTTATCTTACTGTCGTCGTATCCTGGTTAGGTATGACATTTATATGTGGAGTGCCGTGGGAACTTGAGTCTTCCCGGCCAAAGTATAGATGGAATAGTTTACTTTTGTTGTGGTGGGTTTTATCTTCGAGGTTTGTCTTTGTTATTCGTATCATGTGGAAACCATAGAATTTAAGGCATGAGAGTAAGCCTTGAAGGGTTTGTTTTAGTGAAGTCTTTTGAACTAACCCTTCTAGTGTTTTTTTTATGCGGAGGCTAGAGTCTTGCTGCTACCATTATAGCGAACAATGACCTTGCTTTTGAGTTTTGTCGCACATTTGTTATCAAATTTAACTTGTTGGAACAAATCCATGTTCAATTCTGATGAACTCGTTTTCATAGTCTTTTTCGATGCTAGGTGATTGTGTCTGGTATGCTTGAGTCATATAGCTGTTTTGACTATTACTCAGGTTAGGGCTGTTATAGGTGCCAATTGTGGTGGTATGGTGTTATGGTATGTCACGCCATGTTTTTTTTCTTTTTTGTGGGACGATCTAGCCTTATCTCCACTTGGGTTGCTGGGAATCTGTTAAGCAAGAGGTGTAGTACCATGTCGATTTTTCTTCTTGGCTTTCAAGCCAATCCCCTCTCCATATCATTTGTCATTTTTCCTTGTAAGAGATCGAATAGAGTAGCTACGGAATCGCTGTCAGATGTTGATGTCATGTTCTCCTTTGAAGTTTTCTTTCTTTCATCCCAAAGTAAAACTAGATATTTGCTAATGCTGGTGATAGTAAAGGTTTTGCTAGTTTTATTTTGTAACTGGGTGTTTTCCTTGGGACTTTATCGCCATCGAGGGTTTTGCTGGTGTTTTCCTCGGTGAGTTACTAGTCTGGCCATATGGGGATCAACATTTCCTCAACGATTACCCGTGTTTTTCACTCTACTTATGATGAAGTGATGAATCTCAATGTTTTTTTTGCAAGTTCTTGACAGTCTGAGCTTGAATTTTTTGAGAGTCGTATTATTTGTAAGTTTTGATGCCAATGCTGATGGTTTCTTTGTTTGTGTGAGCGTCTTTTGACTTTTCATTCAGAGTCATGTCGGGACTTTTTGAAATGGAAGTGGTCATACTCTAGTTAATGCTTTGTATAATAGTATGATTTATTGACTGGATTTAACGATTATAGTGTTAAGCTATAAATTGATTGCTAGTCGGAGTATTAACGTCACTGTTTTCCATTCTCCAGAGACTATTTTGGCGAAGGTACAGTACATGGGGTTGTTTCATAAGCTTTAATTATGTTTATAGTTTTGAAGGAGAGAGACTAGAATTCGAGGTCGAATTCTTTTTAAGGGGGGTAGAATGTGATGCCCCTCATGAGCCTTTAGCTAGGCCAGCCCAGACAGCCCGTGAGTGCTTAAGAGAGAGAGAGAGAGAGAGGGATCGTGACTCCTCCCTGTCTCATCTCCCTGTGCGCCGCCTCCCTTCACCTCCTTTGGCCGACACAGTGCCCTGCACCTGGTTTGCCTCCTGCACATCGCCACAAGCCACCGCCATCGCTGGATTTCGGCCAGGAGCAAGGAAGAGAAGAAGTAAGGGAGAGGAGGAGGAAGGAAGGAGAAGGGAGAGGAAGAGGAAGGTAAGAAAGAGAGGTTAGGGTTTGAGATTGTGATTCAATTCTTGTTGATTGGTTTAAGTGTGGCGAATTTGAATATATTCTCATGATCTTCCCTTAATTAGATGCTAATTTTCGTGATTAATAGGAGTGAATCCTTGTAGGTGAGGGTTTAATAGATCGATTGCTACAGCAGTGCTCTTATTCCTTAAATTAATTAAAATCTGTTGTGAATTAGACTTTGGCCATATTACGAAAGTTGTAGATCTCGAAATTATCTTTCCGTAGAGTCCAAGAACGTGAAATTTGGACTTACGGTTTAGCCGTTATGGTTGTTTTAAGCTGCTGTCCAGAATAGGAACTTAATGAATTTCGAATTTATAGAAGTTGACGCTATGGGGAATTGACTTGTTCTACATGGTCATAAGTTAATACTCATTGGAGAGCGTCTCTCTCGCTTGCTAGGTGTTGATTTGGGGCGTTTTATTGGAATGCCACTTCGGGGTCGGTTCCACATGCGGCTAACTCAACATCGTTCGGGAGAAGAGGCAAGTGCATATTTCATTGTTGGTGATCCTTTTGGTATGCCTTATAATTGAATGCTTACTCCTATGTGAATGATGTTTGTTGGTATGAGATGATACGATGGTAAGCGATTCATAAATGTTAAACCATGTATTTGCATCTATGAGCATGATGATGGCATAAAAGACCTACTTCGGTAGGCACCCCCCACGGGATGGCGGGGTAGACTTGCTTCGGCGGTCAACCTCCACGGGATGGAGTGTAGGGTGTGACACCGACGGGTGTACACTCAGCGGTACCGGTACACGCTTATGAGAAATGAGCATGAGCATATGCATTGCATGATTGCATATCAATTTATGTTTTATGTTATGTTATTTTTGACAAGGGATTTGATCTGCCTTGTTTTATGTACTTGCTGAGTTTTATACTCACTCTTGCTTTCTATGTTTTTTAGGTGATCATTGAAGCATGCATGGGATGGGCGTAGTACACTGATGCCACACGCACCTTAAACTTCACATTCAATTTCTTAGTGATTCAAATAAACTTAATCGCATAATATTAGAGGTTGAAAACGTTCTTTTTCATTCGTTTGTTAAATGTTAACCTGCTTTGTTATTGATCAGTGTCGACTAAAGTTTAGTGTTTGGATGATACCTTAATTATACTTTATAGTTCTGAGATAATAATTTAATTAGCCTGTTGGCTTATTATTGTGAGTTTGACCATGTCCTATGTAAAAGTGTTAATTTATAGGGGACATGTTGTCGAAATTTTCTACGAACTACTGTGTTATGTATGTTATGTTCGTAGCACTTGAGCCTTGTTAGGTTGGGGTGTTACACCTTAATCTAAGGCAAAGGCGTTGGTTGGAGTTGATCAAGGATTATGATGTGGGAATTCACTATCACCCCGGCAAGGCCAATGTGGTGGCTGATGCTCTAAGCCGCCGCCCCGCCTATAATCATCTTCGGAGTGAGGAGATTTCACCGGATTTAAGCCAAGACCTGCTTAAGCTAAATCTGGGAGTGGTGAAAGTAGGTCATTTGAACTCGATGGAGTTGCAGCCCACTTTGCTTAACCAAATAAAAGAAGCTCAAAAGGGTGATGAAGAAGTTCAAGAGATCAAAGACAGAATGTTGAAGGATAAAACACCAAATTTTTCCGTCGATGACGAGGGTGTGCTTTGGTTTAAGAAGAGGATTTTTGTGTCTAATGTCAGTGCACTGAGGGAGCTCATCCTTAAAGAGGCACATGACAGTCCTATATCCATACACCCTGGTAGCACCAAGAGGTATTTGGATTTGAAAAGCTCATGTTGGTGGACGGGCATGAAAAGAGAGGTCGCAGAATTTGTGGTCCGCAGATATTTGTTAAAGAGTAAAGGCGAGAACACCGGCGTCTATGTGTCATTGCAGCCTTTGAAAATTCCAGAGTGGAAGTGGGAGGAAGTCGGAATGGACTTCATTATTGGGCTCCCAAGAACCCAAGCAGGCCACGACTCTATTTGGGTCATTGTTGACAGGCTTACCAAAGTGGCCCATTTTGTTCCAGTTCGCACCACCTACACCGGAGGCAAGTTAGCTGAGTTGTACATGAGCAGAATTGTGTGTTTGCATGATGTGCCTAAAAAGATCGTGTCTGATCAGGGTACGCAGTTCACTTCAAAATTTGGGACAAGCTCCATCAGTCACTTAGGACTCGACTGAACATCAGCACAGCTTTTCACCCTCAGACTGATGGGCAGACTGAAAGAGTGAACCAAATTCTTGAAGATATGTTGAGAGCCTGTGCTTTGGCTGCGCCTACCAGTTGGGATAAGCAGTTGCCTTATGCCGAGTTTGCATATAACAACAGTTATCAGTCCAGCATCCAAATGGCTCCGTTTGACGCTTTGTACGGAAGGAAGTGCAGGACTCCTCTGTATTGGCAAGAAACCGGTGTGGCAAAGATATTTGGGTTGGATATTTTGCAAGAGACCGAAGAGCAAGTCAAAATGATCCAACAGAGGTTGAAAACAGCTCAGTCCCGACAGAAGAGTTATGTTGATAACCGTCGACGGGATTAGAAATTTGCCATTGGAGATTTTGTGTATTTGCGCGTGTCTCCTTTCAAAGGCATGCGTAAATTCCGTGTAAGTGGCAAGTTAGCCCCGAGGTTTATTGGACCTTTCAAAATTCTTGCCCGAAGAGGTGAAGTGGCCTATCAATTGGAACTTCCTGAGTATCTGGCCGGTGTGCACAGTGTGTTCCATGTTTCTCAGTTGAAGAAATGCCTTCGAGTTCCTGAAGAGCAGTTGGTTCCTGAAGTGTTTGATTTGCAAAGGATTCTCGCCAGGCGTCTTGGGATCTGCACTGACACCTCAGTTGATGAGCTGGCCGCTCAGCTCCAGACACTCTTCACCAGCGTTCCTTTGGAGGAGGCCGTGCGCTTCGCCGTCGCTTACCTCTGTGGTCTCTCGCGCCTGGCTGTCACCCTGACCAAGGTTGAACCTGATGGGCTCGAGGGTTGCCCCTCTCAGCCTAGTAGGCCCTTCTTGGCCCCACCAGAGAATCTCCTTCCTAATGATTAATCCTCCTCCTTGTGGGACTGTGTACCGCCTACGGGCGAGTTTGTATCGAGTCACCCGCCTGCGCGTGGGCTTAGTTGCTTGCTTTTAACCACCAGCGCGTGGTATCATAGTCTTTTCCTTCTCCCCGTCTGCGTGCGGTGTCTGTTCATTAGTACCGCTCATGAGCGGTGTGTCCGGGTTCTTCCTTCCCCTGCGTGGGTCTGGATCACCCCTTCCCTCGCCGCCTGCGTGCGGCTGTGTCCTTTGGCTCTTCCCCCTGGGAGTCCATGTAACATCCCAAATTTTTTAAACCCAATTTGGCACGTTAAAAATTTCTTAAAATGCATGACTTAAAAATATTAAATCATTTATTATATTGCATCATGTCATCTTCATAATCATTGCATGCATCATAGTTAAATTGGATAAATGATTTAAACTTCTCAAGCATGCACCCTTGCTAGAAAAATTTAATAATTTGTTTAAGGTGTATATTATATTTTCTTAAGTCAATCCCAAGAGGAACTAATTGGAAATATGTTAATAAATTTTGGGAAAGAAAAATATTAATTCCTAAGTGTCAATGTATTTAAAAAGAACTTTTAAAAATGAAATGTCTTTGGAAATCAGAAAAGTTAAAGTGTTATTTCACTCTCGGCCCGAATCGGCCCACTTCTCCCTCTCCTTTTCTTTTCCCGCCTCTCCCCTCTTCCTCTATTGGGCCGCAGGCGCGCCGGCCCACCTCTCCTTTCCTTCCTCCACCACCCCCTTCCTCGGTTGGGCCGCCAAGCCGCGCTAGCCCATTTGGCCGCAGACAGCTCCCTCTACCTCGCCGCGATGTGCCGCCGATAGGTGGGGCCCGCCTTGTTAGCCCCTTCTCCCTCCTCCGCTGTCTTCCTCTCCCCTGTTTCCTCCCCCTCTGTTCGCCTCGCTGCTGTGGTTCGTCCCATCTCCCGGGGCCTCAAGGGCTCTTCCCCCACGCATTGCTCGCTCCTACACTCTTCCGCCGGACCCCTCTCCGCCCCCACCCTTTCTTGTCTTATCGCTGGCCAAACCGCCTCGGTACCTTCGCGTTCAAGCATTCCCCTTCACGGCACCGGCCGGGATTGGCGCCGGCGATTGCCAAACCGCGCGTCGCGTCAAAGATTGTTCCGGGCGGAGCTCGCCTATAAATGGGGAACTGCTCCCCTTATGTTTCTGCCCTGCGCCGCCGCATTGTGTCTCACCCGAGCTGGTGAGTTGTCGATCTTCACTGCCATGCCGTTGTTCCTCTCCTCCCTTTCGCCTTGCCTCTTTCCCTCTAATCCATGCTCTCCTTGGGTGTGATCTGTAGGTCGTCGCGGAGAAGCTCGCGCCCAGGGGATTGAAGCCGCACGGTCCGTGAGCGTGTCCCGGAGCTCGTGTTGTCGCCGCCGCCGTGGTCCCGCCGCCTGGCCACCTTTTCCGTCCCGGTGAGCTCACCAAACGATTCGCCCCTCTTCGTTGTTGCTTGCGGCCGAAGGAATCGAGTTGTGATCCCGTCTTTCGCCGGCGCCGCGGACACCGTGAGATTTCACCGCCGTGCCCAGTTGCGCCGCCGCCTCCTTGCATTTCCAGCGCTGCCGAGACCACCATTGCACTCGCCTCGCTCGCGTCTAGCTCCCCGCGCGACCAATCGTCCTCCGGTGGTCGGATTCGTTACCGCCGTGGGAGCCGTCGCCGCCGCCAGAGCGTGTCCCCTGTTTTTCCCCTCTTCACAGCTGTGAGAGGCGCTGCCATGTGGGGCCCACCCGCCAGCTCGCTGTGCCGCTTTTGGGCCCGTGAGCCGAGCCGGCCCAATACCGAAAAGCCTCCTCTTCCTTTTATTTCTTTTACAGTTTCCGATTAAACCTTTATTTGTTACCTAAAACATTTGCTAAAAATAACCAGTGCATGGTAAAAATTCTACAAAAATTCAGGAAAATACCTTATTTATTTCTGGACCTAAGAAAATTATATATATGCATGTCATGCATGTAGCATTCGTTTTTGGGTAAATGAGTAACCTAGTAATAACATCATTTCATGTGAATTTGAGGAATTGTCATAATATTTCTTTTAAATAAAAAGAAAATACTTTAAAAGTTCCTGGACTTTAGAAAATATTTGTTGCCATGCCATCCATGCAGCATGCATTTGTTAGAAGTATTCATGGCATAAAAATGGTATCATTCATGTGCACATAGGTCATTTCGCATAATCTCTCTTTTAATAAAAATGCATGGAAATCAAGATTTATGCATTTTCCTTAAAATAGCAAGTCATGAAATATTTCTTATGTGTGTTGTATTGCTTTGCATATGCGTGTGCGCGTTTAGGAGGTCAAGCCCCCGAAGACCCGATCGACGATGTCCCCTTCGTTTTCCCCGGAACCGATCAAGGCAAGTCTCCCTTCGATCATATTGTGAAGCCATTTTCGTTATTTGGAAAACGTTTACTAGACTTGAAAATATGCATGCTAGTTTAAAAATGATAAATGTCGTATTTACTAGACCTAGATATCATGCCGAATAGAAAGGTAAGAAATATTGTAGGATTAAACCAAAGGCTAAAATATGGAATGCTCATATTTAAATACCTTGTTGTGGTAGGATAAATGCTCAAAAATCTTTTGCGGAATGATTCAATCATTTGTGTGAAAGGAGAATTGTCGACGGTTGAGATAACGATCTCAAGTCGCTAAGGTTCTTGAAGATTGAGATAGGAGACACGCCAAACAATGCGAACAACAACGAACAGGAGACAGGGGTTTTTATCCTGGTTCAGGCCTCTCGGGAGAGATAATAGCCCTACGTCCAGCCTTTCTTATATATCAAAGATGATTACAAGAGATGGCTCGATGAGACGAACAAGTCTCGGCGAGATTATGCGAGTACAAGAAGCAATAATGCGAAGATCAAGTGCCAGGAGCCCCTCTACACGTCGTAGGGGCCTTGTTTATATAGTGCTGAGCAAACCGACCTACCGAGGGAATATCGGGCCGGGCTAACCACGAGATCATAACGAACTCAGACGCGCTGGCACGCCCCGAGGTAGATAAGGAATACCCTAGTCTTGGGGATCATGACTCCTAATTCAATCAGGAAACCACGCCAGGGTCTTCACGTAGCCGCAGTAACTCTTGTTCGAGTAGGACTCAAACACGATTCCTTGGCCGTACGCACCGTGCCAACCAAGAAGCTGTTGGCAGATGCATATGGGCGATAGAACCTTCCAGGAGCTGGGCCCCGTAGGTATTCGATTGGGCCGTCGAGAGTGGGCCATGGCAATGGGCTGTAATTTTATCCTCGACGTTTAGCCCCGAGACTCAAGTGGAAGGACTCACTAGAGTGGGGTCTTCCTCTTGAGACTCTAAGTCACGAAGAGGGTATTTTTCCTGCTACAAAGACGTGCAATAGGCGACCGAACAGGTTATGGTTCAACCGAACAAGACTTGTTCGGGACTGAACAAAACCCGATTAGCGCCGAGCAACTCCGTTACGTTGAACAGGGAACGACATCTGTCCGAGCAGAGCACTCAGCCTTCAGTGCAAACACCGGAAAAAATAGCCGTTGGCAGACTCCAACGGTAACTTCCTGTCGCTGCGTGGTGAAAACAGACGACCGTTTTACCTAGCCGTTGTAGTAAAAACTAGCCGTTCTGGGACAAAACCGTTGCAGAGCTGCTTATACGGGACTATAAAAGTACCCAAGCCGCCTGACTGCCACCACTGCTCTCGCGCCTTTCCTTTCTAAGCCCTAGCTCCAACCACGCCAAAGATCAAGTACCCAAACTCCATCACCGACCACCTTTCGTCCGATACAGGAATCGCTATGGCCAAATTCACAGCACTAGCTTGACCGAGGAGGACCTTAGGATCTGGGAGGAGGAGGGCCACATCGACACCGTAGAGCTGGAGGCTGCCCGAGAGGAGGATACTCCGAGCCGCCGAGGAGAGTTAAATCCAACAGCGATTCAGACTGCTGGGTTGAGGTCTCTGAGCGACTTCGCCGAGGCCTTCTTGAACATCAGCGGATTGGAGATGGCGAACCTCAATCCGAACTCCATCCTCCAGATGGCCGTCTTCGCACACCTGTGCGAGGGCTATCTGGGCATCGATCCGCCGGTGGGGCTGTTCCTCCATTACTACGCAGTAACGAGGAGCAGCTCCGCCGCTCGGGCACTGGGTGCTACTACCTCAAGCTCGGCCACCACGACGACGCCAGACCCTCGCCCACCGCTTTCGACTCGATGGGGCGTGGTGGGTGAGGTGGTTCTACAACAAGCGGAGCGGCGACAAAAAACTCGTTTTCACCGGAAGGCGCCGGCAAAGGGCGCCAATGCCTCGGCGGAGATGACCGCCGAGGACGGTACAAGACAGGAAGATCGCCTCCCTCGTGAGCCTTGGGCTCACGGGCAGGGAGATTATTCGGGACTTCACAGCGAACAGGGTCTGTCCGCTGCGGAGAAGGTCCTATCCCTTCTACAAGATAGAGGGATGGGAAGACATCACAAGGGAGAGCACGGGTAAGTGCCTTTAAGACTCAACCTCTAAATACATTCTTTCCTCCGAACAGGAACTAACAATCCCTTCTATTCGGGCAGAGAAGCCAACCGACGCATGGGTGACCGAGAGGGTCGACGCCATGTCAAGGCGGCGAAGAAGGACGGGAGGTCACCGCAAGGTGGCGACACCTGCCACAACGTGTTTCGTCTCATGCATTTAAGTAAATTACTTACCTCACTTATGTTGCTAGACTTGCAACGTTGTTTAAATGTTAACGTCCGCTTCTCAAAACGCGCAGCAGGAGGACCAACTGATCCTTGGAGGGATCGTTGAGGAACTCTCCGGGTCTGAGAAGGAGAAGGCGAAGAAGGGCAAGGCCAAAGCGGCCACAAAGCCCAAGGTGGCGGCCGAGCCTACGCGGAGCTCGCCGCGACACGGCGGCCGCCACCGTCGAAGAGACTAATCTGGCGACGGAACGCATCGAAAGCGAGACCAAGCGGTAGCGCGGTCAGCCAATGGAAGAGACCAAGCCCTCCTCCTCGCCGAAAGCAGAGCGATGAAGAGGTAAAGACCATGGCCCTCTGGCTCGGGCGTTACACGCAAGCTCACCCTCGCCGCATGGATCGGTTGCAACAGGTCGCCGAGAAGAGGAGGCTCGAAGAAGAAGTCGCAAGCAAGGAAAAACTTCTTGCTCACAGGCGAGAGGAGCGCCACCACCTGTGGAGCTGAGCTCGTCGCCACGGACACCCAAGGGCCAAGGCGGAGAAGCCGCCAAGGAGCCCCCGAGGAAGAGGCGGAAGGTCCCGGCGAAGAAGATCAGGACCAAGCCTTCCACGGCAGGTATGTAGGAATCGATCTTTAGACCTTCCAACCTTCTGACCGCGTTAGACTTAACGACGATCTTTTTTTTTATCAGCTGCCCAAAGAGAGATCGCCACGGATGATGTCGAGGAGGCGCTCGAGCGGTCGCTGCTGCCCGAGCACCTGCACGGCGCTTCACGGGCGATGAGGCTAGCGTGCCTCAAGGACAAGCTGGCGGCGTGGAGCCTGCTGCCGCCGGGCTCCAGCGAGCAGATCGACGCGCTCAAAGGCGCGGTGGGGCGGCTGGAGGCAAAAGTAGCGGCAAGCGGCGCCACGGACTTCGGTGCCAAGGCGATGGTTCGGAAAGCGCTTGGCGCAGACCGAGCGGCCGGTCTGCCAGCACTTCGTCGCAGGGCAGCTCACCGAGGCGACAGGATTCTCTGGCGGCAGGAGAAACCCCAGCTGCCAGGGAGCATGAAGAAGCCCCCGAGCAGGTCGCGCAAGTCGTCCTGCCCGTGGAAACAACGGCGCCACCCGGCGGAGTGGCTCCGGCCTCGCCCGAAGACGTTCGGGCGGAAGAGGAAAAGGAAGAGGAGAAGGAGCGGAGACGAAAGTGCATCGCCTGCCGCTCCTGCACCCGGAAAGAATATGCGCCCCGCAAGAAGAAGGAGCGAACAAGGCGGCGGGCAAGCGCGCCGCCTCATCCCACACGAGCGGGGCTTCGTGACGCATGGCCTCGAGGACCGCCTGCGTCGCGGGCTGAAGCAACGACTTGGGAAGGTAGGCACCAAGACCAAATCTTGCTCAGCTTAGCAACGTCATCGCCAAGTAGTTAACTTGTTCTTCCCTCTCAGGTCTTCAGGGACACCATGGAGGAGCTCGAGGACGGCGTCACCATCGAGCGGAGCGCCGTACTGGCGTCGCTCCGGGAGCACCTCAGGACGAGGGAGTCCGAAGCGGGGCCCTCTGCACCAGCCCAAAGTCGAAGCCGGCTGAAGGCGAAGGTAAAGAAGCTCAAAACCCAATTGGCCGAAGAGAGGCGTTCCTGCGAGTCTCTCCTAGAAGAGGCCGAGGAGCTTCACGCCAGAAGCCGGCAAAGCGAGCAGCACCGGAGGAGAAGCCGGGCGCTCGAAGTGGCTCAAGAGCAGCTCACCGACGCTTCCTAACGGCGTGACCAGCTCATGGCCGGAAGCCAAGAGGCTTAAGGCCCGGCCGCCAAGGAAGAACAGACTTCCGCTGGTCTCTCAGCAAAGATCTCGACCTGTGGGCTTCACGGGAAGAGATCGAGGAGATGTGAGGATGACGGTGAGGGCGATCACCGCAGAAAAGGGTCAAGGAGCCGGACGAAGCAGTTCAAGACGGCCGAAAAGCAATGAGTCACCAGAGCGAGGCTCGAACGATCACCGCGCCAAGACCGAGGAAGTCGAGGCCATCCGGCAGAGGCCGCGCGCAAGCCAAGCGAACAAGGAGGAGATCGAACGCCACCGAGTGAAGGCGGGAAGGAATCAAGGCTCGGCGAAGTCGATGCGCCTCAAGTTAGAAGTTGAGGAGTTGAAGGAGCACTTGCTCTAAGTAGCACCATGTCAGAATCCGAAAGGGCCTTGTACCAAACTTTTGAGTAATGTAATAAAGTACTTACCTTTATTCCTGCAAAAAGAGCAACAAAAAGACAAGAACGAAGCGAAACTAAGAGAAAAGCTAACAGCTAGGAAGTTTAAGAAAACCGTAGAGCGCTCGCTTAACTCCCCCGTTGTGCATCGCGCCGAAACTGAGCTTGCGAACCCGAACAGGTGCACAAGAGAAAGAGCGACACCCTAGCCCCCGGTACGGACGATGCTCGAGAACCGAAGCTTGCGAACTCGAGCACGTCGTAGGGAGAAAGAGCGACACCCGTACCTTGCTCGATTCTGTTCCGTAGATACGCTTTCGTTGACGTAAGTTAAGCGCCCGAGAGTAACCGAACAAGGAAAGTGCCTCTGCCGCGGGGGGCTTACGAGAGCAGGCTTTTACCAAGTGGTCGCGCCGAGCAGTAAGTGCCTCTGCCGCGGAGGGCTTACGAGAGCAAACTTAGCCGCAAGGTGGAAAGGCCATGTTACGCAACCCCGAGTTTAGGAACTTATTGAAACCAGATACGGATAGGGAACAATCCTTAAGATTGCGGAGCCAAGAGTTCGCAAGGCCGGGCAGCCATCAAGTGTTACCAGAGAGAAAGAGGTAGTCTTCCAAAGACAAGAAGTGAAAAAGGGCGCAGAGGCCGCGAGAATTCACTTAAATGTTGGATTGGACTTTACATGGTGCCCGAGAGACTTGGACGAACTAAGGCGCGAATTTTACAAAAAGCGCAGGGCTAAGAAAACAGAAAAGACCTACACAAAGAACTTAAGAAGGTGGTCGATGTTCCAAGTCTTTGGTCGCTCTCTCCGCCCTCCATAGCCAGTGACAGCCCCCGAGGCGGCGTAAGAAACGAAGTAAATGGGCCCTCCCAACGAGGAGTTAACTTGTTGGCATTGGACAAGTTCGGACACGGTAGCGAACAGGTCGCCCGCCTTCAAAGCCCTTGGTCGAATCGACTTGGCCGCGTCTGCGCGAAGATCTTTTTGGTAGCGCGCCATTCGACTTGTGCCCGGTCGCGTGTGCCTCGAGGAGGTCGAGGTCGAGGAGGCTCTTGCTCGTCGTCAATTGTTGACCGAGCTCGTCGTGCGAGGCGAACCGAGTATGATTTGGCGGCAAGATGGCTTCGCACCATAGACCGGTTGGAAAGGAGTTTCTCCGGCCGCCGGTGGCCGTCAGAAAGCGAATCGCCCGAGGACGGAAGGAACCGTCAACCCGTGCCTTCTTGTGCTTTCGCCGAGAGCAGCAAATACCCGCCGTTCATACCTGGACTATCTCGTCTGTTAGCTCGCCGATTGCTCCATTGCTCGTGGATGTGCCACGAGGCGAACAGAACCTTGGTACCCGGTATGCTCGCAGATTCTTGGAATAACTCGCCGGGCGGGTACCGTTATCCGTGATCAGCTTATGGGGAATCCCAAAGCGCGTGACCATGTTGCTTTTGAAAAAGCGAACAGCCTTTTTGGCGTGAAGAGACGACACAGGCTCTGCCTCAATCCACTTTGTAAAAGTGTCTATGGCGACGAGCGGTGTGTATAGCCCTTGTACCCCTTAGGGAATGGGTCGAGCAGATCCGCACCCCATGTGAAAAGGGCCAGGATGGGGGATTGTTTGGATCTCTTGGGCGGGCTTGTGTGCCTTCCGGCGTGAAATTGGCGTGCCTTGCACTTAGTCACGATGTCCGGGCATCTTGTAACGCATGGGCCAATAATAGCCTATGCTAAACGCTTTGTCGACCGTAGTTTCAAGGAGGCGTGGTTGCCACAGCACCCTCGTGTATGTCCCTAAGAAGGAACACACCCTCCTGCTGCGAGATGCACTTGAGAGAACTCCCGAGCACCTCGGCGGTAAAGGATGCCGCCCACAAGCTTGTATGGAGCAAAGACGCCTTGTAAGCCGGGAGCGCTTCGGCCGTCATCGGGTGGTCCCATTCGCAAGGTACCGGACAAATGGCGTTGACCGATCCCGGCACCTGCCGATAGCGGAGACAAGACCACATCTCTCGTCGCCTTGTCCGGGATGTGATTGAGGGCTTGTAAAGGTGCTCGACGAGCACCCTGCGGAAAGGTGTTCGCGTGAGGATCCAAACTTGATAGCTGGTCGGCCAGAAGTTGTCCTTCCTTGGCACGAAGAGCACTTCAAGAATCGAAAATGCCGCTCCAACTTCCTCACTTCAACCGGTATCGCGCCATTGAGTTATCGCAAAGACCGATACTCCTTGTTAACTCGATTGATGACCACCGTGAATCTCCTTCACAGTTAGCCGTTGGACACCAAGCGACTTGCACGCTCTTAGTCCCGCGAGGAGGGCCTCGTACTCTGCAGCGTTGTTAGTCGCCACAAAGTATAGTTGGATAGAATACTGGAGTTGCTCTCCTTGAGGGGAGATGAGAACAAAACCAGCCCCGAAGTTTCGGGCGCGAGCCATCGAAAAACATGGTCCAAGAGGGTTCATCGGGTTGCTCGGGAGCTCCTCGATTTGGGCGGGCAAGTCCATTCAATGACAAAGTCAGCTAGGACACGTGACTTAATAGCGATTCGGGCAACAAATAATGATCAAACTCGCTAGTTCCATTGCCCACTTAGCTATACGTCCGCTAGATTCCTTGTTAGTAGGATATCTCCCTGAGGGAACGTGGTCGGGACCCAGATTTGATGCGCTCGAAGTAGTGGCGAAGCTTCACGGAAGACATGAGCAAGGCATAGAGGAGCTTCGACCTCGTGGCGCTCCTTTGATCCGTGAAGTACCTCGCCACGTAATAGATTGGTCGCCAGATGCCTTCCCTTTCGACCGTCAAGACCGGCCACCGCTTGTGGCGTGCAACTTAGGTGCGATGGGAGCCGCCGCCATGCCGCGGGTAGTCAAGACGGGAGGATTGGACAGTATCGCTCAGATCTGGAAGGATCTATCGGCTTCTTCCGTCCACTGAAACCATTGTGCTTATGCAGGCCTTAAAGAAGGGCAGCCAGCGTTCGCTTTGACGGAAATAAACACGCTTAGAGCAGCCATCCGCCCAATGAGGCTTTGTACTTCCTTTATGGTAGTTGGAGCTCGTGCATATTTTCAATGGCCTCGATTTTTTCGTGGTTGGCGAAATACCTTGTGAGCCAATGACATAACGAGCAACATTCGGATCGAACACCAAAGGTACACTTCTCTGGATTTAATTTTATTCGATGCTGGTGAGATTATGAAAAGCCTCTGCTGTGTCTTTTACATGATCTGGAGCATACTTGCTTTTTACAACTATGTCGCCGACATAGACCTCCGAGTTTTTCCACATTGCTCGGGAAGGTCTTTCCATTGTTACTGAACGTGGCACCAAAGATTGCGCAGACCGAAAGACATGGTCGATAGCGAAAGTGCCGAAAGGGGTGATGAAGGATCTTCTCTTCATCCTCGGGAGATGCTTATTTGGTGGTAACCGAGTAAGCATCTAAAAACTCGAAGTTTGGCGTCCGCATCAAGATCGACCGGCTAGTCAATACGAGGCGCTGAAATTGTCCTTAGGACAAGCGGCGTTCAGATCGTGTGATCGACACACATCCTCCACTTGCCGCCTTTCTTCTTTACAATGACAGGTTGGCTAACCACTTGGTGTGATCAACCTCGCGGATGAACCCAAAGAATGACGGTTTACTGTCGATCTTTGATGATCCCCTGCTTGAATTCAAAAGCGGCGAAGCTTCGGGCGAACAGGCTTTTTGTCGGCACGACGACCGCTTTATGCTCGACCTTCCTTGGGACTCGGGCATGTCGATGGCTCCCGGCGAATACATCTGATTAGCTCGGAGGAAGGCAATGAGCTCGCTTTCCTATTTGGGGTCCAGATTGGCCCCAAGTAAACTGCCTTGGAAGTATCATCAGCGGCGCGCAGAACTTCCTTGGTTTCTCCCCGGTGAAGGAGACCTTAGGGCGTCAGACTTGGTCTGCGGAACTTGAGATCGCTGGCGGAAGTTGGTCGACGAGGCGAGGACCGCTCGTCGCAATCCGAGCGACTTTGTAGTTGCCTTTGACCGTGATCACACCGTTAGGACCGGTATCTTCACGCAATGGTAAGCGTGGTGGGACACGCCATAAACTTACCGAGAGATGGCTCGCCTAAGATCGCGTTATGCGCCGATGGGAAGTCGACCACGTCGAAAGTGATCAACTCTGTCCGGAAGTTGCTTGGGTTGCGAAGGTGACAGCGGGACAACTCGCTTAAACGGCTTGATGCCTTCTCCGGAACAATTCCGTAGAAGGGCATTGCGACTTCCTTCAGCTTGGAACGAGGAATTTGCATCTCGTCCAAGACTTTAGAAGAAAGCAAGTCCAAAGCGCTCCCGCCGTCCACTAAGACACGGCCAACTCTCGCGTTGCTGATGGTCGGGGCGACCACCAGTGGGAGCCGCTGAGGCTTGGTCATCCCGATGGGGCAATCCTCCCGAGAGAAGGAGATGGGGACCTCACCACTTCATCGATTCAGCCGAGGTTTTGCCTTTTCGACGCTGTGGACCTCTGGCGGCTTCCTTGAGGCTGCGCCGAGAGGTGTAAGTCGAGGAGCCGAAAATGACGGCGATATGGTTCACTGCTCTTGATATTCATCGTCATCTTCCGATCACCATCGTCGGTTTGGCGCTTAGCCTTACCGGCATCACCTTGTTCGAGGCGGGGTGGGCATTGGGCCCTTGCCGTTGTAGAAATCTTCGAGCTTTGTAGCCAAAGTTCTACTGATGGCGTATATCATGCCCGTAGTCTTTGGTGGAACTTGCAAAATCGGTCGCTCGGACCTTTCTTGCCTTGTCGCCTCCACTGGCGTGCTTTTGCCCTTGTAATTATTGTTGGGCTTCTTACGCCCATCCTTGGGAGGAGGTGCGATCCATACCTACGACGGTATTGTTCGTGATCACCTTTGTTCTTCTTCTTCCGGGACTTCTTGTCACCGGGAACATTCTTCTTGCTCTTTTCTTCTCATCCACACCAGTGGTAGGCGGGCGGCTCGCCCTTGTCGAACGCCTTTTTGTATCAACGCAGCTCTGCCGCGTTAGCATATTGTCACCGCCTTGAGCAGGTCGTTGGCGGTCTGGTCTCGTTGATCTCGAGATCTGGGTGAGCCGCTTCGTCGCGGACTCCGCTTTTGAAGGCGCGGACAATGATTCATCCGAGATGTTCGGGATCGTGTTGCGGATCTTAATGAAACGCTTCACGAAGTTGCGGAGAGTCTCCCGTTCATCCGGATCATCCGTGCAGATCATCCTCCTTACCTGCACGCACGTAATAGATTCGAAAATTAGCGATCGAGGCGTCACAAAAGCTGGTTCCATGGTGATGGAACCCTCCTGCCGATTGAACGACCACGTCCGAGCGGCACCCTCAAGGGCGGTCGGGAGGTAATTAGCCATAACGAGCTCGTCACCCCGCCGCCATGATGGTCAGAAGCGTAGATGGAAAGGAATTCCTCTGGGTTACGAGTCCCATTGTACCTCTCCATGTGACCGGCTTGAACTTTGAGGGCCACCGGACAGCTCAAGCTCGTCGAGAAAGCCCTGCAGCCCAGAGCATATGACCGACCACCTTCCCCGGCAGAACCTAGTCTTGAGAAGACGTTGGTCTTGTTGCGCGGGGGAACTCCTGCTGAACGGGATGACTCGGCCTGGAGAAACTCTCTCCGGGACAATCCACCACGCTCCTTCCTCGTGGTGGCGACGACGCGCTCCTCACAAGGGGACCGTCCGTGATCATCGCGGCGCGCTTGCCCCCGTGGTCGCGATGACTACGAGGACTTGGCGGCGGCGGCGACCACGGGTAGCTCGCTCATGGGCGATGATCGCCGATGGTGGACGGGTCACGCGATCGATCGAGCTGTCCGAATCATTCGGCGGTTTGGCTGCTTACCGCTGGAGGAGTTGTTGACTTCTCCTAGAGACTTTAGGCCTTGACCGGTCGCTCTAGGTTAGACGCACAAAGACGCCCATCGGGCGAGATCAACTTGATTGGTGGATCTTAGGACCGTTGCTATAAGCCGAGCCGTTCCGACTTTGATCTATGGGTCCGGGATACGAACCATCCGCGTTACGCCCGACCGAGTCCGGCCACGCGGAATTGACCGGTCAGGAAGCTTCGCCGGAGACTTAGCGCCAAGACGCGAGGTGGGTCGCGACGCTGCCGCTTAACGGTCGCTAAACCGTGCTAAGGTCTCGATTGATGGAATCGTCGAGGTCGCGACGAATGACGTCTTTGCTCGCGGCGACTGCGCACCTCGTCTTGATGCCGAGCGAGTTAATCCGCCCGACCTCGCCCAGCCGCCACGGCCGCGGCGGGATCCTCGAGGTTCCTACATCGGCCATGTTAATGCCGCGGGGCCATGCGAAGGTATGCTAGGCGGTGTCATCATTTGTGTCTCCCAGGTGGAATCTACCGACATAGCCTTGGAATCGACAAATCTAAACCGTCGTAAAGATCATCGTTCCGTAGTCGCTGCCGATGACGGAGTGCGATCCGAGGCTATCTTCGCCATGTAAGCGGAGACATACGCCCGGATGCGAAAGCGTTCGAGACCGAGCAGATCGTCTGAATCGGCAGGATGAGACATCCGTCTTCCGAGTCGTAGCCCTCGTGAAGTATCTTCAGATCGCGGATGGAGTTCGACATGCTCGATCCGAGTATCCCCACGGACGGCGCCAACTGTCGACGGTTGAGATAACGATCTCAAGTCGCTAAGGTTCTTGAAGATTGAGATAGGAGACACGCCAAACAATGTGAACAACAACGAACAGAGAGGCGGGGGTTTTATCTGGTTCAGCCTCTCGAGAGATAATAGCCCCACGCCCGGCCTTTCTTATATATCAAAGATGATTACAAGAGATGGCTCGACGAGACGAACAAGTCTCGGCGAGATTATGCGAGTACAAGAAGCAATAATGCGAAGATCAAGTGCCAGGAGCCCCTCTACACGTCGTAGGGGCCTTGTTTATATAGTGCTGAGCAAACCGACCTACCGAGGGAATATCGGGCCGGGCTAACCACGAGATCATAACGAACTCGTACGTGCCAAGTACGTCCCGAGGTAGATAAGGAATACTCCTAGTCTTGGGGATCACGACTCCTAATTCAATCCGGGAAACCACGTCCGGGTCTTCACGTAGCCGTGCAGAACTCTTGTTCGAGTAGGACTCAAACACGATTCCTTGGCCGTTACGCACCGTGCCAACCAAGAAGCTGTTCGGCAGGATGCATATGGGCTGATAGAACCTTCAGTGAGCCGGGCCCGTAGGTCGTTCGATTGGGCCGTCAGGGAGTGGGCCATGGCAATGGGCCGTAATTTTATCCCCGACAAGAATGTTGTGAGAAATGTTTGGGAAAAGGGTGATTTAAAGATAGCGCATCAAGGGTGATGCTTGGTAGGAAACGATTTTTCTCTTACCCTAAAAATCTTCCGACTAGGGAGAGATATTTTTGTCGGTTGGTGCGGTGCGGCACCATTTTGAAAACTGGGCTAAAATATCAAACCTCTCCTAGTCTAAGGACTGCTCATCCTATGATCCTACGAACTAAGCCATAACAGTACGACCTCGAGCCCCGGTATGGGACGGGCCGGATCGTTGGCCCTCGTGGTTGGCGGTCTTGTGGCGAAACACCGTCTAGGTGCGTAGCCTCTCGAGGGTAAGGCGTACCCACTCTGCAGAGTTAAAACTGTCATGATAGCCGTGCTTTCATGTTATGAGCGTCTTGAAGGGTGATTATATGGTAGTTCTTCATTTATAAAACCAATTTTAGAAAAGTGTTTTAAGCAAAGGATTTGAGATGAGTAAAGGATTTGAGAAGATTTCGTTTGAGTTAGGTGCCACCGGCTACATTCCGGATTGGGGGTCGACCTACCGGAAACTGTTGTGCGGATTGGACCTAGCCGGTTTGAGAAAAGAAAATGAGAAAGGATTTTGTTCTCGCTATGGCACTGAGGCCAAGTGGCGAGAACCGTTTGAGAAGAGCACAAAGAAAATGTTAAGATTTATTGCTTCCAAATTGCTTTGTCAAAACTAGGCTAATAAATGCATTTCCGCAAAATATCCTAAGCTCTCCTTGTACCGAGCCCCATTTGCATACTTCCCGACTTGCGAGTACAATTTCTACTCACCCTCGTTTTTCTTCCCTCTCTTTTCAAAATTTCAACAGCCGGTCCATCCGAATATGGCCCGCCGTCCGAGGAGGAGGACCCGGATTACGACGAGGAGGCGTTTTCCGACGAAGACTATGAAGACTAGGGTTGCGCGTTCCTGCAGCCCTCGTGCCTGTGGGATGGATAAATTTCTAGATATTGTATTAGGCCTGTATCTTCGTGTACTCTGATTTGCGGCCTGTGAGCCGTTGTATGTGTTTGGAATGGACTATGTTTCCATTTGTAATAATCAAATCGTTGGCAATGTTCCGTTTCTGTATATCTGTGTGTACTAGCCATGATCCTTGGGACTAGTACGTGTTTACGCAGGTGGAATCCGATCTTGTAAATCAGGTGCTGACAGTCCAGCAACTACAACTAAGAGCCCTTTTATCAGCGCGTCATCTTTGGTTCCGAAATGAAGATCCTAAGCTGGAATGTTCGTGGCCTCAACTCCGGGGCCAAACAGGACATTGTCGCCTCCCTCGTCCGCTCCCACCGTCCAACAATCGTCCCTTTGCAAGAATCCAAACTTTCCAATCCAACAGCTCAGCTCCTGATGGAAGTTTGCGGTTCGCAGACCGCGGAGCCTTCTCCAACTTCCGGCCAATGGTACTAGAGGAGGTCTGCTTCTCTTCTGGGACGACTCATTGGTGTAGCTCTCCGACCCTCTAGTCCTACATTGCTCCATCTCCGTTAGGGTCTCCTCTATCCCCGGAGGCCCTAGTTGGATCATCACCAACGTGTACGGGCCCACTTTAGATCCATACAAAGAACTCTTTCTTCAGGAGTTGCAAGACATTTCCTTGGAGACTTCAATCTAATCTACCGAGCCTCCGACAAAAACAACCTGAACCTTAACCGGCGACTCATGTCATGCTTTCGCTCAACTCTGGACAACTGCCTCCTAAAGGAGATTCACCTCTCAGGCCGCCGTTTCACTTGGAGCAACGAATAGGCCAACCCAACATTGAAAATGCGACTCGATCGAGCTTTCACCAACACTGGCTAGGAATTACTACCCCCCTCTTGCTCCCTGTTGCCCCTATCCTCAACAACTTCGACCATCGTCGCCACTTCTCACCGAGCGGTTCGCACTCGCCCAATAAGACTTTCGATTTGAAAACTTCTGCCCCTATGTCAATGGCTTCCAAGATGTGGTGCAGCAGGCTTGGTGCGATCCCCACGCCAATGATCCTGCTCACCCCTTACTACGCTTCAAATCCAGGTTTTCCCGCACTTTTGCAGCGCTTCGCTCTTAGAGCTAAACAATCATCGGGGGCACAAAACTTCAACTCTCCTTAGCTTCGAAAGTTATTTGCCTTCTCGACATGGCTATGGAGAACCGTACACTCTCTCCTGAAGAAGTATCCCTCCGCAAGCAAATCAAGACCAGAATTCTGGGCCTATACACTGTCGAAAAAATTAAATGGAAGCAATGATCGCGCCTCACTTGGCTCAGGCTCGGCGATGCAAACACTAAGTACTTTCACCTGCGAGCAAATGGCAGGAGGCGCAGGAATTTCATCTAGTCCCTTCAGAACCCGTCCAGCCTTCTCATTGAGTTTCGAGATAAAGCAGATGCGTTGCATCAACATTTCAATGCCATTTTCGGGGAAGCCTCCACACCTCTTGGGACCCTCTTCCGCTCTTTCAACTGGGACTACCTTGGTCAGCCAATGGTCGACCTCTCCTCCCTGGAAGAACCACTGACCACCGAAGAGCTCAAACAAGTCTTCTCATTACCAAATGACAAGGCCCCAGGCCCGAATGGGATCACGTGGAACTTCTACAAAGCTTGCTAGGATGTTATTGCCGAAGACCTACTTGCGGCCCTGCAGTGCATCTTCAGCCTTGATGGGCTAGGCCTTTCGACCCTCAACAATGCTCGCATCGTTTTGCTGCCCAAGAAGGAATGCCCCACTTCAGCCTCAAACTTCAGACTAGTCAGTCTAATACACAACGTTGGAAAGCTCTTCACCAAGATCCTCTCTTCACGCCTCGCACTGTTCATGAGCGAGCTCATCTCCCCATGCCAGAGTGCCTTCATCAAGAAAAGGCACATCCAAAGAAACTTTCTCCTCGTCCAGCACAATGCAAAGGCCCTTCATCGATCAAGGACCCCGGCGCTCCTTTTCAAGCTAGACTTGGAAAAGGATTTCGACTCCGTGTCTTGGCCATACCTCCTCAATAACCTTCGTACTCGTGGTTTCGGGGTCCGATGGCGGGACTGAATCTCCCTCTCGCTCGCCTCGTCATCCTCCCAAGTGCTCCTCAACAGCCGTCCCATAGACACCATCCACCACCGCAGGGACCTCAGTCAGGGGGATTCGCTCTCCCTGCTCCTTTTTAATCTAGCCATCGAGCCGCTAGTTACCTTCCTTCATCGAGCAACCGAGACAGGGGCACTGGCGTCGCTCAGTGGGCTCAACCACAACAGCAGAATCTCCCTCTTCGCAGATGACGCAGTAATCTTCACAAACCCTACCAATGAGGATGTCTCGGTGCTGGCCTCCATCCTTCGTACTTTCGGAGAAGTCACCGGCCTGCGCACCAACTTCAGCAAGAGACAGGTGGTGCAGATTCAATGTGGCAACGTCGATCTCGACCACATCCTCAAAGGCCTTCCAGCAGAAAGAACAACCTTCCCAATCAAATATCTCGGGATCCCCCTAGCCATAAAGCACCTGCGTCACGTACACTTTCAACCCCTAATTGACAAGATCTCTTCCAGGCTTGCAGGGTGGCGGGGGCCGCATGTCAAAAGGGGGGCAGACTAACTTTGCTCAAAGCGGTTCTCTCTGCACTACCAGCTTACTTATTGTCCGTCATCACCCCTCCCTCCTCCGTCATTAAGAAGATAGACTCCACCAGGAGGGGCTGGCTTTGGAAGGGCACCGTCACCACGGGTGTGGCAGAGTAAATTGGAGCACGGTTTGCTCCCCAACCTCCCTTGGGGGCCTTAGGGTGCTCGACCTCACACGTTTCTCCAGAGCGCTTCGGCTACGCCGACACTTCGAACCACACATCAATCCGGGCGACCTGGCTAACGCTGCGGCAACTGACTTAGCCCTGCTGCACGCCGAATCTTCTGCTACCTTACGTAGCGGTTCCACCCTTTCCTTCTGGGAGGATCATTGGTTGTCCGGCTACGCCCCAAGACACATGGCCCCATCTCTCTACTAGGTGACAAGGTAAAATAGAATGGTGCTCCAGGCCCTGATCACCAACAACAACTGGATCGCAGACCAGCACCAAAACATCACCCCGCTCATGATCCCGGAATTGATCGCCATCCTTCTCCGCCTCGCTCAGACGAACCTTACCGCTGGAGAGCCTGATCAGTTAACTTGGTGTCTAACGACGAATGGGGAGTTCTTCGTCAAATCGGCCTACCTTCTGCAGTTCGAGGGCCGTATCACCAACCCAACCTGGAAGAGGCTGTGGAAGATCTGGGCCTCTTCAAAGTGCAGATTCTTCCTTTGGCAAGTGCTACACAAGCGCATCATGATGGTTGACGCCCTGCTTCGCCGTCAAATACCAAATGACTACTTCTGTCCTCTCTGCAGGCGCAACCTAGAAACTCCAGAGCACCTCTTCCTGCAGTGCGTTTTTAACATTACAGTCTGGTCAAGACTAGTTGTGCTGCTGGACTTCCCGCAAATCAACCCAACTGGCTATATACAGACCGACTGCTTCTGGAGTTGGTGGACCAACATAGTCAACGGACTGGGTGACCCTCGCGTAGTCTCCTCGATCATTGTTGCCATAATCTTGCACTTCTGCCTTGAACGCAACAATCGGCTCTTCCGTTAGGCCGACCGGCCGAGCGCAGTTTTCTTAAAATTTTTTGATTGATGAGCTGCGGCTTTGTGCTGCAGCAGGGACCCCTTTTGTAATTAGTTAACTTAATCACCTTGGCTCACGGGGGGAGAGGCCTTTTTTCTTCCCCCACCCTGTACTTCCTCTCTTTTGATCAATACAAGGCAACTCTCCTGCCCGTTGTTAAAAAACAAAAATCCAACTCTACAGAAAAATACTTGATCTTATGATCAAACTACCGGGAGAGTAACAAAAACATCTGATGGCAATATGTTTACCATGTAAAATTACTTGCTGCGCCCGTCTGAGCATTTGTACTTGCGCCGTGTTCTTTTCAGCTTAAAAGGCGATAAAAAAAAACCACTGAAAATTCGTTATTTAATACAAACCAAACTTCGTAGCATTTTGCGACCATTTTTGTAAAACATCGAGTAGTTTTTTTTTCAAAATTTCTCAAACTATTGTAGAATAACGTTTTGACCTCTTCAAACTGTCTATTAAAGGTTTATAATTTTTTGAAGTTATAACCTATCGCTACTTTCCGCTCAAATTAAAAAAAGAACAATCGTCAGAAGATGCAACCTTGGCCCTTCTATTTAGGCAAGTGCCAATATAGCGAGTAGCGACTAGCGAGTAGCGACTAGCGGGCGAGCACAGCTGCACAGGAACACAAGGCTTGAGCGAAAAGCAAAGAGAGTGGCACGCGAGTACGCGACTCTTGCTTTGGCGCTTTGCTTATTACTACCACTAACTATCAATTATATTAATTAATATTTCGTCTTAGGAGAGCTAGGACATGATTAGGCTACGGCATGGACTATGGCTGAATTAAAAGATTCATGCACGTCCTGATCCATTCATACCTGCTGAATTAATTAATTGATGTAATTGTTTCAAAGCCGGCGTATCGTAGTACATGATTACATATATACGCATGTCGATCAGCTCTGCCGCGAGGTATATATATAGGGTAGCACTAAAATACTCCAAAAATACTCCTATGTTTATTAGCTGACACGTGTCCTTTCTTTCCTCATCCCGTGCGCCTCCTCCCTCATGCATGTATGCACATGCATGTGATGCCATCCATGCAACTAACCTTATTTACTTCCGTTTTTCCGCCGTAATTTTTTTAGAAATCTTAGATTGACAAACCGTTTTCACTATTAAATTCCTGATATTTTTTCGAACAAATATAGACTACTCTCGCTCGTAAAAACTTTGCTTTACTATAAATCTAACAGTACTTTACTATTTCTTGTGAAACAGTTTACCATAACGCGTTACGTAAACGGTACTGTACACGCGAAACACTGTACACATAGAAGTAGTAAAGTATATATAGAATATAGTAAAGCTTGTTCATGATTATAGTACAGTATAGTTTTAAAAAGTAAGACCGGTCTAGTTTTGTTCAAAAAAATGTAACGAATATAAAAGTGGAAATGGTTTATCAATCGGATCTTTCAATTAAAAACTATAGCGAAAAAATTAGATTAAATTGCTCGCGTCATCACCCACCACATGGGCTGCAGATATCAGATTTGGTCCATCTTTACTATTTTTTCTGTGTAGTTTTGCTACAATTGGTACACACATTTACTATAATATGTCTGCCGAAGTCTGTGTGCGTGGGATAGGTGGAGAAGATGGGGGAGGACACGTGGCGGGCTATAAACGTGGGAGTATTTAATTAAAATACTCCTAGGAGTATTCTAGTGTTTATATATATATATATATATATATATATATATATATATATATAGAGAGAGAGAGAGAGAGAGAGAATGGCTAGCGTGCACCCGAACCAGATCATCATAGTGCACCCAATCGTTTTCCAAATCCGAGATGCCTAACAACTGATCTGAACCGTTGATCTTGTTAGTCTTATTGAAATGTTGATGACCAAGTTTGTATTTTTTGAATTTATTTACTATTTGTTTTCTATTTACAAAAATCAGCTTTTTGAACGCACTACGACTAATTGGAAGGTGATTTTTGAAAATAAGAAACAAATAGTAAATAAATTCAAAAAATACTAAACTTGGTCACCGGCTACATTTCAATAAGACTAACAAGGTCAAGGGTTCGGATCATTGTTAGGCATCTCAATTTCGAAAACGCTGCTAGAGCATCTGAGAGCTCCGCTCTCTCAAAGCACGCTAGCCATTCTCTCTCTCTCTCTCTCTCTCTATATATATATATATATATATATATATATATATATATATATATATATATATATATATATATATATAACCTGTTTTACAAAAGTTGTAGCCAGGCCTCAAACCAGAGCTTCCATGTCACCATGGATTCTGGCCCTGTCCACGTCACTCTTAAAGATTTGGATTGTCCATTGCGGATCCGACTATCCCAGACAGGCGGTCGAGTTTTGTGGCCGTGGTTTGGCCACGTAGCCCTCCGGCTTATCTTACTAATCAGCCTCCTTGCTTACATAGGAAGCGCGCAATCCGCCCCCGTCGCCCGCTTTCCCACGGGAGATTGACCTCACTGACACCCAATTCGATGGCCTCGTTCAAAATGATATTAAGTTTGTTCGCCCTGACGCGTATGACATCGGGCACTCGAATTTGTGACCTCAGTGACATTTTGCCTATTTTTTTGATTTTACCCTAATTTACACTGTTTTCTCTAGTGCAATGACCATTTTGCCCTTGTCTTTTTCAACTAGCATCCCTTCTCCTTCCTTCTTCTTCTACTTTGGTGGCCGTGGGCACACTGGCGAGCTCAACGCCGCCTCGCCGCTGCCTTGAGCTCAGCGCCGCCGCCAACCTCAGCGCCGTGCCTCCTAACGCCGGCGCCGCCTCCCCAAACCCAACACGGCAGCACCCTCTCCTTCTCTCACTGACTTGTGGACCACATGAGGGCAATATGGTCAAATCACATATAGAAATGGGAAAATCAACGGAAAATTAGAAAAAAGACAATGTCACTCAGATCACATATTGGTGTGTCTGGTGTCATACACGTTAAGACGAACGAACTTAATATTATTTACAAAGAGACCATTGAATTGGGTGTCAGTGAGGTCAATCTCCCCTTTCCCACCTACCTTCCTCTCGGCTGCTCCGCCTGCGAGCAGCAGCCGCCGCCACCTCTGCATCCTTGCGCCCCGCTCCTTCTCTAGCCGCCGTCGCCAGGCGACGCCATCCCCCAGCTCCTTCCGGCGGCGCCTCCATGGACGGACGACAGCGGGCAACGGAGAGACCCCGACCGCCATTACCGCCTTCCTCCTCTCCTCACCTTTTTCTCCCTCTACATCGGCTTTCTCCTGGGGTTGGCCCCTTCTCCTCCCGCCGCCGTCGGCCCATGCCGTCCCCCTGCTCTATTCAGCGGTGCCTCCTTCGACGGCAGTGACGGCGGGCGACGGAGCGGCCGAATCCCCGGGTCCCGGCGTAGCCATGTGTGGCAACGGCATCCCTCGGACTGGCCGCAACCGCCGGTCCTCCCCGGCTTTCCCCCTACCGACACCGTTGCACGCCTACCCATACCTGGCTGCCGCCGTCGGTGTCCACCTCGGGGCATCGTCGGCCCTCTCCACTGCCGAAAATGTCACCTCCTCCGCCACCAGTGGCACCTCCCCTCCCCGCAAGTGACATCTCCTCCACTTCTCGCGTCGTCTCGCCTTTCCCTGTCAGTGTCGCGTCCTCTCCCACGCTGGATCCGGGCCCACTTCCCCGTCGTCGCAGCTTCACCTCCTGCTTCCCGTGTCGATGTTCGGCTGCGTCGTCGTTTCTTGTGTTCTTCTCACTCAATTGCCGATGTGCACATCACGTTGGACCTGGCCAAACCTAGGCACCCCACCAGATTTGAGGTGATGTGCACGGCCTCTGTTGGATTTGAGCTGCTATACATGTTGCCGATATCATCCAGTTGCCGTCCAAGCGTAGCCGTTGGACTGCTATACATACTGATGCAATGATGTTTCTAGATTTTGCGGGCAATAAACACATAGAGGGAACTCAGTTCTTTGTTGTTTGCATTCTTCATATACCGTAAAAACCTGATCAATTGAAGGACATTTGTAGTGCAGTTGCTATATTTTTTTCTATAGAATATTTATGTTCCCTCTTACCTATTTCCTCGTACCGTAAATTTCGTGATGTAGTTATGGGATTACCGAGTGAATGAACGAGTACATGGGAAGATTGCAGCATTTCTCATTCAAACAAGCATTTCGTAAATGAGGCATGCCCTTCAGTGAAAAGTTCTCTTCAACCATTTTGTTATGACCTATATTTTGCACTTGGTAAGTTTCCTGATGTAGGACCAGGACTATTGACACTTCACAATTTGTGCTAACTAATATGTCTGCTTATGCAGTGAAAGACAAGGTTAATTAGCCTAGCCAAAGGCAGTTTGGCTTAAAAATATTTTTTTTGATGTATCAGGTTTCACAAGTGTTCTTTGTACACGCCAATGATCAGAGATTACGATGGTGTCATATTACTGCATTCCATTTTCTGTATAAATAACCAGCGTGTCAATGTCCTCCTCCAGGTATTTTCTGTTTGATTTTGAGAACTTCAATACTGCTAGACCAAGACAACGAGGGGATTTAAGGTAACCTTCCCTTTATTTTTACTTGTGCAATGTTCATTTGAGCCAGTTATTTTTAGTCCCGCCTTTCTATCAAAATAACCTTGGTAGGCCCCACCCTTCACAAGTTTTTTACCTTCTCTTTGTGTAGGTGAGATCGGAATTTGAATTTCCTATGTATCGTATATGATGCAGACTGAATTTGGTGTGTCTTCAAGACAGATGCAGCTAACCACAATTTGTTCATGTTGAATCAATTAAAGAAAAGGTTATTTACATTAATGGTTCAGTAATTCTTGCTTTTAGGTTGTCTGAAGTTCGATTTTAGTATCAAATCGTTCGTCCGGACCATCACCTAGTAGCTTATTGCCTTATATACATCACTATCTGATATCTGATAATTCCTTGTGGCATATTAAGTTGCGATAGTTTTCGCATGGATTATACCCTATTCTTTTCTTTCAAAATAACATAAAGAACTGCTCATAATGAAATTAAATTTGTGAAATGCCACCGGAGGTCCATAGCGCTATAGTTTAGAAATTGGTATATAGCCTTTCAAACCTTACGGCTTTGATTGGCTGATTTATTACACATTTATAAAGAAATGCGACTTTCATGTACATTTTGCACTTTCAGTTTCTAAATTAATTTAGTTTTAGTTTCACCATTTCTTCCGGTTTATCCTTATGCTATTGCACCTGCAAAGTAAGAGTTATTCTGATTATATTAATTTGCATAATGCAGTTTGAAAGAGGATTTTGTTCTCCTTGCGAGTTTAGCTAATTTTTCATGCCCCTTTGGTAGATTATTGCAAAAATACAAGATATATGTGATGGTGTATCAACTGGGTGTTTGGAATGTTTTTGAAGATGAGCCAGTCTTTGAGGCAACTTTGTACAACAAAAAGGTTTGCCTTACCCATGTTTAGATAAAGCAACACAAAAGCATAAGAATGTGTACACTGTTTTTTCGTCCATTGTTTTACCTTTCTTCGTATGGCCTAATGTATATCTGTTTATGTGTGTTATTGTTAGTGTAATCTTGATTAGTTAAATAAGTTGTTTTGGGTTTGTTTAAATAATCAGTAGTGCATGTGTGTCATGTACGAAGAGTGCGTAGAGTTGTATGCGTGTGTTGCATGCATTTAGAAGTTAATTAGCTTGTTAGTTTAGTACGTGAATTCGGCGAGAGAAGCTAGCAGCATGCAGTATTCGCACGGCGTGGAGGAGTGGCTTCTAGTTAGCTTGGTTACCACTCTAGAGGATCGTGCGCATGAGTTGGTTGCTCGTGCGGAGTGGCTGAGTGAAACGTGTGTGCATGCGCATATAACTCGGGCAGGTTTGTTGCTACTACATGCATGCGAGAGGCTATTTAGCCGATGTAATCATCTGTTTCTGCGCGTTAGTACTTAATAGAAACTAGAAAAAGGCATGTGTCGCCGTAAGTGTTCTTGTGCTAAGTTTGATACTGTTGTAATATGCTAGATACCGTAGAATATGTCGCTACTCTGTCCAAAAACTTTCATTCGCACAGTAGTCAGTAAAAGATTTTTAGAAAAATCTAGAAAACTCATTTTTGGATTATTCCAGTTAGAAACGATGCGTGACTTATATGCCCATCTATGGTAAATATTTGAAGTCTATTGATTTCCCCGTTTGGGAGCTATGAGGTGAAAATCGAGTCCCAAACTTTTTGCTCGAAGTTCTTAACTGCTCGTGGTGTTTGATTTTTCATATTTTCTGTGGAAGGAGTTTTGAGGACATTTTTGGCATAGTGATTCAAAATAAATTTGGTAAACAGGGACGAAAATTTCCAAAAATCTAATAGCACCAGAAAGCCACCATCTATCACCTCCATCTAGAAGCAAACTCTGGAGAATCTGTCTTTACTTTTCAGAAAGCAGCTTGTATTATTTGATTTTTCATTTTTTTTTTCTAAAGAGAGTTTTGAGAAGATTTTCAGC
Organism: Raddia guianensis; assembly: GCA_036346415.1. NCBI lineage: Eukaryota > Viridiplantae > Streptophyta > Magnoliopsida > Poales > Poaceae > Raddia > Raddia guianensis. The sequence continues at coordinate 12,474,923 of CM070543.1, read as the reverse complement.
CAAGTTGCTCATGGCTAATTATATAATAGGGACAAAACTTTTCAAAAATTGAAGAGTATCAGAAAGCCACCATCCATCTATTCCAAGTGAGAACAAATCTGCTTTTGCTTTCATGAAAGTCACTTTGATCATTTGGCTTGATCTTCTTTCCTCAAGCAAGCTTTGAATTGATTCCTCTCTTTTGGACACTTTATAACCAGGATTGTGAATAGAAAAATTTCCACATACTAGTAAGGTGCCCGTGCGTTGCAACGGGAGGCAAACAAATATTTCCATGTGTCCCATTATAGAAGGTGTGAATGCACATTTCTCATTTTTGTTGGCGTTCTCATCGCATTGGAGCAAGAATCACATGGTATAATAGTAGAAATAGGCAGGAGATTTGCTCTCAACGGTGAAGCAACATGAGTAGAGAGTAAAAAAATTGCAGTCTCAATTGGATAGATAAGGTTGAAAATAGTAAACTTGTTTCGTCAGGTTTTTGCTTTACTTCCTTACTCAAGAATAATTTTTTTTAAGCTAAATTTAGTGCACAGACCTGTGAAGACTCAACACGCCCTTTAGTAGCATGAAAATTAAAAAAGGATGGAGATTTATGCAACTATTAACATCAATTACTAAAGCAAGCTACAAGGAATTATACAAATATGTGGACTCGCTAGTATGCCAAATATATGGACTTGCTAGTATGCTCTTGTCAGGTATCCTTGATCACACAATGAATATGCATCATCTGTAGAGACCCTATAATATCTGCAGCTCAACTCATCCAAACAATGGTTTCATCAAAATGCATTATACTGCAATTTCATATCTAAAATACATTAGTAGTTAATTAGCACAAATGTAGAAAGGATATGCCTACTCTTTAGCAATAGTCAATATGAGAACATCCCGAGGCACTTAAACAGTACAGTACAGTACAGGGCCATGGTCCAGGAATATTTTGCAAACATTCAGACTTAAGTTTCGCCTTTTTTGCCATAACAAGAAAATCATACAGCTGGACGAGACACAGATGCCACTATGCCAGGGATCAGCTTGAAAGAACTGGATGAGGTGATATCAAGTTTCAATATTATCAATGATGATGATGGGTACATGTCCTGATATATATGAACAAGCAAGACGAAGAACTGGATAAGACGAGATTTTTTACCCACTCAAAACTAAGCCGATGATAGACCAGGGGTTTATCGTGAGAGTTACAATGATCTTGTCTACACAAGAAAATGATTGATGCTTGCCCTGGAAGGCCTTTTCTTTCAATAAAAAACTTAGAAATTCATGTTTTCTTTCCTCATTTAGTTGAAGAAAGAAGAAACGGTCACACATCAACACAAATATGCCCTAACATAACAAGGAGGATTGTAACACTGCAGCAAATGGAAAACTGATTCCAGATGTATTGCTCGCAGCCAGAATTTTTTTTGCGTTCAAACAGTGTATCTTATAGCAAACATAAACTTTGAATGGAATTTTAAAATAATAGGTACAGAGCACTACCACCACTACAAGTGGCTCGATGGCACACTTCACATGCAATCGGTTCAAGGTGCGGAATGTAAAAGAGTCAAGTGCGAGAGTGCAAACCGAGGATTGTTTGACCGATGTTCGGCGAACCACACAGGAGCGCCTACTCATCATTGAGCAAGTTCACACCGGAGCGCAACACATGCGCTCAACGGAGGAACCGGGCCCTATCGTCCCTTCCCTATCGCTCATGCTCCAGGAAAGCTCTTCCGCCGGACACATTGGTGAGGTGAGCAAACCCGTACAAGGAACCAGTAGCCTCCCACACGTGAGAGACCTCGACACACCAACTCCATAGGCGGAGCCGGCCTCCACACGATGGAGGACTTTTGCACACCACGAACGCTTCCGAGGAGAGCACTGTATACGCGTATCCGGTGGCCTAAATGCTTCTAGGACTTGCTTGCGATACGGTACGTAGTCGATCACTTGACGTTTTCGAGTACGGCTCGATGTAGACGTATGTTTGGTGAAGGCCTCGGGCTTGCGAAGACGGTGAAGAGCACAAGCACAAGACCGAAGCACCGGGTATACCTCTCCTCCACCCTGGGCTAGGCGGATAGCACTATGAGAGAGAGGGGAAACCAAGGGGAAACAGGCTGACAGAGTCTTGTCAGGGATAAAATCACGGCCCATCGCCATGGCCCACTCCCTGACGGCCCAATCGAACAGCCTCCTAGGGCCTAGCTCCCTGGAAGGTTCTTTCAGGCCCATGTGTGTTAGAGATATATTAGGCTGTGTATAGCTGTGTATTGGGCTGTCTATATGGGCCTGGCCCGTCCTTTTATTGTATTAGGGTTTTCTAGCCTTTTCCCTTTATGCCCTTGTACTCTGTATATATACTGGCCCTTTGGCCCTCATATGAATACAAGTGCTATTTCTAACATGGTATCAGAGCGGTCTAGGGTTAGGGCTCCTCACCGGCGTTGTACTTGCGCCATCTTTTCCTCGTAATTTGGCCTGCATCGTCTCTTCTCCGGCGATCTCGGTCTCTACACCTTGCCGTCGTCTCCTCGTTCCGGCGACCTCGGCTCCCACCTAGTTCCTCTCCCGATCCAGATCCACATCCAGATCGGGGATACTCCGCCGCCGTTCAGGTCGCCCCCGCCACCTCCATCCAGATCCAGATCCGCCACGGCTCTCTTCGCCGTTGCCGACCATTGTCGCTTTTCTCTTCTGCCGCCGCCCGGCTTCTCCGCGCGTATTGTGTCAGATCCGCCGACGTTCGCGATCCGCCGCCGGCTTGTCCGCGACCCGACGCCGGCCTTCTCCGCGCAGGCTGGTGTCAACCCGCCGCCGTTGCCGATCCGGCTTCCCAGCGTTGCCATCGGCTCCCTCCGTGCCGACCCGACGCCGCCGTTCCTGCCGTCCCTCTCGGTCGGGGTTGGGTCTGGGTGTGGTGTGTGTGGCTCGGTTGGGTTGGGTGTGGGGTGTGTGTCTGTGGTTCGGTTGGGTTGAGTGTGTGAGTTGTGTGGGTTAAAACCAAAAAAAAAAATGTCGTCCGGCACCGTTTCTGTTCCTCGGTGCTCCGTGCTTTTTGATGGGCTCAATTACCAGGATTGGGTCCAGCACATGCGCATTCACATGCGTGGACAACGCCTCTGGGATTTTCTTACGCGTGAGCCGTTGCCGTGGCGTCACGATCCTCGTGTTGCCTTCTTGGCGCTCTCTGGTGTTCTTGATCTTGATAAGAAGGCCTCCGATGATGCTGATAAGACGGCCTCGGATGAGTATAAGGAGGCTATGGAGTCTTATAATTCTCAGTACACCGCCTACAAATTCTGGTCTGATGAGGATGCTCGTGCCTCTGCTATTTTGGTTGCTAGCATGGAGGTCCATCTTACTGGAGAAGTGGTCTCTCTGGCTTCTGCTCAGCTGATGTGGTCACATCTTCAAGATCGGTACGAGCCCTCGGGTGACTCGGTAGATCTTTGCTTCTTCGCCACGAGAAGTCTTTACAGCAGGGTGATTCTACAGTGGATGAGTTTTATGCTCAGCTTTCTGGAGTATGGCGTCAGTTGGACTCTCTAGATGCGGCTCTTGATACTGCAGCCGATCATGACTCTCGGGCTTGTGCCTATTGCCTGCGTCAGCGATCTCGTCTGGAGCTTCGCCGTGTCTACGACTTCGTCATACGTCTTCGGCTCGAGTTTGAGCAAGTTCGTGCTCAGCTTTGTGCCCGTCACCCTCGTGTCACTATGCTGGAGGCACTCTCTGCTCTTCGTACTGAGGAGGTTCGTCTTCGTGGTGCTGGTCTCCTGACTTCTCCGTCAGTTCTTTCTCTTAGGCCACCAGCTTCGACTTCTACGGGTTCTCGGTCGTCTTCTTCTCCAGTCTCGTCGTCTTCTGGAGTGACGACGAAGGCTGGTCTTCACTGCACCTATTGTGACAAGGATGGTCATGTGGAGCGATTACGCTTTCTGAGAAGAAGGATATTGCTCGTCGTCGTTGGCCAAGGGTGCTGCGGCACCGATCATAGGAGACTCAGATTCGGCCTTGATCCAGATGCCTCATCGAGATTCTTATGCTATTGCGTCGCATGGTCGCCTCTTCACGCCGGGTTCTGCTTGCATCGCTTCGCAGATCTTCTCTTGAGACATCGGTACCTCACCATGGATTCTTGACTGGGTGCTTCTTTTCATATGACACCGATTCCACATCTTACATCTGTTCATCCCTTAACCATACCATTGGTATTCGAGACGGCAGATGGTACTTCTCTTCTGTCACGGGGCGAGGCACTCTTTGTCCTCTTCTTTTCATATACCATCATTTCTCATGTTCCTAACCTAAACATGCGGCTTATTTCATCGGCCACCTTCGATCTCGGTTGTCGTGTGATTTTAAATCTTGACTCATCTTGTGTTCAGGTTCAGATCGCCGCACGGTCTCTGGTTGGTCTTGGCCCCGGCCGTGATTCTCGGCGTCTCTAGGATCTTGGTAACCGTCCTTCTTTCGCCGCCTCCTGCCAGTCTCTCGTCTGTATTTGCTTCCTTCACGGCGTTTTTGCTCAATGGCATCATCGTTTAGGTCATCTTTGTGGTTCTCGTTTATCGTCTTTGGTCTGTCGTGGTCTTTTAGGGTGCAGATTCGGTCTGTACATCTCGATTGTGCGGGTTGCAACCTTGGCAAGCAGTGCAACTCCCTTATCCTTCTAGTGAGTCGTGTCCGCTCGTCCGTTTGATCTTGTTCATTACGATGTCTGGGTCCGGCCCTTTTGTGTCAAAAGGTGGTCATAAATATTACATCATTTTTATAGATGATTTTCTCGCCACACTTGGATATATTTTATGTCTTCTCGTAGTGAGGTTTTATCTATCTATAAAAATTTTGCCACCATGATTAAGTACTCGGTTTGACTCGCTTATTCGTGCTTTTGGTGACTCTGCAGGGAGTATCTTTCGGGCATCTTAAGTAGTTTTCTCGTTGGCGGGGCACTCTGTCTCGATTTTCTTGTCCTGGTGCACATGCTCAAAATGGTGTGGTGAGTGTAAGCATCGTCATCTTCTTGAAACGCTCGTGCACTCATGATTGCTTCTTCATTCCATCTCACTTTTGAGCCGAGGTCGTCTCTTACGCTTGTCATCTCATCAATCTTGACCCTCTTACGCTCTTCAAGGTGGTATTCCTATAGGCGTCTTTTCGGACACCAGCCAGACTCTCGATCTTGATCTTTCGGTGTGTATCGCTATGTTCTTTTTGTCGATCGTGAACGCACTAAACCGACCGCCTTGATCGCTTGAGTATGTTTTTCTGGGATATAGTGATGAGCACAAAGGCTATCGTTGTTGGGATCATACTGGTCGCCGGATGCGGATTTCTCGGGATGTCATCTTTGACGAATCTCGTTCTTTCTATCCGCGTCCTTTTTTTCCATCCTCTACTGTCGAATCCCTCTCTTTTCTAACTTTTCTAGGCACTCCCATTTCTTCTCTTCCTATTCCACCTCCTCCAGTGTCTCACACGTCTTCACAGCCTTCTGAGTCCACTGATTCTCTTCCTCCTGAGTCTAGTGTTCCTTCTCCTACCGAGCCAACTATCTCTTCTCCATCAGTTTCTCTTGATTTTGTTCCTCCTCATCCTTTCTTTTACACTCGCCGTCAGCGTCCGGTTGAGGTTTCTCCTGTTGCCTCATCCTCTGAGGAGTCAACTTCTACCTCCCAGCCATATGCTTTTCGTGATCGTCGCTCTATTCGTCCTCCTGAGCGTTTTGGTTTTGTCGGTGCTGCTTCTGTTGAGCCAGTTTCTTATCGTGATGCTGTCATTCATCCTGAGTGGCAACATGCGATGGCTGAGGAGATTTCTGCTCTTGAGCGTAATGGCACTTGGGAAATTATCCCTCTTCCGTCCCATGTTCGTCCCATTACTTGCAAGTGGGTTTACAAGATCAAGACTCGTTCTGATGGTTCTCTTGAGCGTTATAAGGCTCGTCTTGTGGCTCGTGGTTTTCAGCAGGAGGCCGGTGCTGATTATGATGAGACCTATGCTCCTGTGGCTCACATGACCACTATCAAGACGCCGCTTTCTTTGTGGCCTCTGTTAAATGCGTGGCCTATCTATCGACTTGATGTTCAAAATGCCTTTCTTAATGGAGAAGCGCATGAAGAGGTTTTATCGGCCTCCATCCGGGTATTTTGTTTACGATGATAAGGTTCTTCGTCTTAAATCGTGCTTTATATGGGCTTAAACAAGCTCCGTGGCTTGGTTTCAGCTTCTCTGCGATGATTCTGCTGCTTGGCTTTCTGTCGCCGATCATGATCTGCATTGTTTGTCCACACCTCATCTCGTGGGCGCACTCTTCTTCTGTTCTATGTCGATGACATGATCATTACTGGTGATGACCCTCAGTTCATTGATTTTGTCAAGGCTCGTCTCAATGAACAGTTTCGCATGTCTGATTTGGGTCCCATTCGTTATTTTCTTGGGATTGAGGTTACCTCTACGACGCAGGGTATTTTTCTATCTCAAGAAAAGTATATTGGGGATCTTCTTGATCGGGCTTCGCTCACAGATGATCGCTTGGCTGAGACTCCTATGGAGCTCAATCTTCAGCTTCGACCTACCGATGGCGAACCTCTATCTGATCCTACTCGGTATCGTCATCTTGTTGGTAGTCTTGTCTATCTTGGTGTCACCCGTCCTGATATCTCTTATGCTGTTTATATTCTGAGTCAGTTTGTCTCTGCTCTTACTCAGCTCCACTATAGTCATCTCCTTCGTGTCTTGCGCTACTTGCGTGGTACTATTTCTCGTCGTCTTTTCTTTCCTCGCTCCAACTCTTTACACCTTCGTGCTTATTCCGATGCTACCTGGGCTGGGGATCCTTCTGATCGCCGCTCTCTTTCCGCTTATTGTGTCTTTCTTGGTGATTCTCTCATTGCTTGGAAGACTAAAAAGCATAAAGCGATTTCTCGTTCGGTCACAGAGGTGAGTTGCGAGCTATGGCTTTATTGATGACGAGGTTACTAGGCTGCGTTAGTTACTTGAGGATTTTGGTGTTTACATTTGCTCATGACCCTCTTTTATCCGATCTGACAGAGCTATTGGTATTGCCAGGGATCCGGTGAAGCATGAGCTCATCAAACATATTGGTGTTGATGCTTCTTATGTGAGATCGCGGTTCAGGAGCAGGTTGTGGCTCTTCAGTATGTGCCTTCAGCGGATCAGTTGGCAGATTTCTTCACAAAGGCTCGGACTTCAAACATCATTATTCTTGTCTCTCCAAACTTCGGTGTTGTTGATCCACCATGAGTTTGAGGGGTGTTAGAGATATATTAGGTCGTGTATAGTGTGTATTGGTTGTCTATATGGGCTGGCCCGTCCTTTATTGTATTAGGGTTTTCTAGCCTTTTCCTTTATGCCCTTGTATCAGATATATATCTTGGCCCTTTGGCCCTCATATGAATACAAGTGCTATTCTAACAATGTGCATCTGCCAGACGACTTCACGATTGGCACGGTGCGTAACGACCTAAGTTTTGTTTGAGTCCAACTCGAACAAGAGTTACTGCGGCTACGTGAAGACCGACGTGGTTTCCGGATTGAAGCGAGCGTCGTGATCCCCAAGAATTGGAGTATACCTTATCTACCTCGGGATGTATTTGGCATGTCTTGAGTTAGTTCACGATCTCGTAGTTAGCCCTACCGATTATCCCTCAGTAGGTCGGTTGTTCAACACTATATAAACAAGGTCCACGTGGCGTGTAGAGACCGAAGGCCAATCCGCACGATCTTGCGGCGGAAGATTGAGACTTACAGATTACGCAGATTGCTTTAGTACACCCATAATCTCGCCGAGACCTGTTCGTCTCGTCGAGTTTCCTCCTTGTAATCCTCTTTGATATAAAGAAAAGCTGGACGTAGGGCTATTATCTCCCTGAGAGGCCTGAACCAGGATAAAAACCCTGTGTCTCCCTGTTCGTCGTTGATCGTTGTTTGCCTTGCTCGGCAGGTCTTCTATCTCCCTTTCTCAAGAACCTTAGTTGACTTGAGATCGATATCTCAATCGTCGACAGTTGGCGCCGTCCGTGGGGACAGTTGATCAACTCTGTTTGAGCATGTCGAACTCGATCAGCGACCAGGAAACTCTTCTTGAGAGTTATGACTCAGAAGGGCAGGATGTCACGTTCCCTATCAGATCGGATCGATCCTTTCGATCTCGATCGCCTTCCAGATCTGAGACAGAGCTCTCTGGATATGTTCCGGAGATGGTCTTAGATCAAGCTCCCGTCATTAACGATGATTACGGAACCGACGATCTTTACGCCGGTTTAGATCTTTCGGATTCCAAGGCTATGTCGGTCGATTCCTCCTGTGGCGACACAGTGATGACACCGTCTAGTGTGCCACCACACGGTCGTCGCAGCGTCAACATGGCCGGCGCAGGAACCTCAGAGGATCCTACATGGGCCGCGGCGGCCGAAGAGATCGAGCGGATCAATTCTGCTCGGCAACAAGATAGGACTATGCCAGTTGCTCGCGAGCAAAAAGTTGTTCGCCGTAGCCTAGACGCCTCAATCAATCAAACCTTGGCGCAGATTCGCGATCAGCGCAAATGTCAGCGACGCGATCCGCCTCGCGCAACTACGCCAAGTCCCCTACAGACGTTCTACTGCCGGGTTGAATCCCAGCGCAACCGGACTCGGTCGGGCAAAAGCGCGGACGCCTCGAGATCGGGATCCCTTGAGCGAGGTCGAAGCGACTTCAAGCCACGCAGCGGTGGTCAGATCCACTAACCAGGCTAATCTCGCCCTCATGGGCAATGCTGTTGCTTCTCACCTAGAGCGGCTGGCTGAAGACCTAAAGTCCATAGGTGAAGTTAGCACTTCCTCTAAGCAACGCAGTCAACCTGCCTTGATCACCGATAACGGTCCCCAGTTCAAAAGCGAGCTATTCCGAGAATCTGCGAGCAGTGGGCACCAAAGTGCTGCCGCCTCGTGGCACATCCACGAGCAATGGAAGCGATCGGCGAGCTAACGGACGGTTAGTCCAGGGTATTAAACGGCGCGTGTTCGCGGCACTCCGCGAGCACAACAAAGCTTGGGTTAACGAAGTTCCTTCCGTCCTCTGGGCCGTTCGCACCACAGCCAGCCAGGCAACCGGGGAAACTCCTTTCCAATTGGCTTACGGTGCAGAAGCCATCCTGCCCGCCGAAATAGTACTTGGCTCGCCTCGCACGAGCTCGGTCAATTTGGTTGACTCAGAGCAAGAGCGCTTGCTCGAACTCGATCTCCTCGAAGGCACACGGGACCAGGCACAAGTTAGAATGGCGCGCTACCGGTAAGATCTTCGCCGGCACGCTGCCAAATCTGTTCGACCAAGGTCCTTGAAGGTGGGCGACCTCGTTCTGCGCCGCGTCCAGAACCTGTCCAATGCCAACAAGTTAACTTCCTGTTGGGAGGGCCCGTTCATGGTTGTTTCTACTGCTCGCCAGGGGCTGTTCGCCTGGCAATGGAGGACGGGAGAGAGCTGACCAGTACTTGGAACGTCGACCAGCTTTGTAAGTTCTTTGTGTAGGTCTTTCGTTTGTCTTCCTAGCTTTACGTTTTTTCTCAAACTTCACGCCTTAGTTCGTCCAAGTCTATCGGGCTGCCATGCAAAATTCAATCCAATAAACGGTGAATATTCGCGGTCCCGTGCGGTCCTTTTTCACCACTCGTCTTCTTAGACTATCTTTCTCTCTGGTAACACTTGATGGCTGCCCGGTCTTGCGAACTCTTGGCTCCGCGATCTTCAGGACTTCCCTGCCGTATCTGGTTTCAACAAGTTCCTAAACTCAGAGTTGCGTAACACGGCTTTCCGTCTTACGGCTAAGCCTGCTCTCGTAAGCCCTCCGCGGCAGAGGTACTTTTCTTATTCGGTTACCTTTGGAATTGCCTAACTTACGTTAACGAGCAGTTCATGGAATGAGTCGATCAGGATACGTGTGTCGCTCTATCTCTCTACGCACGTGCTTGAATTCGCAAACTCAGGTCTTCATGCATCGTACATACCGGGGGCTAGGGTGTCGCTCTTTGGCTTGTGCAGCTGTTCGAGTTCGCAAACTCAGGTTTTCGAGCAGATGCATAACGGGGGCTGAGAGTTAGGCTGGCATCCTATCGTTTTTTCCAAAACTCGCTTTGCTCTTATTAGAGCTTGTTCTTGCTATCTTTTTTCCCTTGCTGGCTCGTTTCTTGTTTGTCTTCTGCAGAAAATACAGGAACGGGGAACGTCAGAGGCCGGTGATGGTCGCGGCGAGGTTCCGCATTTCCCACCAAAACCGATATCCGCATCCTCTTCCGGGTTTGCTCGCGCATGTCGGGACTGATTTACTTCACCGCGTATGATTTCGTTTTGCCCAGACCGACCTTCACAGTTCGGCTAAGTCAAGATAGTGCGCCACCAGCGAGTCCGTCCCGAAAGCCGATTCTCGCCATAGCGGGCAAGCCCATCGTAAGCCGATTCTCATCGCAACGGACACTCCAAGTATCGGTTCTACACTTGTCAAGACAACGTTTACACTATTACAAGGAATACGTCATGGGTAAAGCGTTGATTTCACACGTTCTCTAGCGGCTCTGACTGCATTGGGTTGTGATTCATCACGCGCCGGACAGCTCTTCGCCGCGCGTCTGGTCCCCGCGACGAGCTCCGTGCTCGGGGACTGGATCACCTCGCACCGGGCAGCTCTTCGCCCGGAGCGTGCGTCTAGTCCCCAAGACGAGCTCCGCGCTCAGGGACTGGATGGTCTTTGACCGGGTACGTCTTCACCTGGTCGCACTTTCTGGTCCCTTTAACGAGCTCCGTGCTCGGGGACTGAATCTCTTTACCTGGTTCTTTTGACGAGCTCTACACTCGAGGACTGGGTCACCTTCCCTTTCGTATGCATTGTCTGCTCCTAGCACACGATCTACGTCTGGGGGCACATCACCTTCGCTCCTGAGCACGACATTTGCTCGAGAGCGCAATCTCTATTTCCTCGGGCAAGCTCTAGCCCGAGAGATGGTTTCCCTTATTCCCGTTCATGCTTTCTTGGGTATCTTCATACCTGGATGTAACAACACAAGTCCATCTCGCGACTTGCCATGTTCATTCTCTCGGAAGATCTGATCTTACCGGATGTGGTGGTACGCTCTTCACTACCAAGAATCCAATCCCTCCTTGATGACGTTTAGCCTCAAGAAGATGATCCATCAAACTTAAGGCTCTACTTCTTTCGATTTCTGTATCGAGGGCTGGGTGCTCTGCTCGAACAGATGTTGTTTCCTGTTCGACGCAACAGAGTTGCTCGGCACTGATCGGGTTTTGTTCGGTCCCGAGCAAGTCTTGTTCGGATTGAACCATAACCTTTTCGGTTGCCTGTTGCACGTCTTTGTAGTAGGAAAAATACCCTCTTCGTGACTTGGAGTCTCAAGAGGAAGATCCCACTCTAGTGAGTCCTTCCACTTGAGTCTCGGGGGCTAGCTGTCGGGGATAAAATCACGGCCCATTGCCATGGCCCACTCCCTGACGGCCCAATCGAACAGCCTCCTAGAGCCCAGCTCCCTGGAAGGTTCTTTCAGGCCCATGTGCATCCTGCCGAACAGCTTCCTGATTGGCACGGTGCATAACGGTCTAGGATTCCTATTTGAGTCCTACTCGAACAAGAGTTCTGCATGGCTACGTGAAGACCCGGACGTGGTTTCCCGGATTGGAGCAGACGTCGTGATCCCCAAGAATTGGAGTATACCTTATCTACCTCGGGATGTATTTGGCATGTACTGAGTTCGTTACGATCTCGTAGTTAGCCCGGTCCGATTATCCCTCGGTAGGTCGGTTGTTCAACACTATATAAACAAGGTCCCTGTGGCGTGTAGAGAGACCGAAGGCCAATCCCAAACGATCTTGCAGCCAGAAGATCGAGACTTACTAGATTATCGCGTATTGCTTTCTGTACACCCATAATCTCGCTGAGACCTGTTCGTCTCGTCCAGTTTCCTCCTTGTAATCTTCTTTGATATAAAGAAAGGCTGGACGTAGGGCTATTATCTCCCTGAGAGGCCTAAACCAGGATAAAAACCCTGTGTCTCCCTGTTAAATGGTTGATCATTTGTTTGCCTTGCTCTATTTGGTCTTCTATCTCCCTTTCTCAAGAACCTTAGTTGACTTGAGATCGATATCTCAATCGTCGACAAGTCTTACCTTCTTCCTCCCTCTCAAATCCTCACTCAAATAGCCATGGACACGGTGGCTAGGGCTTGGAGATGAGAGAACGCCATGGGAGAGAGTGTTGGCGATTCTTACGCTCAAAGAAATTAATCCGCAAGCGGACAGATATCGCTTGTAGTTTTCACCAGGAGTATTCCTAGAGTTATCGAATCCACAGGGAACGAGGGTTTAAAGAGATAACCTCTATATCTTAATTATTTAAAATACCAGCCAGTCTAGGTAACGGGGGTTAGGATAAATGAAAACACCGGGACACACACACACACGATAAATATTCACACAATTAAAGAGAAAGCTATACTAGCTAGATAGACAGTTGGGAAGACAACGAGACAAGTTTAATAAGTTCACAAAGTCGTGTGATTCAGTTTAATTGAGCGAGCTTAGGGTATTTTAATAGTGGTATACTTGATATTCGTCGTCGGAGCTCGGACACTCACTACCACCCGCTATCCTGAATTGGAATCCCGAATGGTTATGATCGTTCCGATTTGGCTCTACTGGTCCAAAAGACGACGTGGAGTTTATACGAGATACTTAGTATATACGGATGGATAGGGCTGTCACCACCTACCACATATACGTGGGCCCGGGTGTAAACCGAGTTAGTCCTAGTCTCAGACACCATGTCTGCGACTAGTCCTAATCAATCTTTCTTAGTACTAAAAGAAGTTGATATAGGTTCAATGTCTGGCTCTAACAGTATATGAGTGAGAACCTAAACTGATTCCAGACGAATATAAGCTACCGGTAAAGCAAATCTACACAACTCATTTATGCAGATATACTCAGCTCAAATAAAGTTCAACACTATAGCAATGAATGAAGAGATCTCACTAATTAAAACAATTAGGAAGGGTACAAGAGCTATTACCCGAATTCCCGAAGACACTTCCGAAACTCTGAGCGTCGGCTCGACTTGACTCTAACTCCCAACTTCTACTAAATAAGAGCTACTCTACCAAGTGGAATGAAAATGTGGAAGTAAAGTGTGTTGTGTTACAAGTGAGGAGAGGGGGTCTATTTATAGTGTTCATGACCAAAGGGGTGCTCCACGTGTAAGGACACGTGTCATCCATCCCTCCTCCAAAGGGAACCGAGGGGCTCAAGAGTGGGTCGGCCGGCCTGGGTGGGTTGGCCGACCCAACTCCTTCTAAATCTTCCGTAGTGGATTTTGCATAGGATGCTCCTTGATGGTGTAGATTATCCCTTGGCGGTGCATCAAATGGACTTGCGCAAGAAAGGAATCCAAGGGAATCCTATGCTCATTTGTGAAGCAACCGTATCCATTCGATCAAACCGAAGCAATGATGGATGGTCTAGATGTCCTCCTTTTGTGTTTTTATGCCTTTGGGGAGAAGGCGGGCTAGATTGGTGACATGGTGGGTCGACGGACCTAGGTGGGTCGGCACTCGGCTTTGTTGTCTTGATCCGCCCTCGCTTGTCTGTTTTGCACTGAGACCCAAAACTCACCAAAACTTATGGAACTTTATTAGAATAAATAAAATGTTAGTATAAACCTTGATTTTCCCTCGAAAAGCCGGAATTCCGAAATATGCTGACGTATAAAATTGGTGTTTATTTGACGTCAACAGAGAGCAATAGCAAAATTGGCAAGGCTTGGGCATCAAATGAACCTCTCTCAGCTTCCTCTCCCGAGCTCCCTCTATTTGTAGGCTGGACACCCCAGGACATGTGGGCCATACAGGATCAACTCGAATTCAAACGGGCGACCGAGATCATGCTATCTCAGAAGGCTGCCCTGGGTAGCAGGCCGCGACACGCTCACCGAACGCGTCCGGTGCCGATGGAACGAGTCCGGTCCCCCTCTGTCAGAAGCGCCCCGAGATCGCGACCTGAAAATTTGGCTAAGTCCCCAATTGCAACCTTATTGGAGATGAGCCCACTGGACGCGTCTGGGGCCTAGCCGGATGCGTCCGGCGCCTGTCCGGCGCCTTGATACCAGGGCACCCGAGAGCAAATTTGCTCTCCTCTCTCACTCTAGCTTCGACACGAGGGTTTTAGGGTTCCTAGGGGCACTTTTAGGCACAAGTTTAGGTCTTTTGGCATCTGTCGGCTCAGTGAAGCACATGGTTAACCTAGGACAAGCTTGGCTTTGATATTTGGCACAAAGACTTGACTTATGACTTGATCTAGGTTCTAGGGTTAGCTAGATGTGCTCGGACATGCTCATGACTTGGCTTCTTTGCTTGAGAGTTGTCGATGAAGCTTGTCAAGTGTAGATGTAACAGGGGTGACGACACACACAATTAGGGGTGGAAACGAGCTGAGTTCGAGCGAGCCAGCCTCTGGCTTGGCTCGGCTCGTTAGTTACCGAGCCCGAGCCGAGCTGAGCATTAGGTCCGAGCTAGAAATCAGGCTCGGCTCGTTGGCGGCTCGTTAGCTGTTCACGAGCGCTCGCGAGCCTTGGAAAAAGTGTCCTCCCAAGTCCCTAATGCATTAACCCATTGTAAAATACATGTTAGCATTGTATAAATAAAAATGACTTGTGCATGCATATGCGGGACTTATTTTATGGATCCTTTGGATATGAGATATGTCATTTTCTAACGAATAAGATATTGAATAAATAGTATTTGCATGTAAACGAGCCGAGCCCGAGCGAGCTAGCCGCTGGCTCGGCTCGGCTCCCTAATGACCACGAGCCAAGCTTTTACTGAGCCGAGCCTGAGCAGCTCGCGAGTTTCGAGCTAAAGTTCTAGCCCTACACACAGAGTATAAAAGAAACTATGAAAACCAAAGGTCCTTAGTCTTGTCGTCCGGTTGTCATCAATACCAAAATCAACCATCTAAGGACTTGAGCTTGCAGGTCTCCAATCTATTTACCGTGCAGCTTCTGTCCAGAACCTAGTATATTGCTCCATCACCCACTGTTGTCACAACAACGAGAGAGAACATTGCCTTTACATTTGGGTGAAAATGCAGCTGCAGTCCACCCCAAGGCCGATTAGGATAAATCTTTTGCAGCCATAGACAACGCAATCTTACTGCCCAACCAAAGATCTGCAAATCGTGAATACCTAGGCCACCAAATTGCAATGGGAGACAAAACCCCGGCCATTAGGCCATACAATCTCATCCATTGGCCCTATCTCGACCCTTCCAAAGGAAGCCTCGCCTCAATTTGTCCAATTCCTTTAAAGCCCAATTAGGCAGGTGCATGGCAATCATGTGGTAAACAGGGGCAGCCGAAAGAACTGCACACACCATGACCAGTCTACCAGCTCGATTCATCAGAGAAGCCTTCCATCCCGTGAGATATCCTGCAATCTTGAGTACCCGGATGGCCTCCTTAGTAGGTTTCTTTAAAGAGAGAGGAAGGCCAAGATATGTACAAGGAAAATTCTTCATTTCACAATGTAAATTTCAGCACCACTGAGAAATCCTCCTCCTGAAACTGTATAACTGTATAGGTGTGACTGAGCATTTAGCTATGCTTTTCTTAAAGACCAGAAGCCTCTCCAAAAGAATGCGGCAAGTATCTGATAAAAGCCAAATCCGCGGAAAGAGGCCTTAAAAAAAGCACGATGTCATATGCATAGGTAGACACTCTTTGATTCATACCTCCTCCCACTAGCGGATGCAGAATACCGACCTGATCAGCCTTAATGATCAGAAAATTCAGCATATCCAAAGCCAGGATAAAAAGCATGGGCGATAGTGGATCCCCCTACCTCAGGCCTCGCTTATGGATGATTTCCTCCCCTGGTTGACCATTCACCAAAATCCAAGTTGAGACTGTTGACAGCAAGGTGCAAAGCAAATTAGGCCATCTAGAAGCAAAACAATGCTGCTGCAACACTTCGAACAAAAAGGCCCAACAGACAGTCAAAAGCTTTAGAGATATCCAACTTAAGGAGTATATGCGGTCTCTCGTTGGAGGGATTATACCGCATGACCGGGGGGGTGTTGGGCTTGCTCTTTGTTTTTCAGGTATCTTAGGCATAGGGGGCAAAGAATCTGTAGCCTTGAAAGATTTGTCTAAGAAAGTTTAGCCTTGCCTGGACCGTGCATCTTCCACCTTGGAATCTATCGGCCTTTCTCTGGCGTGCCGTCTTCAGTAAACTTTCAGGGGTGAACCAGCTGGAGGAGAGCGATGAGGGGTAGAAACCTCCCCCTCCAGCAGGTTCCCATCAACCGAGTGCGACTCTTGGGCAGCGACTCGCCGAAGAGATTCGCAACAAACCACCAAATCCGAGTGGGGGGCATACTGCGAAACCTCTACTGGCTCCATCTCCACCAAAACGGGACCCTGGAACGACGAAGAAACAGGCTCCTCCCCAGAAACACCTTCCTGCAGACTCCCTCCAAACGCCTCTGCAGAAGAGGGAGACGCGCCCACCGGCGTCGCACGCGAGGACGCGAGGACTCGATCTCCCGTCACCTGCCTGGCAGCAGGGAGCATGAATTGTGCTTGCCAAGTGGATGGCCCAGGTGTGAACGCGCTTGTAGCTCGGTGGTTGTCTCGCTGTGGTCGAGCGACCGGTCGGGAGTTCGACACCCAGCCTCGCATAGAAAATCTAAGCCTCGCTGTGCGGGTGTGTGGGGTGTGAGTGCGCACACTCAGAACAGATACTTCAAGTTGTTTTTATTTTAATAAAAAAAGAAATTTTCTTTCTTCTAAAATTCAAGTTGTTTTTATTTTAATAAAAAAAGAAATTTTCTTTCTTCTAAATTTGTTTGCCCAAAAGACAACTTTGTTTCCTTTCGATTTTGTCGAGTTATTACACCGATTCAATAAATGATTATCAAGCGGCTCTTATTCGAAGAATCCTTGTCTTTTGTTTAGCTTGAGACTCAATCATCGTGGCTCTAGTATGAATCTAAGGTTTTAATTGAACTAATTCATAGGATCGCAACAAGATAATAAAAAAAAATAAAGGTGAGCAAAAGATACTACAGCTTTACAGGATAAAGGTGAGCAAAAGATACTACAACTGTACCCCTGTAAGAGGCTCTCAAAAAAAAATAAAGGTGAGCAAAAGATATTACAACTGTACCCCTGTAAGAGGCTCTCAAAAAACAAAGTTTGGCTCTCAAAAAAAAATAAAGGTGAGCAAAAGATACTATAGCTGTACCCCTGTAAGAGGCTCTCAAAAAAAAAAAAAAAAAAGTGGATGGCCCATCCCAGGTTTGAGTGGTGAGCAAAGTTTGGCCTAGCCTCCAGATGCTTATATACAAACGAAGCTCTCTCTGTGTTTTCCCGTGCTTTGTGACTTCTTTGGGGTCTCTGCCCATTTCATTTTTATTCAGCGTTAAGCAAACAAAACTAAAATACTCCATCTTTTTTAAGTAAATCTGTTTCATAACCTTTTTTCTAGTTGATAATTGTTGCCTTCTCTTCTCTGTGTTTCTGTATTTGTAGATGTTTGCAGCCAAATGGGCAACTAATTTCTCACAGCAATTTATTTGTTTCAAATATCATAGGAAATAGCAACAAACATATGTATTACTTGTAAAATATGCAAAATTCCAATTCAAGCTGCCGTTTTTTCCCTTAATGTTTCTTTTTTTTTCCTCTCTTCTGGTGTGCTGCGGTGTGTTGGATGGGAATAGGAGTCCCGCCGAGAACATCACTAGGAGTGATGTTCGATTTGTGCAATGAAAATGCCAACCTTGTGAAAGCCGAAAAAAATTGGTTGATTGTCCGATTTGGATGGAACGAGTTCCAGATCGTGTCCTAATCTACCTCCTATATAAATTTCAGAATTTTGTATATTAAATTGATTTTCTATAATTTATGTCTATAGGAAAAGCCATTTGACTATTAGCTTAATTGTTATGCCTATTTAAAATGAAATTAAAACTTGTAAAATGATTAAGTAAAACAAAATTAATAATTATCCACGTACTACACATTTAATTTATTTCCAGGATTATCCGTACAAAAGGCAGATATTTTATTCCAAATACATTCAATTGTTTTATTACATTACCTTTAACTGTTTATGTCCATTTAATATACAAATTCAAAAATTCATAAATTAAACACAAATCATATTTATCATATCCATGCATACCCATCCATTTATTTCTACATACCATTTACCTATAAGAGTTATTAGAGTAGTGTTTTCTCACGGCCGATGCATTTTTCCTCAGGAGATGAGGCGAGGTAGCTGATAGCTCTCTCTCCACAGAGAAGAGTAGAAGACAAAGCACAGCAGCTGCCTGTCTCGCTTTCTTCCCGTCTCCGCTCGTCTCATTCGCTTACGGTAATGCTCTACTCCTATATATATAGTTATCTTCTCTCCTCTTCTTTGCACTATTTTGGTGTTTCCCTTCCTTGTGCCTATTGCTTTCATTCAAGCGATCTCCCTCTCCCACTCAGCAATATTATTTCATTTCTTGTGTTTAGGCAATTCCCAATAATTCTTTACATATTTTCTCCACATTCTAATTTAACTCCTCTCCCTCTTCTTGCTCTCTTCTAATCTATCCTTTCTTGTTTGCTTTGTTTTCTTTTTTCTTTCTTTCTTCTAGATCGCCAGAATTTTTTCCTCCACTAATCAGTACCGAGAGGTTCATGGCTGTGCTTAAAGTTTTTTTTCTGAAACACACAGGAGTGTTGTGCATCTTTTAATTAAGATTAAGAAAGGAGTTACGATAAAGGTCCTAACCGCCCATACAAATACACCAAACCCACACCACCCAAAGAGCAAAAACAACCCGAAAAAGCTACCACAAACTTTGAGGGCTCTCACCCCTGCCTGACACCAAAGGGAGCCCTCCCGAGCAACAGCCTGCATAATCCTAGGCTCCAGTGACATCCCATTAAAAGCAGTTTCGTTTCTATGTTTCCAGACCTCCCAAACCACCAAATGAACCATGAAATTGAAAGCTTTGTGAGATTCCTTGTATAACCGCTTCACCGCAGTACTCCACCATCTAGAGAGGGAAGTTTTGCCGCCAATCATATGTATTACATGTAAAATATGCAAAGTTCCAATGCAAGTAAAATTTCATGTAAAAATATTTTCATATATGGCATCGCCCAATGAGTGTGAGTCATACAGAAGCGAAAATTCAATTCTGCAGTAGATTATGTGTGCTTAAGTACCCTTCTTGCTTTGATTTGTGCCATAATCAAATTCTGTGCATATAGAGGAAATATAGGTGCATCGGCGATGATCTATATAACTGTCATATTCTCACCCATTTGGTTTTGTGTGTGTTGATAATGATGTGGGATATTTTACATATAACTGAATAATATTGGTAATGGAACAATCACTCCTCCCATCCCACTCATATGCACCTGCAACTGGTATGACCCTATCAGTTACATATAACTGATCTGTTGTTTTTTCTTTCTTCTTAATAGAGGGAAAATGGTTGTAACGATTGAAGAAGTTCTTGATAAATTATATAATTATCAACATGATTATGCTCAGTGGTATGGCTTCAAATCTAGGTGCTCTAAAACAACCGGAGTGTCACTTCCATCAGAGGTATGGAAGTTTGTGGTTAATATCTTCTTGCTTTATGGGGCTTTCTAGGTGTGGTCTCTTACAAAAACACCTTGGAATGAATATATATATATATATATATATATATATATATATATATATATATATATATATATATATATATATATAGAGAGAGAGAGAGAGAGAGAGAATAGCTAGCGTCTCTTCTCGAAAGTCTGAGATCTCTAAATCTCAAGTGGTTTGAAATTGAGATGCCTAACAACCGATCCGAACAGTTGATATTGTTCGTCTCTTTGAAAACGTTATCAGTGACCAAGTTTCATATTTTTTGAATTTGTTTACTATTTGTTTCTTATGTTGAAAATCAGCTTTTTGAGCGCACTACGACTAATTGGATGGCTGATTTTCAAAAATATGAAACAAATAGTAAATAAATTCAAAAAATATGAAACTTGGTCGCGACAACGTTTGATTGAGACGAACAATATCAACTGTTGGATCGGTTGTTAGGCATCTCAATTTGAAAACCACTCGAGTATGCGGAGATCTCATGCTCTCTAGAATACATAGCTATTCTCTATATATATATATATATAATATATATATATATATATATATATATATATAGAGAGAGAGAGAGAGAGAGAGAGAACATCTGGTGGCTTTATTAGGTCATATAAATTTGATTATTTGGATGGATCGGAAATAGCTCAAGGGAAAATTTCTGTTGAATTCGAAGATCAATCCATTTATTATGCTGCTTCTTTTATCATTTTGGAAGGCACCGAAGAAGCTGGAATTGTTGGTCAGAACATTGTTGATAGTACTAGAAAACTCTGTTATGATTACCCTAATGCTGTATTAGAGGCATACTTCTGCAGCTATTGTGAAAAGATTAAGAAGTGGATTGTCGCTTATGAACACTATGACTCCTCCTTCAAAGGAAATGAAAATAAAGTTGAAAGATTTTTTAAAAATAACCAAAGGTTTGACTTGAGCAATCTCTGGAGAAAGAAACTGAGGTGTGAAGAATAATCACTTCCATATATCTTCTTATTTTTGTAAGTTCATATTTTTGTAGATTCTTATTGTTTGTATGTTCTTATTTTATAGATCCATCATTGTTGTTCTTGCTCTTGCTCGAAAAAGATACGTAGTACATGGTGGTCTGTGTATCTACTCTAGCTACAATTAAATTGATCAATATTGGAAGATGGTGCCAAGACAATAGATGTTCAGAGGATATAGATGATTTGAGAAGACTTCTGGAGAAAAACACATTTTTTCAAACATCACATTGTTAAGATTGGGAAGGCTTTAGTTATCTTTTAAGATCCACAAAAATGAATGACTCGTAATCCCCTAAACAAACTCTTTAATTCAGTATGAATCTTAATTTCTCCATTCCTAACTATGTTATGTTTAATACAATTCTTTTCTTTGTTCCGTGTAGAGATTGGGATACTGCTGTGTTGGGCCACCCTTTTCTTCTTGAACGCAAAGATAAACTGAGTGCTTATGAAGAACTTGAAATTTAGATGTGGAAGAAAACTGAGATGGAGAGGGTTCATTTTGCAAATGCATTATATCTGAAAATGTCGCAATACCGTCATGCTACATATCTTGAAAAAAATTTTGACATATCATACACTCCCTATTTTCAGCGTGCTACCCTGAAATGGAAACCTGTCACTATTATTTATCTGCATACCATCTAGTATATAAGGAATATAATTAATCACGCAAATGATTATCTCAATGAGAAGACGGTGTGCACTAATATTCCTACTTTGATTACAATTATAGCTTACATTTGTATATATGTACATCTCATACATGACATTTTTTTAAATGTGGGATGAGCGAAAAGGTTGTTTTGTGTCGGTGGAGGTATGCAATAGACTTATGGTCTACATTTTTTATATGAATCTCATACATGTCATTTTTGCCAAGTTTTCACTTTGCTTACAGTTATATACATGTCATTTTTGCCAAGTTTTCACTTTGCTTACAGTTATATACATAAATCATGAGATTTATGTATATAACTGTAAGCAAAGTGAAAACTTGGCAAAAATGACATGTATGAGATTCATATAAAAAATGTAGACCATAAGTCTATTGCATACCTCCACCGACACAAAACAACCTTTTCGCTCATCCCAGATCTAAAAGAATGTTATGTATGAGATGCACATATATACAAATGTAAGCTATAGTTGTAAGCAAAGTGGAAATATTAGTGCACGTTGTCTTCTCATTGAGATAATCATTTGCGTGATTAATTATATTCCTTATATACTGAATGATACGCAGATAAATAATAGTGACAGGTTTCCATTTCAGGGTAGCAAGCTAAAAATAGGGAGTGTATGATATGTTAAAGATTTTTCCAAGATATGTAGCATGACGGTATTGTGGCATTTTCAGATATAATGCATTTGCAAAATGAACCCTCTCCAACTCAGTTTTCTTCCACATCTAAATTTCAAGTTCTTCATAAACACTCAGTTTATCTTTGCGTTTAAGAAGAAAAGGGTGGCCCAACACAGCAGTATCCCAATCTCTACACGGAACAAAGAAAAGAATTGTATTAAACATAAAATAGTTAGGAATGCAGAAATTAAGATTCATACTAAATTAAAGAGTTTGTTTAGGGGATTACGAGTCATTCATTTTTGTGGATCTTAAAAGATAACTAAAGCCTTCCCAATCTTGACGATGTGATGTTTGAAAAAATGTGTTTTCCTCCAGAAATCTTCTCAAATCATCTATATCCTCTGAACATCTGTTGTCTTGGCACCATCTTCCAATATTGATCAATTTAATTGTTCCACCTGAGAGAACATAGCTAGAGTAGATACACAGACCACCATGTACTACGTATCTTTTTCGAGCAAGAGAAAGAACAGCAATGATGGATCTATAAAATAAGAACATACAAACAATAAGAATCTACAAAAATATGAACTTACGAAAATAAGATGATATATGAAAGTGATTATTCTTCACACCTCAGTTTCTTCCTCCAGAAATTGCTCAAGCCAAACCTTTGATCATTTTCAAAAAATCTTTCAACTTTATTTTCATTTCTTTTGAAGGTGGAGTCATAGTGTTCATAAGCGACAATCCACTTCTTAATCTTTTCACAATAGCTGCAGAAGTATGCCTCTAATACAGCATCAGGGTAATCATAACAGAGTTTTCTAGTACTATCAACAATGTTCTGACCAACAATTCCAGCTTCTTCGGTGCCTTCCAAAATGATAAAGAAGAAGATAATAAATGGATTGATCTTCAATTCAATGTAAATTTTCCTTGAGTCTGCTTCCGATCCATCCAAATAATCAAATTTATATGACCTAATAAAGCCACCAGATGTTCTATGCTATATATATATATATATATATATATAGGAAAAATACTCTATACTAGGAAGTAGCTACTCCCACTCACGTATCTCAAGATTTTGGGCGTGTCGGTCGAGCGGAAGGTATGTACATGGAGTATGTGATCATACTAGACCATCTAGGGTGGTATGTACCTTGAGTATTGGATTATGCATGGAGTATGTGGACATACTCATTTATATGTACTAATATAAAGGTATATCAATATATGTTAAAAATAGGGGCTCTTTTGCAATTTTTTCGTATGGTGATATTTAGTATATCTTAAAATAAGTATATGAACATACCCAAACTGATAAAAGAGTATGCGGACATACCTACGGTGGTTTTTTAAAGGTGGGAGTAGATACTCCCAGGGGTGTATATATATATTCCAAGGTGTTTTTGTAAGAGACCACACCTAGAAAGCCCCATAAAGCAAGAAGATATTAACCACAAACTTCCATACCTCTGATGGAAGTGACACTCCGGTTGTTTTAGAGCACCTAGATTTGAAGCCAAACCACTGAGCATAATCATGTTGATAATTATATAATTTATCAACAACTTCAGTCGTTACAACCATTTTCCCTCTATTAAGAAGAAAGAAAAACAACATATCAGTTATATGTAACTGATAGGGTCATACCAGTTGCAGGTGCATATGAGTGGGATGGGAGGAGTGATTGTCCCATTACCAATATTATTCAGTTACTAGTAAAGTGCCCGTGCGTTGCAACGGGAGTGAAAAATATTTCCACGAAGTAAAAGAGTTTCTAAATTTTACCACATAAAGTTGCGAAATTAGAAAAAATAATAGTTTTGCTATGGTCAGCCATGACTAATGGGCACTCTGTGCTTCACATTCGATCCCTTCACATAGTTGCATGTTATTGTTCATCAAGTCAAAATATGTAAAAAACTGAGGTTGTAATTTGTTTAAATCAATTGATCCGTGCAATTACAATTTTAACTGAAAGCCACTAATTCGGTATGTATGTTATCTCAATCAATACAACTCCAACAAGACTGAATATGACATGAGCATCCAATTAAAATTTAGTTGCAGCAGTTCACAGGTGAGTGCTTATATGAATGTCAAGTTCAGCTTACGTTTATTCTTTATTGTTGAACCCAGAAAAATCATGTTAAAAAGATTTTTAGTTGGATGCTTACACTGGTATGCTGCAGCAGAGGCAATGTTCCAACTTCCATGCACTTGTGATACAAATTGAGCTATCACATTTTCTATACTTTTGAGAATTAAGATTGGGGACAGATCAGGGGCATATACTTTCATGCACATAATTCAAAAATGTTCACTTGAGGGGCATATATTGATTGTTCACTTGCCTTGCTTCAGAATTTTGGAATAAATAGCATGAACTCTATATTTACATATATGCACAAAGTATGTACATGGATTTAAGTCAATCATCCTCCACAAACTACAGCAGAGCATCAATTCTGAAGTCTCTACAAAATAAAAAGTACAGGCTCTGTTTGCATTCAAACAAAGCTCACCAATTTTTACACCTGATGAATGCTAAAGCTACCCAATTGGCAAACGAATCTTGACATAAATCATCAATTTGATTATACATGAACTAGACTGGATGCCCAGATCTAAATATGGCATCAGAAATCAATGTAAGGAAAGATCAATGTATAACATTTCAGAATTTTCTTGCATCTCTATTACTTATCTGATCTCAAATTGTAGCTTTTGTTAAAAAAAAAAGAGTATTAAACATTAAAAAGAAATATTTGCACTGAATCTTAATCAGTTGGAGATATTTGCACTAAACTTGAACTTTAAAAAAGAGCACTGAACTTTAACAAGAGACATCTGATCTCAAATGATAGCTTTTGTAGAAAAAAAGGGCACTGAATTTTAATAAGAGATATTTGCAGTGGATCTTATACAATTCAATCAATTTGTAATTTTGGATGTACAATCTCAGTTACCTTCTTACATATACATGGAAAATTACAAATTCACGAGTACTGTTGCCTCCTTTTCTTGAACACAACAAATCATACGACAAGATGAAATCACCTCTGCAAAAAGAACAACAAATTGCTCTTATCGTCTTCTATGCTAAAATTTCTTATGCTGCCACTTGAGAAAGAGCATTCTCAGGTTCGGATCTAGCTAGAGATCCAAGGACTGCTTCCTCACAGCGTCGTCAAGAAGAGGCAACGGAAACACACCTCGCTAATGGCGCTAGGATTTTCTCAGCCTCAGGCGCACAAACCAATAGTGGTGATGAACAGAACAATTTGTAGGTAATGAACAAAAATATTTTCACGAAAGAATTCGCAAGACACTAATATTCATTTTTCAGGTGTTGATCATGAACATCCCTATCATGCCACTATTTTTGCTTAACCGTAGCAAGCATAGTGCTATAAGGCAACATAGATAAAGAGCTGAATGATTTAAATAAAATTGAAATAGGAGAATAAGGAGTTATCCTTTTATGACAACTATTTTACCCTACATTGATCTTGCAAATAGAAAACACATGAATGCTAATATGACATGCATTCACTTCTAAGTGGCGTATGGAGAGTCTCAATCCAAAATTGGCTAAAAGGTCTTCTCACTTCTACTGTGCTACATAATTAATTTATTGAAACTTATGTTCATCTCAACAGGCTTTGCAAACACTATATTAGGATTAGCTATTATGAATTGCAAATGCAAATGTCATGATCTTTGGCAATGATAGGCATTATAATGAAATAAAAGTAGACAGGCAGAGCGCAACTCCCCTGCTCAATTGCAATGCTCATAGATAAAATCAAAAAAAAAAAAATCAAGGTCCTCCTAAAGTTACTGCAACAGTTTTTATTCAGTTTTCAAGCCAACAATATAGCACATTCATAACAACATACTAATCAACCTAAAGTATAATTAACAGTTTACTGTTCCCAACCTATAGCCTGAAACTCAATTTTTACTTCTAGCTAATAAAGAAAATTAGAGAACATAATTAAATTTCTTGCGTATGCACATACACAAAAATTGAAGTAGTATTTTACCTCAAAGGCCTCTCTAAGCTCAATAGGTCTGGTATCTACCCCACCTCCATCCATTGATAAATAAATAAGAGTGTCCCTTGTCAAACCAATTCTTGTGACCGATGGTTTCAATAGCACAATATATGTGTTAGGAAATAAAAATTTAGCAGGTATGTTATTTTTCCCCTGCTTAACTTCTTTGAGTGCATAATTT
This sequence comes from Raddia guianensis, assembly GCA_036346415.1. Lineage (NCBI taxonomy): Eukaryota > Viridiplantae > Streptophyta > Magnoliopsida > Poales > Poaceae > Raddia > Raddia guianensis. The sequence goes on along the minus strand of CM070543.1, from coordinate 12,448,623 downwards.
AGAAAATTAAAATCTAATCAAAACTATAGCAAAGAAAAGGTATCTACAAACTATGAAGAAAAATTCAACTTCAAATAAAAAGACATCATGTCGAAGAAACTCACTCAATATGATGTGTATCTCTGAACAAAATGCTAAAAAAATACATGCTTAGAGTTTGGTACTGAGTTTGGGAGCCATAGAATTAAGATTCCTACGTTAGAGGAAAAAGAAAGGAAGCTTCTGGTTATTAAAATACCAGCAGTTCATTGACATACCTTGAAGCAATTGAATAAGATATTGGTTGTTGTTACATCAGTTTTCCCTTGGTAAAAATAAATATAGGTTCCATGCATATCCATAAAAACATTGACATAATTATCATTGCACTAACAAAAAAATATATCCTCTAAAAAATTAATATATGTGCTCTAAAAATAATTTAATCCACTCTAGCATGTAAGAGTGGGAGATAAGAGCTAATTACGACAATTCCTTTACAGCTTTCTCATGCTAAGCCTTATCTCAAATTCCTTAATCCTATTTTTGCGAGCTTGCTCCTTTACAGATCTCTCAAGATAAATGTATTCAAAATATGTTGATCAGCTTCAGAAGAGGATCAACAACAACAGAAGTACAATGGTCTGAACTACAGTAAAGAAGTACATATCCAAGACTTTTTAGCATTAGAGATATAGGACATTGGTCGTGCTTTGCAACGACACTAACGCAAAGACAACTAATCCTAATTATGCATCTTTGCACAGTTGAGAGCAATAATAGATTAGCATGCATTCTATGATAATGAGTATATATCCATCAAATTTACTCATTTTTTCTTGAATGTATGGCTGTCCATGATACATGTCCATTAAACAAAACCAATCAGAAACCGAAGGACATAATTATATCAATGTACATGTATTTGGTCATTTTTAAGGCATCAAAATGAATATGCAAAACAATTGAAGATTTTCTAAAAAAACAACAATTACAGATAATAAGAATGCCATCGGGATATAAGCAAAATAAAGATGAGATCTTTCCACTTAAATACTATCAGCCTATCACCTCAATGTTTACTGGTTTTTACATGTCTTACAAACTTCAGAAACAACACCTAATCGGTGATCACGAAATGGTTATACTTTTACCAAATAAAAAACTGTTTTTCAAACAAGTGATGCAACATGCACCAGACAGCGTTTCCCAAGGTGCTAGAAGCTGGTTGGGCGACAGACCGGAACCTAATTGCCACTTAGGTGGGCATGGCGGGAGGGTGCCGCCTCGGCAGAAAAAATAGCTAGGCATGCAAGGTGGGAGAGTGCTGCCTAGGGGAAAAAATGTCATGGCAAACAAAGCAGGAGGGCGACGCCTTGGTGGGAAAATTGTCTAGGTGGATACCTAGGGCAATACAGGCAACAAATAAATATGATTTGTGGTATTTTTTTCAAAAGGAGAGCAGAAGTGCTGCCAATTCATTAGGAGTAAGAAAAATACAAATGCCAGGACGCGTCTAAAGTGGACAGTCTCCACCAAAACAAACCTAAAAAACAAGGTTTGTGCTATTATGGCTCAATCAAGTGTAGTACAGTGTGTAAATCTTAGAGCATCTTACAAAATTTCTAAGTAACCCCAATGGGTCCATCAATTCTACTGATTGAGAAATAGGATAGTCTGTTTTTGACATATATAATGGCCTGCCACGGTAGCAACACTACTAAATTTTGTAATGGTGTTAGTCAAAACCTAAAGGCAAATGCATTCATCTTTAGTACCCACACTTGCCACATCTACATTGCAAAATCCCAGGTAGTGAAATTCGGTGAAAAGAATCCAAGTGCATTAGTGTTGATTAAGAAAAAAACTTCAAATGAGTGGTTTCTCGATAATAATTGTTTTTAGAAGGCTAGCAGTTATTCATGTTCCTTACAATAAATAGGAACCATTCCACCTATAAGCTTGGCAAAAAAAAAAATAACTCTGATTTTAAAAAGTTTTCAGTGTGTGTTGCTCTGGTCCTTAGCAAAATGAAAAAGTAAAACCGTGAGCATAGAAACAACAAAGGAATTATTTGCTATCCATTTTTGACTAACATATATTTCGCTCATGACCTCAAAAAGCTAAAAGATAAGGGTGTAGGTAGCTGTTTGAATCATAAGACCGAGAAATCTCTTAGGGCAATGTATTATAGTTCTAAAGACAAGCTGAGTGGTATGTGCCAACCACAAGGAGTCTTGATTAAGTTCCTATGGCTGGGATCAAAGAGGTGGAACCCTCATCCCACTTAATTTTTTTTCACAAAATCCTTTTTTTTCCGACATGAAAAACCCTCACGTGATCCATCTCGCTCTCCGCTCTCATTTCTTCTCTCTCCTCCTCTTGATCCACAAACAATACATCTATGCCATAAAAAGCCTCGATTTATCGAACCTAAGCGAGGACGAAAAATTTCCACCATAAATCAACAACATGTATCTACAATTTGTATGTCTACAACAATTTTAATCTAAGCGAGAAAGGGCGGGGATTTACTATACCTGATTGGAGGTGGAGCCGATCATCACAACCCACAAGGAGAAGCCCTAGAACGCCGCCTCTTCCTCGCCTAAATCGTCCCAGCCCATCTCGGCACGCCGCCGTGATCCCCTTCTTGAGCAGCCGCTCATGCGGCTCGGACGACGACCGGCGCCGTCATCGCGTGCACGGCGTTGAGGAGTGGTCGCGGTTCCAGCCAGCACGGGCGGGCGGCGTCGTCATTGCAAGGTCATCCTCGAGGTCATCGTAGGGCTGCTCCGGCTCGGGCGAGGTTCATGAGTGGTTTGCCGTCCTTGTCGATGTAGCAGAGGCGCGGATCGGGGTGAGGAGGGGGGTGAGTGGAGGTGCAGATCTGGGAACGATGTGAGGGGAGAGGCGGCGGCGGCGGGGAGTGAGGATTAGGGTTGGGGAGGCGGCGAGGTGGATGGCGTCGGCGGAGGAGCAAAGGTGGCGGGGAAGGGGAGAGGCGGCTAGGCGGGTGGGGCGGCGATGGAGGAGCAGAGGTTGCGGAGAAGGGAGAAGGGTGAGGCGGTGGTGGGTGTGTGGAGGAGGCGTCAAGGCGGAGGAGGCGAGGCAAGCAAACAGCTAGTTGATGGAAGACGTTGATCGTTGATCAAACGGCCCTGAATGCTAGCTGGTGAAATCACCACCACCACCAAAAGCTGCTTTATAATAGTAGAGATAGAGATAGAGATAGAGATATCATGACTCTTAGTCATACATGCTATTGGTACACATAATAGTCAAGTTGTTCGGGTTTTGGTGAAAACGGTAGAGTCGAAAATTTGTGTTGTATATTCACCCCCATCTAGTAGCCTAGCTCGGGTCTTCAGAAAGATCAATTCCCTTCTTCACATTTCTACATGATATCAGAGCAGGCTTTCCTACCCCTATACTTCCGCAAACCCTAAACCACCCCTTCGGTCTCCATGGCCAACCCCAACGAGATCTCCAATGGCGAGCTCTACGCCGGTCTCTCTACCTCAGATTCAGTTGTTGTCGTCTTCTCTGCGCCTCCTGCCGCAACACACGACAACACCATTCTACCTTAATTTGCCACTGATCTCGCACAGGATGTCGCCGCCATCGCCTCCCTACCTTCGGACGCACGGACGACCATCCTCTCTGTTGCCGGCGACACCTTTGGACACACCAACTTTGGTGGTGGCGGTGGCCACACCACCGTCGGCCACATCGGCACCCACGAAGTCGGGATCGGCACTCACCTCGACAGCGGTGGACGCAACGCCCTCGGTCCCTACTCCGCTGGCGGCGACCTTGGTGGCACTGGCCCCTTCACCGTCTTCACGGGGGCACCTTTTCCCGGCCAAGGCGGGCACGCCGGCTTCTCCTACTCAGATGCATGAGTAAAAGTCGCCGGCTGCATGGACCTCCCTATCTCCATCCCATGCAGCGTCTCTAGCCCCTTCTCCGCAGGCGGCGCGAGGGCGCCCTCAGCCCCTTCTTCACTGGTGACACGGGCCACCACGGCGGCCGCGGTGACCTCGCCGGCCTCTTCCTCGACACGCACAGCCTCAACCGCGCACCCAGCGGTGGCGTCTTCTCTGGCACCGGCAAGCACTCGGGCGGCGTCCCCTCTACCCTAATGGGCGCTGGCGGTGATGCGCTCTTGGGTGGCCCAATCTTTTGGTGAGAAGGATAAATCGATCTGAGCGGAAAGGTGACTTTGATGAACCGGCTACCAGCCACGCAAGGACAGGGCCCGACGATCGCTAAACCACCAAACCTGCTTGTCATCAATCACGCCAAACGCGATTGACCTGACCACGAAGGTCTACCCCTACAAGCAATCGAGAACAAGAAAGAACAAGAGAAAGGAAATATAAAAATGCAGATATGATTAAGCTCACACACGATAGAGTTGAGGGTATCGATTGGTCAACTGACAAAAGGGATTTCGATAGTGTTTCTCCAAACTGAAAGACAACAACAAATGAACAAAATCTAAACAGAAATAGAATGAGTTTTCCCAATATATAGGGAGAGGCATGGCTAGCAGGAGTTGTTCTCACGAACTAGGAATACATGGGGACTCAGCCCAAAGTAATGGTGATGCAACACCCAAAAAGAGCAAAATACAGATTCTGTCTACGAGATTGATTTTACTGCTGCAGCCAGCTTGCTCGAAATTTAAGGTGAGATCAGATCCGTTGGAAAGATGGCGAAGTTATCTTTCCAACAAGTGCTCACACGTCTCAAACGGAGGCCGTTTGCATTCTTTATGACGTTTCAAGGTTAGACTATTTATTGAAAGTCGAGTGGAATCTCTTTACATTCCCACCGTGCTTTATGGCTGTTGTTGCTAATTTAATGCCTCCAAGCTAGTCCATGCCCATGTTCCTAAGTATAAGAATATTATTAGGTAGCGGTCTATTCTCACAATTAGAAATATGCAACCCGAGAAACGAATTCACCTGATAGTTAAATTGTCGCGCGCGGGCTCGGGTAATTGGTCCTGGAATGCTGGTCATAGTATTTGGTCATTGGTACCAAGGGTGTATCCGAGGTGGTGATGTCCTCGTCATCCTCCCCTTCTTGCATCTTAGTCGTCCTCGACTCAAGCTCATTGTTCTCTCCAAGGAACGGCTTTACATCTGAAACGTTAAAAGTGAGACTAATACCAAATTATACAGGTAATTCAAGCTTATATGCATTATCATTAAATCACTCGAGCACTTTGAAAGGACCATCAGCTCTAGGCATCAATTTTGACTTTTGTAATTCAGGAAATCTTTCTTTTCGTAAATGCAACCAAACAAGATTAATGGGTTCAAATGTTATTTCCTTTCTACTATTGTTACCAGCAATTCTATATTTTCAGTCATTCGTTCAATATTTTCTTTTGTGATTTCATGCAATTTAATAACAAACTCAGCACGCTTCTTGGCATCAAAATTTACCTTCTCCGAAGATGGTAAAGGTAAAATATTGATTGGAGCACGAGGGTTAAAGCCATAAACCACCTAAAAATGGGTCATCTTTGTGGTTGAGTGCAATGATTGGTTGTAAGCGAATTCCACATATGGAAGACACTCTTCCCACATCTTCAAATTTTTCTTTAAGACAGCTCGCAGCATGGGTGATAGCGTCCTGTTCACCACTTCAGTTTGTCCATCAATTTGTGGGTGACACGTAGTTGAGAACAACAACTTCGTGCCTAAATTGCTTTATAAGGTTTTCCAAAAATAGTTTAAGAACTTCGCATCACGATCTAAAACAATAGTGGAGGGCATACCATGCAAACAAACAATTTCTTTAAAAAATATGTCAGCAATGTGAGTGTCATCATCACTTTTGTGACATGTAATGAAATGTGCCATTTTTTAGAATAAATACATCACAACAAAAACACTATATAGATTTTTGGAATGAATGGAAGTTCATCATTCTAGTTTTGTCTAAACGAAAATTCATCACCTAGACATTTTTTCGGATGCCTGCACAAACAACATGCAATGAAGAAACGCAAGGTGGGAAAGCTCATGGAGTTTTGAAAATCAGATAGATGCAAAAGTTGACCCTACCAACCCCTGTGTGTATATCTTTGGGCACCTGGGTTGCGAGCCTAGGAATGTACACATGATGAAAACGATGTGCGTTATAATACTTGCAAAGTATCAATCCCCTTTAGAGCACAAAAGGATGGCATGCCTCTAGTCCTAGGTAGAAAAAAGCTTGTGCAATAAGAATCGACTTACTGGTGCAAACTTCCAAAGTGGTGAGAGTCGAACCCATGCATCTTAAGTATAGTTGGTGAAAAGTAGTACCTTACATGGGCCGAAAGCTAAAGACACAAAGAAAGCGAGAACCTGGGCAATGCTTTCATTAAACCGGACAAGTGAGGAAAGAGTACACGTGCAATCCTTGAGGCATTTATAGGCCAAGGTCAAACAAATTAGTTGCCCGGGCGGCACAATCTTCTGGTGAGACTCACGAGGATAAATATGATATGTTCGTGTAACGATATCTAGGTCTTCCAATTCACCATGACGATAGGGGATCTGGACGAGAGAAAGAGATACTTGGGCAAGAAGAAGACAGACGGGAAAGAGGCAGAGTTGATACGAGGAAACTGATACTATTCTATTGCTGAGTTTACTTGATCGGGATACAACGTATTGAACCACTCCACACAACCATAAGACACAGCTCACTCAGCCCAACACCGGCCCACACAAGACACACACGCCACCATACATCGTTCCACCACCCCCTCTCCTGAAGAACCTACTTCCCCCAAGCAACAACATCTGGAATCGAGCTTTGCCCTATTCTTTTGAGCTGATCTTATCGGCTGAACGGCTGAAATGACTGAATTTCAATCGCTTTTCAAGGTAGTCTCGAGATTCAGATCCATTTCGTTTGACTTGCTTTTTAAAGCGTTAGCAAACAGCGAAAAAACAGACTAAAAAAACTCAAAGCATATGTCTTTTTAAAACGTAGATAAGTCGTTAAGCTGTTAAGCCGTTCTAAAAAGACATATGATTTGGGTTTTTCAAGTCCCTTTTTTCACTCTTTTGAAGATGGGTCCTAATGCTTTAAAAAGCAAGTCAAACGAAATGGATCCGAATCTCGAGACTATCTCGAGAAGCTCTTCAATTTCAATCATTTCAGCCGTTCAGATCAGCTAAAAAACTAGATCTAAGGTCATAGTCTTCCCAAGTGGTTGAAGCAGCCGGTAAAGTTGACCATTGAATCAAGACTTGAACATGAGGTGCATTGCCTTTCTTAATCAATCTACTATCAAAAATTGCCATAGGTTCCACATCCTAAACATCTAACTCCACAGGTTCCACATCTTGAACATCTAACTTCACTGGATGTGGCAATGTCACAGATGCAGGTGTTAGTTAGGCACAAAGGGCTTTAATTGAGACACATAAAAGACCAGATGGATTAAACTCCCTGGAGGTAATGCCAACTCATTGGCCACAACACCCGCCTTTTTTGATGATTTCATAAGGTCCATAATATTTGAGAGCCAATTTGGCTGATGGTTTGTACACAATAGATTACTGAATACTAACTCCCCTACTTAAAAACTTCTGAAGCTTCTATTTTTTTCATCCATCTTCTTCATTTTTTTTAGCTTTGGTCAGTTTGTACTACAACATGTCATTAGTTTACTTCCTCTGTTTCAAGAACTCCTGCACCTCAGTATTGGATGTGTTGAATATGTCAGGTATGACACCATAACTCGGCGCCGTGCCATATAGTATTTTGAATGGTATCTCTTGTAATGCTGAGTGATAATTGATGTTATACCAAAACTCGGCTAAGGGAAGCCACTGATTCCATTTCTTTGGGTTATATTGAACCATACATCTTAAGTAGAGTTCCGGACATTGGTTCAACCTCTCTGATTGCCCATCACTCTGAGGATGATAAGCAGAGCTCATATGCAACTCGACTCCCAACATCTTAAAAAGCTCTCTCCAAAAATTATTTGTGAATTTCTTGTCCCTGTCAGATACAATGGAGTGCGGCACTTCATGTAGTTTGACAATATTTTGTACAAAGTGACCAGCTATCTATGTTGCTATAAAAGGGTGTTTGATTGCCAAAATTGACTATACTTTGTAAATCAATCAATAACCACCAGGATCATTGAATAACCTTCATAACATGGCAACCCCTCAATGAAATCCATGCTAATGTCCTGCCAAGGGCCTTTTGGAATTGGCAAAGGATTTAGCAATCTTGGTGTTTTGCAGTTTTCATGCTTCGCTTTCGGACCGGTCTCACACTGTTGCACAAAGGATTTCACATCTTGTTTGAGTCCATCACAAGTGAATAACTTCATGAGCCTTTGATAAGTAGCATGAGTGCATGAATGACCTCTAATAGGGCTATTGAAGGTTATAATCAGTTTAGTTTGCAGACCAACATTTGCTTAATCCAAATTTTCCCTTCTTTTCTAATAATTCCATCTTTCAAACTATAAGATACATAATACATTGTTGGAACCTTTAGCAGCTAATTCAGTTAACAATGCTTATGCCTTGGAATCCATTACATAGGAATTCGCTAATTTTTGAAACCGGACAGTCTGACCTCCTGAAATTGCCCAAATGTTGAAAGCATGTACCACTCTAGATAAGGCATCATCAGCCTTGTTGTCAACACCTTTCTTGTACTGAAATGTAAATTGGAGCCCTACTAGTTTTGTTATAGCCTTGTTTTGGAGGTCAAAGGTGAGTTCTTGGTCTTGCAAATGAATGCGACTTTTGTGGTCTATTTTAATAATAAAAGGTCCATTCAATAAGTAACATCTCCACTTGTCTATTGCCATCATAATTGCAAGGAATTCTTTCTCGTATATGGACAATTTATGGTTGTTCATTATCAAAGCTTTGCTATAGTGTGCCACTCGATGCCCTTCTTGGCTAAGCACTTGTGACATCCTCTATTTTGTCGTATGTCACTTGTATTTTCAAAATCCCAAAAATAAATTAAAAGAGAATTGTTATATATGAAACCCTAGTTCAAATTAATTTAAATTAGGTTTAAGCCAAAACCCTAGAAGACCTTTTTGAAAAGTTCTGGAAAAATTTTCATAAATCCTAAATACCACTATCTAGCCACCCTCCAAATTTCAAGTCCAAAACCCAAGGCTAGCCTGTGTTTCTATAGAGTGACGCCGTTCTGCCGGGAGCTCGTCGGCCCAACGAAATGATAAGCAAACGAGCAAGATCCAAGCCCAAACTTGGTGGAGAGTTATTTGAGACCTAAACCTGCCCAAAGCCAGAAGCCCAACTCAAAATTCGTTTATTTGCAAAAATACCAAAATTAGGGGAGTCCTAAACCTATTCGGTGTATAATTAGAGTCCAACTCAAGTTCTACCCATTGGAAGCCTGCCCATGGACGTCCAACACACTATAAAAGCACCCCAAGACCCCCCTCAGCACCTCAACCCGAGCAAAGCCCCAGAGCAATCCTAGCCGTCGCAAAAATCCTAGCCCGAGGAGGTATTTGAGGTAGATCTTCATGTGCCTTGCCCAAACCTAGGTGTAGGAGCCACCATTGTGTAGATCTCGTCGAGACGATCCAGATGGGTACCTGGATCATCAAATTTGGTGAAGATTGCGCCCAAATGAGCTCACCAAAGTTTGCTGCACCGCCGCCGCCTCGCCGCCGGTGATCTCGTGAGTGTGCCCCCGCCGCCAGATCCGCCTCGCGCCGCCCGCCGCCGACACCTATACCGCTTTTCGCCAGCCAGCGCCAGACGCCACGCTGCTGGCGCTTGTGCCCGCCTGCCATGCCGGGCCCCGGATTCGCCGACGCCATCAACGAACCTAACGCCGCCACATGTCGCCGCCGCGCGTGTGCACACGCGTCGGCCGCCAATGTCGCCGCGTGTCGTCGCCGCCGTCAGTTCCCGCCGCGCCGCCACGCGTTATTGCAGTTGCCGCTTCGCGCGCCGCGCCGCCAATCCGTGCCGACACCTGTCTCTTTCAGGCAGCCAGCGTCTTGTGAGCCTTCCCGGTGCGGTCGGTTCGGCCTATTTTTCTGGTTTTAACCGGTTTATTCTTTTCAGCCTTTTTTGATTTTCCTAAAACTTTCAAGATTTGTTTAGAGAGCATCCAAACTCCAAATTATACGATTCCAGAGCCATTAAATTCTATAAATAGCCTAAAATTTTATATATTTAATTGAGATATATGTTCTGTGGTGAATTTTTGTGTTCTTATGCAATTGCATCTACATGTAGATCGTCCGTGCTCCCGTTGTTGGTGTTTTCCTCGGAGTTTCCCGAAGGAGGACTGCAAGACCCGGAGTACTACCAAGGAAAGATATATTGCATCTTGCTCTTCTATTTTGCAAAAATCATCCGATTAACTGTTTTAATTTCTTTTCTCATGCATGAAATGATGGGAAGGGTTAGAACCTATTTATTCACACTGTGTCATTTACCCTGTGAATTTAGCCATTCATTGCTGCCTTAATTAATTTTCCTAGCCTATCCTTGTGCATACATGCTAGCGCTCGTGGGTTATTAATTGTTAGGTTATTCATCACTTATTTATTAATCTTGTGACTTGGCATATTTGGAGGTGATGTGTTGCTTAATAACCTAATCAACTAAAACCTACGTGGTGTGTGTTGGCTAAAGGTGGCAAGTGGGGTGGTTTTGTGGATCGAGGATTGTGGTGGAGGCAGTCATCTTGGTCTAAGGACCCTTGTCGTGTGCTTATCCGTCCAAACCATATAAGTGCAACCATAAGTACTAGCCCTAGCATGTCGGCCAACATGTGCTTGTCCTGGCTTAGTAGTTAGGGAAAACTGTTAACACACCTTACCTTGAAAAGATTGGGCTGAGGTCCGTGGGCTCAAGAGGGGGACACGAGTTATCGAAACCTTAGAGGGGGTATCGGTGTTAACAGAAGGAACTAATGAATCGCCTTGTATTGTTACTTGATCTAGGCTCCTAATGAAGAGCTAAGACGCAAAAGTATCACTCGGCTTATGGGTAAAGTGTGCTACACTCTGCAGAGGTGAAAACTATCATGATAGCCGTTCCCACGGTTATGGGAGGGGAGAAATGTCGTACATGGTACTCTCATGTATTATCTAATAACCTGATGGGTTTGTTTTGTTTTAAGTATTCGAGGCTTGTGCAGTTTTGCAGAGGGGCTTTCTAAGCCGAGCTCTGTTTGTTACCTTGGGAATCTATTCATCTTTATTAATTATTCAACAAATGTTTTTACAACACTTTAATTAATTTGACTAGAATAGGTGTTTATGCAAATTAACCATCTTGTTCTTGTTATACCTGTGCATTCATATATAAGGATTCTTGCTAGGTAGCCGTGTACTCATTATACAAATCCACGGATATATTTGTTCAGGAGAAGACTCGGTTCCGGTTCGCGCGCAGGATCAGGAGGATTCTGTGACGGACTTTGCTGAAGACTAGCTATCGTTTGAAGGGTCGGATTAGAGATCATCGTCATACTTATTCCATTGCATATCATTTGAATTTCCTCTACTCTGATTATTACTATATAGATTTATGCAAACTATTGTAATAAGTGGTTGTGGTACAATTACTTTTGCACTGTTATAATATTTTCATAGTTATGATGATTGTGTTGTGATGCTCGACCTAAGTCGCTCATGAGTTGCTAGTATTGATCGCTGGGACTAGCAATGTATCATGGGTAGATCCCGGTGAAGCCGGGGTTGTGACAGCACTGCTCCAATACCCTAACCACAAACACCTGTCTCAATTGTGAATGTCTTACTAAAATTTGGTAATGCCAATACTGGAGTGGAGCTCATAACAGCCTTAATTTGATAAAAAGCTTTCTGAGCTTCTTCATTCCAGATAAAATCAATTTTATTCAATAGCATATTTAATGGCTTGGCTAAGACCCCATATCCTTTGACAAATTTCCTATAAAAGTATTTGAGGCCCAAAAATCCCCTTAACTCTGCGACATTAATTGGTACAAACCAATTCTACACTATCTTTGTTTTACTTGCATCTGTAGCCCCTCCCCCAACTTATATAATATGTCCTAGGTACTCTAGCTGCTTAGCCACAAATATGCACTTGGACCTTTTTACAAACATCTGTTGTTGTCTTAATATCTCACACACCATACTCAAATGTGTCAAATGCTCTTGATGAGATTTTTGTACACAAAAATGTCATCCATGAGGACCAATACAATTTTTTCTCAAGTATTTAGCAAATATGGAATTCATGACACATTAAAAGGTAGCTGGTGCATTTGTGAGCCCAAAAGGCATCACCCTGAACTGATAAAGCCCCTGGTGAGTTTTGAAGGTTGTTTTCTCCTCATCAGATTCAAGTAACCGAATTTGATGATACCCTAACCTCAAGTCCAATTTAGTAAACACTGTAGCCCCAGCCAGTTCATCCAATAGTTCATTTACTATACTTGCTTTTAACTGTGATGCCATTCAACTTCCTGTAATCTATGCAAAACCTCCATGAACCATCCTTTTTCTTAACCAATAATACAAGGGAGGTAAAAGGGTTGATGCTTGGTATAATCATTCCTTTATCTAGCATTTCCTAAACTTGCCTTTCAGTTTCATCCTTCTGGTGAGGTGCATATCTATATGGTCTTGAGTTCAAAGGGGCAGCATTGGGCAGTAGAGATATAGCATGGTCATAAGTTCTGTGAGGAGGCAAACTTTTGGGCTCATAGAAGATGTCCTCAAATTCTTGTAATACTTTCTGCACCTCTCTAGATTATGAATCTTCTTCTTGTTTTTCTTGTTGTGGCCTTGGGTCCATCAAGGTTGTAGCCCACACTTCATTGCATGGCACCCATTTCTTCAGTTTGGCAACAAATACCTCAATAATGTCCTGTTTTAGATCTCCCACAATCCCCTACAACTGCACCTCTTGACCATCATATTGGAACTTGATCCACCTCCCTTGCCATTGGCATGTCATCTCTTCCCTTTCAGTTAGCCAATCCATGCCAAGTATAGCCTCATAACCACCCAATTCAAGCACTCTCAAATAATAGGTGAACGCTACTCCTTACACCTACCAAGTCATAGCAGGAACCATTTCATTGCAATGCAAATATTCTCCCCCAACTACTTGAACTGTCATATTGGAAATAGATTTGGTCTACAGCCCCAATGTTTGTACAACCCTCTTATCAATAAATGAATGGTGTCGACGGTTGAGATATCGATCTCAAGTCAACTAAGGTTCTTGAGAAAGGGGAGATAGGAGACACACCGAACAGAACAAACAGCAACCAACGAGCAACAGGGAGACAAGGGTTTTTATCCTGGTTCAGGCCTCTCAGGGGAGATAATAGCCCTATGTCCAGCCTTTCTTATACATCAGAGGAGATTATAAGAGGAGGCTCGACGAGACGAACAAGTCTCGACGAGATTATGTGTGTACAAGAAGTAATATGCAATCTAAGCTTCAATGCGAAGGACAGGTGCATAAACTAGTGCCGGATTGGCCCCTCTACACGCCGTAGGGGCCTTGTTTATATAGTACTGAGCAAACCGACCTACCAAGGATAATCGGGCTGGGCTAACTACGAGATTGTAACGAACTCAACGTGCCAAATACATCCCGAGGTAGATAAGGTAAACTCCAATTCTTGGGGATCACGACATCTGCTCCAATCCGGGAAACCAACGTCCGGGTCTTCACGTAGCCGTGCAGAACTCTTGTTCAAGTCGGACTCAAACACGAATCCTAGGCCATTACGTACCGTGCCAGCCATGAAGCTGTTCGGCAGGATGCACATGAGCCTGATGGAACCTTCTAGGGAGCTGGGCCCTAGTAGGCTGTTCGGTTGAGCCGTCAGGGAGTGAGCCATGGCAATGGGCCGTGATTTTATCCCCGGCAAATGGGAACTCCCAGAATAAACCAACATGATCATTATCTTGTTCTTAAGTTTGGCTCTTAGCCTCACAATGTGTGCTTCATTTGCTCCAGACAGTGCATGCAAGGAAATGTACATATTATCCTCTTCCACCTCCTCTTGCACTATAGTGTCCAACATTTCATCAGACAAAACCTCCACCGATTTCATCAATTTCACTTGAGCTCCTACAATCACTTTGACTGATGTTGTGGACAATAGATCTTCCCACATTTAAAACACAACACATTGGCTCTCCTATATTCCTTTAACTATTTGGCCTTCCATAATTCTTCCTTATCCAGCGTGGGTGTGCTATTCACCTTTGAAGTTTGGATTTGCTTATTGTTCATGTGAGTTCCCTTGGCTTGCCCACTTTTTGCTTCTCCTAATTTCCCCATCTCTATGGACTGCTCCTGCAAAAGAGCAATATTGACTGTCTGAGTCACAGAGGCTGGGATATGCACTTCCACTATGGCCTTGAGTTCTTCCTTCAATCCTATCACAAACTGGTTGATGAGAATCATCTCACTCACATTCTTATCATACATCTTGATCTGATAGACCAATGAATCAAATTGGCTTTTATATTCCTCCACAATTCCATGTTGTTTCAATAGCAATAGCTCCCTAATCCTCTCCCAGTGTGTATTGCCTTCAAACTCCTGATAAACCTCCTCCACAAACCAATTCCAAGTCATATTGACAAGAGTTTTAACCTTGGACTCGTACCAGTAAGAGGCCCTGTCACCCATGTGTAACACTGCTGCGAAAATTTGAAAATCAGCAGGTATCTAATACATATCAAAGAACATTTCACACTTTTGTGTCCAAATTCGTGCATCCTGGACATCGAATTTTGGGAAGTCCATCTTCGACATCTACCCCTTTTTAATTTCCCATTTTCAGTCGAGGACCGACATTGTTCATCTGAGCCCAGGGTGGGATGTCAATTTGCGTCACCACATGTGTCTTCCCCGCCATCTCCTTCTGCAGTTTGCCCTGTGTGCATATGGGCAAGTCCAATTTTACCTTCATTTGTTCCATATCCTCGTGAGTGTCTAATTTGGTTTCCAGCATAACCGCAGTCTCCTTCAAACTCTCCTTCACTGTCAGAATCTCTGATTGCAACAATATCTGACAATCCATTAGCCTAAACTCCATTTCTTCCATTGTCCCCGACTTAGATCACACTGCCGACGATGTGGTGTCCTCTCCCAAGCCACGCAAGCCAAGAGTTTAGGGATTTTACTACCGTTGCACAAAGGCAACAGCAAATCTTCCTCCAGGAATTGCCTTACTGTCCGACCGAGGGTTTGCGGGATCACCCAATGGATCGCAACTAGGCTCTGATACCAAAGTGTAACAATCTCTAGGTCTTCCAATTTGCCATGGCGATAGGGGTTCTGGACGAGAGAAAGAGAGACTTGGGGGAGAAGAAGATAGACGGGAAAGAGACAGAGTTGAGATGGGAAAATTGATACTATTCTATTGCTGAGTTCACTTGGTCCGCATACAACGCATCCGACCAGTCCACACAACTCTAAGACAGCTCGGAGAGGCGGCCTTGACGATCCGGCTACCAACCTCGCAAGAATGACAACCCAGCGATCGTTAAACCACTAAACCTGCTCATTATCAACCACGCCAAGAACGCGATTGACCGAACCACGAAGGTCATTTCCTGCAAGCGATCAAAGAACAAGCAAGAAACAAGGTAAACACAATCAGAAATTGCAAATAAAGATGAAGCACACAATACATAGTGAGGTCTCGTTTCTCGTGTTGGATGGTATAGTCGACACACACAACAAGAGTAGAGACATGCACGGGGTCTACCAAAACATAACAAAATCTGAGTCTAAACAGCGACGACTACACAGTATATAGGAGGGGTGGCTAAGAGAGAGGGATGGACATCCTAGGGTTTCCCTAGGGCGTCCACCACATGGGCCTCAGTCTAACACAATTACAAGGCTCGGTTTGGCCCAACTGGATGATGCAACACCTTGTTTCAATGATTCCCGTTGCACCAGAACGAATTTTAAGGTGGGACTAGGTCCATCGAAAGCTTATCTCTTAAGCTTTCCGTAGAGTGGTAGAGCGTCGAAAACGGACGTTATATGTGGTCGGGAGTCTGTTTGAAGTTCTATTGCGCATAGGAGGTCGAATCTGACTCGTGGATGAATTCGGCTTTCTCTTGAGTCGGCCTTGGAGCAACATGACATGTATGACCTGATATACTGGAGGTGGAGATACACGTTTCTTGAGTGCGCCTTCAAGTAGAGGATGTGGCTAAGATGCCAAGATGGTGATCGGACTGAGATGATGATGCCATATCTGAAGGCCAACTATTTGATCGACCAGGCTAAGGTGGCGGTAGATAATGCCATTGTGATGAAGCCATCATAATAAACATAGACAAAGTAGAGGATACCGTGAATCATCATGCAAATAGGTAAAGAATGGCAATCACATCCATGTGGACGATGTCCTCATCACAACTCCTCCTCACTTGGTCAATGAGGCGACAAGGCCCTTGTATTGCCTCTCTTACTCTGTCCTCAACCACCTAACCCCAACCACAAAATAAGTCGCATCGTTGGGCAACCGATGCCAACCAAACACATTGAGGTTCCTTGCACCGCCGAAAAACATCAACTAAATAAGTAGAATGGAGTGAGAAAGAAGAAAATGGACAAGAGTGAATTTAAAAATAAAATGTTCGTAATGGCATATTTGTAAGATTTGAAACCGATGAAATTGCTTTGAAACGCAATGGCATATCTATAAGATTTAAAATTTTGTAGTGGCACAAGGCAATTTTTTTCATTTCATAATTATATGCTACCTCCGTTCGTGAAAATAAGTCGCTGTTGACTTTTGGACACACGTATGAACATTCATCTTATTCAAAATTTCATTACAAATATGTAAAAATATAAGTTATACATAAAATACATTTAATAATAAACCAAATCACAAAAAATATATGACAAATGGCAAGTAAGTTAATCGAGCTAAAAAAAATAGTTTAAAATATTTTGCATTTCCAGGAATGTCCTCCGTTTAATCGCTCCCACGAAAAAATTGTTCCCAACAGCCGAACAGCGTCGCGGCCATCTTTTCGTCCACAGCCCGCGGCCCGCGCCCGCCCGCCCACCGCGCCGTGCCCCTGGCCCTCCCTGAGACTGAGATCTCCTCTCCCTCCACCACCCGCCGTCGCGCCGCTTCCTCCCATTGGCAATGTCCCGCCTCCTCTCCACCCGCGCCGCCCCCGTTGCCGGCCATCGCTTGCCACTCGTCATCCTCGACCGGTACCGCGCGGGACGCCTCGGCACCCAGGACGCACTCCGACTGTTCGACGAATTGCTCCGCCGAGACGGGCGCGCCTCGGTCCGTGCCGTCAACTGCCTCCTCGCCGCCGTCGCTCCTGATGGCCCCGCGCTCGCCGTCTCCCTCTTCAACCGCGTGGCCCGGGCGGGCTCCAACAAGGTGTCTCCCCACATATGCACCTACGGCATCCTCATCGGCTGTTGCCGCCGTGCTGGCCGCTTGGACCTCGGCTTCGCCGCCTTCGCCAAAGTCCTCAAATCAGGATGCAGAGCGAGCACGATCGCCTTCAATCAGCTGCTCATTGGCCTTTGTGCTGAGAAGAGGACCGGCGAGGCAATGGACATACTGGTCCGCAGAATGCCTGAACTCGGCTGCACTCCCGATGTTGTCTGCTACAACACTCTGCTCAAGGGCCTCTGTGATAAGAGGAAATGCCAAGATGCTCTAGAGCTGCTCCAGTTGATGAGTTTTGATGATGGAGGCGGCTGCCAACCCGATGTGGTCTCATACAGCACCGTGATTGATGGGTTTTTCAAGGAGGGTGAGGTAGATAAAGCTTACAGTCTAATTTGTGACATGCTGGATCAGGGAATTTCACCAAATGTTGTGACCTACAGCTCAATCATTGATGGCCTGTGCAAAGATCAAGCAATGGACAAGGCAGAGGGGGTGCTTCAACATATGATTGGCAAGGGTGTTATGCCGAATAATGTCACATACGACAGCCTGTTGCATGGATATTGCTCTTCAGGACAGTTGAAAGAGGCAGTTAGAATTTTCAAGAAAATGTACAGAGATGGTCCTGGACCAGATGTGGTTGCTTATAACTCATTGCTGAACTATCTTTGCAAGAATGGAAAATGCACAGCAGCAAGAAAGATTTTTGATTCTATGGTGAAAAAGGGACAAAAACCTAATGTTATCTCATATCGCATTTTGCTTCATGGGTATGCTACCAGAGGAGCTCATGATGATATGCATGGTCTCCTAGATTTGATGACGCTGAATGGTATACAACATGATCAGGATGTCTTGAACATATTGATGTGCGCATATATTAAACAAGAAATGGTTGGTGAGGCAGTTCATATATTTCATAATATGCGGCAGGATGGATTGAACCCTAATATTGTCACTTATGCAATGCTGATAAACGGATTTTGCAGGCTAGGCAGAGTGTACGATGCTATGTCACACTTCAATCAGATGATATATGAAGGATTAACTCCTGGTATCATAATTTTTAGCACTCTTATTCGTGGACTCTGCACCTGTGGCAAATGGATGAAGGCTGAAGAATTATTCTTCAAAATGGTGGATAGAGGCATCCACCCTGATGTCATTTTTTTTAATGCAATGATAGACAACCTATGCAAAGAAGGAAGGGTTATGGAGGCCCAAAATCTCTTTGACTGGATGGCATGTGTAGATACAAAGCCTGATGTTATTTCGTACAATACAATGATACATGGGTATTGCTTAGCTGGTAAGATGGATGAAGCAATTAAATTTGTTGATGCTATGATTTCTGTTGGCTTGAATCCTAGCGCTGTTACCTATAATACTTTGCTGGATTGTTGCTATAAAGATAGCCAGACAGAGGATGCATTAGCTCTTTTCAGAAGAATGCTAAATGAGGGGGTCAAGCCTGATGTTATCACGTATAAAATAATGCTGAATGGTTTATTTCAGACTGGGAGTACTGCTGTTGCAAAGGAAATCTATGCCAAGATGATCAGAATTGGAACATGCTTGGAAACTGGCAGATACAATGTAATTCTACCACGACTTTGTCAAAATAATTTATGAATTGATTTATTCATTATACTAAGCTTGTCAATCCAAATTTCCAATTTCATTTTGTGGGAGCTGCACAAGATGTTGAATATCTTAAATTAGTTTCCTAGCAGATATGTTTGTTAAGTTTTATTTTTCTGTCCTGTGGGGTATACTGTGCATTAGGTACTTGTGACTAATAGCTAGCAAACATTGATAATGAATAACTCACTTTGCTAGCTGTAATTATATAGTTCTCTTGTTGAATGTTTTGTATTGGAGTGGTCAGGACTTGGTTGTTGATTGGTAAACTGTCACCTTGGTTGCATTACTAGGTAGACTGATAGATAGAGTATGGCTAAATAGATTGATATTGCTATTCGGATAAATTTACACTGCATTGTTGTCTGCCATTTACCCAAGTACTTCTACTCACCTGCTTCTAGTGTTCAATTTGATTCAGAACACATTACTGTGAATAAGATGTATGATATATGATCGTATCATTATTTGTAGTGCTTGAAACTGAAAATGACTAAGAGAAGCTATCACGTTGGTCTTGAGAAAGGACTTTCTCCAATGTCTGATGATAATGATTAATGACTCAAATTGTCCTGTAGCTATGCAGAAGATGGGAGCTGCCATGAAAGGTTCTGAGTGCATATTTGAATTCCCCAACCCTCAGAAGCCTGGCAGCGGTCATCCTTTGGTTTCAGGAAGGTTTGATATATTTTGCGCATCTCCAAAGGATCAACCAAATGGACTTCTTTGGAAGTAAGCCATCTTTTTTATTACACCCATCTCGGTCCTGTGGTGCTGCCTAGGCCTAGCCATGAGTATTCACTGTTTTCTTGTTACAATGGCAGACTCGGGAATTCACAAAAATTTTCAATTTGAATGGGGACTTCTTTAGTTGCTTTGGGCATGTGCCTACAGAAGGTGACTACAATTAGGAACATCGCCACCCTGGATAAGAATCTGTCTATTTATTGTAGTTGCAGTGACTGGTGATGGTTTTTAATGCATTACAGGAAGGTTTTTTTGCATTTACTTCCAGAAGCAATCCAGATAAAGAAGATAATCTTTGAGAAAAGCCTATCCTGCTATCCATGTATGCTAGCTGATTTTGTCGAACGCAGAAATCCTGACCAGTGTCCATCCATGGCACTTTGCAATGAATGTCATCACAAGTTACCAAGCTTGGAGTTCAGCCAGAGTTTGGTCTCGGTAACCAATGAGTAATTCAGCATTGTAGTCACTGTATGAAATATCCTATAATTTGCTTGGAGCACACTTCGGGACCTCATCTTAAGGTTTCTTTTTTCTCTCTCTAGTAAACCCATCTTACTTTCGATTATGTTAGCTAGCTTTCATACCATGATAATTATCTTAGTCTTACCATTGGAATTGGAATTGTTATATATGCAGGACATCGACGTTCCGGAGGCTATGCTACCAGAACCCTTTAATTCAAGGAAGAAGTTATATGATATATCTTGAGGCGCCACATGATAACCATTCTGCTGAGCCACTTCTGCAAAGTTAATCTCATAATGGATTTTCAAATGCTTCACACTTCCCACGATTTTTTCAAGAACTCATGTTCTAGAAAATTATTGCTAAAGGCACTGAGAGGACTCAGTTGCTTTCTGATCCAGCAGAAGTTAGCTTTTTCTTAGTGCTGATGGTACAGAAGGGCCAAATTTCTGAGTGTTGATGGTACAGAAGGGCCAAATAGAAGTTCCAACAAGGATGTCTCCATTCTGTCAGGACTCATGTTTCTTCTACTCCAAAGTCCAAACCGCCAGATGTCTCTCGCTGCCAAGAGAGTACACCGAAGGATGTGCCTGAAACTCATCATCGATGGCCAATGCACCGGCAATGCTGACCCAGAAAAGCCATTGCCCATTCCCCTTCAGAAACTTGAAACCGCAAGTGTTCATATCAGAAGCACGACCTACCAGTTCCGCAGGTCATCTGACAATGTTCTTACCATCAAAATTTGAAGAAAGCTTTTCCGATCATGTTGTGGACACATCTAAACTAGAAAAGGATGGTGCACTCCTTACGCAGAACATGAGACTAAGCTGCAATGCTTTTTCCCTAAGTTTTTGTGAAGAAACTGGAATCAAGCGTTTTCTATGGGCCCCACTCACCCCAGAAAAATGGCATGATCTAGAGGCGAAGCCAAACTATGGTGTCTATCGCCAAGGCAAGGTGCGGGGAAAACCACGCATGCAACATATATGGGCATGTCTGACGGTGGAGTCGATCACTAACTACAAAAAAAATAGACATGATATCTATAAATAGAAAATAGATAACATCTCCGAAAGACAGTTATAATATAGTTGCTCAAAAAAAAGTTATAATATAGTTTTTAAAATAATGATTCATATGTAATAGTATAGATGAATTTTATAATTTGTTATAAGCTAACTCTTAACTAACCGCTAGTTTCTATCTCTCATCCGGTAAAAAATTGAGTTGGGGTCTGTCTAATCAGCTTATTTGGCACCATTGGAGAAACTATCATATTAGCCACGGGACATGTGAAGAACTTCAGCCATTCCTTGATGAAGTTGTCTTCTAGAAGTGCATCCATGATTCGATTAGGTCCAAATGTTTAAAAATAGTGTTTTTATACATAAAGTTGTGCTACTGGTTTAATTAGATCCAAAGTGGTATTAAAGAGTGGTTTAGAGGTGTGGCTCTCCTAGCCACTAGCACACATGGTCGTGTTGCCCACATGGTCCTTTACCTTTGTCAACTCTTTCTCCCTCGCGCTCTTCTTTTTGCAATATACTCTAAAACGGAGCAGACAACCTATCAAAAGGAAGACCAACAGATTGGGAGGAGTGGCACACAAGTGGTTGTTGGCTATGGCATGGCATGATATTGTTGCCATCTCTGTCCATGGCTTCCATTCTCCTTCCCCAATCTCTCTCTTTCTTTTATACTCTCCTTATGATCTTGTTGCCTTGGCTACTTCATCGGCATCGCTACCAACCTCATCATCCATGCGTCGCAATCATCGTTGTTGCTGCCATCGGGCACACAAGGTCGTCACACCCTAATGCGGGCTATAGTAGCTCACCATTATTGCCCTATGACACTCATTGGCACTGCCCCACAACGCGAGCCACTGGCCCCACATGACACATGTCGACACTGGCGCACACCACAGGTTGCAATTGTTCGGTGTCGTTGCCCA
This sequence comes from Raddia guianensis, assembly GCA_036346415.1. Lineage (NCBI taxonomy): Eukaryota > Viridiplantae > Streptophyta > Magnoliopsida > Poales > Poaceae > Raddia > Raddia guianensis. Next base: position 12,426,383 of record CM070543.1, on the reverse strand, counting down.
CAATGGGAGCCATCATTGTTGCTATCCCATGACATGTGTCATTGTTGCCCGTGGCCACTAGCCCACTACCCATGATGCATGTTGTTGTCATCCGTAGCTACTAGGACACAGCGCGAGCCTGCAAGCCACTCATCCACTCCTAGTGCCATCCGTTGTAGGCTGGCAATTTGGCTGAAAGCATGTGAGCAGCTCATTTTTACCTCAGTTCGGGCTCGGCTCATAGGTCAACAAGCCTAAGCTCGAGCTTTTTCATTTCTAGCTCAGTCAAATACCAAGACAATACAAGCTTGGGGCTGGCTTGTTCGTGTCTCATGAATTTGTGGGTGTCTAAATTCCAATCTAGCCCATCATAACTAGTAATTAGCCCATCTGCACGGCTATGGTTTGCCCCACCATTGCCCATTGAAGGGTCTCAAATGCTCAACCTTAAGGTTTTCCATGGTCAAACCCCTGCAACCCCTCATTTTTGCAACTCCAAATTGTTGACCAGCTTGTTGCCCAGGCTTGCGAGACCTCACAAGCTGGATCGAGCTCTAAACGAGCTCAAGACAATTTTTTTTTCTATAGTTTGTGTGATGACCAAGCCGAGGCCGAGCTGAGCCATATCCTAGCTCGCTCAAGCTCAACTTATTGCCATCCCTACCCACTGTGTTTGGTGCCTTACGTGTCCAAAATTCATAATAGGCAGCCATGTGTTGAGTCCCTAGTGGCTTGGGCGTCACACCGGCCATGGTCGGGGTGAGGCGGCTCCATGGCATAGACCATGACCATCGTTTCCTTCTTTTTCATGCTTCTTTGGTGCTTGAAAGAGAATAGAAGCGGGAGAAAGAGAAGATGGAGGGGAAGAAAGAGGAATGAGAGAAGAGGATGCCACATGGGCAATGTGGCCATATGTGACGGTGATTGGAAGTGTCAAATCACTAAACCATCCTTTAGATATCTCTTTAAACCTATTTAAAACAATAGCCCAACTTCATGCGTAGAAATACACGGTTTTATGAAATTTAATGACCTAATTGAAAACATGGGACAACTTCATATACCTAGGGTGCAATTTACTCTTTGAGATAGTGATCTTTCTTGTGATGTTGGAGATAGAAAGAGCACATGCGGATCACTTTTCTACCTTGACGCAAATCCAATTTACATGGTCCTTGTTAATGCAGAGAAAGAGAGGATCAAACATAGAGTTGATAGCTCAATAGCTCTAGTTGGATCTCAAAACCTCTAACCATGGTGCCAAGAATTAGGTGTTGGACCAAGAGACTAAGCTTATGGTTCACACTCATCGCCCCACATCCAATCTAACTAGGCTTATGTTTTGTGCTAGCTATCGTCGTACCATTAGTGGCGTGATACATCTAATGACCAAAAAATGTGTGCATCATGTGTCCTACGCACTAGGTTAACAGGCCAATGTGGAATATGTTTTTCATTTTAGGTAAAGAAAGTTTTAAAGAAGTTTCAAGGTCGGGTTTCAAATATGGATTATTTTGGTAACACCAAGTATCATGATATCGAAGTATTGTAGAGTATAACATGGTTTCATTAAGTATTGTGATATCATCGATTATCCAACATCATGGTATCACCAATTTATCATGATATCATTGAATATTATGGTATCATTGAGTATCATGATAGCATGGAGTATCATGGTACCACTAAATATCGTGGTATCACTAAGTATCATGATATCATTGTGTATCGGGGTATCGTTGAGTATCGTGATACCATTGAATATTGCGGTATTACTGAGTATAGTGATACTACTGAGAATCATAGTGTTGCGGTACTGTTGAGTATCGTGACATCGCCAAGTATCAAGGCCGGCAATCATGTCGTGGTAAATTGAGTATGGTCAATTATCATGTATTTTGTTGAGTATCATGTTATTATCGAGTACTAGGCATGATAGGGCTTGGGCTTACCTAGTCAACAAGCTGGCTCGTCTTGACTCAATAAGAAGAATGAGTTAAAGAAGGGTCTCGCGAGCTCGCCTCGTGTTGGCATTATCATCGCCTCCACTCAGATCAAATTATTTGTCGTCTCACCCACGTACTCATCTCAGCCTCTTCTTGGTCCCTATGGCGCCGCCACAATCGACTACAACATTGTTGTCTCTGCCTAGAACTACATCGGTGTTGCCACAATTTCCTTTCTATTGCTGCTCCTGCCTCCACATCCTTAATTGACCACGTCGTGGCCACCTTTATCTAAATCTGTAGTGGTGTTTATCGTTGCCTCAACCAAGATCTGGGAGGGATTTTCACAAGGTGGGATGAGGAGGAATCTCATAGGAAGGAACTAGGAAGGAATTAACAAGAAGAAGGATGGATTTAATGCTCGGAGTTGGACGAATTCACCTGGCAATACACGGTGGGAAAGAAAGGGATTTGCAGCCACAAGAAAGAGGAATATCACAAGGAAGGACCGAAAGTGAGTCACGGGGAGAGAGCAAGGAATTCCAGGAGGGCCTAGGGGGATGGAGCAACATGCCTTGTTCTTTTCAACATAAATTAAAATTAGAAGTTATCGATAAAAAATATTATTTTATATAAAAGCTTAGTATTTTGTAGCCATTAGCTCGGCTCGTTTCTGACTAAGCCTAGTCTAGCTCGGCTCGGCTCGTTGGTATCTTTTGAACGTGAAAACGCCATTGGCTCGTGGCTCGGCTTGGCTCGGAGATGTTACCGAACTCGAGCGAACCCACTTTTGGGGCTCGCCAAAATGGCGAGCTGAGCCTGGCTCGGCTCCTTTTTGATCGAGCTCGGCCGAGCCAGGCTCGGCTCGTTTCCACCCCTATTTAGTAGCTTTTCTCAAATATTCGAAAACTAATTTTAAACATTTATTGACTCTTTAAGCCCCTGTAGAGCAGAGGGTACACAACCTTTTCATATTATGAAAACAATAATAGCCACAACAAGATGTACGCAGTGACTCAGGCCGCTAGGCTTGATCACTTGGAATGAACTAGCCATAAGCGAGCTACACTTGGTTTCAAAAGTCATACTTTTAAAAATGATTTTTTAGTTTTTCAGATGCTTCATAATTTTAAAATTAAAAAGCAAAGATTCAAATCCTATATTTTTAATATATAATTTTCATTTTGCTTTTCAAAACTTTGTAATTTTTAGATTTGACTTTTTCAAAAAAAAATTGTTGAATTCAAAGATAATTTTTCTCATAGTTGAATTTGTTTAATATTTTTTAAGTTGATTTTAATTTTTTTTTAAAACTGGTTTTTTGAAGAGAGAGAGAGAGAGGACACGAAGGATATATGTATGCCATCTAATCAAGAAAACAAGACGTGCAACAAACTCCTATGGAATGGGCCGCCACAACAGCCTTTCATGGAATCCATTAAGGTTGTTGTGGGCAAATATGCTAACTAACGCAAGTTTAAGGGGGCTAGAAAAAGAAAGTTAAAGTTTAGATGCTAAGTGAGAATTGCTACAGATTTAGAGGGTAACTTGTATGCATTGGATGAGAAAACCTCGCTTTTGCCAACTAAACTTGTAACGAAATCTCAATTATCTCTAAACTTGAAATTTGCATTTTCGGCCCCTCTTAACTTATATCTGTTAGCATCACGGCTCTAAAACTGCTGAGCATATATGCTTGCCATATGTGCCACGTCACTTTCCTCACTCTCTCACTATGAAAAAACACAACCTCAAAGGTTTAAAAAAACAACTTAAAAAATTTGATAATTTTGCAATTCTAAAATCCAAACTTTAATACCAAATAATTTTTTATGCATTTTTATTTCAATTTTGGTACTTAGATTTTGAATTTGAAGTTTAACATATGACAATTTCATTTTTGTATTTTTATGCCCTCAAATTTGATTGTTCAAATTTTACATTCTGAACTCTAAAGTTTTCCACAATTAAAATTTGAATAATTAGTTTTTCAAAGTTTAAAGTTTTAAGGAAAAAGTTTGGTCCCTGAACAGCAACACCGGACTTGTCAGGTCCTTAAACTCTCAAAACCGGACTTGGCTGGTCCTTTGGCCGGTCAAAATAGTGGTTTTAGGTAGAGTGGCAGCTTACATGACAGATCTGGCATACTTTTGCTGATGTAGCAGCCATTTGGTAACGATATGGCAGCCCCAAATGGCGTCCACGAAGAAGATATCTGCCACATCAACGTCAATGAAAACCTTAAAACCACCGTTTTGACCGGTCAAAGGACTAGCCAAGTCCGGTTTTAAGAGTTCAAGGACCTAACAAGTTCGTTATTATGTTCAGGGACCAAAGTACTCTGACGTGTATAGTTGGAAGACCAAATTGACACTTTTTCCCAAGTTGTAAATTGGGATTTTCACATGTTTCAAAATTTTAAACTAAAGTTTAAAATTGTATTTTCACATAAATTTTATTATTTATAATTTGAAGTTTTCGTAATTTCATTTTTAATAAATTCTGAGGTTGAAATTTTGTATTTACTTTTTTTTTTTTGTAAAGAGAGAGGTGGGTGAGTTATTTCCGTTTTAAAAAACATTTGTGACAACCATGTAACCATTTAATAAAAACTAATGACCATCTTAGCATTTAACAACATTCATATTAGTCTTTGATTGTGGTTAAGGGGTTAAAAAGGTAATTTTAAGTTCAAATGGCTACAACTTCACAATTGGGGGAGTGTAATTTTCTCATTGTTGTATTCATAATATAAAATGACATAGGCCCTCTTTGATTCGCGGTTACGGTTGGTTTTAGTTATAGTTAGAAAAATTAAGGGCCTTCAAAAAGAGACTCGAAAAAGCTAAAAAATTATTTATTTTTTGATCTATAAAAAACCCTAAAAAATCTTTAAAAATATGACAGTTAATAGTTTATAAATAATGATAAATTTTATAAACGAACTAGAACCGCGGAAAAAAGCACCGTACGTCGGCCCATCGTGGCAGGCATGCATAAACGGTAATAAGAGCAGGAAGTCAAACCTAGTTCATAGGCGTAGCTTACCGTGGGCCTTCGCTGGTGGCAGCCCGCAAAGCGTCGCCGACACGTGGGCCCATCGCGGTACAGAATTACGCGAGCACGCCGGAAATAGCATCCCCCCCGTGAGGGACACGGTGGGCCCACCCTGTCCCTCCTCTGTCTCGTGAACAGATCACTGGTCAAAGCGAACACCAGGCGAGCGTACCCACGACGCGCGACCCTACGCTCTCTCTGACACACCGTCTCCACCCTTGTGTCCCCACCTGTCATGGGCGTAATGCAGGCGGATGCATGCTCCTCTCGCTGACAGCGAGGACGCGGATCCGCGATCCCCTGGCCCACGCGTCAGCGAATGGGCACCCTCCCGGCCCGCCTCCCCCGGACTGACGCGCGGCCCCATCCGTCAGGGACTCGGAGGGCAGAAGCATCCCGTAGAACAAGACGCGCCGAGCGAAAGCAAGGCCCACACAGATACAAGGCCCAAAATTGATGCGTGGCTGACGTCCGGGCCCGACGGCTCTTATGGCCCACACGTCAGTGGTGGGATCTGGCCGGTACATAAGGGTCGCGCAAGCTCGGACCGTGTAGTCTCATCCCCTCCCTGCCTCCTGCCTCCTGTCGCCTCCCCACTTCTACCCCCCGACCCCGAGAGCTCGCGAGCCAGTGGCCGCGCCACCGTTTCCGCGGCGCGCAGATCCGCCCGAACCGTGGCGCCCCAGGCGAGCTCGCCGGTACGGACGCCGCGAGCCTAAGCCTCCCCCACCCCACCGGCGCCCACCTCCCGGATCGCGCGCCGGAGGACTGCCCCTACCGCCTACCGGAGCCGACCCGATTCGACCAAATCCAGTGGATTTGGTGAGGCGTTGGTTGCTGCCGAGCAGGTTTGATCAGGTTCGTGGGGGGTTGGTGGGTGGGTGGCCCGGGGGAGCCCGGAGGCCGGAGGGGGTTGCTCTAGGGTTAGGTATTGGCTGTGCCGCGAGGGGATGGCGGACGGGGCTAGAATGAAAGGCGTGGAGGGCGGCGGGGGCGGGGGCGGGGGCGGGGGCGGGGGCGCTGTGGAGGGGGAGGAGAGGGAGGAGGAGGCGCGGGAGGAGTTAGAGCTCGCGCTGTCACTGGGGCCGGTCCAGCGGTCTGCTCTGAGATGGCCGACGGGGCTGATGGCAGGTCGTGCCAGGTTACGGGCACAGCAGGAGACCGCTCTGGAATGGACGGCGCAGCAGGAGCCGGTCCAGCGGGCCTCTCTGAGATGGCCTACGGTTTGCCCAACATGGGACCCCGATGCGGCAGGGAGCTCGCGAGCTGCTGAGAGGGGTCCTGACTTGCTGCTTTTGCCGCCGCCCAGGCTTCGTGAAATTTGGCAAGGCGGCCGCCCTGACGGTGATGCAGGGCACTCTTTGGCTATTACGGAGGAGGAGGACGGGGCGGGTGAGGGTGTTGGTGTTGGTGATGGAGATAGAGACATGCAGAATAAACGGCCCAAAGTGCGGGGCTTTGGCGAGTAAGTTGCTTAAAGATTGCTCAATCATTTTTACTGTTTAATTGTCATCAGAGTTTTGTCAAATTTGTTTTTCGTGGATTTTATTCTGCCAATATGCTGTAGATAAACCTATTACGCTGAATTTTGAATTACGTCATAAGATGAGGTCGAGGTAGTGGTTTTACTTATGTGATGGTAATCCTTTAAAACCAGGAGCGCTATGGTGTAGAGAACACTTTTAGATGTTTTCACTTGTTGCTAGAAGTTTTGACTTCTGAGAACCCTTAAACAGATATTGAACACTGAACACTGAATGAACTGCTTTGCGAGCAATGGAAAAAGAAATGCTCCCTCCTGTTAGTTAGCATATTTTGGCAGGCTATCCAATTTTACTGGGCCTATGCGACTTTCTCTGAGTAGTGTATCAATCCTAGATTGAATCTGCATTCGGTAAGGCAGTTACCAACTTTTAATTCTTATTTTCTTATTGACGATATAGGCCACATTTATTTTGCTTCAAAAAATTATATATAAGATGAACAATAAAAAATAGGTATTTTAGCAGCTGTGCGGAAGGAAAGAACTACCAGTGTGCAATCACATAGGTTTGTGGCGGAGCCAAGAATTTCCGGGAGCCTGGGCATAAGCCCAATTAACACTCTCAGCTTTGTTCATTTTGGGCTGTCCATGTCTAGGGTATGGGCTAATTTTTCTATGCAATTACATGGGCCTCAATAGCTTAGTGGGCCAGGATCTCGGGCACGAGCCCAGGGTCGCCGGGCCCTGGCTCTGCCACTGGTTTGAGCCTGCTCTTTTTGCACGCCCTTATTGTTTGTCAATTAGGATAGCAATCTGAAAAAGGAGTCCTTTATATAACTAGTAGAATTATTTATGTGGATGTTCGTAGATTTCTGTTATGTAAAATGTGCTTGGAAAAAGGGAGTTGGCTATAGAAAAATATTTATGCGCAAAAGTTTATGCTCTTCTTACATTTTGCACTTCTACCAATCTTGTGAGTGTGTAAAGTACGTATGGTACAATTTAAGCTTCCATGATTAATAGTATTTTTAATTATTTTGCTCTATGTTTGATATGACCTATCAAAGTGCACCTTGCTTTGCTATTATGTAACTTCCATTGTCTATGTGCATTGACCTATCAAAGTCCCCTCCCATGCATCTTTTTGTGTTGCTTCATTGTTAAATCTTCAGGTATTCTTTCTGATATTGTGCGCTGCACATCTTTTTTGTCATCTAGATCATCTCATATGTTTTTTGCATGATTAACATAGTGTTGTGGTTTAGTGATAGTGTTACCCTTATCTATGTTTCAGGAGAGGAATGATTTCTATCAATTTTTCCTGAGCATGATTTTACAGACTTTCTAGAGCACTAGTGATATCTTCTTTGAATATGGATTATCTTGCTTGATTAGGTCTTGTGATAAGATGCTATCATCCAGTATCGGTTAGGCATATAAAGATCTTTCTGGATGTATCACTCATCATGTAGATATGCTTCGTATGCAATTGTGGTTGTCGACACTATTACAAGCCATTCTTGTAACGAAGTGCAGCAGGATCACTTTTTTTGGGTAGAAGCATCAGTGGTTTTTTTTGTTGACATTCTTGTGACTTGTTAACAAATATGCTCCCATTTACAATTCTTTTTCATTACAAGCCTTTATTTACACTTAGGTTCTCCCTTTTTTGCAGACAAAGTCCACAGCACTCTGGTGTCAATGCAGCCTTATTTGGCTATGAATCACCACATTTGCATGCTTCTGATGAGCATGTGCACTTCAAGATGTCCGACTGTCAAGACCATGAACTGGATTTTGGCTTATCGCTTTTCCCAAATGATGGTGGTAATGAGACTCCGAACATCACCAACAATGAGATGGTTGGTGATGTTGATAAATCAGGTGGAAGAACTTCTGAAGATGCTGAAATAAGAATGGATCTTTCTGATGATCTCTTGCACCTGGTGCGCCATGAACTTCTTTTGCCCACAGTTATTTATATGCAAATATTAATAATGTTTTATTCAAAATGTGGTAATGTACTAATTTGTTAGATGCGCTATTGCAGATATTTTCCTTCTTGGGCCAGAAGGATATATGCAGATCAGGTGCTACTTGCAAACAGTGGCGATCTGCCAGTATGCATGAAGATTTCTGGAAATGTTTGAAGTTTGAAAACTCTAGAATATCTATGCATAACTGTATGTCTTTTGCTTTGTTCTGTTCTATTTTTCAATGAACGTGCATACAGTATGTTATAATTCTTATTTGAAAAATGTGTTTAATTATTGTGTGCTTTGGACATTGCTGGTATGCTATGTGCAATGCATGTGGGCCCCAGCTGGCATATGATAGGTGCAATGGGCCTTGTTTTTTTCAGCTTAAATTAAAATTAAAAGCTACCGCTTGAAATTTGTCATTTTTGTACAAGCCAAACGTTGTAGTATTCTGTTCTCATTTTTGTGGGGTTATTTATATAATTTTTGGACTCTTAAGTCCTCTCCCGAAGGGTCACATCTTTTTCAGATTACAATTTTCAGGTAGTTTCACCTTGAGAAGAACAAGGCCATAGTTGCTGGAATTATTGTTCATGTGCCTGATCTTAGCATGGTATATGTGTGGGACAGGTTTTCTTGTTTATGTTTGTGTCTTTGGGTGTTTTGCTCAGATAATTTTCAGTCTGTTATCCCAATTATCATGTTACTTGGAAATGCTTATAGTTATTGGTTAGTATAAGTGGAAGCTCTTAGATATTGGTAGAAAGGCTTAAGTGAGTGTATCAGTTAGCTCTTAGGACATGCTTGGCCTATGCAAGTTCAAGAAATGTCACTTTCATGATTTCATCTATTTGATTCATGATGTTAATGATTGAGCATTTTTGTACCTTCATGCTGATGAAGGTACCAACGTAAGGAGGTGGCATTGTGGAGTCTGTGATAGTATAATTGTTACAATGCCCATTCATCTAGACTGATTATAAGCCATTGTCATAAGAGCAAATTATCAAGAAACTTTGATATATTTAGGTTAGGATATAGCCTGTTCTCTGGATCCTATTGACCATAATGTTGTATATTCTAGTTAGTAGACATGTGATTGCTCTATTGAGCTGTTCAGTTTAGCTAAACATTCTGTTTCTTTTAAATGCTACATCTGCAACTAATTTGGCTTCATTCATTCCGTTTTGTGATGTCCTTTGTGGCCCCACTGGATTGTTACTTGATGGTGCTTACATGTTTCACCACTGTTACTTTTGCAGTTGTTGATATTTGCCAGCGGTATCAGAATGTGACAGATCTTAATTTGTCTGGTGTCATGAATGCAGAAATATTAGTGATGGAAGCAAAAATGTTCTTGAGGTTTTCTTCTCATTCACTTTCTCCTTTGTTGTCATATTTTTTTTTGTTCTACTTATCAAATTTACTTGCTTTCAGGCATCTTAAGACATTAACAATGGGCAAGGGACAACTGGGAGAAGCATTTTTTCAAGCTTTGGCCGAATGTCCATTGTTGACTACTCTAACAATCAGTGATGCATCTCTTGGGAGTGGAATCCAGGAAGTAACTGTTAATCATGATGGATTGCGTGAACTTCAAATTTTGAAGTGTCGTGCACTCCGAATATCTGTCAGGTGATGTATTTTTCGTGCGCTTATTATAAATGTGTAAATAGGTTCGTATCATCATATGTTCTTTTTAATAATATGCTTTGTTTTATCATCCAGATGTTCACAACTTCAAGTACTGTCTCTAAGACGAACTGGCATGGCTCATGTATCACTCAACTGTCCACAGTTGCTTGAATTGGATTTTCAAGCCTGTCATAAGCTCTCTGACAATGCAATTCGTCAAGCTGCTACAACTTGTCCACTGCTAGCGTCACTAGACATGTCATCTTGTTCCTGTGTTACCGATGAGACATTGCGTGACATTGCTAGTTCATGTCCAAATCTTTCTGTTCTTGATGCATCTAACTGCCCCAATATTTCATTTGAGGTACTTTTTTATGTGATTTATTTATTTTTATGTTTTTTGATTGATTTTACTTGCCATTATTTGCAACTTTGCATTCCATATCTGACGATACTCTTTGTTTGTCCTGTTATGAAGTCGGTGAGGCTTCTAATGTTGACAGACTTGAAGCTACTAAGTTGTGAGGGAATCACATCTGCGTCCATGGCTGCAATATCTTCTAGCCGTCTGCTTGAGGCAGTGCTTCAATTTTCTTTTGGTAATATTTTGTGTACTTTTTTTGTTTAAAGAACTAATATCCTCCTTTTGTGCATTTCAGGCATTACAACTTGACAATTGCAGCCTGTTGACATCGGTATCTCTGGATTTGCCACATCTCAAGAATATAAGTCTTGTGCATCTCCGCAAGTGAGTTAGGATGGCTGTTTCTTTTATTCTTGTTGATAGTCATTGTTGTTTATTTTGTACTATTGTTTATATTATTCATTTTATTGTTATCTTACCTTCCATGTTAGGTTTGCTGATTTGAATCTGCAAAGTCCTGTGCTTTCTTACATCAAAGTTTCCAGATGTTCAGCCCTTCATCGTGTTAACATAAAATCAGATGCTCTTCAGGTTGGCTACTATGTTTCGTGAACCGTTAATTTTGTTCTATTTATCGGTTAGTGTATTTTGTAATTTTTCCATGCGCTGAATTTGTGACTGCAGAAATTGGTGCTCCAAAAACAAGAGAGCTTATGTAGCTTATCATTGCAATGCCACAATTTGGTTGATGTGGACCTTAGTGACTGTGAATCATTAACCAATGCAATCTGTGAAGTTTTCAGTGATGGAGGTGGTTGCCCTATGCTCAGATCATTGATTCTTGATAACTGTGAGGTATGGCACTTGCACTCTCCTGTAGTCAACAGATAGTACATGATAGTGGCTCTGAACTTCTATTTTTTAAGGGAAACTTCACTATTTAAATGCATAATTTTAAAAAACTAGGATTAGATGACCCTGGACCCAAGGAGCATGGTTAAGCTTATGATGGCGACTGCACTCCAAGGGCATGGGATAGATAGTCTTGAGACTAATTTGATATATTTCTTGGTTCCCTATCATGGATACAATGCTCTCCTTATATAGAAAAGCTGACCCTTAAATCTTAATATAGACTCTCATAGCAATACCACGGGTACTGTTTACACTGGCCATAGGTGGCCCATGGGCCGACACCCATGACACTTATAAGTAGAGGTGGGCAAAAAAACCGAAACCAAAATACCGAACCAAACCGAATATACCCAAAATTTCAGTATTTATTTTGGTGTTGTTCAGTATTCGGTATATAGTTCGGTAGCTAGAGCCTGAATACTGAAGTACCGTACATACCGATTAATTATGCAGCGCAGCATGCAGTCCCTTCTTTAGGCCTGACGTCTCAACTGCCATGGCCCAACGGTTACCTCAGCCCAGCCCAATTCCCCCCACCGCGAACCCTAGTATTGGCCTCCATCTTCTCCCCGTTGCTATCCCGCAGCAGCCGCCACTCACCTAGAATGCTCGAATTTGGGGAAAAAAACTCCCGAGAGCTTCCAGCACTGCTCGCACCTCCATCTTCCAGCGCTGCTCGCACCTCCATTTTCTTCTGCGGCTTACCAGATGCTCGATCCCTACTAGAGGTGAACAAGCAGCAACTCTCAAGGATCATCTTCAAGTTTGATGTTTTGCTTTTACTGCTTGATTTGATGGAGACATGGAGCATGGACACGTTCTTGGTCCAAGGATTCATGGAGCTCTATACTTCTTGATTTGCTCCAGTTTTATTGTTAATTTTGATGCTTTTATACATTTCTTGCTCGATGTGTGTATGGATCCGTCTTTGTGTGGCTGTTGTCAGTGTTTAAATTTTGGTGCACCGAGATACCGAATTAATTCGGTATTTTGGTTTTGGTATATAATTTTTTTGTAGAAATTTCGGTACCTAGTTTTTGAATACTGAAATTTATAAATACCAAAATACCGAACCAAAGATACCGAATATACCGAACGCCCACCCCTACTCATAAGGTGATATATTTGTGGCTTGTTAAAAATTCAAGTGTCATTTTCCCCATCTTTTAGTGTTAACTGCAATCAATGTATCACATATTCTGTTTGCATTTCACTTTTGAAGATAGTAGTAGTGAGGTGTTGCTTCAATATATTTCTGTTTTGCTGATCTTTTTCCTCATATCTCAGAATTTGAGCATTGTGGAACTGAATAATAGTTCTTTAGTGAACCTCTCACTTGCTGGATGCCGTTCCATGACATTGCTGGAACTCTCATGTCCAAATCTGCAAAAGGTGAATCTTGATGGTTGTGATCATCTTGAAAGGGCATCATTTTGTCCGGTAGGTTAAGATTGCTCATCCTGTTTCTGAGGCACAATAGTTTTATTTTAAGCTGTTTGTGAACAACTTAGCTTAGTGAATAATATGCTTATTGCATATGATTTCATCTCTTGGTAGGAATGCAAGGATGTATGCCTTTTTTTCAGCCTAAAAAAAAAAGAGAATAGATTGTAATTTGCACCTTAGCCTGGGTCCATTCCTTTTAACACAAGTTGCTTTAACTGTGCTCAATTAATATGCAAATGGTAAAATACTGTGTAACATGGATATTAATTATTTATTATTTGAGGTATAATTTGTCTGATTAACCTCTTGAGACACCTGCAATTTCTATTTGATCTGTGGTCTGTTTGGAAAGATATGTTGGATGGTTCTGCTATACTTTATTTGAAAGGTTGAGTTGTGGTCTTGTGGAACAAATATGAAGAACAAATATATATGTATATATAGAGAAATGCTAGCGTACACCCCAGAGTACGGATCCCTCCGTACTCCCAACGCGTTTTTGAAATCCAAGATTATTATCGACCGATCCGAACCATTGATCTTGTTCGTCTCACTGAAATGTAGCCAGTGACCAAGTTTCGTATTTTTTTGAATTTATTTACTATTTGTTTCCTATTTTCAAAAATCAGCTTTTATTTTTAAAAATAGGAAACAAATAGTAAATAAATTCAAAAAAATATGAAACTTGGTCACTGGCTACATTTCAAAGGAGACTAACAAGATCAACGCTCGATCGATAATAATCTTGGATTTAAAACGCTGGGAGTACGAGGATCAGACTGGGTGTATCTAGATTTTTCTCTCTCTCTATATATATATCTATATATAGATATATATATAGAGAGAGGATATATCTATATATAGATATATATATAGAGAGAGGAGAGAGAGAGAGAGGTTAGCGTGCTCTCGGGTGCATGGATCTCTCCGTGCTCCCAACGCGTTTTCGAAATCCGAGATGCCTAACAACTGATCCGAACCGTTGATCTTGTTCGTCTCAATGAAATGTAACCAGCGACCAAGTTTCGTAATTTTTTGAATTTATTTACTATTTGTTTTCTATTTTTAAAAATCAGCTTTTTTTGACACACCATGACTAATTAGAAGGCTGATTTTTGAAAATAGGAAACAAATAGTAAATAAATCAAAAATTACTAAACAATCACCGGGTTACATTTCGATGAGACGAACAAGATCAACGATTCGGATCAGTTGTTAGGCATCTCGGATTTTTCTGCTTCAATGCAATGCAATTTTTTATCTGTTTAATTGCCTACATAAATATCTATACTTGCTGGCATTTGCTTCATTTGTAGGTTGGCCTTGAGTCCCTAAACCTTGGAATTTGTCCAAAATTGAGTGTTCTACACATCGAGGCCCCTAAGATGTCTATATTGGAGCTGAAGGGTTGTGGCGTGCTTTCCCAGGCTTCAATTAATTGCCCTCATTTGATATCTTTAGATGCCTCTTTCTGCAGGTTGTACAATGCTTTTGCTATATTTTCAAAAAACATTATTGACTGGTTCTAATTGTTAATGTACTTTATTTTGCATGTTCAGGCAGCTTATGGATGATTCACTGTCTCACATGGCAGAGGCATGCCCTCTTATTGAACATCTTATTCTTTCGTCGTGTCTATCGATTGACACCAATGGATTGTCTTCTTTGCATTGCCTTCATAAGCTGACCTTGCTTGACCTATCGTACACTTTTTTAATCAACTTGAAACCTGTTTTCAACAGCTGTCCACAGTTAAAGGTAGGTGCTTGATTGTGTCACTCATCAAATTGTTTGCTACAGTTGTATGCTTGGCGATTGTTCTTATGTGTTAGGAAGCCATACCACATGGCTATGTGATAATCTTATGTGGACAAATCACTTGTACATTTAAAAAATTGTTTCCAATTTTCATAGCTCTAATTTCTTGCAAGAACAGATGAGGACCATACAATCTGTTGCTTTTATTGTTGCATCTTCTGTGGCAGTTAACTTTTACACTTTCTATTTTCAAGTATTTTGATGTTTCCTATATGAGATGATTTGGAAATGCATTATTTTGCAATTGAATTTTGTAAGGGAGAGGAGTAAATTTATAATGAAGGACTAGATTACTCCTCTCTTACCATATATTCTTTCTTTCACAGGTCTTGAAACTTTCAGCTTGCAAGTATCTCAGTGATTCATCTTTAGATGCCCTCTACAGAGAGGGCGCTCTTCCAATGCTCATTGAGCTAGATCTGTCCTACTCATCAATTGGCCAGACTGCGATAGAGGAGCTTCTTGCATGCTGTACAAATTTAGTTCATGTAAATTTGAATGGATGCACAAACTTGCATGAATTGGTGTGTGCGTCAGACAATTGCAGTTCTGTTGACATGCCGGTGGATGTTTTCCCACCTTATTCTGCACCAGTCAAGAATGAAGAGACCAGTGAAAGGATTGATCATCTGCTTGAAGTTCTTAATTGTACTGGCTGTCCAAATATTAAGAAAGTTGTTATTCCTTCAATGGCAAACTATGTACATTTATCAAAAATCAACCTTAATTTATCTACAAACTTGAAGGAAGTCGATTTGACATGTTCCAATCTGTACACATTAAATCTCAGGTAACATCGATGTGTGTTCTGTACTATCCAGAGATCATTTTATAGCTTGTAATGTATTTATAGAATTTGTTTTGTTTTTTCAGCAATTGTATCTCACTAGAGGTTCTGAAGCTTGACTGCCCAAGATTGGCTAACCTCCAACTTCTGGTACTATTCTCAATGCAACTTTCAAAATGTTTTAAATACTATTGGCTAGTATAATGTTAAGTCTTAACTTGATCAAATGTACCTTCCATCTTGAAAGCTTTTTTTGGCTTTTCATTCTACAGTGCAAGATTGTGCTCATTATTTTTAATCATAATTTACTAAAAACAATGAAAAGCACTAATTAAAAAGTCTAATAACATTATTTTCATGTGGTTAATCCATATAATTGTGTATAATATTGAAGATAGACCATGTGGATCCACATCAACCAATATTTAGAGATGCAGGGATATTTCTGCTAGCATAAAGTTTCTGTTCTTTGCATTAATGTTGCTGGTGCTGATTTTCTGGTTCTTTGCTTCATCTCTTAAAAGTGCAATTCTAGAAAATATGTTTGTACAACTGCAAATATGTTGCAATATTATTTCTGCAATCAAATGTTTGCTCTTATGTTTTTGCCACTCCAAATTCCAAATCAAGATTAATCTTTGTTTTTGGCTCTCACATTACAAACATAATTGAGGGGTTTGTTTATAACATTGAGTGTAAAAAGGAAACGCGAGCCTGGTTTGAAGCGGAAAAAAAAGTTCAAACCTTTAATGGCATAAAAAATACTCCACATTTGGAGTGGCAAAAACAAAAAAGTCGTAATAATACACTCAAGTTAATCATTTCCTGTTTATTATCTTTTTTCCATCTTGATCCCACTAATCTAAACTGATCGCAGTGAATGCCCGTAATATCTCAAGTTATTTCATAAAAGTTTTGTTCAGTTAGGATGAGTCGTTTCAGTACCGACTAGGTTTGGTCAGACCATGTTTGTTATCACAGTTGACGTCTGGGTTTGGGCTTTTGTTTTGTATCTCGTTCAAATTTATTACGTGGTCCACAATACACTTCTATGCATCTCTCAGCATAACCAATCTTAATGATTTATTTCTAATGTCACATACACTCACTCTTCCAATATCACTATTATAGGCATGCACTATGTTGCAAGAGAAGGAACTAGAATCTGCGATATCCCTCTGCGGTGCTTTGGAGATCCTCAATGTACATTCCTGTCCGAAGGTAAGCTTTTGCATTTGATTTGCTGTAGTGTTTTTTTTTGCATTTGTTATGCTAAAATTTTCTCCTAATTTGTCCAGTTTGATTCTGAACAGATAAATGCACTGGATGTTGGCAGACTACGTGTGGTTTGTCCAACCCTCAAGCGCATCCAGAGCAGCCTTATCACATAGCATGGAGTCTGGTATCAACTGAAGGAGTTCTATGTGAGGTAATAGTTTGGCGCTCATGCCCTGTACCTTGATGGTGCTGAGTAATCGTAGTTTAGATTGTGAAACAAAAAGAAGCCCTACATAGCACTGTTTGTACATACTCCCGCAGCATCGCCAGTATATTGCATGGCAACATATATAAGGAGCCAGTACGCGATGTGAGCCCATTTCTCCAGTCCATTGTTGTGTGGTAATAAGTACTTGGGTGAATCTGGATTGATGTTGGATTCCGGAACGGTCTTTTTGTTGTTGTTTTTATTTCTTTTAAGTGTACTGATGGAGCAGGCAGATCTATACTCCGTTTTATATGCATTAATAATTATCTTGTTGGATCTAAACTAGTATGTACTAGATGCTTGTTGGACCTATGTATGCATTCCTTTCAATGTTTTCTTGTGGCAGTAAATTTGCCCTTGCTGTCAGTAGGTGCTTTGTTTCTTTGCCTGCATCGGCATAAAGCATTGCTGTGAGTCTCGTGACGATGCAAGCTAAGCTATGGTTGTCATACAAAGATGAGCTTGTGGAGGGGCATCGTTTTCCTTGGTTTTCCTTGCAGGGCCCTGATCTGCTTTACATTCTTGTACGCAAAATATTTTTTCCTCATCCTGATTCCTACCTAATGTTAAAAGTTAATATGAATGGGAAATTTGCAGATGGTTATTGAGATGAGGAACCAAAGATATATATCATGTAGCACAAGGTGTGCGATCTTTGACTGAGGCCTTGTTTGTTTCAGATTAAATTAAATTAAATTAAATTAAATTAAATTAAATTTTGTTATTTTTGTATGAGCCAAACGATGTAATGTTTTGTAGTCATTCTTGTGGGGTTTTAAATAGTACTTCTTAAAGTTTGTAAAATATTTTTTTCATAATTTTTTTAACTCGTTAAGATGTATTCTGAGGGGATCACAAATTTGCTACAGTAAAACGCAACGCTACATTAATCTGAAACAAACAAGGCCTGAATCCCATGGCTCCGCTTTGAGCTGTTGCTAGGCTGGCTGCTGAAAAACATGTAGCATCTGTATCTCTGTTCTTGCATCCCTGTTGCCTATTATCTGTCACATACCATATGATATGGATTTGACTTGTCGCTGCAAATCTGCAAACTCTTATCTTTGAAATAACAGTTAGCGTGTACGTGCAAGGCACGTCAGATAATATATTGTAGGATAGAAATAGTAAGCTTGTACATAAAATAGTTGTCGTGGTTTGATGTAGTGGGGTCGTGAGTCAGCTTAATAACCATTATAAATAATAAAAAACATTAATTTACTAACGAAAGTCTCAACAATACGAAAAGTCAAAAGATAAAATAAAATAATCATCGTGGCATTAAAATTTGTTCTGAAGTCCATGACACGAAAGTGAGCAATACATTTTAGGAAAGCGAGCTGAAATATTCATTATTTCTTTGAAAATCATTTTCATTGTAGTATATCAGATATATTTCAAAGCTCCCGTAGCTGATATTAAGGCACATTTCGTAATATATGTTACATGAAGTATATAATCATATAGAATTATCTAAAAGAAATCAAGTTGAAATTATGCATTTATAAACATGAGTTGAACAAACATCTTCAAAAATAAAAATAAAATCACTAAGAGGTGTGACACTAAAACAAATATACAAACAACCGAAATATAAAGGAAGTAGGTTACATATCAACAAACACATAAACGCTACAACATGACCAAATAACAAATGAAATACATACAGGATAAAGGTCATACATGTAACCAATAATATATAATGTTCAAATTATACAACCGATTCAATAGCATGACTACAATTTCTTCGCCATATCTTATTGTATGGTCTTGAAATCAGGTAAATTCATTAGTGATGCTACAAAAAGTAATTGCACAAGGTAATGAGCGGCATAAAATTCATTGCATAAGTATATGCTATACTTAACGATGCAACATGATTTACCTATGTCTAAGTCATAGGCAACTGCAATGTCCGGATCAAAGTACACTCTACTAAAGACGGTAGTGTGCAAGTTTTGATCTACAAATTAAATTAATTGGCACATTAATTCGAAATGTTAAGAAAAAATGAGCTGTAATAGTTATACGAACTTATCAACAAAACGCTTTATTCTTAGCACGGTAGCTGTCACAACAAGACGCTCATTTGAGCTTCTTGTTGTGATTTTTGTATTAAAAAACTACTTTAGATTTTTGTGATTCTTGAGTGATTCTTGAGTGAAGCAGATATGTATTAAAAATCTGTAATACATAAAAATCTGCAAATATGTATCAAATACAGAATACATATCTGTAATTCATCACAGATATGTATTAAAAATCTGGTTAGTAAGCATTTTATCACTCACAACTAACTTCACTATACTAAACCTTTGTGAAAACAAGCACCAAAAGAGTAAGCAATATATAGAGATGTATAAAGACATGACATATTTGATGGATATATTAATGAAGTAACATACCTGTTATCAACAAGCACAGCATTCTTGTAAGAAATGTTTTTACAGTGAACAATCTCCTACTCTCCTGTACATATTGTACGGAGTTTATAAAGATAACCATTCTGATAACATCTAGAAGATAGATAATCCATGATATATTAGACACTAATAACATTGAAAATCGAAGATGGAAAAAAGTTCAAGTGCAAAAATGCCCGTACGTTACAACGGGAGAAATGAAAATCCTCATACATGCAAAACGCGTCGGAGGTAATATTTCATCAATCACTCATTAGTGGTTCAGGCCATTAGATTTAAAATCACAAAAACTATTAGTATCATTTATTTTGTTGTGATTTATCACTAAAGCTATTTTAAGTATGACATATTTTCGCATATTTGCATGAATTTTTTGAATAAGACGAATGGTCATAGGGCACATCCAAAAGTCAATGACAATAAATAAAAATAGAAGGGAGTAATATGTAAGACCTCTTTCATCTTTACCGGGCTGAAGCAGTGCATAGGAAAGCAAAAGCTCAAGTTTGCTGATGGGTCTCCATATCAGTTCTTCTAACCGGCCCATGGCCCAGTTACAAGCGCTACAAACAAGGTCACCGACTTTCACACATGAGCACAGGCGGATCTATGCTGTTGCAGCTTATATACAAGAGTCATCGGAAATTCAGAACACTTTATCAAACTGAAAATGGGAGTTTCATGATTATTAATTAGTACTAAATAGTACATGAGTTCATTGCTCACCCCAATATCCAACTCCTAGCAGTGAACCAGAATTTGCTGGCACAGGAACAGTTTACATTTCTATATTCTGATCCATGAGTTCCTCTCCACACCACCAAAATCTAAAATGAAGAAGACCAACACATCAATTTCAATATAGCTTTGAAGTGAGGGGATTACAGATGAGCTGGCTGCCGATATGTCCCCTCAACTCTTCTCCTGTATTACTATAAAAATGATCTTGTGCTTTTGGACAAATAAACTGAAACTACAGGAGATCATTTCCAAGTCATGAAAACATACTTGATCAACCCACAGCCTTAGACTGTTGATATGTTCTTTAATTTGTTCTGGAGTGAACAACTCAGCCATCGACCCTTTATCTTTGGTTATGATTTAGACACTGTTCCAATCCCGGAACGAAAGATGGTGGTAAGTAAAATATATGACAACATGTAACGCCTACAGAAATAAATCCAACTCCATATTCAATTCATTCGAAGACAGGCTATCCTATGCTATTTTCCTCAACAAGATGATTGTTATTTAATGAAGATCTTCCACTAAAGATGACAAGTGAGACAGTGGCAGAAGCAGAACAATTTAACATATGTATGAATATTTTTACCTATGCTTCTAGTTTTTGTCTGGTTTCAGTTGTCACATAATAATTAGTACCTACAGTGACATATGATGAAAGAAGAGAGAGAATGGCCAAGTGCTCATATCAACTTGAACTTTTTGTTTACCTATACAAGTGCATTAACCAAATTTTATACTCTAGCTACCCATATGTTTTCTCTAAACATGTAATTTCTTCTAAGAGTATAGTGTAAGTACAACATGTTGGAATAATTAGCACTTTCAGATTTATTTTTAATCAAGAGATATAACATGCACAACGTCTGAGAGATAGATAAAACAGGTTGAAGCCACAGAAGCACAACCTAGATACACATGCAGAAAACTACACGTATCTCTCTCTGGTGTACTCGCGAAAGTAATGACTTACTGGACTTGGTCGTCGTCGCCGTCTGCAGTGCGAGTTCTTGGCGAGGTTTGGTTCAGTTCTCGAATCGGCGCCGTGTTGGAGAAGATGGTGCCGACGCAGATCGCGACGGCGTAGTGGAAGAAGTCCTCGCGAAGCGGAAGAAGGCGTCCTCTCATGAATAATTCCATTTTCCGCACAGAATAAGTCGAACTCACTAGAGAAATACTCTCCACCACAATCCGACCTAAGTCTCTTAATTTTTCTATCTAATTGGTTTTCAACCTCAGCCTTATAGATTTTAAAGAAGTCTAGAGCCTCGTCTTTAGTTTTCAACAGATACACATAGCAATATCTAGAAGCATCATCAATCAGAGTCATGAAATATCTCTTTTCACCCTTTATCAACACACCATTCATCTCACAAATGTCAGAATGTATGAGCTCTAGAGGTGCCAAATTTCTCTCCTCGGCGGTCTTATGAGACTTACGAGGTTGCTTTGATTGCACACAAGTTTGGCACTTAGAACCTTTGACAGTGGAAAATTTAGGGATTAAACCTATACCCGCAAGCCGAGACATAGAACCAAAATTAACATGACATAAACGTGAGTGTCAAACATCAGCCTCACTCTCAATAGCATGATCACAAATATGGTTCACAACTTTATGACAGTAATCAGAAAGAGAGAAACGGAAAAAGCCTCCGCACTCATAGCCTTTGTCAATAAACAAACCATGTTTTGACAAGACTACCTTATTGGACTCAAACACCACTTTAAACCCATCTCTGCAGAGAAGGGACACCACGACCGAGTTCTTATTGATTGAGGGCATCTTTGCACGTTCTTCGCTTGTGCGATCTTTCCGAAGTAAACTTTAGATCTACCGTGCCAACACCAAAACGAAGCATTGGACCCATTCCCCATCAAAACGGGTGAACCGTAAATGCACGATAAGAAGTGAACATTGAAACGCCGAACACACATGCACATTAGCCCGATATCAATGCACCAATTGGTAGACTGATTCACTGAAAGAACAGTAGGTAAAACATACCCATCGGTTCCCTCACCAATGTTGCCAATGGTCACATTGACAGACTTTGAAGTCTCTGCCTAGGATTACCCTTTTTGTCTTTGCGGTTTGGACACTTCTTAGCCCAGTGCCCAACCTCACCGTAAATCCAGCAAGGCATCTCATCCTTGTTCAACTTCTTTTTCTTGAATGCAGTGGTTTGCTTGATTTTATTCTTCCCTTTGTTCTTGCCATGCTGCTGGACAACATTGGCGCTGGACTGTCCCTCGACTCCTTTCCTAGGTGCATCTTTAACCCTTTGCTTTCTTTTCAACATCTAGAGACGCGATCAACCCCTCAACGGAGATCTCTTGTCTGTTATGTTTTAGAGACGTGGCAAAGTTTCTCCACGAAGGAGGTAACTTGGCAATAATGCCCCCAGCCACAAACTTATCGGGTAATTTGCACTTAAGAAGTTCGAGTTCCCTCACAATGACTAGTATCTCATAAGCCTGTTCGATAACAGAACGGTTATCAACCATCTTGAAATCGTGGTACTGCTCCATGACATACAGTTCACTGCCAGCGTCAGATGTACCGAATTTATTATTCAGCGCATCCCAGATCTCTTTCGCATCTGTGATGTTCATATACACATCACACAGACGGTCAGAAAGCACACTAAGAACTGCACCCCGAAAAAGTGTGGTGGCCTCCTAGAACTCTTTCTCCTTTTCAGGAGTTAGGGTTCCCTCTAGTTTGCCATCCTTTACCCAGTACATGTTCATAGCTGTCAACCACAGCTGCACCTTTACTTGCCATCTCTTGAAATTTACTCCACCGAATTTCTCCGATTTCAGAGCATCAGCAAAACGAGCCATCGATAAACCAAAGTGCCTAAAATCAGGTTTTTGGATTGTTGGAATAATTAGCACTTTCAGGTTTACTTTTAATCAAAAGATATAACATGCACAACGTCTGAGAGATAGATAAAACAGGTTGAAGCCACAGAAGCACAACCTAGATACACATGCAGAAAACTACACGTATATCTCTCTGGTGTACTCGCGAAAGTAATGACTTACTGGACTTGGTCGTCGTCGCCATACGGTACGAGTTGCGGCGAGGTTTGGTTCTATTTCTCCGAATCTGACGCCGTGTTGGAGAAGATGGTGCCGACGCAGATCGCGACGGCGTAGTGGAAAAAGTCATCGCGAAGCGGAAGAAGGAAGCAACGAGCAGTCGTGCCAAGCGCTTCCAAAACTCGATTCGCCTACCCGGGGAGCTCGAGGCGATCGGTTCAAGACCGCTCTCCCGAACGACGGTGCACGCCGCGACGGATGGGAAAAAAAGCGGCGGCGGCGAGAGGAGGTGGCAAAACCCTAGGTCGATCTGATCTGATACCTCTGGACGGCGCGGCGGCAGATTTATATAGCAAAACACGTGAGGCAAACGGATCGCGAAACGGGCCGCGACCGAGTCCAATACGATTTGTATATTCCATATCTGACTCGCAAAATCCGGAGAGCAAAAGAAATAAAACTGCAAAAGGAGGCTGCGTCTGCGCAAGCACGAGGTCCGATTTGACGGACCATTCACGCGGTGTGCGTCGCCGCGCGCGAGCCCAAAGCCCCAAACCAAAGCGAGCGGCGAGCGAACGCGCGCGTGTGATTCTCTATTTCTCTTTTCCATCACATTCTCTAGTAGGAGGGAGCAAGCTCCACTATTTAAGCATATCCTCCACTCTTTCCACTAGCAATATGGTACTAAAGAAATTTCACATGCCTCATGCATACATGGGCCTTTGAGATTTTTTAGGAACTATTTAGATATTAAATGGGCCAGGCCCAACAATTCTAACACAACAAATGGCATAACTAACCATGATCGATCAACACAACATCACCTAAACCCATGTAAAACTTATCATAAAACCATACTTATGACTTCTGAGTGATAGAAGAGTCAATAACAATAACCACCTGGCATTCTGGCTGTCCAACCCTATCAGGATATTCTCCTTTCATTCTGGCAGAGGCAATAACCTAACATTAAACAGATCCAATCTAACTTGAGAACAAAAAAATGATATGTGAATTAAAGAAACATATAAAAAAATTATAAAAAATGCAATCACTATCATAATGTATCACTAAACTACAAGAATCTGCATCCTGCCAATGACAATTATCAGAAAAAAAAATGCAGCATGCTGGTGACAATTCGCCAAAAAGGAGGGGATTTTTTCTGTTATGACTTATGAGTCATGACACATGAGTAACATATAGCGGAATAAAATGTCAATAACAATTCTATATGAAAACGAAAATTTCTTTGTGCATATGGTACAGGACCTTCACCATCCAACCAATGCCTGAAGTAAATCTATGTAAATAAAAGCATCTACTAACTGAAGTAGACCTTTTTAAGCACCTTGTCAATGGCTTTAAGCATCACACTGTAATGGTTATTGTGGTAACTTCAAAGCAAATAGAAGATATGCACAAAATATTTGTCACTCTATTATGTGGAATACCTCAGCACAATCTGAAGTAAATTTTGCCGGAGCCATCTATGGATGGCACATTGTTGTTGCAGCTATGAAGTATGAATAGCAATATTATGCATGGGGAGGGAAAGGGAGAGTTTGGAGGGACATACATTGCATAGCTCGACAGCTGGGTCGTGACGTCGAAGGAGGCAGAGCATAGGTTGTTTGGCTGAATCCGCTGCTGTTTCGAACTGCCAAAAGAATAAATAAGATAGAAATAATTCATTGACCAATGAGAAGCATAAAGCGTTGCTTGTAAAAATGCATAACCAAAGAGGCTAGCAGATTAACCGTAGGGTACAAAACTGAATTCATGTTTAAATCATAAGCAACATTTGATCATAGCTTTTATTACACATAAATGTAGATGCAAATGTTAGAGAGCTATGAAAAGGGTAAGTTACATCGTAACAACCCGCATGTATAGACATAAACAATGGAACTGAAGCATAGCATGACGAAAGACCTGACCACATGAAGAAAGACCTAAACAAAAATCATTTGCAGGAGAATAAATAGTGCAAGTTGAACTATATCAGTTTCAGTAACCGAAATGAGTATTCTAGCATGAGGTGTGATCTAAAAGTAAAGAAGCCATGTCATCGACAAACCATGGGACATATAGACCAGGGTGTAGAAAATTATAGCTATGACAAAAAAATTTTGCACTAACCCGTGTATCACCAAAAATAACAACTGAGAACAGAACGATGGTTTAATCCCTCACAACTGCAAACATGATCCAGTTGAATGATCCGGCATCACTACAGGAAATGATCTCTGTGACGACGGCCGAAAAAAGCAATGTCGACGGTACTCATCCTGACGACAGCATGTGTCGGCGGCCAAAATCAGTACCGACGACAAAACAAGCATCAGGCAAGCAATGACGTCGGCCAAAGGATGGCCGACGACAATACCTGCCCAGCCGAGAGCGCGAGTTCAGATTTTTGAATTTTTGTTCCCCCCAAAATGGTTTTGTCCGCGGCCGAACGAGCTGTATCGTCGGCTCTCACCCAGACGACCATTATGCATATGCTAGATCATGTACCACTTCACATAGTAGTAGCAGAAATCTGCAAGGATGAACGTCTGGGCGATTTCAGAAAGGAGCACCATCGAAGGCAACAATATTTATAATAATGGTGCAGCTTAAAGTGCAGACATAGAGAAGATACCATCCATCATACAATAAGGTGGAGCAAAAAAATTCCTAGGATATGTTGCATCGGGTATGTGCATGAATAAGTATGATGCTTGAACTGCAAAAGCACAATCATATATACTTGGATATGCAAAAAAAATCAAACACCTTGACATGGTAACATGCAAAGAGGTATAGAAGGCATACTGTTTGGCGGAGTTTTGGCTCATAAGCACAATATTTTTCTCAAGGTTCCAAAAAGCGCGATTAAGCGCACGCTTAAGCGCGATTAGGCTCTAAGCGTGGGGTCAGCGCTTCGCTTTCCCCCTAAGCGCCCAATTAAGCGCTGGCCCCGCTTAATCGTGCGCGTAATAGCGCTCAGCCGCCTAAGCGTGCGATACGCTCGCTGAAGCGTCCGCTTCCGCGTCGTGGGCGAGCTGGCGTGGGAAAGAATCGTGCGGGAAGGAAAAGATCGCGGGGAAAACTAGAAAAGACGGGCGCAGGCAGAGTAAAGACCGCATGCGTGCCTAGTTTGATGTGCTGCCCATCCCGATAGCCGCGCCGCCCTTCCTGCCGCGCCGCCCTTCCTGCCGCGGCCGCCCATCCTCCAAGGCCGCGCCGCCTACTACCTGTGGCCGCCCGCCAAGGCAGCGCCGCTTCTTCCTGCAGCCGCCCTCCGCCAAGGCTGCGCCGCCCTTCCTGCTGCAGCCGCCCCTCCAAAACCCCCTTTTTTAGCTATATAATTGGATTTTTACAATATTAGAAAAAACACTTAAGCGTGCTTAATCACGCTTAAGGACGCTTAAGCTTTTTCACCACTCGAGCGCTCGCTTAGCGCTTAGCGCTTTCTTGAACCTTGATTTTTCTAGAGAATTAAGCACGACATCTTTTTCCTTAGAACTCTTCATAAGCATCCCTTCCTTGCAATCACTCACCGCCATAATTTCCTTCACTTCTTGTTTCTATATTAGAGCGATAGCACCCACATCATGCATTCATGCCAAGGAGGCTTATGCTGGTATGTTAGACGAAGAACTTATATAAGAAATTAAGATAGCACTAACCCGCCAATGTGGTGACCCTTGTCTCAGCCATTCAACTAACTCATTTCAAGTCCACTATAAGCTTAGCCAGCACCAAACCGGAAACATTTCTTAATAGAATCTATTATTTTTTCTTTTCACAAAAGAACAAGGAGCATGCTGCTAAAAAATGGCGCAAAGGATAGAAGGTTTAAAATATTGGAATCTAAATAATGACATGGAAATAACAACTGTGAACATCATTGTTAATTGCATCAACTCAAATCATTGACTATCCACAGCTTCAGGGTAGAAGAATAATCCATATAAGTAGTGTCTGCATTTTGGAATTTCAAATCGCTAGAAGTCTGAAATAAGAACACAGTTCCGGTTAGCAAAGAACGTCAATAAAAGATTCAATTCACTGCTGAGAGCTGAATGAAAGAAACAAAAAGGTCATGCATTACCTCGAACACCTTGTAAGTGTGTCGCGGGTTGGCACCAGCAACCTCGGCAACCATAGGGCAGTGAGAGGAAGAGTTGGAGTAGAGGACAAGCATCCTTGCTTGATGCATCCATGTGTCATGGGCGTGAGGAGGGGTGGCGGCTAGGCGGGGAGACGTGGTGACGACAGAGGAGGGGGCACGGTTCCTTCTTCATCGGACCTAGCGAGGTAGAGGGAGGCGGCGCTCGTGGGAGAAGAGGCGGAGGGAGGGAATGCGCCGGCGGCGTGGGGAGGAAACGCGCCGTAGGCTGCTAGGAGCGCCGGCGGCACGGCTATGGTTCAAACCCTAGCCACCACCATCCTGTGTGGGAGGAACCAGGACGACCATCCTGTGTGGGAGAACGGTAGTTCTGGTCGGCTGCGAGTCTAGGCAGGTGGAGTCGGCGGGGTGCGGGCCGAGCTAGGAGATGGTAGAGGGGAGGAGGAGAGGGATGGTGACGGTGGAGGAAAGAAAGAGGGAGGGAGGGCATAAGCCAGATCTCTTCCTGTTCTCCATGTGAAACTTCTTTTGCACGGCGGCAGCAGAAGGAGCAGGCAGCGACAACGGCGGGTGGGGGAGAGGGAGGGATCGGCGCCAGGGAGGGAGAGGGAGAGGGAGGGGGCGCCAGAGAGAGAGGTAGGAGGCGGGTGCAGGTGGTGTGGGATGGAGGCTGCAGGAAGGTGGGATCGTGGGTGTGGTGGGTGGGGGCGGTGGATCAGGAGCAAAGAACGTGCGGGAGCGTTAGCTGCAAGGATCCAACTCTCGATTAGAGCCATCGGATTAATCTGAATAAATGGTCTAGATTTGATATGTCGACTAGGCTGGTAAGTAACTCGTGCTTTTAAAGGAGTAGAGATAGGGGAAGTGTAATACCACAAATAAGAGAGAGAGAGAGAGAGAGAGAGAGAGAGAGCAGTTGGGCCAAAGCCCATTTAACCACCGACCTTGCCATGGAGATAAGGCAAGGGGAGGGGTTGGCTTCCAGCCAACTCTCTCACATCTCTCTCACACGTCTCTCCCTCTGTCTCTGCTCCTTGCTGCTCTCTGCTCTCCCCCATCGCCACGCCCCTTCCATTGCCGGTCACTGCCGCTAGTCGCCGCTAGCCGTCGCCGTCGCCGTCGCTTGTCGCCGTCGTCTCCCGGAGCCACCCTGCTATAGTAGTTGTTGTTCACCCCCCTTTGCCCGTGCTGCCTTGCTTTGCCCCAACCATGGCAGCCCAAGGGGAGGTGGGGCGGCAAGGGAGGAGATGGGGAGGAGGTAGAGGAGGAAGAAAGGAAGCCAACCTATAGGAGGAGAAGAGCTAGGGTTTCACCCAAACCCTAGTGAACGTTGGGAAATTGAGGTAAATTTCTACATCCTGCCCTTGTATGTGTTGATTTAGGATGGAATTTGGAATGGGATGCAAACCCTAGACATGAAACTTCAAGGTTAAATTGTGTATGAGTGTGCATCGAATTGGTCAGCGAAATCGAAGTGTTTTGTCCAGGAATTAGGGCTCGGCCATATTAAGAAAAACGTAGCCTATCTTTCTAGCTTTCCATTGAGCCCAAGAAACACGTAATTTGGCCTAGCGGTTTAGGAGTTATGGCCTTCGGAGCATTGCTGTCTTGGGTAAGCTGTGACGAGATTCTAGTTAAGGTGATTGGCAAATTTGTTCAGCAACTATGTAAGCTAATGACAAAGGGTTGTGATAAATTAGAAACCTATTAAGTTAGGGGGTCGGAATGGGCAAGGGCTAGAGGGAATACCGAATCTGTATATTGGCTAATAAGTGTATCAGACCGATTGATTGCCATGCCTAAATGTGTAGGTGACGCTTCGGGGACGGCATCGACGTCTCGTCTTTCCGACCCGTCGAGTAACTAAGGCAAGTACATGATGCGAATACTATGATAATGTGTGCTTGAATGATGGTAAGTGGTATTTATGCTATTTTAAATACTGGTAATAATGTGTTGATGAATGGTTATGAGGATGGTGATGATATGTAGCTTGATGCCGATTGTGCTTTGTATTTTTATTAATGATGATATTATTAGTGCTAAATGAATGGATAACAAAGATGGATTAGTGAGTGTATGAATCAATAGGGATAGAAATGATGGAATGATGATGAGAAATGATGGTTAACTCTATGTATATTGCATACATTCATGAAAACATGCATACGAGCCAGGGCGGTGAGAAAGTCATATAGCTAGCTAGTCCGGAGAGCCACGGGTCTGGTCGATGAAAAAGCTATATGACTAATCCGGCGTGCTCTTGATAAGACCTACAGAGGTAGGCACCCGCTACGGGATGGCGGGAAAGACTCACTTCGGTGAGCATCTCCATGTGATAGAGTTAGAGCGTTACATCGACGGGTGTACGCTCAGATACCGGTTCGCGCAATGTCAAAGATCATAATGCATAGCATTGCATCGCATTGGACATGTGTTGAAAGAATGGAGCGATGATTGATGAATGAGGATTATGTTGTTGATGCTTATGTTTATGTGTAAACCTCGCTATTATGTGCTTTGCTGAGTCTTGGACTCACACTTGCTCTTTTGGTGTTTTTAGATGATGGTTGAAGTTGCACTTGCGGGAAAGAGGTGTAGTTCACACTTTTGCTCATCACTCGAACCAATCAACCAAATTATAAATAATGCCATGAATTGTCTTAGAGCTTGTATGTTAGTCTGTTAGTGTGTAATTACATGTCTTATTAAAGCTTGCTTGAGACTGGATGGCTAATGTGCTCTGAAAGCCGCTGGTTATTGTCTATTAATGGTGGTTGGGGTTTATGCCAAGAGTTGGTTTTGGTTCGTTAATTATGGAATGTATAATGTTAATTGTTATGCTTTTGTTGTGAATTCCTCTGTTTGGGTGTCCCAATTTTAGGGGAAGCTCTGCCAAAATTTTTGATTAGAAGGGTTTGGTAGCATTTTGGGCCTTTTGGAGGCCAGGGTGTTACAGGAA
This sequence comes from Raddia guianensis, assembly GCA_036346415.1. Taxonomy (NCBI): domain Eukaryota; kingdom Viridiplantae; phylum Streptophyta; class Magnoliopsida; order Poales; family Poaceae; genus Raddia; species Raddia guianensis. The sequence goes on along the minus strand of CM070543.1, from coordinate 12,396,191 downwards.
GAAAGAGAAGTACAAGGCAGACCAAAGTTAATGGCTACAATGGGGTTGTTTGGTCATCTTTCCTGTCGAGCCCAGCCTGTATGAGTTCACTCAGGCCGAGGAGAGCCAAGTTTAGCCAAATTAGAACCATATATGTAGTAAATTGGGATGTGACATTTCATTGAACTCTTGGAAGATGCCACCATGGCTGTATGAAGTGAGTTAGGCTGAGATGATACGGTCAAAATCTATGTATGAGGTGAGTCTGGTCCTAACAGTGAATTTTCATCAGCTCAACTTGTTCCCAACAGTAAATTTGCATCAGCTCAGTCTGGCCCCAATAATAATTTTAGGCAACCAAACAACAACTTGTATCCCATGAGCCGGGCTGAGCTATATGTAGTAAACCAAACAACCTTAAAATATAATACAATCTATGTTAGTTATAGATAACATTAAAGATTTTACATATTTTTATAGATAGTTTTCTATACTTTTCTCGTGTAAAGTCGCACATGATTATATATTCTTGGTTTAGAGACTGCCGCTTGTCTAGAGACTACTGGCATGGGCTGTTGTATATACTCTACTTGAAGGGGATAAAGAACCGCAGCCGCCGGCAATACCAGACGGATGCCTCGTACGGAAATGAATATGTGGCTCATCGACACTCACTGGCAATAACAAGCGCCATGGTCAAAATTATTATCTGATAATCAAGTCCTAATATGCTCAATTTTCATTTAACTCAAGCCAGGCTTCTGGACGTTTTAAACCAATTTTCAGTGAACTCAGCCAGGCATCTAGACGTTTAAGAGAGGGGAACATATCTTGTGCAATCAAGATTACGGTGCAATCATCGTGCAACCGAACTATCAAAAGTTGTAAAAAATTTTGACAAAAATTTGTAGATATACTCTTTAACTTACTCTACCTCTGTATAAAATTTTAAGTTCAAATTCATCCTATATTGAAAGTTACAAAAAAGATAAGTTTCTATCGGTTTTGAACTCAGCAAACATGTAAGTTTTTTTTTTTTATAACTCTTAATGTAAAATGAATTTTTCTTTGAAAATTCATACATAGATAGAGTAAATAATGAAGTACATCTACAATTTTTTTTAGAATTTTTTACAACTTTTGATAGTTCGGTTGTACGATGGTTGCACCGTAAGTCCGATTGCACAGGATATGCTCCCTTTATAGGGAGAAGAAAAAAGCCGGGATTATTATCTGCTAACTGCAAGTTCCCAGTCTTGGGTTAAATCAGCGACGCTTTCAAAGGAACTGGCTGTCGCCGATCATTTGGACGGTACTTGTCATCCTCAATCAAAGAAGCAAGGCGAGCTACCCTATGTCTATGCTTGCTTTACAGCTAACACAATCAAGCAATTATGTCATTATGTGCACCTCCAATACTGTTTTTTCTCACTGAAGAATGGAACTTGGCAACCGATTTGTCCCCCAAGCAGCACAAGCCGTCCATCTTCTTGTGCTGGGAATGTAGAGCGATCAGGTGACTGTGACTTACCAAGTTGGGCTCCTCCTGGCTGTGGCTTTAACTTGGTGATATAAGAGCCGAAAGATCCACAGGCGATTAATCCATAGCACTGGACAGAGACATGCTCTAGCTGTTTAGCAGCTAGTAGTGGCATGCATGCAATGCAAGATGAATGAACGAACGAATGAATGCCCTGTGTTTTGACTTCCTGTTGGCAGCTTTGTTAATGTGAGCAAATGGTCATCCAAATCATGGTCGCCCTAAATATAATATGAGAGAGAAAGAGGAGAGAGTGTGTAGAGAGAGAGAGGGGAGAGATGTTGTGGGGTCCAAAGGAGAGAAAAAGGAAGCAGCAGCCAGGCTGGCCAAGGGAGGGAGTGGAGGTTGAGATTAACCTCTCCCCCTAAGACCCCGCCAAACTCATCTAAAATAACAATCAGCACCACACCACCATCGCAACCAACAACAACAGCACAAGAAGCAAGAACACGGCCAGGGCAAAAGGAAGGAAAGGGAGAGAGAAAGAGGAGGGAATAAAATCTCCACGGCGATCCTCTCCTTTCGATTTCCTCGGCCTGCTAGCAGCGGCACAGGAGAGAGGAGAGAGGGAGAGAGGATCGAAGAGATCGATCGGCGCCAAGTTCTCTTGGCCTCTCGCGCTCCCCCTCTGGAACTCGCCGCCCTGTTTCTTGATCACTCAGACGGAGATGAGCCTCTTTGGCCTGGGAAGCAAGTATGAGCATCCCTCTCGTTTTCTTGTCCCGTCTAACTTAATTTCGATGGCTGGAAGCTAGTCTTCTCTGGCCCATGTAAGAATTGCCTTGTTTCTTGTTTTGTGTCAGTGCATTTCCCTTTGTCATTGTTTCTCATATCGTCCTTCATCTGTTTTGTTCATGTCTTGTGCATTTTCTTGAGAAAATTTGCGTATCTGTCATGTTGCCGTGATTTAGATGCGCATCGAAATTTGGATTTATGATCACCTCAATATAAAAAACAGAAAAGATAAGAGAATAGAGGAGAGGAATAACCCAATGATTTTGACCTAGACAGCAATGATGCTTGCATGTTCTCATTTGCTGTTATATTCAATACTTTTTAAGGCCAGCTATTTGATTCAATTAGAAGGCACAATAATAGTCTGGATTGTTTACACGATCATTGCATTATCTTTTTTGGTTTGTTTTCTTTTGAGCAATTTTTTGTTTTGTTTTCTTAAACTCCCTCCACAAATACATAGCTGTACTAATCTAATGAATTTTTCTTTGGTATGGTTTGATGGGCATCAGGAACCAGAAGACGTTTAGGCCGAAGAAGAATGCACCGTCAGGCAATAAGGTAGGTAATTTACCTGTTAATTTCTAATTTCTATTTCATCCTCGAAAAAAAAAATACTTGCACCATACCATCAGATAGGGAAAAAAAGTGCAGCAGCTAAAAATTGTCCATAAAAAATATATAAGAAAAGAATAAAAGAAGTGTACCAAAGAATTATGTAAAACAACAGGAAATTATACATCAGAACGTTGTACCTAGCACGGACACAGTACTATTTGGGACAAGAGGGTCTTGCAAGGTGCAGGAAATTTTTTCTTCTGGTTGAATTTACGAGTCATAAGAACGTTCCTTTTTGGGTATGTATGATGCAGGGTGTGCAGCTGAAAAAACACATTGATGCAACCTTAGGAAGTGGGAATTTGAGGGAGGCAGTTCGGTTGCCTCCTGGTGAGGATCTTAACGAATGGCTAGCTGTTAACAGTAAGTCTATCACCACTACCCATTCTTAGGAATAGTCATCCATGTAACTGATTCATGTTCTAATAGCTTAGTTTTTGTTTCTTCACAGCTGTTGATTTCTTCAATCAGGTCAATATCTTATATGGCACTCTGATGGAGTTCTGTACACCTGCTACATGCCCAACAATGTCAGCCGGACCCAAGTACGATATAATGATATATATCTCTTTGAAACAAATATTTATTAATTGCACATATAAGTTTTGCATAACCCCTAATTTTGTTGACGTGAGTAATTAGTGACATTTTTTTTTTCAGATTTGAGTACAGATGGGCTGATGGAGTACAGATCAAGAAACCAATTGAGGTTTCAGCACCAAAATATGTGGAGTATTTGATGGACTGGATTGAGGTTCAACTCGACGATGAATCCATTTTCCCTCAGAAACTTGGTACTTCAAAGCTCATGAGATATCACCTGGTTCAGAAGCTATATTTATTTTGTTATTATGTTGAGAGTTAAGGGTAGTGAATTTTGTGGGTTGCTTGTTTTGAACTATTCATGCAGGGACCCCTTTCCCACAAAATTTTCACGATGTTGTGAAGACGATATTCAAGCGTCTTTTCCGTGTTTATGCCCACATTTACCACTCACATTTTCAGAAGATTGTTAGCCTGAAGGAAGAGGCCCACCTTAATACCTGCTTCAAGCACTTTACATTTTTCACATGTGTAAGTTCACTGCTGATCTCCTTTCATCCCGACCTATTCGCATTTCCTTCAGTTGGAGGGTGCATTCTTATCAGTCATTAACTTATACAGTATTTCGTGTTGATCATAAAAGTGTTTGCATCTTATTTTGAGGAAAGGAATGAATTTTGAAGTGAGATGGAGATGGAAATAGATTAGTAAAAAGTTTTATTCATTGTATTTTTAGCTGATGCTGTATCACCATGCATTTGTTTGACACAGATATACCTTTTGAAGCTTTCTATACACTGCGTGACGCCTTTCTTTTTTACTATGATTTTTCTTGATCTGAGTCAACGACGAAAAAAAAGGAAATTATCCCTCTTTCTAATTTCAATCAATTCTATTCTGTGTGCAGGAATTCAAGTTGATTGACAAGGCTGAGCTTGCACCTCTTATCGATCTTATTGAATCAATTGTTTCAGTTTGCTAAGATGGCACCAGAGTGTGACCATCTTTTTTTTTTTATTATTGTTTTTCCACCCTTTTCTTTGGTATAACAAGTGTGCAGAAAGAGTGAGAGAGGTCCAAATGAAATGGCTAAAGAAGTAATTTTTCCTCGTGTACTGTTTTTGCGTCTGCTCCATGAATTTGAGAGTTGAGACCATGCTTGTCTTGTGAAAACCCAAGTAGAACGTTTGGGGAACAGAAGAGATGAGATTGCGTTACTTCACTAGAGTACTAATGTCACTTATCCCTTTGTTCATATCTAATCTTTATCTTATTAAAATTGAGTGCAAAACAAAGCACAAGAAAATGCCACACCACGGCACTCTTTTTTTTTTTTTTTTTCATTCCAATCGAGCGAGCACAAAATTTTTAATACAGCACACATCTAGAACTACTATGTTGTAACACCCCAAATTGGGGATGTATTTAAATTTGCGCCAAATTCAAATTTTGCTTGAAATTTTCGATCACCCTGACTTGTGGGACCCTTGCCGATCCACAGTAGCATCTCTCTCTCTCTCTCTCTCTCTCTCTCTCTTGGGCAAGACTTGCGCTGTCGCTGTGCTGGGTGCACGCCGCCGTCCCGTCGCGGTTGATCTCGCCTTCCCGCGCTCGTGCCTCGCCGTGTCGACCCCCGGTTGGCCAGCCTCGGACTCGTAGCCGTGTGCCTCGCTGAAGGTCCGGTCCGCCGCTTCGGACCGTCGGGCAAACGACGGAGTTCGTCGGTCCGTCAAGGACGAATCGCAGCGTGATCTCCTGCTCCCGCCTCCGTCACTTGGCACCAATAGTCAACAGAGCTAACCCTCTAGCCTCCGCTGCCAGATCGCACCTCCGCCACAGCCGTGCACCGCCATGCCCCTGCACCGCGCCGCAGCTCTGCCTAGCCCGAGCCGTCCTGTCACTTCTCCGCCCCTTTTTCCATGCGTCACCGAGCGCGTCTTCGGGCCCTAAACTCGCCCCGTGACCATTTAAGCATCACCAATTGCCGCCGAAGTCGCCGGAGCCGTCGTATTGCCGGAATTCCACGCCTACCCGAAACCCTTGGCGAGCATCTCTCCGTCGATATCTTCTTCCTCGGTTCACTATTTTTCAATTCCTTCCGCCCTGAGAATCCTTAAGGCCTCACGAGTATTTCCCCTCATCTAATTTGGCTAGTACATGGCCGGAGATCGTCGCCGCCGTTGGCCTATTTCGGTGCCGCCGTGGAGCTCGCGTCGACATGCCGTTCCGAGCCTTATCCGAGCTCCTGCGTCTCTCGGTAAGCACCCACTTCCCTCCCCGATGCTCTCCCACCGTCCAATTCGGTTGTAGCCTTACCGTAGCGCCGCCGCCGTGCACCCGATTTATCGCCACCACTGTAGCTCGCCGCGCCGCCGTGTCCGACCGCCGTTGACCATGTATTTGGCACCGTTAGAAGCGCACCGTCGAGACAAACTCGTAGAGCCCAAGAACATCCAAAACGGTGGACCGTAGCTCCCGCAACCGCTGTTTCTCTCCATGGGCTGCGTGCTGGCCGGAGGTTGAAGACGGCTGGCGTCATCATGACATCAGCATGACGCCAGCAGCTAGAGTGCAGAAATTTCAGGTTTTGATTTATGGTTTCTATTTATTAAAAATAGAAGGAGACTTCCAAAAATTAGGGAAGAATTATGTAAGATACTAGATTCTGTATAGAGCCTAATAAAAATATAACTTTGCATAATTCACTAATACATTTTTATATAAAATTAATAACATAATTACTTTAGTATTTAGTAATTAAAATAGCAAAAAGCTCCAAAATTCCTTAAAAATTACATAAAATACTAGATTTAATATAAATCATAGGAAAAATATAATTACGCCATTAACTTATAGTATTTTCTATAAAAAATTAAAGTGGGTATTTTAAGGCCTTATTTATTAATTTAAAATATAAAGAAAGGGAATTTTAGAAAATATAAAATATGAACACGGCCACTGTATGAAGGAAATTGTCATTGTTAGTTGTATATGAGAATCTTCTTATTTATAAATAATTAAGTTAATTCTATGGTAAATACTTGTGTATTAATTAATGACTTAGATCCCAAATATTCCTTAGGAAAATATATATTAGAGGAGAGGAGTCTCAATAAATCTAGGAATAGTTAAAATAACATTTCCACTTATGTACATATTTGTAGTATGTATGCACTCCTAGGAATACGTTATTTCTAGACACCAATCATTAACTAGTATTTTCCTTAAATAATATGTTTAAGGGGCTGACCTAGAAATATATATAAATGATGCTTAAAACCTAGGATCAACTCCTAATATAGGAAGGTTTAGTATATAGTCAACTCCGTTAAACTTTAAACCGATCATAGGTGGAAATTCCGATAGTCGCCTTTTTATGTTACCAAGACAACCTAATTCCCCTTTTGAGCACTTATCAAACCAAATCGTATTTTTGGGGTTTAGAGACTATATATGTTACTAATACTATTTATTAATGCACTATGGCATGCATAGCATATCATACGCATAATAGGTTCGCTAACCGACCTTAGGGGTTTATGTCGAGGGTTTAACCTAAATCGTGCATGCATCATAATTTCTATTGCATCAGTAAGTAAATATTGGTTTGTTGGTATGATTAGACGTAGGCGATCCCGAGGGAAGATTTGGGGACGCCGAAGAGGACCACCTACAGGATCCAGGCGAGTTAACACTTACTCTTTAGATGTGATTTGTATTAGGGAGAGACGGCGACTCTCCTTAGTGCGGATTAACATCGCTAAAATCATGTTCATTACCCAGTTTTTCTTAAACTATATTGTTTACTTATTAAAGATGCAAGCTTATTAGAATGCCTAATTGTTAATCATGTTATACTATTACATGCCCGCCTTGAAATGTTTAGCTTTGATGACTGCCTTGATTGTCATTGCTCTTGATAGCCTATGATTAGTCTGGTAACCACTTTAACCCTACCTAATGGGTAAAACCTGCTTAGACCGGCTTAGGCTTAACGAATCTTCTGGCTAATCGCCACGGAACGGTGAACCGATATTCACCGGACATTCATTATTCTCATTTAATATGACATGACATATGACAGTTAGGACTGGTAGACGTATGTTGGGCTACTTGTGTTTGTGGGTTTGGTTATGGGGATAATTGGTCGGCTTGGGTTGGTCGTTTGGGAAAGTCCAAGTGTGTGGTGTGGTGTGGTCGATGATCGTGGAAGTAGAGAAAGAATGGTGGGTTGCCCCTAGTTGGATTTGGACATCCGGAGGATGATTAAGGCACGAGATGCCTAGTGCGGGTTTAGCCCGTGGGCGTTTGGCGAGTGCCAAACCGCCTATGAATTGCTTTAGCGTTTGGCAGAGTGCCGAAACTGACTTAGGAATTGTTTTAGCGTTTGGCAGAGTGCCGAAACTGCCTTAGGAATGGTTTTAGCGTTTGGCAGAGTGCTGAAACTGCCGTAGGAAGCAGCGTTGGCAGAGTGCCGAAACTGCCCTAAGTATTCGTTTGGCGAGTTCAAAGCCTTTCGGTATTCGTTTGGCAGAGTGCAAAGCGCCTGTGTATTCGTTTGGCGAGTGCAAAGCGCCCTGTATTCGTTTGGCAGAGTTTGAAACTACCAGAAGTATTAAGGAAGCATTTGGCAGAGTGCTGAAACTGCCCGGTGTAAGAAGTGGTATGGATTGGTTGGGAGCAACCAGGAGAAAGTTCCCGGGGAACTGATAAGCTGGTATGGTGATGGTGTAAGCTGGTTGGGTCTACGATCAATGGTTGGGCAATTTGTGTGTTGATTGTGTATAAGCTGGTATGGATTGAGGTGATTATATAAGTTGGCTGGATTTAAGTTGAGGATTGGTTGGTTTGTGTGTTGATTGCCGTATATGGCTGATTGTTAGCTTCGGGATGCATGATTAAGATGGAAACATCTAATTTACACATACAAGACAAGTATTAGGTAATGCTAGTTAGATTATTCCCAAAAGTCTTACAAACATGGCTTTACGCAAATAAAATTAACCCTCTCCTCCAAATAAAGCCTTGTACACTAAATGCATTAAGGGAAGTGTTAACTAGCCAGCGTTTGGATGACGCTGACCTCGCCTACTTATCTTCTTTAGAAGATGGCATCGAAGAAGACCCTTACGCGTGTCTCGAAGACGACGGACAGGATCATGGTGGACCCGAGGAGTCTTAGGGGCCTCTCCAGTCGCTGGTGGACCGTAGTCGATAGGGATTCTTTTGGGTAGATATTTTGAGAGTCCGCTGTACTCTGAACTATTCTTTTGTATGTTAAGGCGTGTATGGGCCGTCTTACTAAAGTCGCCTATGGCGCAACCCTATGATGTAATATTCAGGGATTTTATTTTATCGATGTATGCTTGTATTGGCTACGTGGTCTTCCGCGCTAGCGTACTGATCCAGGGGCTAGCGCGTGGGATCGTCGACCCTCAAGGTAAGTAAAATTGAGGGGTGACACTACACTCGACCATACATGAAACCATGCACAATCGTATGGGCCAATAAAACCTGACAATTCAAATTTTTTTTTCTGAATGGAGAATAGGATTACAGAAGCCCCACTTACGGTTGAACGAGCTTCAAGATTGGAGCATTTGAATTGGTTGAATTTTGATAGGTTTAGGAAGAGGTCCGAGAGTTTCGAGACATAGCTATGACATGGCAGGGCGATGATTTTGCTTTGCAACATTTACGATGCAGAAGTTAGAAGAAAATTTAATATGTGCGATGAGTCGAGACAAAATTAGCTAAAATTAACATGTTAGCTGAGATCAAATTCTAGTTTGGATTGATATGAAACTTTGACACCCCAACAAAGTCTAAAAATGGGCTCCTTTTTATCCCCTCTCTCTATGTGTTCGCTATATTTGTATCCTCTCTAATAGCATCTCTATCCATGCAAAGATAGAATATCTAAATTTAGAAAATGAGATATATAGGCCTTGTTTATCTCAGATTAAATTTGAGTTGAGTTGAGTTTTACTGTATCAAATTTGTGGCCCCCTCGAAATACATTTTAAAAATTTCAAACAATTATGAAAAAATTATTTTACGAACTCTAAGAATAACTATTTGAAACACCACAAAAATGACTACACAATATTACACCATTTGGCCTATACAAAAATAACAAATTTTCATTTAATCTAATTTAATTTAATCTGAAACAAACGAGGCCATAGTTCCACTCTAGGACTCTAGGCTAGATAACGAATCTAGATTTGAATCCAACCCATCATGTCCTAGCCTGACCAAATAGTCGGGTTGAGATTGGATCAGGTTAGGTTGGGTACGACCCAACTCGACTTCTCTAGTGTGACTACTTATACTAGTTTGCACTCTCTCACAGACTCACCCCCTCACTCTACCCTGACCCGAGTCCCTTCTCGTTTACGTCTTCCGCAACGACCGAACCCCAAACGTAGGGTTTCTCCCGCATCCCCCATTCCAACTAGCCATGGGGACACTGTGTCACAGAGGAAACAACACAATGGTGCTTCGTCCTTCTCACGATGTGACAACAAAAAGGGGATGACTGTGCCTCTTCCTCCTTCCCATGATGTGATAGTGTGGCCTCACCCCTTCCATGCTTCCATGGCGGGATGGTGCGGAGGGAATGGTGTGGTGGCATGGTGGACAACACCTAGTGGACACCTCTTCCTCATCCCCATGGCCTGGTTTGGCGGAGTGGAGCAGACGACACGACAACACAGAGGGGATTGTGTGAAGATGATGGCTTTCTCTTCTCCTCAAGCTCAGGGTCAACATCTCTAACGCGTCATTCTCCATTGGGTCCAGGGTGGACCGAGGCAATGACGGTTCCACTAGCTGCAATGACCGAGGCAATGACAGTATTTAGGCGGGTACACTAGATCCCTGATGTGGGATGGGTTTGGTTGGGTCGAGGTGTTGCCGTCCTCAACCCAATCCATCTAGATAAGGATGATATGATGGTGAGCACGAATCTTGGAGATATTGAGTGAACTCTATACGAGGAATGAATTTCCATGGTAAGATATATACACCGTAAAACTGACATCTTTGGTAGGGATGGCAGTTGGGCGAGTTAGACATGGGTAGTAGGTTCGCGGACCTATACCAATAGGAAAAAAATCCAACCCATAATCGTACCCGTGTCCATCCACATGTATGCGTTTGTATTCGTACCTACCGGTTACCTGCTACTTGCCTCCCACCATATGGCTAATAGCTTGCTACAACAAGAAAACACTCAAATAATATGAATATTAGAAGGATTTTAACATATAAATTTCATCAAACATGACATAAATTTTTAAAGCACTGAACATCAAAGGATTTCCGATTAGGGTTATAAAATGTATAGAATACTACACATAGTGAGCCGCGACACGTCTGCGTGTAACGGGTAACGGATATGTGTACTTAGAACTCACAGCCATACCTATGGAAAAACTCCCACGGTATCAAATCCCTCCTATCCGTACGAACGTACCGTGGATAACAAAAATACCTCGTACCGGATGTTTTTTTTTTTTTTACCATGATGTTCCACATGAGAAAAAATGAAACAGCTTTGGCAACAGTCAGCAGTGAGGAGGCTCGTGAGGGAGTACCCACCGGCCACCGGGCCATTGCGGATAAGAATCTAAGACGACAAGAAGCAGCACGAAGCTGCTCTGCTCCCCTCCAGGCCCCAGCCACCCATCCATGGCTCAGCACCTCCTCATCCTCCTCTCCGCTCCTCCTCGCTTCCATGTCTCCGCCACGCTAGGTACTATCGACTCGCTAAATCCTCACCTCCCTCTCTCTCTCCTCCAGTGCTGCGCTGCTGTTCTTGGCTGCGCCAGCTGTTCGATCCAGTGGTTTGCAGGGGAGGAAGTTGTGATGGCTCCTGCTTTGTATTGCTCTTATTTCCCTTTTCCTTGTTCTTTTGGTTCTGCTGTTCGTGCTTGATTCTGAATTTCTGATAAGAGAGTCCCTTTTGCTTCCTCTGTACCTGCACTAGGCGGCAATGGCGATGGAGCTTCCCGCTTGACCGTGACGCCGGCACGCTGTGTTGCTCGTGGTGAGCAAAGCTCCTCCTTTTGTTGCCGAATCTAGCTAGCTAACCCCTTCTCATCCAAGCGCGCGAATCAGTGTGCATGGTTGCATCTTGCATCCCGATTTGAACTCCCTCTGCTTTCGATCCAGCGAGCAGCGGGAGGAGCACGAGGCGCCGCGCGAAATCCTGGAGTGTCAGGTGCGACCAGGGGGCCAAGGGCGGCGGCGGCGGGCTGGACGTGTGGCTCAGCCGCGGCGCGATGCTCGGCTTCGTCGGCGCCATCTCCGTCGAGCTGGCCACCGGCAAGGGGGTGCTCCAGGTACGCGCGTCCGCCGCCTCCTCTCTCAGCGCTCATCACTGCAAGCCCTTGGGAATTGGGATTACAGCTGCTATCTCATTTGGTCATGTTCTTGATTTAACAACAAAAATCACTTTTTTCCCCCTTCCGGCGCTCTGGTTGTGGTGCAGAACGTGGGGTTGGGAGCGCCGCTGCCGACGGTGGCGCTGGCGCTCGCCGGAGCGGTGGGAGTCGCCGCCGCGTTCCTCATCTTCCAGTCGGCGTCGCGAGACTGAACAGTGCATAACACCAGCCAGGAGAGACCGCGCCGTCATATAGAGAGAGAATTGTGATTGTAACGATCGATCGATCGACATGGTTTCTTTACAAGCTCGAATCGACGGACGTGCTCCATTTGAATTAGTGCATATGTTTCATTCTTCACTGCCTTGGTGGGATTCATGGCTCAGCATGATGATAGCATATCGGCATGGGTTTCTGCCTTATTGGCTTTCTTCTCAATTGACCCGCCTTTTTTGATGCTTCGCCTCATCGGGCTGGCCAAGAAATGTCATGGCATTAACCAGAATACCGTGGCAAAAATTACTCTCGTTCACGCTAGCAGTAATTTTGAGCTTACGGACTGACTAGTACACTGCTGCATATATGGTAGATATATACAAAAAATCATACTAAGTTTATTTATAATCCAAACTCTTGGAAAGATATAAATTACCTCCCAAAACTTTAAAACCAGATTTTTTATACCCTTTAAATCTCGAAAAAGTATATTTCACCTTCTAAAGTGTAGACGCTTAATTCCTTACTGTAGGAAACCGGGTATCTACTACGTCAAGTGATGTGAATACCTTTACAGCGATTTTGAGGATGATTTTGCCACCGGGACAACTTACATGGAGATACACATGGCATTTCCTTTTTCTTAAAAATATTTATTAAAAACATGCCCCACGTATCAGCCTCTCTGTCCCTCCTCCTCGCCCTCCTCTTCCTCCTCATCTCTCTTTGTGTGTGTTTGTTTGGCACAACAACACACAGGGAGCTTCTGACGGCGTCGCCCTCCTCTAGATTTGGCCTCTGATCGTGCCCTTGACCCTAGCACCGGTTGCACTTCCCACCGGCCTCGCAATGTGCCTCCACGTTCCTAGATCCGGTCACGCTCGCCTCCGATGACTCCCCCAGTGCCTCGCGGCCATGTCGCATGCACTCCGACCACTGCCAGCACGACCCGGCAGCGGTGATCCAGAGGGAGAGGAGAAGGCGGTAGCTAGCCTGGTGGCATGAGACGACGGTTGTTGGGGAAAGAGAGAAGGCAGCTGGGGAAGAGAGAGGAGAATGGGGAGAGGAAGAAGATAGGCCAGAGACTGACACGTGGGGTCATGTTTAGAAAAATTTTTAAAAGGAAATGCCATGTGTATCCATTTATGTGGCAATAACGTTCCACCTGGGCTGCCTCGGTGGCAAAACCGTTCTCAAAACCGCTTACGGGGGTTATTCACACAATTTGACAAACTTGTGTAGGAGTGGGTACCCAGTTTCCCGGACTAGGGGGTAAAACGTCTGCAACATCATAGTTGAAGTGGTGAAGTAGACTTTCTCCTTAAATGTCAAAACCGGATTGAATCCAAGTAAGTGGTGGCGTGCCATTTTTTGTCCTAAAGTACAATGCATATATGTTAAATTAGTCATTAGGCTATTCCCAGTGCAAAGTATCATATTTCAATATCCAAGAATGTCACATAGGATGAAAAGTACGATACTGCTAGAAAAAAATACCCTCTACAATGCATGATACCACACTCATATTTTTAAAACAATTAATGTGTGTGATGTTGTGTCTATGAGAGTGGACCCATGGCATTAGATTTTATGATATGGTCTAAGATATCGTGTCAAAACAGTATCTTGCTCAAGATACAGCTTTCTTCTCCCTCCTATTAAATGTTGTGCCACATCAGCAAAAATTTCTATGTGGCATCTCATTAATGAGTATGATACTACCCATTGGGAATAGCCTTAGACTACCGATTATGGATTTATGATACATAGTGATCATTCAAAGGTAAGACAAATATACTAAGTTTGTCGAAGCATACTCAAAACTCCATACTCGATCCATTTCTAGTGCCCAAGAACAACTTTTTTTATGGGGCTTCTATCCGGTTTTGACACTTCAAGGGTATAAAATATCTGGTTTTGAAGTACATTAGGGTAACCTATACCCTTGCAAGAGTTCCAGGAATAATCCATACTTTTTTTTATTTTTTAACATGGGTCTCTATATATGCATCCCATGCCATTATTTATTTCCATCCCTATTTTGAACTGTTCATTCTTATTTAATGATCTGAGGAATGTACCTTGTCGTATTGCTATATATCAACATATTCAAGGTGGCTTATTTTTTATTTGTTTAGAAAACCAATTTATTTTTTTTACTTCACTTTTAATTATCATAAAACCCATCAATAAGCTCTTAATAATAAGATTAACGAAGTGAACTAACTTTCTGAAGCAGTTTCAAAGATCGCGAAGTCCAATATAACATTTAGCTAACTTTAGCTCAACAAACTCATTATTCAGCTTGCTAAGTCACTCCGAACATATCCATGATCTTAAGTACATTGTTGTGAAAGCACATGTATAAAGAGTTAAGAGGCATTTCTTTTAGTAGGACGATGAAATGGTTTTTTTGGTGCAACATTAATTCCTGTGGTCGTTACTATGGAAGAGCCGTTTGCGATATTTGTGTGAAATCTATATATGGAAGTCCCGTTAAGATAAAACCTTTATGAATTGTCTCGATTTTGCTCCTTTGCGTATGCATTTTTCTACTATTTCCACTTTTCTTGTCGACCATATGAATAGATGTGCTGATTTTTTTTTAAAAAAATTCAATAGATTACATTTTTGTCATGTTTACACTAAAATTTTTAAATCTTCTATCAGGGATCATTAGATTATGCTTTTTTGTTTAACTTCATAACTTGTATAGAAATTTGGTTTGCTAGTCTTTTTTTCAAATTTTTTTTAGGGTACGTAACTAAATTCCAGCTCCTTTTCTAAACTTACATTGAAATCTTGTCTTTTAGGATTAACTTGATTTGGGCATTTTGTGTAGCTTAATATTAAATTTTGATTTGTTATTTTTTTTAATAACGAACTATGCATGAACTGTTGAACTGCACGGATGCATGAAATACACGCGTAGCAGAAGGCTAAGGGTCTGATTTCGTAGGCTTATATTATTTGACTTATTTGCTTATCTATCTTATTTCTTAATTTTGAATGTTTTTTAGATAAAATCAAGAGTTGGGTGTGCTTAATTTGTTTGACTTGTGTTTTAGAACTCTTGCACAAGTCTTGAAGATAAAAACAATTTGAATAAAAAAATCAAAGTATGTTAAAATCAACGAATATAAGCAGATACAAAAATAAATTAAATAAGATAGATAAGCTGACAAAAACAAGGCCTAAGTCTCGTGCCTCCATGCATCATTGATCTCCTGAATATTCGGTGAAGTGAAAGTTATAGGCTGTTTGGTTGCCTTCTCAGTTGAACCAGGTTGTATGAGCTGAGCCAGGCTGATTGGAGCCAGGCTGAGATGATGCAAATGGTTGTTGTTTAGTTAGTTGTATGAGATTGTACAGGCTGCGTAGAGATGTTGTTTGGTTGATTGCACTAAGGAGAGAATGGCATGGAGAAATTCAAAAGAGGGATGAAACGTATGAAAAATAAATTCTAGAAAATCAAAATAACAAAAAATCAAATACGAAAATAAAAAATCAAAAGAATGTCTCATAAATAAATAAATAAACAAGTGGAGCCTAGTTTTGTTCGAAAAAATGTCAGTAACCCATTTTTTAAATCGGTTCGGTGATCGGAGATACTAATAAAAAGATATAACAAAAATGAATCAAATGTGTTGCCTGGATCACCCGCATGCTATCAGTGTTGGTTCCAATCTTGTGTTGATGCATCTGAGGAGCCTGCCTTTAGGAAAACGCCCAATTTGACCGTATCTGTAGAGCCTGGTTCGGAGGGGGTAATTGCATCTGGAGAGCTAGGCCCAAGTGGGTAAGAACGCAACCAAACGCCCTACTTTTGTATCTGTAAATGCAAAACTTCTATGATGCAGGCAACCAAACAGCTTGTTAAATTAGCCGGTGCTCGAGCCATGCGTATGCATGCGTTGTGTGATGCAGCTGTGCTAGTGCACGAAATCATGTGTATGCATGTAGTGCCTTTGGCATGTTGAGCAGCATGCGTCCACGACGAAAGAAAGAATTGATTGAAACTTCAACCTATTATCTAATAGTCACTACCAATAGATTATTGGGTTTAGTTTATATTAGGGTTCATTTGATAGGAGCGTCTTCATAATTGATTTTCAAATCTCATCATATTTTTGGGTTTTTTTTTTCTAGAATTCAGATTGTTTCAAGTGAACTGGAAACTGCTACCCATCTAACATCAGAAGCAGACGAGAACCATAAAAAAAAAAAAAAAAGGCTGGCACGTTGAATGATTATGGCATTGTGCTATTAACAAAATTCTAGCCATTTTATCGTTCCAATACGAGGAAGTAGCATACAACTGTGTAAAACCTTAAATCGCCGGTGATTGTCCTTTAATTTAGACTCTCCCATAATTGTAACGCGACTATCCCTGGGCTCGGTGATTAATTAGCCAACCCCTAATCACATGAGTTCACGTTCATATGGGGGTTTAGGGCGTGTTTGATTCGCAGCCGGCACCCGCCGTGGCAACCCTCGGCGCGCCCTCAGCCACGGCTCGTCCACGTAAGCGTTGGCGAGCGATTTGCTTGCCCGCGCCAACGCTCGCGCGCGCGTGCAGTTTCCTCGGCACGCTAGCGATTTGGCGAGGGAAAGAGGCCGCGGACAGCGCACCAAACGGCGGTCAAATCCTATGGCACGCCGGTGGCCGCGTTGGCGAGTGTGGGCGGCGAACCAAACACACCCTTAAAGTATTATCTGAGCTGTATTCAGCAAGTTTGCTTAGTTGTTTCCTCTAAACTGCAAGGTTGACGTGTTTCATACTTTTACCTCCTTCCAATTTCCAAACACTCGCCGAACGATAGCGTGAAAAAAAAATTCTCTGCATGCAAATTGACCGAAGCAGTGAGCATCAGAAACTACACACCTGTTTTAGCCAAGTCATCATTGCCATCCTTGTCTCTTAGTGTGTGCCATTAAATTTTTTGATAGTAGTCTTTCAGCACTGCCAAGTATCTTTGTTTGTTTTGAGTAAGAAAAAAAAAAGAAATCCAAAATAGGGAAGAGCGAAATCAAGAAGCCTCTAATGACCAACATAAGACAGATGTGTGCCATTAAATTTTTTGAGAGTAGTCTTTTAGCACTGCCAAGTATCTTTGTTTGTTTTGAGTAAGAAAAAAAAAAGAAATACAAAATAGGGAAGAGAGAAATCAAGTAGCCTCTAATGACCAACATAAGACAGATGTGTGCCATTAAATTTTTTGAGAGTAGTCTTTTAGCACTGCCAAGTATCTTTGTTTGTTTTGAGTAAGAAAAAAAAAAGAAATCCAAAATAGGGAAGAGAGAAATCAAGAAGCCTCTAATGACCAACATAAGACAGAAAGAAAAATAGACGAGTCTCGATATTTTTTGGCATTAAATATGGGCATTAATAACAACTAACTTGCCAAATATGTCTAATCTTAGTTCATCATTTTGTTACCCACACTCTGGCAAGAAAATAGAATCTTGCCACACTTTTTATTATCAATGACATGTGGGACCTGTATAGTGGAAGAATAATCTTGCCACATTTGTGGCTATGAACCAAATAACTACCTACCATCATCAAACCTACATAACTTTAGTTGTGCCAACTTGTGGCACTCGTTGGCAAAGTTGCTAACAATATCTCCCCTCTCGAACCTTGTTTAATCTTAAACCCGATTATTCCTTATTGAATGTCCTTAGGTGTGCCTGCTAGCCACACCTTTACCGCTATAACATTTGTAAACTTCATTCCGCTCTAAACGGTGTGTGGGTTACATTGCTTCGCACCAAGGCTACAAATGCCTTGATTCCATGAGTAGCCATCTTTTTCATCTTGATATTGTCTTTGAGGAAGACATGTTTCCATTCACTCACTCCTCACCACACACGGCCTACGCACCCTAAGTTTGTTCTTCTTTTCCCTGCTTTGAGTATTGCTCGTATACCTATAACCAATGGTGTCCCGAAAAAATAGATTCTTTTTTATGTGTTGCATGCATGCATAGGAGGTTGGTGAGGAGTAGCCGTGCATGTAGGGGAGACACGTGGCATTATTAGAAATTAGGGGCACAGAGGGGTATGCGAACCTAGATTCATGTTATAATTCTTATATAAATATAAAATAATTATGATTTCTGACTTTCTAATTAACCTTGTTTGAAGCATGTTAATACCTACCATCCCCACACAGGTGAGAACTCTAAGGATCTAACGGTCAAATGGTCAAGTAGCTTGGCATCCGGGCATCCGAACGCGACTCCCGCTATTTTTGTCACTTCCCCGTCTCCTCCTCCCACTCCCCCTCCAAATGGACAATCCCATCACTAATTCCCGCACACTACGCACCACCACTACCACCACCGCTGCACCATTGCTGCCGTCATGCGGTTCCGCCCCGGCATGGCCGTGTGGGTGGAGCACCCGAACCTCGCTTGGGTCGAGGCCGAGGTTGCATCCCCCGCTGTCTCCCCTTCCTCCATCACGATCGTCTTCTCCAACGGCGTCGAGGTAATCAATTACTACACCTCTACTTGTTCGCTGCAACGACAAAACACTACATGCAACCTAGATGGGAGGAGGGTTCTGCCTAGGGACTGTTGTCGTGGGGTGGCTAACTTTTGGCTTGTGACTGTTGTGGGTGGTGGTATGGTGGACCGATTAGGCCGTGGTCGATGGGAGGAGGGTTTTGCCTAGGGACACAGAGGCCGACCTTGGGGGCGTTGACGACATGACCAAGCTAGTCTATCTCCACGAACCTGGTGTGCTCTACAACCTTGCGCGGCGATACACACTTAATGAGATCTATGTGAGTGCTCTCTCTATAATGTTCAATAAACGTGTTCTTGTTTTGGCACATCAGTTTTCTTTTTGTAATATCATGAGGTTGATGTGTGTTGTGTTATATCACACACATTTTGCATGTGTGCTAACAATTTGTTACGTGCTATGAGATATTATGTAAATTTTTTTACTTGCAACACATCAGTTGGTAGTTCGTTGCATCAATATAGTTTGAATGTGTGGCATGCATGCCATACTAAAATTGTTTCACAGGGTTCATGGAGGTGTATTTTAAGTATGTTAGTTCAATGCCACTTTGGATCATTATGATGATGATTTTGTTGGTACTTTGTAGACATACACAGGGCGTATCTTGATTGCAGTAAACCCCTTTGCGAAGCTCCCTCATCTTTATGATATGCATATGATGGAGCAGTACAAAGGTGTGCAGTTTGGTGAATTGAGTCCACATGTTTTTGCCATTGCTGATGCATCATATAGGTAAACAACAAGCGGAACCTTCTTTGAGTATTTAAAGTATGGGCTATGGAGTAACAATGTCCCCTTTCTTTCCCGTAGAGCCATGGTTAGCGAGGACCACAGCCAGTCCATATTAGTTAGTGGAGAAAGTGGTGCTGGAAAAACAGAGACCACAAAGCTCATCATGCGATATCTTACTTTTGTTGGGGGGCGTTCAACCGGTGATATCCGTTCTGTGGAACAACAAGTTCTAGAGGTAAGTATTCAAATTTTTTTTTTCATATATTTATGAGGGCATTTTTAAGGATTTTGCAAAACTGGAAGCTATATTAAAACTAGACCTTAGTTGTTCCACCAATCCGGTTAATAAATAGTTGTTTTTTGGTTAAAATTAG
This sequence comes from Raddia guianensis, assembly GCA_036346415.1. Classification (NCBI taxonomy): domain Eukaryota; kingdom Viridiplantae; phylum Streptophyta; class Magnoliopsida; order Poales; family Poaceae; genus Raddia; species Raddia guianensis. The sequence goes on along the minus strand of CM070543.1, from coordinate 12,376,527 downwards.
TGTTTTTTGGGACATGTTTAGAAGCAACTAAATTACATTAAATCCAGTTAATAAATAGATTTTTTTGCATTAGGAAGGGATGGATTTTGGGGTGTCACCGATCTAGAGTTCTAGTAATCGAAACCAACTAATTTACTTTCCTGAACCCTGGCAATTCGTGAGCCTTTAGAAAGGCATCTTGTGTCTTTAAATATTCCATGTTGACTATACAGTGTCTTATATGTCCACATGTTTTGTTGTCATTCTAATGCAGTCGAATCCACTGCTGGAGGCTTTTGGTAATGCACGAACAGTAAGAAATGATAACTCCAGGTGAGCTTTGTGTAAGAATTTATCTAAAGCTAACGAATGCATGTGACTTAGTTTGTTGTGGAGCATAAGTAGATGCGTATAATCTCCTATATGATAATATGACTTGAAAAGTAGAGGTTACTAGCTAGTAGTTACTTTAGTTCTCAATTGGGCAAAAAGTGCAACCAATATAGGTACTTTACCCCTTATTAGCAAAAGAATGAAACTTAAAGCTAGGAGCTCTTGTCGGTACACTCAAAAGCAGAAAAAAAAAAAACATTATTGACAAAGGGGTAGGGGAAAGGTTGCAAATAAGCATGGTAATTCTACTTGATGGTGCACATGCTTTCTTGTCTATACCTTAATTTTTAATTATTCTTTTTATTACTTTGTTGCAGTCGCTTTGGGAAATTTGTTGAGATTCAATTTGACAAATCCGGTAGAATATCTGGGGCTGCTATTCGAACTTATCTCCTGGAAAGGTCTCGTGTTGTACAAATATCTGAATCTGAAAGGAATTACCATTGTTTTTACCAACTTTGTGCATCTGGGCAGGTTTGTTTACATCCTCATAAGTTGATTGTGTTAGTTTGTGTTTATCAATATTAATGTTTCCCACAGTATGAATTTGAAAAACTAGATTGATTAATTCCATTGTAGTCTTGATGATCTTGTGAAAAGGTGAACAATTTGTACTGTGGTCTTCATGATTTTACCAAAATAATAATGATTATACATGTTCTCACGATGATGAATATAGTGTTACAATTCATCTCAAACTTCAAAGGAGAATGAGTGAATAAAATGTTGACAAATCACTCAAAGCAATAAAAAACTAAAAATAAACACTATGGTTGATGAATCAATCGAAGGTGCACGTACATTAATGTTGGGATTTTGATCGTAGCACCACTATCTCACCTTCCCTTTGTGCCAATATTTTTTATAAACTACATGGTGATAAAATGAGGAGTATCTGGTCTATAGGATCATTTTGGTCTCCACTTTGCATTAACGTTTATTATTTTTCATATTAATGTCAAGCGTGATTAGCGAGAAAGATTCAAACTGTATTACACATATTCTAAATAGTTGTATCTTCTATTGGGTTAACTTACTTCCTCTTCAGAAGTCTTTCATCATCATCACTTGATATTGTACTAGGCCTTCTTTAGGAATTAATTTTGCTCATAGTTGATGACTTATATGGTATTTAATTTTTTTTATCACCAGGATGCGGATAAATATAAACTTGCTCAACCTAGGAATTTTAACTACCTAAATCAAAGCCATACATATGAGTTACAAGGGATTAGCAATTCAGACGAATATTTGAAAACAAGGAGAGCAATGGATATTGTTGGTATTTGTTTCACTGATCAGGTTAATTTCGACCTCGTTCCTAAATCTAACAAATTTTTTTAATTACAACCATGTCTATAGGAAAACATCGGCTAATTTTTTTTTTTTTTTTTTGCCATAGGAAGCCATATTCCGAACCGTGGCCGCTATTCTTCACCTAGGAAATATTGAATTTTCTCCTGGTGAGGAGTTTGATTCATCTACTATCAAGGATGAAAAGTCTAAATTACATCTTCAGATGGCTGCTGATTTGCTCAAGTGAGTGTTTTCTTGTCCTATATCCACAATCTTCTGTACTTTCTCCTATCGTCTACCACAAAGTTATTAAGTTTGAACATTTGCTTTACATTATATATGGTACTAAAGTAAGATGGACATGTGTGCTTATTTTTCCTCCTTGTTATTGTTTTTGCAAATTGTGACAGACCATCCCATAGACTGGAAGATTTTCTTGGTCATGTTGCATTAGAACCCATATATTCTCATAAATAACAATGATCCTAATTTAAATTCATATATTCTTTTGTAAAACTTCATAAAGATTTAAATGCTTACGTCACCAAGTTAAACACTCAGACGAACAATTCTTTTTTGTATACCATGCAAGTAACAAGCTCAATTTGCTGATTTCAGCCCCATAGTTTAATGAAGAAATGCTTTTCATCACTAGATGTCATATCAACATATTAATATTAAATGTCACAAGGGTACATCCGAATGCATATATGATTTTACTTATTCTCTTATAGATATATTAGTATGTGACATGGAGAACACTTTGTTTTGCTATGCTCACTAAAAAAGTTTGGAAATGATACTATTTTGTTAAGTACATCATATGGGTGCTTGCTCATGGCATACCAATTTGTTAAAACTCTAACTACATATGTGAACATTGCTTTGATGTTAACCACTTCACCCATGTATATACTATTACTTGGATAATTTTCATGTGCTTATAACATCTTGATATTATTTCTCATTCGTGATCACATATGTAATCTATGATTTCCTCCTACCACCGTATGTCAATCTTTGTCTGTTCATTTGTAGGGTTGATGGAAGCCTTCTACTTTCAACTTTATGCTTTCGCACAATAAAAACTCCTGAAGGAAACATTATCAAGGAAGTTGATAGTTCCGCCGCTGTAATTGGACGTGATGCTTTGGCAAAGACTGTTTATGCTCGATTATTTGATTGGTACAACCTTCTCTATCAATAATCTATCATTGATCTATTTTTCAATTTCAACGTGATTCTTTTACCATGGCTGTTGTAGGCTTGTTGATAGCATTAATAAGTCTATTGGGCAAGACCTGGAATCGAGGGTGCAAATTGGGGTATTAGACATATATGGTTTTGAGTGCTTCAAATATAACAGGTTGGCTTTCCATCCCTTTTCTCCAATCTAACATGCAAAGGCATATTTCTATTCGTTTTTCACAAAGCCTAAAAGTCAAAATTTATGTATGATTTTGTTCTTCAAGGAGAATATAATTCAAAACAATTCCTACCGTAAGTATTTATGCATTGGTAATTCTTTAGTGTTTCCTTCAATCCCATGTAGTGGCAACTAGGGTCACACAAAATTACAAAAACAAGTTGCACTCCTCAAAAACCAAGATATAACATAACTTTCTATTGAAACATAAGACAAGTTAGTTGTTGAGAATATATTTTACCAGTGGCATTTAGTTTGTTGATCAAAAGTGTAATTGTTTGGTATGAAGGAAACATTTAATTATGCTTTATCAAATTTTAGTTGAAAATACTAGTCTAAATACTAAGTGTTTTTATTATGTAAATACACTTATACCAACAAACTATAGTAAGGAAGCCCTTTAAGGCAAGACCGATAAAGAAGGCCATAATGCAGGTCACTGCAATTCCAAACCTACACCAATACTTGATTTATAACACTAATAATTTACAAATCGTTGTTTCAAATAATTGCTAAATGGAAAAGGTCCTATTTTGGTCCTTGAAGTACCGCACCAAGTAAAAGTAGTCCCTTATCTAGTGGTCTTTTGACCAGGTTGTTTATGGTTTTGACCAAAGTGGCACATGTTTGACGTAGTTTTTTCTTAATGTTTTTTAAATCCAAACTAAATTTCATATGTGAGTACCCCATAATTTTATTAGCTCACAATTTTTACATAATTTAAATATTTATTGTAGATTTCAGAGCATTTTAGTATTATGGAAAATATGAGAAAGTGCTAGAAAGTTGTAGAAAACCCAAAACAATAGGAATAATTTTAATGATCTTAGGAAACTATAAGGAATTCAAATATGTAACTTACTTTATATTTTGTGAAACATTTTCTAATTCAAAATCAGGATCCTCAAATGTGTAATTTATTTTATATTGCTGTGAAATATTTTTCAATGCGTAATCAAGGCCAAAGAACCGTTGACACCTGCAAATAGTATTTACAAACGATCAACCATTTTTACCCAATATTTTACTCTAGGGACCAAAAGTTGCCAATAAACAAGATCATCAAACTAAAATATGGCTTTCCTATTGTAGGAATATACCGTTGTTGCCATGTCAATTAACTATAATTTTTGTTGTGATGTTGAAAATTGAGATCTAGTCAACGATCAAATAAATATATTGCATGTAAAACGGATGGAGTACCACATAGCGTGCCATGTCAATTGTTCCCGGTGCTAAACTTAGCTCAATGGATTAGATTGGGCCCATGGTTCAATATTTATAGGTATGAGGGAAAGGGAGATGCAAATAAGCCCCTATGCACTACAAGAGTAACATCCAAACAAACACCTATTATATATTTGGCATGACTCCACCTTGGACTATCTTTATTTTTTTTAAAGGAGGCAGCTGAAAGAGATCTACCTCAAACAGTTAAGAGGGTAAGCAAAAGAGTACAAAAAAAGTTAGAGGGGGAGGGGTAGCACTTAGCCATCCCCCTAGGGTGCCATATGACACAAAGGCTAAGTTTCTAAAGGAGATACTCCTAATGGTATTACAAATGACATTAGCGACGAACATGTTAGAATTGAGAAAAATATAATGGTTCCTTATTCCAGAATCTAGATGTGCCAAAGGGTGTAGGACCATGCCTTTGAACCGGTGGCGATCCAGTCTTGGGATAAGGGTGATCGCTTGAGCCACCAACCCATCATCAAGTAAAAAAAGCTTAGACTAATCTAACTCCAAAAATTGTAGCTGACCCATACAAGTCTAGATTTTCATCGTGAAGGGATATCCAAGACAAAGGTGGTTGATCGACTTCGGGTTATAGAGGAGACAATGTTGAGCATTATCAATTTTACTAAATTACACTCCTTTGTGTTGATAATATGTGTGATCGATACACATACCCACCGTAAAACAAAAAATAAAGTTCAAGTATCAACATTGTATAAAATAACAAGTAGATCATAGTGCTGCAAAGACATTTATACCATAGTTCACGATGTCAGAACAACAAAATAAGAAAAAACTAAAGTAAATCCATCATCATCCACATACAAGCTGACTAGGAAGCTCTAGTTGTTTGGATCACCCTCTGGGAAAGCTCCAACATACTCATTTTCTTCTATTCTAGGCCTGCTCATGGAATAAGTAGCGTTGTATGAAAGGACGGTTAACACACAAATGGTTGAAAGTCTTTCTGTGAAGGGTTAGATTAGGGCTCAGCCTAAGAAAGGTCACAATCTATTTGCAATAAATCTTTTAAGATATAAATACAAAAGCATTTAAATACATACATAAATAAGTAACAATCCTCAATCAACCTAAACAGTAACATCATCAAATTCTCAAGTTCTCGATAGCTTATTATAAATTCTTACTCGTTGTCGACATCAGAAGCTCGTCTGGCATCAACACATGATTGAATAAACCTTAACTAGGTAAAATTAATTAAAGGTGTAGCTATGATGTGAAAGACCACCAAGATGCTTATAATGGAGAGCACGATTATTCGAGTAGATTTACACTCTGCATAGATTGTATGCTTTACCCATAAGATATGACACCCCTTGTTGGTGAGCATCATAACAAAAACCGCAACATCAAAAGGTAGATACTGCAACATTGAAAAGTAACTACCACAATATTTGAAATGTAGCTGCTTCAACAAAACCATTTATGAAATGTTGTAATATGTTAGGCCAAAATGTTGCAGTATGCAGTACTTTAAACCAAATGTTTCACTAAAATGTTGCAAAAAAATGTTACAATATTTTTGGATGCAACATTTTTCGACAACATGTGATGTTGCAATATTTCCAACCATAATGTTGCAGTATTTTAGGGGTGTTTTACATGAACAAAATGAAATGTTTGATAAGACCAAACAAGATATTATTGGTTGTACATTGCTTTTGTTCTTAGCTTGGTCTAGTTATCTGTTGTGTTGGTTAATGAGGGCCGTGCAGTACAACGTGCCTGTCTGCCTGCATCAACACAACAGCAACATGGCTCGAGAGAGATGAAGAAGATGGGCATGAGGCAACTAGTCACCACGAACAACCCATCTCAACTTGGCGTTCCTTTCCATGTGCGAACACCATAACCAGTAGTCAAGGCCCATCTTGTCTTATGAGGCCGCATGGGGGCACGTGGCCACCTGTGTGGGGCTGTTTCGGCCAGCCCATGAGCGAGACGGCCGACCGGATTAGTCTACGTCGGACGTCAAACGATAAGCATTTTTCAAATAATCTAATATAAAAAATTACAACAGATTACATGAATCATATATGTGTGTGTGGGTAGATAGATAGATACATAGATAGACAGAAACCACAATATCCAGATTTAGTGTTAGGACTAATCTATATTGTAAAAACATATCATGCATTCCTGTTCTTCTATCTGAAAGTAGTTGCAAATTTTAATCTTCTTCCGTTATCAATACGAATTAGATAGTCCAAACTAAAGATATGGATAGCAGTATGTTGCGGATAAAATGTACTAGTGGGGTTGGCGGGCCTGTGGCCCGCCGACACCGAGCTTACACTGAAATGTAGTAAACAACAAAACGTAGAGAATCTTTGTAGGTATGAATACAATCTATGAAAACAGTAAAATCTGTGAAGCTAGCTTATTCAACAAAAGAACGAAGGCATGAAGTCAATATGACTGAGTCTAGTAAATAGGGAAAATATCAATAGCTCAATATGTTGAAATCACGGTGCTACACAAAAAAAGATATATTGAAAGTGTAAGAACACAAATTACAGGAGCTCCTAAAAATTTGTAAATAAAGAAAAACGGAATAGGAAGAGCTAGGTAGGACATTAACCTAAGCAAATAACCACGGAAAACAATAATTACGTCAAAACTGGTTTGCTTAAATTACCTTATGAAAATAGAGTTCTACAACAGCCCAGCGCATTTTTCTTTTACAGAGGTTATTCCTATTCAACATTTTTTCTAATCCAATTATCCTACTATGATCCCATCCATCATTCAAATTGGGCATTTGCAACAATTAACATACGCAACCCCTACTAAATTGCACTCTAGGAGAAAAACGGTAACCGTCTAATTCTACACAAATTCAGACATATCTTTTGGTACCACCTGGTTTGCAGTTGAGCCCTGAATCATAGTAACTCACAAATTTGAAGAAAACAGTGCGTATGTATAAACACCATAACTCATACATGTATTTGATTTGAAACATGAACATCTTTCAGAGACGAAGTTTTATCCTTTCCCAATAAGACCAGGCATCCTCGACATCCATCTCCGACGGTAATGTTATTGAATTCCCATTGTCAAAGTTGGGATAAGGTGTCGCCATTCTTCGCTTCACTCCTTGCTCAATACCCATAAATAAATTATCCGAGCTTGTTGTCTTCAATCAGATTGGAAATAAATCAATATAGATAACAATAAGTTAACCCATTCAGGAAAAGTAAAAGGTTGAATACATCTTGAAAGTGGATAGTTTGCGTTCGTGGATTTAGCCTTTTATTATCGATCATTGGCAAGCTCCTCCGAACTCGCAACATTTTCAGAGAAGAGTACGAGAATTGCAGGACAACAAAATGTGATGTTTGGTGTGCACATTATAGAGCTGAAAATGAATTTGTTAGGATCCAAGAAAAGAGCACACTGAGAACCAAATTCGAGCCTGCTTTGATGAGCTTACAGTATATTGGTAGGACCGAAAGTACCGAGAAATTGTAGGAGCTCAGGATGGGATCACTGCACAACAAAGTGGAGGGGCTCATGTTCTTGTAAAATGCTAGAAGAAGAATCAATGACAAAAAACTAAAAACTTTAGGGCAATCCACCTGCAGACTTGGTACAACACCTATGCTAAAAAATCGTAAGGTCACAAAGCTCTTAATTCATTGCTTATAACCTAAATCAGAGAGAACAGAATTGTTGACTGAATTAAACACTTATAATAACTAACTATATTAAACACTTACAACAATTAACTAATAGGCAGCAATATGTGGACATGTATTAACTAACAGGGTAGCTCTTTAAAGTTAATAAACTAAGTTCTTGGATAATAGAGTATTTAGACATGCACTAACTAACAGAGTAACTCTGTTAAGGTTAATAACATTGACTTAGAAACAAACACAAAAATCGGTAAACCACATATATACATACCGGGAAATTTGTTGTGGTCGTTGAGCTGCAATACCTGAGAGCGGCTAAAGCCTCTGTCCGCCGGCCTAGCGCTTAGCGCCTTGGATAACATTGCCAAGGATACATCAACAAAAATCGAAAAGTGAGAACACGAAGAGAAATAAATGGAAACAAATAATTCAAAATAAAATAGTGTGTAATGACATTGAAACAAATATTGTAAATCACGCATTCTGTTGTTGAGGCCATTCAACAATCAATACCACTCAACATATTAAACAATCAGTAAGAAGGCGGGGAGGACGCGGAAGGAGGGAGAAAGAAGGCAGCGATGGAGAGAGGAAGCGGCGTCGATGTGGGAGCCCAGGAGAGGAGGCGGCGGCGAGGTTCGCGTCTCCTCTGCCTCCGGCATCCCTCGTCGCCTCAAGACCGGCGTCCCTATCGCCGCCGGCCCTATCTTCGCTCTCCCACACCCGACCAAGATCTCCTCCTTGGGCAGCTGCAGCAGTACACGGTACCAATGCAGGGGAGGCGAGGCGGCGGAGAGAGGAGACGGCACCGTGTGGGAAGCGGGAGAGAGGCGGCGTCGCAATAGGGTAGCCACCGCCGCGGCGCGCGCCTTCCGTCCAGATCTGAAAGCCGGCCGCCTCCATGCGCCTCAGATCAAGGAGCTGCCGCCGCCGCCATCGTGATCAAGACGCGCCCACGCCGCCGCGCCGCGTCGATGCCGCCGCCATGACCGCCGAGGGTGAGGGAGGTGAGGAGCGGGCGTGGAGAGCGAGAGACGCGGGGTGGGGGCGAGAGACGGAGAGAGAGGTTGGGGTGAGGGAAGAGAGCGGGCGGGGAGTGAGATGTGGGGGAATCGGGTAGGAGGCGGTCAGCGGCTAGGGTTGGACGGCGGGTTGATTATCGAGAAAATGGAGGCGTTTTGCAAAACCGTCAGTATGGGTATCTGGCGGTCGGATGGACGCGCCGCGTGATCGAACGGCCGCGCGAAATCGTGACGACGTGGCCAGCGCCGGGGGGCAAAATACGCCACGTGGCGAGGGAGGGAGGCCAAAACCGAGCGTTGTATATTTAAGACTAGTTGAACATGCGCGCCCGCGGCGCGCGAGGCCGGACGGGACGGCGGCCAACGCGTCTAGTCGCGCGAGGGAAAAAGCGGCGGTCAACTGCTGTAACGATGTATGTATAACGAAATTCCTGTGATTCCAGCAGTATGTACGGGCCATGCCACATGAACAGAATTAATTAATTGATTGATTAGTTGATTAGCTAGTAATCAGCCTGTCCGTTTGCTAGAACCAGCTCATCAGCCTGGAGTGTTGGCGTGCCGGATTGTGCATTGATTCTTCTATCCATTTTGATCAGGGAATCCAGCTTGGGCTCCAGTTCAAACTGATGGGCATTTGGCTCCATCAATCTCTTGATGCAAATCTGCTGCTCTGCATTAACCAAAAAAAGAAGAAAAAAAACAGGACAAACCACCTGAAAAGCATGCCCACGGCTGCTAAATATTCAAGCTGAGAGGAACACTGTCCAGATTACATGGATCGTTAACCAGTCCTATTTTTCTCTATTGACATGTGATTGCATGGCACACATCAATAGGATATACAGCATCGTTTCTAATCAACCTCCTGGCCCATTTGACTTAATTTGATTTAGCTGCTGCTGCTGTTCAGCACCGAAGGAAGGGGTGAGGAGGGAGGCGGCACCCCTCCTAGTCTGTCCCTCTCCCTCTCCCTCTCCGCCACATTCTCCTTGCCAAAAAAAATAAAAGGAGAGCATGACCAAACTGTAAGCACATAGAGCATTAGCAAACTATCAGTATATATATACATGTTGGCGTAACATGAGAAGAACAAATCATCAGCATATGTTTAAACGTTATTTTGAACCAAATAATAGTAAGAAGTGAAAGGCGGTGGGTAAGCAATTTTATTCATGATGTTCATTTAGAGCTCATACAGGTAAAAAGTCCACTTCAAATTTTTAGCAAGTAGCCAAAAGCTGTAAAAGAGAATGTAAATGTGACAGAAGCATGATATGAAGCTGCCAATATGACATGTTCACAGATAAAAAAAATGTATTACTCTCTATTGATCTAAACCACTGGGCTTTTACAGTACAGCTAAACGGGCATGCAGTAAAATATCCAACCAATATCTATGCAAGTAGCAAGTTTAAATATCCAAATCGGTAAAATTAAAAGGGTGATATCCAACCTATCATGCCAGAAGCATATGGTTGTGAACCTTAGTTATAAACCTATAATACACTCAGGCTTGGCCAAAGGGATCTCTGGTCAACCCAAAATGAATGCCAAATTATAGCTTTGAAGGAAAAAGGTAATGTTGATTCTATAAAGAAGTAAAGTGGTCTTGAATATTTGGAGAAGACATAAAGTAGTGCTAACCTATAGGCACTACATGGTAAGAAATTCAAACAGCGGTTGCGGATCATGGAAGGCAATATAGAAATAATTTTTTTAATGTATTACAAACTTAGAACAATGTTTTTTTTAATGCAATGACTATTGCCACCATGGCATCAACTGGCATTGAACATATCTGTCCCCTGCAATAACTTGGGTACTACTGCACTCAAGTTTACATATGTTTTAACTAAACTGTCTTATGTAAACAAAGAACAAAATCAAACAGTAAATAAAGACCAAGTATTCTTATAACTCCGAAAAAACACAGAAAATAGCATACTGCATCAACTAACAAAAAAATATTTGCGTAGAAACAATTATCGGGTAGGCAAGAAACATTTTGAGGGTCACAAACTACTGATCAATCGATCTTTTGAGGAAAACCACGGTGGGAAGGCCCCACAGTGGACTATAAATTAAAGAGAAAACTACTAATCAATTGATCACACTTGAATCGAGTTATCAATAAGCAAAAGACATATAAACTCGCTGCTTACCTTGTGCATGCAGTAACACAATCTAAAGAGTTTTTGTGTTGTGTGATGCCTCACTTTCTTATTGAGCTGTCTTGTTTAGCAGAAATATGAAATAGCCTCTCAATGTTTGCGTGTACATTCGAAGATGATGATAAGCCATGAATAAGAATTGTGTGTCCATGTATGGGCTATTTAGCATCAATACACATGAACCTGCCAAAACAAAGATCATGCATGTATAGAACGGTATAACCAAATAGGAGATTAGGGACTAATCCGCAAGATTCACTAGTAGAGAGGGGAGAAAAGAAGAGGTGGATTTGAAGAAGCCGATCACCTCATGGCAGAAGACGGGGTGAGCGGGGAGCCGGGGGAGGAGCGAACCCACCTAGGCCTCATGGCCATGGCTGGAGCTTGGCGCCAACGCGAAGCCCTTCGATCCGACAGCTCGGGCTTTCCCGGACCGGCCCTCCCTTCACCGTTTAGTCGAGCTGAGTCGACCGACTGGAAGAGGGCGCCGCCATGGGAGGAAGCTGGGCGCCATCGGAGAAAGGTAGGAGGCGCAGATCTGGAAGGCACCGGCGCCAGTATCGCCGCACGCCTCCACGCCGCCACCGCACGGGGAGGGGGAGGGCTCTCAACGGCGGCGGCCTGGAAGAGGCGGCGCGGTGGAAGAAGACGGAGGGCAGCGGGGCCATGCGTGGCGTGGGCTGGAGGAGGAGGAGGCGGCGCAGGCTGGCGCAGGACCGGCTGGCGGCGAGGCCGACACCCCGGGCGGGCAGCCGAGGCGGGCGGGGGCGGAGGAGGCGTGGCCTTCGCGCCTCGTGGAGGCAGGGCTGGCAGCCGCAGCAAGCAAGAAGGTGGGGGGAAGGAGAGCGACGTGGCCAAACGAAGGCCACGGGAGCCGCCGCCTCGGCGAGGCCGCGATGGAGATCGAGCAATTTGAAAAAACTTGGGTGACGTGGCCTTGCGAAGGGCGCTGCTGGGGAGCTGCTGAGCTGCTGCAAGACGGAGCGAGCCGCGTGGCGCGAGGGGGCAGCTCCCACGTGGCGCAAGGGGGTAGCTCCCCTACAAAAATGTACTATTTATGATGTGGGTCCCTTTTGAAAAGCAGAATAACTGAACTAAGTAGAATTAATTGTTTGGAATTGTGCTATGAAGGATGGCTTTAGCATTGATTCATTGATCCGTTACAGCCCAGGTACATGGTAAACATCGGTACTCTAGTGCATTGCTCCGTCTGATCTGGAATAAATATATTTTTGTACACTTTCCTTAAAACGCTTAGCAAATGTTCTGACACAAATCTCTGCAATTACTTGTTCGGATTCTATATATTGATCATTTTGCACTTGAATAAAGCTTTTTCTAGGAATATTCACACTATATAGAATTGGCAGAAATTAAAAACAGAAATTTCATCTGATTCCTCAATCTTCAAAAAAAAAGACAAAAAGTTTCTCCATTAAGTCTGAGGGAAATAAAAAAAACCGAGAAAAATTGCAATCCCTGCCATGTAACAGTGCACCTATACGACTTGTTTTTTCACCGGAGGACCTAGAGCTAATTATCAAGACTTTGGATTATCCGAACCCATGGATTTTTTTGTTTATTGGTTTCATATAATTTTGAAAACTCAAGTTTTCTTAGCTAAACGATTAGAAGATCCATCCAATTTGGTTATATCATGGACTTGAAAAAATTTATGAGTGTGACTAAAATGCACGATCTTTATAGGTATTACTTTTCACGATACCCAAAAGATGGAATAGCGATTTTCGAAGCATTTTCTATAAGAGAATGGTTTTCATTACTTTGAAAAATGTATTCTATATCAAACTATAGCTACTGCATTAAATAAGAAAAGAAACTATAGCTACTGCATTAAATAAGAAAAGAAACTAACAGAATTCTAAGGGTAAATCCATTGTCAAATAGCAACAGAGAGAAAGGAATCACGAAATAGAAAAAAAAGTTCACTGTGTTGGCTGACTTGGAGAACAACCATCTATCTTTCATCGATGAACTTTCATCAATGAAATTGTTCTGTGAGACATATCAGAAGAGCAAACCCGAAAACGCTGGGTAGCCAAGTGCAGAAAGGATAACCGTTGAAAGTATATAAATAGTAAGCCTGTCTCAAGATGAGTGCTTTCTTCTCCGACTTCCCTAGAGCCTCCGGTAGATAGCGATGGGTTCTCCACCCATAGAGGGATAGAGTGACAAAAGTATGGAAATAGGGATAAGGTAGCGACAACATGAGTTGTTTAAATAGGTGTCAAGTGAAAGTGCAGTGATGTTTACAACCGAGGCATCGTAACAAACGATTTGAACATTGTTTTTACACGACATGATCAAACTAATCATGCACTTGCCATCTATTTTCGTTGTCCAACTCATTTTTATTGTCCAAGGCCTTGTTCTTTTCGGCGTATCGTTGTGTTGGCGTATCACTGTAGCAAATTTGAGAGTACACGAAAAAAGAGTTTTAAAGATTATTAAAAAATATTTAATAAATTTTTTAAAGATTTTTAGAAGGACTACTAAAAGACACGAAAAAATCGCTACAAATTATCACAACATATGGGGTATATAAAAATAACAAAATTTACTATAGTAATACGTAACGGTACGTAACACTGAAAAGAACAATGCCCAACTCATTGATATAGAAAGCTAAAAAAACCAAAAGTTGTGACTACTCTATCGAGGTCTTAGAAAGTAAAAAAATATGACAAATATTTTAAAAAATTTAAAAAATATTTAAAACCCATAAAAGTGACTTACAACGTTTTTGTCTGACTTGTAAAAATTGTTAAATTTCTAACTTTTAATTTTAATTTAAAAAATCAAGAGAAGGGGATGGGGAATTTGAGACCAAGTGGTTATTTGCCACTCTCAACAAGTGCCTTTACAAAAATATCACTCTACCATATTGTTATAGATACACATAACTCACATGTTATATACATGACTAACATATTTAGCGAACTATAAAAATGTTGAGAGCGACAAATAACCAAATTTCCCTTCCGAGACTTGAGAGAGTGCAACGAGGGCTGTAGAGAGAGAGTGTGAGTGAGAGTGGCGCCTAGTGATAAGCGGCGCGGCAGCTACAAGCAGCGGCGCGGAGATGGTGGCGGCGCAGACGTGAAGGAGGGGGCCGCTGGCCGCTGGCTACGTGCGTCGGAGACCGGCGGCGGCACGGCTCGGTCATGAAGAGCGGCATCGCAGGTAGAGGACATCTGCGATGGCGTCGGTGCAGAGTCCTAATGGCGGCGCGGCAGCAGGTCGCTATGTTGGAGGGCGCGTCGCGGCGGCGCTGTGGCTCAGGCACCGACGCGGCGGGAACATAGGAGGAGGAGGGGGAGGTTCGGGGTTGATAGCGAGATGGCGAACGCCTCTGATTGGCGCACAACGCGATCGGCAGTAGATTTGGGGTTGCAATTTTGCAATTGTATGTATTTGAGTAGCTGATAGAATATGACTACATGAGACAGAGTTTGCAACGGATCCAATTTGGATCGGATGGATTTGGATGGTAAAGATTTTCAGCCGAAGTGCTTTCATTTAGAGTCCTGATCGGAGGGGGAGGGTCAGCATGGAGATGAATTTGGCAGAGGGAGGGGCTTGCTGGCTGGTCGGCGCAAGGACAGAAGGAAGGGAAACAAAAGGATTGGAAATGGATGGTTTTTCTTTCCTGAAAGTTTTAAACTGTAACGTGAATTCAAGAATTGAATGTGAATGAAATTTTGAATTGGACACAAGTCTTAAGTTTCAAATTTAAATTTTGAGGATGGCACGAGCATGTGGCCTACCCACATTGCCAGTTTGTCTGCAGCTAGCACATTGTTGCTGCCACAGTATACTGTTCATAGGAAGAATTTGCATATGTTTTGGCTTGGGCTTTCCAAATTAGAGAGTTATTAGGACGGTAATGCAGTAGAGGATCTGCATAAGGTACGCCAACTTGGTTACAACCCATCAATTGAGAGATTCCATATGATCTCATCCTAGATTATCTACATTTCAAATGGAGGCAGGTCTATTTTTGCCATCTGAAAAATGACAAGAGGTACATTTCTTTAATTATTTGGAAAAATATTTACTTATGTAATATAAATAAATCAAAATGCCTTATTCTAAAAAAATCACTAACAGCAGTCTTGCTTCATATTCAGATTCTTTCTCTGTTTATCACAAATATTGATAGTTTCTCTTTATTTAATCTATTTATCTTTGTGAATTTTCTGTTTATGTTTCTTTTTTGCTAGCTTTGAGCAGTTGTGCATCAACTTTGCAAATGAAAAGCTTCAACAACATTTTAATAAGGTGTTTTCTCACTCACTCACTCACTCACCCTCACTCACACACACACACACACTCACACAAACAGAGGGAGGCACACAGTGCACACACACTTGATCTATTTTCCCTCTCAATCCAGCATGTTTTCAAGATGGAGCAGGAGGAATACAAAACAGAAGAAATCGATTGGAGTTATATTGAATTTGTTGATAATCAAGATATATTGGATCTCATCGAAAAGGTATGAATATTCTATGACTTAGCAAACCCATAAATTATGCTTAAAAAATTTGGGCTGTAAATTTTTCTCTGTTATGAGATGCTGATGATTGAAGTTGCTGTATTACTTCCCCAGAGCCTCACTCATTAGAGTAATGTTTGTCATCCTTGCACAATTGTGCTATTTTTGAATTGTGTACAGGTTGCACTGACAGTGATATTTGGTTCAGTACCAGTGTTCACACACATTGAACATCCGAAAAGGTCTTGACATATATGTGTCATGTTTAATGAAGTATTGTTTCATTTTCTATTCATACAATTGGGATTTCACTGTATCGCAAAAATGGCACCTATCACAATACTGGGCTATTTGATATCCCGTTGTCAGTACGAGTTACTTAACTACATTTTAAATTTTATGGTTGTGTCGTTGAACATTTTAAATTTTATGGTTGTGTCGTTGAACCTGATACCTGTATCGATGTCAGCTGTGCAACATATATTAACTATTTAACTTGTTTAAGTCCTTTTAAGTTGATTGCTTAACTAATAATCTAAAAGCAGCGACAACTGAGTTAGTAGCTTTACGTGTATACTGAATACTGAATTTGAGGAAAGCATGCTAGTTGATTTGACACTATACTCATTTAAATTATTTTCTAATTCGAATTTGTGTACTTTGTGTTTTACTAAGGTATTATTATGGCTAGATTAACACTATGATCTTCAAAAGAAACATATATGTTTTTGTTCTCTTTTTGCTGTATATGTTTTTTTTTCATTTATTTTTTTGAAAAAGCTGGTTGTAACTGCTTATGTAGTTATGTGTTATGTCGTCCCATGTATTATGTTTGTCTCATTGTTGATTTAATATTCTTCCATTATGTTTCATGTTATTAACCACACCATTATTATATGTCTGTAATAAAAGACGTGAAAAATACATGAAGGTAACTAGTTACTATAGCTCTTTGAAGACGTAGTGGCTATTAATCTATCTATCCAAATAACACACCCTGAATACAGTCCAATTAATTTTTCATTTGTCTAAGAGGCATATTTGACTAAACTCACATATTTGCTGCGAGACATTTCTTCTACTTACCAAATCTGTTGCAGAAAATGAAACATTGCAACCTTAAAGGTCTTTACTTTTTTTTTGTGTCATTTTATTTCTATGGACTATATTTGATTGTGCTAATTATTCTGCCGTGCAGAAACCAATTGGCATAGTTTCGCTTTTGGATGAAGCATGGTATGATGAACACTTTTGGTTATCATGCACTTATACAAAGAACAGCACACCCTGATTTCTTTCTGGTTTTGTTATACAGCATGCTCGGGAAATCAACCCATGAGACTTTTGCTACAAAGTTATTTCAAAATTTTAGAGCACATCCAAGACTAGAGAAGCCAAAGCTATCAAAGACAGATTTTGCCCTATCTCATTTCGCTGGAAAGGCATGTTCTATGAACCAACATTTCTTGTAAGACATACTTGGAGTTTTTTTGCTTTTGAATAAGTTGGAACATGTGGCATTGACTGGTTATCTGGTTTACTCTTTTAGGTGATATACCAAACTGATTTATTTTTAGATAAGAACCGAGATTATGTAATTGCAGAGCATCAGAATCTTCTGTCTTCTTCAAAATGTCCATTCATTTCTGGGCTTTTTTCTTCACAACAAGACGATCTATCAAAATCATCATCTAAGTTTTCTTCTGTAGCCTCTCGGTTCAAGGTATAGCCTTGAACATTATTGTTTTTATTACTTTTTTCTAACTCGAAATGAAATGCTATTTCTTTCCCTCGATCTACTGGACAAATGATGGCCCTTACTGTTGACATTCCTTAGTGTTCTATGTCTTTGTTTTCCTGATCAGTGTGGTTCACATATTTACTTAGCATTGCAGCTTTGTGCATGGCAAATACGACGATGGCATCAAGCCAATAAAAGAAAATAGGAAACCAAAAGGACTTGGTCATATTTTAGAATTGACCAAGTCCCATCATCGTAGTGGGGATCTGCACCTAAATTCTTTGATGCAGCAGAGGATCTGCACCTAAATTCTTTGATTCTATTTCCCACTTAAGAAAAAACATACATATTTATCTGTTATGTTCATTTTATTTGATTGTACTTATGATGTGGTCAGTTGTCTACTCTTCACAGCAACAACTCCAAGCGCTTATGGAAACACTTAGCTCAACGGAACCTCATTACATCCGCTGTGTAAAGCCAAACTCTCTGAACTATCCACAGAAATTTGAAAATGGTAGTGTACTACAGCAACTGCGTAGTGGGGTTAGTACCATCGATTTTTCCCCACTCGTTGATGTATCTTGACTTCTGATTCATGTCAGCAGTATCTTTGTTCTGCTTAACTTCTTATTTTTGCTGCAGTATGCTTTATTGGGAGCATGCATGTAATTTAGTCATTTCCTTGTATTTCACCACAGGGTGTCCTTGAGGCTATTAGGATAAGTCTTGCTGGTTATCCCACAAGGAGAACATATACTGAATTCATTGACCGCTTTGGACTTCTTGTGCCAGAACAGATAGATGAAAGGTAATATTCATTAGCATCCTTTTTTTTCTCTCTGAGCAAACACTAGCATCCTTCATATCATTTTGCAACTGTATAACTTGCTTTCTTACTATGATAAGATGGAAATCCTTTAACTGAGTGTGCTAGGTCTAGACAATTAAACTGCTCAAATATTTGCAGTCACCTAATTTGTTGGAAATGGAAGAAAAATAACATGATCTCGTTACCTTCTGTTCGTAGTTTGTACCTTTTTTTCTTGGGTTCCATTGCCAGCCGTATATTAGCTTTTTGCTTTCTAAATTTTTTTCCTACATAATTATAAGGTAATGAATTACCAGCATTCCTTTTTTTTTTGGTGTTGCAGGTTTGATGAGAAATCACTGACAGTGAGAATCCTAAAGCAATTAAATCTTGAGAACTTTCAAGTACAGTATCCTAGTTCTACTTATATCCAGCCTTAGATTATGAAACCTTGTTTTATTTTTGTCGGATAATACCATTTTTATCTTCACATTGGGGATGCGTATTTTTTTGCAACTCTTAAGCATTCAGTTAAACACCAGCCAGTCCTCCAGTCGCCACTTAATCAATATTTCCTTGTCTATGTTCTTTCTGTTTTTTTAAGAAAAGTAATGATATAGGAGTGTTTTGCAGTTCATGTTTTGAGGTGTAACTGATTATGATTTTTAAGAATCAAAAGGTATATAGTTCTTTTGCTAATGTAGATCACCAATATAACTAAACAAAATCAAAGACACAATTGTTGCATGGTTGTATATGGATCATTTAAGCATGCTATCCTGGACTAGCTTCCCATGTAAAGTAAATATTTGACTGACATGAAGTTGACCTATGCGAGTCTGACTATATTCTTCAGCTTGGCAGAACAAAAATTTTTCTTCGCGCTGGCCAGATAGCTGTTTTGGACTCCAGACGTACTGAAATTTTGGAAAATGCTGCAAGGACCATTCAGGGTCGCTTTCGAACCTATATTTCTCGCAAGGATTTTCTTTCTACTAGGAAGGCTTCTATTTTCCTCCAAGCATATTGCCGAGGTAATCTTCTGCACTCTGCATGTGAAGCTATTCTCATTTCTTTCTACTAGCTAACATGCGCAATTGCCCATTGAATCTCTACTTGATTGCCATGCCTTACTGGTCTCGAAGGGGCCAAAATGCTAACAGAAAGTGATACAAAGTTCTAGAATAGGGCAAGTTAGGGTTGTTGCCCTTTTTTCTTCTTAATATAATGATACGCAGCTCTCCTGCGTGTTCAAGAAAGAGAATACAGAAGAACACAAAGTACAACTTTTAATTAACTTAAAGCATTGAAGATTAAAGACTGGTTGACCTCTTTCCCATCGTTTCTGAAATCCATCACATGCTATATGAAATTTTGTTGGTCTGGTGGACTTATTTTAAACATGTTTTAAGAGTTGCACGAAAGTATTGACTTCAATTTATTGTTTTGCAGGGTGCTTAGCAAGAAACATTATGGAAGGTAAAAGACAGATAGCAGCTGCCGTTTCAGTAGAAAAATATGCTAGAAGATGGTTTTGTCGCTGCGCATACTTGCATCTTCGTTCTGCAGCTCTTGTGATTCAATCTGGTGTTCGACATATGCTAGCAATTCACAGATTGCTGCATTTGAAGAAGGATAAAGCTACAACTATTATCCAGGTCAGCCTCATATTTGACTCTGTTGAATCAAAGTTAAAAATCTAAGTACATCCATCCACCCTCTTTTCCATCTGTTACACACATTTCATTTTTAAATGTTTGTTTGGTCTCTAAATTATGCAACACAAAGATTCTTAAGATGTCAATAATTACGTGGATGCTTCACTTGGAATGTACCCCATGGTGATAAAAAGTTAAAAATGAACTCAATTGGCCCGTCAATCTGTCAGTGCTTTGTGTTGCATATGATCATAACTTTCTTACCTCGGCACTTTCATTTTTCGGTAACTCACAAAATCACAATTGCGAGATGTAACTTCATATACATGCAGCTTGTATTGTTTCTTTATTTCTTTGATGCAACTAATCTCTATTTGCAATAGAAAAACTAGTATGTTTGCTAAGAAAACAAGTATGTTGATTTTTAAGTCTTGAGATAATCCTCAAAATTTATTCATGCCATTTGATTTCCAAGGTTTTGATCATTAGTTTAAACTTCCAAGTTACAGATCTTTCATTGTGTGGAAAATGCATTGCGCTTTGTAGATCTCCATGATTACTCTATGCACCTTTATTTTTGCCATAATTCATATGGTTGATATTACTAATAATCTTGTCCATTTGACATGCAGGCTTGGTGGAGAATGCGGAAGCTCCATAATTTCTATCAACAATACCGACATGCAACAATTCTAATTCAGTGTTGTTGGAGACAGAAGTTTGCTAAAAGAGCATTGAGAAACCTAAAACAGGTATGAATAATAAAAGTAGTATGAATTCCCAGTTTCTTGGTTATGTTGTTGGAAGATGGTTCAGCAAAACGTTAGCATCAAAGAAACCACAACATTTTATAAATATCTAAATGGTAGGTTTTGAAGATTTGATGTTTGGATAATCTCTTAAGTACAATAGAGCTCTCTATTGTCATTTAAACCATGAAGTGGGCCAATTTCAAATGACCGGCTAGGATCATTTTGACTGGTTCTTGGCAAAAACTGTTGGTTTTCACTTGTTTCTTAGACCCTTATTTGGAAGTAGAAGCCACATTTAATCTTTGTTTGAAAGCTTGCTAAATCTATTTTTAAGAAAAACTTGTCTCCAAAACTAGCAATCTTAAACTTCATGCATCAGAAAACCTGCTTCACTCATCATATACAGTATTTACCATATCAAACTGAAAGTAGCCGTAAGTAGGAATATTATTTAATAAGTATGTGACAGGCCACCAGCTTTTTAGAGCAATTTCACTAATGAAAGGTAAGCTGGTTTATAAATAGTAGAGTTGTTGCTGATAGATAATGCATCAAGGTTCTAGTATAATGGGTGGAAGGCCAGCAGGGGCGGAGCTAGAGCGAAAATTACCGTGGTTCACCATCAATCTTCATCGTACACATAAATAAGATATATTTAATTTATAGATACCAATAATTTCACACAACCACAAATCACTAGTAATAATAATATTAACACTTATTCACCATGGTGAAGTGTTCAAACTCAAGGTAGAAGTTGTCTGCTCACCTTTCTAATCAATTTAGACTTTTGGATGAACTATTGGATGCATACAACTTAATATGCTATCAGAGTCAAAGGTCTCAAATTTGAGACTTAGTAGACACAAATGAAAATTATCGCCCATGCTCCTATCCCACATGTTTTAAGGCTTTTGAAAGTATAAGTGAATCATCGACCTTTTCCCCTAGGCTTCTAGATGATATGTGATCAGTGCATGCAAATTAATACGAAGAAACCTACTTAGTTATGTACTAACATGTTATCATGTAATGTTAAATAAAATAAAAGAGTATTTGTTTATTGAGAAGGTTATGACATGTAGGTCTTAGACCCATGTAACATAGACATAGGAGGACAAATAATTAATCCACTTAAAATTTGAGGCATAGCATTAATTTTTTCCTTTAAAAGCTAAAGTTTTGGTCTATAATTTCTAAGGAAAAATTTACACGAAATAAATACTAGTTCATGATTAAGAGCAAACAAACGTTATCACATTCCTACGTCAATGTGTTTCATAATACCACATGAATGGTGATCAGCCGATTACATGAATGAATTGTTAGCTTGTTATTGACTATTGCTATATTCTATATGTATACAAAGAGAGGAGGGTGGGCTTGGTGCTGCTAAATAATTTCTCCGACGATGGGCAGCTATTCTAGCATAGATGGAACGACAACATCTAAAACAATGTGTCTAGCATCCAGGGTAATGTGATGCAATGCCCACTGCTTGTTTTGCTAATTAATTGCATCGGGGATTTCACTTTGGTTGCTTGCTTTGCTAATCGATGGCCTGTGACTAATTGGTTGCACCGGGTTCACATACGCTGGGCAGGGGGTGCACCAATGGTGGAGAAATACCGTTACTTGCTGAAAAAATTTGTTTAGCTGTGTCCTGTGAACCCCGGTGGTTCCATGCAGTTCCGCCCCTGAAGGCCAGCATACCCATCATTGCGATAAATGTTGTAAAAAAGTTTATCTAGATAGTAGAATTTGACTGTTGGACCTGACAACTGATTTTACCACTTTTTAATGAGTGGCCTTAGTTTGTTCATGCCTGTTCTTTTGCAACAGAGTTCAGATTGAGCACCAAAAATAATTTGAAAGATGGAGTGATGAACTGATGACACCTTTTTTTACATTAAATAAGCATATCTTATCATGCACCCACAAGATCCATAACTTAAGTTTTGTAGGTATAATGATGATAGGTACTTGTGCTTACACATGGCAGCACAACAACTTTTATCATTTCTGCATGCCCTGCATATATCTACAATTACAGGCACATGATACAAAACCTTTATTAACATTGCGCCAAATTGGTATAGAGCATTATTTTTCCATATCATTTCCTCCATATTTCTATATGAATTTTTCTTATATAGTTGATTTATTTGAGTATGTAATGTTAAGTATGTGAATTGAATACATTGATATTCTTAGTTCAAGTTTGCAAAATTGATAAACATCAACTTCTTACCTTATCTATTTTGAAGGCTGCATATGAGACTGGAGCTTTACGTGAAGCAAAAGGCAAACTCGAGAAGAGCTTGGAAGATCTTACTTTGCGATTCACCCTGGAGAGGAGGCAAAGGGTATTTTTCTGGTCTGTTCAGATTTATTATTGTTTAAACCAAGAAAGTGAAGTGCTTCTCCACATAGAGTTTAGTCACAGGACGCTTCCCATAAAGATGTGGTAACCTGAAAAGATTGAGGATTCAATGAATACATTTAGTACGTAATTTGGTTAAGCAGCTAAAGTGGTCCACACTGAGTTTCCATGGTATAGGCTTTGTCATATATATGACTGATTGTTTTCTACTTCTCTTGATATTTCTCAGTATTCTAATTGTGTCCTGTGTCATCTTTGTTGTCCAATAAATACAGAATCTTACTTTTTCTGATGAATTGTTCTCTGTTTCAAATTTTAGTTTTATAGTTATCAATTTTTATAATCATGTGTACACAGCTAGCTGTTGAAGAGTCAAAGGCATTGGAGGTCTCTAAGCTTCTCAACATCTTGGAATCATTAAAATCCGAGTTGGAGGCAGCCAACGAAGAAAAAAATAATGGTTATAAGAAAATTGCCTCCCTTCAACATCAATTAGAGCTGTTGACCGAGGATCATGATGCTCTTCGCGACAGTCTTGTACAGATCGAAGAAGTTAAGAGGGAGAATACTTCATTGAAGGTGCTCCATGACCTGACAGTGAAACTAATTTTATATCCCATTTTAAAGATTGAGTTTAGTCCAAATTTTCACCCCACCCCTCCCAATTTTAATGAATGGATTCTGATTTTAGCTCTGAACGAAGCCATGACTTCTGGCTATATTCTTTTCCCCATCATGTTGAAATAATAAATGGTATTCTTATTGGGTTTTTTCTTAATATAGATATATAATTAGTTTCTTAAATTGTATTCTTATTGGTTGTTTTTCTTAATATAGATATATAATTAGTTTCTTAACATGCTTTTCCCTTTTGTAACCTGAACAAGGTAGAGTACTGTATATGATCTTGATATACAACTATAGTGCCTACTATTCACCCTTCCACAGGTTATATAAAATTTTCTTGTTCAGGTTTGAACTTGAACCTTATCTTTTATGCAGACAAAGAACATAGAGATGGAACAAGAACTCTTGAAGGCTCAAAAATTCAGCCATGATAATATGGACAAGCTGCATGATGTGGAAAAAAATTATCTGCATCTTCGGGATAACTTGAAAAGGTAACTTCTTTTCTTAATACCTAAGAGCTTCAGTATGGCATGGTATTGCCAGCAATTTTTTTTTTTGTAAATGTTTAGCTTTTTATACTTACTGTTCTTTCTTTTCTCTCAGAAATTATATGAAAGGAAAGTTTTTTGTATCATTATAATGTCAAGTACAAACTCTTATGTGCTAAATAATTTTTTAATTATTTTGTAGTTTGGAGGATAAAATCTCAAATCTGGAAGATGAGAACCATATACTGAGGCAGAAGGCCTTAAGCTTATCTCCTAGGCACAGCCGGACTGGGGTATATGGAGTTTTTCCTTATTTATTATAGATATATCTTTTCTTTTTTAAATAATAAACTTATGTTCTGTTCAATTAATTATATATTAGATTCTTGGTCCAGAACTACTAAGGACTAATAAAGGTTTTTGTTTTCATTGGTAGAGCCATCCTTTTGGGGCTTCCCCATGCAGCCCAAAGTCATTTTTTGTACGACATGCAACCTATCTTTCATTTTTAGTGTTCAGTAGGAGAGTCATCTTGGTTACTCTTATATGAAAAAACTTCTCCCTTCAGGAAAATTCACCTGTAAAACTTGCACCTCTGCCTCACAACCTGACTGAATTAAGAAGATCAAGGATGAACTCTGATCGGCATGAGGTTGAATTTGTCTCTCTATAATAGAAAATTAACACCATGTTTCTTTCAAAAAATTTCACATTTTCTATCTATCTTTTAGCTATCGCCATGATTAAAATTTGTTCCATACGAAGTTATGCAAATTCAGGCTCAAAAGTTCTTTCAGGAATATCACGAACTTCTTCAGCGGTGCATCAAAGATGATATGGGATTCAAGAAAGGAAAGCCAGTTGCAGCCTGCATCATTTACAAATGTCTTCTTCATTGGGGAGTATTTGAGGCTGAAAGAACAACTATTTTTGATTTCATAATTCAGACAATAAATGCTGTTCTGAAGGTTATAATCCCTTTTTGCATCCTTGATTATGTGACGATGGTACTCTGGTTATTGATCTTAACGGTTTTGTTTTTCAGACAGAAAATGAGAATGATATTTTACCATACTGGCTAGCCAATTCTTCTGCCCTTTTATGCCTGCTGCAAAGAAACTTAAGGTCAAAGGGATTTGTCGTGGCACCTTTTCGGTCTTCTTCAGATTCTCACTTAAGTGAAAAGGCAAATGATGTTGGTTCCATCCCACCCAACTTATTTTACTTTTCAGTCAATAAGTTTTCTTTGTTTGCAAACTTCACAATATATACACATAATTGTTCGAGTATTAACAGAACCATTTTGCTGGAATGGTATTTGTCCATGCTGGTTGGTGTCACTGCGTCGGTATACAATTTACCACTGGCAAGTGGGCCAGACCTGTTACTGGTGTTTACTCCTTAAATATAACCTACGAGTCATGACTCATGACCAGTATTACTGGTACTAGTCAGTAGTAGAGGTACTTTGTCTTATTTTATGTGGATATAGAACTAAAAAAATGCAAATGCATGAGAAAACTGGAAGAAAATGCAAAGATAGCTGCTCGGACCCTCTGGGAAAAATGACAGCCGATTTCAGAAATACCAACTGGGACATCAATTCTGCTCAATATGTGCCAGCAGAAATAGAAATAACATTTTTATGTATCTCAAGCAATTGCATACAATGTCTAAACTTTTCTATAGGCTTTCAGATCTCCGTTAAATGTTTTTGGACAACGGCAGAGCATGTCTCATGTTGATGCTCGGTACCCTGCTATGTTATTTAAGCAACAACTAACTGCTTCATTGGAGAAGATCTTTGGCCTGATTCGTGACAATTTGAAGAAGGAGATATCACCTCTTTTAAGCCTTTGCATTCAGGTATGTATTCTAATTGAAACAATAGCCAAGTAACCACATCTAGCCGTATCCACTTTTTGGAATGACAGGATTATCTATTTTAGTAGCAAAGTTGTTTGATTCTGGCTGACCATTCAATATGATCATATTTTTATATTAAACAACTTCAACTTTATCTTTTTAATTAAAAAAAGGCACCAAAACTTGCTCGAGGAGGCAGTGGTAGGAGGTCCAGATCACCTGACGTGACCTTGCAGCAACCAATAAGTGCTCACTGGGATCGGATTGTTAAGTTTCTAGACTCATTAATGGATAGGCTACATAAAAATTTTGTAAGTTCTTCCATTCAATGTTAGCCATACTTATACCAAACATGCGACATCTTTTTTGCTAAATTCCATGCCAAGCTACCAGAACTACACATTTTATGCTCAGCTACTGTATCTTAATAATCATGCAAGTGTGCCTTTGGAGCTGATGCTTTCTTATTTCCTTCTGTGTATTCTTATATGTGATGTTATCTGTCGGTAACTGATAGTTTGTACATTCCCACATAGTGTTGTCATGCCTACGGTGATCAGGTTTAATCAGTTTTGCATCTGAATACATTCACAAATCACAAGATAGTGCAATGTCGCCTTGTCAATTTGACAGATGGAATTTTAATGTAATTTAGTATCTTGCTAGCATTGATTTCTAGTCTGAGGGCTTAGCATGTTGACAATGTCTAGGGAGGAATTGCCCTCCAAAATTGTTAAATGGATGGAAATAATTGACTGAGGATAAAATATTTAATGTTTCCGTTTTTAGGTCCACTTGATTGTTGTGAGGGCATTTCATGGCTCATAAAATATTTAATGTTGCCATTTTTAGGTCCACTTGATTGTTGTGAGGGGATTTCATTGAGTCATCATTTTGGGAGTCGTACTGGCAAAAGAACTTTGCCAGATGATATTAGATTTTTGTTTGTGGAGTACCGCAAAATACTGTGAACTTTTAGGTTCTAATTTCACAAATTCGAGTATAGGACCTTCATTGCTCAACCTAAGAAAAATATAAATTCATATCAACCAAATATGAGGAAAGCTTTGTTGCATTCTCTCATTTAAATTTATAGGCTTCATTTGCTGCTGTCCACTTTTTCTGAGAGATTCCATGGTTCCTAATTCATTAGTTTTTTGTCTACATGATCTGAGTACTCTTACTGATGTTATAATTTCTTGAGCAACGATGTAATAATTCAATATTTCACTGTACAGGTACCTTCTTTTTTCATCCGCAAGCTAGTTACTCAAGTTTTCTCCTTCATAAATGTACAGTTGTTCAATAGGTTGGTCTGATGCCTGCATGCCAACTATATATTTCAGAAACCCTGCTGTCCTCTAATTCTTCATTTAGTATGCTCTTCTTGATGTCCCAGTTTGCTCCTGCGGCGTGAGTGTTGCACATTTTCAAATGGAGAATATGTGAAGTCTGGGCTATGTGTACTGGACAAATGGATTGTGGATGCTACAAAAGAGGTTTGTAGGAGTTGCAGTTCTGATGTACTTAATCATGACCAATATTGCACCTAATCTTTCTGCTTTAGCATGTAGGTGCAGCCTTGGATGAGCTGAAGTACATCAGACAAGCAGTCGACTTTCTGGTAAAAATTACTATTATATCTACATGACTAGATGGTTATATTATTGTCATACTTTCCTCTAAATGCAGTATTTGAATATTGTAGATTATTCCCCAGAAAAGCAAAAAGACACTTGAGCAGATTAAGAAAAATATTTGCCCGGTATTCGAAAATTTAGCAGTGTTATGTAAGATACAGTTTATGCTATGGTTATAAATATCTATCCCACATAAACATTTTTTTTCTTTAACTGATCTCTGACAGGCGTTAAGTGTGAGGCAGATATATCGTTTATGCACGATGTACTGGGATGACAAATATGGTACACATAGTGTATCAGCTGAGGCATGTCGACATCTTCTTTGTGATATCTTTTATCTAGAGTCGTCTCTCAGACTGTCATATAAATTTTGGACTGTTAACAGGTTGTTGCTAAAATGAGGGACACAGTGAGCAATGATGCACAAAATGTTGCATCCAATTCGTTTCTTTTAGATGACGACTTGAGGTTAGTGAACCCAAAAGATTATTGGCAAGAATCTCTTGTTTTATTGGTATTAAATCATATACATGATTAATGTGCTTAGTGCCTGGAGTTTCATTAATGTGACACGTACTATAATCGTTCTAACATTCACAAATTGCAGTATTCCTTTCTCGACGGAGGAAATAGCAGAGGAAGTACCAGCCCTAGACATGTCAAACATCGAAATGCCATCATCACTCCGTCATGTTCAATCTGCTCAATTCTTGATGCAGCACCTTCAGTCGCCGTACTCCCTGAGATGAATTTGCCTAGGTGTGCTAATTAACGAATCGCATGACCCTGTAGCTAACTTAGAGGAATACCAATCTAGTTCATCTAGTGCTCTCTGACATGGCTAGGTGATCCGTGATCCAATTGTGTTGACTCCCGTTCATTCGTAGGCTCTTGTTTATTAACTTTTGTTATATGCTGACGACATTATGCCAAAACCTCTTAAGTACAATATTACCATGTTTTTGTGCAACGGTGAAGTGCTTAGTTTTTCCCTCGTGTCTTAACTTTTCAGCTTGAAATTAAGAATCCATTTCGAGAAATTTTGTTCATGATCGGTTGCTGCAAATGGGTCTGATTTGCCAAATTTGTGTCTCATCTGAAATCCTGTAGAAATGGAATATTTCTGCGGTGTTCTTCTTGTCCTGTATCTCACAGAATATACTGCCATGACAGTGCGATTTACTTGATTTCTATCTAGTGTGCAATCATGCACCTTGTCCCTGTCATGAACATTGCATAAGTTTGATAGGTCCGGCGATGATTCAAAGTATGGACTAAAGAAATCGGGAAAAGATGACATATATCCTGGTCTCTTTGCAGCAAAATTTCTCTCAAGGTTACTTGTGAAAGTCCCTGATAATCTATCATATGTGAGGATCGATGGCCATGGACCCATCGAGAGGGTGGCCACTAAGGCTACGGTTTAAGGACAGGTTAAGGGCTTAGTCCACCAAATAACCTTGGATTAAGTGAGATTAAGTTAATTTGATCAATGGTATTTATCCATGCTAACTTAGGATTATCTAATACAATAAAAGAGTGGGATAACTTATCCCTCTCTACTAACCACAAACCAAGTTAAATAACTGAATTGCCAACAGAAAATTTGGGTTAAGTTAGGACAAACTAACCCAGCTGCGTTATATTAGCTAAGCAAGTTAATCTAATCCTGAACAACGCGGTCTAAATGTTACCTTTCGAACTATGAGATTTTTTTTTTTTATTTTCCGTGCTACTTTACCACACTAACCTTCTATGCCATCTTTGTTTCCGCACATATTAGCTACCCACTGTTGGTTGATCAAGACGTGCAATTCTATCAAGATAATTATGCCATAAACTCTTTTACATTAGAGCATGTCTAACAAGTTACCTAAATTACTGTTGTGGCCAACCTCAGCCTCTATACTCTATCTAGCAATCTCTCTATGTCAGTTTCTAAATTTAGTGACTCCCCCTCCTAGTCTATATTTATAGACTCTCTATACGATCTCTACATCTTTTTGAGGATAAAGACTTTGCTAGAGAGAATAGAAATATAGGAACGAATACTGATTTAGAGAAATATAGAGAACGGAAATTTGTTACGTTATGACACAATTTTCTATGGGTTTAAAAAATTATGTGTACATAATTGGACAAGTCTAAGTCGAAAAATTTTGTGACGTGAAATTTGTACCATGCTTCATTAAAACAAGAGCAAAAAGTACTAGACAATTATACAATATAAAAGTTTATAACAAGTAAAATATGTTTTGACATAAATTTAGAAAATTTTGACTCGCTGAAGTTTTAAATCTTAAAATAGTGAAAAGGGTATTTTGGGA
The DNA here is from genome assembly GCA_036346415.1 of Raddia guianensis. NCBI lineage: Eukaryota > Viridiplantae > Streptophyta > Magnoliopsida > Poales > Poaceae > Raddia > Raddia guianensis. Next base: position 12,346,518 of record CM070543.1, on the reverse strand, counting down.
ATAAAGGGGCCTTTTTAGCCGTGTAACCTAACAAAGCAAGCGATGGTTTTTTAAAAGTGACAACCCGAATATGATGGTGTAAAAGGTTGGTGTTACAAAAGTGATAGCACGAGAAGAAAAATTTCATGATTTGCAGTGGTATAACTCGATCCTATTTGAGATACATGAAAACCTTGATTCCTGCATGAGTTGAAGACGTGTTTTGCTCTTGACAATTGTATAAAACTAGCTGCATAGCGCGCCCATGGCGCGTGCGCAGCAAAGCTGGGAAGAAAAAGCCAGCGCCGTGGCTGGGTGCACGCGCGAGCGCAGCAAAACTGGGAAGTAAAAAAGACGGAGCGCCTGGGATTCGAACCAGGGACGTCCCAGACGCGCAGCTGCAGGCGCTACCGCTGCACTGCTTGCCGCTCCTGCCAAGGCATATAAAAGGCATGTATAATACCGCGTAAGGTGGAACGGCTACAACAACGGCACGCGTCACGCTAGCTGCGGGAGGCGCGGTGCTGAGCTCTGCCGAGCGCGCTACGCGCACAGGCGACTCGCCTGGCAGACGCGTGAAATTTAAAAAGAATAACATAATACAATCATTTTTAAATCCTAAATGTTTCGAAAATAGCTAGTTTTTTGCGGGCATCTTCATGAATACGTGCTCCTTAACTATAGTTCTATATTTCGAAGGTTTTTCTATTATTTACTAACTGATATCGGAAAATTAAACATTTCTAATGCTTAAATACATTTATGGACCCTTATTATAAAATTTTGACTGCATTTTTGAAACATGTAAAATTCTGGATTTGTTTACGCTGCTGGACCAAATTTCGTCGACCTGATCCCCTCTCGCTCAATTCTTTCTAAAATTCATATTGTAGGGGGGTTTAAAGTTTTAAAATTGAATGTCAAGAAATTTAAAATTTAGAAATAAATTGAAGGGATTTTGTAAGATATCAGAATTTCCGTTTGAATTTGGGCTGGGAGTTTGGAAATTTAAAAAAATTGAAAAATTGTAATATTTACAAAAAAAGAACAAAGCAAATTATACAATACAAAAAACCATGAAAATTAAATTTACAATTTTTTTTGAAATCCGGAAAAAACTAAAAGCGAATGCAACAAATTCGAAAATAAAAAAATAGCTATAAAGGTTAAATTTTGGAAGTTAAAGAAAATAAAAGCGAATATATCAAAATGTAAAATACAAAGTATCTACAAAGGCTTACAATTCTCGAAATTCATTTATTTTTTAATTTATAAGTGTTCTATATTTTGAAGTTTTTTATTTCTATTATTTACTAATTAATATCAAAAAATTAACATATGTAATGGTTAAATACATTTATGGCCCCTTACCATAAAATTTTGATTGCACTTTGACAACACGTAAATCCCTGAATTTATTTGCGCTGTTAGATCAAATTTCGCCCACTTCATCCCCTCTATCTCTATTCTTTGTAAGATTCATGTCTTAGGGGGGGGTTCAAAGTTTGAGAACTGAATATAAACAAATCTAACATTACGAAGTAAATTGAAGAGAGTTGAAAAGATACCGAAATATCTGTCTTAATTCGGTTCGAGAATTAAGAAATAAAAAATAAGGATTTCAAAAACTGTATGATTCATAAACATAAATTAAGCAAACTATAGAATAAAAAAAGCAGGGAAACTAAATTTAGAAAATTAAATTTTGAGAATTCAAAAAAAGTAAAAGCGAACATACGAAAATGTAAAGTCCAAAATATCTATAAAAGCTCACAATCTCTAAATTTTTTTTTTGAATTTTTAACAGGCAAGGCAGACCAGCACGTGTGGAGAGGCAAGGCACAGCAGAGGCAGTACGTGCAGCCCGAAAAAACGCGCGCAACAAAATGGCGGAGCAAGGATTCAATCCCCGCTCTCCTGCGCGAAAGCTACCGTATCTAGCCAACTGACCAAAGCGCGCGCCCTGTTGGTTAGCTAGAAACCAAAATGCTTTTGGAGCTAAAAATAGAACGGACGGCCAGACCTCACTGCTGCGGGCGATCGGACGGCCGTCGCGGCGCCGGGCGGAGAGGCCAGCCACGTGGCGCGTGGACGACACGCGTTTTCAGCTTTGTACTTCTATTGATTCATCCATTCTATAAAGTACTTAAAAACGTCTTTTTACATCTGAAGTTAAGGGTGGCCTGACGAGCACTCAGCTTGATCACGGCGAGGCCCATGCATCTTTAATCTTGCGTTCAGTGACGGTGACAAGGCTGCGAGGCCACATCTCTCACCCCACCTCGGTACAAATGCAGACAAAATTGCAATCAACTGATGTCGCTGTGGAGTTGCTTTGATCAGCTTGGGTTTCAGCGGGACATATAGAGACTCCGTAGTATTTGACCAAGTGGACCAGATCCAACCCAATGCTAGCAAGACAACTCAGCCTCTCACCCTGTGAACACTGTTATTTCGCAGGTTGTCATTTTAATTTAATAGTGCCTTTACTAGCTGTCTCTGCAGCGAGAAAAATCCAAAGCCTCATTCGCATGCTCTCAGAATCTCAAACTTGGAAAAAAATAGAGCGTGTCTAATGCTAACTCTAACCTCAAATTTTATTATTCAAATATCCAATATAACTATTTTATAGATCCGAAATTTGGTGCTTGATCAACATTTGGTACTAGCATTGAACATTCTTTTGTAGCCATGGCAAGAACGAGAGGTAGGGCTGGCAATTTGGCTCGGGGCTTGCAAGCTGATCATGAGCAGCTCGTTTTTGGCTCAGCTTTTTTCCTAGCTTGTTAGGAAAACGAGCCGACCCGAGTCTTGAGCTCACTCGCTCAAGACTCAATACTAGCCTACTATACTCCGGCCCAATCCATAGGTCCGCAGGTCAGTGGCCATGAGATTTTGCACTCCACACTTTGACAACCCATTCTAATCCAATGGTGGGAGACTCGGAGACTCATTAAATAAGGCCATATTAACTACCGGCCCAACCCACATGTTGCCATTTGGATGTGATAAAAATAAAGCTAGATACATGGGTCGACCAACACCACCTCCCTAGTGTCGATGAAAGGAACCAAGTCTCAACCAATCTTATGAGTTTTTTTGTGAGAACCACACCTTTGGGCTTGATCACTTTTTAATTAAATTTTGACCAATTAATAATTGGGATTGGGAACGGGTGGTTGTATGGTGGGTGCCTTCATGCACAATATTGGGTTTGTGTTTGTTCGACGCTTCGAGAAATAATGACCAAACCCTGTGATTACTATACAGAGTATTTACCGTACAACCTCACATGGGAATGGTGCCACTTGGTCAATTGTATATACTTGTTACCATCGTTGGGTACCAATAGTGCTACTATTTGTTGGTTGTTTTGTGTGTGAGGGGGGGGGGGGAGGGTATGCTGCGACATCTTCTGTGGGGTCCATGGGTGCTCGTTAGTTGATCCATGGGTAGCACCCACGACAACGGTTTACTCCATAATACCACACACAGGATGTGGGATGTTGGGCTACCGTTACCGTGTAACCCAATGGGCTAGTGTGTATATCTAAGAGGTCTTGGCATAGCTTGCTGCATTGTGCGTGTAAATCATAAAACCTCTATAGAGTAAAACCATTCGAATGGCCATGACCATGTTTAAGGCAGACAAGAAGGCTTCATAGTGTATAATTCACCTTGACGGCGTGTTCTCCGCTCAACCACTGCGGATCACACCCCTGGTCAGATTTTTAGTCTGCTAGCCAACTCGATCAAGCTCGATTCGATTTGGCGTCGGGCACAACAAGGAGCGACTACAGATTTACCCGAGTTCGGACCCTCGCTGGTAACGGCCCTACTCCCGCCGAGCCTTAGCTCTTTTCGATTGTGGTTGAATGGGAATGTGTTTTGTGGTGTTTGAATGCACGAATACTAGTGCTCAGATCTCTCGTCTTCGTCCCCCTCTCTCTCCCCTTTATACAAGCGTGGGTGGCGAAGAGAGCCGAGGGTAAGCGATCTGATGCTCAAGATAATCGACAAGACACGACAGAAGAGATTTAAACGTGTGCTGCCCACGCGCGCTGGCGCCGCCTCGCGTGCCGCCAAGTGGCCTCGACCCGCATGATCACACCGGTGAGTCTGCGGGTGGGGCCTACACGCTTCCTCCCGACGCGGGCGGCCTCCTCAAGCAAACCTTCTCTGCGGTCAATTCTTCGCCACAATGGATACCACTCGACCTGTAGGGTCATCAGAAGCGGTAATCATTTCTTGTTGTCTATCCGCGCTGATGTCTCATTAAATCGCGCCGTCCTTGCAGGAGGGGAGCCTTCGTCCCAAGACTCCTTCGCAATGCTCCCCCTGCTGGCCCCACTCCGACGCGTGGGACCTCGCCTGGTCTCGGAGGGGCTCACGACGACTCCACTTTGGCGCTGGGCCTCGCCTCGTCTCAGAGGGGCTCGCCCACGACTACCTGGCGCGTGGGGCCCTCTTGGCCTTCGAGGGGCTCGTCCACGCTTTGGGCCTCGCTCGCTCGCTTCGACGCTGGGCCCCTTGGCCTTCGAGAGGCTCGCCACGCTACTGGAGCCTTGCTCGCCCGCTTGTGACGCGGGCCCGCCCTTGGCTTCTCGAGGGGCTCGCCCACGCCACGGGCCTTGCTCGCCCCGCCGACGCGTGGGGCCCCTTGGCCTTCGAGGGCTCGCCACGCATGGCTGGGCCTTGCTCGCCCGCCGACGCGTGGGGCCCTCCCGCCTTCCTAGGACTCTTTGTACCCCGGTATTTATTACACCGACAGAGCCTCGGGTCCACCATGATACGTGAACCGTCAGCGCGAGATATTTTTCCGTTTCTTGTGCGGCGGAGACGAATCGTGGGGCCCACCACCAAGGGCGTCCGTCGCTGATTCCCCACCGCACACGATCTTCCTTGGGGAACTACGCCGCTGGAAACCAAAACGCGAGGCAATGATGGCGGCGCTGCGCGGGCGGAATCAAACAATCGCGCCGCTTCACGCCTATAATACTTCTCTCTGCCGCTAATAATCCCGCGACGCTAAGTCTTCAAGCTGTCCACTGCCTTCTTCGCTGCTACCACAGCCTCCTCGCCAATTGCCACCAAGCCTTTCGCCAGCGCCACCGCCAAATTTTCCATGGCTCCCAAGCGCAGCAAGGGCCGCCGCGGGGATGCCGCACCGCATATACGAGCTGTTCGCTGCTTCCATCGTTGATGAGGATCAGGTAGCGCGGCTTCAAGTCTTCGTGCCGCCGATCCCGCTCCGGTTCCGCGCCGGCACCATCATGCCGAGTCCTCGCGCCGGGGAGATCGTGACCTTCTCCTGGGCGATGCTGGCGGGCCTTGTCCCGCCGTACTCCGAATTCTTCTTGGGGGTGCTCGCCTTCTACGGGATCCAGGCGGCGCACCTTCCCCCCAACTCGATCATGGCCCTGGTCATCTTCGCCCACCTCTGCGAGATGTTCGTGGGGACGATGCCAAACCTCCCGCTCTGGCGTCGACTCTTCATCACGCGACACGGCTCGCGCTCGGCCGTTGGAGCTGCTGCGCTTGCGCCCGCGACGCCGCCGCCTTTATCCCTGCCGCGGTCAAGTCCAACTGGAAGGACTGGCACCGGCAGTGGCTGTACGTGGAGGACTCCAGCGGCTGCGACGATCTTGTTCTTCCCGACGATCCCGCAGAGCCCACTGCCGACTGGGGGGCCCAGCCAGACGATCTAGCGAGTACGGAGGCGATGGCGGCGCGCATTGCCGAGCTCCGCCGCCGGGGGCTCACCGGAACCCACGTGGTGGCGGACTTTTTGCGGCGCCGTCTTTGCCCGCTTCGCTTGAGGGCGCGCCCCGCCTGGACGTACTACGGCGACGACGACGGACCCTGACCGCTGCTCTTGGAGGTGAATACTCTCGCGTTCTTTTGGATTTTGTACCTTCTTTCTTTCCATTTTTGGCTAATAGCCAACTCGCTGCTTCTTCTTTGGGTGTTCAGCTGATGGGAACGTGCCGGGCGACGTGCTCCGGGACTGGCTGGCGGGGCTTCTGACCACGCCGACCGGCGACATCGCCCTGCCGACGGGCATCCGCCCCCTCTGCGATTGGGATCCACGGAGCGCACTTACTTGCAGCGCCGCCCCCATGGAGGTCTCTCGGTCTGCGGTCCAAGTGGCCCGGGACCACTGCAGATCCATGAGCCGCCTCGGCAACCGCCCAAGCTTCCGTGGCCGCTGCTGCTCCTGCCGTGGCGGCCGACTACGCCAAGGCTCGAAGCGCCGCCTCATCCTCGCTCGCCGACGACGACGACGAGGAGGAGGGCGAGCTCAAGAGAGCGCGCCTTCAAACCCCGAAGCTCGCCGCCACCGCCGACCCCATCCGGTGGGGCCTGCTGCCGCCGCCGCTCGCCACGGGCAAGAGCGTGGCGACTCTTCAGAAATGGCGCCGCTGCCAGCTTCTTCCGCTCCTTCACGCCTACGCTCCTGCGCCGGCGCTTCTTTGCCTTGTTGGCGCTTCTGCACCGCACCGCTTCGCGCGGCTCATTGTTTTGATGGCGGTGACGCGACATCGCCGCCGCCGCCGCCGCAAACAAGCGATTTGAGCTCCCCTTCAGCTTTCGCCTTGAGCGCACCGCTTCTGAGTTGGCTTTCCTGCGCTTACGCGCCGCCGCGTGGGGTTAGCATGCTACGCTTTTGCATACCTGAACCCCGATTGTCCCTCTTGAAACAGGCGGACGCTGGGCATCGAGCTCCGCCCACGCGACTTCGCCACCCAGCCGCCGCGCTCCTTCGACGGAGGTCGCTCGCGGCGGCGGAGAGTTCGCCGGCGCGCGGCGGAGAACCCTCCGCCACCTCGTCCGCTGGCGCCGCCGCCATCTCGGCCGTGACCGCCGACGTAGGGCGCTCCTTTGAGGCGCTTCGCACCCTCTCCCGCACCTGGGCGACGCGGGAGGAAGCCCTTGCCTTGGCGGAGCGATCTGCCGGCGAGCTGCGGCGGGCCCTTGGCCAAGAAACCGCCGCGAAGGAGGCGATGACCCGCGAGGCTGCGGCAGCCCAAGCCGCCGCTGCCTCGGCCGCCAAGCAGATCGAAGACCTCCGCCTGGAGCACTTCGAGCGCCTCCGAACCCTCGCCGACATGCTGCGCACCGCCTACCGCGGCTTCCGGGACGCCCTGCATCCACTGGGTGTTTCCTTGCATCCCCCGCTGGAGGAGACGGCTGCGCAGTACGCTGGCGCCGTGGGACGAGCCGCCGAAGCCCTGCGCGTCCTTCCGGCGGCGCTGCGGACGCGGGCGATCGAAGACGGTCGCCAAGGCGCTCTCGAAGCAGCGCGGTTCATCTTGGGCAACTGTCTTGCTCGAGACGCCGCGTTTGATCTCGACGCCGCCATCGGGAGCCTTCGCGCCACTGACCGGTTTGAGCAGCGCGGGTTGACACCGCCGACCAGCGTGTCCATGATGGGGCGCCGCTCCGGCGGAAGATTTAAGACGAGGAGGAGAAGCGAGACTCCCGCTTTTTTGCCTTGTAAATGTTGCCTATCAATGCAAACAAACTTTTGCTCTTTTGTTGTGAGTCTCACTTGAACTTCGCACAATTTTAACTTATGGAATTGAATTGGGGCACTGCCGCCAAAGGTTTTAGATCGAACGTTCGCCGCAAGTGGCGCTGTTTCCTTAGGCATCTGGTTACTTCAACCCTTATGGCCTCTCGCAACCCGACTTAAACATTACGTGGCGGCGCTTAGCTTCGAAAGTGGTCTAGTCATTTGGTGCCGCCGTTGGCGCATTGCTCAGACCGAGCCGACACACCGTGCTAGAGCCCGCCTTCCGTCCGCCGCCTCGCACCAACAGAAGTTATAAGCGTTGCCTTTGCAACTAAGGGCCATCACCATAAGTACTTTCGCTACCACTTTCGGCGAGAATGTTTTCTAACGACCTTTCTAAGGCTAAGCCACCGATCGCGTAAAGTTTTAGACGAGCTTTACTGAAAGTGAGCACTTTTTCCTCGTGCATCCGGTTACTTCAACCCTTATGGCCTCTTTGCGAACCGACCCTAGACATCGCGTGGCGAGAACTTAGCTTCCGGAAGTAGTCTAGTCGCGGTGTCATTGCATGCATTGCCTAGACCGAGCCGACACACCAGGTTAGAACCCCTTCCGTCCGCCGCCTCGCCCAACCGCGAGCCGTGGCGTTCGTCCTCAGAACTAAGGGCCATCGCGCTTGAGTACTTTTTTCACGCCACTTTCAACGGAATGCTTTCTAACAGACTTGAGGCGAAAAAAGAAACAGATGCCCATAAGGAGACAAAACTTATCTCTTATTGAAGATGGCTTTGTACAATGCAGCCCCCGAGGTGAGCGGTGAAGGAAGAAGACCTCGTCGCTCGGCTCCAAAGGAAGACAAAAAAAAAAGGCTTCTGGAACTGCCACCTACGGGTAGAACTTCCTCAGCTGCTCGACGTTCCAAGTGTTCGCCAATTCGCGACCATCCTCGAATGCGAGCTTTGACCGAGCTCAAGGGAGGCGAGACCACCTTGAAGGGCCTCCCATTGGGGAGACAGCTTTGTTGCGCCCGCTGCGCTTGATTTTTGCAGAACGCAGGTCGCCCAACGCCGGTGTTCTCACACCCCGCTTGCTTGATAACGGCGCGGCGCTATCGATACTTGGCGGCCGGATCGCCGCCTGTCTCGGATCTCCTCCAGAGATTTACTTCATCCCGACGCCGGTCGTGGTCTTGGTCTTCGCTGACGCCGCCACTCTTGGGAGCCAAGGCGAGCTCGATGGGAGCACCGCCTCGAGCCATACACCAGAAGAAGGGGTCTCGCCGGTGGCTCTGTTGGGAGTTGTCCGCGGCGCCCTACTGGTGGGAACTTGTTCCGCCCAGCGCTGCAGCGCTTCTCCAGCGGTCGAACGCCCTTGTCTTGAGCCCTTTGAGTACTTCGCGTTCGCCGCTCCACTTGCCCATTGCTCTTCGGATGTACAACGAGGTAACCTGACTTGGTACCCAACTCTTCGCACGGTCTTGGAAATCGCGCTTTTGGCGGCGCCGTTGTCGATGATGATTACATTGGCGACACCCAACCGGACGAAGATGCTTTTCATAAACTTGATAGCCGTTGCGGATGTGATCGCGGGACCGGCGAGGCTTCAACCCACTTAGTGAACTTGTCGATGGCGACAAGCAGATGAGTATATCCTCCGCCGCCCACGGAACGGGCCAGAATGTTCGGCCCCGCATCGCGCGACGGCCAGAGAGCGGAATGGTTTGCGGCGCTGGGCGGTCGGTGGATCTGCTTAGCATGAAATTGGCACGCCGCATCTCCTCACCGGCTCGAAGGCATCACGGAGGCGAGAGGCCAATAGAAACCGTGGCGGAAAGCTTTCCCAACCAACGCCCGGCTCCTGAATGGCTCCCGTGACATGCCTCCATGGATCTCGAGAGAATTTCACTCCCGCTTCGAGTGTGACGACTTCAAGAACTCCATTTGCGCCTGGCGATACTGGTCCCCACCTACTGTATGTGGCGCTTGGCCTTTGCGCTATCTTCTCACCGACGCGTCATCGTCGGGATCACTCCATCCCGCGGTAGGCTAGGATCGGATCCATTCACCGACCTTCCCGGACGAGTGTGACGACGTTACAGACATTGTCGCCGACGTACTCCGCTGGCTCGGCATTTCCGCCTCAACCGCCTCGGCCAGTTCTTCCGCCTCCTCTAACCGGAGCTGCAGCAGATCGGTGACGTCTCCTCGAGAGGTGGGGCGGCGTGGGAAAGCGTCGCCCCCGCCGTAATTGGGGTTGCGACGAGGCTGCGTAAGTCTTTCTTCAAAGACCGCGGCCGGAACAGTGTGCCTCGACGAGGCAATGGGGGATGCTTCATCCGCCATGTAGTTGTCGCGGCGAGGGACGTGCACGGCCCAAACCCTCAAAGTGCCGCCCAACCGCGCACCTCCGCCTGTAGGCCGCCATGACGGGATCCGGCAGAGAAATCCTTCCTCGCCTGGTTGATGACCAGGAGAGAGTCGCCTTTTATTTGTAGCCGCCGGATGCCAAGGGTCGAAGCCACCCTGAGCCCGGCGAGCAGTCCTTCATACTCCGCAACGTTGTTGGTGGCGCGGAAGTCCAGCACCACCAGGTGCCGGACGACATCGCCGGTGGGAGACACCAGGACGACGCCAGCCCCAGGCCCCTCCAGCCGGAATGAGCCGTCGAAGAACAGAGTCCACGGCGAGGGTGCTGGGGTGTCTTCAGCTTCTGCGTCCGCCGGAGTCCACTCGCTGATGAACTCCGCCAGAGCTTGCCCTTTGATGGCCGTTCGGGGAGCGAATTTGAGATCGAATTCCGCCAGCTCCATGGCCCATTTGGCGATGCGACCCGTCGCCTCGCGGTTGAAGAGGATCTCCCGCAAGGGATACTTGGTCAACACCGTGACTTTCGCCCGAAGTAGTGGCGTAGCTTCGGGATGCCGCCAAGACGGCGAGAGCATCTTCGGTGCTGTAAATACCTTGTTTGGCGCCGTGGAGGACCTTGCCGACGAGTAAATGGGCGTTGAACGCCTCTCTTCCGCCACCAAGACCGTCTTGACCGCTGGGGTTTGCCGCGATGTAGAGGATCAACGGCTCGCCAGTGCTGGGCGACCAAAGACGGCGGGAGGTAAGATACTTCTTGATCGCCGAACGCCTCCTGCGCCTCCGCCGCCCACTCGAACTGGTTGGTCTTCTTTAGGAGCTTGAGCGGTGGGAGACTTTTATCCCCAGCGAGCTATAAAGCGGCCCGGGGAGGTCAAGCGACCCACCAAGCACCGTGATCCGCCAAGTCGCGTCGGGGCTTCATGTTCTCGATCGCTGCGATCTTGTCGTGGTTCGCCTCAATCCCCTCGGGAGACGAGGAATCGGCGGTTTATCTGACGGAACGGCGAACACGATTTCTCTGGATTAAGCTTGATGCAGATTCCTCGGGTTGGTGAAGGTTTCTTCCAGTCGCCGATCAACTCCTCCGCCTTCTTGGACTTCACCACGGATCATCGACATACACCTCCGTGTTCCGCCCTATTTGGGAGCGGTGGCGATATGCATGGCCCGATAGGTTGGGCCTACATTCTTCAAATCCGACGCCATCCTTGTATAGCAAGAGATGCCCATGGGCGAACGGCGGTCTTGTCTTCATCTTCTTCGCCATGCTAACTGGTGGTACCCAGAGTACGATCCGTAAAAGCATGTTGCCGCACCCGCAGTTGAGTCGACGATGAGATCGATGCGGGGCAGCGGGTACGGATCCTTCGGGCACGCCTTGTTGAGGTCGGTGAAGTCCACGCACATCCTCCAACGCCCGTTGGATTTCTTGACGAGGACGGGGTTCGCGAGCCACCTGGGATGGGCGACACTGCGGACGACCCCCGCCCTCAAGAGCTTGTCCACCTCCTGGCGGATAACTTCCTGGCGCTCCACGGATCGCTTCCGACCTTCAGAGGATCGTCGCGCCGGGGAACGTCGCCAATTTGTGCTCAATCACCTCCCTGGGGACCCCAGCCATGTCGGACGGTTGCCACGCAAACACGTCTGCGTTAGACTGGAGGAAGGAGACGAGCGCGCCTTCCTATTTGGCGCTGAGAGGCGCCCACCGAACGGTCTTCGGGGTCGACTTCGCTCGGGGAGACCGCCTTAACCTCCGCGGACGAACCGGGAGGCACGGTCTCGCGGAGGAGCTCCTGCAGTCGAAGCCTCGGCCTTCAGGCACCGACGCTTCGCCAACGCCAGGGCGTCCTTGTCGCAGCGGGCGCCCCGGCGTCCACTTTCAAAACGATGGGGCCGGTGGCCTCGGATCTTCACCACCATGTACGATAGTGGCACACCGCCATGAACTCGTCGGCGCCGGCCGACCTAGTATGGCGTTGTAGGAGGTCGAAGTCCGCCACCTCGAACTCGAGCATCTCGGTGCGGAAGTTGTCGGACCTCGAAGGTTACCGGAGATCGGCGCCCGGCCGGACGGACTCGGCCCGGCGCGATGCCGAAGAACGGAGCGTTCGCGAAGCTCCCGCCGCTGGATCTGGGCGCCGCGCGACCGGGCGACAGGAGGTTGAGGAACTCCTCCGTCTACCAGCACCGCCCTAGCTTTACATTCCGGACCGTGGGTGCAACCACGATCGGGAGATGCCAGGCGGCGGATCTTGGTGGGTGATCGCCGATCAACGCGATCGGCCGCTCCGACCACGCCAACGCCTCACCGACCCAAAGCAGTACGGCGTGGCGCACACCTCCCTCATCGCACGCTTAAAGCTAGCGTGGGACGGATAGGTGGCCGAACCGCCGTGGATGACGGCAACCTCGCGCTCCGCCTGCTGAAAACCAAGCGAAGCCGTCTCCTTGCCCTTGCCACTGCCGGACGCTTGCTGCTGCTCGTGGACTCGCTTGTCCACCATCTTGCTGACGACATGGCAATCCGCCAAGTCGTGGGAGTTCTTGCGGTGAATGGGACAGTAGGGCCTTCCGTCCCACTCACGGGGGCAATGGTCTCGCCGCTTCTTCGCCACGCGCGGGGCCGTCGCGGCCACGGCGATCGCCCGTAAGCCGCCGCCTCGGCCGCCTTTACGGGACCGTACCCGCCGCACCGCGACCTCCTCTTTTTCGCCTGGCCGCGCCCATTGCGGCTGGTCATGTCGTCGTCGTCGTCGTCGTCGTGCAGGTTTCGGGCGGCTATGACCTGCCCGGTCTCGGCCGCTTTGCGCTTCTTCTTGTCCTTGCCCGGGGTTCCTCGAGGTCCCGCTCGCCACCGCATGGTGGCCCCGGCCGCGCGGCCGGGCGGATGCGAGCCTCCGCCTGAAGGGCGCACTTGTGCGCTAAGGTGAAGAGCTCCTCCGTCGTCTTGATCTTGCGGGTGGCCATCTTCTCTTTGACCTTGGGGTCTCGGGCGCCTCTCCTGAATGCCGTGACCACGGCGTCGATGGAGATGTCAGGGATGGTGTTGCGGACCTGACTGAAGCGCCGAATATAGTCGCGCAGCGACTCTCCCTTCTTCTGCTCCACGTTGTGGAGGTCGTCTTCTACCCCGGGCTGCTCGAAGGTGCCCTGGAAGTTGGTGACGAAGAGCTCCGAGAGCTCCTTCCATGACCCCACGGACTCCGGGGGCAGGTTCATGAGCCACGAGCGGGCTCCGCCGGTGAGGACCGCGGGAAAGTAGTTCGCGCGTAACCTTCCCGACCCTCGGCCGGCTGCATCACCGTCGTATAGATCTGCAAAAACTCATCGGGGTTGGTGGAGCCGTCGATTTTTCGATGGGGCGGACGAAACTGTTCGCCACCGGACGGGGCGCGACTCCTCGAAAAAGGCGCGGCACCCGGCGCCGGAGCCTCTGCTCTGGGACGCGGTCTCGCCCGCCGCCCCGTCGCTTAGGGCGGCGCCAAGAAGCGCCACCCTCATGGCCGGGCAGCTCTGCAAGGAACCCTCTTGCTGGTCTCGCGCATGGCGGCGGCAATGTGTCGCGCGCTTCGGTCGCGGCCCTGCGGAGCTTGTCACGCAGTCTTCTCCATGCAGCAAGTGGCGGTCCTCCAGATGGGACCGGAGATCGCGGCCACCAACACGCCTGCCCGGCCGAGCCCCCGTAGGGGTCGCCTGGCTCTTGTCGTCTTGGCCCCGCCTCACCAGGAGATCTGCGAGGAGTGCGAGGGCAACAAAGAACGGAGGACGCGAAACGCCGGTTCCCCGCCCCGAAACTTGCACCACCGCCGCGGGCGCGGCCGACGAGCGGGCCAAGTGGCCAACCACGGCGCCGCCGGAGTCCGGAGTCACCGAACCGTGGGTTTTCAGCAAGGCCACGCGCGTGGAGGTTCTCTGGCCGGAGTGCACTCTCCAGGCCAGCGCCGCCTAGCTTGGCCGAGGCGGCTGCTTTCCGCCAGGGCTCCAACCCTAGGCGGGCGGCCACCGCCCGGGTGATTCACCGCCATCGCCGCGGCCGACTCCGTGGCCGCGGCTCTAGCGGCCGCTTCCTGCTCCATCGCGGACTGCTGCTCCGCCATCGCCTCCTGAAGAAGGGTCGAAGAGCTTGAACCGATGCTAGCGCTCCCCTACCTGGCGCGCCACTGACGGCGTGTTCTCCGCTCAACCACTGCGGATCACACCCCTGGTCAGATTTTTAGTCTGCTAGCCAACTCGATCAAGCTCGATTCGATTTGAGCGTCGGGCACAACAAGGAGCGACTCGCAGATTTACCTGTGTTCGGACCCTCAAGGGTAATGGGATCCTACTCCGCCGAGCCTTAGCTCTTTTCTGATTGTGGTTGAATGGAAATGTGTTTACTGTGGTGTTTCAATGCACGAATACTAGTGCTCAGATCTCTCGTCCCCGTCCCCTCTCTCTCCTCCCCTTTTATACAAGGCTGGGTCATGGCGGAGAGCCGAGGGGTAGGCGTCTGATGCTCAAGACACCGACAAGACACGACAGAAGAGACGTAAAACGTGCACGCCACGCCACGGCAAGGCCTCGCGTGCCGCCAAGTGGCCTCGACCCGCCTGATCCACACCGGTGAGTCTGCGGGTGGGGCCTACTGCTCCTCCCGACGCTGGCGGCCTCCTCAAGCAAACCTTCTCTGCGGTTAATTCTTCTGCGCCATGGTGGCGTACCACTCAGACTGCAGGGTCATCAGAAGTGTAATCATTTCTTGTTGTCTATCCGCGTGATGTCTCATTAAATGTGCTTGTCCTCAGTAGCGGGGAGAGCTTCGCCCCAAGACTCATACGCAATGCTCCCTGCCAGCAGGTCTCACGCAGACTGACGCGTGGGACCTCGCTTTGGTCTCAGAGGGGCTCGCCCACGCACCGCCTTTGGCGCAGGGGCCTCGCCTGGTCTCTGGAGAGGGCTCGCCCACGCACTCTTTGGCCTCGGGCGCTGGGCCCCTTGGCCTCTCGAGGGGCTCGCCACGCATGGCTGAGCCTTGCTCGCTCGCTGACGCTGGGCCCCTTGGCCTTCTGAGGGGCTCGCCCACGCGCTGGGGCCTTGCTCGCCCGCCTGACGCGTGGGGCCCCCTTGGCCTTCTGAGGGGCTCGCCCATGCGCTGGGGCCTTGCTCGCCCGCCTGACGCGTGGGGCCCTTCTGGCCTTCCTAGGACTCTTTGTACCCCGGTATTTATTACACCGACACACCTAAATTAATTTGATTTGGGATGGTTTGTTCTGGCGTGGATGCCGTTGCTAAGATATCCTATTGTTAAGCTTATTGTGAGACCCTGAGTCGGGTACTGTTCAATATTATTATTATTGTTCAAGTTTCTTGTGAAAACTGTTATCTACTTATTGCCTTTTTTTTTTTAAATGCATTCCAACTGCTAAGTAAAATGCCTTTAATAAAATAAACTCTAAGCTCCATAGGATAAGTCCAAATCTGGCCCAACCTCGGTTATACTGGGAGTTCTCATTCCAACGAGCAGGTCAAGAGCTTGAGGATCCACGAGACTACGTTACTGACTTCCCGGAAGGTGCACAAGACAATTAGCTGCTACTTGATCAGTGTGTTCCTGTGGTCGTGATGGGACACTACTTTTGGATTTGTTATGCTCTGTCTTACATTAGTCAAGACTTGTAATTTAAACTAATGTAATATGTTGCTTTTTTTACTCTGATGTATTTTATTAGTTCATGTACCTCTGAACTGGTATCATTGCTCCATTTCATTGTGGATACGTGCACTGATCATTGGGACGCGTATTATTAATACATAGGGGTTAAGTTTAATAAAACCGGGTACCGATAGAAGCGGTATCAGAGCCACGCTAATCTTAGAAAACGCTAGTTAGTCTAGAACATTCTAATTAGGATTTATTTAAAAAATGAAACTCTTTTAAATCTTTTGGTAATTTGTTGGGTCCTCTCTTTTCTTAGTGTTATTTTCGTTTTCCTTTGCTTCATTACAAATTTCTTCGCTCTTCTTATTTAGGTTGAGTTGAAGACAATGAACAAAAGGTCATGGGTGTAATCTAGTAGACCATACAAGATTAGAGTTTAAGTCAGGTATTAGGACCGGGTTTTGTGAAATTCGTGTGGAGCATGTTGAACTATCCTTTTCTAGTCCATCTGTTCAAATAGTTTAATTGGTAGGGGTATTATAATAAAAACGTCCGTATGGTGCAGTACAATTGTTTGTGCAGCTTCATACAGATGATATTTGTTTTATCAAAATTTGTGTGCCCCTTTTTAATGCTTGTGTATAAGACAATTAGTGTCGTGTCGTATTTTCTAGGCATTATGCGAGCATGCATGTGTCGTATTTTCATGGAGTTTTAATACCCAATTGCATCGTAATGAATAATAGTCGAGTATAAGTGGTTAAAAAATGCATCCAAAATTAATCATAGCTTTTCAATCTTCTTCAAATAAAAAAAACTTAACCCCAAATAAAGTTTTTGTCGCATATTGTCTGCATGTTTATGGATGCCCCTCTTAAGATGAACCAAGGTCGAGCCCGTGGTCGTGGAGGACATGGTCAGCTTCCTCCAGCAAAACAGTTGTTTGAGGTTGTCGCAACAAGAACAAACTCAAGGTCAACCTCCAGTGGCTGCTCAACCCAGCCTCAGTGTCACCCCTCAATTTTAACTTACCTTGAGGGTCGACGATCCCGTGCACTAGCCCCTGGATCAGTACGCTAGCGCGGAAGACTAAGTAGCCGATACAAGTATACATCGATAGAATAAATTCCTGAATATTACATCACCGAGTTGCGCCCTTAGGCAACTTTAGTAAGACGGCCCATACGCGCCTTAAATTACAAAGAATAGTTCAGAATACAGCGGACACCAAAATATCTACCCAAAAGAATTCCCTATCGACTACGGTCCCTCAGCGACTGGAGCGACTCCTAAGACTCCTCGGATCCACCATGGTCCTGTCTGTCGTCTTCGAGACACGTGTAAGGGTCATCTTCGACTCCATTGTCTAAAGAAGGTAAGTAGGCGAGGTCAGCGTCATCCAAACGCTGGCTAGTTAACACTTCCCTTAATGCATTTAGTGTATCGGGCTTTATTTGGAAGAGAGGGTTATTTTATTTGCGTAAAGCCATGTTTGTAAGACTTTTGAAAATAACCTAAATAGCATTACCTGACACTTGCCTTGTATGTTTAAATCAGAGGTTTCCATCTTAATCATGCATCCCGAAGCCAACTATCAGCCATATACGACAATCATCACACCAACCGACCAACCCTCAACTTAAACCCAACCAACTTATATAATCACCTCAATCCATACCAGCTTTTGCACAATCAACACACAAATTAACCAACCATTGATCGTAGACCCAACCAGCTTACACCATCACCATACCAGCTTGTCAGTTCCCATGAACTTTTCTCCTGGTTGCTCCCAACCAGACTTTCTCCTGGTTGCCCCCAACCAATCCTAGTTCTGTCATCATTCCAGGATTTGGCGAATCCTGTTGCGGACCACACATGCCATGGCATGATCACCCGGCCTAGTTGGGTTGCCGGCCCACACTAGCCGACCGTCATCCTGGGGATGTGTGGCCTTTTTCACCCCGGGTGAAGGCCCATTCCGGCCCCTATCGAGACTGGTCCCAGAGGGCCTCCCGGAGCGCTCACTCCTGGCGATCCAAGTCTGGTGCTCCGCGCGATGGCCACGCGTTGTGTTGGAACCATCCCGGATGGCAGCGATTCCCCGCTACGCGTGTTTATCCGCGCTCCTCCTGGGTTAGCCCCGGGCTAAACCCAGCACTAGGCATCTGATGCCTTAATCATCCCTCAGGATGTCCAAATCCAACTAGGGCAACCCACATTCTTTCTCTACTTCCACGGTCATCAACCACACCACACCACACACTTGGACTTTCCCAACAGACCAACCCAAACCAACCAAGTCCCCACATATCCATACCCACAAACACAATCAGCACAACATGCATCTACCAGCCCTAACTGTCATATGTCATGTCACATTTAAATGAGAATAATGAATGACCGGTGAATATCGGTTCACCGTTCCGTGGCTGTTAGCCAGAAGATTTGTTAAGCCTAAGCCGGTCTAAGCAAGTTTTACCCATTATGTAAGGTTAAAGTGGTTACCAGACTAATCATAGGCTAACAAGAGCAATGACAATCAAAGCAGTCATTAAAGCTAAACATTTCAAGGCAGGCATGTATAAATATAACATGATTAACAATTAGGCAATCTAATAAGCATGCATTTTTAATATTTAAACAATATAGTTTAGAAAAACTGGGTAATGAGCATGGTATTAGCGATGTTAATCTGCACTAGGGAAAGTCGCTGTCTCTCCCTAATACAGATAACATCTAAAGAGTAAGTGTTAACTCGCCTTGATCCAGTAGAAGGTCCTCTTCGGCGTCCCCAAATCTTCCCTCGGGATCGCCTACGTCTAAACATACCAATAACCAATAATTACTACTAATAATGCAATGGAAAGCATGATGCATGCACGATCTAGGTCGAACTATTGGCATAAATACATAAGGTCGATTAGCGAACCTATTTTGCGTATGATATGTTATGCATGCCGTAGTGCATTAATAAGTAATATTAGTAATATATAATAGTCACTAAACCCAAAAATACGATTTGGTACGATAAGTTCGCAAAAGGGTGATTAGGGTATATATATATATATATTGGAAGATTCACCTATGCTCGGGTTAAAGTTTAACAGGGTTAACAATGTAGTAAGGTTCCTAGATAAAGAGTTAATTCTAGGTTTTAAGCATTATTTAAATATATTTCTAGGTCAGCCCCTTAAACAAATTATTTAAGGAAAATACTAGTTAATGGTTGGTGTCTAGAGATAACGTATTCCTATGAGTGCATACATACTACAAATATGTATCTAAGTGGAAATGTTATTGTCGGGGATTAGATCATGGCCCACTCCCTGACGGCCCAATCGAACAGCCTACCAGGGCCCAGCTCCCTGGAAGGTTCTATCAGGCCCATGTGCATCCTACCGAACAGCTTCTTGGTCAGCACGGTGCGTAACGGCCTAGGATTCGTGTTTGAGTCCTACTCGAACAAGAGTTCTGCACGGCTACGTGAAGACCCGGACGTTGGTTTCCCGGATTGGATTAGGAGTCGTGATCCCCAAGACTAGGAGTATGCCTTATCTGCCTCGGGATGTATTTGGCATGTATGAGTTCGATTCACGATCTCGTAGTTAGCCCGGCCCGATATTCCCTCGGTAGGTCGGTTTGCTCAAGACTATATAAACAAGGCCCCTACGGCATGTAGAGGGACTTGATCGGCTTTTCAGATTCGCTAGACACCGATCTTCGCTTGTACACCTCTTGTATTCATCCCTCGATATATAAGAAAGGTCGGACGAGGGCTATTATCTCCCGAGAGGCTGAACCAAGATAAAAACCCCATCCCCTGCTCGTTGTCGTCAGAGTTGTTGGCGTGTCTCCTATCTCCTCCTTGAAGAACCTTGGTTGACTTGGGTCGATATCCCAACCGCCGACAACCGGCGCCGTCCGTGGGGACACGCAGATCGAGCATGTCGAGCTCGTCGCCGATCTGAGATACTTCCCGAGGGCTACGACTCGGCGACGGATGTCTCATCCTGTCGAGCCAGACGATCTGCTCGGTCTCGAACACTTTCCGTGATCCGGCGCGTATGTCTCCGCTACATGGCGTAGATAGCCTCAGATCGCACTCCGCCATCGACGATGACTACGGGCGATGATCTTTACGACGGTTTAGATTTGTCGATTCCAAGGCTATGTCGGTAGATTCCACTGTGGAGACACAAATGATGACACCGCCTAGCGTACCTTCGCATGGCCCCGGCAGATTAACATGGCCGATGTAGGAACCTCCGAGGATCCCGTGACGGCCGTGGCGGCGGGCGAGGTCGGGCAGATTAACTCGCCGCATCAAGACGAGGTGCAGCAGTCGCCATGAAAGCAAGACGTCATTCGCCGCAGCCTCGACGATTCCATCAATCGACCTTAGCACGGTTTCGCGACCGTGTAGCGGCGCGTCGCGACCCACCTCGCGTGCCGGGCGCTTAAGTCTCCGGCGAAGCTTCCTGTCGGGTCAATTTCGCGTGGCCGGACTCGGTCAGGCGTAACGCGGATGGTTCAGAGATCCCGGACCCATAGATCAAAGTCGGAACGGCTCGAAGCTATAGCAACGTCGCCCTTAGATCCACCAATCAAGCTGATCTCGCCAAGATATGGCGTCTGTTGCGTCTAACCTAGAGCGGCGGTCGAGGGCCTAAAGTCTCTAGGAGAAGTCAACAACTCCTCCAGCAGCAGTGCAGCCAAACCGCCGGAATGATTGAGACGGCTCGATCGATCGCGTGACCCCGCCACCATCGGCGATCATCGCCCATGAGCAGCTACCCGTGGTCGCCGCCGCCGCCAAGTCCTCGTAGTCATCGCGACCACGGGGGCAAGCGCGACGCGATGATCACGGATGGTCCCCT
Source organism: Raddia guianensis (assembly GCA_036346415.1). NCBI lineage: Eukaryota > Viridiplantae > Streptophyta > Magnoliopsida > Poales > Poaceae > Raddia > Raddia guianensis. The sequence goes on along the minus strand of CM070543.1, from coordinate 12,326,136 downwards.
CGTGAGGAGGCGTCGCCGCCACCACGAGGAAGGAGCGTGGTGGATTGTCCCGAGAGAGTTTCTCCAGCCGAGTCATCCTGTTCAGCGGGGAGTTCCCCAGCGCAACAAGACCAACGCCTTCTCAAGACTAGGTTCGCCGGGAAGGTGGTCGGTCATATGCTCTGGGCTGCAGGGCTTTCTCTGACGAGCTTCGAGCTGTCCGGTGGCCCTCAAAGTTCAAGCCCGGTCACATGGAGAGGTACAATGGGATTCAGAACCCAGAGGAATTCCTTTCCATCTACGCTATGGCCATCATGGCGGCCGGGGGTGACGAGCTCGTTATGGCTAATTACCTCCCGACTGTCCTTGAGGGTGCCGCTCGGGACGTGGTCGTTCAATCGCCAGGAGGGTTCCATCACTCATGGAACCAGCTTTGTGACACTCGATCGCTAATTTCCGAGCTGTTACGTGCGTGCAGGTAAGGAGGATGATCTGCACGGATGATCCGGATGAACGGGAGACCCTCCGCAACTTCGTGAAGCATTTCATTAAGATCCGCAACACGATCCCGAACATCTCGGATGAATCATTGTCCGCGCCTTCAAAAACGGAGTCCGCGACGAAGCGGCTCACCTGGGATCTCGAGATCAACGAGACTGGACCGCCAACGACCTGTTCAAGGCGGCCGATCGCTATGCTAACGCTGCAGAGCGTTCGATAAAAAGGCGTTCGACAAGGACGAGTGCCCTTGACTGGTGTGGATGAGAAGAAGAAGAGCAAGAAGAATGTTCCCGTGACAAGAAGTCCCGGAAGAAGAAGAACAAAGGTGATGCGAACAATACCGTCGCGGTATGGATCGCGCACCTCCTCCCAAGGATGGGCGTAAGAAGCCCAACAATAATTACAAGGGCAAAAGCTCGCTCAGGAGGCGGACAAGGCAAGAAAGGTCCGAGCGACCGATTTTGCAAGTTCCACCAGACTACGGGCATGATATACGCCATCAGAGAACTTGGGCTGCAAAGCTCAAGATTTCTACAACGGCAAGGGCCCAATGCCCACCCCGCCCGAACAAGGTGATGCCGGTGAAAGCTGTAAGCGCCAAACCGACGATAGTGATCGGAAGATGATGATGAATATCAAGAGCCCGTGAACCATATCGCCGTCATTTTTCGGCTCCTTGGCTTACACCTCTCGGCGCGACCTCAAGGAAGCTGCCGGAGGTCCTAACGTCGAAAAGGCAAAACCTCGGCTGAATCGATGAAGTGGACTGTGGTCCCCATCTCCTTCTCTCGGGAGGATTGCCCCATCGATGACCAAGCCTCGGTGGCTCCCATCGGTGGTCGCCCGACCATCAAGAACGCGAGAGTTGGCCGTGTCTTAGTGGACGGCGGAGCGCTTTGGACTTGCTTTCGCTAAAGTCTTGGACGAGATGCAAATTCCTCGTCCCAAGTCAAGGAAGTCGCAATGCCCTTCTACGGAATTGTTCCGGGAAGCCGTTAGGCGCAGTTGTCCCGCCTGTCACCTTCGCAACCCAAGCAACTTCCGGACAGAGTTGATCACTTTCGACGTGGTCGACTTCCCATCGGCGCATAACGCGATCTTAGGCGAGCCATCTCTCGGTAAGTTTATGGCGCGCCCCACCACGCTTACCATTACGTGAAGATACCGGTCCTAACGGTGTGATCACGGTCAAGGGCAACTACAAAGCTGCTCGATTGCGACGAAGCGCCCCGCCTACTGTCGACCAACTTCCGCCGCATGTCTCGAGGTTCCGCAGACCAAGTCTCAGACGCCCTAGGGTCTCCCTTCACCAGGGGAGAAACCAAGGAAGTTCATTGCCGCTGATGATACTTCCAAGAGTTCACTTGGGGCCAACTGACCCCAAATAGGAAAGCGAGCTCATTGCCTTCCTCCGAGCTAATGCGTATGTATTCGCCGGGAGCCATCTCGACATGCTCGAGTCCCAAGGAGGTAATCGAGCACAAACCGTCTGTCCGGCCGACAAAAGCTGTTCGCCGAAGCTTCGCCGCTGAATTCAAACAGGGATCATCAAAGATCGACAGCAAACCTTTCATTCTTTGGGTTCATCCGCGAGGTTGATCACACCGAGTGGTTAGCCAACCCCGTCATTGTAAAGAAGAAAGCGGCAAGTGGAGGATGTGTCGATCACACAGATCTGAACGCCGCTTGTCCTAAGGACAATTTCGCCGTCAGATTGACCGGTGGTCGATGCGATCATGGACGCCTTGACTTCCGAAGTTTTTAGATGCTTACTCGTTACCACCAAATAAGTATCTCCCGAGGATGAAGAGAAGATCGCCTTCATCACCCCTTTCGCACTTTTCGCTATCGACCATGTCTTTCGGTCTGCGCAATCTTTGGTGCCACGTTCGGCTTAATGAAGACCTTCCTGCAGCAATGCGGAAAAACACGGAGGTCTATGTCGGCGACATAGTTGTAAAGAGCAAGTATGCTCCAGATCATGTAAAAGACCGGCAGAGACTTTTCATAATCTCACCGGTATCGAATAAAATTAAATCCAGAGAAGTGTACCTTTGGTGTTCGATCCGAATGTTGCTCGGTTATGTCATTGGCTCGCAAGGTATTTCGCCAACCACGAAAAAATCGAGGCCATTGAAAATATGCGAGGATCCAACTACCATAAAGGAAGTACAAAGCCTCCTTGGGCGGATGGCTGCTCTAAGGTGTTTATTTCCGTCAAAGGCTAACGCTGGCTGCCCTTCTTAAGGCCTGCGCAAGCACAATGGTTTCGAGTGGACGGAAGAAGCCGATAGATCCTTCCAGATCGAAGCGATACTCGCCCAATCCTCCCGTCTTGACTACCCAGCTGCATGGCGAGCAGCTCCCATCAGTACCTAGGTTGCACGCCACAAGCAAAGGAGCGCGGTCTTGACGGTCGAAAGGGAAGGCATACTGCGACCAATCTATTACGTGAGCGAGGTACTTCACGGATCAAAGGCGTTACCTCGAGGTCCGAAGCTCCTCTCGTGCCTTGCTCATGTCCTCCGTGAAGCTTCGCCACTACTTCCAAAGCATCAAATCTGGTCCCGACCACGTTCCCTCCGGGAGAAATCTTACGGAACAAGGAATCTAGCGGACGATAGCTAAGTGGGCAATGGAACTAGCGAGTTTGATCGTTATTTGTCGCCGAATCGCTATTAAGTCACAGTTCCTAGTTGACTTTGTCGCTGAATGGACTTGCCCGCCCAAATCCCGTGAAGCCCGAGCAACCCGATGAACCCTCTTGGACCATGTTTTTCGATGGCTCGCGACCGGAAACTCGGGGCTGGTTTTGTTCTCATCTCCTCAAGGAGAGCAACTCCAAGATTCTATCCAACTACACTTTGCGGCGACTAACAACGCCGCAGAGTACGAGCCCTCCTCGCGGGACTAAGAGCGTGCAAGTCGCTTGGTGTCCAACGGCTAAGCTGTGAAGGAGATTCACGGTGGTCATCAATCGAGTTAACAAGGAGTATCGGTCTGCGATAACTCAATGGCGCGATACGGTTGAAGTGAGGAAGTTGAGCGGCATTTTCGATTCTTGAAGTGCTCTTCGTGCTAAGGAAGAACAACTTCTGGCCGACCAGCTATCCAAGTTTGATCCTCACGCTAACTCGCTTTCCGGCAGGTGCTCGTCGAGCACCTTTACAAACCCTCAATCACGTCTCGGACGAGGCAACAGAGACAGTGGTGCTGTCTCCGTTATCGAAAGGTGTCATGGATCGGTCAACGCCATTTGTCCGGTACCTTGCGATGGGACCTCGCCGATGACGGCCGAGCGTTCCCTGCCATAAGGCGGCTGCTCCATACAAGCTTGTGGACGGCATCCTTTACCATCAAGGTGCTCGGGAGTTCTCTCCAAGTGCATCTCACAACAGAGGGTGTGTTCCTTCTTAGGGACATACACGAGGGTGCCTGTGGCAACCACGCCTCCTTCGTAACTCGGTCGGCAAAGTGTTTCGCATGGGCTATTATTGGCCCATCGTTACAAGATGCCGGGACATCGTGACTAAGTGCAAGGCACGCCAATTTCACGCCGGAAGGCACACAAGCCCGCCCAAGAGCTCCAAACAATCCCCCATCCCGCCCTTTTCCACATGGGGTCTAGATCTGCTTCGGCCCATTCCCTAAGGGGTACAAGGGCTATACACACCGCTTGTCGCCATAGACACTTTTACAAAGTGGATTGAGGCGAGCTCGTGTCGCCTCTTCACGCCAAAACGGCTGTTCGCTTTTTCAAAAGCAACGTGGTCACGCTTTGGGATTCCCCATAAGGCGATCACGGATAACGGTACCGGGCCCGGCGAGCTATTCCAAGAATATCGCGAATACCGGGTACCAAGGTCTGTTCGCCTCGTGGCACATCCACGAGCAATGGAGCGCCGAGCGAGCTAACGGACAGATAGTCCAGGTATTAAACGGCGGTATTTGCTGCTCTCGCCGAAAGCACAAGAAGGCTCGGGTTGACAGTTCCTTCCGTCCTCTGGGCGATTCGACTACGGCTGACGGGCGGCGGGAAACTCCTTTCCAAGCGGTCTATGGTGCGAAGCCATCTTGCCCGCCGAAATCATACTCGGTTCGCCTCGCACGAGCTCGGTCAACTTAATTGACAACGAGCAAGAGCGCCTCCTCGATCTCGACCTCCTCGAAGGCACACGCGACCGGGCACAAGTCAGAATGGCGCGCTACCAGCAAGATCTTCGCCGGCACGCTGCCAAGTCAGTTCGACCAAGGGCTTTGAAGGCGGGCGACCTCGCTCAAGGCCGTGTCGAGAACTTGTCCAATGCCAACAAGTTAACTCCTCGTTGGGAGGGCCCATTTACGGTCGTTTCTTACGCTTTCGCCCGGGCTGTTCGCTGGCTATGGAGGACGGAGAGAGCTGACCAAGACTTGGAACATCGACCCGACCGTAAGTTCTTTGTGTAGGTCTTTTGCATTTTCTTAGCCTGCGCTTTTTGTAAACTTCGCGCCTTTAGTTCGTCCAAGTCTCTCGGGCACCATGCAAAGTCCAATCCAACAATTAAGTGAATTCTCGCGGCCTCTGCGCCTTTTTCACTTCTTGTCTTTTGAAGACTACCTCTTTCTCTTTGGTAACACTTGATGGCTGCCCGGCCTTGCGAACTCTTGGCTCCGCAATCTTAAGGATTGTTCCCTATCCAGATCTGGTTTCAATAAGTTCCTAAACTCGGGGTTGCGTAACATGGCATTTCCACCTTGCGGCTAAGTCGCTCTCGTAAGCCCTCCGGCAGAGGCACTTATCGCCGGGCGCGACCACTTGGTAAAGCTCGCTCGTAAGCCCCTGGCGGAGGCACTTTCCTTGTTCGGTTACTCTGAATCGCTTAACTTACGCCAACGAAAGCGGACTACGGAACGAATCGAGCAAGGTACGGGTGTCGCTCTTTCTCCCTACGCACGTGCTCGAGTTCGCAAGCTTCGTTCTCGAGCATCGTCTGCATCGGGGCTAGGGTGTCGCTCTTTCTCTTGTGCACTGTTGGGTTCGCAAACTCGAGTTTCGAGCAGATGCACAACGGGCCGGAGTTAGGCGAGCGCTCTACGGTTTTCTTAAACTTCCTAGCTGTTCGCTTTTCTCTTAGTTTCATTCGTTCTTGTCTTTTTTTTGCTCTTTTTGCAGGAATAAAGGTAAGTACTTTATTACATTACTCAAAAAGTTTGGTACAAGGCCCTTTCGGTTACTGACGCGGTGCTACTTAGGAGCAAGCTGCTCCTTGACTCCTCAACTTCTAACTTGAGGCGCACGACTTCGCCTCGAGCCTTGATTCCTTCCGGGCTTCGGCTGGAGGCGCTCGATCTCCTCCTTGTTCGCTTGGCTTGCACCGCAGCCTCTGCCGGATGGCCTCGACCTCCTCGGTCTTGGCGCTTGGTGATCGTTGAGCCTCGCCTGGCCGACTCATTGCCTTTCGGCGTCTTGAGCTGCTCGTCCAGCTCCTTGACCTTTTCTCTGCGGTGATCGCCCTCACCGTCATCCCACAAGATCTCCTCGATCTCTTCTGTGAAGCCCATGTGGTCGAGATCTTTGCTCGAGACCCGCGGAAGTTTGTTCTTCCTTGGCGGTGGGCCTTAAGCCTCTTGGCGTCCGCCATGAGCTGGTCCCGCCGTTGGAAACGTCGGCAAGCTGCTCTTGAGCCACTTGAGCCCGGCTTCTCCTTGCGGTGCTCGCCTTAATGGCTTGCTTGCAAGCTCCTCGGCCTCCTAAGAGAGACTCGCAGAACGCTCTCTTCGCCAATTGGGCTTTGAGCTTCTTCACCTTCGCCTTGGTAAGCCGACTTTGGGCTGGTGCAGAGGGCCCCGCTCGACTCCCTCGTCTCCGAGGTGCTCCGGGAGCGACGCCAAGACTGGCGCCCGCTCGATGGTGACGCGTCCTCGAGCTCCTCCATGGTGTCCTCAAGACACGAGAGGAAGAACAAGTTAACTACTTTGCGATGACGTAGCTAAGCTGAGCAAGATTTGGTCTTGGTGCCTACCTTCCCAAGTCGTTGCTTCAGTCCGCGACGCAGGCGGTCCTCGAGGCCATGCGTCACGAAGCCCCGCTCGTGTGGGATGAGGCGGGCGCGCTCTTGCCGTCGCCGCCTTGTTCGCTCCTTCTTCTTGCGGGAGCGCATCTGCTCGGGTGCAGGAGCGACGGGCGAAGCACTTTCGTCTCCGCGCTCCTTCTCCTCTTCCTTTTCCTCTTCCGCCCGAACGTCTTCGGGCGAGGCCGGAGCCACTCCGCCGGGTGGCGCCGTTGTTTCCACGGGCAGGACGACTTGCGCGACCTGCTCGGGGGCTTCTTCATGTTCCTCGGCGGTGGGGTTTCATACCTTTCACGGAGAATCCGTCGCCTCGGGGTGAGCTGCCCTCGCGACGAAGTGCTGGGCAGACCGGCTGCTCGGTCTCGCCTGGCAGCTTCCGAGCCATCGCCTTTGGCACGAAGTCCGTGGCGCCGCTTGCCGCTACTTTTGCCTCCAGTAGCCCCCACCGTGCCTTTGAGCGATCGATACGCTTTCGCTGGAGCTCGGCGGCAAGAGCTCCACGCCATTTTGTCCTGAGGCACGCTAGCCTCATCGCCCGTGAAGCGCCGTGCAGTGCTCGGGCGGGCGGCGACGCTCGCCGCGCCTCCTCGACATCATCCGTGGCGATCTCTCCTTGGGCAGCTGATGAAAAAAAAGATCGTCGTTAAGTCTAACGCGGTCAGAAGGTTGGAAGGTCTAAAGATCGATTCCTACATACCTGCCGTGGAAGGCTTGGTCCTGATCTTCTTCGCCGGAACCTTCCGCCTCTTCCTCGGGGGCTCCTTGGCGGCTTCTCCGCCTTGGCCCTTGGGTGTTCGTGGCGACGAGCTCAGCTCCCTAGTGAGTGGCGCTCCTCGAGCAGCAAGAAGAAGTTTTTCCTTGCGCGCGACTTCTTCTTCGAGCCTCCTCTGCTCGGCGACCTGTTGCAGCCGATCCATGCGGCCAGGGTGAGCTTGCGTGTAACGCCCGAGCCAGAGGGCCATGGTCTTTACCTCTTCGTCGCTCTGCTCGGCGAGGAGGGAGGGGCTTGGTCTCTTCCCATTGGCCGACCGCTACCGCTTGGTCCGCTCGGCACGTTCCGTCGCCACAGCTTGGTCTCTTCGATGGTCGACGGCGCCGTGTCATGGCGAGCTCACAGAGGCTCGGCCGCCACCTTGGGCTTGGCGCTTTGGCCTTGCCCTTCTTCGCCTTCTCCTTCTCAGACCCGGAGAGTTCCTCAACGATCCCTCCAAGGATCAGTTGGTCCTCCTGCGCGTTTTGAGAAGCGGACGTTAGCATTTAAACAACGTTGCAAGTCTAGCAACATAGGCTGAGGGTAAGTAATTTACCTCGTCTATGCGGACAAGCACGTTGCGCGGGCAGGTGTACGCCACCTCGCCGGTGACCTCCCCGTCCTTCTTCGCCGCCTTCAGCATGGCGTCGACCCGCTCGGTCACCCATGCGTCGGTTGGCTTCTCCGCCCCAATGTAAGGATCGTTAGTTCTGCTCGGAGGAAAGAATGTATTTAGAGGTTGAGTCTTAAAGGCACTTACCGTGCTCTCCCTTGTGATGTCTTCCCATCCCTCTATCTTGTAGAAGGGATAGGACCTCGTCCGCAGCCGACGGACCTCGTCATTGTGAAGTCCGAATAATCGCCTGCGTGAGCCCGAGGCTCACGAGGGAGGCGATTTTTCAGTCAGTACCAATCCTCGGCGGTCATCTCCGCCGAGGCATTGAGTTCCTTCACGGCGCCTTCCGGTGAAGACGAAGTTTCTTGTCGCCGCCCGCTTGTCAGAACCACCTCACCCACCACGCGCCCATTGAGTCGGCAGAGGTGGGTGAGGTCTACAGCGTCATCGGCGGTGGCCGAGCTTGAGGTAGTAGCACCCGGGCTGCTGAAAGCGGCGGAGCTGCTCCTCGTTCATCGTAGTAATGGAGGAACAGCCCACCGGCGGATCGATGCTCAGATAGCCCTCGCAGGTGTGCGAAGACGGCCATCTGGAGGATGGAGTTCGGATTGAGGTTCGCCACCTCCAATCGGCGATGTTCAAGAAGGCCTCGGCGAAGTCGCTCTCAGAGACCTCAACCCGAGCGGTGCAAACTGCTCAAGTCGACGAACTCTCCTCGAGCGGCTCGGAGTATCCTCCTCTCGGGCAGCCTCCGGCTACGGTGTCGATGTGGCCCTCCTCCTCCCAGATCCTAAGGTCCTCCTCGGTCAAGCTAGTGCACGTGAATTTGGCCATAGCGGTTCCTGTATGGACGAAAGGTGGTTGGTGATGGAGTTTGGGTGCTTGATACTGAGCGTGGTTGGAGCTAGGGCTTAGAGAGGAAAGGCGCGAGAGCAGAAGTGGCTGGCCGCGGGCAGCTTGGGTGCTTTTATAAGTCCGTATAAGCAGCTCTGCAACGGTTAAGTCCCAGAACGGCTAGTTTTTACTACAACGGCTAGGTAAAACGGTCGCCTGTTTTCACCGCGCAGCGACAGGAAGTTACCGTTGGCGTCTGCCAACGGCTATTTTTTCCGGTGTTTGCACTGAAGGCTGAGTGCTCTGCTCGGACAGATGTCGTTCCCTGTTCGACGCAACGGAGTTGCTCGGCACTGATCGGGTTTGTTCGGTCCCGAACAAGTCTTGTTCAGTTGAACCATAACCTGTTCGGTCGCTTGTTACATGCCTTTGTAGCAGGGAAAAATACCCTCTTCGTGACTTTGAGTCTCAAGGGGATGACCCCACTCTAGTGAGTTCTTCCACTTGAGTCTCGGGGGCTAGCTGTCGGGGATTAGATCATGGCCCACTCCCTGACGGCCCAATCGAGCAGACCTACCGGGCCCGGCTCCTGGAAGGTTCTATCAGGCCCATGTGCATCCTGCCGAACAGCTTCTTGGTCGGCGCGGTGCGTAACGGCCTAGGATTCGTGTTTGAGTCCTACTCGAACAAGAGTTCTGCACGGCTACGTGAAGACCCGGACGTTGGTTTCCCGGATTGGATTAGGAGTCGTGATCCCCAAGACTAGGAGTATGCCTTATCTGCCTCGGGATGTATTTGGCATGTATGAGTTCGTTACGATCTCGTAGTTAGCCCGGCCCGATATTCCCTCGGTAGGTCGGTTTGCTCTGCACTATATAAACAAGGCCCCTACGGCATGTAGAGGGGACTTGATCTGGCTTTTTGTATCTGCTAGACACCTAATCTTCGCTTGTACACCTCTTGTATTCATCCCTGATATATAAGAAAGGCTGGACGTAGGGCTATTATCTCTCGAGAGGCTGAACCAGGATAAAACCCCCGCCTCTCTGCTCGTTCTTTGTCGTCGTGGTTGTTCGGCGTGTCTCCTATCTCCTCCTTGAAGAACCTTGGTTGACTTGGGTCGATATCCCAACCGTCGACAGTTATTTTGACTATTCCTAGATTTATTGAGACTCCTTTCATCTAATATATATTTTCTTAAGGAATATTTGGGATATAAGTCATTAATTAATACACAAGCATTTACCATAGAATTAACTTAATCATTTCTAAATAAGAAGATTCTCATATACATCTAACAGTGACTATTTCCTTCCTACAGTGGACGTGGTCATATTTTTATAAAATCCTAAATGGTCTCTAATATTTATATAAATTTTTCTAGAATTTATGGGAGTTTCTAGCTATTGTTAATAATTCAAAAGCTACATTTTACAATTAAACTAATTGGAAATCTGCTGGAAAAGAATTAACTGCCCTCGGGCCGAACCAACTTGCGGCCGGCCCAACTAGCAGATTCGGCCCACGGCCCAGCCATGCACTGTGCGCCAGTGCTGACCAGAGGGCGGCGTCGAAGGCGTACTTCTAAAATACGCGAGCGCCAAGGAGCTGGCGCTGCCCAAAAGGCTCGTCCACTAAATCCTACAGGTGGGTCCAGGGACCCACACGTTAGCGGCTAGTAGATTCGCCCAGACACAGCGCGTGCGGGAGATGCCTGGCAGGTGGGGCCCGCATGTAAATGGCTCAGCACGGCACGGATCTTGGCGCAATCCTACGGCCGCGGTTCGTCTCCTACCTCCAGCCGTAGACGTGGCCCGGCGACGACGGTACGCCACACGATGGCGCTACAGGGCTTCTCCGGCCGAGCTCGAGCGCTCCCAAGCATCTACGGGGTCTAGGAGACCTACCGAGGCACGCGTCATGGCCAACGGTGGCCGGATGCGGCGGTGCGATGACGGCGGCGGAGCTAAAGGCTCGCCAGCGACGCACGGATGCGATAGGCATCTACGAGCTACAAAAATAAGCGGAGAGCAACTAGGGATCTATGTGGTGCTCACCGAGCGCTTGAGGATGAGCGAGACCGAGCGGAGCCGGTTGACGACGAAGCCCGCGCCGACGGGTGAAACAGGGGTCACGCCGGCACGACCGCTCCGAGGTTCTTGCCTGAAATTGGAAGAGGGGAACTCTGTCAGGACCCGGCTTTGCAAAACCGACCCCACTGTGTTTTCTGTACTAGTCCCAAGGAATCATAGCTAGTACACACAGTATCAACAAATGATCAAACCACATGCCTTATTAAATTGAAATAAACATATAGTCGTGGACTTATTGCCACTTCTTACAATATCAGAGTATAAAGCAGGTAGAAGAACATTGAAATCCGTGTCGGTGATGTCCCGTCAAATTGCCACAGGCATCTGACTCGGAGGTTACACCTCTAGTAGTTTGGATCGCCTACAATGTATACGTCTCCAACGTAGTCACCTGCTAACAAATCTGAATAAACAAGTTCTCAGCAAGCATGAACGTCCTTAAGTATGAATGCAGGGTGTCAAAGGAACAGGGTATGGTTCATTTGCATAAACAACACTTTTAACAAACCTATCATTTGTAAAGCATTAGTTTCAAAGAATAAATCCTTTTCTTTACTCATGTTTTCTCAACACTAATAATATCGCTTTCTCAGCACGAAACCAAGATGACATTCGCTATCAACTCTACACGAAACCCATGCACTGCTCGGCATTCGCTGCCTGACATTCGCTGTCCGGCATTCCCTGCCCCTACCTTCTACAGCAAGTTAGTTATTAAAAAGGTGAGGTAACATCGTAGAGCTGTCTAAGCTTGCTCTTGACCGCGAGCACGGCTATCATGATAGTTTTAACTCTGCAGAGTGGGTACACTTTACCCATGGGACTCACCCGAGAGTGAGACAAAGCCATTATCCTTAGTACGTCTAGATTCGAGAATGTCTCACTAAGGATTTACCACGGCAGATTCTTCACCAAGCCAGGGGTCCCCTCGTGTGCCAGATGGGTCTACGGTGGTAGCAAGCCACACCCACACCACCCGGACAAACCAAATCAAGATTTCCCAAGGTAACAACTAAGGTATTACCATTATTAACACCCATGGTTGTACGGTTATGCTTGGCTAGATTATGCACTATGCTCGGTCCTTATGTCGACCGAGGTGGCATTCCATGAACCACACAACCACTTCAACAAGCCACCACCTCGAGTCTACTCACGCCACGTTGATTTTAGTTGAGTTAATTAACCAAAATCATAGATAAAGAGTAGATTCTCTCTACCAAATAATTTGAATGAATTCCCATCATAAAATAAATATGTTTCCCATCAAAGCGACTAAGCATTTAACGTAACTAAATTCAAGGATGGCGGTAATATAAGAGTAGTTTATACTAGGCAGCAATGGAAGGTAAAACCTGCTAATAGATGATTAACACGGCACAGGTATTAGCTATAATCTAATCAAGTAAAAATAATATAAACTTAAGCATGCATGTTTAAAATCTAGGAACAGTAAATAAAAACTAAAATAAAACTAGGATTCAACATGTAGCTAGCTTGCACTTTGATCGCGATATCGTCCTCCCAGATACGCCGAAACGATCTCTCCTCGAGTAACGTCGTTGGCGTCTTCACGTAAATCGAAACACAATAAATACAGCAGCAACACATAAAAGTTAAATATAGATAATAGATTAGATTACAGTATAAAATGGATTTGGAGGGACGTAGATCTATAGTCTAGGAGATATAAAATCACTGAAGAGGTAATGTTTACCGTGAACTGTACGAGCTTGCATCAAAGACTAAAAAGGGCATCAGGGATTTGCTTTGCTCATCAACATCTCAGCACATAAGCAGAGAGAGAATGGTGTGGCTCTCGGATTCTCCGGCGTGGCTGCAGTGCCGCATCATCAGCGGCCGCACTACGCAGCAGCAACAAGCAGCTGCAGCAGCGATACCTGATCGCGCAGCAGCTACAACAACTATAGCAGCGGCAGATGTAACAAGCAGCAACGCTAGGGGAGCAGCGAGCAGCAGCGACGAGGCATCGGCTAGTGGCATAGCCGGAGGCGGCGGCAGCACGCAGCAGCAATGCAGTGGCGGCGCACACAGCAAGCTGCACGTGGCGGCGGCGGCACCGGCTACACGCGAGGACGGCGATGGCGGCCTGCGGCGGAGATGAGGAAGACGACGGGCGGCTAGGCGGGTGCTCACCGAAGCAGCAAGACGGCGGCAACGACTCTGACTTCGACGGCAACATCATGAAGCTCCGGAGTAGACGAGTTTTTGCTGGGTGTGAGGATGCACGAAGTAGATGAGTTTTTACCGGGTGACTTGGTATCTAAATTAAGAAGGATAGAGAGATAGGATCAAACCAACTCAGTTTGGATTAGCTCCGATTAATCCGGTTAGGGATAGAGTACGGCTGGTAGCTTGGAGATGAGGAGAGAGAAGAATAAAAACGAGCACATGTGTTTCCGATAGGATGGCCACAACTGAACACGTAAAAATAGTACAAGGATTAATTTAATTTGAAAATTATTTAAAAATAATAATTATTTTCTTTTGGGGTTAAAATAATTGCAGCGGCGCCGGCTTCTTTGTAGCAATGACGTTGACTTCGGCGTGCAGGTATCAACGGGGTTTCGGAGAAGTCAGCTCTGCCTTCTGCTCGGCGACTCGCCAACTCGGCGAAACTCCAATAGTGACATGATGGTGATGAAAACAACACTGGCTACAGTGGTTTTTAGGAAAAAAAATAGATGAGTAGAGGTCGGGCTAGGATTTTGGATTGAACGGTTGGCTTCGATCGACTGCAACAAGGAGTGCCAGGGCAAGGCTCGGAAAAAAAAACAGGAATTTTAGAGAAACAACGAAATTCTTCTCAAACTAGAGTTGAATTCCGAATTTGATATAAATAGGAAATGTTTCATTATAAAAATAAATTTGAACTCGTAATTTTGTTTTTTTTTTTATTTCAAATCTGAAATTTTGAGGATATCAAGAGGGACTCCGAGAAGCTCTAGGCGAGAGGAATCGACGGATGGCTTACGGACTCGTCGAGTTCCCAAGTGCGCCGGTGAGAATCGGATTTAGGGGAAAATGGCGGTACGCTCAAATCAGCGGGGCAGAGGGGATTTTGTAGGCGCCGGGGTCATGAGGGCTTGCGATTGATGCGGAGACACAACGGAGAGGGGCGGGGCGGCGATGGGACGGCTCGGCGCTGGCAGAGTTGCATGCGGCGGCGACAGGGCATGGCGCGGCGCGACAAGGTACGCACGCGCGCGTCGTGGGTATGATGGAGTCGGCGCGCAACGCGGCCAGCACGGCGCTGCAGAGGGGTAGAGTAGGATCGTGGCGTCGGGATGGCTACGCAGCGGTGACTTAGTGAACAGTGGAAGTACGGGGGAGAAGAGAGAGGAGAACAGAGAGAGAGAGAGCGCTACGGTGTCAAAACGGGGGGACCCACATGCCAGACCAAGCACAAATTCAAACGAATTTCGGATTTGACAAAAATTTGGAAAAACTCCCCAAATTGGGGTGTTACACTCAGATTCAACCAGCCCCAGCAGCAGTTGCTCAACAACAGTCTCAACCGCATCAAGATCCGCCTGCTCCTACAGCAGTTGTCGCTTCGGTGCCCCCTTCTTCCTTAGCCTGTGCAACCACCAAACCAAACCGACATCAGTTTATGGAGATGCTAGCTCATCAATCCGCAACCGGTCATCATTCAATATCATGTCCAACAGCCACAGTCCAAGCTTGGGAGTTCATGAGGACTAGACCCCCAACTTAATTTTGTTCTACCTATCTCTTAGATGATGATGATTGGATCAGAGACATAGAGCGTAAGCTGCACCTAGCTAGTGGATTGTGATGACCAGGAGAATGTGAAATTTGCTGCCCATCAGCTTATTGGTGTTGACCTGGAGAACTACTGTGCTGCTCAGCCTAGAGATCATGTTATCACTTGGAAGGAGTTTGAAGCTGCTTTTCGCATGGCTCATATCCCCCAGGGTTATAAAAAAGGAAGAGTTCTATTAGCTGAAGCAAGGAAGCCTGTCGGTCGCGGAATATCTGAACAAGTTCACACAACTATTCCGCTATGTTTCAAAGGAGATCAAGGCCAAAACCGCGAAGACTTGCCGCTTCATGAATAGGTAGATCCAGCTATTAAGGTCTCACTTCTTGTGCTCGATGCAGAAGATAGTAAACAAAGCCCTGCTACAAGAGCATGGTCAGCGTGAGCTCCATGAAGACAAATAGGAAGTATCAAGCTCGACGGTGTTGGAAATATTAGGAATTTTCTCAGTATTTTAATCCACAAAATTAGGTAAATCATAATTAAACAATTGCCAGTTTCCAGTTCAAGACCAAAGGTACTAGATATAAAAATATCTATCTCATACGCAAGGGCTAATGAACAGGAAAACAAAAAGGCAAAGGCACGGTATAAACAAATATACCCTTGAGCCGGAGCCGCAGCCACTACAAAGAGAAGTGAAGGCCAATTGAGGAATGACTTGCACATTCTCACCGCCATGACGGTTGATGTAGTCGATCACAAGTTGGTGCGAGAGATGCCTTTGATGCGATGGAGAGGTCGGTGCGATCGAGCGTTGGTGCAGTGTAGATGTACAGGTGCCTCCTCGCAATGACCCAGGCTTGAGCAGTCGCGTGAGAACGCTCCCCAAAAACCTTATCGGCCTTCTATCCCGAGCAGGATCTCAAGAAGGACTAGGTTCCGGAGGCCTGCTCCCTCCGCTCCTTGTGCGCGCAAGGAAACAGAGGCGGGAAAACAAAATGGCAGCGCTACAGATGGAAGTATGGAATGTGCGGGAGAGAGAGATCTCTTGAGGGCGAGAGCCTATATCACAGGGCGAGGTGCTCATGCTTTTATAGGCGCCAGGAAGAGAAGATTCGTCGAACCTGGATGCCATCAAGCACTAGTAACGGACGTCATTACATCGGCCATTAAGTCGTCTGTTACGAAGCGGACGTCATTACACCGACCATTAAGTCGTCGGTTATGGGAAGAGTCGCTTTGTGCTCGTGGTGAGGTCGCCGTGCGGGAGAGCTCGCCCATGCTCAGGGTGAGGTCGCCCGTGCCCGGGGAGAGCTCGCCCATGCTCAGGGTGAGGTCGCCCGTGCCCGGGGAGAGCTCGCCCGGCTCAGGGAGAGCTCGCCCACGCCTTTCTCTTTTCTTAATTGGGAGAATCACAATCTAACTATTTAAGTTGAGATATTCTCCTCCCAATTTCCCGAACGGTTTAGTATTAAATGGGCCTCTTGGAATTTCTATTAAAATAATTAAATGGGCCAACCCCATAATTATTTCAACAATCCCCACCAAATTTCATAGGCACATTTGAAATACTCTCAGTTCCACTGCAGTTTGATATACCAGTGTTTCGATGGAGACTGTTAAGTTGAACTTCCACCTAGAACAAAGGTTACACTCATTCTGGCGAACAATGGACTAAGCCTTGAATTGACAGTTTTGTGCGAACGAAGTTTCACCAAAGTCCTTATCGATACTAGGTCGCTAAATGCATCCCCTCGGTTTGGGCGTATAAGTCATACTCCTTTGCCTTTCATGAGCCTCTAGAGATCACCCAATCTCATAGGCTGTGACTAGCGATCGAGCTCATATAGGTGTATTCCTCATAAGATGTTACGTAGGATAACATCTACGCTTTATTAAAAGCCACTCGGAACACATTAAGGTATAACCAACCCGCCATACGAGAATAGGAGAGTAGTACATCTCAAGCGGAGTGGGTTAAGTACAAAAGTACTCTCCTCTCAGCCAGTCACTAGCTTGTCTCAACATCCTAATTCACGGGATCTCCGATCAAATAGGATGAGTTACCACTAAGACATGACTTTCATGTGGGTCTCAAGCCCATCTCCCTTGATGCTTCATCTATCACATTCCGTGATAGTCCCTTTGTAAAGGATCTCGCCAGTTTTTAGCCGTCGGACATAGTCCAATGCTATAACTCCGAGTTTCTCATCTTCTGACAGACTTCAATCGCCTCTTAACGTGCCTTGATGACTTCATGTTATCCTTTGAACTGTTCACCTTGGCAATCACCGTCTGATTGTCACAGTTCACAAGGATAGCAGGCACCGGTTTTTCAACTACCGGTAAGTCCATCACAAGTTCACGCAGACCAATCGGCTTCCATAGTGGCGGTGTCTAATCTTTGTGAGTTCGCTTCCATTGTAGACCTCGTTAAGATGGTGCGCTTGCAAGACTTCAGAAAGCAGCTCCACCACCCAATGTGAATACAAATCCACTTGTGGCTTTTATCTCATCGAGATCGGATATCCGGTTTGAATCACTATAACCCTCTAGTACCCTTGGGTACCGGTGTAGTGAATACCATAGCTTGATGTCCCTTTAGATAGCGCATCACTCTCTCAAGAGCATGCCAATGATCATCTTCGGATTTGAAACAAACCGGCTAAGTTTGCTCACAGCAAACGAGATATCAGGTCTTGTTGCACTAACTAAATACATCAATGAACCAATTATTTGGGAATATCTCAATTGATCCTTTGCTATACGTTGGTTCTTTCGTAATAGCACACTTGGATCATATGGCGTTGGAGCAGGTTTACAATCGCTAAAACCAAAGCGACTCAACACCTTTTCCACATAATGGGACTGCTCAAGAGTTATCCACCATCATCTTCTCTTAACAACTTAATGTTTAAGATGACATCCGCTACTCCCAAATCTTTCATTTCAAAATTCATGACGTAAAATCCTTCACTTCCTTAATCACATTAAGGTTCGTCCCGAAGATCAGTATGTCATCAACATACAGACACAGAATCACTCCTTCACCCCCACCATAGCGGTAATACACACATTTGTCAGCTTCATTCACAACAAAGCCGGCAGATGTTAAAGTTCTGTCGAACTTCTCGTACCCTTTCGCTTAGGTGCTTGCTTAAAACCATACAAAGACTTTAACAACCTACACACTTTTCCTTCATGACCCTTTACTACAAATCCATCTGGCTGATCCATATAGATTTCCTCTTCCAACTCTCCATTAAGGAAAGCCGTCTTTACGTCCATCTGATGAACGATCAGACCGTAGGAGGCAGCCATGGATAGTAGTACTCTAATAGTGATCAATCTGGCAACAGGTGAGTAAGTATCAAAGAAGTCCTCGCCTTCTTTCTGGGTATAACCCTTGGCCACAAGCCTTGCCTTGTACTTTTCAATTGTACCATCGGGCCTCGACTTCTTCTTGAACACCCACTTACATCCTACTGTGTTTACACCCATATGGACGATCAATAACTTCCCAAGTTCCATTGCTCAGGATGGAATCCATCTCACTCTGGACCGCTTCCTTCCAATAGTCAGCGTCCTGAGATGAATAAGCCTCCTCTATGGTTCTTGGAGTATCATCCACTAGATATACAATGAAGTCATCACCAAAAGACTTTGCGGTCTTTTGTCTCTTACTCTTTCGAGTTACTTCATTGTCTTCATCTATTGGATTTTCCTCAAAAGTGGGTTCAATTTGTATAGGAGTGGAAGGATTAGAGAGAAGATAGATTCTTGGCCGATAAGCTAAGTGTCTCTTTCATAGGAATATGTCCTCAAAGAATGTGGCATCATTGGACTCTAAGATTGTACCTTCATACATATCGGTACTCAGATTTCACTATTAAGAACCTATATCCAACCTTGTGAAAAGCATAACCAATGAAGACACAATCAACGGTTTTTGGTCCAAGTTTACGCTTCTTTGGGACAGGCACATTAACCTTAGCCAAACAGCCCCAAGTACGTAAATAAGTGAGATTTAATCTTTTTCTCTCCCATTCCTCGAATGGTGTGATTTCTTTATTCTTTGTAGGAACCCTGTTTAGGACATGACAACCAGTCAATATAGCTTCACCCCACCATTTCTTGGAAAGTCCCGATGTTTCTAACATGGCGTTAACCATATCAGTTAGAGTACGGTTCTTTCTTTCGGCAACCCGTTTGTTGGGGAGAATAGGAGGCGTCCTCTCATGGATTATTCCAAGTTCCTCGCAGAATTTATTAAAATCACTAGAAAATATTCTCCACCACGATCTGACCTAACACGTTTGATTTTCCTATCAAGTTGGTTCTCAGCTTCAGCTTTATAGATCTTAAAATAGTGAAAAGCCTCATCCTTAGACTTTAATAAATACATGTAGCAAAATCTAGTGGAATCATCAATCAAAGTCATGAAATACCTCTTACCACCCTTCGTCAACTCCCCGTTCATCTCGCACAAATCGGTATGAACTAGTTCTAATGGTGACAAGTTTCTCGCCTCTGCTGCCTTGTGAGGCTTGCGAGGTTGCTTAGATTGCACACACACTTGACACTTAGAACTTTTGACTTGGGTAAATTTTGGGATTAAATCCATACCGGCCATCCGCATCATACAACCAAGATTAACATGACAAAGTCGTGAATGCCAAACATTAGTCTCATGATCACAAACATGATTAATCTCATTATTCATGTCCATCAAAGATAAGCGGAACAAGCCTCCGCTCTCATAGCCTTTTCCAATAAAATTTCCAAACTTAGAAATAACACATTTATTGGATTCAAAAACTAGCTTAAAACCATCTCTACATAATAGAGATCCGCTGACAAGGTTCTTATTTATCGCGGGCACATGTTGCGTTCCTCGATCAGACGACCTTGCTCAAGTAAACTTCAAGTCAACAAGTGCCGACTCCACGACGCATGCTGCGACCCATTCCCCATCAACACGGAGGCAGCCCTGCGACCGGTAAGAAGAAAATAGGGATCTATCAAGACAAACATGTATATTGGCCCCTGTGTCAATCCACCAATCAGATGAACGACATACTGAAAGAACAGTAGGTACTGTTACATACCCAGATGTTCCTGCCTCAGTTTTGCCAATAACAAAGTTGGCGGATTTCTGCTTGTCTTTACGATCAGGGCAATCCTTAGCCCGATGATACGTCCGTTCTGCATAAAGCGTTTCCTTCCTTTATTCTTCTTCTTCTTGAAACTAGTAGTTTGATTGGCTTTGTTCTTGTTGTCAGGTTTTTCAGACTTGTTTTTATTCTTGTTGAATTGAAAGGTTTTCTTTTGTACCACATTGGCACTAGAACTTCCTTTCCCACATGTATCTTTTGCCCTCGCCTTCTCCTCAACGTCTAGAGACCCAATGAGGCCAGCAACGCTGAACTCTTGTCTCTTGTGTTTTAGAGTAGTGGCAAAATCCCTCCAAGAAGATGGCAGCTTTGCAATAATGCATCCCGCCACAAACTTGTCGGGCAATGCACATTTAAAATTCTCAAGTTCTTTTGCGAGAGCTTGCACCTCATGAGCTTGTTCTACTACAGAATGGTCATCGACCATCTTGTAGTCATGAAACTGCTCCATGACATAGAGCTCGCTACCCGCGTCAGAAACTCCAAATTTTGCCTCAAGTGCATCCCACATTTCTTTACCACTAGGCAAAATCATATACACATCAACAAGATTTTCTCCCAAAACGCTAATTACGGCGCCTCTAAACAAGTTATCCGCAGCCGCGAAGACACTCTCCCGCCAGAGAGAGCCCTCCTTTCTTTGTGGCTTGCCTTGCGTAACGTGATACACGTTCATGGCGATCAACCATAAAATCATCTTGGCGCGCTAACGCTTGTAATTTGCAAATCAAATACGGTTGGCTTAAGTCTTGCGGCAAATAAACCGAGAGTTGTGAAATTCCTAGGATAAGGTTTTTGGATTGTTGGAAATATTAGGAATTTTCTCAATATTTTAATCCACAAAATTAGGTAAATCATAATTAAACAATTGCCGTTTCAGCTTTAAGACCAAAGGTACTAGATATAAAAATATCTATCTCATACGCAAGGGCTAATGAACAGAAAACAAAAGGCAAAGGCACGGTATAAACAAATATACCCTTGAGCCGAGCCGCGACCTACTGTTGTGCAGTACGGTATTGGCAAGGAGGAATGACTTGCACATTCTCAGCCGCCATGACGGTTGATGTAGTCGATCACAAGTTGGTGCAGAGATGCCTTTGATGCAGTGGAGAGGTCGGTGCAGTCGAACGTTGGTGCAGTGTAGATGTACAGGTGCCTCCTCGCAATGACCTGAGCTTGAGCATCAAGCGAGAACGCTCCCCAAAAACCTTATCGGCCTTCTATCCCGAGCAGGATCTCAAGAAGGACTAGGTTCCGGAGGCCTGCTCCCTCCGCTCCTTGTGCGCGCAAGGAAACAGAGGCGGGAAAACAAAACGGCAGCGCTACAGATGGAAGTATGGAATGTGCGGGAGAGAGAGATCTCTTGAGGGCGAGAGCCTATATCACAGGGCGAGGTGCTCATGCTTTTATAGGCGCCAGGAAGAGAAGATTCGTCGAACCTGGATGCCATCAAGCACTAGTAACGGACGTCATTACATCTGGCCATTAAGTCGTCCGTTACGTAACGGACGTCATTACACCAGCCATTAAGTCGTCGGTTATGGGAAGAGGTCGCCTGTGCTCAGGGTGAGGTCGCCCGTGCCCGGGGAGAGCTCGCCCATGCTCAGGGTGAGGTCGCCCGTGCCCGGGGAGAGCTCGCCCGTCTCGGGGAGAGCTCGCCCAGGCTCAGGGAGAGCTCGCCCACGCCTTTCTCTTTTCTTAATTGGGAGAATCACAATCCAACTATTTAAGTTAAGATATTCTCCTCCCAATTTTCCGAACGGTTTAGTATTAAATGGGCCTCTTGGAATTTCTATTAAAATAATTAAATGGGCCAACCCCATAATTATTTCAACAGACGGCAGGCTAGCAGTTCAAGGTTTTGTTTTGGTCGGTAGCAGTAGAGTTCACTTTCCCAAAATGCTCTAACACAGCTAACTCAAACATTTCGTCCCAATGTACCAGCACAACGTGCTAATGTTCCTGGTCAGTCGTAGAGACCCGCAACTGATCTCTCAGCTATCTGTTCTTATCGTTGCAATCAAATGGTTCATTATGCCATCAACTGCCCATAGAAACGTCAAAACTCGGTGCCTTAGCAAGGCGATCAAGATTGTCCCCCCTGCCCCAGGTCAAGGATGTGGAGTTCAAGGTGCTCTAAGGATGCATCAACCGAATGGAAGAGGTCGTATGAAACATGTCACCTGCACCAGAGATGCCTAGGACGCACCGGACGTCATGTTGGGTAAGTTTTCAGTCAACTCAGGCCATGATAAAATTTTATTTAATTATGTAGAATCGCCTTCTTTCATAGTGGGCAATATAGTTGATGAAAATGGATGGGTGATTTGTTTACCATAAACCCCTCTCTTAGTACAAATTAACCCCGGCAAGAGCTATGCATGCAAATGAGTTTTGTTCCGAGGTATCCATTCTAATTGTGATATCCTCTATTTTATCGTATATCACTTGTATTTCAACATCATTAAAGATTAATTAAAGGGAATTGTTATATACAAAACCCTAGTTTAAATTATTTAAAATTAGGTTTAACCCAAAACCCTAGGAAAACATTTGGGAAACTTCTACAAAAATTTCAATAACTATTAGAAGCCATCGTTTAGCCACCCTTCAAATTACAATCCCAAAGCTCAATGCTAGCTCATGATTCCATGAAGCGTTACCGCTATCCCGGGATCTCGTCAAACCCATGAAATAATGAGCAAATATGGGAAACCCAAGCCCAACTTTGGAGGAGAGTTTTAAGAAGCCAAAATTTGTGCTTGGGTAGAAGCCTAGGTCAAAATTTAAGGATTTTTAGAGACCAATTCTAATTCGCCATTAAGACCTGAGCTAGGTCGTACACTACCTTTATAAATACCCCTAAGAACCCTCTCTCAAGTCCAGAACTCAAGAAACCCCAGATCGCAAACCCTAGCAGTCGAGGAGTTTTTCAGCTATTCCACTCTATACCTTGCCAAAACCCAAGAGTAGATGGTGCCATCGTGTAGAGCTCGTCGAGACGATCAAAATGGATATATGGATCATCGGTTTTAGTGAAGATTTGTGCTCAGAAAAGCTCGCCGGAGTTCTATTGCGCCACCGCCATCGCTGCCCTCGCCGCCGGCAGCCTCGCCGACCGCGCCTCGCCCCGCGTTCCCCGTCGACCAATCCTGAGGCGCCACCTGGCCAAACCCACGACCGCCTCGCACCAGCAGCTCGCACGTCGCCCCGTCGCGCCACGCGTCGGCCCGCCACTCGCTTGCCATCGCCGCCCAACCCGTGCACGCCGCGTATCCCTTTTTCCGCCCGCGTCGCACCGTGGCCAGTCTGTGCTCGCCACGTGGTGAAGCTACGTTTCGCTGCCATGCGCTGCACCTACCACCGCCACGCATCCCTGCCTCACTGCCCCAGCCAATTCAGAGCCGCCGTGTGTCGCCGCTGCACTGCTCGCTCACCGGTTCCGCTGGTTCCTTTGGTTTTCCATCGCTTAACCGAAATAAAACCGGTTTAATCTTTTTTGGATTTTTTATTTATCCTATTTTTTGGAATTGTTTAGGGAGCATCCGAACTCCATATCAGTTGATTCCAAAGCTATTCAATCCCATAAATAGCCTATAATTTTATATATTTTATTGAGCTATATGTTTTGTTGATTGTTTTACTGTTCTTGTGCATATGCATCTACGTGTAGATCGTACATGTGCGAATTGCTCGGGAGCTTTCTAGGAGCCATTCAGAGGAGGTTCCCAAGACCCGGAGTACTAACAAGGCAAGATAAATTGTATCTTGCTTTCCTATTTTGCAAAACTCACTCTTTTATTGTTTTTATTTATTTTTCTCAGGCATGAAATGATGGGAAGGGTTAGAAACCTATATATTCACACTGAGTCATTGACCCTGTGGATTTAGCCTATTTATTGTTGCCTTAGTATTTTCTAGCCTATCCTTGTGCATAGTTGCTAGTGCTCGTGGGTTGGTAGTTGTTTAGGCTATTCATTAATTAATTATTCTAGTGACTTGATATAATTGGATGTGCTGAGTTACTTTTAATAACCTTATCCGGCCAAACCATACAAGCGCAAACATAAGTGCTAGCTCTAACATGTCGGCCAAGATGTGCTAGACCTGGCTTACTAGTTAGGGAAAACTGTTAGCACACGATATTTTGAAAAGATTGGGCTGCAGTTCGTTGGCTCAAGAGGGGGACCCGTAGTGTTGAAACCTTTTAGGGGGTATCGGTGTTAACACAAGGAACTAATGAATCGCCTTATATCGTTACTTGGTCTAGACTCCTAAGGAAGAGTTAAGACATAAAAGTCCAGCACTAGATCTCGAACTCAATGGTAACACAAGACAGGGATTATCCAGGTTCAGGCCCTCAAAATTGAGGTAACATCCTAATCCTGCGTTCTGGAATTATGAGGATGATCTGATGATCAAGAAAGTATGTATATGCCTCTACGGCCCCTACCCCTCCCTTTATATAGTGAGGGGGCATAAGGTTATATGGTATGATCTCTAGGGAGTCCAGCACTTATACGTACTAACATTTACAGTTATAGATCTCCTAATCACATGGAACCGAGCACTATCCTCGGGACTAGCCTTGACGCCCAAGTCTCATGTAGCCCGAGTGGTTCTTATCCTCTTTCAGCCGGCTTGGATCGCCCCCGATTGCTACCTCATGGGCCCTCTATGAGGATACCCGAGGCCCATGTAGTCCACAGATCGTTCCTGTAATACGAAAGAGATTGTAAAGGAGTCAAGAGATCCTTAAGTTAGAGTTTTAAGAGCAATGCCCGACTCGGCAATACCGAGATCCCAGCAATCTACCTGTTTTATGAGGCAGGACACTCTACTTTTAATGATATATTTCATCAATTTAGCTACTTGGCATCCATTCTCACTTCGCGAAAATGGCAATCGGTCCATCATAGAGCATGACTTAAGCCATGCAATCACAGTTTTCGTCTTGCGACGCACTGCATGTTATGCATTTAGAACGTGTACAGCATCAAACGCCTGACCCTAACTTGTAGGAATCAGCACTCGGCCCATCATGGGGCGCATTTTCAACTGGATGGTACCTGTCCCAACTAGAGAAGGGATCAGCTGGCGACCCACTCAAGGGCGTAGCGACTGGATAAAGTTTGGCTGAAAGGTATTTGTATCCGGGATGCGGTACACAACTGATGACCTATGAAAGTCATACCTTCGAAACAGTATCCAAATTTCATCAACACCCAACCTTGAATATGCAAAGTTGGCTAGTGACCCAACATGGGGTATGCCATAAAATATTTTCCAGTCATTTTCGCTCAAGGGTGTACCGAGGCAAAAATAGGCTCGATGTCAACGTATCGCCACCGTTGGTGGTGTGTTGTTGAGAAAGCCTGTTAAGAAGATCGCCCTTTGCTTAATTAAATTAGGCCCAAGCCCATTTGAGAAAGGTGAAGAATCTTCGCGCCTTTCCTACCCAGCCGAAGCGCCGCACGTCACCGCTGGGAAACGTATCCGCTCCCACTTTCGTCCTGTCATCATAATGACCTTACTGTGTTCAGAATGGGTCGGGAGGCGCGTCTCTTCACATTCTTTGCGTGTATAAAAACCCTCGAAGCAGCACACATAGCCACATGCAGTCTTCAAGCAACCTTCTCCCTGTGAAACATTTAGCCTTCTTTCCTTCTCTCTTTTGCCATGGACGGCCAAGGGAGAGCAATGGATCTGTGGGAGGCCGCCTGCGCCGAGAACCTGGCCCGCGTCGCCGCCGCCGTGGCCGCCGAGTGGCAACGTTGGCAGAGGGAGTACATGGAATGCATCACCCAGGAAGCCATTAGAGTCCTGGTCCTCGGCCACCCACGGCTCTTCCCAATGCGCACCCCTTGAAGGATGCACTGGTCACTTCCATCCTCGATGTGAAGTGGCCTTCAGAGTAACTTCTCTTGTTTCTTTACAAGCCAACGATGAGCCCTAGCTCGCTGTGCTGCGCTACAAAGTTCAGTTTGTAATCTGGCGTAAGAGCCCTAATTAATGAAAATCTTTTGGCCATCCGATGTTCCGAACGATCTTTACGCTGTTATTGAATGCCGAATGATTTTCGTTGTCATCTGAGTGATTAGGCCGATCCAGACCTCAAGTCTCCACTCAGCACTTCACCGTTCCTCCTCGCAGATAATACTTGGCAAACCCGAGTGGTTTGGTCTAGCTTCTGCCAAAGCAAATCCTTTTCAATACCAAATAAGGCCCAGCCCAAATACGCTCCGTGGCCCTTTAAATTTGGGGACAAGGGAAGGAGTCGTTCCACCCCCCCTCCCCATCTCTCGCGCTAGCAGTTTCATTCCCTCCTACAAACTCTGCCGCTAGGGTTTCCTTCCTTCGCATGCTCCGCCACCACCGATCCCAATCCAATAATGGCTCCACCGTCTCCCACCGCCACAAAGACGATCAAGAGCTCCAAGGAGTGGATGAAATCCATCACTACGGAACGATGGCTACAAAGGCTTGTATCCATCGATGTGCTCCCCTTAGAGGAGTTAATTTCATGGCGCGCCCCCGCCGGGGGAAATCTTCGGTTTCCTCGGGTGGTCGCGTGCTCACGGCGGCAGCGACCGATATGTGCTAGTGTGTGTGCGGTGTAGGGGACATCAAGTACGCGCCAACGGTGGGCACGCTCACGTAGCGGGAGCCCACCACGCTCCTCGCCGACATGTTCGCCGGCAGTGGGCACCACGATCTCCCAAAAATTCGTAGTCGACCTTGTGGCTGACCTTTTCGCCCCAGGCACATTTATTGATAATGGTGACTGCCCAAGTCCATGTCGTTTATCGAACCCGCCTCCAACGGTAAGCAAAAAATTCCTTTCTTTCATTTCCCTCTAATTATCAAAGGATTCCGCCATGATATCTTATCTTTAAGTCGCCCAATATCTCGCTGACGAAGTAGACCGAGCGCTGAATCTTTTGAAAGGAACCTTCCTCGTCCTGCTCCACGATCAATGCACAGCTGACTACATTAGTTGTGGCACCAATGTAAAGCAGGAGAGTCTCTTGGGGCATATGTGGGACCAACACCGGCGATGAAGTGAGAAACCTTTTGAAGTCCTCGAAGGCTTCTTGTGCTTCCGCAGTCTACTGGAAACCGTCTTGTCGGCGATTGTGACATCCTAATAAATATTAGAATGTCCCAAGTTTCATTTAAAGAAAAATAAAACAAATTTAAAATTTTATTTAATAGGATTCATTGATAAAAACCCTAAATTTTAAATGATTACATTTTTATATAAATAAAATAAATATTTTGTTCGGATGATGGAATATGGATCTCATGACCTTTCAAAAAAAAACTTCTAAACAGTTACAAAATAGGAATAGGATAATCCTTTGTATAAGTGACTTTGGTGTGTTGATGTAAATAGAATTGAAATGTATTGTAATGTAGTGTGTTCAGCATATTCTTTTCGCCTGTTCAAATTGTGTTGTACGGTGTCGTTCTCTATATTTGACTGTAATTTGAAATTTTGTTTCGCGGTTTTTTTGAATGATTTTAGAGGGGGAGGCTTATCTGGTGTCCTATTGTTTGTTAATCTATTGTTTCCGTAGCTACAAGGATTTTGAGGGCCATCCGATTGTGCAACAACGAACTGTGCCAGGCCTTTCAAGTCTAAACTTAAAACACTCAACAATAATCCCCATTGTGCCATGGCATTAAGTTAGTTTTCAGGACACAATTCAGACCACACTGAACATGAAGCTAAGTTGCTAGCACGGCTTTGTTCCCCGACGAATGTCTCCCGTGCACGCCCTCAATCATCTATAATCTATAATATAAACATAAATCAAATCAGGCTGCATGTAAGCACGAACCCTTCTGATTTTGACCCCATTTAATATTACGATCCTACTTCATTTACGGAAAAGATCTTTTGTAATCTGTTTTTTGTTTCTAGAACAAAGATGCATAAATTAATTATTATTTTAATTTCTCCCGTTGCAACGCACGGGTATTTTTGCTAGTTACATACAATTTACAAAAGTTTTTTCCTCTCTTCTCTTTTCTCTCTCGATCCTTCTCGATGGGAACCCTAATCTCTTGGTCGAGCCAACTTTAGTCTCTCTCGATCGAAACCCTAGCTCAACCCTTGACCGAAACTCGAACCGTCATGGTCAAGTCGACCAGTCTCTCGACCAAAACTCTAACCCCGAACCAACGTCTTTCTGGAATCCTATTTTGACATGAATTCATTGTTGACCTTTATCCAAACTGACCATCTTCTTTCTTCCTCTTTCTATCTCCAGTAAATCAAAAAGATCAAGTCAGCCCCTATCCTAGCCGTCGGTGTCCGAACCCCTCGTCCGCCTCTGCCGCGCCGCCCCCATCCCGTGTTGGCTAATTCTGCCAGGTCTCCCGCACCCGCTGAACGCGCAACGCGCACATATGTTTTTACCTTGCTTGGGTGATTAGCTAGCAGTGATCAAGCTGACCGGTAATCACATAATTATGCTTAATTGCTTTTTCTTAGCTTGCACGGTTTGACCAACTCACCAACATGTCAGAGTGGTTGGTCAAGGCCATTAACCGCGTAATTACTTCCTTCCTTTCATTAAATAGGAGTTTACATATGTGAATCAAAGGATACATCAGAAAATCGTTGTGTCTCTGTTGTTCCTTAGAGCATTTCCAATGGGGCTGAGTCAGCTGGCTATAAGCTTTCCACATAGGATGTTTTGCTGAGATGGAAGAGGGAGGAAACAATTTTGCTTCTACCTGTATCGCCGGGCTACAGCGCAATTCTCCATACAGCGATAGCTGAAGCAGGGATGCTTAACCAATCAAAGCGTTGCAGCCTTTGCATTGCGGGAATACTCAGCCAATCACAGCTTTCCAGCCTTTGCATGTAACAGTGCTGCCTGATGCATTGCATTCTTTAATTAATATTCATGGGATCCATCAATTAATTTCTTTTTCCTAAGGGCATATCAATTAATTTCTTTTTGCTAAGGGCATCTCCAATGGTAGAGATAATGGTTGGCTATAAGAGCTATCCACATCAGCACTATAGCCAACAAACCTGCCAACAGCTTGTCTTTTATCCTGTCTATAGCAGCCAAGGATAGTGCTGGGAGTATGGGCCTGGTTGATTGGGCCAGCACGAGCACGGCCTGAAAAATAAGGCACAAAGCCCGGCCCGATACGAAAGGCAAATGGGCCGTGCCGGCACGGCCCGAATGGCCGTGCCGAGCCGTGCCTCAAAATTAGGCCCGTCGTGCCCTCGGCACGGCCTAATTCTCTTGACCGTGCTTGGGCCGGCACGGCCCGAATATGGCCTGGTCAATGCATTTTACCTTTTGCCAGGGCTTAACAGCTACCGAAATATTAAATGGCCCATCACTTGTGTACAACTACTAGAACCAAGTACGAGGCAGCAGCTCGTAGCTTCCCCAGGCAGCAGAACGGCCACAGCACGCAGCTTCCCAACGACCACAGCAGTACAGCACGCAGCTTCCCAACGGCCACAAGACTCAAAATTGCAGCCCACGTCCGCTGCGCTGGCCTCAAAGTCGCAGGCTGATTTGTGCTATCGAAGCTAGCAATTGTTGGGCCATGCTCGGGCTGGCATGGCCCGACAGCAGCCTGCCATGCTTTTGGGCCGTGCCGGGCCTTAATTTTGGCCGTCCGTGCTGGCCCGACACGGCCCGAAGAGTCAGTCGTGCCATGCTGGCCCGTTTAGCTTTGGCCCGAGGCACGACGGGCTCGGCCCGGGCCGGCACGGCACGGCCCAACTCCCAGCACTAGC
The DNA here is from genome assembly GCA_036346415.1 of Raddia guianensis. NCBI lineage: Eukaryota > Viridiplantae > Streptophyta > Magnoliopsida > Poales > Poaceae > Raddia > Raddia guianensis. The sequence continues at coordinate 12,296,612 of CM070543.1, read as the reverse complement.
CAAGGAGATGCAGCACGTGTCACTTAGTAATAAAGATTGTTAGAATCAATATAACAGACATGATAGTAATAAAGAGGGCAAGGATCAACGTCTCAGCATTCTGAATCAAATTCTAACAGCATTATCATCCAATAGTCCAATAATGATTCTCAAATATGCATATATCTGACAGCAGCAACAAACTATATGTAAAAAAACATAAATCTGACAGCATTCTCAAACCAATAATCCAATAACAATTCTTAAACATACATCTCATAGCATCTCAGAGCATGCCCTGCTCTCCCCCCATCACCCGCCCACATCAGCGTTAATCCCTTTTCCCCAGCTGCCCGCCCAGCCCCGGCGGTGTGTGCATTCAAATTTTTCTCCCGCGCACACGCGAGTGTGATGCCGGCCGCCGGTGACAGGGAGAGAGCTGGGGATGCTCTCACAGGTCACAACATACATCTAGTAGCCAATAAAATATCCATGCATATCCTCAAGTAACACAGCAGCATTCAAAAGGCAATAATAAAGTTTAAAAGCGTCTTTTCATTACATGAAATGGTAAAAGATTAACGGTATTTCATATTGCATCTTGAGTCCAACATGCATGAGCAAAATTCCAACAGCAACAATAGCTACCTACTGGATGAGAAGTAACACCATCATACAACAAAATTGCATCCAAACCGAGCTAACTATGAACGTTATTCATTGCATCCAAACCGAGCTAACCATGAACGTTATTCATTGCATCCAAACCAAGATAAAATTGCTACCATTTAGTCAATCAACAAATTATGAATTAAAACTACAGCTCGGAGGTTGAACACCAAGGAGAAAACGGGGTTGGCACCGCATCACCGGACGGCGAGGATGGACGTCGAGCAGCAGCATCATATTCAAAGTGTGTACGCAGTGGAGCTACCTCCCGCTTGGACCGGGCACTCATCTTCCCCAAAAACAGCAGCTGGGATATTGGGGACAACAAGGGCACTGCGACGGTGAAGCTTCATGGAAGGAGGTGGGCGCGGTGGCTAGGAGAAGGCTCGGCGGTGGCGCCTGGGCGAAGGAGTGGCGCAGCGACGGCGGCTAGGCAAAGGAGTGGCGCGGCGATAGGGACGGCACCTGGGCGAAGGAGTGGCGCGGTGGCGAGGGCTTGGAAGGAGCGGTGCGGTGGCGATGGCTCAGAAGGAGATGGTGCGGCGGCGACAACTCGGTGGCGCCGGTGGCGAAGGAGCGGTGCGGCGGCGACGGCGACGGCTCGATGGCGGCGGTGGCGACTGCCGTGGGAAAGACCAGCGACGGCGGCTGGGCGAAGGAGCGTGGCGACGGCGACAGCTAGGAAGGAGGTGCGCGCTGCGATGCCGCCTGGGAAGGAGGAGAGAAGCAGATCTGGGAGGAAACGGGCTCGATTTGGAGGGAAGAGGGCTTGATTTAGGGTTTTTCTGGAGGAGGTAGGAGGCGGGTCACGCATGAAACTTTCCCCTTCACGCGCGAGTCGAAACAGAAATTCCGCGCTGTAGACCGTGTCGTCGCTACATTGTCTCCAAGCAGGCGCTTCGCTCCTTGTTTTCTGAGAGAGACGGGCGCTACACCAAGCGCTTGCTACTCTCTTTTTTCTTCTCTCTCCTCCACATGGGATAAATGCTGATGTGGATTCCTTTATATATAGCCTGCTGACATGTCCCCATTGGAGATGCTCTAAAATGTATGTCCATGTGAGCACTATAGCCAGCAAGCAGCTATAACTGTTGGGAAACCACCTGTAGGGGGGAGCCCGGCCCGGCTAGGCCGGCACGCGGCACGGTGCGGCTAGGGCCGGCCGGCGGCTTCCCCCGGTGGGTCTCACATATGGACCTGGCCTAAACCCTAAGCACTACTATAAAAGAAGAGGTGAAGCACCTATTGTATAAGAGATATGAGAAATAATAACCTATGTTTGATCTTTCTCTGTGATTGATTGTCCACGTTTATATCTCGGACTACACCCGAGGTTTCTCAACAATAACCATTCGAGATGCTCTTATCGTTCCAAGTGTTCGCCTGTGTTCATCTCGAGAAAGAAGAAGGGTGTTTTGCTAACATTCCGTAGCGCCGCTGCCCTGCCTAGCTGCCTTTGCGTCGCCTTGCCTCGCGCCGCCCCAGATCGAAGTCGCCGCCGCCGCTAGGCCGCCGTGCCGCCGCCCTGCAGAGCCAAGCCACGCCCGCCCCGCCGCCACCGATGGTCCAGCGCGTAACGACCACATCTGCTATCGTCAGGAGCCGCCGCCCATGTCGCCGATGCGCCGCCCCACCGCCGCGCCAGAGCTTTGCCGTCTCGGAGTGCCTCCGTCGCCATAGTCGCGCCACCGGCAAGGAACACCACCACGCCGCCCATGTCGAGCCGGCGCCATTCTTTGTGGTTGCTTTGCCGAGGAGCCGCCGCCGCCTCCTTCCTCAACCCGCCACCGTGCCACCTCGCGGGCCGCCACCCGAGCGCGCTCGCGAAGCAGCCCGGAGCACATCGTCGGCGCGCCGCCATGCGCCTCATCCCTACGCCGCCTGCTGCACGGCCGCCGCGCTGCTGAAGAACCCCGCGCCGCCCACGCCAGAGCCGTCCTCGCCGCCCTAGCATCTCATCGCCGCCTCCACCAGAGCCGCGCCGCCGTTGCCTTGCGCCGTCGCCGAGACGCTGCCCTCGTTGGAACTAGTCCAAGGATCAAAACTCACGCAATATCAAAACACGTGCACACTTTGTAATACTTAGTTATTTTGAATAATAATGGAATGCCAACGATGATAGCCGTTTAATTGTCCATCATGAGGTACTAGTCTAGGCCTAGTATGAGATCATGGTGCCAGATTCCCTATGGAGACGCAGAGGGTCGTGACACGCATTACCCGAGTCGAGAAACGAATCGGCTAAGTGGCGCAATGCATCCAGTGAGTTTCTACACATCCTTCTGATTGGTTGGGGCATCATCTTCATGATTGCATTGATCATCTTCGGATTAGCCTCGATACCTCGATGTGACACGATGAACCAGAGTAATTTTCTCCATGGACCCCGAAAACGCACTTCTCAGAGTTGAGCTTCATCCGATATGCCCTTAGGCTTTCGAACGTCTCGGCCAAATCCGCGATGAGATCGGGTTTGGCATGAGTCTTCATGATGATGTCGTCGACAAATGCTTCCACATTGTGGTCGAGCTGAGCATGAAAACACCGCTGTATGTTGCGCTGGTAAGTGGCGCCAGCGTTTTTCAGCCTGAACGGCGTCGTGATATAGCAGAAAGCACCAAAAGGCGTGATGAACGACGTCTTGATGTAGTCTTACTCCTTTAGGCTGATCTAGTGATAGCCTGAATAGGCGTCCAAGAAACTTAAGAGCTCGCACCCGCGGTGGAATGCACCACTTGATCGATATGGGGGAGCCCGAAAGGATCCTTGGGGCAGGCCTTGTTGAGGTCGGTGTAATCGGCGCACATGTGTCATGTTTTATTCTTCTTTTGCACGAGGATCGGGATCGCTAACCACTCGGGGTGGTACACCTCCTTGATAAATCGTGCTGCCAACAATTTGGTGATCTCCTCCTTGATGGCTTCCTTCTGGTCCGGTGCAAATCTCCGCAACCATTGTTTAATCGGCTTGGCTCTGTCATTAACGTGCAAAGAGTGCTCTATCACCTCCCTCGGGACACCAGGCATGTCCGAAGGTTTTTAGACGAACATGTCCTGGTTTGCCTGGAGGAAAGTGACAAGCGCGTCTTCCTATTATCCCTCGAGCCCTGTCCCAATCACAGCCGTTTTGGTCCCGTCGGATGGGTCCAACGTTATCTTCTTCGTCTCGTCAGTTGACTGGATGGAGATCTTGGCTTGCTTCTTGGCCGGTATGTCGCCCTCATCCCGAAGTGAGACGACTGCTTGCCGGATTTTCTCCATCTCCGTCGAGGTTTCCAAGGTCTGCGCCATCTCGCGGCTTTCGCTGTCACAGACCAAGGATTGCTTCACGTCACTGGGAATGGCGATTACACCATTGGGACCCAGCATTTTCATGATGAGGTAGGTGTAGTTAAGAACCGCCATAAACTTGTCGATGCCCGGCCTTCACAAGATATCATGATCGAAACCGGCCACCTCAAAACTCAGACTCTCTGTCCGATAGTTTTCCTTCGTCCCTAACGTGACGGGCAAAGAGATCTGCACGAGTGGTACTGCGGACGTCCCGGGGATCACCCCGTGGAAAGGGGATGATTTCTGCCATAGCTCGGAAAGAGGAATGTTTATCTAGTCCAGGGTCTTGACGAAAAGGACATCTATCCCGCTCCCACCATCAACCAGGACTCTTCAAGCTTGTTGGCCCAAACAACCGGATCCAGAACCAGAGGGTACCTTCTAGGGAAGGCTATCAGATCTGGATGGTTCGTTCGGTCAAAGGTGATTGGAACCTTCGACCAGCGAAGATATTTGAGGGTCACAAGTAAGATTGCGTTGATTTCCCTAGTGGTTAGCTTCTGCTTTCGCTTGGACTCATACGCATCTGATCCATCGAATATATAGCTGATCTCGCGTTCGGTATCTTGATAGTCCCTATCTGGTTTCTTGCCGTAGCTACCCTTGGCCGCCGACTGCTTGGAATTATCTACGAACTTTTGTAAGATGAGGCAATCCTTTGTAGCGTGCTTACCGCGAGGGTGGAAGGGGCACATTGCCTCCATGACTTTGTTGTAGTCGTTATCGTTGGGGGCTTAGATCGATTACGCTCCACGTTTACAACCATCTCGTCCTCCTTGTACTTCTTATCCTTCGTCTTGCCTCGCTCATCGTTCGGCTTCTTCTTGGAGCCTCCATCGTGGCCGCCTCGATGGTTGAGGATGATGTCTTCAGTGTTGGCATCCTGATCCGCTTGTGAACATCACCTTGAGTGTCCTCAGGGGGTCCTAGGTCATCTGCCTAATCAGTTCTTCGGATTTGTATCCGGCAAAGAAGGCATCGATAACAATTTGCTCCAAAACGTCCCGAATCTTGTTCTTCTTTTTGGTGAAGCGCTTAATAAACTCCCAGAGAGTCTCGTTCTTCTGTCGATGTAGTTGACCAATCTCCTACCTCCCAGCGGGTCTTTCATAGGTCCCTTGAAAGTTGGCAACGAATTGATCTTGGAGGTCGTCCCAAGTCTTAATTGTGTTCTCCGGGAGCCCCGTGAGCCATTTTGGGTGGTTGGGGTAGAGCGACTGGCAAATAGTTCGCCATTATGTTCTGATCACCTCCTGCCACGCTGGCTGCCAGGGCATAAACCTGTAGCTAGTTCTTTGGGTCCTTCTCACCGTCTAACTTGTTGATGCCTTTGAGGTAAAACCATCCGGCCAGACCACTCGGCAGAGATCCGGGGTGTACGCTCGAATTCCTTCCAAGGACCGTGGCTGTTGGCGCCGCGGGGATCTGTTGCGACATTCGTAGCGTTGACCTTGACGAGGATGCTGGTCGTAGTGGTCGTGCTGACTGGCGGTGCTCTCGGCGTGGTCGTCATTATGTCGACTGCGATGACTGCGGGATGCACGCTCGCTATCATCACGTTCCTTCCTCCTGGCTTTTATGGCGTGGCGGAGGTCGTGGCCCGCCGATCAGTGTGATCTGTCGGCGGCAGAGGTGCGCGCCTTGCACAGGTTGCAAGTGGAACGGCTGTTTGCCATCACGGGTGCAGTAGGAGCTGGGTGCGCCTCGTTCTATTGGTTGGCCGCCATCTCGACCATGGCCGTTGCCCAAGCCAGGGTTTGGATGAGCGAACTGTCTTCTCGAAGTTGTGGAGCCATGGTCTCCAGAAGAGTCTTGTTAGCGACGATGTTGGCTTGCGGGGTCGTGTAAATGCCATGCTCGCTCAGTTTTATCGTCCGCAATTCGTTTTGAAAGTTGCGGCCGCGGATTCAAAGCTGGCGCATAAGATCTTGATCTTCCGCACGGCGCTGCTCCGCACCGACCGGCTCTGTGGCGGCAGCTTCATCCCCAGCGCGCTGAGAGGTGGAGTGATGCTAGCTAGTGCCAAGGATGAAGACTTCGTTGTAGTTGTAGATCTCGGTGCTCCCATCTGACTCAGAGTCCGAGTGGGAGAGACTGACTTGCTCACTCTATCCGATAGGTTTGCCAGCTTTGATGACACCCACGAACGTGGTTAGATCTAGTCAGATTGCTCCGATGGGACTATGGAGTTGATGGTCACCTCTTGTCCCAAGTCCGGGGGAAGTCTGCGCAAAAGTCGCAGCAGAGTTCTTGAACCCGAAGGGAGATCCAATCTGAGATGCCGAGACCCCCTAGATTGGATCATGTATGGATCCAGGGAAGTGCTAGCGCCAAGTCCTTCTGTGCCCGCTCCGAAGGAGGATGCGGGATGGAATTGTTGATACATTGATTTGCCACAAGTATCTGCAGAATTCTCCAATCCTAACGGTAAAGGAGATGGTGACACGCAGGTACCTTCTTTAGATGCGATCTCCCTAGGAGAGGAGAGACGAAGGTTGCTGATTCCGTCAGCCACAAAGTCCATGGATCCAAAGCGTAATGCTTGTCCCGGCATGAAGATGACGCTCAGCAATCTTGACAATGCCATCTAGCTAGACGATGATCTTGACGCTTCCCCTGCTGGCGCACCAACTGTCAATGGGTAGCTAACTGGGGGTTATCGTCGACAATGAATTTAATTGGGGTTACGCGCTAGATCTCGAGCTCAATGGTAACATAAGACAGGGATTATCCAGGTTCAGGCCTCAAAACTGAGGTAACACCCTAATCCTGCGTTCTAAAATTATGAGGATGATCTGATGATCGAGAAAGTATGTATATGCCTCTACGACCCCTACCCCTCCCTTTATATAGTGAGGGGGGATAAGGTTACATGGTATGATCTTTAGGGAGTCCAGCACTTGTACGTACTGACATTTACAGGTGTAGATCTCCTAATCACACGTAACCGAGCACTATCCTCGGGACTAGCCTTAACTTCCAAGTCTCATGTAGCCCAAGTGATTCTTATCCTCTTCCAGCAACAGGCTTGGGTCGCCCCCGATTTCTACCTCATGGACCCTCTATGAGGATACCCGAGGCCCATGTAGTCCACAGATATATTTGTTTTCAGGAGAAGAATCGGGACCGGTTTATCTACAGGATCAGGAGGATTCTGTGCTGGATTTTGATCAAGACTAGATGTCGTTCAATTGTTGGATTAGAGCATCGTCACACTTTATTTCCACTGCATTTTTTGAATTTCCGCACTCTGAACTATATATGTCATCTTAATCAAACTATTGTATTAAGTGGTTGTGCAACAATTACTTCTGCATATTATGTTATTTTCATAGTTAATTGTGACCTTGTGATGATGTTCGACAATTGTCGTTCATGAGTTGCTAGTACTGATCTTTGGGACTAGCAATCGATCGTGAGTGGATCCTGGTGAAACCGGGGTCACGACACTAATCAATGCATTAGAGTTCTTTGCAAACCTCATCCTTATTGAGTCTAAGGAATTAGATGTTATATTGGGAATGGATTGGTTAGCAAAACACCAAGTAAGATTGACTGTGCGAGAAAATTTGTGATACTAGTTAGCAATAGTGGTGCTAGGATTGAATTGGTGCCTAGTGTGACTCTTATGAGAAATACCAGCGCTATCAACCATTTGGAGTCAGCTTCTGTTGTTTGTGAATATCCAGATGTGTTCCCACAAAATTTTCTTAGTTTGCCGTCAGATAGAGATGTGGAGTTTGCCATAGGGTTAGCTCTAGGAACCGCACCGATATCCCAAAGACCATATCGGGCGTCTTCTAATCAATTAGCTGAAGTGAAGAAGCAGATTAAGGAGTTGCAAGAGAAAGGATTCATAAGACCCAATTCTTCTCCGTGGGGATCACCGGTGATTTTGGTGAAAAAGAAAGATAACACATTGCGTATTTGTGTGAATTACTGATCATTAAATGAAGTGACCATTAAGAACAAATATCCTTTGCCTCGAGTTGATGATCTGTTTGATCAGTTGAAAGGAGCTCAAGTGTTTTCGAAGATTGATTTGAGATCTGGTTACCATCTAATAAAGATCGAAAATGAGGATATCCCAAAGGTAGCATTCACCACTCAATATGGACTATATGAATATATAGTGATGTCTTTTGGTTTGGCTATTGCTCCTACTTATTTTATGAGTCTGATGAACAAAGTATTTATGGAATATTTGGATAAGTTTATGGCAGTCTTCATTGATGACATCCTTATCTATTCAAAAGTGAAGATGAGCATGCTGAGCATCTTCGCCTAGTGTAGGAAAAGCTCGAAGAGCATTATTTGTAAGTTTATTAAGTGTGGCTTTTGGTTGCGTGAAGTCTCTTTCTTAGGACACGCCATTTTAGCTGACGGTGTCGCAATGTTACCTAGCAAGGTTCAAGAGCTATTTGATTGGAAGTCACCGATGTTTGTGATGAATATGTACCACCGAAGGTTTAATAAGGATTATTTGCGCATCGCAAGATCTCTCATACAATTACTAAAGAAGGAAAAATGTTTGAATGGACTTAAGCTTTTAAGCACAATTTCCAAGAGTTGAAGAAATGGTTGACTGCAACACTAGTACTTGTCCTACCAGATAACTTGAAAGATTTTGAGATCTTTAGTGATGCCTGAAGGCATGATCTGGGTTGTGTACTTATACAAGAAGGAAGAGTCGTTGCCTATGCGTCTCACCAATTCGACCGCATGAGATGAACTACCCAACTCATGATTTGAAGTTAGTTGCAGTGGTTTATGCTCTAAAATTATGTAAACACTACCTTATTGGTATAACCATTCTGACATCTACATCGACCAAAAGAGTTTGAATTACATATTCACCTAGCTAGATCTAAACTTGAGGCAGGGAAGATGGTTGGTATTGATCACGACTCCATTGTCATGGCTGACGCTTTAAGCCCGAAGAGCCACAACCCAGAGTTGTGTAAAGAGATGAAGAAGTTAAACCTGTGTTTTTTTAAAAGAGTTAAACCTGAGTATTGTGAAGTGTGGTATGATGCATGCTATGATAGTAAAGTCTAGTTGAATGAACAGATTCTGGAAGCACAAAAGGATGATTAAGAAAGCTCATGTATCAGAACTCGAGTTCAGGAAGAAAAACCTCTAGGATTTCGGTAGATAAGGACAAAATTATTTGGATCGGGAAGCGTAGGATTTCGGTACATAGGGCGTGTTTGGATTGCGGCCGGCGCTCGCCGTGCCAACCGTCGGCGGGCCATGGTTTTTTGGCGCGCGTTTGGATGGCGGCCGGCAGAAGGTGCGGGCGCAGGGGCGAGGGCGCGCCGACTCACAGTCAACGTGTTTGCGCGAGTTGGCGCCGGCGGCTGAATCGTTCGCCAATCCTCGCGTTGGCGAGCCGTGGGCGTCGGCGCGCCCTGGATCGGCACGGCGTGGGGTGGCCACCATCCAAACACGCCCATAAGGACAAAATTATTTGGTTTGGGAAGCGTTTGTTCGTACTAGATAGCAAGGAGATTGAAAATATAATCTTTCGTGAGGCACATGAATCTGCTATTTATGTCCACCCTGCAGTACAAAGATGTACCTTGACCTAAGAGAGAAATTTTGGTGGATTGGTACGAAAAGAGACGTAACAGAGTATGTTGCGTTGTGTCATGTTTGTCAGCAAGTGAAAACAGAGCATCAACGCCCACTTGGCCTCCTACAGCCTTTGAAGATTTCTGAATGAAAATAAGAAGAAATCAGTATGGATTCTATAATTGGTTTGCCAAAGGCACAAGAGTAAGAGAAAAACCAGATGTTCTTTTGTCGGACCGGGGTCGACAGCAAATAGCATGGTCTTTCCTGCCATAAGTTTTTAGTAAAACTTTGACCAAGTTTGTCCTGCCCAAAGCTACAAGAATGTTTGAGCAAACTAGGAAGTCGGACTACAAACAAAATATCGAAAAGGCAGGATAGGGGCGACGGTCGATCTGGAGGAGAGATAGGAGGGATAGGGAGAGATAAGGGGGGAGAAAGAGAGTAGTGGATCGTATTTGTAGGGGGAGATATCGAAAAGGCTGGAATAGCCAAAAAAAATTGTGTACGCACGATGGGAGAAATGTTGAGGCAAAAATTTTGAGGTGCATCAGTGATGTTTCATATATAGAACTGTCAGTGATAACAAACTATCTCTAGTGTTTATGTAACTGTGCCACCAGGGCTACTTTTGACTAACGGTTAATACATAGATCCACCAGTGAGGATAATACTACGATTGGTGGATCTTATCATTGGTGGGTTTTTCAGGATAAGGTGCGGGGCTGGCGGTTTTAATTAGCCGCATCCTCCAGCGACAGAGAGACAAGTATGAATATTTCTGTAGTAGTAGTGACGTCTTATCTTTGGATTAGAATCTTGTGCAGATAGCTGGGAAGACTCCCAATCTATTGCGTATCCTTTTATAAAATAACTTATAGCCATAAGTCAAATAACAAACAAGCCCTGCTAGTTGCTCCCGACCTTTCACTTGTTGATGACATAGACATTTGGCCCCCACCCTAAACCACATTTACATTTTTCTTCATGGGAGAGGCCAAAACCCCGAGGCCCCAACCCAACCAAACCATTCCCCTGACGACGACATCAACAACCACTCCCTTCTTATGAACCCACCCCACCCCCACCCCGCGCATAACAGCGCCGCCATAAACTCCTCCGCGCTCGGCGGCAATTAACGGTTGGCCACGCCCCCGCGCGCGCGCGCATGGGGAAGTCGACGTCCTGGGGCGCGCTGTTCGGCCTCGGCTGCTTCAGCTCCCACGCCGGCGACGGCGACCCCAAGAACGCCGCCAAGGTCGCCTCCCGCCCGCCCAGGCCGGCGCCGGCGCCGGCGCCCCTGCCCGGCCGCCTCTCGTGCAACGGCGGCGGCGTGCCGTCTCCGGAGGACCTATCCCTGTCGCTGGCCGGGTCCGGCGTGGAGGCGTTCACGGTGGACGAGCTCCGCGCCGCCACGCGGGACTTCTCCACCACCAACTTCGTCGGCGAGGGCGGCTTCGGGCCGGTCTACAAGGGCTACGTCGACGAGCGGCTCAAGCCCGGCGTGCGCGCGCAGGCCGTCGCCGTCAAGCTGCTCGACCTCGAGGGCTCCCAGGGTCACAAGGAGTGGCTGGTATGTCAAAACATCTCATCTTTTAATCCCTATTGCTAAGAGAATCAAGATTAATTACCTTCTAAATCTAGGGCCATTTGCTTGTATTTACAGATTACATCTCATTTGTATTGTGTTAATCCCTATCACTTAAGAGAATCAAGATCAATTGCCATCTAAATCTAGCTAGGGTCATTTGCCTGTATTTACAATTTAGTTAAATATATAGTTATATCACTGTTTCCTTCGCCGGCAGAGATTGTTTTTCTCTCTAGTCTCTACCATGAATTTTGCAGATAAGGTCTTTCGACTTTGGATTTGCTTTTTCACCGTGAAATTTACTCTCTTATTTTTAGCAGGTAAAGTAATTTTGTTAGCGTTGCTTGATTGGTGCTACAATCTTAATCCTATCTGTTTGGATAATCAGGCGAATTAGTTGGCACTTATGTAGCTGTACGTACTAGGTCCGTGTGTACTGTACAATTGCGCCATACTAGTTTCGTACAGTATCCGGATTTCGAGGCCATGATGTTGACCTTGCTATTATTTTTGACTTCATATCTAAGCGTCTACTATAGTCGTATATGACGTAGCTGTAGCATGCGACATGTCTATAAATAAGTGCTTACGGGAGAATATAAAGCAGCCGCGTCGATAAGGACATGTAAAATAAAACCTTTTCTAGGTCGTTTTGGATTAACTTCTTTTTGAGAGCTGTTTAGTGTGGTGGTGTGTCGATCCGACATTGGAGGGCATTTGTAGATTTTGTCAGTGCTGAGGTGTCGTAGTGTTCTTTGTTCGTCATGAGGTGAGGTGGTCGTTCTTCGGCCATGGTGACAGCTAGCTGTCTCCAATTGAATCTTGGTGCTATGCATCGAGATTTTTCAATTTTTCTGTAATTTAATCCTTTTGACTAAATTGGCAACAAAACTTTAATGGTTGAAAAAAAAAAATTGTTGTCCTCGCATTGAAGCATCTTCTTAGATAGTATTGTATTATTTGTTAATTTGATATAGTTATGTGCATAAACGCTGGTGTCTATTCAAGCATCAGTGCGCAATAATAATATAAGCATTATCTGTAAAACCGGTTTTTAGTCGGCAACCATCTCTAGTAATTCGAACTTTTATGCTCTTATTTTTTTTTGGAAGGCGACTCTATTCGTATTGAAACTGCATTGGGAATATTAGAAGGAAAATAGAAAATCTGAAGTAGCAAGTTACATTACGTGTGGTATTCTTTATTTAAATAATAAAGAACAAGCATACAGTTGCAACGAGCCAATGAGCCACGAGTTCAGATAAATCTGTTACGCATAATATGCATACAGTTGCAATAAGTCCATTTGACAAATCAAGAACGAGCTAGGATTATTCATTAATTCTGTGGTAAACCCTACTCCAAAGCAAAATAGTAATGCCAGCTAGCTTAGTTAGCTGTAATCCAATCCCTTCGGAGAGTCGCCAAGTCTTCTCCCAGTTCAGATTTTAGTTTCGTCCCAGAAATCTTTTAGTACTCGGAGGCATGGATTATGCCAGCCACCTAACCAACACGCTCCACATCAATTTGGTCAGATAATTATTTTGTGTGTGTTTTTTGAGGTCAATTTCAACCATAGAATACACAAGAATTGCTTCATCTTTTGAATTGTATGTTCGGACGCATGATTTTGGCTGCAGGCTGAAGTCATTTTCCTTGGGCAACTGAGGCATCCTCACCTCGTCAAACTCATCGGCTATTGCTATGAGGATGAGCACAGGCTTCTGGTCTACGAGTTCATGGCCAGGGGCAGCTTGGAGAAGCATCTCTTCAAAAGTAAGGCAAATTCTATAAAGCCTTTATTCTTCATTAATTGTTTTCGCCTTTTCGGTACGTAACAGTCCTTAATAAATAAACCATTTTTCATTTGGACAAAAATGGGCATTCTAATTTAACCTGATACGTGCTAAATTAGCTCAGCATCATCAGCTAGGCCGGCCTTAATTGACGGTCACAATTATCTATCCAATTGTCACATGTCTAACACAAAGAAATATTTTTTTAGCAAAGAAATTAAATTTTTTTCCATGTAAAAAACTTTGTTCAAGTGTGGCATGTATGGTTCATGACACTCGATGACCTCGCTAATAAATGGTCATGACTGATGAAAGACATGACCATTCATTGGCAATTTCATGTTGTTTGGTCAAAACTAATTTAAATGTTACCAACTATTGGTAAGATAGGTGGTACGTTTGTTTTTGTTACTAATGGATGTGCCAATTGTTTTCATAATTAAATAAAAACATAAAACTTTTAAACAAAATTTAATAAATTCAAAAAAAGTTTTGAATTTTAATTTTTAAAATATATTAGAACTAAAATCATTAAAAACCCAATAATGGATTATAAAATGAAAAAATAGATAAATTATAAAATAAAAAAATGTTTCATGCAGTTTAAAAAACCGTATGAAATGGTTATACGAAAATAGAAAATATATTCACCTGAAATCAACTGCAAACTAACTAATACTAATTAGCAACCGATGAGTAGGCACAACTTGAGTTGGCATGATGGCAAGGCGTAGAGAGCCGATTTGCTCGCCGTGGAATGGCAAACTATGAAGTCACACCGATTTATTTTTGACAAGGTCAAAGATGACTATGAACCAAAAAGACTCAGATTATTGGAGCGACGTGAAAGAAAAGTGGCACTATATACTTGTTGGACTAATCAACAAATTTTTTTTTTGAACATCGTTCGATGATCAGGGAGAATTAACCAAGCCATCCCCAGGTAGCTACGACCAAGGGCGAGGCTGTAGTGGTTAATAGGGTGCATGTGTAATCTCGAATTAACCTTTCTAAAATAAAGCATACTTTAATCATGTTCCATGTTTAATTAATTGTGGTCTTTCGCATACTGCATGGTTATAAAAATAGGATTCCATTATTCCGAGAATAATCGAACCCATGGCGCAACCTGGGAGAGAAGTCATGACCACTTGCTTCACGCCCATTGGCTCCCATTTCTTTTTTCCTCTCATTCACTTCATATTGCTTTTTAGGTTTTACACTTGTTGGTGTGATCGATGTCCATTAATTACATGTTTACATCAACCACATATGGATCCCCAGTAGCACGTACGATTCATGGGTTCATGGCCTCGCCATTTTCCATATAGACAGCTTCGATTCGAAGCACGAACAATATTTCATTTTATTTGCTTTAGTATCTTTGCTGTTAACCAGTAATAACTTCATTTTGGCCCTCTATCCGAGTTTAACTTTTTTAAGGGTAAAAAAAGACACACAAAAACTTAACCCACCGCACATAACACACATGCATACACCTAAACACCCGATAGAAATTGTAAATTAACATCAAGGCACGTGCGTTTGCATACCCAAAATTTTAAGAAAAAAATCCTAGAATAAGTTGAGTACTGGGGGTTGAACCTTCAAAGTAACTCTCACAACTGAGATGATAACAGCTAAGTTATGCTCAGTTCTCAAGGTTTAAATCTTAATACCCACGTTACATTATGTAAGTACGGGTTGGTAGAAACTTATGTGTTACGACTCATGAGTTTACCTTGGCATATCCTTGGCATGTATGAGGGTGCACTCTCGTTTACGCACAAGTGGTGTGCGTGCGTGGTGTTCAATTTTTCTTATATTCGGAAAGAAAGAAATTGTAGATGTTTTTGTTACCTACATCCATAGTAGGTTAAAAATCAGATCTCTATATATGTACCCTCCTATAAACTACTATTCGTTTATAATATCTCTATCATTTCAAGTAGAATTTATATTTTTTTAAAAAAAATCTAAAGACATGAAAGAGTATTAAAATTTAGAAACTCAGATGACTTTGTAAAAGACGTGGACTCGTTGAAATGATATAGAGATTGGAGGTTTTCAAATATAGAGAAGATTTTTTTGTATCCCTATTGGCTTGCCATGCTCTAAGGGGTAGAATCAAAGTAGAGTTCGATAAGCTCTCCAATTGCCTCACCAAAACTATTAAACAATCCAGCTAGGCCATATATATTGATTAATAGCGACAAAGCTTGGAGTAATTTGGATAAGGCACTAGCTAGGCAGTAGATAACTCTACAAGTCAAAAGTAGCCAATCATGCATGTATGACACACGGAACTGAGTGCACATCCGGACAGTTGCTACTGGAGATTAACACGTTAGTGATAGCTAAATGTTGGCCTAAAGCACAATTAGACATATATACATGAAGGGGATGCGTACAGTGTACCAGCTGGTGTAAACCTTTCAATCAGTGAGCACGTAAAGTCGTCATTAGCGGTCTCATCAACGTTTATACTATCAACCGCATAATCATGTGATCCAAAACAAGCTCAATCCATCATCGTCCTCTCCAGATATGGATGCAACACTGTCTTCTTCACAAGACTGATCATGGAACCTACGACTGCTTGCCATCACCATTAATTCACGAAAAGAAATTAACTAGTAGCAATCAATTAAAACTGTGCAAAGATAATCATTGATGCTGCACTTTGATTTGCTGTTTCAAAGAATTAATTAATCGGCGTTGCTTGGGTTGGCAGAATACTCTACGTCGCTGCCATGGCCGACACGCCTGAAGATCGCCATTGGAGCGGCCAAAGGTTTGGCCTTCCTCCATGACGGCGCGAAGCCCGTCATCTACCGCGACTTCAAGACCTCCAACATACTACTGGATTCGGTGCGTACCACGTCTTGCTGCCAATTCTACCTAAGCCCAGCGACTGATTAGCTGGAGATCGATATAATAAGAAAATCTTGTGTACCCAGCACGATCGATCATTCAATCTGACGTCTCTAGATTTGGGTTTTCTTTTTGGGTAGGATTATAAGGCCAAGCTGTCAGATTTCGGGCTCGCCAAGGACGGGCCTGAGGAAGACGAGACGCATGTCTCCACCCGGGTCATGGGCACGCAGGGCTACGCCGCGCCGGAGTACATCATGACAGGTAGACATGGATCATATCTACGCTCCGAGCGTATCTCCTTCAAAAATTTTAGATGCATACTCTATAAAACTATTCACCGCATACTCTACATATTTCTTTAAAAAAATTTTGCACATTACATTATACTCCACTCTAAAATATTTTTTCTTTTTAACAGATATTTTATCTATGTACACTTTATTTTACAGCTTCTTAAAGAATGCTCTTAAAGAATCTGAATCTTTTTCACCCCGTTAATTCGCCGTCATCTTCTTTACTCTCTGGCTAGGTCATTTGACGACAAAGAGCGACGTGTACAGCTTCGGGGTGGTGCTGCTGGAGCTGCTGACGGGGCGGAAGGCGGTGGACAAGAACCGGCCACCCCGGGAGCAGAACCTGGTGGAGTGGGCGCGGCCGTGCCTGCACGACTCTCGCCGGCTCGGCCGCGTCATCGACCGGGGGCTGAACGGGCAGTACTCCGTTCGGGCCGCCCAGAAGGCGGCGGCCATAGCTCACCGGTGCTTGAGCGTCAGCCCAAAGTCCCGGCCCCAGATGGCAGCGGTTGTGGAGGCGCTGGAGCCGCTGCTCGCCATGGACGATGGCATTGTAGAGCCATTCGTGTACACTGCGCCGCCGGACAGCAAATGATATTGTGTAAGAGTAAGACTATACGCAGCAGAGAAGAGAATGCTCTCTCTATATATAATGGGTAATTGGGTAGTACATATTGCTCCATGGCTACGAAATCAAGGGGGAGTGGTCCTTCCATTAAAAACGAGAGGAGGATCAATTTCTATCCTGTTGATGCAGGACTTTCATCTGTGTTGAGTTTCAGTATATGGAAAAAAGATTTACAAAGCTTAGATAAAAATAGGATAGGATGTTTCTACGGGTGACTGGGGAGTGGGGACAAGAGAAATGAATTGTTGGAGCAGACCTCGAGTATCTGAAACATTTTGTGTTAATGCGTGACACTCAACAACTATTTAAGGATGTTTTAAACCAAACTGGCAATGTTTTACGCTACAAAACAAGCGTTGCTTCACAGGAGGAAATCCAAATAAATGTTTGATAAAAGCGAACAAAATGTTTCGTATACTCTTTGCCGTGTTTTAAATATATCTCGGGAGCAAACAAGTAATGTTCTAGAAAAGTAATGAGAATGCTTTGAATATTGTTTTTTCAAAAAAGAGGATCATCCCTATTTTTCATTGCAACTTAGATAGAAACAACGGAAACCATGTCTATCCACAACTTAATGCAAAGCACTCAACAGCTGCCAAAATTCAAGACGAAAGATGTATCTGTCCAAAAGCCCTACATTACAGCAGCACAAAGATGACCAAAGTTCTAGGAACAGAATGAGGCAGCAACCCAAGCAACATAAAAGACACCAAGAAGCAAGGGAATTTTTAATCCATCAACTGGGAGTTCGAAGTCAATAGATGCCGACGGTTCAAGCAGCGAGCTTGAATTCCAGCAGCAGCTCTTTCTATGAACAAAGCACCTTTGATCAGAGTTTCCTTTGATTCACCTGCAAATAGATCTGCCCAATAACGCAGCACCGCACAAATAGAATGAATTATTTGAATAGGGGAGTTAAAAGTCTTTATTTCAAAATACCATTTGTTCCTAGTTGACCATATACACCAAAGAATAGTAGCTATGCAAGTGCAATAGTAATCTTTCTCAAAAGGCCAAATAGATTTTATCCACACAAAAAAATTACACCGGCTAGAAGGCTTTCTGGAGACTCTAAAAGCTTGAGCAATAACACACTAGATTGAGGAAGCAACGACATTAAAAAAAAGATGATGTATACTTTCTGTTTCACCACAGAAGAAACAACAAGGATTACCAAACCAACCTTTATTCCTAAGGACATCCTTTGTTAGTATAGCACCTCTGCACACCAACCATAGGAAAATTTTGATTTTAAGAGGAATAGTTACTGTCCAAATGAAAGAATAATCCACCACCAAACCAGCACCAGCAATTAGTTTATAAGCAGACAGTGAAAATAGTACCTTTTTCCCTTTTCCAAATGACCTCATCTTGACTATCAGCATCAAATCTGAGGAGCATGTTATGTTTAAATGTCTTCCAATCTTTAGAGAACTTTTTATCCAAGACTGTACTAAAAGAGAAATTTAAGTCTTTTTTTATAGCTGCTGAAACTGAGATTTTTTTTTATCAAAACAAACTTCATAGACCATGGGGAAATGAAAACTAATGGGTACACCTTCCCACGAGGAATCATTCCAGAAGTCAATTTTCTTACCATTGCCTAATTTAAAGATTCTATTCTTCACATAAAATTATCTGATTTTAAGAAGTTGAGACCAACAAAAAGAATCAGTGGTCTTGGTTTTCACCAAGGAAAGAGGTTCATTTTTTAGGTATTTGGCTTGGATTAAGGATGTCCAGAGGCTATGTTTAGTTTCCAGTTTCCACAACCACTTATAGATAAGGCTAATATTAAGAGCCCTAAGGTTTTTAATCCCAAGGCCACCAAACCTCTTATATGTGCAAATTTTGTCCCATTTAACTAAATGATATTTTCTTTTAGTGTTAGAACTTCCCCAAAAGAAATCTCTTCTATATTTATTAATTTTAGCAAGAACAGATGCAGGAGACAAAAACATAGACATGTGGTAGATAGGAATACTTGTAAGACACAAATTAATAAGTACCAGCTTGCCACCTTTGGACAGAGAATTACATTTCCAACTATTTAACCTTTTAAAAACTTTGTCCACCATAAAATTCCAGTCACTAGCTTTATTTTTAAAAAAACTAACTGGAACACCCAGATAATTCCTGGGGAGAGACCCCACAGAGCAATTGAATATGTTTGCATAATCAGTTTCTATTTGGGGAGAACCATTTATAACAAAGATTTCACTTTTGAGAAAATTAATTTTAAGACCAGCCATATTCTCATAAAGATGCATTAGATATTTGAAGTTAATAGCCTTCTCTAAATTCTCATCTAAACAAATTAATGTATCATCAGCATATTGTAAAATGGGAACACCTCTAGGAATCAGCTGAGAAGCAACACCCCAAATACAACCAGATTGAACTGC
Source organism: Raddia guianensis (assembly GCA_036346415.1). Lineage (NCBI taxonomy): Eukaryota > Viridiplantae > Streptophyta > Magnoliopsida > Poales > Poaceae > Raddia > Raddia guianensis. The sequence goes on along the minus strand of CM070543.1, from coordinate 12,277,465 downwards.
AATATAGACCATTTTAGATAAAGAGTCATCCACCAAATTAAAGAGATTTGAATATTGTTTACGGATGTTTCGCGGATGTTTCGCCCGAGCAAACAAAATGCTTCACAAGATGAAACAAAATGTTTTCAATACGTATTGACAATGTTTCAGACATACTTAGCAATGTTTTAGGGTGAATTGATAATGCATGTTTTTCATCTAGCTCCTTTCAATGCGGTGTACACCATTGTGCTCATTTTTCTCGTCCTTGTGAATTTATCAGAGTATTTTGGTGGAGCGTATTACCCCCGTAGGAGCCGCAGGATTCTATTTATAGGCTGCACAATGCAGCAAGCTTTACATGTTTGTTACAACAAACTCAAAGATAAGAACCAAATATCAATCACGCTCTGCTATTATCTATCGGCAAACTAACACTGCATACATATCTCTAACTAGTACACATACGATGATATTCCAACGGTCCCCCTCAATCACAACATGTTAAGGTTGAGACTGTTTTTAAACTCTTCTAACTTCTGAGTTGAAATAGATTTTGTGAACGGAATCGCTTATGGTCGGGCGCCCGGCATGGATCGGACGCGCGCGTCGCATGCACCTCCCAGCTCGCGCCGCACATTAGTATGATAGTGGTGAGCCCGGCACCTTTTTTCACTCCGTGTTCCTCCGAATATTAATCAAGTGGGGCCCGCTACATGATGATTTTTCTCACACAACATGTACATGCAAATTCTTAGTGTTTTTGCATGCATGCAACGTGTACAACAGTGAAACATGGTTGAATTTGTATGTTTCGTCATGTTTCATCATTGGTTGTAGCATGTTTCATTGGTGTTAGCCATGTTTCATATATATTTCGCCATGTTTTGTATGCATGTTTATTGGATTTCATGCATGTTTCGTCATGTTTCGTCCATGTTTCATCCATGTTTATCGGTACATCTCGCATGTTTCAGTGTTTCAGTGGTACACTATACATGTTTTGAGATGTTGGACGTCATGTTTTTTCAAACAAGACATGTTTCAAAACGAGCGTCTGTTTTTGTGCTTATGCATACGAGGATGAAAAAGGTGACTCAAATTTCTGCTACGTACGTGCACGCAAAAAAAATGGCGCTAAGTGTGTTGAGTCTCTGCATGTAGTGGGGCCCAAAAAAATTGCTGCGTGACGGGATGTGGTTGGGCAACAACAGCAGCGCGCATAACGAAAGGCGAGCGGTTTGCGTGGGATGCATGACGCGGGAGCGAGCGCTGTGGGAACGGCGATAACGAGCTACGGGTAACGACAAAAGCAGGGAGCGGGCACGCGGGCGTGCAGGCGTCCGACGCCATCGGGCGCCCAACGCATAGCATCGTCCTTTTGTGGCACCATCAGCAACCTGATCTCCGGTTGGTATAAACCATATTTCCAACAGTTTTGAGCTACCATTTCTCTGACAAAATGGTAATCTACGTCAACATGTTTAATTCTAGCTAGAATGAAAAATAGGATTTGTGGATAGATAAGTCGCTCCAATATTCGCCAACGCACGTGCCAGCGTCACTGCCCCTGCCACGTGCCACCACCACACTTGCTCGCTGCCGCCGCCAACCGCGTGCCACCACGCGTCCCCCTTTTGTCGCCCGCCCGCGCACGCCGTCGCTCGCTGCCACGCGTCACTCGCCGGTTCGCTCGCGTCCGCGGAGCCAATCTGTAGCCGCCGCGTGTCCTCTCTGCCGCTCGCTCGCGCTCTCCGCTCGCCCGCGTGAGCTACCGGTTTAATGGTTTTTCTTCGGTTAACCGGTTTATTCTTTTTCAGCTTTTCTGATTTTCCTAAAACTTTCAGGAATTGTTCCGGGAGCATCCGAACTCCAAATTAGGTGATTCCAGAGCCATTATTTTTCATAAATCTCCTAGAATTTTATATATTTTATTGAGCTATATGTTTTGTTGATTGTTTTGCTGTTTCTTGCACATATGCATATACGTGTAGATGTCCGTGTCTGCGTCTTTCGGGAGGATTGCAGGAGCCGTTCGGAGGAGATTCCCAAGACCCGGAGTACTACCAAGGCAAGATAGTTGCATCTTGCTCTCCCAATTTACAAAACTCACCCGTTTATTGTTTTTATTTATTTCTTTCTCATGCATAAAATGATGGGAAGGGTAGAAACCTATTATATTCACACTGCGTCATTGACCCTGTGAATTTAACGTGTTTATTGCTGCCTTAGTTATTTTCCTAGTCTATCCTTGTGCATAGTTGCTAGTGCTCGTGGGTTGGTAGTTGATTAGGTTCATCATTTAATTATTTTTGTGACTTGGTATGATTGGAGATGCTGAGTTACTTTAACCTAATCAACTAAAACCTACGTGGCGTGTGTTGACTAAAGGTGGCATAGTCGGGTGGTTTTGTGGAATGTGGATTGTGTGGAGGTAGTCACCTTGGTCTAAGGACTTTGGACGTGTGCCAATCCAGCCAAACCTAACAAGCGCAACCATAAGTGCTAGCTTAAGCATGTAAGGCCTGCATGTGCTAGTCCTGGCTTAGTAGTTAGGGAAGACTGTTAACACACTTTACTTTGAAAAGATCGGGCTACTGTCCGTTGGCTCAAGAGGGGGGCCCGAGTGCCTAAACCTTAGAGGGGGTATCGGTGTTAACAGAGGGAACTAATGAATCGCCTTGTATTGTTACTTAGTCTAGGCTCCTAAGGAAGAGCTAAGATGCAAAAGTACCACTCGGCTTATGGGTAAAGTGTGCTACACTCTGCAGAGTTAAAACTATCATGATATCCGTTCCCACGGTTGTGGGAGGGGAGGTAGGCCGTACATGGTAGTCTCATGTGTTTAATAATAATCTGATGAGTTGGTTTTGGTTTTGAGTATTCGAGGCTTGTGCAGTTTTGCAGAGGGGCTTCCGAAGCCGAGCTCTGTTTGTTACCTTGGGGAGTTCGTGATCTTATTAATTGTTCAACAAATGTTTTTACAACATTTTAATTAATATTGACTAGAATAGGTGTTTATGCAAATTAATCACCCTGTTCTTGTTATACCCTTGCATTCATATATAAGGATTCTTGTTGGGTAGCCGTGTACTCACTATACAAAAACCACGGATATATTTGTTCAGGAGAAGACTTGGTTCCGGTTTGCCCACAGGATCAGGAGGATTCTGTGCCGGACTTTGAAGAAGGCTAGCTATCGCTGAAGGGTCGGATTAGAGAGCATCGTCATGTTTATTTATCTTGCATATCATTTGGATTTCCGCTACTCTGAATATTATTATATGGTTTATGAAGACTATTGTAATAAGTAGTTGTGGTACAATTACTTTTGCATTGGTCATAATATTTTCTTAGTTATGATGATTGTGTTGTAATGCTCGACCCAAGTCGCTCATGAGATGCTAGCATTGATCTCTGGGACTAGCAATGGATCATGGGTAGATCCCGTTGAAGCCGGGGTTGTGACAAAAGTTGGTATCAGAGCCAGTCTGACCCTAGGAAGCATAGCTAGTCGACCTCTAAACCTTAAGGATTTATTTTCAATAAAAATTGTATTTAAGCTCCTTTGCTACTTTCTGATCTTTCTAAAGTCTAGTATTTCTCTACTAGCTTGGAATTCTTTGCTTTCACCCTTGGGAATTCTTTGTTTTCACCTTTCCTACTCACCTTCTAAATTTCATTCCATCCTTGCCTATTCTTCCACCTTATAATGTTTTATACTGTCTGCCCGATAATTCAAAAGTGTAGTCAATACACCAAAATTGTTCGAGAAGAAATATTGATTCCAACACCAACATCGAAGAAGAAGAAGAAGAGACTGTCGTAGAAGGAAAGAAGAAACAAAAGACTACTTCATGAAGATGAATAACCGTCACTTTCAAAAGATTAAGTGTTAGAGGTCGTTTAATAAAAATTATATATATTCATATTTTTGTGTGGAGTATACCGTATCAACTTTTGGCTTTCCATGTGAGATAGGGATATTCATTAACTAGGTTAATAGTGGTATCTAGTTATTTATTAGTAAATTGGTTGGTGTATTGTCTTGCCTTTAATTTATGCAACGACAAGAAGATCGAAGGAAGATGACGCAAGACCCGCCACTACAAATAAAGACTGAAGGAAGACGATGTACGAGAATCGAGGTAAGTTGGAAAATATTTTCAAAAAAAAAAGAGAAGAAGGAAATTTTTAAAAAAACTTGTGCGCTACATTATTTTTCCTTTTTGTACAGTCCGTACACTTTCAAAAAAAAATTGTTCTATTTGGTTTTTGAAAAGTAAGGATTTCTTCACTAAATAAACTTTAATACTTCCTATGTATGGAGAATAAATAGCTGATAATGACAGCAATAATATAACAACTAATTTGTTGTTTATGATTGTAAACTATGCTTGAGTTGGATTTATTTGGATCATGCTTTCGTTAGCATGTGGAGTGTTACTTCTTATTTGGATCTTTGAATGGAGTGATAAAAGCGTTTATAAAACTATTATATTCTAAGGATGTCGCATACCGGTTAGTCTTCTTTCCTACTCTTTCTATCCCAGTAGATGGCCAGAGGTTGTGGAAGTGAAGCTCGTGGCAGAGGAAGGTGTCGTGGAAGTGGTAGAGGCCGTGGCCGTGGGGTTCAGCCTATCCCCATCAATTTGCAAGAGGAGTTGAATCAGCAGGCTAATCAGGAGAATGCAGCAGCCCAGGGTGGTCAAGCCAATGACCAAGAGCAAGTCAACCAAGCAGCTGGTAACCAAGCAGGACCTGTCAATGTCGCTGCTCAAGAGCCTTAGCCGCAGCTGCGGCCTCAGCAGCCGTCGCCCCCACCACCTCCACCGCCGGCAGTGCCTGCGCATAATGCAATGATTATGCAAGCTTTGCATCTAATTGTGGATCATCTGAATCAACCGCCGCCGCAGCCGATGCCAATGCCGGCGTTGCCGCGGTCTAAGTTCAGAGAGTTTATGGGGACTCAGCCACCGGAGTTTTCAGGCCGTGGAGACCCAATAGAAGCAGAAGATTGGATCAAGAATGTAGAGAATAAGCTCTACTTAGCTAATTGTGATGATTATGAGAGCGTGCAGTACGCTGCTCATATGTTGAAGGGGAATGCTGCCTATTGGTGGGAGAATTATTGCGCCACAACACAGACAATATGAACATGGGATGGGATGACTTTGTTGAGGTCTTCAAGAACCACCATGTTCCGATGAGAATCCAAGAGGAGAAGAAGCACGAGTTCGAGGGACTGCGCCAGAATAACAGATCCATTGATCAATATATCAGCAAGTTTATCGAGTTGTCTCGATATGCACCAGACTTAGTAGCTACCGAAAAGGCTAAGGTCTGAAGGTTCACTGAAGGGCTTGACAGTTGGTATGGTGTTCAGCTGAAGCCGCTTCGTTGTGAGACGTTTGACGATGTCACCGAAAAGGCTCGTATCCTGGAGGGAGCCCAGCGCAAGCATAATGATGAGAAGAAGAGGAAGTTCACTTCTCAGCATTCCAGCAGCAATCCAAGGCCCCGGACTCATTAAACTCCAAGCTTCGGACAGAATCAGAGTCAGCCGAGGCATTTTTAAAACTCGGGTTTCAAGCAGTTGTTTACTCCCTAGCAGGGAGGCAATTTTCAGCAAGTTCGTCAGTTGCAGCAAGCTAGAGGCCAAGTGCATAATCAGGCCAAGACTCCTATTGCTGGTGTGACCTGTTTCAAGTGTCATCAGCAGGGCCACTTATCTTATCACTGTCCGTTGAATAAGGGAGGCCAACCACAGCAGAACCAAGGAGGTACGCCTGCTCGTCAGCCGATTCAAGGGCAGAATTGTGGGAGTGCATTCAAGACACCCCAAGGAAGTGGACGTGTTAACCACGTCACGGCTGAAGAAGTGCAGAATGTGCAAGACGTCGTTCTCGATACGTTATTGGCAAACTCAATCCCTATTTCTCTTTGATTCGGGAGCATCGCATTCTTTTACTGCCAAAGAGGTTATTGTTGATAATGGTTGGAGGGTAGTACCCTTTAGACAGTCTTTGCTTGTTCAATCGCCTGGTGGGGCTATGAATGCGAATGTGGGAATGTCCGAATGTGGATTTGGACATTGGAGATTATGAGTTTCCCACTAATTTGATCATGGCCAATTCCAAAGGTATCCAAGTGATTTTGGAATGGATTGGTGGAGTAAGTATAAGGGTAAGATTGATTGCGCTGACAAATCAGTAACCCTTACTACTTTAAGTGGAGAGATCATCAAGTATATGTCCTTGCTTACAGAAAGCTCGGTTGCCAAGATTGCATCACCTGAAGATGATGCATGGAGACGGAGAAGACTCCGATAGTGAATGAGTTCATGGATGCTTTTATTGAAGATTTGCCTGGAATTCCGCCAGATCGGGAAGTTGAGTTCAGCATTGATTTGTATCCATGTACGGAGCCTATTTCTCAGCGTCCGTACCGTATGAGTCCTAAGAAGCTTGCGGAGATGAAGGCATAGCTTGAAGATTTGAAAGCCAGGGGTTTTATCAGACCAAGTGTTTCTCCATGGGGATCGCCTGTGTTGGTCGTGGAGAAGAAGCGTGAGAAGACCCTAAGGATGTGTGTGGATTATCGGAAGCTTAATGAAGTGACCATCAAGAATAAGTATCCGTTGCCTCGAGTGGATGATTTGTTTGATCAGCTGAAGGGAGCCAAGGTGTTTTTCAAGATCGATTTGAGGTCCGGTTATCATCAGATCAAGTTGAGATCGAAAGATTTTCCAAAGACAGCTTTCACTACTCGATATGGATTATATGAATATACTGTGATGTCGTTCGGACTCACTAATGCTCCGGCACATTTTATGATGCTTATGAATAAGGTCCTGATGGAGTATTTGGACAAATTCGTTGTGGTGTTCATCGATGATATCCTTATTTATTCTAAGAATGAGAAAGAGCATGCCGAGCACTTGAGACTGGTGTTGGAGAAGTTGACAGAGCATTAGTTGTATGTCAAGTATTCAAAGTGTAACTTCTGGGTCAAGGAGGTTGCATTTCTTGGTCATGTTATCTCGGAAGATGGAGTGTCCGTGGATCCGTCCAAGGTCAGTGAGATTTTGGAATGGAAGGTGCCGAAGTTGGTTACCAAGGTCAGAGGTTTTCTTGGAATAGCTGGTTATTATCGTCGTTCATCGAGAGATTTTCTAAGATTTCTCGACCGCTCACCCAGTTGTTAAAGAAGGATTTTAAGTTCAAGTGGATAGCTCAGTACCAGGACAGCTTCGAGTTGTTGAAGAAGAAGCTAACCTCGCCACCGATATTGGTTTTGCTGGATATTCATAAAGACTTTGAGGTGTATTGCGATGCTTCGAAGTTGGGAATCGGATGTGTGCTTATGCAAGAAGGGAGAGTTGTTGCATATGCTTCGCAACAACTACGACCCCATGAGTTGAATTATGCTACTCATAATTTAGAGTTAGCTGCTATGATGCATGCTTTGAAGATATGGAGGTATTACCTAATTGGTAATCGCAACGAGATATATACGGATCATAAGAGCCTGAAGTATATATTCACCCAGCCAGATCTGAATATGAGATAGAGGATATGGTTGGAGCAGTTAGCGGATTATAACGTGGGTATCCATTACCATGAAGGCAAAGCTAATGTGGTTGCCGATGATCTAAGTCGGAAGCCAAGAAGCGAGCATATTCAAGAAGAAGCGGAGAAGTTGAATCTGATGATCGTTCCGCACGGTTATGTGCATAGTCACCTGTATATGATGGAAGTGCAGCCAGATCTCCAAGAGCAGATCAAGAAGGCTCAAGATGTTGATGATGGGATTCTCGATATCATTGTTGGGATAATCCTAGAGAAGGCACCAGGATTGGTGAGGGATAAGGAAGGTATTGTTTGGTTCGATAAAAGGATCGTCGTGCCCGATCAAAAGAATCTTCGAGAGTTGATTTTGAAAGAAGCTCATGATTCAGCGTATTCTATTCACCCCGGGAGTACCAAGATGTATCTGGATCTAAAAGAGAGATACTGGTGATCGGGAATGAAGAAGGATGTGGCAGAGTTTGTTGCTTTGTGTGATATTTGCCAGAGAGTCAAAGAAGAGCATCAGAGGCCGGCAGGTTTGCTTTAGCCTTTGAGAGTGCCTGAATGGAAGTGGGAAGAAGTCGGTATGGATTTCATTGTGGGCCTGCCGAGAACCCAAAGAGGTTTTGATTCGATATGGGTGATCGTTGACCGATTGACCAAAGTGGCTCATTTCATTCCTGTGAAGACAAGGTATGACAGTCCTAAGTTGGCAGAGATCTATATGTCAAAGATTGTGTGTCTGCATGGAGTTTCTAAGAGGATCGTGTCGGATCGAGGAAGCCAGTTCACGTCAAAGTTTTGGGAGAAGATTCATTCTCTATTGGGCACGCATCAAGCTTTCAGTACTGCCTATCATCCTCAGACCGATGAGCAGACTGAAAAGACGAATCAAATTTTGGAGGATATGTTGAGAGCAGTGGCTCTATCAGATTCGAAGAGTTGGGATAATGCATTGCCATATGCAGAGTTCTCCTACAATAATAGTTATTAGTCCAGTATTCATATGGTGCCTTTCGAAGCTCTGTATGGAAGGAAGTGTCGGACGCCAGAATGAGACTGGAGAGCGAAAGTTATTCGGCCTAGATGCTTTGAAGGAGGCCGAGGACCAAGTCAAGATGATCCAACAAAGGATGAAGACCGCCCAGTCTAGGCAGAAGAGTTATGCCGATAAGCGGAGGAGAGAGTTGCAGTTCGAGGTTGGAGACCATGTTTATTTAAAGGTTTCACCTATGAAAGGTCTTCGTCGATTCCATGTCTCTGGGAGGTTGTCTCTGAGATATATTGGTCCGTTTCCAATAACGGAAAGGAGAGGAGAAGTTGCTTATCAGTTGGAGTTGCCAGATCAATTGTCTGGAGTGCATAATGTGTTCCATGTGTCTCAGGTCCGGAAGTGTCTGAGAGTGCCCGAGGAGCAGATGCCAGTCGAAGCTATGGATTTGCAAGAAGATCTGTCCTATAAAGAAAGGCCGGTCAAGATTTTGGATGTGTCAGAAAGGTGTACCCGGAGTCGGTCTACCAAGTTTTGCAAAGTCCAGTGATCCAACCATTCAGAGGCAGAGGCAACTTGGGAAAAGAAGGAAGATTTGCAGGCTGAGTTTACAGAGTTGTTCGAGCAGGGTTTCTCTGAATCTTGGGGTCGAGATTCTTCGTAAGGGGGGAGGTTTGTGACATCCTCTATTTTGTCGTATGTCACTTGTATTTTTAAAAACATTAAAATTAAATAAAAGGGAATTGTTATATACAAAACCCTAGTTTAAATTACTTTTAATTAGGTTTAAATCCAAAACCCTAGGAAAACCTTTAGGAAAATTCTGGAAAAATTGCAGTAATTCTTGGATGCCATCATAAAGCAACCCTCCAAATTTCATGTCCAAATTCCAAAGCTAGCTTGTGATTCCTTGAAGTTTTATCGTTCTACCGGGATCTCGTCAAATCCATCACGTAATGAGCAAACGAGGGAATCTCGTGCTCAAATTTGGAGGGCACCTTTTTGAAGCCTAATCCGAAATACCCTCCAAATTTCAGCCCAATCCAGCAAAGGAAACTCTATTTTCTTGATAAATAAGCCCACAGCCTATCTGAATTCTACCCAGATTAGAATTCGAGTCCTTACCCAGTACCTCTTAGCCCAAGGCCCACCCCAGGTCGTTCAAGACACTATATAAACCCCGAAGACCCCTGTCCCAAGTCCTCATCACGAAATCCCTCAAGTACCAAACCCTAGCCATCAAAAATCCTCTCCACCGAAACCCTTTTCTACAGATCCCTCTCTGTGCCGTGGCCAAACTCAAGATTAGATGGTGCCATGTTGAAGATCTCGTCGAGACGGTCAAGATGGATATATGGATCGTCCAATTTGGCCAAGACACGAAGGAGAAATGGCTCGCCGAAGTTTCGGGCGCCGCCGCCGTCTCCGCCGTGCCGACATCGCCGCCGGCCCGCGAATCCCGCTGTGCCGCCGCCTCCCGAGTCAGCCCTGCCTCTCCCGTCGCCACCTGGCCGCCATCGCCCTCCCGCCACGCGACGCCCGCACGCCGCCGCCAGCGCCGCTCGAGCAAGACGCGCTGCCCCGCCGCGACTTCGCCACACGTCGCTTCTGCATTGGTCGCCGCCACGTCCAACCCGCGCTCACTGCCTGGCGAGACCGCGTTCGCCCACACACGCGCCAGCGTCACTGCCCCCGCCACGTGCATGTTTATCGGTACATCTCGCATGTTTCAGTGTTTCAGTGGTACACTATACATCTTTTGAGATGTTGGACGTCATGTTTTTTCAAACAAGACATGTTTCAAAACGAGCGTCTGTTTTTGTGCTTATGCATACGAGGATGAAAAAGGTGACTCAAATTTCTGCTACGTACGTGCACGCAAAAAAATGGCGCTAAGTGTGTTGAGTCTCTGCATGTAGTGGGGCCCACAAAAATTGTTGCGTGACGGGATGTGGTTGGGCAACAACAGCAGCGCGCATAACGAAAGGCGAGCGGTTTGCACGGGATGCATGACGCGGGTGCGAGCGCTGTGGGAATGGCGATAACGAGCTACGGGTAACGACAAAAGCAGGGAGCGGGCACGCGGGCGTGCAGGCGTCCGACGCCATCGGGCGCCCGACGCATAGCATCGTCCTTTTGTGGCACCATCAGCAACCTGATTTCCGGTTGGTATAAACCATATTTCCAACAGTTTTGAGCTACCATTTCTCTGACAAAATGATAATCTACGTCAACATGTTTAATTCTAGCTAGAATGAAAAACAGGATTTGCGGATAGATAAGTGGCTCCAATATTCGCCCACACACGCCGCGCCCATCGCTTCGCCACGCGCCGCCACCACACTTGCTTTGCCGCCGCCAACCGCGTGCCACCACGCGTCCCCTTTTGTCGCCCACAAGACGCTGTCGCTTTCGCTGCCACGCGCCACTCGCCGGTTTGCTCGCGTCCGCGCCGCCAATCTGCAGCCGCCGCGTGTCCTCTCTGCCGCTCGCTCGCGCGCTCCGCTCGCCCGCGTGAGCTACCGGTTTAACGGTTTTTCTTTGATTAACCGGTTTATTCTTTTTCAGCTTTTCTGATTTTCCTAAAACTTCCAGGAATTGTTCCGGGAGCATCCGAACTCCAAATTAGGTGATTCCAGAGCCATTGTTTTCCATAAATGTCCTATAATTTTATATATTTTATTGAGCTATATGTTTTGTTGATTGTTTTGCTGTTTCTTGTATATATGCATATACGTGTAGATGTTCGTGTCTGCGTTGTTCGGGAGGATTGCAGGAGCCGTTCGGAGGAGGTTCCCAAGACCCGGAGTACTACCAAGGCAAGATAGTTGCATCTTGCTCTCTCAATTTACAAAACTCACCCGTTTATTGTTTTTATTTATTTCTTTCTCATGCATAAAATGATGGGAATGGTAGAAACCTATTATATTCACACTGCGTCATTGACCCTGTGAATTTAACCTGTTTATTGCTGCCTTAGTTATTTTCCTAGCCTATCCTTGTGCATAGTTGCTAGTGCTCGTGGGTTGGTAGTTGATTAGGTTCATCATTTAATTATTCTTGTGACTTGGTATGATTGGAGATGCTGAGTTACTTTAACCTAATCAACTAAAACCTACGTGGCGTGTGTTGACTAAAGATGGCATAGTCGGGTGGTTTTGTGGAATGTGGATTGTGTGGAGGTAGTCACCTTGGTCTAAGGACTTTGGACGTGTGCCAATCCAGCCAAACCTAACAAGCGCAACCATAAGTGCTAGCTTAAGCATGTAAGGCCTGCATGTGCTAGTCCTGGCTTAGTAGTTAGGGAAGACTGTTAACACACTTTACTTTGAAAAGATCGGGCTGCGGTCCGTTGGCTCAAGAGGGGGGCCCGAGTGCCTAAACCTTAGAGGGGGTATCGGTGTTTACAGAAGGAACTAATGAATCGCCTTGTATTGTTACTTAGTCTAAGCTCCTAAGGAAGAGCTAAGATGCAAAAGTACCACTCGGCTTATGGGTAAAGTGTGCTACACTCTGCAGAGTTAAAACTATCATGATAGCCGTTCCCACGGTTATGGGAGGGGAGGTAGGCCGTACATGGTAGTCTCATGTGTTTAACAATAATCTGATGGGTTGGTTTTGGTTTTGAGTATTCGAGGCTTGTGCAGTTTTGCAGAGGGGCTTCCGAAGCCAAGCTCTGTTGGTTACCTTGGGGAGTTCGTTGATCTTATTAATTGTTCAATAAATGTTCTCACAACATTTTAATTAATATTGACTAGAATAGGTGTTTATGCAAATTAACCACCCTGTTCTTGTTATACCCTTGCATTCATATATAAGGATTCTTGCAGGGTAGCCGTGTACTCACTATACAAAAACCACGGATATATTTGTTCAGGAGAAGACTTGGTTCCGGTTTGCCCGCAGGATCAGGAGGATTCTGTGCCGGACTTTGCAGAAGGCTAGCTATCGCTGAAGGGTCGGATTAGAGAGCATCGTCATGTTTATTTATCTTGCATATCATTTGGATTTCCGCTACTCTGAATATTATTATATGGTTTATGAAGACTATTGTAATAAGTAGTTGTGGTATAATTACTTTTGCATTTGTCATAATATTTTCTTAGTTATGATGATTGTTTTGTGATGCTCGACCCAAGTCGCTCATGAGTTGCTAGCATTGATCTCTGGGACTAGCAATGGATCATGGGTAGATCCCGGTGAAGCCGGGGTTGTGACACAACTCCCTTGTTACCTGACAATTTTTCTGAGGTAGAGATTGGTGTACTAACCGGCTTACACCTTGACATGCCTACCCTTTGAAGGATATCCGAGGCATACTTCTCTTGTGACAAGATGCCATCCTTTACCTTTTTGACTTCTATGCATAGAAAATAATGTAAATCTCCCAAGTCCTTTAAAGCAAAATCAAATTTGAGGTCACAGAGAAGTACATCAACAGCTTCAGAAGAGGAACTAGTAACAATTATATCATCGACATAGATGAGCAGGAACATTTCTATGTTACCTTATTTATAGATAAATAAAGATGTCAGCTCTAGAGGGATAAAAACCAAGTTGATGAAGCTTGAGGCTTAACTTTGAGTACCATGCGCTGGGTGCTTGTTTCAAACCATACAAGGCCTTGTACAACTTACAAACATATTGAGATTGAGGCTTTGTTTGTTTCAGATTAAATTAAATTAAATGAAAATTTGTTATTTTTGTATAAGCCAAATGATGTAATGTTTTGTAGTCATTCTTGTGGGGTTTTAAATAGTACTTCTTAAAATTTGTAAAATATTTTTTCATAATTTTTTGAACTCGTTAAAACGTATTTTGATGAGGTCACAACTTTGCTACAGTAAAATGCAACTCTACGTTAATCTAAAACAAACAAGGCCTGAGTTTTCTCCTCATATCCAAGCGGTTGTCTCATATACGCATTCTCCTCTAGAACACCATGAAGAAACACGTTCTTACCATCTAGTTGTCTCAAGCACCATCCTCTTGACACTGCAACAGATAGCGCAGTCCTAATTGTAGTTGGTTTTACTCCAGGACTAAAGGTATCCCATAGTCAATACCATACATTTGTTTGTAACCTTTTGCAACTAGTTGTGCTTTATATCTCTCAGTTGCACCATCTGCCTTGCGTTTGATTTATAAACCCACTTACAATCAATGATATTTTGACCTTTCTTGGGAGGCACCAGATGCCATGTCTTGTTTTTTTTTTTTTTTTTTATCAAAGTTGCATGCTCTTCGTCCATAGCTGCCTTCCATTCCTTGCTAGCTAATGCTTGTATCAAGTCCTACGGTTCACTAGCTTCTGCCAAACAGCCGTATTTAATTGTTCCATCTGTATATGATTTTGGTTTTCGGGTTCCACTTTGCAACCGAGTCCTTGGCCCCTGCGATATCATACTATTGTTCTGCACAAGAGATTCAGCCGGCGCAGCAGCCGTAGAAGAACCCGAGGAGACATCAGATGACACCATTGAATTTGGTGCAGGGGCAGAGCTAGACGAGGTTTCTGCTGCAGAGGGGACAACTAGCACATCAGGATTTGGCAAGAAATTCGCCGGCAGGTGAGATTCTCCCACCATGCCATCGGGACCCAAACCAGTACTAGTGTCGCCAGATTTAGCATGTCCTTCAGGGCGTTCAGGCTGTGTATACTGCATAGAATCATGATTTTCTCCCTGATTTTCGTCAGAATTGGTAGCAGAAGCAATGAAGTTTTTATTGGCAGGAACAGTAAGAACATTAATATGAGGTGCATGCATCTGTTCGTCCCTAGGATCATGAGAACAAGAGATGGCTCGAGAAGAGAAATTTCACGCTGTAAGAGAGCACCGGTGTTTGAATGTAATTTGGAGAAGGGAAAAACTTCCTCATCAAACAAAGACTACATCTCTGGAGATGTAAATTCAACCGGCAGCAACATCTAATTACTTAAACCCTTTGTGAAGATTGCTATATAAAAAAAAAACACATTGTTTAGATCGGAAGGATAGTTTTCTAGTGTTGTAAGGTCGAAGGTTGGGCCAACAGGCACACCCAAACACTCGAAGAAAACTATAATCTGGTTTTTCATGGTGGAGGCGTTCTAATGGACTAGAGTAGTGTTGAATGGTCTTGCTAGGGATTCGATCGATTAAATATGTGGCGGATTGAAATGCCTCATCCCAAAACTTCAAGGGCATGGATGCATGGGCAAGTAAGGAAATACTTACTTTGACAATATGTCGATGTCTCAGCTGATCCATTCTGTTTATGAGTGTGGGGACATGAGACATGATGGGTGATTCCAATTTTTGTAAAAAAGGAATTGAGCTTCTCATACTCACCACCTCAATCGGTCTACATTATGATGATTTGTCTATGGAATTGACGTTCAACATGGTTTTGAAAGTCATGAAAAATCTGAAACACTTCAAACTTGTGTTTAAGCAAATACATCGAAACAAATTTGCTATAATCATCAATAAAGCTAACATGGTTTTTCTTTCTGCCCACAGAATCAGGAGCTGGACCCCATACATAAGAGAATATAAGTTCTAGTGGTACGGAAGAGACACTAACAGATCTTGAATAGGGGAGTTGATGACTCTTGGCCTGCTGATAGGCATCACAACTGACTCTTTATTGGACTCACTCGAAGAACAAGGAAGGTCATTCTTGCTAATGACTTATTGAACGATTGACGACGAAGAATGGCCGAGACGACTATGCCACCGTTGTGAAGAAGGTTTGACTACTCCAAAGGCTTGCTTCTGGGAAGAACTAGCTGGGGCCGAGGGCCATGGATAATGACCGGACAGTTTGTTTCAACAAGCAGGATATATATTGTGTACCGCACCATCCATTGTATGTCTGCACTGTGTTATTGTTATGTTCGTATAACATAATGAGTATCTGTGATGCGCTATGAGCATTTACTTATTTTGCAATTTTCGTGTAGGGTGACAGGGGTCAAACCGCCAATTGCAACTATACCAAATTACGAAGAACTCAGTGTAACACACGTTGCCAATTTTTCATACATTTTTAATTTTACCACGTATGCAAAACGTGCATCATCTATCAATGTGGTATGTTCTTCTATATACCAATGTCTACGTAACAATACACTATATAAATTGGCTAGCAAAAATGTTAATATACAAATCGGCGTAACCGGGTAGAGGGAGTACCAACGTATCAGTGGGGAAGCTGTTTGCCAGGCCATTTGACGTCTGCCACTTGGTGCAGCGGACATGATGCTATCTTGCCAAGTGGACGGCCATGGGCGCGGACATGATGTTGTCTTGCCAAGTGCACGGCTGTGGGCGCGTCCGCCACCCCCATATGGCCGACGCCAGCTGAGCTGGCGGATGCGGGTGGTTTTCTTTAATTTCCATGCCGTGCTATATATACTTCATATTTCGATTTTCATATTGTATTTTTTTATCAATTTGTTCCATTTGCCCAGCACTCGGCCCATGTACACATTTGCTAATCAAAGCATTGAATCATCTGATGCTGGGCAGGCTTATGTATTGCATTTAAACCCTGTTGCAATGTTACTAATAGCTAATTACGTAATTTGTAAAAAACAGAATGTACTTTGGTTTTACTCTTTTTTAAAAGGACTTGTTTGTGTTCTTCTATAAACAAAACTGTTTGTTAAATTTTGCTATGTTGAGAATATGTGTTGCCTGTGCTTATGTTATATTTTTGACATTGTTCTGATCCTATTTAATTCACGTACTATTTGGCTGTACCGTTATCCAAGTTAAAAGAGTAGTGACAACAGCAAGCTCAAATGGCGCATGGATAACTCATAAAAACAGATAGAGCCTGTTTTGTTGGGCTGGTGTAATCTATCTTGTTGTAACAAACTCCCATGTACGTCTCTAGGATATATATACGAGATATAGGATCATAGAGTCTTTTGCGACAAATTCTTCTTTCTCCACTTCATTTTACATGGTATTAGAGCCACTTTACAATGTCAACCTCTTCTTCCACTGAGTTGTCCACGTCGCTACTGCATCATCCCAGATGGCTGGTCATGTCATCTTGCTCCGGCTGCTGCGGTTGCCACAGGTGCTATTACTGCTCCATCAATCAATCAATTTGTCACTTTGCGCCTCACTAGGGGAAACTATCTTCTCTGGAAAGCCCATATCGTTCCCTATTTGCGTAGCCAACAACTCCTTGGCTATGTAGATGGCACGATGTCGGCACCCAAAGCTGTGATCTCACAAGATGTTAATGATGAAGTGCAGCAGGTAAAAAACCCTGAGTATACCACACCTGGTTTCAGCGGGATCAACTGGTCCTGAGTGTGCTTCTCACCTCTCTAACGGAGGAGATTCTCCTTCATGTTCTTCTCATGACCAGCTCCGCTGAGGTGTGGGGCACACTGGAGGAGATGTTCGCGTCGCGTTCTAGTGCGCGTCTGATGCAGATTTGTCTGCAACTCACACCTCCACGCAAGGAGCAATCTACAACTAAGTACTACCACAAGATGAAGGCACTGGCCGACACCATGGCATCAATCGGCCAACCTCTAAAACAAGATAAGATCATGTCCTACATTCTCTCCGGACTAGGTAATGAGTACGAGGGGTTTGTCACGTCTCTGTCGGCTCGATCAAAGGCCCTCACTCTTGCTGATCTGTATGCACTATGCACCAGCCACGAAATTCGTAAGCAAGTCACGAGTCCTGATGGGCACATCTAGTCCTCCATCAATGCTGCTTCTCGCGGAGGTGGACGTGCTGGCAACGGAGGAGGTCGTGGCTGTGGTCGTGGCAGGAGCCAGGAATCACAACAACTTTCGAAGCAGGCAACATGCCAAATTTGTAGTAAAGTTGGTCATGATGCCTTGCGCTGCTATCTGCGCTTCAATCATGCCTATCAAGCTGAGGATCCAAGGACTGTTGCCGCTGCTACTACTACAAGCCAATACCAAGTAGACATAAAAAGGTACGTCGACAGTGGCGCGACTGGTCACATCACCAGCAATCTTGATCGTCTGATGGTGCATGATCGCTACAAAGGAGGAGACCAGATTCAGGTGGAAAATGGTGCAGGTTTGTCTATTTCTCACATTGGTACATCTATCATTTGTGGCACTCACAACAAACCTGTTCACCTCAAAGATGTTCTTCGTGTTCCTAAGATCACTATAAATTTACTCAGTGTCCGTAAATTTGCTCTTGATAATGACACTTTCTTTGAGTTTCACCCCACTTATTTTTGTGTAAAGGATCAGTTCACGAAGAAAGTTCATCTTCAAGGTAGATGTAGCGATGGTATCTACACCCTTGCAGCCACAGCTCCTTCACCACATCGCCAAGTCTTTACCAGCACCAAGCTTTCTTCTAAACAATGGCATCAGCGCCTTGGGCATCCTTCACTTCGAATTGTCCAGTCGATTGTTAGTTCGAATAAATTAGCTTGTAGGCCAAATAATACAAGTGGCGTTTATGATACTTGTCAGCAAGCCAAAAGCCACCAATTGCCACTTTCTCCTTCTGTTAGAGTGTCCACTCCTCCTCTTGAATAGGGATGGCAATGGGTCCGGGTACCTCCAGGTCCAGCATCCGTTGACCCGGACCCGAGACCCGAAACATAGACCCAGACCCAGACCCGAAGGTGTGCACAGGTCCAAACCCGAACCCAGACCCGGACCCGAATGGGTACCCATCAGGTCTAGCCTCAGCACTAGAAAGGGGAGGGAAGCCGCCGCTATTAGGGAGCCAGGGAGGGAGGCCGCACCGCCGTGGGAGAGGAGGCCGCATCGCCGCGCCGCCGTCGGGGTAGGACCGGAGAGCCGCGCCGCCCTGGGAAAAGGAGGTCAGGCTTGCGTGGGGAGGAGGCAGCGCCGCCATCGGGGAGGGAGGCGCTGCTGCCTCAAGGGAGGAGGCCGCCGCTGGCTTGTTGTCGTGGGGAGGAGGCCGACTGCCCCGCCGTGCCGCCGTTGAGGGAGGAGGCTGCACCGCCGTGGGAGGAGGAGAGCGCGCCGCCGTGGAGAAGGAGGTCGCGCCGCCGTGGAGGAGGGAGGCCACCGGAAGAGGGGCAGGAGATGGGGATTGGGGATTGGGCAGTGGGATGGGGATTGGGGGGATTGGGATTGGGATGGGGATTGGGGGGAAGAGGGGCTGCGGGGGATTGTGGGGAGCCGAGGCCGCCTGGGAGGAGACGGGGGGATTGGGGAATGAGGGGAGACCGGAGTGAGACTGTGAGAGTGCGGGGGTATTGTGGGTCCACTTGTCAACCTCTGCAATTTGGGTCCGGGTCTGGGTACCCATGGGTCCAAAATTGGACCCGGATCCGGACCCGGACCCGAAGCAAAATACCCATGGGTCCAATGCTGGACCCAAACCCGGACCCACCGGGTCGGGTACCCGCGGGTACCCAGACCCATGGGTATTTTTGCCATCCCTACTGTTGAACTTGTGCACTCTGATGTGTGGGCGGCTGCTCCATCATCAGTTAATAAATTTTAGTATTACGTGAGTTTTGTGGATGATTTTAGTCGATTTACTTGGATTTACTTGTTGCGTCACAAGTCTTATTTTGAGGACGCATTCTTTCAGTTTCAACGTTACGTCGAACTTACGCTAAACCGCCACATTGTTTCCCTACAATCTGATTGGGACGGCAAGTACCACAAACTCAATCAACACTTCTCCTCCACTGGCATAGTTCATAGAGTTTCCTGCCCACACACTCATCAATGGAATGGGTTGGCCGAGCGCGAACATCGACATATTGTCGAAGTCGGACTTGCGCTACTAGCCCAAGCATCCATGCCACTTTGATTCTGGGACGAAGTGTTTCTTACCGCCACATATCTCATAAAACGCTTGCCGAGTCGAGTGATTGGTGGAGATGCACCTATCCATCGTCTTTATGGAGTTAAACCTGACTACAACATTCTTAAGACATTTGGCTATGCCTACTGGCCAGACTTGCGCCTATACAATACCAGAAAGCTCTCCTTCTGATCTAAGCAATGCGTCTTCTTGGGTTACAGCACCAAGCACAAGGGCTATAAGTGTCTTGATTGCTCCAATGGTAGTGTTTATGTTTTTAGGGATGTTGTGTTTGATGAACGTGTCTTTCCCTTTTCCACTACTACAAAATCCATCTTTGAGCCAACCCTTGTCATCATCTGATCATGTGCTCCCTGCTCTGCATTTACCTGCTATTGTGCCACCCATGGTTGATAAACCAATGCGAGAGGCTGTTAGGTTTTGTGTCGAATATGTGTACGAGTAGGTTACATAGACTGTGTTGTAAAAGACAGGGTTGGTTTAGAGTTGGAGTTGGACTCTAGCCAGGTCTCCACTATATAAAGGGGGACAACCCTGGTGTAACCAGAAAAACGACTTCATAATAGTAGCATAGGCCTGAGGAGGTCTGCGGCCGGCTTGTTCTCGTGGATTGGGCAGCCGATATATTGCGGTATTATGGTTTGGGGAGGATCGCTCATAATCAAAGCCCCGCAGATGTAGGTGAAAGCTGAACTGTGTTAACAAACATCGTGTCTCCTGGAGTCGTTCGTGGTGTTGCATCGGCGCATATTTTTAACAAGTGGTATCAGAGCTTATTTGGCGAGTTTAGCCATGCAGAAGATTTAGGGGGAGACTCGAGTTTAATGCATACACGAGCGTCGTGGAAAACGCCTCATCGGCGCGAGGTGGAGCATGGCAGCGATCAACGACTCGATCTGTGGTGTCCGACACTTCGTGTAGGAGGCTCAAACCGTTCGAGGGGCTACCGTTAGTGGGGATCTATCAAGGCCAGGTGATCGGAGGCTGACAAAGTAGCTGGCGAGGTCGACAGACGACGACAACGACCTCGGCGTTCACGATCAGACCGGCAGGCGCGGAAGGATGTCGGACAGATCGGAACGGCGGGAGCAGTGATGCGATCGGATGTTGCACAGGAGGCGCTGCATCACGGCACTTGAGGCAAAGCTACGTGGATCTAGATGGCTAGGGTGCAGCATGTTTTACCATGCACAAACGATGTGGTGCACGGTGGCAGGCTGGGAAGCCTGCTCGAGGGCAACCATAGTTCGGGTATAAGGGTTCGCGTAAGTCGTTGGAACGATGTCAAGGTGAAGAAGGTCATATTCTGTAAGGTGGAGTTTGTTGGATTTTGTCTCGAATATGTGTACGAGTAGGTCACATGGACTCTATGTTGTAATAAACAGGGTTAGTTTAGAGTTGAAGACAGACTGTAGCCAGGCCTCCACTATATAAAGGGGCAGTCCTGGTGTAACCAGAAAAATGACTTCATAATAGTAGCATATGCCTGAGGAGGTCAGCGGCCGGCATGTGGTCCTGGCTTGGGTAGCCGATATGCTACAGTATTATGATTTGGGGAGGAGCGCCCATAATCAGAGCCCTGTAGATGTAGGCAAAGGCTGAACTGCGTTAACAAACATCGTGTCTCCTGGAGTCATTTGTGCTCTTGCATTGGCATAAATCCTAACAGAGACGGTCATACCTTTGCCTAATACTCTTGACCATGATACTCCTAGTGCAGATGTTGTGTAGGACCCAGCCTCTCCGCTGCACGACGAACACGACTTTGGTTCACAACCACCAGTGATTGCTCCATCACCACCAGCTATCCCTCGTATTGTCACTCGCTCACAGAACCAGATCGTTCAACCAAAGTGTTATACTGATGGGACATTGCACTATCCTCTACATCGCCGTGGTTTTTAAGCGGCATTGGTTAAGACAGATAATCATTTACAGGCCAGTCAGTCACCTGAGTGGAAGAGTACTATGGACTTTGAATTTTCAGCCCTTGTTCGCAGCCAGACGGGGCGTCTTGTTCCTCCTCGTCCAAGGAGGAATGTTATTGATTCTAAATAAGTCTATAAGCTCAAGTATGGCCCAGACGATTCAGTTAGCAGACATAAAGCTCAACTCGTTGCAAAAGGTTTCAAACAACAACACGAGATTGACTATGATGAGACATTTAGCCTTGTGGTGAAAGCCTCGCCAGTTCGTCTTGTTTTTTTTATTGTAGTGAATAAAGGTTGGACACTACGCCAAATTGACGTGAACAATGCTTTCTTGCATGGCTGATTAGAGGCGAAGGTATACATGCATCAGCCACCGGGTTATGAGGATAGTGGACATCCAGATTGGAGCTATAAGCTGATCAAAGCCATATGTGGCCTCAAACAAGTGCTACGCGCATGGTACTCTCGCTTGGGTGATTTTCTCTTGACCTTGGGATTTGTTCCTTCAGGAGCTGATTCGTCTTTGTTCGTGTTCAGTCAACATGGAGTAACAATCTACGCTTTGGTGTATGTTGATGATATTATCATCGCCAGCTCAACAAATGCTGCAGCAGAGAAGTTGATCCAGAGCTTATCACGGGAGTTTTCTATCAAGGATCTTGGTAAACTCAGTTATTTCCTTGGTGTTGAAGTTAATCCAACTTTTGATGACATCCTTCTCAAACAACGGTATGCTGAAGAACTTCTTCGCAAGGCAAATATGAGCAGTTGTAAGCCGGTGAACACACCTTTGGCAACTGCAGAGAAACTTAGTAAGGATGCAGGCTACAAACTCAGTGAAGGCGATGCTCACAAGTACATGAGTATTGTAGGAGGTCTTCAGTATCTTACATTGACATGGCCCGATTTAGCTTATGCAGTAAACAAGGTGTGCCAATACTTGCATGCACCCACTGATCAACAATGAGGAGCAGTGAAGAGGGTGTTGCAGTATATCAAAGGGACAGTGACTGCAGGTCTCTTTATTCGTAGATCTTGTTCTAATGTTCTGAGTGCTTTCTCTAATGCTGATTGGGCCGGCTGCTCCAATTATCGAAGGTCGCAAAGTGGCTTCGCCGTGTTCTTTGGACCAAATCTTATTTCTTGAAGTTCAAAGAAGCAACCCACAGTGTCTCGATCGTGCACGGAGGCTAAGTAAAAAGCTATGGCTAATGCAACAGCCGAAGTGATTTGGCTTGAGTCGCTTCTAAAAGAGTTGTGTATGTACCAGCCAAGGCCACCCATTATGTGGTGTGATAATCTAGGAGCCGTAAATCTTACTGCCAATCCTGTTTTCCATGCTCGAACAAAACACATTGAGGTTGATTTTCACTTTGTGCATGAAAGAGTAGTAGCCAAAGCTTTGGAGGTACATTTCATTGCATTAGGAGATTAGATTGCAGACATATTTACTAAAGCCCTTGCAAGTGGTCCATTTGATTGTCTTCGCTTCAATCTCAACATGCGGTTACCCGGTTGTGATCGTGGGGGAGTGTTAATAGGAGTAGCGACAACAACATGCTTCAATGGTGCAAGGATAACTCACAGGAACAGACAGAGCCTGGTTTGTTGGGATGGTGTAATCTATCTTCTTGTTGTAACAAACTCCCATGTACGTCTGTTGGATATATATACGAGATACATGCTCATAGTCTTCTGCGGCAAATTCTTCTTTCTCCACTTCGTTTTATAATCCGTATTATACCCGTTCATAAATACTTGATATTCGTTTCCTACCCATTCGTAAATACCCTCGTTCGTATCCAGGGAAAACTTTCTCGTTTCATTTTATGTGGCCCCAGCGGTAAGGCCAAATCTCCCAAAATTCAGAATTTTCGTTTTTTTTGGACGAAAAAAATTGGGTTTAGGTAGCAAAGGCCCAACCACTGTGCTACATGGGCTGACTTGGATGAATGCTATCACCTAACTTTTTATACCTTTTGAAAATTTGATGAACTTAATGTAAATATGAATTTTTTTGGCTGATACAAACTCTTACCGGGGGGCAGGAGGTCCGGTAAGCCCTGATTTCGCTGTAACTCGGTGAAATTTCACCGTAACTAGGCGAAATTTCTGCGTAATTGTATTCCCTGTCGTATCCATATGCTCTCTGAATTTTGTACTACCCATACCCACCCATTATCTGTATCCTACTTGTTCATAAATGTTGAGAAACCCATACCGGGCTGCTGCCGGCCTTGGGCCTGGAATGCGCCTATGGGTGGGGCCCACTTGGTGGACCAAGCCAAAACCCTAGTACACAAGCATAATAGGAGAAGTTCCCATCTACTATGTATCCATAAGGAAGCAATAAAGAATATTTCCTCTCCTACATCTCTGTGTTCATCTATCTTCGTCGTCTACGATCTACATACTGCTAGGCAACCTCGGACTACACCTGGTAGCATGGTTGTCTAACATTTATCAGCACGAAGCTCTGACGAACAACGCCGGAGATCGGTCGCCGACGAACTGCATCGAATCGTCATCCCCTCCGTTGGCCTAGTCGGTACCCGTCGATCTGTCTTACACGACAGTTCACGCATCACGTCTTTGCCGCAAGAATCGAAGGTATAGATTGATTTTTCCGCGGGATCCTGTTTAGATCTGTTAAAGAATTGTAGGATTCTTAAAGAATCCATTGAATTGAATCGCCGGTTTTGAATCGGCAAAGAACAAACTTGAATTGCATTGAATTTATATGTTTGTGAAATGCATCGGTTGCGTATCGGTCGTCTCGTATGCGGTACGCGCCGCCGTGCTCCGCACGCCGCAGCGGGTGGGCGTCATTTGAGATTCTCTGCCGTTGCGTGGTAAAGGCAGAGATGAACGATAACCGTGTTTTATAATCGATGAAAAAGTGCAAAACGGTGAAAAGCGAGCAGTGTTTTCAGCGGTGTTTTGCAATGAGACCATGAGCGATTTTCAAACAGTGTTTTGCTCTGATGCGTGCCTTTTGACCTGTTTTTCTCTGCCTTTGCCACACAACGGTAGAGGATTTGCACCGGGTCGGCGTACCATGCCCCTGCAACCAGACGTGGAGTCCCTCATGAACATGCATCTACAGCTAGCAAATGTCAAGAAGCTACGTTGCATGCTAGCAAAGCACCAAGTGTAGAACAGCATGGCCATATCAATATGCATGCAGCTAGCCCCTTTGTTTGCACGATCGCATCACACTGCGCCCCTTGAAACAACGCGCAGCCGCTGTGCTTCTCCGGATTGAACTGTCGGTTCATCGAATCAGCGACGAATGAGTATTTTGGTATTGAATCTGTACATACATAGCACATCCGCCGACCGAACTCGCGCACACCCGAAGAAGCTCCGTCGGTCATGCAGACGTTGCCATGCGTGTGTGCACCCTGAACAGCAGCGCCGCCGGGCGTGTCGCGCCGTAGAGCGCCGTCCCGCGCCCTACAGCCATGGCAGAGGCGAGGGAAAACCCTAGCCGCCCTGCCCCTGTGTCCCAGCCAGGCCGAAACTAAGCAGGCCTAGGCCATGGGCCGTGCCCGAAGTGGCAGGCCGCCGCCCCACATGGGTCGTCCCGGCCTTGCGCCCCCTTTAGCAGGCCTCCACCTTGTAAGCTCGGTGTTGACTGGTGACTAACTGGGGTGTCACCGCCGGCAATGATTATATATGGGACGATGCACAAGATCCAAACTCGATGGTAGCACAAGACAAGGATTTATACAGGTTCAGGCCCTCATGGCGGAGGTAATACCCTACGTCCTGTGCTCTGGGATTATAAGGGTATATGTGTACAAGATAATCAAGAGATGTCTCTCCATGGATGGGTGTGGAGATGATGATCAATCTACATGCTCAAGCCGTAGATGTGTGATTAAAGAGATGGGAGATGCCGAACCAGAGGGCTCCCTGCCCGCCTTATATAGTGGGGGGCAGGGTTACAAGATAGAGTCCTGGTCGGTTACGAGGTAGGAGTCCTATCTCTATCCTCTAGTAGTTATCTGAGATTACAAGTATATCTTCCCTATTAATTAGGGATAGGCATCTATCTTTATGTGCTTCCTTGCCGGTCAAGCCTTCTAGAATCCGAGTGGTATCCGTCTTTATCCATCCGACTTGGTCCATCCCCTGTCGGGTGGTCTTTTAGGCCCGCCGTGTGGGTACCCGGGGTCCATGTTATCCACAGTAGCCTCCAAGTGCTTCATAGTCGAGTTGCTGCTCTTCTTTATCGCACCTTGGATGAGTCATGCTTCATGCCGAGTGCTTGTAGATTGTTGCTACTCCTTCCCGACTGGCTTCCGCCTGTTATTTGCGAGGAGACTGTGAAGGACTCATAGAGAGTTGTTAGTGATACCTAGTCCGGGATTGCCGGAGTTCTGACGGTTGGCCCATTGTAAGGCGCATCACCTTGATTTTGATGAAGTGATACCTGTACTCGTCTTGCGACGTACAGCTGGCGACCCAACATGGGACGTACCACTGGTTTTGGCTAAAGAGCCGAGTGATATCTGTACTCGTCTTGCGATGTACAGCTGGCGACCCAACATAGGGCGTACCACTGGTTTTGGCTGAAGAGCCGAGTGATACCTGTACTCGTCGTGCAATGTACAGCTGGCGACCCAACATGGGGTGTACCACTGGCTTTAGCTGAAGAGCCGAGCGGTACCTGTACCCGATCGTAGTAGGATACAGCTGGTGGCCCCAGAGGGCATACCGTTGGTTTTTAACCATCTGGTACCTGTACTCGTATTGCGATGTACAGCTTGGCCTAACATGGAGCATACCATCTGGATAGGTTTTGACCCAATGATACCTGTATCCGACTAGTGCGGTCACATAGCTAGTGTCCCAACATGGGGCATACCATTGTTGTCAGCCAGGCGGTACCTGTATCCCACTATCGCGGAATACAGCCGGCGACCCCACCACGTTGCGTACTTTAAGGAAAGAGTTTAGCCATATGGTATCCATACCCGGGTAGCGGTGTACAGCATAGGCCCCAACTGGAGCGTACCATCGAAACTCAATCCCGACATCACTGGTATCTGATCCTGACATGTAACGACCAACTAGTGACCCAACATGGGGTATACCAAGAGATGGGTAATTTTTTATAGCTCTGCCGGTGATATGCCCTCAAAGGAGTGCACCGTGGCTGAATTTGGCTTAGCCCGGTTGCGCTTGTAGCCACTGGTTGTGACGCGCAGCTGGAAGGCCGTAGTTAGCGCTCAGGGCGCAGGATGGCTCATGGCCAGAGGCGTAAGTGTATAGCCGTACCAAAGTTGGTGTAGACGTATAGCCGTACCGAAGTTGGTGTGGGCGCATAGCTGTGCCATAGACTTGAACGCTCGAGGAGCGGGCGTAGGCGCGTAGCCATGCCGGGCGCTCGCTTAGCTAAAAACCCATGATCTCCTATAGCATGTACATGTAGGATTTAGGCAGTATCATAAAAGCAAAAACAATCACTCGGATGCAAGGTCCGACTGCTTTATTTAGATAATTTTTGTACTTTTGCCACTTTTCCTTTTTGATATTGAATCCCTCCAAGTAATCTTTCTTTTGTTAAGCACTCTGTCCGGCTAGTCTAGCCCCCGGGCGTCGGGAATTGGCTCATGACACTTTTCTCAGACACGCGTATCGAGTGACTAGAGTTCGTCGTTTATGGGTCAGAGCTTCACTACTCGAAAAAACCACTCAGATTCATTTACAATCAATAAGAGAAAGCAACAAAAAGTGCACGCAAGTGCACCTATTAGGTGTAGCCCCCGACTTACTGCTTAGTTGGAGACCAACTAAGTAGCAAGTCAAGAAACAATTTAGATTAATAAGAAAAGATTATGGTAATGAGAACTTAGCTCTGATGTAGGCGTAGGAGTGTAGCCGAGCCGTAGATTTGGGCGCTCGTGGCAGTGGCGTAGGCGTGTAGCCGAGTGGCTTATCGCCGAGCCATAGACTTGTGCGCTCGTGACGCTGGCGTAGGCGTGTAGCCGAGTGGCTTATCGCCGAGCCGTAGATTTGAAGCTGCAGGCGTGGAGCCATACCTAGCGCTCGTGGCGCGCGATGGCGTACAGCCGAGCTGAAAACTTGGACGCTCGTGGCGCGGGGCGTATGCGTGTCGCCGAGTGGCGTGTCGCCGAGCC
Source organism: Raddia guianensis (assembly GCA_036346415.1). NCBI lineage: Eukaryota > Viridiplantae > Streptophyta > Magnoliopsida > Poales > Poaceae > Raddia > Raddia guianensis. Next base: position 12,250,030 of record CM070543.1, on the reverse strand, counting down.
GGAAACTTGGGCGCTCGTGGCGCTAGCGTAGGCGTGTAGCCGGGTGGCTTGTCGCCGAGCCGTAGATTTGAAGCTACAGGCGTGCAGCCGTACCGGGCGCTCGTGACGCGCGATAGCGTACAGCCGAGCCGAAAACTTGGACGCTCGTGGCGCGGGGCGTAGGCTTGTCGCCGAGTGGCGTGTCGCCGAGCCGGAAACTTGGGCGCTCGTGACGCTGGCGTAAGCGTGTAGCCGAGTGGCTTCTCGCTGAGCCGTAAATTTGGAGCTGCAGGCGTGCAGTCGTACCGAGCGCTCGTGGCGCGCGATGGCGTACAGCCGAGCTATAGACCTTAGAGGTGTTGGCGGGTAGCCGAGTAGAGGAAGTAGTCGTTCAGATCTCGATCAACACCGAGTGGCACACGTCGTGGTCGGCGACGAACAGCACGTGCTGGCCGAGGTCTCGTCCGTGGTCGACGGAGTTGGCCGTAGTAGTAAATGATCTCCATGCGGTTGGTGTAACTTGACGAAAGTCGATGAAAGTCCTCGCTGGTCTTCAACGTCCCACGAGATGTGGCACGATCAATCCTCACGCCATAGCCGGCACCAACGAGCTTTACAAGCTCGCCGAAATTCACGACCTCTCCGCGTAGACTGTCTTCAAAAAGGCGTCACGGTCGCATCCGAAGTCGGAATTAGGTCTTCTTGGATTCATTGGAAAGATAACGAGATAAACTTTCCAACGCATCTTATATCACCCCAAAACTCATTCTGAGTCAGCAGGAATTAGCGATACAAGTTCCGTCCAGAATCTGAATGGGAACAGATCGCATCTTTTTCTCATGTCCGTCTCGCGGTTGATAAGCCAGCGTCACACGATGGACACCGTGATTATCGAGTCCGAGTGATTTGCTGCTGATGATGGTCACCACCCGAGATTCGTTCTCCATCGGGACCTCACCGTATCCGAGTCGGGAATTAAGCCCCCGGCGCACTACTCGTCGGTAGGCGGTGGCGTTCCGCAACACGACCGAGAGTCCAAGTGAAGCACTGTTAAATTCCTCCCACGGATTGGATCATGTCCGAACCCGCAAAAGTGTTGTAGAAGTCCTTGGTTGAGTTCTAACCGTATCCGAGTCGAGAATTGAGCCCCCGGCGCACCACTCGGGAGTAGATGGCGGCGGCGTTCCTCAACCCGAACGGGAGTCCAGACGAAGCGACGCCGATATTCTCCTCAGACTAGATCGGATCCAAGTTCGGAAGAAGTGTTGGTCGTCGATTGTTTTGAGTAGCTCCTTGCTTATTCTCGATGTCCTTGGAGGTGTGTCACGGCATACTCGCATGCCGTAGCCTCCGCAGATGAGTTTCACGAGCTCGCCGAGATTCGCGATCATCCCGCGCAGCCTGCCTTCAAACGGATGTCCCGGACACATCCGGACTCCGTTTTGGGCGTTCTTGGGCTTCACGGAAAGATGACGAAATTATCTTTCAAACGCATCCAGTTTCATCTCAAAATTCCTTCTGGAACAACGGGAATTAAAGAAAGAAGATGACATCCAGAATCTGTCTTCGAGCCGTCGCCGTATCCGAGTCGGGAATTGAGCCGTTGGCGTGGTACTCATGAGTAGATGGCCGTGGCTTCCCCAATCCGAGCGGGAGGCATTGTTGTAGTTCTCCCCAGATTGGATCTGATCCAAATCCGAGAAGTGGAGTTCGCCGAAGTCGTTGATGACGCAGTCGGCTCCCGAAGTCGAAAGCTTGGCTGGGGGCGGAGATGATGGCGACTCCGGTGATCGATGCCATCAAGCTTGATGAAGATGATCTTGACGCTGCCCCTACCTGGCGCGCCAATTGTCGACTGGTGACTAACTGGGGGTCATCGCCGGCAATGATTATATATGGGGCGATGCACAAGATCCAAACTCGATGGTAGCACAAGACAAGGATTTATACAGGTTCAGATCCTCATGGCGGAGGTAATACCCTACGTCCTGTGCTCTGGGATTATAAGGGTATATGTTTACAAGATGATCAAGAGATGTCTCTCCATGGATGGGTGTGGAGATGATGATCAACCTAGATGCTCAAGCCGTAGATGTGTGATTCTCTAGATGGGAGATGCCGAACCAGGGGGCTCCCTACCCGCCTTATATAGTGGGGGCAGGGTTACAAGATAGAGTTCTAATCGGTTACGAGGTAGGATTCCTATCTCTATCCTCTAGTAGTTTTCTGAGATTACAAGTATATCTTCCCTATTAATTAGGGATATGCATCTATCTTTATGTGCTTTCTTGCCGGTCAAGCCTTCTAGAATCCGAGTGGTACCCGTCCTTATCCACCCGACTTAGTCCATCCCCTGTCGGGTGGTCTTTTAGGCCCGCCGTGTGGGTACCCGGGGTCTATGTTATCCACACTCGGCGCCCCCCTGCTAGGCCGTGGTGGGCCACCACGCCCTTAGCAGGCTGCGGGCCGCGCATGCCAACAGGCCCCCGCGCACCCTCCTAGCAGGCCGCCGCCATGGCCGCACCGTCGTGCCGTGCCCTGTAGGTCGCGCCGTGCACCGTAGGTCGGCCGCCAGGCCGACTGCGTCGTGGGCCGTCATGGGCGCCAAGTAGGCCGTCGCCCCTTGCAGGCCACTGGCAGGTCCCGCACGGGCTCATTTGAATAGGCAGCCACGTCCCCTTAGAAGGTCGCGTGCGGGCTGCCCATGAATCAAGCCAAGAAAGAAAAGAAGGGGCGGGCCATGGGGAGAAGAATGGGAAGAAAAGGAAAAAGAAGGCCATGGGCCACAGAGAAATAACAAATTAAAGAAAAGAGAAATGAATTGAATGGGGCTTGAATTTTGAATTGCATGTGTATTTTCCATATTACAAAATTACACTTTGATCCCTAAAATTTATGAAAATAAGGGCGGCCCAGGCATGAAATAAATGAGAAAAATAGGGGCATCCGGACCAGTTTTCAACGGACCAGACCAAGAAAGAAAGGAATGGGCCGAGGCAGACTGGAAAGAATGACGAAGAAAACATGTGTTCCCAGTCATTTTATGAATAAGTCCTTGGGTTTCCTAGAAATTATGAGAAAATTTTCTAGGCAATTGTTTTACAGAAAAGCCCTTAGCATTTGGAAAATTATAAGAAATATTTTCTGAATTTAAGAATATTGCAGAAAGCCCTCTGAGAATTATGGAAATTGCGCATAGTCTTCCCTAAGCAATAAAAATTCCATAAAGGCCCTTGGAATTAGCAGAAATTGAAGGAAACATATATTCAGGCATGAAAGCACCTTGGGAGTTCAAATTTTAACCCCGGTTTTGAATTTGCAACCTTATTCAGCTACTGTAATTACTTTTGTGCAATTATCTTATGAATTTGCTTTTGTAATTATCAGTTTTGAAAGTGCATCTAGGCTCTTTAAGTGATTTTAGTGATTAATGAATAACAATTATAGAGCTAATATTTCTATTGGAGAATTGTGCACAGATGTTATACAGGTTATTCCAAGAGGGATCAAAAGTGAATGTATTGCAAGAAGGCATCAAGACTAGTTTTTAAATATAAATCTTTGTTTGTTGAGTCCTAGGGATGCCGTACTATAAAGAGGGATGCAATGGAGAAGCTTATAAAGATTTCTAAGTGCTCAAAATAGGTATCTCGAAGTTCGTGTGAGTTTTCCACTCAAAATACACCACATACAGAACCTACATCATCAGAACATCCGACGAGGGTCGGAACATCCGATGATGATCCAGTCTGCCTGTTTTTCATGCCATCCAGAAAGGGGTCCATCGGAACTTCGGTCGGAACATCCGACGTGGGTTGGAACATCCGACGGGGTCTGAACATCTGACGCGTGTTTAACTCCTGCAACGACTACTTTTCGAGAATCCCTATTTAAAGCCCTCTCCCTACCTGCCAAAAGGTTACTCACTCTGATTACACCCTGTATTGAACCTAATACTTCCTGTTCATCATCTCTCTCAAGAACCCTAGCCTTTGTCTCTCTCTTGTTCATCTTTGTGAGATCTAGATCTAGAGAGATCAAGGCACCCAAGTGCTCCACGAATTAGAGTCCAATTCTTGAGCACTTAGCGATTCCTAATTTCTACATCGCATTTGTTACTCTTGGAGGCTTAAAGGGCTCCTAGACGGCTAGGTGTCACCGGTGAGTCTCCGATCTTTATGTGGCGTGCCTCCGGAGTTTGTGAAGGTGCGAATCTACCTCCGCAAGGAAAAGGATTCAACTAGTGATTGCCGGTGAGTGTTGTGTGCTTCATCGGTAAGGGGACTAGGGTCTTGGTGATCCGGGCTTTGTGCCTTCCCTAACGGTGAGTAGGATCTCCCTTCAAAGATCCAAACACCGGTAAATAAAAATCGGTGTGATTTTCGTCTTGGTCTTGATGTGTTGTTTTTACTATTAGTGTTGGCCTGTTCTAAGTATTCTTGAGTAGATCTAATCTTGATTTTGCGAGAAATCAGTTTACTGCAGGTTTTCGACAAATCCAGAATACCCAGGATCGGAACATCCGACGCGAACATCCGACGCCGTCAGAACATCCGACCCAGATCAGAACATCCGACGCAGGGGTTACTGGACCAGATCGGAACATCCGACCTGCATCGGAACATACGACGGACTGGTTACTGTTTGGCTTTATTAATTTCGCAATTTTGTTTTATTCGCCTATTCACCCCCCTCTAGGCGGCATAGCGATCCTTTCAATTGGTATCAGAGCCTAACCTCCTATTTTGAGCTTAACTGCTTGGAGAATCATGCCTAACAACAAAGGCGATATCGAGCTATTCCTTATGTTTATCCTGATGCAACATCTTCATCTCATGCCTCTATTCCCACTGGGCGTGCGCCTCACTTCGATGGCACATACTGCCCACAATGGAGACATAAGATGAAGATGTATCTAATGTCTATTCATCCTTCTATTTGGAGAATTGTAGAAACATGTTTCAAGTCCAAGAAACCGGAGAACCTTACAGCTGATGAGGAAAGAGACTCCTTCCGCAACTATCAAGCCGTCAATGCATTGCTTGGTGCTTTGAGCCCAAGTGAGTTCAACCGAGTTGACGGACTTAAAGAAGTCAAGACAATTTGGGATACCCTCAAAGTCGTTCATGAAGGTACATCAAGTGTGAGGGAAACTAAGATCGAGCTTATCAATGGCAAGCTAGGAAGGTTCATCCTAGAAGAAGGAGAAGACTACAAGACAATGTTTGATCGACTCATGGTGTTGGTAAATGAGGCAAAGGGGCTTGGATGCAAGTCTCTCACTGATCATGAGGTGGTCAAGATTCTACTCCGGGCTATCACTCCAACTAATTGCCACTTGGTGCAAATGATTCGAGATAGAGACAACTATCACTCAATCACGCCGCATGAGGTCCTTGGAAGAATTCTTAGTGATGAGCTAATGAACCAAGAGGCATTAAACATCAAAGAGATGGCTCAATCATCAAAGAAGAAGAGCATTGCATTGAAGGCGAGTAAAGTGTCAAAGGCAAAGGATGATAGTTCGAGCAGTGATGATGAAGATGGGTAAATGAACAAGGAAGAGATGGCGTTTTTTGTGAGAAGATTCAATAAATTTCTCAAGAAGAATGGCTACAATAGTAAAGGTAAGAAGGATTCCGGAAAATCCAAATCCTCAAGAAGTTCAAGGAGAAAATGCTATGAATGTGGTGAAACCGGACACTTCATTGCCGAGTGCCCACACAAGAAGGATAAGGATAAGGAAGATAAGAAGAAAAAAAGAGTTATAAAAAGGACAAGGAAAAGAGCAAGAGATACAAGAAAAGTTCAAGAGGTGAAACTCATATTGGTGAGTAGTAGGACTCCGAATCCGACTCCTAGTCCGATGATGATAGTGTTGCATGCATTGGAATGGCAATCCCGAAAAGGACCTCATCTCTATTTGGCGAATTGACGGATGACGATGATGAACCTTCAATGTGCTTCATGGCTAAGGGCCCTAAGGTATCATCAAGATCTTCTAAATTTTTAGTCAATTCTTATACTAACAACTCTAGTGATGATAAGGATGATATGAGTTTGGTCAAGATGATGAGAAAGTTTTATATGGGTAAGTTGACCGAGCTCATGGAGAGAGTTGAGCAACAAGAGTATTGTCGACGGTTGGGATATTGACCCAAGTCGCTAAGGTTCTTTAGAATTGAGATAGGAGACACGCCGAACAACCACGAACAGCAACGAACAGGGAGACAGGGTTTTTATCCTGGTTCAGGCCTCTCGGGAGAGATAATAGCCCTACGTCCAGCCTTTCTTATATACCAGAGGTGAATAAAACAGGTGGCTTGGCGAGACGAACAAGTCTCGGCGAGATTATGGGTGTACAGGAAGCAATATGCAAGGGCCTCGTGCCCTCTACACGCCGTAGGGGCTCGGTTTATATATTGTTGAACAACCGACCTACCGGAGGAGAATCGGGCCGGGCTAACTACGAATACGTAACGAACTCGTACCATGCCAAATACATCCTTCGGCAGATAAGGTAAACTCCAATTCTTGGGGATCACGACTCCTAATCCAATCCGGAAACCACGTCCCGGTCTTCACGTAGCCGCAGAGAACTCTTGTTCGAGACGGACTCAAACAGAATCCTAGGCCATTACATGACCGCATGACCAAGGGCTGATCGGCGAGATGCATATGGGCTCGATAGAACCTTCAGTGAGGTGGGCCTGGTAGGTTGATTCGATTAGGCCGTCGGGGAGTTGGCCATGGCAATGGGCCGTGATTTTATCCCCGACGGCTAGCCCCGAGACTCAAGTGGAAGGACTCACTAGAGTGGGGTCTTCCTCTTGAGACTCCAAGTCCTGAAGAGGGTATTTTTCCTGCTACAAAGGCGTGCAACAAAGCGATCGAACAGGTTATGGTTCAACCGAACAAGTCGTGTTCGGGATCGAACAAACCCGCCCGGCGCCGAGCAACTCGTTGCGTCGAGCGAGGAACGACATCCGTCCGAGCGAGTACCCGGCCCTCGTACGTAAATCGGAAGAAGTGAGGTGAATCATCTCCTTGAGGCTGAACGTCACCAAGGAGGATTGACTTCTTGGTAGTGAAGAGCGTACCACCGCATCCGTAAGATCAGATCTTCCGGAGAATGAACATAGCAAGTCGCGAGGCGGACTCGTCTTCTTGCATCCGAGCATTCAGATGCCTAGGAAAGATAGGGAACCACCTCTCGTGCTAGAGCTTGCCCGAGAAAATAGAGATTGCGCCTCGGCGAATGTCGCGCTCAGGAGCGAGGGTGATGTGCCTCGGGCGTAGATCGTGCTAGGAGCAGACAATGCATACGAATGGGAAAGGTGACCCAGTCCCAGAGCGTAGAGCTCGTCGAAGGAACCAAGTAAGGAGATCTAGTCCCCGAGCACGGAGCTCGTTAAAGGAACCAGAAAGTGCGACCAGGCGAAGACGTACCTGGTAGGAGCCCGCGCTCCGGGCGAAGAGCTATCCGGTGCGAGGTGATCCAGCCCCCGAGCACGGAGCTCGTCGCGGGGACCAGATGCGCGCTCCGGGCGAAGAGCTGTCCGGTGCGAGGTGAACCACAACCCGATGCAGTCAGAGCCGCAAGAGAACGTGTGAAATCAACGCTTTACCCATGACGTATTCCTTGCGACAGTGTTAGCGTTGTCTTGGCAAGTGCAGAACCGACGCTTGGAGTGCCCGTTGCGATGAGAATCGACTACGGTGGGCTTGCCCGTTGGCGATGAATCGACTACGGTGGGCAGAACTCCGTTGGAGGCGCACTACCTTGACCTAGCCGAACTGTGAAGGTCAGTGCCGGGCAAAGGCAAGAAATCACACGTGGGTGAAGTGAATCAGTCCCTGGGCATGCGCGGAGCAAACCCGGGAAGAGAGGGATGCAGACATCGGCTTTGGTGGGAAGCACGGAACCTCGCCACGACCATCACCGAGTTCGATGTTCCTCGTTCTCGTATTCCCGCGAAGACAAACAAGAAACGAGCCAGCAAGGGGAAAATGAGAGCAAGAAAAGCATCTAAGAAGAGCAAAGCGAGTTTTGGAAAACACGCAAAAGACGACCTACCCGCACAAAACATAATTTTTTCCGGGTACGTCCCCCGATAGCGTTAGTGTCACCTCGGCAAATGCGGAACCGACGCTAGGAGTGCCCGTTGTGATGAGAATCGGCTTACGGTGGGCAGGACTCCGTAGGTGGTGCATTGCTCTGGATTACCGTGCTAGGAAGGACATAGCATGGATAAAAAGACGTGTCGCGGGCAAGTGCAGCCCATTGTGGCTAAGACCGCTAACCGTGGAAGGCGATCGGGACCTTAGCCGCAGCAAGACGTGCGAGGCGAAATCTTATCGGGCATGGACCCGTGCGGCGTTAGTGTCGCCTCGGCGGAGTGCGGAACCAGCGCTAGGAGTGCCGTTGCGATGAGAATCGACTACGGTGGGCAGGCCCGTTCGCGATGAGAATCGACTTACGGTGGGCGAGAACTCCATCGGTGGTGCACCGCCGTTAACCGAGCCGCATGGTCGTTGCGGATAAAAGACATGCTCAAGACGCGGGAGCGCCACGAGCGAAAGACCAACGAGGTTTTGGAAAACCAACGCTAAGGAAAGGGCTCAAAACTGAAAACATACCGGGGTTGCGAAATTCAGCTCAAGTCCCATCGACCGAGGAGAGGATCCTTTGAGGAGCTGGCCGAGCAGCTCAAGACCGCCGAGCAAAGACTTGAATCGAGCGAGAGTCGACCGAGCGACTTCCGAAGCAGACTTTTCCCGCAAAAAGAGCAAAGAAAAGACAAGGACGAACAGGAAACCAAGAGCAAGGCGAACAGCGCTAGAAAGTTTTAAGAAAAACCGGTAGAACGCTTAGCCTAACTCCCAGCCCCCGTTGTGCAGCTGCTCGAGGACCTGAGTTTGCGAACTCGAATAGGTGCACAAGAGAAAGAGCGATGCCCTAGCCCCCGGTACGGACGATGCATGAAGACCTGAACTTGCGACTTCAAGCACGTGCGTAGAGAGTTAGAGCGACACCCGTATCCAGATCGACTCGTTCCAGGAACTGCTCGTTAACGTAAGTTAGGCGTTTCCGGAGGTAACCGAACAAGGAAAGTGCCTCTGCCGCGGAGGGCTTACGAGAGCAGGCTTTACCAAGTGGTTGTGCCGTAAGCGGTAAGTGCCTCTGCCGCGGAGGGCTTACGAGAGCAGGCTTAGCCGCAAGGCTGGATGCTGTGTTACGCAACTCTGAGTTTAGGAACTTGTTGAAGCTAGATACGGGCAGGAAAAACCCTTAAGATTGCGGAGCCAAGAGTTCGCAAGACCGGGCAGCCATCAAGTGTTACCAGAGAGAAAGAGTAGTCTGAGAAGACAAGTGGTGAGGAGGGCCGCAGGGGGCCGCGAACATTCACCGCTCAATGGGTTGAACTTTACATGGCAGCCCGAGAGACTTGGACGAACTAAGGCGCGAAATTTGAGAAAAAGCGCGAAGCTAGGAAACGAAAGACCTACACGAGGAACTTACGAAGCTGGTCGATGTTCCAAGCGCTGATCAGCTCTCTCCCGTCATCCACTGCCAGGCGAACAGCCCCGGGATCCGGAAGGAGTTTTGATCCAGTCCCCGAGCACGGAGCTTGTCGCGGGGACCAGACGCGCGCCCCGGGCGAAGAGCTGCCCGGCGTGAAGAGATCTAGCCCCCGAGCACGGAGCTCGTCGCGGGGACCAGACGCGTGCTCCGGGCGAAGAGCTGCCCGGCGCGAAGAGATCCAGCCGCCGAGCACAGAGCTCGTCGCGGGGACCAGATGCGGGCTCCGGGCGAAGAGCTGCCCGGCGCGAAGAGATCCAGTCCCCGAGCATAGAGCTGGGAACCATATCTGAAAGGCGATCAAGATCGAAGGGATCGATCCGATCTGGCAGGGGAAGAGACATCCTGCCCTTCTGAGTCGTAGTCCTCAGGGAGAACCTCCTTATCGCTGATAGAGTTCGACATGCTCGATCTGCGTGTCCCCACGGACGGCGCCAGCTGTCGACGGTTGGGATATTGACCCAAGTCGCTAAGGTTCTTTAGAATTGAGATAGGAGACACGCCGAACAACCACGAACAGCAACGAACAGGGAGACAGGGTTTTTATCCTGGTTTAGGCCTCCCGGGAGAGATAATAGCCCTACGTCCAACGTTTCTTATATACCAGAGGTGAATACAAGAGGTGGCTCGGCGAGACGAACAAGTCTCGGCGAGATTATGGGTGTACAGGAAGCAATATGCAAGGGCCTCGTGCCCTCTACACGCCGTAGGGGCTCGGTTTATATAGTGTTGAACAACCAACCTACCGGAGGAGAATCGGGCCGGGCTAACTACGAATACGTAACGAACTCGTACCATGCCAAATACATCCTTCGGCAGATAAGGTAAACTCCAATTCTTGGGGATCACGACTCCTAATCCAATCCGGGAAACCACGTCCGGGTCTTCACGTAGCCGTGCAGAACTCTTGTTCGAGACGGACTCAAACAGGAATCCTAGGCCATTACGCACCGCGCCAGCCAAGGGCTGATCGGCAGGATGCATATGGGCCTGATAGAACCTTCCAGGGAGCTGGGCCCTGGTAGGCTGTTCGATTGGGCCGTCAGGGAGTTGGCCATGGCAATGGGCCGTGATTTTATCCCCGACAAGTACCTTCTTGAGAAAGTAGAAGACTTGCTCATCCTTGAAAAGAAGAGAAACCTTCAACTTGAGAAGAAACTAGCATTGGAAAAGAAGAGGGTTGAGGAGATGACCAAAGAATTTTCTGAGGTCAAATCCAAAACAAGCTCTCTTGAGATCAACAACTTTTCACTCAAAGAAAAACTCATTTGTGCAAAGGAAGCACATGAGACTCTTAGAGTGAAATTTGATGATCTTTTGAAGAGCATCTCTACTCTTCCAAATGCAACTTGTGACTCACCTCCTTCCATGAGCAATGGTTGTGCAAAGTGCTATAATGTGGATGTAAATGCTTGTGCAACAAACTTCGCCACTTTACAAGATCTTACTAATGAGAATGAGAAGTTGAAGGGTCTACTTGAGGACGGTATTCAAATATCTTACAAGTCGAGTAAGGGACTTGATGAGATACTAGACAAAAGAAGAGGAAACTTCAAGAAGGCCGGACTTGGTTATGTTCCACCAAAGGGCAAGAAAGCACATGTTGTGGTGACTCCGGTCACTAAGCCAATTCATTTTGTGAGAGAGCAAAGCTCAAAGGCTCATGTTTCTCACTCTACTTTTAATGCCTCTTACATTCTTAGAAAGAATAATCTTGGTAGAGTGCTTGCTTATCATGTTGGACCAAAGCGCAATAATGTACCTTTTGTGAGATCCATTTGGGTTTCAAAGACTCTTGTGACTAACCTTAAAGGACCCAATCAAATTTGGGTACCTAAGACCAAATCTTGAACTTTGTAGGAATATCTCTTCGGTGGCCCTAGTTGGGTACTCGACAGCGGTTGCACTCATTATATGACCGGAGAGAAGGAAATGTTTTCTCAAATTAATTGTTACAATCAACCAAGTGAGAGCATTACTTTTGGAGATGATAGTAAAGGTGATGTACTTGGTCTTGGTAAGATTACAATTTCTGAAAATCTTTTTCTTACAAATGTCTTACTTGTGTATTCATTGAAATACAATCTATTATCGGTACAATAATTTTATGCTACCGGTTATGATTGTTTCTTTTCTTGTGATGGTGTGAATGTCGTTCGAAGGAGTGATGGTTTAATAGCCTTTAAGGGTCATCGAAAGGGAAAGCTTTATCTTGTGAACTTCTCCACGGATAGACCTAGCCCTGGGATATGCTTACTAGCTAAATCTAGCATGGGTTGGCTTTGACATCGCCGACTAGCCCATGTTGGTATGAGAAACCTTCACAAACTCTCGAAAGGAAATCACATCATTGGACTAACAAATGTGAAGTTTGAGAAAGACAGGCCTTGTAGCGCATGTCAAGCGGGAAAGCAAGTTGGAGCACCCCATCCTTCAAAGAACGTGATGACCACAACAAGACCTTTACAACTACTACATATGGACCTTTTTGGACCGATTGCATACATAAGTATAGGAGGTAACAAATACGGTCTTGTTATTATTGATGACATTTCACGCTTCACGTGGGTATTCTTTTTACATGATAAGACAGAAGCAAAAGGAACATTGAAAAAGTTTATGAGAAGATCTCAAAACGAGTATGAAGTGAAGATTAAGAAGATTCGAAATGATAATGGGAAGGAATTCAAAAACACCGATGTTGAAGAATATCTTGATGAGGAAGGTATTAAGCACGAGTTCTCGGCTCTCTACTCCCCTTAACAAAACAGGGTGGTCGAGAGGAAGAATCGAACCCTCATCGAGATGGTGAGAACCATGCTAAATGAATACAAGGTTTCGAATATATATTGGGCGGAAGCCGTGAACACCGCCTGCCACGACATTAATCGACTCTATCTACACAAGTTATTGAAGAAAACTTCGTATGAGCTCCTTACCGGTAACAAGCCAAATATTTCATACTTCAGAGTTTTTGGCAGTAAGTGTTATATTTTGAATAAGAAATCTAGAAAGTCTAAGTTTGCTCCTAAGGTCGACGAAGGTTTTATACTTGGTTATGGATCAAATGCCTATGCGTACCGAGTTTTCAACAATACCCCCGGTGTGGTTGAAATCTCGCGTGACGTGACATTTGATGAGACTAACGGCTCTCAAGTGGAGCAAGTTGATCAATGTGTGCTAGATAAAGAAGAGCCACCTTGTGAAGCGATTAAGAAAATGGCTATCGGTGATGTCAAACCTCAAGAAGACGTAGAAGACGAAGATTCACTACCTTTGTCAACTCAAATCGAACCGCCAACAATTGTTGAAGAAGAAGAAAATGACAAGTCAAGTGAAGGTGATGATGAAGACACTATACCATCGAATGCACGTTCAAGAGTTCGTCAAAGCGTTCAACGAGATCATCCCGTCGAAAACATCATTGGTGATATAAACAGCAGAGTAACTACTAGATCTCGTCTTTCAAACTTTTGTGCATTTTACTCGTTTGTCTCCTGTCTTGAGCCATTAAATATAGATCAAGCAATCAAGCATCTCTATTGGATTATTGCCATGCAAGAGGAGTTGAACAACTTCGCTAGGAATGAAGTGTGGGAATTGGTGGAAAGACCGAAGTAAAACATCATCGGTACAAAATGGGTATTCCGCAACAAACAAGACGAACATGGTATAGTGACAAGAAACAAAGCACGGTTGGTTGCACAAGGCTTCACGCAAATCGAATGTTTGGATTGTGGTGAGACTTACACTCCCGTAGTAAGAGTAGATGCTATTAGAATCTTAATTGTTTTTGCTACTCACTATGGCTTTAAGTTGTGGCAAATGAATGTCAAGAGCGTTTTTCTTAATGGTCCACTTTCCGAGCTTGTCTACGTTGAACAACCACCGGGCTTCGAAGACACATGGTATGAGTGCCTGAAGGATTTTTTGGTGAGAAAATATTTTGAAATGGGTAAATCTGATCCTACACTATTTACTAAGCTAGTAAATGGTGATATATTTGTATGTCAAGTCTATGTTGATGATATCATATTTGGATCTACTAATGAGTGTTTTTGCGAGGAGTTTAGTAGCTTAATGACTATACGTTTTGAGATGTCAATGATGGGAGGGTTGAAGTTCTTCCTTGGACTACAAGTAAAACAAATAAAGTAAGGAACTTTCATTAGTCAATCGAAGTATGTGAAAGATATGCTTAAGAAGTTTGAGATGAGCGACGCCAAGCCAATCAAGACTCCTATGCCAACAAATGGTCACCTTGATTTAAATGTAAATGGTAAGGACGTCGATCAAAAGGTATATCGTTCTATCATTGGCTCTCTCCTTTATCTTTGTGCATCTAGGCCTGATATTATGCTTAGTGTGTGCATGTGTGCAAGATTTCAAGTTACACCCAAGGATTGCCACTTAGTAGCAGCCAAGTGAATATTGAGATATTTGATACACACTCCCAACTTTGGCCTTTGGTATCCTAAAGGGTCAAACTTTGACCTAATCGGCTATTCGGATGCGGATTATGCCGGTTGTAAAGTGGATAGGAAGAGTACCTCCGGTACTTACCAATTCCTTCAAAGGTCGCTCGTTTCGTGGGCGTCCAAGAAACAACATTCCGTTGCCCTATCCACAGCCGAAGCTGAATATATTGCGGTAGGACATTGTTGTGCTCAACTACTTTGGATGAGGCAAACCTTGAGTGATTATGGCCTTAACCTCAACCACATCCCACTGTTGTGTGACAATGAGAGTGCCATAAAAATAGCTAACAATCCTATTCAACACTCTCGAACCAAACATATCGATATTCGCCACCATTTCTTAAGAGACCATTCAACCAAAGGTGATATCGATATTACCCATGTGAGAACCGAAAACCAACTAGCAGATATTTTCACCAAACCCCTTGATGAGAGAAAATTCTGTGAGTTGCGGAGTGAATTGAATATCCTTGACTCTCGGAATGTTGCTTAACTTATTGCACACATTGTTTGGTGATTGAAAAGGTTTTATTTATCATGTCATCTATTTTACAATAGCTATATAGGTTTATATTTAAAATAAACTGATTGATTTGACTCTTCAGATATTCATATCCTATTTATTCATGGATGACCTTAGTTTGATTGTCTAATATGCTTACGGGTCATTCTTGGGTAAATTCAATTCTTAGAACTCCCCTCTATCCTCCCGGAGCAATCTTATCTATTCTCGAGGAGTCTGGAGTCTAATTCATTCAAATCCAGCAAGAGGGGGATCGGATGTTCCGCTCGGCATCGGAACTTCCGATGGCATCCAGTGAGGGTCCTGTCGGATGTTCCGACCGGCGTCGGAACTTCCGAGGCTGTCCAGTGAGGGGTCCGTCAGATCTTCCATCGGATGTTCCGACTCGGCCCAGATCTGTGACGGGTATTCCTTTTTTAACCGCGTGGGCTCTGTTCCTTCTCTTTTACCTGCGGATTTTACCCTAGACCTTTTACCTTCTCTCTCTCTTCTTTTGGGCGGCGGCGGCGGCAAGGGGAGTTCCGGCAGCAGCGGATCTTCCGGCAGCGGCGGACCGTACGGTGGCGGATCTTGCGACCTGCACGCCTCTCCACTGCCTCAGCCTCCTCCCTGCTCGTCTCCCTCCTCCTCCATTGAAGGTATAGCTCCAAATCTTGAAATCTTCTAGAACGTGCAATGTGCGCAGTTTTAGTTCGAGTTCGAGGCGAAATATGCTTCTATATTGTTCATAGAAGTGTTTCCCACTTGCTGATGCCTCGGATTTGTCGTTTTGGTGCGAGTTGTGACAAACCCTATTTCGGGCAGTACCTGTACCCCGTCGGATGTTCCGACGTCGGTCGGATGTTCTGACGTGGTACTCGCTGTCCTGGTTGGGATTTGTATTCTACACCTCAATTGAGTCATCGAATTCCATTTATCATGCAGATGTCTTCTTCTCAGCGTGATCCCAAAGGCAAGGGTGTTGCCAATCCTTCTAAGCGGCAATGAACCTCAAGTTCGACTGCCGCTCCTCCTGCTGCCTTGCCCAATGAGGATCCCACTATCTTTCTTGAGAGGTTGGCTCAATGGAAGCGAGCAAATATCCATGATCCTACCGGTCCGTTGATGACCAAGAAGACATCAAGGACATTTGCTCACAATGTCACTCCAAAGATCTTCGGCTTTTATGTCGCGGATGTCAAGGAGATTCAACACACCAGGTGTGAAGATCCTCTTCGATATGAGAAGGAAGAAAGAATTGATGAAAGATTTTGGAACTTCTTTCATCAAGATTTCTATGATGTTGCTTTTATGAAAAAGAAGAATCCTGTCATGCGCATGCAATTCATTGATTGGGAAGGCATGTCATTGTCAAACAATCCAGTCATCAATGAAGTCATCTCTGCTTGTGATACCATGGAATTGACTGACATCTTGAGCTTTCAGCATGATTGGAACGATGAAGTTATTTGCCAGTTCTATGCTTCATTGTACTTTGCTGGGGGTGCTGCTGGCGATTTCTTCTGGTTTATGTGCGACGGAGTTTGGTACAACTTCTCGAAGAGGGAGTTTGGTCAGTTCCTGAAGCTGCACACTAGAGGAAATATGGAAGAGCTCCATGATGTGGATCCCCTTAAGAATCATGAGCTGCAGTTCTTGTATGATGGGCCTATTCCTACTAAGGCTAGAGCAACTGACACTATGAAGCCCTTCTACCAAGTGCTCAATCGCATCCTCCGCAAGACTCTTTGTCCCAAGGAAGGTGATGCATCTCGTGTGCTATCTTACTCTCGCAACCTTCTGATAAAAATTGGTCTGCGTGAGCGTCCTTTTGATATCCTGGATTTTATCTGGTGTGAGATCAAGATTAGTGCTTGTGATCCAAAGAGGAGCTGCCCTTTTTACTCCTTATCTGATGAGCATGATCATCCATGTTACTGGTCTCAAGTTTGTCCTAGATGTGAAGCATACTCCTTACCTTGTCACCACCCGTGGGCTGGTTTCTCCTAGCGGGACTTTTGCGACTCTACCCAGGAAGGGTTCGGCTACTCGCGATAGCGTGGGGCCTTCTTCTGCTCCTCGTGGTAGCGCGGGCCCATCTTCAGCTCGGTCCAGTCCATCATCATCTGGAGGCTTCATAAAAAAGATGCTGAAGTCTATTTTTTGTATGTGTCGCAAGACGAATGAAAGGGTCAAGGACACCATTGTGCGTCTCCGTGACAATCGCAAGTATATTCAAGACATCAAGCAGCATCTTGGTATGCCTCTCTCTTCTAATGACTCCGAGTCTCCCAACACTACCATTGATTCCTATTTTTTCTTCTTTTGGCGTCTTGATGCCAAAGGGGGAGAAAAGTTATCATTTATCCATTCCTATCTTAGTTTCCTATGTTTGAAACTTGAATGTTTAAGTGTGTGCAAAACTATGTTTTAAACTCGATGTTTTATGTGGTACGCTGTGGTTGTAAGATTTTATTTATTCTGTGATGTTGATGTAATGGTGAATTGCTAGTTATTTAAGTTTTTCACATTGTGTGATATATCCTATCATATTGCATTTAGATTTAAATTGACAAGGATATAGGGGGAGCTCTTGTTGTTATTATTGCCATAGTTTCAGGGGGAGCTTCCAACTATATTCTTGATTATTAATTGTTGTGTGAGCTATAATTGTTGTCATCAATACACCAAAAAGGAGGAGATTGAAAGTTCATCTAGGCCCTTTAAGTGATTTTGGTGATTAATGAATAACAATTATAGAGCTAATATTTCTATTGGAGAATTGTGCACAGATGTTATACAGGTTATTCCAAGAGGGATCAAAAGTGAATGTATTGCAAGAAGGCATCAAGACTAGTTTTAAATTGTAAATCTTTGTTTGTTGAGTCCTAGGGATGTCGTACTACAATGAGGGATGCAATGGAGAAGCTTATAAAGATTTCTATGTGCTCAAAATAGGTATCTCGAAGTTCGTGTGAGTTTTTCACTCAAAATACACCCCATACAGAACCTACATCATCAGAACATCCGACGAGGGTCGGAACATCCGATGATGATCCAGTCTGCCAGTTTTTCATGCCATCCAGAAAGGGCTCCATTGGAACTTCGGTCGGAACAACCGACGAGGGTCGGAACATCCGACGGGGTCTGAACATCTGACGCGTGTTTAACTGCTGCAACGGCTACTTTTCGAGAATCCCTATTTAAAGCCCTCTCCAATACCTGCCAAAAGGTTACTCGCTCTGATTACACCCTGTTTTGAACCTAATACTTCCTGTTCATCATCTCTCTCAAGAACCCTAGCCTTTGTCTCTCTCTTGTTCATCTTTGTGAGATCTAGATCTAGAGAGCTCAAGGCACCCAAGTGCTCCATGAATTAGAGTCCAATTCTTGAGCACTTAGCGATTCCTAATTTCTACATCGCATTTGTTACTCTTGGAGGCTTGAAGGGCTCCTAGACGGCTAGGTCTCACCGGTGAGTCGCCGATCTTTGTGTGGCGTGCCTCTGAAGTTTGTGAAGGTGCGAATCTACCTCCGCAAGGAAAAGGATTCAACTAGTGATCGCCGGGAAGTGCTGTGTGCTTCATCGGTAAGGGGACTAGGGTCTTGGTGATCCGGGCTTTGTGCCTTCCCTAACGGTGAGTAGGATCTCCCTTCAAAGATCCGAACATCGGTAAACAAAAATCGCTGTCTTTTTCGTCTTGGTCTTGATCTGTTGTTTTTACTATTAGTGTTGTCCTGTTCTAAGTACTCTTGAGTAGATCTAATCTTGGTTTTGCGAGAAATCAGTTTACTGCAGGTTTTCGACAAATCCAGAATACCCAGGATCGGAACATCCGACGCGAACATCCGACGCCGTCAGAACATCCGACCTAGATCAGAACATCCGACGCAGGGGTTACTGGACCAGATCGGAACATCCGACCTGCATCGGAACATCCGACCGACTGGTTTCTGTTTGACTTTATTAATTCCGCAATTTCGTTTTATTCGCCTATTCACCCCCTAGGCGGCATAGCGATCCTTTCAAGTTTTTGCCTGTTTATTATATAAATTGGTAATGACAAATAAGTAGGAATATTGGATATACATCAGAATTTTTTGAATTAAAGTCTACCTAGCACCACTCTCCCCACTAGATTACTCGTAGTAATCTTCTTAATGAATTTTGAAATATGAAATTACCGGGTATCATTGTCGGTGTAATAAATACCAGGGTACAAAGAGTCCTGAGAAGATCAAGCGGGCCCCACGCGTCAGGTGGGCGACGAGGCCCCAGCGCGTGGGCGAGCCCCTCAGGGCGCCTGGCGAGGGCCCCACACGTCAGGCGGGCAATCAGGCCCCAGCGTGTGGGCGAGCCCCCTCGGCGTATCAAGTGGGCCCCACGCGTCAAGTGGGCGACGAGGCCCCAGGCGTGGGCAAGCCCCTCAGGCGCCGAGCGAGGCCCCACACGTCTTATGGCGATCGAGCCTAGCGTGCGGGCGAGCCCTCGGCGTATCAAGCGGCCCCACGCGTCCGTGGGCGACAAGGCCCCCAAGCGTGGCGAACCCTCAGGCGCCGGGCGAGGGCCCCACACGCCAAAGACATCGAGCCCATCAGCACGCGTGTGGGCGAGCCCTTAGAAGACTAGGGCGAGGGCCCCGTGACGCCAAAGTGCGACCGAGCCCAGCGTGTGGGCGAGCCCATCATCGCCAGCCGGGCAAGGGCCCCATCGTCGGCGGCGTGTGGGCGAGCCCTCGGCGCTGGGGTCTCCCCATCGTCAGTGGGGCCCACGTGGGTGGAGTGTTGCGGAAGCGATCTTACGGGCGAAGGCTTCCCTGCTGCGAAGGACGAGCGCATTTAATGCAACATCACGCGGATAGCGGTGAAGAAATGATTACCGCTTCTGATGACTTCGCAGGTCGGCGGTACATCCTTTCGGGCGCAGCTGGAATTGACCGCAGAGAGGGTTTGCTTAAGATGGCCGCTGCGTCGGGAGGAGCAGGTGGGCCCCGCCTGAGCCTCGGGTGTGTCTGCGGGCCGAGGCCACTGCGGCATCGCTGGCGAGCGCCGCTCGGCGTGAGCGGCAGCACGTTGTCTCCCTGTCGTGTCTCGTCGCTGTCTTGAAAATCAGTATCAGACGCCTACCCTCCTCGGCTCTCTCCGCCATTCGAGGCTTGTATAAAAGGAGCGAGAGAGAGAGAAGAGGGGTGCGTGCGCTTGGAACACACAGTTCACGAGGCATTCTCAGAAACACATTCCATTCAACCACAACAAGAAAAGAGCTAAGGCTCGGCAGAGTAGGACTATTACCCGCGAGGGGTCCGAACACGGTAATCCCGTGTGTTGCTCTTTCTGCGCCCCACGCCAATCGAATGGCCTTGGTGATAGGCTAGCGTGACGTAAATCGACTAGGTGCGATCCGCGATGGTTGAGCGGTGAACACGCCGTCGATGGCGCGCCGGTAGGGGGCGCTAGCATCGATTCGTGCTTTCGACCTCATCGAATGGCGGATCAGCGATCGCGATGGATCGAGAGGTGGCGCTAGAGCGCTGCGCATGGCGTCGGACGCGGGCGATGGCGGTGGATCAGCCGGGCGGCAGCCGCCCCGGCCAAGCTAGGCGGCGCCTGGCCTTGGAGGAGTGCACCCCAGCGCAAAACCTCCATGCGGCCAGGTCCCTGCTGGACAACCCACCGGTGCCAGTGACTCCGGACTCCCCGGTGGCTCCGTGGCTGGCCAGTTTGGCCCACTACGTCGATGCCGCGGCGGCGGTGGTGCAGGTTTCGGGAGGTGCGGGAACCGGCGTTTCCGCTTCTTCCCGCTCTTTCTTGCCCTCGCACCCCTCTCGCGGATCTTCTGGTGGGAGGGGGCGGGGCCGCGACGAAAGGAGCCAGGCGACTCCCACGGGGGTTCGACCAGACAGAAATGGCGGTGGACCAGACCTCCGGTCCCATTTGGAGGACCGCCACCTACTGCATGGAGAGGATCTGCGCGACAAGCTCCGCCGTGGCGCGACCGAAAGTCTTGCGACCGTCTTGGCCGACGCCGCTCGCGGGACCAAGATGACTCCGTGAGGTTGTCCCGGCCAGCGAAGGCGGTGCCTCTTCGGCGCCGCCCAGGCGTCGGGGGCGACGGGATGAGGGCCACGTCCAGGAGCAGGAGGCTTCAGAGGTCGGCTGCCGCGCCTTTTCAAAGGAGCTGCGCAGCGTCCAGTGGCCGGAGAGGTTCCGGCCCACCCCCATCGAGAAATACGACGACTCCACCAACCCTGACGAGTTCTTGCAGATCTACACTACGGTGATGCAGCCGACTGGAGGGTCGGAGAAGGTTCCGCGAACTACTTCCTGTAGTCCTCACCGTGAGCCCGCTCTCAGCTCATGAACTGCCCCGAGTCCGTGGGGTCGTGGAAGGAGCTTTGAGCTCTTCATCACCAACTTCCGTGGCACCTTCGAGCAGCCGAAGTCGAGGCGACCTCCTGGCGTGGAAGCGGAGAGAAGGAGAGTCATTGCAGCGACTACATCGGGCACTTTAGTCAGGTCCGCAATACCATCCCTGACATCTCCATCGACTGTCACGGCATTCAGGAGAGGCGCCCGAGACCCTAGGGTCAAGGAGAAGATGGCCACCCGCAAGATCAAGACGACGGAGGAGCTCTTCACCTGGGCAAGTCGCCCTTCAAAGTGAGAGCTTCGCTTCCGCCCGGCCGCCTGGCGGGACGGCTGCGGGCGGCGAGGCCGGGACTTCGAAAAATCCCGGCGGCAAGGATAAGAAGAAGCGCAAGGCGGCCGAGACCGGACAGGTCATGGCCGCTGAGCGCGACGATGACGACGACGACAACGACAGCGGCCGGCCGCGCGATGGGCTCAGCAGATGAAGAAAGGAGGAGGTCACGGCGCCGCGGGAGGCGGCCGCAGGGTGGTCGCGGCGGCGCCATGGCGATCGCCGTGGCCGCGACGGCCCCCGCGGCCGCGACGAGGGGCGAGACCGTCGTCCCCGCGAGTGGAGCGGAGGGGCTTACTGTCCCATTCACCGCAACAGTTCCTACGACTTGGCCGATTGCCATGTCGTCAACAAGTTGGTGGACAAGCGCCCACGAGCAAGCGCAGCAAGCGTCCGGCGGCAAGGGCAAAGAAGCGGCCGCTTGGTTTTCAGCGGCGGAGCGAAGTCGCCGTCATCCACGGCGGATCGCCACCTATCCGCCCCACGCTAGCTTTAAGCGTGCGATGAGGAGTGTGCGCCGCCGTGCCCGACGTGGGGTCAGCAAGGCAGCTGGCGTGGTCGGAGCAGCCGATCGCGTTCAGTCAGGCCGATCACCCAGCCAGTACCGCCGGCCCAGGACATCTCCCGATCGTGGTTGCACCCACGGTCCGGAATATAAAGCTAGGGCGGTTTGGTAGGCGGAGGAGTTCCTCAACCTCTGCTCGCCGGGTCGCCAAGGCGCTCAGATCCAGCAGCAGAGCTTCGACCGGCGCCCCGTTCTTCGCATCGCGCCGGGCCGAAGTCTGTCTCCCGGCGCGTCGACCTCCCGGTGACGTTTGGAGGCTCCGACAACTTCCGCACCGAGATGCTCGAGTTCGAGGTGGCGGACTTCGACCTCCCATACAACGCCATACTGGGTCGGCCGGCGCTGACCAGGTTCATGGCGGCTTGCCACTATGCGTACATGGTGGTAAAGATCCCGGGGCCAGCCGGCCCCATCGTCTTGAAAGTGGATCGCCCGGAGGCGCTCCGCTGTGACAAAGACGCTCTCGCTTTGGCGGGGGCAATCGGCGCCCAGAAGGCCGAGGCTTCGACTCTAGGAGCTCCTCCGGCGAAGACCCGTGCCTCCCCCGGTTCATCCGCGGAGGTTAAGGCGGTCTCCCTAAGTGAGTCAGACCCGACGAAGACCGTTCGGGTGGGCGCCTCTCTCAGCGCCAAATAGGAAGGCGCTCTCGTCTCCTTCCTCCAGTCTAACGCAGACGTGTTGCGTGGCAACCGTCCGACATGGCTGGGGTCCCCAGGGAGGTGATTGAGCACAAATTGACAACGTTCCCCGGCGCGCAACCGGTCATGCGCGAAGGTCGGGCGATCGGTGGAGCGTCGAGAGTTATCCGCCAGAGGTGGACAAGCTCTTAAGGCGGGTCGTTCGGGCGTCGCCTATCCGTGTGGCTCGCGAACCCGTCCTCGTCAAGAAATCCAACGGGCGGTGGAGGATGTGCGTGGACTTCACCGACCTCAACAGGGCGTGCCCGAAGGATCCGTACCCGCTGGCCCGCATTGATCTCATCGTCGACTCCACGGCGGGTGCGCGGCAGTTGCTGCTACGGGCTGCGTACTCTGGGTACCACCAGATTAGCATGGCCGAAGAAGATGAAGACAAGACCGCCTTCGTGACGCCCATGGGCGTCTACTGCTACACAAGGATGGCATTCAGACTGAAGAATGCGGGCCCAACCTATCAAAGGGCCATGCATATCGCTCATCGTCCTCAAATAGGGCGGAACCTGGAGGTGTATGTCGACGACCTGGTGGTGAAGTCCAAGAAGGCGGAGGAGTTGATCGGCGACCTGTAAGAAACCTTCGCCAACTTGAGGAAGTACTGCATCAAACTCAACCCTGAGA
Source organism: Raddia guianensis (assembly GCA_036346415.1). Lineage (NCBI taxonomy): Eukaryota > Viridiplantae > Streptophyta > Magnoliopsida > Poales > Poaceae > Raddia > Raddia guianensis. The sequence continues at coordinate 12,226,907 of CM070543.1, read as the reverse complement.
AGTGTGTATTCGCTGTTCCGTCGGGCAAGCTGCTAGGTTTCCTCGTCTCCCAGAGGAGGATTGAGGCGAACCCTGACAAGATCGCGGCGATCGAGAACATGAAGCCCCCGACGCGACTTCAGCAGATGCAGTGCTTGGTGGGCTGCTTGACCTCCCTAGGCCGCTTTATAGCTCGCCTGGGGAATAAGAATCTCCCCCTACTCAAGCTCCTGAAGAAGACCAACCGATTCGAGTGGACGGCGGAGGCGCAGGACGCGTTCGACGGGTTGAAGAAGTATCTCACTTCCCCGCCCGTGCTGGTCGCCCCGGACCCGGGCGAGCCGTTGATCCTTTATGTCGCGGCGAACCCCCAGGTGGTCAGCGCGGTGCTGGTGGCGAAAAGAGAAGGTGTTCAGTGCCCCATCTACTACGTCAGCAAAGTCCTCCACGACGCCGAGACAAGGTACTCACAACACCAGAAGATGCTCTACGCCGTGCTGACGGCGTCCCGGAAGCTGCGTCACTTCTTCCAGGGGCGAGAGATCACCGTCTTGACCAAGTACCCCTTACGGGAGATCCTCTTCAACCGCGAGGCGACGGGCCGCATCGCCAAGTGGGCCATAGAGCTGGCAGAATTCAACCTCAAGTTCGCTCCCCGAACGGCCATCAAAGGGCAAGCTCTGGCGGAGTTCGTCAGCGAGTGGACTCCGGCGGACGAAGAAGCTGAAGACGTCCAAGTACCCTCGCCGTGGACTCTCTTCTTTGACGGTTCGTTCCGGCTTGAGGGGGCTGGGGCAGGTGTCGTTCTGGTGTCTCCCACCGGCGACATTGTCCCGCACTGAGTGGTCTTTGGAGTTCCGCGCTACCAACAACGCCGCGAATCTGAAGGGCTTGCTCGCGGGCTCGGGGTGGCCGACCACAGGCATCCGGCGGTTGCAAGTAAAGAGCGACTCTCTCCTAGTCATCAACCAGGCGAGGAAGGATTTCACCTGCTCGGATCCCGTCATGGCGGCCTACCTGGCGGAGGTGCGCCGGTTGGAGCGGCACTTTGAGGGTTTGGGCTTCGCGCACGTCCCTCGCCGTGACAACTATATGGCGGATGAACTGTCTCAGATTGCCTCATCAAGGGCACCTATTCCGGCCGGGGTTTTTGAAGAAAGACTCACGCGGCCGTCTGTCGCAGCCCCCGATTCTGGTGCGGACGACACCTTTCCTGGCGCAGCTCCCACATCTGGAGGAGACGCCACCATTCCTGCCGCAGCTCCCCGGTTGGAGGGAGGAGGCGGAAGAACTGCCGAGGCGGTTGAGGCGGAAATGCCAGGCCAGGCAGAGTACGTCGGTGACAATGCTAACGTCGTCACGCCGTCCGGGAAGGTCGATGGATGGATCAGATCCAGCCTACTGCGGGACGGAGTGATCCCAACGATGACGCGTCGGCCGAGAAGATAGCGCGCAAGGCCAAGCGCCACGCCCGTAGGTGGGGACCAGACGCCCGTGGCGCAAACGGAGTTCTCTTGAAGTCGTCACTCGGGAAGCGGGGAGTGCAATTCTCTCTGAGATCCATGGAGGCATGTGCGGGAGCCATTCGGGGAGCCGGGCGTTGGTTGGAAAGGTCTTCCGCCACGGCTTCTATTGGCCTACTGCCCTCCAGGATGACTTCGAGCTGGTGAGGAGATGCGAAGCGTGCCAATTTCATGCTAAGCAGATCCACCGATCGGCCCAGGTGCTGCAAACCATTCCGCTCTCCTGGCCGTTCGCGGTCTGAAATTTGGACATCTGAGCCCGTTCAGCTGGGCGACCGGAGGTTACACGCATCTGTTCGTCGCCGTTGACAAGTTCACCAAGTGGGTGGAGGCATCGCCGGTCCCGGCGATCACGTCCGCTGCTCCCATAAAATTCATGAAGAGCATCTTCGTCCGGTTCGGCGTCGCCAACAGGATCATCACCGACAACGGCGCTCAGTTCAAGAGCGCCGATTTCAAGATCGTGCGAAGAGCTGGGTACCAAGCTATGCCGCCGCGTTACATCCGAAGAGCAATGGGCAAGTGGAGCGGCAAGCGCGAAGTGCTCAGAGGACTCAAGACCGTGGCTTTCGACCGCTGGAGAAGCGCTGCAAGCGCTGGCGGAAGAGGTCCCCAACAGACAGGGCGCCACGGACAACTCCCAACAGAGCCACCGGCGAGACCCCTTTCTTCTGGTGTATGGCTCAAGCGGTGCTCCCATCGAGCTTCGCCTTTGGGTCCCCAAGGGTGGCGGCGTTCAGCGAAGCAGAGACCACGACCGCGCGGGATGAAGTGAATCTCCTAGAAGAGATCAGAGACAGAGCGGCGATCCGGGCCGCCAAGTATCAGCGAACCTTCTTGCCGTTATCAAGCAAGACGGGTGTGTGAGAGGACACTGGCAGTGGGCGACCTCGTCCTGCGCAAAATCCAAGCGCAGGTTGGGCGCAACAAACTGTCTCCCCTGTGGGAGGGCCCCTTCAAGGTGGTTTCGATCTCCGCCCAGCTCGGTCCAGCTCGCCGAGGATGGTCGCGAATTGGCGAACACTTGGAACGTCGAGCAGCTGAGGAAGTTCTACCCGTAGGTAGCCGTTTCAAGAAGCTTTTTTTTGGGGCCTTCCTTTGGAGCCGAGCGGCGAGGTCTTCTTCCTTCCCCTCTCGCCTCGGGGGCTGCATTGTACAAAGCCATCTTCAATATAAAGATAAGTTCTGTCTCTCTGTGGGCATCTGTTTTTTTCGCCTTAAGTCTGTTAGAAAGTATTCTGTTGAAAGCTGGTAGCGAAAAAGTACTTAAGGCTGATGGCCCCTTAGTTGCAAGGGCGAACGCTTGAACTTGCGGCTGGACGAGGCGAGGCGGACGGAAGGCGGGTTCTAGCCTGGTGTGTCTGCTCGGTCTAGGCAACGCGCCAACGACGGCACCAGCGACTAGACCACTTCCGGAAGCTAAGCTCTCGCCACGTAACGTTTAAGGTCGGTTTGCCAAGAGGCCGTAAGGGTTGAAGTAACCTGATGCCTAAGGAAAAAGCGCTCACTTTCAATAGAACGCTCTGTCTAAAACTTTTGGCGATCAGTTGTTTAAACCGCAAAAAGTCTGTTAGAAAACATTCTGTTGAAAGCTGGTAGCGAAAAAGTACTTAAGGCTGATGGCCCCTTAATTGCAAGAGCAAACGCTTAACTTGCGGCTGGGCGAGGCGAGGTGGACGGAAGGCGAGTTCTAGCCTAGTGTGTCTGCTCGGTCTGGGCAACGCGCCAACGACGACACCAGCGACTAGACCACTTCCGGAAGCTAAGCTCTCGCCACGCAACGTTTAAGGTCGATTTGCCAAGAGGCCGTAAGGGTTGAAGTAACCAGATGCCTAAGGAAAAAGCGCTCACTTGCAGCAGAACGTTCTGTCTAAAGCTTTTAAGCGTTCAGGTGCCCCAGTTCTTTTCGCAAATAAGAGTTTGCGCGAAGTTCGGTCGAGATTCACGACAAAAGAGCAAAAGTTTGCATTAACAGAATTTGTACAGGACAAAAACAAAAGAGGGAGTTCGTCTACTCCTCGTCTTCACCTTCGTCGCCCTCTGCCGGCGCGGCGCCGCCCATCATAGAGACGCAGTCGGCGGCGGTGTCAACCCGCGACTGCTCAATCCGGTCCAGCTGGCGCGAAGGTTCCCCAGTGGCGGCGTCGAGGTCAAACGCGGCGTTTTGGCAAGGCAGTTGCCCAAGACGAACCGCGCCGCTTCGAGAGCGCCGTGGCGACCATCTTCGATCGCCCGCGCCCGCATCACCACCAGCAGATCGCGCAGGGCATCGGCGGCGCGCCCCACAGCCCCAGCATACTGCGCGGCGGTCTCCTCTAGCGGAGAGGATAAGGTAACGCCCAGCGGGTACAGGACGTCCCTAAAGCTGTGGTAGGCGGCGCGCAGCATGTCAGCGAGGACCCGAAGGCGCTCAGAGTGCTCCGCGCGAAGGTCTTCGACGGTTTTGGTGGCCGAGGCGGCAGTGGCTTGCGCCGCCCCAGCCAAGCGCCTGCCGCAACTCGCCGGCAGCTTGCTCCGCCGAGACCAGAGCACTCTCCTGCGCCGCCCAGGTATGGGCAAGGGCATAGAGCGCCTCGAAGGAGCGCCCGACTTCGGCGGCGATGGCGCCCACGGCGTTGGCGCCGGCTGCGAAGACGGCCGAAGGCTCCTCCAGCATCGCCTCCGTCGGTGGATCCGCGGGCGAGCTGGGGGCTGGCGGATCGTGCGGAATGGAGCTTGAGGCTCCAAAGATCCGCCTCGCCCAATGAAGATAAATGTAAACAGGTTCGGTATGCGGAAACATGCGCATGCTAACCCTAACATAAAGTGTGCATAAGTGCAGAGAAGCTACCGGCGCGGCGCGCCGTAGCGCGGCGTTGAAGGGGCGGCGTCAAGCCGCCGTCGCGAAGCGCGGCGGCGCTTATCGCCATCGGTTGGCGCCGTCGCGTTGGCGCCGTCGGAGAAGGTCTTGGCGCGAGTGGCGCCAAGGCTGAGAAGCGCCAGTCGTGCGACGGCGAGGCCGGCAGCGTCAGCAGCGTCAGCGCAGGGAGCGCAGCGCAGAGGAGGAAGAAATCGCGCAGCGGTGCCGATTCCGCAAGAGTCGCCGCGCTCACCCGTGGTGAGCGGGCGGCAAGAAGAACAGGCCCCCACTAGAGGGGGCCGGAGGAGGCGGCGGAAGCTCAGGACTCGAGGGGCGAGCTCTCTTTGGGCTCGTCTCTCCCTCCTCGTCGTCGTCTTCGGCAAGGATGAGGCGGCGCTTCCCGAGAGCGCGGTCGGAGTCGGCCGCCATGCCGGGAGCGGCAGCAGCCACAGAAGCTTTGGCGGCCGCTGCGAGCGGATCGCGGATCTCGCATGGTCCCGGGCCACTTGGACCGAGGGACCGAGACCTCCATGGGGGCAGCCACGCAAATCTTGGTTGCGCCCCGTGGATCCCGGCCGCAGAGGGCGGATGGTCTCCGCAAAGAGATATCGCCGGTGGGCGCGGTCAAAGTCCCGCCACCACCGCCGAGCACGCTTCTCAAGACATTCGCGGTTTGGGCAAGAGAGAAGAAGAAGCCGTAAGTCAAGGGGTCAAAGGAAAAGACATTCCGAAGAAACAAGAAACCCGAAAGATTGAAGGAACATTTACCTCCGGGGACAAGGCGGACTCCATCGCATCGCCATAGTATCGCCAAAGCGGGCGAATCCTCGCGCGGAGGGGCAGAGGCGGCGCAAGAAAAATCCACCGCGTGGGTTCGGTGAGCCCGTTCGGCGGAGCTCAGCGATGCGCCAAAGATCTCCTCCGGCTCCGTGAAGTCGTCAGCGAGACCCCGGTGGCAAGGGATTCCGCAAGACCCTCGGGAAGGTCAAGATCGTCACACCCGCTGGAGTCCTCCACGTACAGCCATTGGCGGTGCCAGTCCTTCCAGTTGGACTTGACCGCCGGGAGGAAGGCGGCGGCGTCGCGGATCGTAAAGTAGCAGACTTCAATAGCCCGCCGGGCGCGACCGCATCTGGCGTGAAGAGCGGCGCCCAGGCGGAGGTTTGGCATCGTCCCCACGAACATCTCGCAGAGGTGGACGAAGATGGTCAGCGCCACGATGGAATTGGGGGGAAGGTGCGTCGCCTGGATCTCGTAGAAGGCAAGGACCGCCAAGAAGAACTCCGAGTACGGTGGGACGAGCCCCGCCAAAGACGCCAGTGAAGGTCACGATCTCCCCGTCGCGGGGGCTTGGCACTATGGTGCCGGCGCGGAACCGGACGGAGGTGAGCGGCACGAACCCTTAGAGCCGCGTCGCCACATCCTCGTCGACAGCGGAGGCGGGCAGAGCAGGCCCAGACGATGGCGCGTCCCCGCGGCGACCCTTGCTACGTTTGGGCGCCATGGAAAAACGGTGGAGGAGTTGGCGAAAGAAGAAGGTGGCAGCGGCAAAGAAGGCTCTATGGCAGCAGCGAAGAAGGCGAATGGCAGTTTGAGGACTTAGCGTGCGGAAGGATTAGCCGCGGCGCCAGTGGAAGTATTTATAAGCAAGGCGCGCGAGTGCGGCGGTTTGGATTCCGTCCCCACGCGCGCGCGCCATCATTACCCCGTGCGTTTCGATTTTCCGCGAAAAGCGGCGCGGTTGCCCAAGGAAGATCGTGCGCAGGTGGAGAATCAGGCGTACGGCCGCCACAGAAGGTGGGCCCCACATGATTCGTCTCCCGCCGCACAAGAAACGGAAAAAGTGTCTGCGCGATGATTCGCGTATCATGGTGGACTCGGGGGCTACTATCGGTGTAATAAATACCACGGTACAAAGAGTCCTGAGAAGATCAAGCGGCCCCACGATCAATTGGCGACGAATCCTCGTGGCGAAGCCCTCAGCGCCGGGCGAGGGCCCCACACGTCGGCGGGCGATCAGCCCAGCGTGTGGGCGAGCCCCTAAGCGTATCAAGCGGCCCCACGCGTCAAAGGGCGACGAGGCCCCTGGCGTGGCGAAGCCCTCAAAGCGCCGGCGAGGGCCCCACACGTCAGGCGGGCGATCAGGCCCCAGCGTGTGGCGAGCCCCCTCGGCGTATCAAGCGGGCCCCAGCGCGTCGGTGGGCGACAAAGGCCCCGCCAGCGTGGCGAACCTCAGCGCCGGGCGAGGGCCCCACGCGACGGGCGAAAGCGAGCCCCAGCGTGGCGAGCCCTCGGCGCTTCAAGCGGCCCCGTCGTCGGCCAGCGGGCGATCGAGCCTCGGCCAGTAAACGAGCCCTTAGAAGATCGGGCGAGGCCCCAAGACGCCGAAGCGCGGCGATCAGCCCAGCGTGTGGGCGAGCCCATCGGCGCGCGGCGAGACCCCATGCATCAGCGGGCGTGTGGGCGAGCCCCTCGGCGCGTGGGTCTCCCATCTGTCAGTGGGGCCCACGCGATGTGGAGTGTTGCGGAAGGAGTCTTCGGCGAAGGCTTCCCCTGCTGCGAAGGGCGGCGCATTTAATGCAACATCACGCGGATAGACGGTGAAGAAATGATTACCGCTTCTGATGACCCTCGAGGGTGCGGCGGCCGCCATCGTGGCGCAGCCGGAATTGACCGCAAAGAGAGGGTTTGATTAAGATGGCCGCCCGCGTCGAGGAGGAAGCGGTGGGCGCCGCCCGCAGTCTCACCGGTGTGTCTGCGGGCCAGAGGCCACTTGCGAAGCACACGAGGGTGGCGCCGCTCGGCGTGAGCAGCGGCACGTTGCCTCTCCCGTGTGTCTCGTCGATTGTCTTGAAAGTATCAGATCGCCTACCCTCGGCTCTCTCCGCCAGCCGAGGCTTGTATAAAAGGAGCGAGAGAGAGAGAAGAGAATACGGCGCTTGGAACACACAGTTCACAGGCATGCTGTAAACCACATTCCATTCAACCACAACAAGAAAAGAGCTAAGGCTCAGCAGGAGTATGACTATTACCCGCGAGGGGGTCCGAACCTGGGTAATCCCCGTGTGTTGCTCTTCTTTGCGCCCCACAATCAATCGAATCGAAGCGACTGATAGGCTAGCAGGATAGAAATCTGACTAGGGGTGCGATCCGCAGTGGTTGAGCGGTGAACACGCCGTCAATCATAATTTATGAATTTGAGAAACTAGCTCTTTGTGGCCTGAATTATCTCACTTGGACATAGGACGTGATGATTGTATTCAGTCCCCAGAAACCCAACATTGCCAATCGGTTTAGGTCCCAGCCAGGGAAAGAAAGCTACCGATATGCAGAACGAAATCACTACACTTTCTTAGTCACCACCTCCTTACCAAATTTTTGCATGCATGGTTGAGGGGGAGCACATTGATGCTATGTGCTGCATTTTTGAAGTGGCTTATGAACCTCAAGCATGCTATCCTGCTATAAGCACAACAGGATTTAGTGCACACAAGGTTTGCAAATTATAGAGTTATGACCAAGTACAACTCAATATGCATAGAATTTATACGATCCCTCTCTAGGTGACAAGATCACAAACGAGGGGACAGTACCTCCCACTTTCCACCTCAGTGAAATTAGGGCAGCTACTAGTGGTGAAAACTACATTCGTCGGAAGGATGGAAAGAAGGGAAATTAAAGAAATTGATTTAGAAAAGAAAGTTTATTGTCCAAGCGTAATAGAATACAAGGATGAAGTTACCTAATGCAAGCCACATGACCACTAGGTCAAGATGTGCTATAAATAAAGTATTTAGGGGAATTGAACAAAGATTCGCCGCAAACCTAATGATGAAATTGTGGCTTATCAGACCAAAAGAATTTCAAAACAGTATCCCGACAAATAAGAATTGAAGCTAAGAGAAAGTGCATAATTGTAACATTTAACTATGCATGAGTTGCACTATTAGCATTCTCCCTATAGATTGTGGTCGCTAATAGACATTTTATGAATTTTAGCATTTGAAGCACCCGAAGAGCACACTATTTGAAATAAAACATTGAAGCTCTCGAAGAGCAAACCTTAATTCTCATGTTCGTTATGAATTTATCCTATATTCCAATATATTTTAAAGTTGCAATCAATATTTGAATCATATGGACTATGAATATTGCCATTGCCTGATTGCAATTATAAATAGAACTAGTATAGTGTCCTATGAAGATATGAATTATTTGTAGTTTAGCAACACCAAGAGAATTTTAAGAGATGACATAAATTCTATGGGTATTACAGCGGCACTTAGAAGAAGCATTGTTTTACCTAGAATCCACTTGAACTCTCTTAAATTTTCTCGACGGTTTCCGCGTTGAGAACAATGAAGAATGGTTATACATTGTGAAGCATGATGGTTGTGAGCAAAGAATATTAGAATTTTTCCCCCGCCATTTGAATTTGGGCTATATTACATTAGAATGCATTTAGAAGCTCTAATCTCTTCTATCTGGCATTGTAGAATTGCCATCTCAATTATAGAGAAGATGAGGTGCAACCAACTCGCAAGAACATAGTATTAGTATAAGAAATTCCTGAATCATGAACTGGACACTCTCCTATTAAAGGTCAAGTTGAGATTAATTTTTCCTTGCCTAGAATGCATCTAGGAGAGGTTCGCAGCCGTATGTTGCCCTTGCCAAGGGCACTTAACGATATTTTAGTGCTCATAATTGCTTTCTTGTGACAATGCATGAGTTTATTCTCTACACAAACCACATGTTCGTTGAGCTGATCCCGCAGATCATAAAAGAAATATAGAATATATTATATAATCATCACTATGTAGTCCAGTAAGAAGGACAAAGCTTGATGATTGATAATCATTGAACTATATTGAATACTAAAAAAACAACACTATATCTCATGTCCGAGCGTTATGGACTAGAGATGTTCGGCCGCACTTGTAGAGTTATAGTATATTGAATAAGAAATACAAGCCCGCCAAAAGCCCTCATCAATTAATGCAAGGGACACGTAGTACTGCAACATCCGACTAGTGCAAAGATAAGAAATTTTTCAATTTTGAATGCAGGTTTTATGTACCTATACCATACTTGCAATGAATTTAAAAATGATTGAGGATCATTTCCCGTCATTAGGGGGAGGAATAGTACCCTGAAAATAAGAATGCGAGAAAATTATGTGATTAACCTCAGACACCACTAATGCATTCTCGCGCATGAGCCGCACTATTATGAATTTTGAAGTAATGAAGCAATTAGCAAACGAACTGCCAAATTATTTTTGTGATTTGAAGGATCTGATCAAGTCGCATTACTGACAATAATGTACCAGAGAGGGTTGAAATACTCGAATCCCAAGTATTCGGGGACGCGGGGAGAAAAGCGGATAAGATAGCTTGGCACAACCAATCACGAAAATGCCTCAATGAAAATAGAAGGGGAGCCAGTTGAGACCTGGCGCTGTTGAGCCTACTAGCGACGCACTCCCAGTTTTGAATTTACCGGTACAAGAAGAAAGAATAGAAGAAGAAGCCGAAACACACGCAAACGAGCGTGCCAAAAGGCATGCAAACGAGTGTGTGAATGCGTACATCGGCAACCATCTAAAGGTTCTTGCTCTCGCGATTGGGAAATAACGGCGCAGAGTAAGTGATAATGCATGAAGCACAAGTGCATGAAGCACCGATGAATAAATGACTATAAATTATGTGCGCTCCGGGGATATATTCAATAGAACCGCATCCAATGTCGACATATACTTTGCAAAGAAGATTACCAAAACAACTGAACTCGATCCTCAGCCTGCATCTCATTGAGCGTAAGACACGGCTGGGCCAAAAAGAATGGAAAAAGGCAATCACCACGAAACTATTCTATCTGAACAAAGAAGTGCTTAGGCCTGTGCGCCACACACTCCCTCGTGTATGCACCGTGGACCTTTGTTCAAAGGAGAAACGAAGAAAATGAAGTGGTATGGTACAAAGTAAGGCTGGTAGCACAACGTTTCACTCCGCGCCTTTGTGTTGATTATGAACAAACTTATTCCTCAGTCATGTGTGGTGTAACCTTTAGATATCTTTATTTCAATGGCAGTACTTAACTAAAAGTTGAGCAAAAAATGAATTGAAAGAATGTTATAACTGGAAAGGGATTTGGATGGACATATATATGAAGATACATGAGTATCATTGTCCTGAACCAAGATAGAGCGAATAGAAATCTGTATAGTGTAATCCTTTGCATTATCATACAGACTGAAGAAAAGAATAAAGCACATACTTAGAAAGAAAGAAGCAGGAGCTACGATCTACAATTATGGATTCTTTGCACCGTTTGGAGCAGGTGGCCAAGGCTTTTTTTTCCAAGCACATGGGTGGCGTTCTAGTCTAAGGATTGATAGTCACTAGAGTGTGTTTGTTTCTATCCTTGTTTGGCTGTGTGCATCTTGTTATGCAGAGGCCGGGAGAATTTCAAGACTTTGTATCAACTCGATGTTTTGTTCTTGAAAGCAATTTAATCTTCCTTAATCAAAAAAAAGAAAGAAAGAAATGGATTAATTAACCATTGCAGCTTAGGTTAACACCTTTAGCATATGTCAAATGAAATCTCATTACGCCAGTCAACCTACACATTGATCGTGTTGAAAGGCTTGATGTTGAGAAGGTGTATCTATGAAAATCTAATGGTTGGTCGGCCATTTCTTGTAAACCTACACCTGTATAGACCTAGGCATGAGAGGGAGGATGTCTAGGAAAGTTCTGTAATAGAATTTTAATGGCTCATATACCTCGTGAATAGCATACGACAATACATTGCATTTGCCGGCTGTACGTTGTATTTGCCTTAATTTCATCAACTTGTTATAATGCAGAGCACAAGAAGGGCATTTAAAATAATTAATAACATCTCCCGATACCTCCGAAGAAAGAGAAATCTTAGAATGAAAGAATCAAGATATGAATAAATATGTTTCCTATGTGGTATAATTGAAATTATGAAGAAAACGTCAAAGCAGACTCTTATGTCAATATTGACAAACTACTTGAAAATTAATTGCATTGAATGAAGCCTATTGTGAATGTGCATGGCTTTGAAAATAGTTCATTCCACATTTTCAGTCATGTGGATTGCACACTAAATGAACCCATACTATTATTTATGAAGATAATACAGCATGTTTCACACAAGTGTAGACTGGATATGTGAAGGAAAATCTATTACGTTTATAAACCCCAAGAATGGAATCAATATTCTGCACATTAAGTCATTAGAGAAATTGAGAATATAGCAGACTTGTTTTCTAAGTCACTCTCTGCATCTACCTTTGAAATATGCGTGAAAGAAGCGTGAAAGAAATTGAAATGAAAAGACTTAAAAAAAGTGCCGAATTCAGGGAGAGAAACTTCATATACTATGAATTGAAATCTTGAACACGAAGTTTAAGTACTCAACTTGAATGAATGAATATAAAGAAATGTTAGGTGGATCTGTACCCTTTTTCTCTTAAGTGAGTTTTCAATGAAGTTTCTCACGTAAAGTTTTTAACGAGGAAAATCCGTGCGCACAGTAAAATATGCTATGTACTCTTTCTCCAATATTTTTCCCACTGGGTTTTTGTGGAGTTTTTGAGAAGTATGCATTACGCGGCATGGTCTAAGAGGGAGTGTTGAGAAACCCATCCCGAGCTGCTGCCAGCCTTGGGCCTGGAATGCCTTATGGGTGGGGCCCACTTGGTGGACCAAGCCGAAACCCTATTACACAAGCATAAATAGGAGAGGTTCCCATTTACTATGTATATATGAGAAAACAATAAAGAATATTTCATCTTCTACATCTCTATGTTCAACTGTAATTGTTCTTTGTCGTCTACGATGTACGTACTGCCAGGCAACCTCGGACTACACCCGGCAGCATGGTTGTCTAACAATAAATACCCGATTATTGCTTTCTATACCCATTCGTAATACCCATATTTGTATTTATATCCTCTGATTTTTGCACTACCCATACCCACCTGTATCCGAGAAAAAAAGACAGGGTAGGATACAAAATAACATATGACCCAACTATATATCCGAACTGGTTTCACCCCAAACTCCAACAAGGGTAGTTTGGTCGCACTCACGTAAATGGCAAAAGTGACAAATCATGGAACGATTCATGCTCAGAGTAGCAAACCATAGACTTTGCAGTGGCAAATCCTAGAATGTCATTCTTTGGAGTTTGGAGTAGCGTATCATATGTGTTGCCCCTGAAGAAATATTTTCACGCTGCATTAATTCAGGACTAGAATAAAGGGAAAATTGGATTTTTGCCCCAAAGTTGATGCGCCTTTGTCTTTTTGTCCAAAGTTGATATGTCTTGGTATTTTTGCCCTGTGTAGACTAGGTGGGGATTGTTTTGCCCACAGAGGGTTTTCTAAAAAATTGATTTGCTCTCCATCAATCAAGGCCATGAGACACCGCACGAGTTAAGAACGATCTCGCAACGATCTCGTCATTGCTCATCGACCATGGCGCTATCAGACTTGCCCTCCACCAAACAGGCGTCTTTGCAGAGGTGAACACCCGTGGCACACAGAGCCGAGTACTGCACTGTGTGGGAGGCGGAGACGGCTCGGCCATGGCCTGGCGGCAGGAGGGCGCCAGCAGAAGACGGAGTCCAGGCTGCCGCCTCGACGAGCGGAGAAATCCCGAGACGGGAAACCAACAGACACATGGAGAAACAAAGAGGCGGTGGGAATTTTGCTAGAAAACCCCTGTGGGTAAAACTATCCCCATCTAGTCTCACAGGGCAAAAATATCAAGGCAGAATAACTTTGGGCAAAAAGGCAAAGACGCATCAACTTTGGGGCAAAAATCCAATTTTCCCAATAAATATAGAATCACAACAGCTGACAATTGGCATCCATGAACCGATCCATTTAGGGTTATTCATGTTTTCAAACATAACACTAGAAAGAAAGGAAACCTCACAAGTTAATGTCACATAAGCTTCTTCCCGAGTAACTGACAACTAAAGAAGGAAAAATGAAGTTCGGTGAGTGACCGAAACTAGGAAGACCTCCAGTTTGCAGTTGAGAGCTTCACGCCGATTCTCTTTGCGAAGCGATCAGCAAATTACATCAAGCTATCTATGTTTCATCTGCTCTGGGACATATATATAATTAAACATCAGGTAAACATCACGAAGACTGAACTTCCTGTCCTCACATCTTCTCTGCAACATAATTAAACATCAGGAATACTTAGCTTGTTGTCCTCACATCTTCCATGTATACGCAACTGGACTGCGAACAACATGTTCATTATTCACCCAGGATATCCAACCAAAATCCGGTTTTGTGTGGATTGGGTCAGCTTTCGAAGTGAAGGTGACGTAGTATCTCTGCTTTTGCCCCACCTTCTTGAACACAAGTTTTGCTGGTGTCACTGTAACACTAACAGATGCAGGGCTGTTGATCTGCACATTGTACACCGACATTGCCGAACCAACATTGGTTAGCTCCCTTCTATACCTCACAACCTGCTTTGGTTTCTTCTTGAACACGACTGAATATGACGGATAGTTGAGATCACCGGGGCGGGATTTTCTTGGACATGAGACGTTGGACATCTTGGTGATCGCTTGGATATGAGGGGCAGTGTATTTCAGGGAGCAGAGGAAGACAGCATAGTCATTGGTAGAGATGTCATATACAAGGCCAGGAGAGAGCGCCTTCTGTGGATCAACATGGCCTGCACCAAAAGCAAATGGGTTTGCAAGCAAGCCTCCTGCAGCATCCCGGACAGAGGAGTTTGTGTTATCGACAGTGTATGCCGTGGTCATCAGTGCAGACTTGATGGCGGCAGGGCTCCAATTAGGGTGTGCGGCCTTGAGTAGCGCAGCAACTCCACTGATGTGAGGACAAGACATTGATGTCCCTGCATGAATCAAAAAGAGCAATCAGTAGATCAAATAAACACCAAACAATCAGTTTCAGTAAGACCGTAGAGACAAATATAGGTTTCAGGCTTTTAGCTTAGCTTATATTAGAATGTCAATTTAAACAATCAGTTGCATGAATTGCATGATATAATCACATATACGCATTAACGATAACAAAATTTCCCAGTACGGAAATTAAGTGTGGCTGGAACACAGCAACCAAAGAATTGATGTATTTAATTCAGAAGGTGCAACCTTTTTTTTTCTGTTGTGTTTTGCCCCCTTGCTACAATAGCTATTCCTTTAATTTTGCTACACTATGAAAGAAATTAAACCTATCTGTCAAAAGGAACCCAGCATTACCTCATGAACAAAAAAAAATATCAGGATAATGTCAAATGTATCTTCAAAATTTAGGACTTAACAAACCATAGTTCAGTCATTCAGGAGAAAGTAAGCCCCCCCCCCCCCTATATCCGATTTTCTCTTATTCAAGCTAAAATTCAGTGACATATCTAGTAGTAGTTAGTAACACCTTTAGTGAACATGCTACCACATCTTGTAAGCTCATAACAAACATGCCATCATATTTTAACAAGATCCGGCATATAAAGTTATAAACCACACTCAAACCATCTGTGTCTACTTGCCTCCTGATCGTGTACTAACTTTAGAACGGGCAATCAAAAGAAACAAAAGTTGCTGTTGCCTTTGAGAGATTTCACATTTAGCAGAGCATCACATGTGCACTCCTGACAAAAGGCAGTGAAAGCAAGCGCTATTTTTCTTCCAGCAAACAAGAAAGCTGAGACGAAATGGCCTTTCTGTCTTCTGCAACAGTGTGCATGCCTGAATCTAATGGCCCTGTTTGCTAGTGGTAAATTCGTTTTTTTGTTCTGACCGAAACGGTCAATCGGAGGTAGCAGTAAATGAGTAATTCCAAACTTGAGAGAGACATGACATGGTGAGCAATTTGCTCATGGAGCACTCACCGGAGATGATGTTGAAGCGAGTCCGGCGGCCGTCTTTGGCGAGCCCGGTCGGCCCGGCGACGCCGGACCAGCCGGCGAGTATGTTCACCCCCGGGCCGATCATGTCCGGCTTCAGCACCTCCGGCACGACGGTGTTCGGCCCGCGGGAGCTGAACGCCGCCACGACGGGCGACGGCCGGACGCCGAGGACCGTGCCGCCGAAGCTCAGCGCCACCATCGGTCTGCCTCCGCCGCGAGCGGCGTAGTCCCGTATCTTGTCACCGGCGAACCGCCCCAACGCGACGGCCGGGAGGAGGTGGCTGTCGGCCACGAGCTCCTCGCCGCTCGCCGCGGTGTTCGCCAGCACCATGCCAGCGCCGCCCGCGGCCTTGACGACGGCGCCCTTCTCGACGCGCGCGTTGACGCCGCGGTCGCAGAGCACGATCTTGCCGCGCACGGCCGCCGGGTCGAGTGTTCCGGCGAGGCACAACTTGCTAGCGTTGTCGCGGCCGTCGCCGTAGACGAGCGGGAGCATCACTGGGGCGGGGCCAGCGTAGAGAGACACGCCGGTGAGGCGCGCGCCGGTGGGGAGCGCAACGAAGGCTGGGAAGTCGCGGTCGAGCGTGCCGGCGCCGACTGTGGCGACCCACGGAGCAGAGTTCGCTACGGTGGCGCCGGACGGGCCAGAGTTGCCGGCGGAGCACGCGACGAACACGCCGGCCGCCGCGGCGCCGAACGCGCCCACCGCCACGGTGTCCCGAAAGTAGGGCGCGGAGCCGCCGCCGAGGGAGAGGGACAGCACATTGACCCCATCGGCGACGGCGGCGTCAATGGCCGCAAGAATGTCGGAGCCCAGGCATCCCTCCGGCCAGCACACCTTGTAGGCCGCCACGCGAGCCCCGGGCGCCATGCCGCGTGCCGTGCCGGTGGCGTAGCCAAGCAGGCTGGCGTTCACCACCACCGCGCCGGCCGCCGTCGTCGCCGTGTGCGTCCCGTGCCCGTCCCTGTCCCGCGCCGACGAGAACCCCCTCCTCCCGGCGCTCATTCCGTTGGCGGCGCGGAAGCCCCGGGAGAAGCTGCGGGCGCCGACCAGCTTCCACCCGCACACGCTCGGCGGGAAGTCGACGCCAGCCTCGCAAACCCCCTTCCACCGCACGGGCGGCGGCGGGAGGTCGCCGGCGGCGAGACTCGGCGACTCCGGCCACACGCCGGTGTCAAGAACCCCTATGACCACGTCGTGGGTGGCCGCCTCCAGGTTGTGGATGGCCGGCTGGTACGCCGGGGAGAGCAGCCCCAAGAACTCCGGGGAGCGCGTGGTGTGGAGCTGGAACACGGCGTCCGGCACGACCTGCAGCACGCCGGCGCTGCCGCGAAGCAGCGGCAGGTGGTGCGGGAGCAACGCCGCAGCGAAGCCGTGCGCGGCGGCGGAGTAGGAGTAGAGCAGGTGGCGCGCCGGGTCGATGGACAGGGACTGCAGATGCGCCGCGTGCCAATGCGCTGGGGACGGGTGCGCCGCCGGCATCTGCCCGTGGTCCATGAACACGATGTAGGTCGTCGTGCTGCTGCCGGAGGCGTCGGCGCCGCCGTTGCCATTGGCGTTGGCAAGTGAGTGGCTTGCAAGGAGGAGGAGGAGGTGGAGGACGAGCCCGAGGAGGTGGGTGTGCTCCATTGGAGAGGACAGAGTGGGAGAGCGTGAGTGAGGTGGTGGTGATAATGGCGAGTGTGTGGGAAAAGCCCATCTGTTGATGGGCCCCTTCTGCAGGGCTTTGAAGAGGTTTTTGGGGCTTTTTGTTTGGTGTGTGTGGGAGGATGAAGATGCAGAATGTTTCTGATCTTTATTTTCTTTATAATAATCAAAATAAAGTACCTAGGAGATTTATATGTGCCTAGTGAGTAATGCTGACGCAGCATCTTTTCCAGGATTATAGGATGTAAACAATTATTTGAGTGAATTATTTTAAGTTAGTAAAAGAGTGCAAATCATGTTCTGTTAATGCTACAAATGACTTTCTGCTAGTAATAACTTCTTGATGGGAGTGTATCATTAGTTTTCAGTTCACGATGTTGGAGGCTTTTGGTTGATGGCCATTAGTGTTGGAGGATGGAGATGCAGAATATTTCTAATATGTGTCTAAGACCCTGTTCTTTTGAGCTGATCTGAATGGCTGAACAACTGAACGGCTGAAATGACTGAATTTCGAGAGCTTCTCGAGGTAGTCTCGAGATTCAGATCCATTTCATTTGACTTGCTTTTTAAAGCGTTAAAGCCCACCTTCAAAACAGTGAAAAAACGAACCCAAAAAACTCAAAGCATACGTCTTTTCAGAACGTAGATAAGTCGTTGAGCTATTAAGCCGTTAAGCTGTTAAGCTGAAAAGAACTGGTCCTTAGGAGACATGATTAGACAATCTTTTTTTTATTTATTCGCATATTTGCTTGTTAGTGAGTAAAGCTAAGGCAGCATCTTGGCAGAATTAGAGAATGTAAAGAATTAATTGGTTAAATTTTTGTAAGTTGGTAAAAAAAAGTTACAAATTATGTCCAGTTAATGCCTTTCTCCTAGTAATAATTTGTTCATGAAGTGTATCATTGAACAAAGTGTATCCTTTTTTACTACTATTTTTACATGCTCCTGGGAGACATGAAAGTAAGTTATGGTCATCATTAGTTCACCATTGCTATCATTTTTTGCTGTATATCTGGAGGAAAAACGAAATAAAGCAAACTGCGAGTTCTATTAATGCACTTTATAAAAAAAAAACTTGTGACTTGGCTGATAAAAAACCTTTGTCCTATATTTCTACTATTGTACCCGCAACCTACGACTATTGTTCTCAAAGATGGGCACTTTTACCCTTTGTGATTCACAATTTGGTTTGTTTGAACCAAATTTTTTTTTTACAAATCATTCGATATAACATTTTTGTAATAATTTTTTCAAAACTTTGTGAGTTTTCTCTCAAAGATCTCAAAAAAATATTATTATTTAGTTTTTTTAAAAGGCACTCAAACTTTGGCTCAACCAAACCAAATCAAACTACAAATAAAAAGGGGCTTAATCACTTCAGCATAAGCAGCCGCCTTAATCGCTTATACAGAAAGATAAAAATAAACAAAGCTAGCCAGCTATCTCATTTATGTACGTAATAACCACGAATATTGTTTGGCTTCCTTTCACAAGAGTGCGTTCATAAATAAAATTATTCACAATTAAGCAGATTCCTTGGAGGATCGTCTAAATATTAACGCCTTTTTCTTTTTTTAGCTGAACGTAGCTAAAAATTTTAATCTGAAAAAATTGTAACCTATTAAGAGAGGTTTTAGAAAGTCTAAAAAATTATGGGACCGGCTTGATATCAAACAATTGAGACTTATATAAGTCTAAGTAAATTTTCTGGGTCGCAGATCAGACACCTGGATATGACAAATGAAAGATCCAAAAGAAGCATCTTAATTTGTGAAAAAATTGATTAAAGCCCAGTTCTTTTCAGCTTAACGGCTTAACAGCCTAACGACTTATCTACGTTTTAAAAATACATATGTTTTGAGTTTTTTTAGCCCTTTTTTGTTGTTTTGAAGGTGGGTTCTAACAATTTAAAAAGCAAGTCAAACGAAATGTATCCGAATCTCGAGACTACCTTGAGAAGCTCTCGAAGTTTAGTCATTTCAGTCGTACAGCCGTTCAGATCAGCTCAAAAGAACAGGGCCTAAGAGTTAAATAAGTCTCAATCGTGTGATAATTAGCGAAAGTGAAAAATATTTTAAAAACTCTAAAACGAAACATTTAAACCCTATATTATAAATTGCTATATCGTTTGGCTCGTATAAAAATAACGTCTTCTCGGACAAATTACTGTGTGTTAAAATCATGTTTCAAACAAACAATTGCGACAGATACTTTAATCCTTACGTGATCTCTACAATTAAAAAGAGATTATTTTGAACAAAAAATATAAAACTAAGTTTCATAAACCCTAAAAAATACTACTCCATTAAAAAGTCTTTAGTGATGATGGTGGACGGGGGTGATACTCCATTTCATTGACATTACCTATCAATGCATCTGTTAGAAGAAAATCTATGTTGTCCACTTAAATTGTTCACTATAATGGTATTTTTATAACAAATTCATCTTGTCAATAAAATTATTCATAATTGAAGCAGGCATACTTTGAGAAGACACTCGCACGGTCACTCATGCCGCGTGCACAACAAAGTTAAATGCGCATGACCTCTCTCATGGTTTTGATAGTAGGATTTAAATTTTTTTGTTGTAAAATATGTGCACTCAGCTAGTCTTACAAAAATTTGCAAACCTTTAAAAATATAAACAAATAGTACTAAATTTGTATATTTGGGACTTTATTGACCGCGAATTTAAACATATTGTTATGCAAATCAAAGTACTTTTGTACAATTATAAATTAGTCAAACCGTTTGTTTTTTCAACAAAGAAGTTTGTTTTACAGCTATCACACTCCATCTATATAACCCCTAAACCATGAAACCGGGAATTCTAACCCAACAAACCATGAAACTAGCACAAATAACCTCTCTAATGATAGTTTTGGAACTATGTGGTTTCACCACTGTGGAAAGTAAGATCAGTAGACCATGGAAAGTAAGTTCTCCCTTCTCCTCTCTTTTCTCTCCGCTCCTTCTCGCCGACCCGTGTGCGGACGTCACCCACCCGCCTATTTTGTCCAGTTGTTATGCAGCCACCTTGCCAATCCCCCCGTATGCTTGCGTCTTGCCTACCCGCTTTCCTTCGCGTCGTCGTGTGTAGCCAATTCACCCACACGTGCGCATGTTGTTGCCATGCCAACACACACACCATTGCCTAGCTGCTTAAGCGCTCCTGCCTTGCCCACCCTCCAACATGCCCCACCTCACCCAACCATGTGACCTCAGCTTGCTGCACATGGCCGCCTTGCTAACCTGTGGCTGCTTCGCCCGCCCTCGCATATGTCACTGCCTTTCCTATTCACACACCCATGTGTCACTTCTTCAGCGACCTCATCTTGCCTACCCTCCCACGCATCCACGACTCGCCCACTCGTGCGCATGCTGCTGCAATAGCCAAGTGTCACGCCTAGTCCAATGCAGGAGAGTGTCACCACTGTTGTGCCTAGTCCAATGACAATGGCGGTGACACATCAAGAAACTTTGCACGCCACCATAGAGGCCATTGTGCCATGCTACCATGGAGGCTGCCTGCATCATGTAGCCATAAAGGCTACCGCCTCAGCTGGCGCACCTCACCATCTCACTAGTAGTGTTTGCCCTGCACTTCACCTCCTAGCTGGACTAGAGGACACCTCTATGGAGGACAATGGATATGGGTAGTGCACCTTGGTTAGAGAGAGGAACATCGGAGAGGGAGAGAAGAGGATATATGTACAAGGCACGTGCTTCAAACAATAGATATTCATGATAGAAGGGATCGAGTCTCTGTTCATTTATTCTCTACCGTTAGCAAATGTATTTTTGAAAATTATTTCACGCCAAACTTTTAGAAGTGTTGCTTGTATCTTTAAATTTATCCGTGGATTTCTCCTAATTTTAAGCTTACATTCAAATTTTATGAAGTTTGGTTGGTCTGAATCATGTGACCTGTTCATTTCAGTTCAAATTAAAATTAAATCTAACGCAATAAGTTTGTTATTTTTATAGATCAAATGGTGTAGTGCTATGTATTCTTTTTTCTGACAGTTTTGAAATGTTCTCCCCATAATTTATAAAATAATACTTTCATAATTTTTTTGTCTCTCTAAATTTTTTTTAAAAATCACTAATTTTTTAGATTAAAATTTTTGGCCATTTTTAGCTTTAGAAGAAACTAAGGCTCAGTTCTTTTTAGTTTAACGGCTTAACGGCTTAACAACTTAACGGCTTAACTAAGTTTTAAAAACACATATGCTTTGAGTTTTTTGAATCCGTTTTTTCGCTGTTTTGAAGGTGGGTTCTAACACTTTAAAAGGCAAGTCAAACGAAAAGTATCCAAATATCGAGACTACCTCGAGAAACTCTCAAAATTCAGTCATTTCAACTGTTCATCTGTTCAGATCAGCTTAAAAAAAGGGGCCACAAAGAACTGCCGCAGAGTTGAATCGCGACAAGTACTGTAATTGCTGTTTTACGTGGCCCATCCCTGCGCAATCACCCATGCACTGGGCCACTGGCCACTGCCCTGCCCAATGGATAGTATCTCACTCTTGTTTCCGACGCCCCTGCCTGCCTGCCCAAGTGCCGATGCCATGACCCAAGACCAAGAGAACAAGATGGCAGCAGGATAAGGCAGAGCAGATAGCAGAGATTTTGAATTTTGTATCTGCACACACTGTCACGCACGCAGGACGCAGCAGCGCCCGCTCCAACGGCAGGGAAGAGAAGGCTGCGAGCGGCGAGACAACGAGGCGGAAAAATTGCTGAAATAATATATATATAAATGCTAATCAGTAAAATAATCCACTGATAAATTAAATTACCGTAATGACGATGGGTCCCGTGACCCCATGTAGCGGCTGGTACGCGGTATGGCGGGAGCACTGCTGCCGCCACGGGGTGTGGAAAATGCAATGCTCCCGCCACCCCGTGCGGCAAAAGCAACGCTCCCACCACCCCACCCGTGCGGCAACCGCCA
Organism: Raddia guianensis; assembly: GCA_036346415.1. Classification (NCBI taxonomy): domain Eukaryota; kingdom Viridiplantae; phylum Streptophyta; class Magnoliopsida; order Poales; family Poaceae; genus Raddia; species Raddia guianensis. Next base: position 12,205,025 of record CM070543.1, on the reverse strand, counting down.
GGCAGGAGAACGTGTAATTCGTTGGATAACGGGCACGCCAATTTTTTTACAATTCCAATTTATCAGGTTTTGCAATTCTAATTTTGCCAAGCTTTAGAATTCAAATTTTATCAACTTTTCACGTATGGACAATTCTTTTTTACAATTTTGCCGGTCGTCATTGCGTAATCTAATTAATCAGTGGATTATTTTTTCATTTGTATTTAAATGAGCAAATGCACTGCTCCCGCCACCGTGTGTGGCAAATGCGCTGAGAGAAGCGGGCAGGACAACGATATATAAACCGAATTTTGTGATCACTGTGACGTCTAAACTCTATTAATTAACGTAAATCGCGTGTTTACTGTTCGATTAAACCAACCGTGTGTTGTTGGTGCATCCTACTCCATGTATTCCCGTCGATGGAGCAATATTTTATTCAAGAATTGACACTTTTGTGGTCGAGCTACTGTTGCTTTTAATTACTGTGCTAATCTCGTTCACGTGATGTGTGCAGGCATGCAAACATGCAAGATTCCCTGTGCAATGTGTCGGCAATCCAGCGAGCTGCGACGGCGACGTGGCGACGATCTAGCGTGCGACCGCTAGGTGGCAGGGCGGGAGCAGGCCGGTCGGCTGCCGCAGCCACAAAGGGTGGCAGGAGCAGGCCTTAGCCACGCTAGGTTGCCGTCTGTCGGCCGCCGTGCCTAGTGATGGGGCCCATCACTAATTTCATAATTTCTTTAAGTAGTGGATTATTTTATCAATTTCCATTTAAAAGTTGATTATTTCGGCAATTTTTCCCGTTGAGGCAGGCCTGGGAGGGGATGGAGGGAAAAAAATTCATGATATAGGGTGCGACGCAAGGGTGGCATCCCTTTTTCTTCGGGTGCCACTGTGGCACCCTATTTTCTATTCCATAAAAAAAAATTTGGGAAAGATGCCGCACCGCGCGTGTCTGGGTGGACCTCACACGTCGCATCCGTGCTTGCACGCATGGGACAACACAGGTCATGGATAATGTTTGTTTTTCTTGTGCGTAAGCTCGCCTTCTTCTATATTTTTTTTTCAAAAACAAGTCCAGCATGGTCCCTAGACTATCAAATTGATTAATAAAAAAATGGCGAGAATTTCATTGATGGGAGCTAGAAGCAATTTGCAGCGAGCCCAAGTGGACTTCTTGTGTGACATCCTAATAAATATTAGAATGTCCCAGGTTTCATTTCAAAAGAAAAACTCGGTAAAATAATTTCTATTGTTTTTCTATATGAAAATCCCTAAATTTTCAAAGAAATATTTACATATAAGAATTCATTTTATTAAGTGTTTTCATTATAATTTACAAAATTACAAATTTACATATAGAAAGCTCTTTCCTATTTTCTCTTTTCTCTCCGTCTGTCCTTGACTGAAACCCTGATCTCCTGGTGGAGCCAACCTTTGTCCCTCTCTCGACCGTAACCCTAACCTACACGGTCGAGTCGACCATTCTCCTAGCCAAAACCCTAATCCTATCTGACCGCCTTGTATCTCTGTCGACCGGACCTCTGTCTCTATTTGCCGACCTATATCTTGACCCAAACCGTAATCTCCCTTCCTACGAACCAACCTCCTTTTATCTCCCTCCCGACCTAAAACCCTAACCCCTAGTCGAGCTGACTATCGGCTCTCGACCGAAACCCTAATCCCTACCCGTAACCCATGAACAATCCAATCAGGCTCCACCTTAATCGACCACCTAAGTCCCTGTATAAATACTCGAAACCGATCTCCCTCTTAACCCTAGCCAGTTGAACACCCACCCAACGCAACCAAGCCAAACTCCCTTGCGACCCTCCGACCGATCTTTGCTCTTAACCCTAGTCGAGCCAACCGCCCCCACCTTCCTAGTCTACAACGCTATCTCTGGCGAGTTTTTGTCCAGTTTGATTTGTGCCTGAATCAAGCCCAATTGGACCCAAGCCCAAAGCCCATATCCCTGTGCTATGAAAACCCCCCAAACAAGATTAACCTAGACCTAATCCCATCTCAGCCGTCGTCACCTCCACGCCGCCCTTCACCGGTGTTCACCCATGGCAGCGCCGCCCACATCTTGCCCAATCCGGGGCCGCCGTGCGCAGTCACTGTGCGTCGCGCCAGGGCCGTCGCCCTGCCTTCTCCCCTGGCCCATCCCTGCCGCCGTGCCACGCTGTCGCGCCGCCCTGGAAGCCAAGCCGCCGCCGCCTCCTTGTGCCGCCGCCGCCCTGCCCCACAGGAGCTGCCGCCGCGCCGCCTTGCCCTGCCTTGCCCCCGCGCCGTCGTTCCCCCGAGTTGCCGCCGCCCAGATCGGAGCGCGCCCATGCCGTGGCCGCCCTAGCCATCGCCCTGCCCTGCCGCCTAGCCGTGCTCCCCAGGTCGAGCCACGCCGCCGCCCTGCTGCAACCGCCGCCCCATCCTGCGCGCCGCCACGCTGCCTCCCAGGTTAGCCGCCGAAGCGCCGCCCTGCCATGTCGCAGCTGCCTATAGCCGCCGCGCCGCCGCCGGAGGCCGCCGCCTTCCCCTTGCCGCTGCCGTGCCATCGCCGAAGCTCGCCTGACCCGCCGCCTCCTTCCTCTCTCTCTCTCTCTCTCTCTCTCTCTCTCGTTGGACGGGAGTGAGTATTGAGGCAAGGGAAAAATTCCCTTTTACCATACTGATCGGGCTGAGAGTCTAGCCTTTTACTATTCTTCATAAACAGTGACTCTTCATCTTTTTATTTCTACCAAACCGTAAGTCCAAATCTGTTCAAACCAATTTTGTTAGTCTTAGTTTGATCTATTTTACCTAATAGGTTTATTTCATGATTTTATGAATTATATGTGTTGCAGTTTATTTATTCATGTCTAGTTTGCGTGTAGATTGTATTGGTAATTTTATCGGAGACGTGAGTGTCGATAAATTCTCGGAAGATGGTCCATATCAAGACTTAGGTCAGGATGTCGCCAGCGGTGGCATCGGAGCCGGAAACCCGAACGGATTCGCGGAGGATCGTCAAGACTCAGTCGTTAGACCGAGATGCCACCGGAGACGCTGGAGCCGGGGATGCCGACAACCTCCTAGGAAGACATGGAGGCGTGGAATTCGGACCAAGACGTCACCACGAACAAGGTTGATCATTAACGCCGACGATTCGTTGCGAGGCCGATCGCTGCCAGGCAAGCACTAGTTGTTTGCATATTCCTGTCCTATGTTTTACTAACTCCGTCCGTCCAAAAATATGTGCTCTCTTGACTATGATTTAGGGCAACAGTTTTGGGACGGAGGGAGCTTAATCGTATTTATCTTTCGTATTTCACTTTTGCATGCATATTAGAATAGTGTGTGCCTTATTCATGTTAGTCATCTACTAGCATGATGAGACTTCATTTGATGAACCCTTCACTGTTCCTTAGCCTATCCTTTGACTAGATGTTAGGATTGCATTGGGATTCACTACAAAATGTGCCTTTGTGAGGCGTATGCTTCGTGATGGTGTTTTCGATTAAACCCTAAACAACTAGAACCAGTGTAGAATGTTTAGGGGAGACCCGGCAGAGATGTTTCCGGGATTGTGGTGGAGATTCGAAGGTCTCCTCTAGTAAGGACTCAAGCTTGTGTATTCTTTGGACCGAACCATCAGTCTGACCACTTGTGCCTTGACCCTGGCTTAGTACACTCTGAAACTCACTAACTCTTGGCTCGTGAGGTTGGCCGATTCGTTTAAATCACTGCCGCCCCTAGGGAGACTAGCTATCTCCTCCGAGGGTAGGTGCGTTCCTGAGACCGAATGGCTTAAATGGGGAACGCCACGGGCCGGTTGTGAGCATCGTTGAGCCCTAATTTTTATTAATGGCATTGATGTCTAAATTAATTAATATTAAGTGCTAGGGGTTTTTTGGATTTCTCGGAACCCTAGTAAAGAGTCGGCGTTTTTGCAAAACCCTAATTTGAAGCAACGACAAATTTGTGAAATTGCTCAGAGGTTTCAAGTCGTGGCCCAGGAGAGAAGAGGTCACGTATAGATTAGAGTAGTTAGGATTTATTTACATTTTTCGTCGGTTCAAAAGGGTTTGAATATCTCGGATCTTGCCGGATCTTTTGAATTCTCGAAAACTTCGGTTTCCGTAGTCCACCACTTCTAAAAATACCCAAATATTCCTTTGTGAGACATCTAGAGAGAAAAGAAATACCCTAAACTCTCCCACACACACTCAAGCCTTTTTCTCATGAAAACACCCTCTGTCGGACGACGTCTGGGTAGCAATGGACAACGTCACCACCAAAACTCATTTTCAATGCTCTTTGTCGGACGGCGTCCGTCGTTCTGAGACGGCGTCCGGTCAGGCTGAAATTTGTGACCTTTCCACTGTCGGACGGCGTCTGGGCGTAGGTGGCGATCGTCCGATGGACTTGGCGAGTGAGTTTTCCTTGCTATCAGACGGCGTCTGGTGGGGACCGGACGGCGTCCGATGAACCGCTTTTTGTGAGCAGTAGGCTCTGTCGGACGGCGTCCGGTGCCCGTCGGACGGCGTCCGGTAGAGGCTAACGGCTAGTCTTTTGTCCCTCCAGGGGCAGCGGCTAGTTTTGCTCTAGGGCTATAACTACCTATCTAGTGGTAGCTACTTTGAGGTTTGCTGCTCCACTTCACCTACCATATTCATAGCTCTTCAATTAGGTGATCTAGAGCCATTCCTCTACCCACAAATCATCCAAAGCCACAAATCATTAAACCCCAACACCGAGCTTCATGGAAGTCCTTCGATCCGACATGAGCAGGCGTTTGAACTTGTTACTTTTGAAGACATCCTTCGTGGGCGAGGGCTTGGGAGTAGGCCTTGGCGTGTGGCTACTCTTGAGTCGGTGTCACGGTGTGAGTCCACCTCACGGAGTGGCGAGCGACTACCGGGAGTAAGTGAGGCGTTAGGCTCGAGAGCGAGCCGGTCCTTGTGCGCAAGGGGTGGCCTCAACGGAGAGTAGGAGTTGCGGCTCCGAACTTCGGTCAAACAAATACCGTGTCACTCTCTCATTTAATTCCCGCACTTACTTTCCTTGCATCGCTTGTGTCAAATTGAATGCCATGTCTTAGTTGCCTTGTAATTGTTTATCGCTTCCGCTTACTTGATAATTGCAACTAGGATTGGGTCATTCTTAATATGATGCTTAATTGAGATTAATCGAAAAAGAAATTAAAATTGCCTATTCACCCCCCTCTAGGCCATAGGATCCTCTTTCAAGTGGTATCAGAGCATCTAGGTTCTCTCGTATTAGCTTCACCGCTAGGAGATGGCTCAAGAGGGGCCTAGGATAGAAATTGGAAAAGCTCCTATTTTCGATGGAACAAACTACAACTATTGGAGAATTAGGATGCAATGTTACTTAGAGGCACTTAGCTATGATGTGTGGGTTGCTTGTGAGACCGGCTATCCGGACACTCCGGCCGAAACAATTGCTCTTGATGAAGTTCATGCTAAGTACAAATGTTTTAATGCCATTGCTAGAAATGCTTTACTTTCTAGTGTGTCTTCCGAAGTTTTTGATAGCATTGGCAATCTCTCTAAAGCTTATGACATTTGGAAGCATCTTAAAAAATTCATGTTGGTAGTGCCGAGATGCTTGAGGAGAAGCTATCTCGAACTAGAAAAAGATTTGATCAATTTAAGATGCTCCCTAATGAAAGTGTCAATGAAATGTTTCTTAGGTTGAACCCCATCGTCAATGAAATTGCCGGATGTTCGGAGAAAAATGTTTTGGAAGACATTGACAATTGTCGGAAGATGCTCGATGTTGTGCCATTTAGTTTCAATCCACTTGTGATCTTAATTCGAGCATCCAAGTCAAAGCTCAAAAAAATGACACCGACAAAGCTCCTCGGGCAACTCAACTCTTATGAGATGCGGCTTCTTGAAAGTGAAGAGTCCCCGCTCAATAAGAAGTCAATTGCTCTCCCCGCCAAAGCCAAAAGTGGGAAGAAGAAGATTGAAATTGAAGAAGATGATGATGGCTCCGATGATGCAATTCCGAAGATTGAAGAATTGGCCCTCTTTGTCAAGCGATCAAGAAAGTTGATCAAGAAGATGAGCTTCCGCGGTGGATCATCCTCTTCAAGGCGAAGACCCATCTCCGAAATGCGTTGCTATGAATGTGAAGAGAAGGGTCACATGGCGGCGGATTTCCCAAGAAGCAAAAAGAACAATCACAAGGCAAGAAATCAAGAGGAATATGAGGATGACGATAAGAAGAAGTACCGTCACTACCGCAAGAGCGATCACAAATCAAAGGATAAGAAGAAAGCTCTTGCCGGTCAAAGGACCAAAAAGGAAGATAGCTCAAGTTCATCATCCTCCCAATCCTCCTCCGAAGAAGAAGATACTAGAGCTCATGGGCTAGCCGGGCTTGTGATCAAGGAAAATGCTCGTCCGCCTCTTCCCAAGCAAAAGCTTTGTCTCACCGCCAACATACAAGAAGAGGTGATTGGGGAATGGATCATCGACGATGAAGGCTCTTGGGCGGACTCCTCCGACAATGAAAGCACCAAAGTGTCCGGAGTCGCCATCGACAACCCTACACCTCCCATGTGTCTCATGGCACTAGAGGAGAAGGTAACAAATGAGCACCTCTCTAAAAGTGAGCTTAAGCTTTTGATTGATGATTTGAATAATGCTCTAGAGAAGGAAAAGTCTAAGAGAAAAAAGCTAATGAAAGTGCATAAAGAGCTTGCGAATGAATTTGAGAATTTGCTCGAAAAACATGAAACTCTAGAAGATGATTATGAAGCTCTAAATTCGCAAGTTGAAATTCTAGAAAACAAACTTGCTATCTCAATTGCTGATGAAACTCCTCTTGATTGCTCGATTGAAAAATGCAATGTTGGTGTGACTTGTGACTTGATTGGCACCGTTAATGGTTCACTTAGCTTATCTCATGACATATCTTTGAGCTTGTCACCCACTATCACATCTAATGCTAGCTCATCTTCACCCACTAGTGCTAGTACTTTAAATGAAAATGCTTGTTCTATTGGTACTTGTGGTGTTGCCAAATGTGCTAATGAGCTAGTTAAGGAAAATTTGCTTTTAAAGGATAGAATTGAGCAATTAGACTCTAACTTGGTTAAATTGCTTGTGGGGAACAACTCTCTTAACAAGGTGCTTCGGAAGCAAAGGTACACCTTGGGCAAGCATGGTTTGGGATTTCATCCCAGGGATTTGCCCAAGGGCGGTTGGGGTAAGTCCAAGCTAACTTTTGTTAAGGGAGGGACCCGTTGCCATATTTGTAAAAATGATAAACACAAAGCCATTACTTGTCCTCTTGCAAAATTGTCCCAATTCATGTCTAAAACTCAAGTGCTTAATGTTAGTTACATGCTTAAGAGGAAGAATGGCTCTACTTATGCTAAATATGTTGGTGCACCCGATGAAAAGAAAGATATCAAAGCTATTTGGGTGCCCAAATGCTTGATGACTAACTCAAAAGGACCCAAGAAGAAGTCTTGGGTACCTGAAACCCAAGTTTGAATTTGTGTGTGTAGGTGAACTACAAGAGCGGTGGCCGGCATTGGATATTTGATAGCGGTTACACTCAACATATGACCGGTAACTCAAGTATGTTCACCTCACTAGAGGAGGAGAAGGACCCGAACACAAGATCACATTTGGGGATAACTCCAAGCGAAAGGTAAAGGGTATAGGTAAAATTGCAATATCTAATGACCTATCCATCTCTAATGTTCTCTTGGTGGAAGCTTGCAACTTTAATCTACTCTCCGTTGCTCAAGTGTGCGACCTAGGCTTTGATTGCTTCTTTTCGGTTAACGGAGTTCGTGTTGTTTCCACCAAGGATCAAAGTGTTGCATTTGAAGGCACCCGGTTTCAAAACTTATATTTGGTTGATTTTTCAAACCGTGAATCTTCTTAAATCAAGACTTGTCTTATTGTTCAAACCACTCTTGTTTGGTTGTGGCATAGACGTCTTGTACATGTTGGAATGGGCACTTTGAAAAAGGTTTTTAAAGACAACTTGGTTGTTGGATTGAATGATGTCAAATTCGAGAAAAATCGTTTATGTAGCTCATGCCAAGCCGGCAAGCAAGTGGCTAATTCTCACCCGACCAAGACTTTTATGTCTACATCCCGACCACTTGAACTTTTGCATATGGATTTATTTTTCCCAACCACCTATGCGAGCATAGGCGGTAATTCTTATTGTCATGTGATTATCGATGATTTCTCTCGTTTCACTTGAGTATTTTTCCTTGCAAATAAATCACTTGCCGGTGATGTGTTTAAAAGATTTGCTTTGAAAGCTCAAAAGGAATTTGACTCTTTTATCAAAAAGGTGAGGAGTGATAATGGCACCGAGTTTACTAATACAAATGTTGAGGAATTTTGTGATGAGTTAGGTGTCAAGCACGAATTCTCGGCGGCATACACTCCTCAACAAAATGGAGTGGTGGAGAGGAAGAACCGTACATTGATAGAGATGGCAAGATCAATGCTTGACGAGTACAACACGCCGCATGCCTTTTGGGCGGAAGCCATCAACACGGCGTGCCATGCCATCAACCGCCTCTACCTCCACCGACTCCTTCACAAGACCTCATATGAACTACTAGTGGGACGAAGGCCCAACATCTCGTACTTTCGAGTCTTTGGTTGCAAGGTATACATTTATAAGAAAAGGACTCATTTGGGTAAGTTCCAAAAGAGGTGTGACGTTGGTATCATGTTAGGCTATTCCTCTCGCTCCAAAGCTTTTCGAGTTTTTAATAATTCTACCGGGCTAGTTGAGGAAGCCTATGATGTCAAGTTTGATGAAACTAATGTCTCACAAAATGAGCAAGATTTGATAAGAAATGTAGGTGATGAGCTACCATATGAAGCCATGGAGTTGGGGGAAATTCGACCCTCACCGGAGGTGCCAAAAGATGAAGTCGTCTCTCCCACCACCTCCATCGATAATCAAGCTCAAGACACCTCTCCAACAACTCAAGACCAAGCGATGGACGGAGATGCAAAATTTGACGTTGATCAAGCTCAAGGGGGAGGCGATGATCTACAAATACCCGTCCAACAACATCGCTCTCTTTCCAAGGATCATCCCCTAGATCAAGTCATTGGCAATCTCAATCAAGGCGTAAGAACCCGTTCTCATACCGCTAATTATTGTGAGCATCACGCCTTTGTGTCTATTGTTGAGCATAGGACTATTGATGAGGCATTGGAGGATGAGGATTGGGTGAACGCCATGCATGAAGAACTAAACAACTTCACCCGCAATGAAGTTTGGGAGCTTGTGGAAAGACCGAAGGATCACAATGTCGTTGGAACCAAATGGGTCTTCCGCAATAAACAAGATGAGAACGGTGAAGTGGTGCGAAACAAAGCAGGATTGGTGGCACAAGGTTTCACACAAATCGAAGGACTTGACTATGGAGAAACCTACACCCCCGTTGCTCGACTTGAAACTATACGGTTACTCTTGGCATTCGCTTCTCTCTATAACATAACTCTCTTTCAAACGGATGTTAAGATGAGAACCAAATGGGTCTTCCGCAACAAACAAGATGAGAACGGTGAAGTGGTGCGAAACAAAGCAAGATTGGTGGCGCAAGGTTTCACACAAATCGAAGGACTTGACTATGGAGAAACCTACACCCCCGTTGCTCGACTTGAAACTATACGGTTACTCTTGGCATTCGCTTCTCTCTATAACATAACTCTCTTTCAAACGGATGTTAAGATGAGAACCAAATGGGTCTTCCGCAACAAACAAGATGAGAACTATAACATAATTCTCTTTCAAATGGATGTTAAGAGTGCTTTCTTAAATGGTTTTATTGATGAACTTGTTTATGTCGAGCAACCGCCCGGTTTTGAAAACCTTAAACACCCAAACCATGTCTATAAGCTCACTAAGGCGCTATACGGTCTCAAGCAAGCTCCTAGAGCATGGTATGAGCGTCGTAGGGACTTTCTCTTAGAAAAGGGATTTAAAACCGGTGCGATTGATTCCACATTGATTCTAAAGCCAATAGAAAATGACTTATTTATTTGTCAAATATATGTGGATGATATTATATTTGGATGCACTAACAAATCTAAATGCAAGGACTTTGGAGAAATGATGTCCAAGGAATTTGAAATGTCGATGATTGGAGAACTCACTTTCTTCCTTAGATTTCAAATTAAGCAACTTTGGGAAGGGACCTTCATTTGTCAAGGGAAATACACAAAGGACCTTCTCAAGCTGTTTTCTATGGACGATTGCAAATCGATCAAAAACACCAATGGCCACTAATGGGCATCTTGATTTGAATAAAGATGGAAAGCCCGTGGACCAAAAGTTTTATCGCTCCATGATCGGTTCGCTTCTCTATCTTACCGCTTCTCGACCCGATATTATGTTTAGTGTGTGCATGTGTGCTCGTTTTCAAGCATACCCTAAAGAAGTGCATCTTATTGCCGTAAAACGCATTTTGAGATATCTAAAAATCACTACTAGCCTAGGACTTTGGTACTCCAAGGGAGCGCGTGTTGAGCTTCTTGGCTATTCCAACTCGGATTATGCCGGTTGCAAAATTGATCGCAAAAGCACCTCGGGGGGTTGTCACTTGCTAGGACGCTCACTCGTGTCATGGACTTCGAGGAAGCAAAACTCCGTGGCGCTATCTACCGCGGAAGCGAAATATGTAGCGGCGGAGAGTTGTTGTGCTCAACTCTTATACATGACACGGATGCTTAGTGACTTTGGGCTAAAATTTGAAAAAGTGTCACTTCTATGCGATAATGAAAGTGCGGTGAAAATAGCTAACAATCCGGTCCAACATTCCTGTACAAAGCACATCAATATCCGACATCACTTTATTCGTGACCATGTTGCAAAGGGTGACGTTGTGCTTGCCTACGTGCGAACGAAAGACCAATTGGCGGATATCACCAAACCCTTAGATGAGGCACGGTTTTGCAAATTAAGGAATGAACTCAACATACTAGATAGATCAAATGCGTGTTGATTGGTTTTTGTGATTTTTGGGTCTTATTTGAATTTTTCCATTTGCTTTTGACCCTTGTCACATTTAGGGGGAGTTTAATTTCAATTCATGATCTCAAAAACTCCCTCTAGTGGTGAAAAGATAAATTTGATTTTGGGTTAGCACATTCTTGTCATATATTTTAAGCCAAAACAAATTTGAATTTAATAGACTATCCTTATCCTCTTACCATTTCAAACCTCTAAATTTGAAAAATCTTATCCCCTTTGAAAAATTTGCTCCATATGCATATTTGTTCTCTTGAAAATCATATGGCATCAAAATTATTGAAAATATTTGAAAAGGAGCCAAAATTCAAAAACATGTGCTTAAACTCTAAAGTGAACCCCTATGCTCGATTTTCCTGCCTATATGAGAAATCAAGGCAAAATTTGGGTTCACACATTTTCCTAGTCTATAAGATCAAAATTTGGGTTTTTGAATTTGAATTGGTTTCATTTGTCTGTTTAGAATGTTATCCCTTCAAAATTGAAAATTTTAAAAAAAATTACTTCAAAATTGCTCACATTTGAATCTTCCTTTGAATTTTGAGCAAAAATGGAGAATATCCCTTCAAAACACTATTTTTATAAAAATTCTTGTATTGGTGGGGCCCACTGGTCAGCAGTGCTTGTTGCGCCGTTTTCAGCCTTCATCGGACGCCGTCCGGATTCGCTCGGACACCGTCCGACAGGTTTTTGCCAGCGCCGCATACTCACTGTCGGACGCCGTCCGGTAGCCACCGGACGCCGTCCGACGAAGTCCTATCCGTCTTTGCAATCCTCTCGCCGGACGCCGTCGCCTCTCCCGTCCTCGTCAAGCGGAAGTTATGCTACTTGCGCCGCGCCCGTCTTGTCGGACACCGTCCGATAGCCGTCGGACGCCGTCCGACAGGGCCCAACCGTGCAGAATCGCCCTTTAACTTGCCTCTCCGCCTCCCTCTCTCCTCATTTGTTTTCCATCTCCTCTCCTAACCGGCGCCGCCCCTGCTCCTTCTCCTCACCGGGGAAGGCCCTCCGGCGAACTCCGGCGACATCCACCACCACCGGCGGCCTCCCCTCGTCCTCCTCTTCGATTCCCACCGCGGGGATTGAAGGTGGACGGCCCCATTCGTGCGCCTCGTCTCCGTCGAGCTCCCCTCCTTTCCCTTACCGGGAAGGGCCTAGGGGACGATCCCCTCGCGCACGGCGGCTTCCTCTTCCCTTCTAGGGCTCGGTAACGGCTTCCCGCCTCTCTTTCCGGCAAATTCCTTTGTTTACCGAGTTCTAGGTTTTGAATAGGTTTTTCCCGCGCTTGTATTCAGGGTTGGCTCGTGGTGTGGTTGGCACTTGGTCAGTGGCACTTGGCAGTGGGATTGTTTCGTCTATGGACACTTTGTCAGAGGGCTTAATTCGAGATGTCTTGCTCGTTAAAGAAGTTTGGCAAGGCTCTGAGCAGGACTCTGAGTGGTCGCAGTGTTAGTGGCAGTCGGGACGTGCGTGATGATTTTGATGAAACGGCTAGCAGTGCCGTTCCACCTCGCACAACAAGAATTGCTAAAGAGCATCAGCAGCAGCAGCATGATCAAGGATTCCATTGGACTCGGGTTGCGGGGTCTTCTTTTGCAACCGCCAAGACGTTAGCGATGACACGTATCTTTGAGGACCCAACCGATGAGGGCGCCATCGAGGCTGTGGTCGCCGAGGATGACCCGTGGATGATCAGGTTCTAAAATTGTCCATGGAAACATTGAGAAAGAAGAGGTCTGTCTCATATGCAAAGTGGTTCCCTCAGCGGCGAGAGTATACCAAAGATTTCAGATTCTATACCAAATTTCTGAAACAGTTGTATATGTGCTTCTCTGCACCCAAGGGTAGTCCGAGGGACCCCCATTGTGTTGATTGGAGCGAGATCACAGCAGTGGCAGGGCCTGAGGTTCACACCATATTCAGTTCTACTCCAGGCCTGGCAGAATTGATCTCAAACAAGAAGTTGACCTGGAGCAAAGAGAGACACTGTGAGTTCTTTGCTACTCTACTAGTTGCCGAAGATGAGACAGATTCAAATTATTATCACTCAGTTGATGGACAGGTTCAAGGGATCACAGTGGCTGAGATGAATCACGCCTTGGGCACTCCAGATTCTGGCACCGACTTAAATGAGATGGCCTATGAAGATGCCCTCTGGAGGGGCAAATATCCTCCTCTTGAAGAGATAAGGTTCATGTATATTGATCTTGATGAGGAAGAATTAAATATAGAGAAGGCAAATCAATTGCGCCAGGAGCCTGCTTTGATATATCTTATCCTTCGGAGCACTTTGTTCGTTCAAGGCGGCAACCGTGACAGGATTCTTCCAATCTGTAGCTGGTTCATGCTATATCTCCTGACAGGCAGGATTATAAATATTGGAGCCACCCTAATGGGAGAGCTTGATGACACCATGTTCAGAGAGGTCAATAGGGCACTACCTCTAGCTCTCTATATTGGCCTATTGCTTTCCAGGACTCAGCGGGTTTCTGAGGATGAGGTAAAAAGTTGGAACAACAAGATCAAAAAGCATCAGATGAAGAATTTCTTGAACTCACTTGGGAGCAAGCCCAAATTGGATCGTCCTGGCGATGATGCTCCTCCTCCAGCTCCGACTCCTACTCCTGCTGCTTCAATGCAGCCGTTTGTGCTAGCGCCTGGTGTGGGTTCTTCTGCGGCTGCCCCTCCTCCTTGGTATGGCGCTTTGATAGGTGAGATGAGGGGGCTGCGCACTGAGATGAGAGAAGAGCTTGCAGCCACTAGGAGAGAAATGAATGAGTTGGCAAGTCAGCAGACCTATGTAAGTGATGAATTTGCAGAATTCAAGTCTGCGTTGCAGTACATGGGTGCAATGTTTATGCCAGTGCCAGAAGGGGCAAATCCGTATGCTTGGTATTCTCATGCCCACGACAGCTATCAGGCTTATGAGCAGCGACAGGTGTTCCCACGCCCACCTGCCTACCCACCACCGGTTCATCCTTGGGTATATCCTTCTTCAGGGCCTGTTCCTTCCTTTGTGCCACCACCACAGTCATATCCTCCTCCTGGTAAGATTCATTTTACTGGTGGAGAAATCTGTCGCCATCTCAACTTTTCTTTGCCAAATCCTCAACCGACCCAGCTATTTGATGATCCATCCTCACCTCGGTCGGTACCCTCTGCAGCTCATATGCCTTTGTTCAAGCGTCCCAGAGGTCAGGGCTCCTCTTCCGGCGGCCAAGGAGATGACGGAGGCGACGACATGGATCAAGACCAGCAAGATTAGGACATTTTCCCGTTTGTGTCACTTGGTGACAAAGGGAGAGAAGTTAGAGAGAGTAGTAAGGGTTAGCAAGGGGTAGTGAGATCGAAGTCTTGTTTTTCCTGTAATGTTATTTATTGCCTCAATACTCTTTTACATTTGTGATTGTTGCTCTGTTACGTTTTATGTCTTTTGAACCTTATTGGCTTGTGGTCTTAAATTTGTGTATGAATTTAGGGGGAGCTTCTCTTGTTTGCACACCTTTGTGGTCGAGTTGTGGTTATCTTAGTTTTGAATTTGCTCGCATATTTGTATTGCACTAACCCTGTTTGCAGCTCAAAAATTTCCTTCTCTCTTGGGTTGCCATCAAGTGCCACAAAGGGGGAGATTGTGAGCATCGTTGAGCCTTAATTTTTATTAGTGGCATTGATGTCTAAATTAATTAATATTAAGTGCTAGGGGTTTTTTGGATTTCTCGGAACCCTAGCGAACATTCGGCGTTTTTGCAAAACCCTAATTTGAAGCGACGACAAATTTGTGAGCTGCTCCGAGGTTTCAAGTGCGTGACCGGGCGAGAGAAGAGGTCACGTATAGATTAGGAGTAGTTAGGATTTATTTTCTATTTTTCGTCGGATTTCAAAAGGGGTTTGAATATCTCGGATCTTGCCGGATCTTTGCGAATTCTCGAAAACTCGGTTTCCGTAGTCCACCACTTCTAAAAATACCCAAATATTCCTTTGTGAGACATCTAGAGAGAAAAGAAATACCCTAAACTCTCCCACACACACTCAAGCCTTTTTCTCACGAAAACACCCTCTGTCGGACGGCGTCTGGGCGCAGCTGGATAGCGTCCGACCAGCCAAAACCATTTTCAATGCTCACTGTTGGACGGCGTCCGGTCGTTACCGGACGGCGTCCGGTCAGGCTGAAATTTGTGACCTTTCCACTGTCGGACGGCGTCTGGGCGTAGGTGGCGAGCGTCCGATGGACTTGGCAAGTGAGTTTTCCTTGTTGTCGGACAGCGTCCTGTGGGGACCGGACGGCGTCCGATAAACCGCTTTTTGTGAGCAGTAGGCTCTGTCGGACGGCGTCCGGTAGAGGCTAACGGCTAGTCTTTTTGTCCCCTTCGGGGGGCAACGACTAGTTTTGCTCTAGGGGCTATAAATACCTATCTAATGGCTGGCTACTTTGAGGTTTGCTGCTCCACTTCACCTACCATATTCATAGCTCTTCAATTAGGTGATCTAGAGCCATTCCTCCACCCACAAATCATCCAAAGCCACAAATCATTAAACCCCAACACCGAGCTTCATGGAAGTCCTTCGATCCGGCATGATCGGGACGTTTCGGGCTTGTTACTTTTGAAGACATCCTTCGTGGAGGCGAGGGCTTGGGAGTAGGCCTTGGCGTGTGGCTACTCTTGAGTCGGTGTACGGGTGTGAGTCCACCTCGCGGAGTGCGGAACGACTACCGGGAGTAAGTGAGGCGTTAGGAAGCGAGTGAGCCGGTCCTTGTATGCAAGGGTAGCCTCAGCGGAGAGTAGGAGTTCTGACTCGAACTTCGGTCAAACAAATACCGTGTCACTCTCTCATTTAATTCCCGCACTTACTTTCCTTGCATCGCTTGTGTCAAATTGAATGCCATGTCTTAGTTGCCTTGTAATTGTTTATCGCTTCCGCTTACTTGATAATTGCAACTAGGATTGGGTCATTCTTATTATGATGCTTAATTGAGATTAATCGAAAAAGAAATTAAAATTGCCTATTCACCCCCCTCTAGGCCTTAGGATCCTCTTTCACCGGTACCGATAAGTTGAAGGGCCCCCTCTGCGGCATGTACCGAACGAGCCGGGGAAACCTTAAGAGAGGGCTGGTGAAGTGGTGGGCGTAGTAGGCTGGAACAGTCTTGTACCGTTTCTCCAAGTGGATGAGACGGGGCTTGTGGGGAAATTTGTACACACTCTGCAGAGTTAAAACTATCATGATAGCCATCTCCACGGATATGGACGAGTTTGGAAAGGTTTGCACATGTAGATTCACCTTTTAATAATTGAACTTGATTAGAGTAGGCTGGGATTGGCCTGGTGTGATGATGCACCTTCATTTGATGTTCGTGATGACACTATAAATTCATGCATTCAACAAAACATCACTTTTACTAAGACTTTATTAGTAAATAGGTTTTGGTGTAAAACAACCAATCCCCCGATCTTTGCCATTGCATACATTTATTAAGGATTGCTTGCTGGGTAGCCGCGTACTCATTATATCTATCGCGGATAATTTTATTATTCAGGTTGCAAGTCTAAACAGGACCAGGAAGGGTCCGAACTCAGATGTGCAGGACTAGCTGCGGGAGTCCGGGTCAATCGCTTGGATAGCGTCGCTGAAGGCTGTTGCTGCTCTGATGTTCTTTTCATTCATTCTTGATATTTGGTAATATATGGCTTATTGTATTAGCACAAGATGCTATCTTGTAATTCTTCATTATTTTAAATAACAATAATGGAATGCCAGCGATGATAGCCGTTAATTGTCCATCATAAGGTACTAGTCTGGGCTAGTATCAGATCATGGTGCCGGATTCCCTGTGGAGACGCAGGGGGTCATGACATCTTGACTCACGGAAAAAGAAAAAAAACCTCCGAGGTGAGGCAGCAGCCACAAGGGACTACTCGCACAATGGGGTGGCACCCGCCAACCTTCATAGAAGCAACTCCTCTTCAAAGCTCGCAAACACGGGCTCGGATGTCAATGGGGCGTTAAAAATTCTCAAATTCCACTCACACCAGATAGTCTATAGACCTGCTATGATGGTTGTGTCATAATATCTCTTTGTGCAATCGTGAGCAGATAGGTCCTTTGAAGCCACCATTCCAAACTGTTTGTGCTCCCCCCAACACCCGCACACCTTGTCGGCTGCAGTTGGTTGAGGACCAGAGCAGATGTGGCATGTGACCAAAATGCTCTAGTAAAACCACAATCGGTGAAGAGGTGGAAGGCCATCTCCAAACTAGAACTGCAAAAGAGGGCAGAAGTGGTTGTTGGGCCATCCTCTTGCGTATAGGCGATTGGAGGTGCATAGCCAGTTTGGCGCTAAGAGCCAAGGAAAGACCTTACACTTCATGGGTGCCAAAGGTCTCCAGATGAGTCCCAAAAAATCCATGCCTACACAACCCTAAAACTGGAGCTGGCAGGCCGATTTAGTCATGTACATCCCATTTTTTTTGTCTATCTCTAAACAAGCTTATCTTATAGGCCCGTTTGAAGGATAAGGTTGGAGGAGTGGAGTTGATCCCAAATTGCAAGGTACTCGGGGATTGCTTGTGTCATGACTTCTTGTTGAATGTGACACACCCATGCATTGCCAGTTAGGCAGCGGCTACCGAGAGTTGCATTGCCTTATGAAAGAGCATAGGAGCCATGCGGTGAAGAGGAATATGGCTGATCCATGTCGAAGACCAGAAAGAGGCCTTCTTCCCATCGTCAAGTTGTTAAACAAAACCTGGTCACTGGTGATCAGCAAGATCCATCCCTTTTTCCCTAAGCAGACCTGTAGCATACCAGCTATGCCATTTGCAACGTAGCCTAAGGCGGGCTCTTCCAAACAACCTAAGGTTCAAGTCACCAGGGCCCTCTAGGGGTTTCAGGGAGCAGACTCTAGCCCAATTCACCTTGCAACTATCACCCTAGATGTTGTCTTGCCCTATCCATAAGAAGGGTCGGTGTATCTAGATTACATGTGAAGCTTGCTGGCGGCATCATATATAGCCATGAGAAAGATAGGTTGGCAAGGCACTTAAGACAGAGTCACACTGACAAGTCGTCCTCTCGAGGAGAGGAGCTTGTGCTTCCACCTCGGAAGCGATACGATAGCCTTTTCGAGGACGGACTGTGCATCTATTTTTCTGAGCCGTTGGAGAGGTAACGGCGGTGCAAGATATTTCATGGCTAGGCTTGTACGTGCACTATGGACTACAAGACTTTATACATGTTGACATGCCAGCATCAAAGAGGAATGACCGAGCTTTTCTACATATTGGCCTTAAGACCGGCAAAAAAAGATAAAGGGCATGTTTGGTTCATGACCCTCCATGACCATGCCAATGAATGGTTATGACCAAATGAAGGCATGACCATTTGTTGGTAACTTTTTTGCTCTTTGGATGAAAGCAAAACTGACGGTGCCAAATTTTGGTAAGGCTTGGGAGATGTTTTGTTGGCTGCAAAAATGAATGTGTCAATTGTTTCCATAGTCAAATAAAAAATCTTGAAAACTCAAATAACATTTACAAAATGCAAACAACAAGCAAAGAACCTAAAACAAATTAGAAAATATAAATTTGGTAACAAAAATTTGAATTTCCAAATTTAAAATTTAAAATTTAAACAAATTAAAGTACCCAAAATGGGTTACTTAGGATTTTAGATGAATTATGATATTTATTTCATGCAATTTGAATACTATATGAAATATATACATAAATCAGAAGTCTAAAATCAATTGCAAATAACAAGCAACTAGCAAGAACGTTGGCTGCAGCTTTCCTTGCTGCGTGTCGCTACAGCTGGGACCGTGTTCGTTAGCGCGCTAAAGAAAGGCAAGGGTGGCCGATTCTGGTGCCTTTGCCAACGCCGCCGCATGCGTACAAAATGCAATGGAGAGACAATAATTAGGCAGGGCAAACCGAGTGACAGCTAAAAACCAAACGACTGCCAAATGTGATGGCGCGCCAATTTTTTGGCATGGCAAACGACAGCTACGAACCAAACATGCCCAAAGTTCTCCAAGATGCTCAGCAATATGGTGACCTCCCCACTGTTTGGATTGAAAAAGATCATGACATCATCCACTTACAGTAAGCACCGTCCTATCCTCGTTTTCCCCTTGCCTCGTTCAAGCGGTCTCAAGACTTGGCTAAAATATGGTGCAAGCCTGCAATGTGTTAATGGCCAAAATGAACAAGATAGGGGGTCGCCTTGATACAACCCTCTACAGTGCTTGATATCTTGCCTAGGTATGCCGTTCAAAATTAATGATGACGATGATGATTCAAAGACTAGTAGGGCAAGCCAATCCTGCCATCTAGCACTGAAGCCCCTATGTTGTAGGAGTTTGACTAGGTACTCCCATAACACCGATTTAAAAGCCTTCACTATATCTAGCTTCAAAAGGGTTTTCTGCCTATGCATTTTGTGGGCCATGGACTATACATACATGAAATTGTTATGGATGCCCCTGCACCAAACAAATACGCTTTGGGAGACCAAGGTTAAATGGTTTAGCTGCTTCGCAAGCCTGAGCACAAGCACCTTGGAGAAAATCTTGGCACCGAGTGAATTGGACTGATCGGTCGAAAGTCCCACATCTTTTTCGACCACTCATGTTTCTTTTTTGGAAGGAGGAAGATGGAGGCCTTATTTAAGGCGTCAAGCCGCCCGGGAGCTAGGGTGTTGAAGTGATGCAGAGCATTGAGGAAATCTTGTTTAATGATATCTCAACATGCCCTGTAGAATTCCCCATTAAAACTATCAAGGCCCAATGCTTTATCATGCGGCAGCTGCTTGATTGCCTCCCAAATTACTTCTATGGTGATCTTCACATCCAAATCTTGTGACTACACTTGCATCTATTCAAAAACCTGCCAATTGAGGGTGCACACCCTATGCTCCTTGGTCACATGGACTTTAGTGGAGTGTTGTAAGAGGGTGTGGGCTTTGCCTTGGTGTTTCCCGGGCATTCTTTCCTATCTATTGCCGTTATTATACGGTTTCCTAGGATGATAGGTGATATGCCGGGCTAGATGTTACCCGATGGCGGGTTGATCAAAGCATCGGAAGGCTTGGCGACTAAGGTTTCCTCATTGATGTGGCCTGGCCTATGATGGTGGAGCACGTTAGGGTTCCCAGATGGCGCTGACCTGCCTTGGATTGCTAGGGATATTATTACCATGTATATTTATCTTTCTGGATTTACATCCCTAAGGCTCTTATATATATTTCCCTCCTATGCTAGGGTAGGGAGAGGTCGATGATCATCATCGCACTTTGATATACCATAGATAGCATTGTCTTCTTCTTCTAGGGATGAACCCAACTTAGGTTTTTTCTCTCACAAAACTTGTAATGTGATTAGTAAAGGGCTGGACGTAGCCCAGAAGGCCTAAAATAGAATAAAAATCTCTTTGGTGTCTCTTTTCTATGTTTTACACTAGTATCAATTTGACATCTTGGAAGTCAGGATCATGACAGAAAGGGGGCTCTCTGGTCCCACAATTAGAAATAAGTTCGATGAAGGAAACTTGTTCTAGATCGTCGACAAAAGTTTTTAAGTTTTGGAATAATAGTCTTTCTCTCGTCTTAGTAACCAACTCGAAAAAAGGATCTTGTCATCTTCATCTTAACCAGTGGTTGTCCTGTTGGCCCGGAGACAATAGTCACCTTGACGTCGACTCACGACTTCGCTTATTTGGGCGACTCATCTTGTCTTCAGATGGTTCCTGCGGACTCTAGACGTGTGCCCTTTGGCTATCTCGCGTCTCTGTTGTCGTGGGGTGCTTTTTTGAAGAAGGTTTGCTTGTCAACAAGTTTGTGACCGTTTGCAGTTGGTCAAGACTAGGCGTTAGGCGGTGCTGGCTTGGTTTGTAGGGGGAGGCAACATTGGGGGACTTCGGTTTGGCGGTGCTTTCGGGTACCGGTTCGTTGATTCCGGGAAGAAATCTCTAGGTCTAACCTTAGCTGGTTGTACCTGGCAATGGCGGCATCGTTGTCGCTCCCTTGTTGAAGGCATTGTCTGGAGTTCGATGAATTTGCTCTACAAGGTGAAAACCTATGGTCTGATCTTTACTGATTGGACCATGGCAATGACGGTATGTTTTCGTGTCGTTCCCTTCTTGGAGGCATTGCTTTTGGAGAGCCTTCATCGTTGTCTAGGTGTTGTTATGGTGGTGCTCGGTTTTGAAGATTTTGTTGTGTGTAGTAGCTTGCTGCGACAGGATTGTTTTCGTCTTGTCGTTTTTCTTTTTTCTTTTTTTGTCTTTGGCTGTGTGCATCCTAGCTATGCAGAGGCCGGTTGCGATCTTGGATCGATTGTATCTCCTTGATGTAATTGTCTAAGATCAATAAAGCTTTCTTTGTCTAAAAAAAAGGGTACTAAAATAGAAATCATAGTAATTATTAAGAACCCACAACCAGGAGCGTTAGCAACTAGATTTTCCCACACTCTGTTATACCTTGGCTTCGTGCTCATGTAGGACTTTCAAACACCTTCCACCTTTTATTTTGGTTCAGCTTGGGTGGCATGACTTGCAATATTATTTATCTTGGAGTGGTCTTGCTCTTGTTGTTCCATTAGGAGCCTAAGGAGGGCATGCATAGCCATTTTTTATATCTTTTTGATAGCACAACGAGTTGTATCCGTCAATAACCAGATGCACCGTTCTAAAATTTCATCTTGCAATTCATTAGTGGAGATGTGTATGCCAAGTGGTCCTACCTTTTGAAAAATCATACCTTGGTATTAATGTTTAAATTTTCGCATGATGCTCTTTTACATGTGGAGTTCACAAATTGTTCCATACGGCGTATAAACTTTTTTGACGCTAGCAGGTTACAAGATCATACACTTTTTATTGTTTCCTGTAGCAACTAATGCTTCTTACTATTTATTTCTCTCTCAATTTATCTTGTAATTTTCATTATTGAAGTTATTTGGTGTTTTTCATAAGAGCTAAAAAAAATGGTGATGCTGGTTGTTCCGATGGACACCT
Source organism: Raddia guianensis (assembly GCA_036346415.1). Classification (NCBI taxonomy): domain Eukaryota; kingdom Viridiplantae; phylum Streptophyta; class Magnoliopsida; order Poales; family Poaceae; genus Raddia; species Raddia guianensis. The sequence continues at coordinate 12,183,003 of CM070543.1, read as the reverse complement.
TCTGCCATTCGCCTAATTTGGCGCGTTGATGGCAGGAACTCGATCGCCACTTTGGAAGCTGATAGTAGTTGTGCTCGTGGCGGACCGGGCTGGACCCCGGACAAGCACGCTTTACATTATTTCTTGTGGAGTGGGCACAAGCTAAGTAGCACTCGTGGCAATCGAACCTTGAGAAATTGGGTTAATTATATTCCTCGAGCAAAGAAAGATCCTATATCCTATATATAATAAACGTGTTCTTGGTGATCCCCTGTTTACCATCGTGCTAACCAAGTCATTTTCTACGGGACATGCTTATATATATAATGCTCGCTTGTGGTTCGTCAGCTGAGCTGATCAAGCTGGTACTAGCCTGTAAAGCTACCCAAATCTCTAAAGACGATAATCCTAGCGGATATCCCACTACGTGCCTATATATATATATGCCTGGGTATGCATGGCCAACATCAAAATGATCAGCAACATCATCGATTCATTTCACTTGTGTTTTTTTTTCCCACGAACACGAGATGGGATGCTTGCGCCATGGTGACGGGAGCAATACGAACGAGCGCGGCGACACCTGTGGCCTGTGCCGTGGCGTTGCATGGGGCTGAGCTGAGTCGCTTCACTTGCTGAGCTCAATCCACAAATGACTGGCTGAGACCTCACCTCAGGTGGTAACAGTCCCAGGAGCAGCGCTTTAAGCTTTTACTCCACCGGCAGCTTAACACGTCGCCGCCGCCGCCGCCGGCGCACCAAGCACCTCCACTAGGTAGATCCGCCGTGGCTCGCCGTGGTGGTGAGAGAGTTGGGATAAGGATTAGGGAGGCGGCGGCGGCGGCGGCGGCGGCGGCAGCGGCAGCGGCGGCACCAGCATGGGCATTCTCGCTCTCAGGCTTAGCGCCGCCGGTTTCGCCGCTCCGGCGCATCGTGGCTGCTCGCACGGGCGCAGAGTTTACGGGGAAGGCAGGTGCTCGTCCTACTGCCGCGCCCGCGCCAGCGGCGGCGGTGGCCTCCGCCCGATCACCGTCGCCGGGGACCCGCCCACATTCGTGTCCGCGCCCGGCCGCCGCATCGTCGCCGGTATGTCTCTCGCCCCATTTCTTTCGTTTCGTGATAGAAGCAAGAAAAAATTGCATATATGTCAATATAAAATAGCGGATCCTGCTTAGATGTCATTATTAAGTCACATTTCTTTAATATATGCCGTTGTAACCATTTTTTCCTGGTGAAGACTCATGAACCTAATCTAACAAATGTGTCTTTCGCCGAAAAGAGAGGGGAAAGAAAGAGAGAAAAAACACAAGCTAGCAGAAATCTTTCTTTCACCTTAATATCCTTGACATTTTATTGGAGTTTCACCAGAATGGGGAATTGGAAATTGATGAGACTGATATTTTACAGTTGGCGACCTCCATGGTGATCTCTATCAGACGAGAGCTGCGCTGGTGATGGCCGGTGTCCTGAGCTCAGAGTCAGATGGTCATGTGTGGACAGGCGGCCCGACGGTACACCCTTACCTTTTCTCCATGTTTGTTGCACATTTGGAGTCCTTTCCATTGGTTCATTAGCTAGGCTCTTTCCAAGAGAATATGGAGTCTGCATGGTCTTGCAATCCTGCATTGTCCAGTCAAAATGTCTCAGTTCGCTAATAGTAGGGGTATTTGCTAATTGCTAATTTGCTATGGACACCACACATCACAGTATGCCCCTGCCATGCCTTTTGGAATACCAAATCCTGTCTTGCTGTTAGGTGCAGCTAGACATACATCTGTTCAAAAGTTCAGCCTGTTACACATTTTTTTTGGGCGAGTTTTCCCAGATACTAGAGGGAATTGTTGCAAATTTAGCAAAGTGAGCAAGATAACAATGTGATTCAAATAAAGTATAGCTGCACAAATAAGCAAGCCAATAATACTATAAATCATGTATTCTCCAGATATGACAAGACTGACATATAAATACATGATCAACTCAAATATCATTGCTGCCATAAAGTTAAACCCAGCAACAAAACTCAAGGTTTGTCTTTTATTAGTGCTCTCAGATTGCAAACTGGGGTTGCTAAAGATTTAGCCGTCCAACTACAGTTTGGACAATATATCACTGGTTATTAATTCTGTAAATCAGGTTTAAACCCTAGAACAGCACTGTTCATGCACCAAAATGGATAAACCAATAATCAATATGTATGACAATGAGCAGCTAGATAAACCAGGAGATAACAGATCATATCTACACTGCGGCCTGACTGAAACAGCCCAAAAAAAAGGCTTGAACGGCAGTGCTACTTTGGTCACAGGCCAAACACAGATCAATTATTAACTGACCTAAACAGCAGCACTTATATTCCAATTAACAGAGACAGGACAGCAGTAAAAAGATCATGCAAATCAACACCAAGTGCTATGTCATACACATTGATCCAGCAAAGAAATAAACCAATGAACAGTGCTACTCTAGGTCTAGCAATTATACCTAACAAACAGATTAATAAGCCTCAGAACAATGCAATCATCATCAAGCAGCACTCGTAGCCCACAAGAACAGTGCGTCCAAATTTGATTAAACGGCCTCTAGCTCAAGGCTAGTCCCCGAAGTAACCAAATCGGTCCACTGTACAGAAAAGGATAAAGCAAATACTTAAGCGTTGGGATCGAACCAACAAGCCGAGGCAAAGCGTGCACAAGCATCGTCCCAGAAAACAATTCGCCGTGCTATCAAGCACCACCGACGAAAAGGTTCGAGATCTGGCCGTCACTCCCGCACGGCAAGCAGCCACGGAAAGGAGCCCGAGATGCAGAGAGAACGCAGCAGCAAGATCACGGCGACCACCCCGTGGCCTCGGGAACCGAGTCGAGAGGACCAACACAAGAAGGTTTGGCACCGGCGGCGGCGGCGCCGAGGCACCGGAGAAACAGCAGCAATGATGCGCAGCCAAAAGTAAGAGGGAAAAACCGAGAGAGTCTAGAGAGTGCAGAGTGAGAGGAGCACGGGACTTCCCGTATAAGCGGGGTGAACCACCTCAAGTCTCCACCAGCTCTCCACGCCACCACGCGCTACCGCAGCAAGTGAGGTCGAGGAACACCACCGCCGCCACCAAACAGCGGGTTTGAGAAACCTCATGGCCTTGACTAGTTTAGTGAAGCAAGCGATGCTACCCTTCCCTTTTCTCTCGCAGTGGGCCAAGACCCACCGGCCCATATAAGGGCAAAAGCCCAACAATCCCCACCCTTTTGCCTCAAACGACAAAAGTATTATCATCGTGAAACTTGTTTAATATACTGTTATTCAACTAAGGTACCGCCAAGGTTTGAACCAAAGTTTAGCCTAAAGGAATCCAACCCAACACAGACAATGGAGGACTACTCCTTGATCCAAGGCCTTGGTGTGAGGATATTCATCCTAGAGACACACAGTACTAGGCTGCAAATCTGCACCTCTAGCGGGGCAGGACTTTACGGTCATGTCCTTGTATCTATTCATGAGCTCACTAGAGAGTATACCTGACCTCTCACGGATCGCGACCACACGATCAGCTCACATAGGTTCGTTCTTCACGGAGCTCAGAGGGCGGCTCCCTAGCCCTTAGGGCTCGAACTCATTAAGAGGTTTTCACCTCAACACGCCATCTGATTAAACACTGCAATGAATGGGACCTAGGAAGATGTCTTGTGATTACCACACAACTTAGTTGTCCCAGAGCTCGATTCACGGGATCTCCGCTCTTTCAAGATGGGTTACCACTTGTTGGTTACTACTAGCGGGTATAAGCCCCATTCCTCTCGATCTTTGCCGATAGTTGATCTAGGCAAGCCCTTTGTAAAGGGATCACTAGATTACTACCAGATCGAGTGTATTCTACCACAATAACACCGCTCTCTCGCATGCCGAGTAGACTTAAGCCTTCTCTTAATATGCCTCGAGGACTTCATATTATCTTTTCTATTCTTAACCTTGACTAGTACATCGGTTATCGCAATATACTAAGACTATTGGTATCGGCTTTTCCAAAGACAGTAGGTCGAAGAAGCTCCTTGAGCCATTCTCGCCTCCATCGCCATTGAATCTAGGCGACTAGTTCAGCCTCCATGGTTGGCGATGTAATGACAAATGCTGTTTGGCGGACTTCGGAGACCTGACCACCGACTATAGTGAACACATATCCACTAGTAGCCTTCATCTCATCCGAGTCACTAATCGATTAGAGTCTTTGAATCCTTCTAGGAGCTGCTGGATGGCGAGTAATGGATACCAAGCTTTATGGTGCCCTTTAGGTACCTAAGTACTCTATGTAGTGCTACCCAGTGATCATCTCCCGGGTTCGCCGTATAACGGCTTAACCTGCATACTGCATATGAGATATCGGGTCTTGTTGCGCTACAAAGATACATCAAGGATCCAATTACTTGTGAATACATGAGTTGATTAACCCCTTCACCAGTATGTTTGCAAAGTCTTAGATTAGGATCATAGGGCGTGGAGGCAGGCTTAGAGTCCATATGCCCAAGCGGGTTAGGATCTTCTCCACATAGTGGGATTCATGACGAGTTATCCCACTCTCACCCTTTATAAGCTTGATGTTAAGAATAACATCAGCCTCTCCTAGATCCTTCATATCAAAGTTCAAGGAGAGATATTCTTTTGTTTCGTTGATTACATCCAAGTCGGTCCCAAATAGCAATATGTCATCCACGTAAAGACACAGAATGACACCTCGGCCCCCCTGAAACCGATAATAAACACATCTGTCAGCCTCGTTTACACAAAACCCCACAGATGTCATTGTCTTATCGAATTTCTCATGCCACTGCATAGGGGCTTGCTTAAGACCATACAAGGACTTAATCAAACGACATACTTTGTTCTCTTGGCCCTTAACCACAAATCCATCATTTTTTGCATATATATCTCCTCTTCCGACTCTCCATTAAGAAAAGCGGTCTTAACGTCCATTTGATGGACTAGGAGTTTATATGCATTGCTAGAGCTATAAGCACACGGATAGTGGGTAGTCTCGCCACGGAGAATAGGTATCAAAATAATCCTCGCCTTCTTTTGAGTGAAACCCTTAGCCACTAAGCGGGCCTTGTACTTTTCAATAGTACCATCGGTCTCTCTTCTTCTTAAAGATCCACTTGCACCCTCTTGGTTTGCATCCACTAGGTAAATCGGTGACTTCCCACGTTCCATTAGCGGCGATGGAATCCATCTCGCCACTGACCGCCTCCTCCAATACTCAAAGATCGAAGATGCAAAAGCCTCAGCGAGGTGCGTGGTTCGTCATCCACAGAATAGATGGCAAAATCATCACCAAACGACTTTTCAGTCCTTTGTCTCTTACTCCTCCTCAACTCCAATTCAGGAGCGGGCTCAGCCACCTCAGGAGGAATAGAGTAATGCTCGTTAGAGCCATCTGGTGCTATTATCTCATTTGATCTCATAGGAAAGATAGTCTCAAAGAATGTCGCATCCGCAGACTCCATAAGATCATTGGGAGCGACTTCGCTCGTCTCGGATTTGACCACTAGAAATCTATAGGCTGTGTTATTTAGAGCATATCCTAGGAAGACACAGTCGACAGTTTTTGGTCCTAGTTTCCTTTTCTTAGGTACGGGCACATTCACCTTAGCAAGGCAACCCCAAGTCCTAAGATGAGACAGGTTTGGCTTTCTCCTTCCATCTTCATAGGCGCCACCTCCCGATTTGCTGGCGCCACCCTATTTAGGACATAATTAATCGTGAGAAACGACCTCCCCCACCATCGAACCGACATACCGTAATTTTGTAACAAGGAGTTAACCAAGTCACATATAGTTCGGTTCTTTCTCTCGCCACCCCATTTGATTGGGGAGAGTAGGAGGTGTGGTTTCATGAATGATACCACATTCTTCACGAAACGGGCTAAATCCTTAGAGATATACTCTCCTCCTCTATCGACCTTAACCGCTTAATAGTCTTTCCTAGTTGGTTTTCCACTTGACTTTATAGATCTTAAAATATTCTAGTGCTTCATCTTTAGTTTTTAATAGATAGATATAACAATATCTACTACTATCATCTATGAGAGTAAAGAAATATCGTTTGCCACCCTTAGTTAAGATACCATTCATCTCACACAGGTCGGAGTGGACTAGCTCTAGTGGAGAGGTGCTTCGCCCTTCAACCGTATGAAACGGTTTTCGAGGCTGCTTAGCTTGCACACACACCTCACACTTGGAGCCCTTTTCATAGCTATACTCTAGAATCAAACTCATCTTGCTCAAACGCACTATGGCCTCAAAATTCAAATGACATAAGCGAGAATGCCATACATCATGATGTTTATTACAAACCACATTGAAAATGGAAAGATTGTTTTGACACAAGACAGAGAGGCTGAACATGCCACCTCTCTCATACCCCTTGCCTATGAAGGCACCAAACTTGGTCAAGATGACCTTATTTGACTCAAACACTAATCTGACACCCTGACGACATAAAGCGAGCCATCGATCAAATTCCGTCGATCGTGGGCACGAACAACACGTCACGAAGAACGGCGTCTTGCACGAAGTCAACTTCAAGCGGACACGCCGACTCGATATCGTCCGATGCTCCATTGCCCATCAAGACGGATCCACAATCTTGACCTCGAAATGAAGTAAAAGAGCCTCATTAGCGGCTATATGACGCGTAGCACCGTGTCGATCCACCAATCAAGTGATGAATCACCATAAAGGCTCTAGGTACATACCCCGTGGAGGAGCTAGAGCCACCTCCGCAACATGCGCTGGGCACGAGGGCACTCATTGTCTGGACTCGGTCCTTTGCCCTTGCGGTCACGGCACCTTCGAGCGATGTGCGGGGTTGCCACACACATAGCAAACCGGATCCTCTTTCTTCTTCTTCATGTTTTTGCCATTGGCGCCACCGTTCGGGGCTTCTTCTTCTTCTTCCCACCACTAGCCTTGGAGTTCTTGGCATCACCACATTAGCTCGGACGGGGGCGAGAGTGCTTTGAGCCTCCACTAGCACGGGCCCGCCTCGACATTTATAGTCACTGAAGTTCGAGGAACGCCACGCTTCCTTCATGTGTCGGCGGCGATCACGAAGTCACGCCACGGCGGGAGCTTAGCCGAGCTACATTCACTGAAAACTTTCAGCAGAGACACTTGAACGGTTCAGTCCTCACATGGAGTCGAAGCTCTGGACCGCTCCATAATCGAGCGGTTCTCCACAATCTTGTAGTTCGTAACTCTCGCCACAAAGCTCTCATTCCCATTATCCCCTTCTGAAAATTTCAGTTCCAGGTCATCCCACATCTCCTTGGCATCAGTGAAGGTGGAGTAGGTGTCGAAAAGCCTATTCGACACTACGGCTAACAATCGTGCTAGGACTGCGTGATTGGCATCCTCCCACCGGGTCTTCTCCTCACCCTCAAGTTTCTTCTTCTCCTTCGGAGGATCGGAGATAACACAGTAGATTTTCAACTCATCAACCACGACTTAATGCGTTACGCCCGGTAGCTTAAAGTCGGTGCCGTCAAATGTCTCAGGCTTAACTACGTCGCTACTACTCCCCAAGGCCATAGATACGAATAATTGTTTTCTGGATTGTTGCAAATTTAGCAAAGTGAGCAAGATAACAATGTGATTCAAATAAAGTATAGCTGCACAAATAAGCAAGCCAATAATACTATAAATCATGTATTCTCCAGATATGACAAGACTGACATATAAATACATGATCAACTCAAATATCATTGCTGCCATAAAGTTAAACCCAGCAACAAAACTCAAGGTTTGTCTTTTATTAGTGCTCTCAGATTGCAAACTGGGGTTGCTAAAGATTTAGCCGTCCAACTACAGTTTGGACAATATATCACTGGTTATTAATTCTGTAAATCAGGTTTAAACCCTAGAACAGCACTGTTCATGCACCAAAATGGATAAACCAATAATCAATATGTATGACAATGAGCAGCTAGATAAACCAGGAGATAACAGATCATATCTACACTGCGGCCTGACTGAAACAGCCCAAAAAAAAAGGCTTGAACAGCAGTGCTACTTTGGTCACAGGCCAAACACAGATCAATTATTAACTGACCTAAACAGCAGCACTTATATTCCAATTAACAGAGACAGGACAGCAGTAAAAAGATCATGCAAATCAACACCAAGTGCTATGTCATACACATTGATCCAGCAAAGAAATGAACCAATGAACAGTGCTACTCTAGGTCTAGCAATTATACCTAACAAACAGATTAATAAGCCTCAGAACAATGCAATCATCATCAAGCAGCACTCGTAGCCCACAAGAACAGTGCGTCCAAATTTGATTAAACGGCCTCTAGCTCGAAGGCTAGTCCCCCAGAAGTAACCAAATCGGTCCACTGTACAGAAAAGGATAAAGCAAATACTTACGAAGCGTTGGGATCGAACCAACAAGCCGAGGCAAAGCGTGCACAAGCACTGTCCCAGAAAACAATTCGCCGTGCTATCAAGCACCACCGACGAAAAGGTTCGGAGATACGAAGCCGTCACTCCCGCACGGCAAGCAGCCACGGAAAGGAGCCCGAGATGCAGAGAGAACGCAGCAGCAAGATCACGGCGACCACCCCGTGGCCTCGGGAACCAGAGTCGAGAGGACCAACACAGCAGCAGCTGGCACCGGCCGGCGACGGCGCCGAGGCACCGGAGAAACAGCAGCGATGCGCAGCCAAAAGTAAGAGGGGAAAAACCGAGAGAGTCTAGAGAGTGCAGAGTGAGAGGAGCACGGGACTTCCCCATATAGGCGGGGTGAACCACCTCCCCGAAGTCTCCAGCCAGCTCTCCACGCCACCACGCGCCCGCGCAAGGCGGAGGTCAGGGAACAGCCACCGCCGCCACCAAACAGCCGGGTTTGAGAAACCCTCGCGAGCGCAGCTAGCTGGGGGCAGCGATGCTACCCCTTCCCCTTTTCTCTCTCGCAGTGGGCCAAGACCCACCGGCCCATATAAGGGCAAAAGCCCAACATCGTGGCTGTCCTACTGCCGCACGGGCGCATCGTGGCTGCTCGCACGGGCGCAGAGTTTACGGGGAAGGCAGGTGCTCGTCCTACTGCCGCGCCCGCGCCAGCGGCGGCGGTGGCCTCCGCCCGATCACCGTCGCCGGGGACCCGCCCACATTCGTGTCCGCGCCCGGCCGCCGCATCGTCGCCGGTATGTCTCTCGCCCCATTTCTTTCGTTTCGTGATAGAAGCAAGAAAAAATTGCATATATGTCAATATAAAATAGCGGATCCTGCTTAGATGTCATTATTAAGTCACATTTCTTTAATATATGCCGTTGTAACCATTTTTTCCTGGTGAAGACTCATGAACCTAATCTAACAAATGTGTCTTTCGCCGAAAAGAGAGGGGAAAGAAAGAGAGAAAAAACACAAGCTAGCAGAAATCTTTCTTTCACCTTAATATCCTTGACATTTTATTGGAGTTTCACCAGAATGGGGAATTGGAAATTGATGAGACTGATATTTTACAGTTGGCGACCTCCATGGTGATCTCTATCAGACGAGAGCTGCGCTGGTGATGGCCGGTGTCCTGAGCTCAGAGTCAGATGGTCATGTGTGGACAGGCGGCCCGACGGTACACCCTTACCTTTTCTCCATGTTTGTTGCACATTTGGAGTCCTTTCCATTGGTTCATTAGCTAGGCTCTTTCCAAGAGAATATGGAGTCTGCATGGTCTTGCAATCCTGCATTGTCCAGTCAAAATGTCTCAGTTCGCTAATAGTAGGGGTATTTGCTAATTGCTAATTTGCTATGGACACCACACATCACAGTATGCCCCTGCCATGCCTTTTGGAATACCAAATCCTGTCTTGCTGTTAGGTGCAGCTAGACATACATCTGTTCAAAAGTTCAGCCTGTTACACATTTTTTTTGGGCGAGTTTTCCCAGATACTAGAGGGAATAAGTATATAATGTGCTTGTATTTTTTAGACAAGGAAAAAAATTCTGGTCTCTGCACCAATTAGGATGCATACGGCCATTACAAAGTCTTATTTAAAAGATAAAACCAAAACGAAATGATAATGCCACGGTAAGGCACGGAATAAAAAGAAACCAAGAAAAGATACAAGATTCTACATTGTAACAACCAAACGACCTTAACATCTTCACGGTTATAATTATGAACATCTTTACTTAAAATAGGATCACAAACACTAACGAATGCATCAGCAATTTCATATGATGTGTTTGTATACAGGTACTGGTTCAAGTTGGGGATATCCTTGACCGTGGTGAAGATGAAATCGCAATACTGTCCCTGCTGAGTTCACTGAATATGCAAGCAAAATCTCATGGGGGTGCTGTATTTCAGGTTTGGGCCGTGCATCCTGTCCGGCTGTCCCTATAAACGCTTCACTCATGGCTTTGTGTACTTGTTTTGATATGCCCCTTCTTTTTTTGGTAGGTTAATGGAAATCATGAAACCATGAATGTCGAATGCGATTTCCGGTACGTTGATCCAAGAGCATTTGGTGAGTGTATACGCTTCCTCGAGTACCTGGATGAATGTGATGGTAACTGGGATGAAGCTTTTGTCAACTGGGTTGATGTTTCTGAAAGGTGGAAGGAACAATACGAGGCGTCACCCAATGGTAAATGGCGTCCTTGGAACTTTGTCAAGGTAATAAGATCATTGCTTGGCTACGCTCTGTTAAGCAGCAGTACACTTGTCCTGTTAACCACTTTTGGATACAAATCCTATTCATGATATGTACCACTTCGATTTGAAATCCACACACAAATTGGTATGTGCTTGGCTCCTGAGGACTGAGGTAGTACTGCTAGGAGCTATGCACCAGTTTACAGATGGGAAGCTTCGGCTAGCGACGAGGTGGTACAGTGGAAAGACATGACAATAGATACTTCATTTCTTAGTTAATTTCTTAGGTACTGGACGGCTTATGAAGCTAATGACGTACTAAACAAAAAACTAACCTCTCAACTAATATTTCCTTTATCCTTGCTAACTAATGGTTAAGTAATACCCCTGGTGCATATGGTAAGGTGTTTGGCCGTGAAATGATAAAAATCCGGGTCTAACTTTGAGGGGGTGTTATAATTGTGGGACCGAATCCGGCAGTACTCCCAAAAAAATAAGCCTTGCCTCTTTTGTTGTAGCCCTCACGGCGTGTCGGTTCAGTGTGCCTCTGGCTTGCTGTGCATATTGCACGCTAAACCAAGCATCACTTCCCTCCTCTCATCCTTTGGAAATAGCTCGCCCTCGAGCTAGAAGTCTAGAATGTGTTTTATTGAACACGACAACATGCTCTCAGGTGGCGTAGGTCAAAGCCTTAAATGGCATCATCACGAAAGGAGAATGTGATGCATCGTGAAGAAGAGAGACATGACATCCAGAAGGACCAAGAAGCAACGACCGAGAAGTCAAGGCCAATCTGCAAGAATCTCCGGTGTTGCAAGCAATGTCTATAGAGGAGAACAAACAGGATGATGAGTTTGAGTGTAGAGCAATGAAATTGGCAAAATAGAGAGTGGTCAAATCAAGCCGAGGAGGAAGGAGCTAGAGGCATGGCAGAGCCGATCACAACCTTGGAAAGCAACATTATGCAGAGAAGGATGTGATGCGTCATGAAGAGATTAGTTGACGTCCAAGAAGATCAAGGCGCGATAGGATCTACCATGGGAAACGGTGAGAGAACACAAAGAATATATCGACTTATTTGACACGGAATGATGGACTAGCATGACATCGACGAACTGAATAAAGGAGCAGCGGAGTTGGATGGACACAACGAAAGGTAGAAAAGGAAAAGACTCAAGGTTACATGCAGTGAATGGCAAGATACAAGCAGCAAAGGCAGCAGGCAGCGATGATAGTGAAACGCGATGATAATGGATGCCTTCGTTAGCAAGATCAAGCATGTTGATGATGACGCCAATAGCACAAGCACCAATGGCAGATAGAGGACCCAAGGATGGCGAAGAGCAGTTGTGCAACATAGGACCTAACAATGGAGATGCGAGAGATGTGAGGGTATTGAAGAAGTCGGATTGACTGAAAATGGCAAAAGAAATGCGGAATCGGTGGTCAAAGAAGAAAAAGACGGGCCTGTGAATGACCCAATGAGATGGGTAATGTGGCTAGCTGGGAGGGCTTGCTCTTGCACAAAGAGTGACCCAAGTCACGCATGGATGGCATGGCCACTGATAATGCTAAGGTTACTCGAGGAACTGGGTGTTGGTGGCGACATGCTGCTAGGTAGGAGATGGTGGGCGTGCGGCGGTGGCACCGTACATGTGGTGTCGAATCGGGCTCGGGGTGGCTTAGGGAGTCGGGGGCTGCCTGCATCGGTGGAAACTCGTGGATGACGGAGGCATCGGTGCAGGTGGAATAGCCAAGTGGTGGCTAGATCCGGTCCTGGAATGGCGGCATGAAGGTGGTGTGGCACGTAGAGGTTGAGCGATCAAGCGTTACCATGCGCAACCTAAAGGTAGCCAAAGACAGCCGCACCGGGCCAAGAGGGGTGCGCAAAGACTCGCCAAGACTAGATAAGATGGGGTGCAAAACTCTGAGACAAGGGTAGCGACCCAATCCGGGTCGGAGGCAGCGAATTCTGGCTTGGAGATGCCGAATCCGTCATCCTTGGTGGCCGACGGTGCTAGCTCTGGCTAGCGCCGACAGGGTGATAGGGTATGGTTGGACGACAAAGAAGATGATATTGCTGGAAACTAGAGTTGTTGCTATTGAACGTGACAAAAAAGAGAGGCTGTCTACCTCAAATGACTAATAATCTCTATTGAAAAGACGAAAGAAAGGGGTACGGCAATAAATAGTCTCTATTGCTTAATTAACTTTTCAGGTACCGGCTTATAAAGCTAATGACGTAGGAGTACAAAACAAACTGACTAGTAATCTCAACATATCTCTAACAAAGCCTTCCTTTATATATTCTTGCTAGCTATAATTGCTAACTAATGGCTCCTAACTAACAGCCTTGTGTCCTTTATTGGATGGAAACAACCGACTAACCGTCATGGCCTGTCGGTTCCTGACCCAAATGTACTCACAAGAAATAACTTTAAAACTTCATTTGATGAAAAGTCTGCAAAATTTCTGAAATGTTTCCCTTAAATTAATGTCGAGACAGAAACAGAAAGCATTTGCTGTCAGAGCATCACTTTTCAAGCGAGGTGGCCCTTTAGCTTGTGAATTGGCACGACATCCTGTTGTCCTTAATGTGAATGACTGGATTTTTTGCCATGGTGGTCTTCTTCCTCATCACGGTGAGCTCATGTGTTTTTACTCTGAGAATGTTAATTGTTAATTATCCATGCAACTGACTGAAACTCTGCAGTCTGATTTTTGAGCTCAGGCATTAACAATTGTACTTCTTGTGCTCTAAGTGATCCATATTGTTCAATCAATTTTCATTCTATTTACAGTTGAATATGGGATCGAGCGTATGAACAAACAAGTTTCGAATTGGATGCAAGATTCAAGGGAAGACAGTGAGGACCTAGATATTCCCTTCATAGCTACTAGGGGTTATGACAGCGTAGTATGGAGTCGTTTGTACTCTCAAGATCCAGTTGAAAGGACGCGCCGTTCTTGGAGGGTGAGAAAACCCCCTATGTTCCATGGAAGATATGCGTCAGTTACAAATTACTCCAGCCGGTCACAAATAATTGATCTTTAAAATACATGCTAGTCAAAATTTTGAACCTTATGCCTCAAATATAATTATTTATAAAAATATAATTATTTCAATAATATTATAGTTTTTGTGTGTTTTTAAAATAAATTGCAATAGTAACTAGTGGCTAAAATTGCATTTTGTAGACAATGCAAAGTCAAAAATATCAAATATTTGTGACCAGAAGGATTACTACGGACCTTATAGATTGTCATTTAGATGTTTTTGTTGGTTTCAGCTATCTTCTGTTGTTGCTGAACGAACATTGAAAGCTGTGGGAGCGAAAGGAATGGTTGTAGGGCACACTCCCCAGACTCGTGGAGTGAATTGGTAATCATTATTCTAAATTTGATAACTAGAAGATGCAAAATATTTTTGCTGAAATCTATACTGTCTCTTTGTTCCCAGCAAATGTGATGGTAAAGTTTGGTGTGTAGATGTGGGCATGTCTTATGGTGTTCTGCATTCCAGACCAGAGGTATATCCATCTATATTGGAGTTGAAATTGGAAAATACGCCATGCTATTCTAAAGCAAAACATATCTATCATTATGTTCAGTGGCGGAGCCAGCCCAAGGCCGGAGCCTGGGCCAGGGTGGCTGGGCCTCGGTTGGGCTTGGGCCAATTGCCAAAAATATGCTGAAAAATGAGCTGGGCTAGAAGGCATTTATGCCTTGCGAATGGGCCGGAGCCCGGGCCTAGGCCCAGGCTGGCCGGGCGGTGGCTCCGCCACTGATTATGTTGATATTGGAGCACTTTGCTAATAAGTTTGTAGCATGGTGAAGTCTTGGTGATCTCTGTATAGTTCTATGACTATACTAACTTATTCATTGTAGCAAATTCATAATAAACTCCCTTTGGCATTTAATTTTTTTAATGAATCGGTGTTTGATGTTTAACTTTTATGATTAGGTCCTAGAAATAGTTAATGACAAGCCAAGGGTTTTGAAGAACAGGAGAGATTCGTACGATGAAATGGAGGTGTTAGACTATTTATGAAGCCTAGCGATACTTATGTAAGCTCGCTTGAGTTCCTTTCGTTTCTTCTTTATCTCTAGAAATAATTCAATGATGTCAAGTACGAACCAAGGAAAAACCTGAATCTTCGTCAAATTTGTACTATTCTTTGTGCTGATAAATTTTCATTTCGATGGTATTATACACTGATGCATAGGTATTACTTTTCATTTATTGAAAATTCATGGATGAAATAACCAATTAACCATGTTATTAAATACAGGTACATAATTGCCAAAGTTCTTTGCCCGAAAAGCTATTATACTGGACAATTTTGCATGCACATACAAGAAGTAAATTTTACTGTACTGGACGGTTTTGGGTGGACATACAAGAAATTGAATGCTACAGCGACAAAGATATATACAACAAAATGAGCGGACAGATATACAGCATTTTTACTGTGGTTAGTACATTTTCCATTTGATCAGTTTGTTAGTACATACTTCTTCCCTTTTTTTTGTTTGATGCTTTTGACTTTTGGACACGCCTTTGACCATTCATCTTATAAAAAAACTATGTAAATATCATTTATTTTGTTGTGATTTGTTTTATCAAAGTTACTTTAAGCATGACTTATATTTTTGCATGTTTGCACCAATTTTTTGAGTAAGACGAATGATTAAAGGCGTGTCCAAAAATCAAAAGCGTCAAATAAAAAAAGGAGGGAGTATTATACTATGACACACACACACACATATACATACAGCATTATTAGTGATCACAAACTTGTGTGGTTGTATCACTTATCTTTTTGAACATGTTCGGGTGGGATCCCTAGCTGCCTTCTGCACCTTCAGCCTTTTAAATTGGCGGTTCTCATATATTTTAGACATGCATAAGCATGATTGATCATAATAATATAATAATTAAAACAGGAAACTTCCAAAAAAAATTCTCGAAAATTACCATTTTGAATGTGACTTGATCCACCACTTAAAAAGTTTGTATGTTAGATTAGCAAGCATAATGCTAGAAAACAGTAATTGTGAATTGCATGTTTTTTTTCGAAACTGAAATGGTGTCTTTAGTAAAACTAGAGATGTGCTACAATCCGAACTACTGAAGGGTACGACATCTGCTCTATTTTTTCCATCTAAAGAAGTTTACTCATATATGATTGACATACTCCTTTTGCTCATGTTTTTCACTCTGCATAGTCTCCAAAGTATAAATTTGATAACTAGTTATTATAATAATTTAATTTAAAAACCTATTAAAACTAAAATGTATTGAAGTACTTTTGAAGATGAATCTACACCTATAATTGTTGTATACAAAATCCAATTATTTAAAAAGATATTAACTGTTGAAGTCTTAAAAACTTTGACTGACACACATCTTAAATGTCAATTATTTGTGACCAGAGGAAGTATCATGGATAAGGATTACTCTTTTTTATGTGTCGATGAGTCTGAGTTAGTTTAGGAGTCCATCTTATTTTAATCAGTTAAGATAGTTTAAGTTATTTGAGTTCTAATCAGATTACTAGTCAGGTTAAGATTCCTAATCCCATAGGCATACAAATTAGATAGAAGTTTAATGTATTCCTTGTTCTTTTCCGTTGAATCCAGCTAAAAATTATAGTATGAGAAAGTTGTGATCTTGAGAAAGATGATTTAAAGGGTTCAAAAAAGGTTTATTTTAGAAAGAACAACTTAAAACACCATAAAAATGACTTTCTTTACAATTTAAATTAAAAGTTATCACTAAAAATTTGTCATTTTTCTGCAAAACAAATAATGTAGTACTTATAAAGGCCAGTCCTCTTGGAATAAGAGAAGCAGAAGCATATCCTAATTGGCTATTACTCTCACTCCTTTTTCTCTCTCTGTCTTGGCATAAGCAAATCTGAAGTGCTTATCCCGTGACACAATTGATTGAAATAAAAAAAATTTATGGATTAATTAGCTATATGTTACTTCTCATTCTCCAAATTAGATTTTATATGTAAAAAATACCACTCTGGTGGCATACATTTTACAAACAAATTTAATTTTTAAAATTGAGTGGCAAACTTGGATCAAATATCATTGATAAGGATGACTGATGAGTGTCTCAAAACATAGATCATTCGCATAAACCTTCAATTTGACATCTATAACACACTGTCATGCAGGTTAAGTTCTGAAGAAAATGGTTGCCATTAATAAACAAAAGAAAACGGTTGCTAATCAAGTCCATGCTGATGCAGACATGAAAGGAGAAAGGTAGAAGCTTATTCATCAAGCTGATGTGATATTTTGGTGGTGGTTACTGGTATAAGAATCCAAGGGTTGCTCATGAGAGCATGCTATAGGAATCATGCAAGAAGTCGAATCAACCGAGAAAGACAAGCATACCCTTAAGCTTCTTATGTAACAAGGTTGTACCATGAGCAAACTGGTGCAGTTCCCTTGAATGTATGACACTTGTTAAAAGGGCATTTGGATAATGGATCAGACAAGCTTGTATAGTGCTTCACTGCCATTTCCTCTGCACTCATAGCTAGACTTGATTGTGATCATATTCAACCATGTTCAAAATTGATAGATATGACTAGGTTTTGGAGCCACCATTTTCTGTGTGTATATATCCTCTGTAATGGCTGTTACAAAGTATGCCTTGGAATGATCAAAATAGTGGATTGACAGTGTGCATCTTCCTCAAGTAATTGAAAAGAAAATATTGGAGTTCAACCGCCATTGGAATGCAGTGGCGTGTCAACAAATCGACAGTAATGACTGCATGGCGTACGGTCCTGTCAAAGATGCCAAAAGCTATTGCTCTGCATGAAGCTTCTGTTAGATTAATTGGGTTGAGCCCAATTTAATTATTTCCAAGGCCCATGTGCAATACTAGGACTAGTAAAGGTATTAGTACCATGAAATTGAGAGAGGGATTGACCAACTTAAATAGTTGGGTTATGTGTCTCTCAATTGCGAGGTTAGAAAAAGGAAAAGGGATTGCCACATGCGCGAGCGCTGAGCCGAGCCGTGTCGTGACTAGACATGACGTGCGCGCTGCGCGGATGCGGAGCGTTTTGCCGTTTCTGGTAATTGTTTGGCCTCTTTTAGTACTAGTAACCGACGTGGTTGATGACTGGTAGTAAATGACGTCCATTACGTAACCGATGACTTAATGGCCAAATTGATGACGTCCGTTACTGGTAGTAAATGACGTCCGTTATGTAACCGACAACTTAATGGCCAGATTGATGACGTCCGTTACCAGTGTTTGATGGCGTTCAGGTTCGACGAACCTTCTCTTCCTGGCGCCTATAAAAGCATGCGCACCTCGTCCTGTGTAACATACCTCGCTCTCTAGACACATCTTCTCTTTCGAAAAGTTCCGCTGTTGTGCTGCTCGTCTGCTTCTCCGGCTCTGTTCCTTGCTCGCACAGGCGAATAGGGTGAGCAGGCCTCCGAACCTTCGACCTCCTGGTGATTCTGCACGAGATAGGAGGCCGATAAGGTTTTTAGGGAGCGCACCTTTGCGCGATTGCTCCTGTTCTTTATCGACTACGCGCGCGGTGGCTGGTGATCGACTACACGGCGACCGAGACCTATCGTCTACACCGCATTAAGTTGATCGACTACTTCAAGTTCGAGAATGGCAAACGAGAATGACAACGTCATTCCTCGCGCCGTTGCACCTATACCCGTGTCCGTCGCGGGTTCTGTTACTGGGTATATGACTCTGTTCCTCGTTTCAATTTCAATACTATATTCGTACAAGATGGGTATCTTATTTTATTTCATATCTAGTACTAGCAGTGTTGATTTTGAAATATACTTCACTCATGTCATGTTATACATAATTCTACTGTGGATTAAAATATTGAGAAAATTCCTAATATTTCCAACAGCTTCTATGAGAATAGAGCTCATGGGGTGGAGTGAGCCTATTCTATGGGATAGATTTGATATTAGACGGCTAAGAATTGAATACTCTCGGTTTGACCATACATCGAGTATCTTCCTAGGACATATAAAAGATTCAACAAAAATATCTAGCTACGTGAGAAAATTGACTGAGATTTATCTAAAATTTAGTCGTCTTATGATTAGCAATAGTGATTAACTAATGCCATTTAGCAACTAACACAGGGAAATCCTGCAATAACGCCTGAGCAGTACAATAGCATTCCTCCAAAGCCAAACTTTCGCCGCGATTAAGGAAATTTAGCATTTTTTCCCCTCAAAGGAAAGCTTAGACCGTTGCTCACAAATTTCATAACAATGACACTGCTCTTAATGAAAACATACGCAAAGCCTAATATCAGGATACAAGTCATACAACCAATTGCACTTGCTAGTCCACAAGATCTGACGATAATTAACAAGTAAACGTTGGGGAAAGTTGAAGAAATCTCGTTACCAATCCGCAGGATGAAGCCTCCTTTTTCTTGCAAATGTGTGATACCAGATTAACAGTGCACCAGGCAAGTTTGCATAAATGTGAACATCACTGGCATTAGCCTGCCCTTGACAGTACTGTTAAGACTTAACAAATCCCAAAACAAAATCAATTTCTACTTGTCCTCCGTGGCTGTCAGAAACGTACTATGCTAGTCTAACCTTCGGTTGCTTCTGCTACTTGGTCTCTTCTGACTCTGACTTCATGGAACATGCATGGACAGTATTGGGGGAGCGGCGTACGGCCCGTGCAAGATGCCGCCGGCGATGACCCGATTCGCCGCCTCCGTGTAGTGGACGCCGTCCCAGGAGACGTACTCCGACGGGTCTGCGCACGCCGTCGACGCGCCGGAGCTGCACGACGCCGTCAGGTTCACGTTGTACGGGCCGCCGCCGCCGCCGCAGCACGAGAACAGAGGCGAGCCACCGAACCCTGTACATGAGTGCCAAGTGGTATAAGCTTGTAGAAGTGCGTGCGTGCGTGCGGTGTGCATGCCCACCGTATTTGCGGTGGGAGGCGGCGATGTCGGTGACGGCGCGGTAGTAGTCGGCGTAGGCGATGGCGGTGCCCGGGTGGAGCTGCCGGAGCTCGTGGAGGGCGCCGGTGAGCGCGCGGTTGTGCTCCTCCGCGAGGTCATTGAGGCTCGTCAGGCAGCCGGTGCTGGGGTCGTAGTCGCCGGCGCGGCGGCCGTGCCGGAAGAGCTCGAGCAGCCGCGGCTCGCACCCGAGCGGCAGCATCCCCTGGACCACCATCGTCCTCGCTCCGGCTCCGATCAACTCCTATATTTGTATGTTCCTCACTCACATAGCAGTGTCCATGAATGATCACTCCATGATCAATGGTGTTTCCTGCACCTACTCTGAGAGCCGAACGAATGATGTCGACGCTGCCCGGCACGAAGGTCTTGAGCTCGTGCAGTGTTCGGTTCTGCTTCAAGGCGATGAGGTAGTCGTTGCCTCCGATCTCCCAGACGACGAACAGC
Organism: Raddia guianensis; assembly: GCA_036346415.1. Lineage (NCBI taxonomy): Eukaryota > Viridiplantae > Streptophyta > Magnoliopsida > Poales > Poaceae > Raddia > Raddia guianensis. The sequence continues at coordinate 12,162,934 of CM070543.1, read as the reverse complement.
GACCTCGCCGTGATCTTCTCTCGCTCTGCATGTCGAATAATCAAATTGAGCTCAATGGATCAGCCGATCAGGTCCCAATTGATCCGGCAATCTCATGACCCGTGGCGATCTGGTTCTCCCGAGACCAACGTACTGATCAACCAACCTTGAGCTGAGGCGCCGGCGAGAAGGTGCAGGACGTTGCTGAACCAGGCCATCTCGGTGGCGAGGGAGACGGGCACGAACGGCTGGAGGCCCACCCCTTTGAAGAACTCCGCACCGTGCGCCGTCGCGCCGCCCACCGCAAAGCTCGCCCCGTAGCGGAAGTCGCCGGCGGCCTCGCCGGCGAGGTACGGCTTGAGGAACGGCACCTTCAGCGCCTCCACTGCGAGCGATCGATCGATCGACGGGAGTGTCACTGACTCACTGTCACGTGCGGTGCAAAAGAAAGAGAAGAGGATGAGACTAGCATACAGGTCGTGTGGTTAATTACCGACGAAGTCGACGGTGAGGCGGCCGTCGGAGCAGCGGCCGGTGGGGCGGTGGAAGTAGGTCATACCGTACGGCGGCAGGCTTCCGGTGGACGCGCGGCCGGCGGGGAGGTGCAGCCCGTTACCGGTGTCGGCGAGCGAGTCGCCGAAGCTGAACACGTGGGAGAATCCCCTCTCGGCGGCGTCGTAGTCGAACCGGCCACCGGCGGCTGCCATGGCGAGGACCAGGGAGTGAAGAAGTAGTGCCACTACCAGCGTCATGGCGTTGCAATGGTGTTGTCTGATTCCAAGAGACCAGGCTTGCATAACTCATAACTCTACAAGATATACTATTACAATGCAAAAGGTGCTTATCTGCACTGAGTTGACATTGACGCCGAGGAAGAAGAGGATGGAGATTGCTTGGACTCACCACTGCGATTGGATGCTTCCAGCTCCAGCTGCGCCCAATTCGCGGCATGGGCTGCACCTGCCACATAATTGTTTGTCGACTCATCATCTGTGAGTTTTTTTTGACACGCTATAAATTGGATGTACGTTTTGACGGAAAGTTTTGACCAAAAGATGGGAGCTTGTTTCAAATTTAGACACCATGTTTCAAACATATACAATTTCGGAATTGCTCACCGGTAGTCGCTTGGGCGGCAGTTCACTTGTTCAGGCGACTACCTCCCTTACTCACCGGCGCATGCAATTATTATTATTTTTTGCAGGGAGGGGGCAGCGAAAGGGAGAGAGTACTTGCGACCGCCGCCGTCTTCCTCCTCGCCGGCGACCACCGCGCCACCTTCGCCTTTGTCCTCGGTGACCATCGTGTCAGGTTAGGGTTTGGGGTTGATGGTGGGGATCTCTGTTCCGCCGGGCTTAGAGGGATGGCCGAGGAGGCGGCGGCCTGGTGGTTGGCTGGGGATGGAGTGAGGGCAGCAGTGGAGGAGGCGAAGGCGCCGCCGAAGCCATGGGAGGGGGTGAAGGCGGTTGGGGCAGCGGTGGTGGGGGTGAAGGCGCCGATTGGGTTAGGGTGGCGAGGCGGCATGATGGTCGGAGGAGTTAGGCGGAGCGGCCGGTGGTGGCCGCCTGCGCCGACGGGCGGCAGCGGCGGCAGAATGCGTGGAGGAGGAGGGGCGCACGCATGGGGAGAGAGAGAGAGAGAGAGAGAGAGAGAGAGAGAGAGAGACGCTGGGGCGCGGCGCGGGGCGTCGAGAGAAAGAGAGGGGAAGTAAAGAGAGAGAAGGGGAGATCTGGGTCGTTGGATTGAGATCCAACAACCCAGAAAATCGCATGGCACCCCTATAGGGATCTAGGCGACTATGAGGAAGTCAATCCCATACAACTTACTACTGAAACATAAACAGCTAGTATGGTGACCCATGCACTCTTGCACGATTAGTTTTTTTTAAGTTATAGTCATATTACACACAATCTATTGGATTCAACAAAAAAACTGCACTATAATTGATGGTGTGATGTTCATATTAAATTCAACTAAAAGCATGCTTAAAATCTATGCGGTTATAATCAAGACTCACTATGGTGGTGTTTTGTTTTTTATTAATTAATATGAAGATTGATAACTTTTAATTAGGACATAATTATTTTGATATACCTAAGTGTCTATTGTCCTTGATCGTTATGCTTTAAAACCCAAGTACCCAACTGTACATGTTTGTCTTGTACAGTGGACGAATGTCGGTTTCACACTGTTTTTCTTTGGTTGACTGCTAGTTTCCATATCCATATCTTGCTCTTTGGGTTCATGTAGAGTTGTATTTTGAACATTTTGATACAGTAGCCAAGGCATCTTTGTCAGCTCGCACCGAGTGCTTGCTGCCTTTGATCGAGTCTCATGAGGTCTTTAGGAATTAGGATGCATTCGGTTTGAGTTAAATTAAGAAAAAAGTCTATATTACACCCTAAACTATGGTCCTTAGTCTACTTAACCCCCTAAACTACGAAACCGAGTATTCTACCCCCCGAAACCTTAAAACCGGTGCAAATAACACCCCACACTGGTTTGGGTGGTGGTTTTGCCAACGTGGCAGCTGAGGTGGCAATCCATCAACAAAGCAAGATTGAAATTGAAATAAAATGCATGGGACCCATTGGCGACCACAGTTCGTCTTCCTCTAAGCTCCTCTCTCTCCTTGCCCCTCTCTCCGGTGACGGCGATGTGGGAAGTGAAGGGACGACGGCGGCAGTGCGAGAGGGAAGGGTACGGCGGTGGCAGCGTGGCAAAGAAGAAGGCGGCGGCAAGAATGGAAGGGTAGGGACGGCGGCCGAAAGGAAGGGGACGGCAGCGATCAAGGCAAATGGAAGGGATGGCGGTCGACGGGAAGAGGAAGGGAAGGGATGGTGGCGAGAAGGCCAAGGGGACGGCGGCGGCGCTGCGTGCTCGAGCTTGGCTTGGTGACGATTTGGGCGCGACGACGATGGCGTGAACTCCAACTCCGCCACCACATCGAGAACCCGGTGGCCGCCGCCTCGCCGGCACGAGCTCCGAGACGGCGGCGACGAGTCCCACGCCGACCGAGCACGAAGCTCCGCCGCCGCCGCCGCCACAAGACGAGATCCGCCCGCGCTTTCTTGTTCTCACGACGCCAAGAAGCAGCCATGGCCGGGGCGAGAGAGAACAGAGGAGGGAGGAGAGAGGACAAAGAGAGAGAGAGTGAGAGGGTAGAAGAGATGAGAGGAAAGGCATGACATGTGGGCCCTAGAATATTATATGTTTATTTGTGTGGTGGATTGCCACCTCGGTGCCACGTTATAAAACCACCACCCAAACCAGTGTGGGGTGTTATTTGCACCTGTTTTAAGGTTTCAGGGGGTAGAATATCCGGTTTCATAGTTCAGGGGGTTAAGTAAACCAAGGGCCATAGTTTAGGGTGTAATATAGACTTTTTCCTTAAATTAAGTACATTACTTAACTTTAACAAGCTGGATCAGCTTAACCAAGCTATACCTATATTTGTTTGGCCAGATTACTGGAGTTAGTAGAGGGATAATTAGTACGTAGTCCCACCTTTTTTCTTGGGTTAGCTAATCCTATGAAGTGAAGTTAAATAGCGTGACCAGATTAGTTTAATTCTACTTAAACTAGGGATGTTTGGTGGGATAAACCTTTAATTCATACCTTAAACTTGAAGCAAAATTAGTATTAGGCTTCTAATATTTGGAAGCTTATGCTTGTAAAGCTTTGTTTATGAGAGTTGAGTGTATTTCTTACCACTTATTATGTTCCAAATTTGAGAGTTTCCTATGTGTCCTTGAGAATCGGATACAACTCGTATGACTTGTTATTTTAGAGCTTCGAAAAACAACTTCGAGATGAAAAAATAGATTAAAATTCAAAGTGTTTGTATTCTAAAAACATAGATAAGCAAATAAAAAGATAGACAAATAAGTAGGGCCAACATATCTAGTTCAAATGTTTATTGGGTGCTAATATGATAACAGCAGATCTGGACCATCAGATCCACGAGGAGTGGCCCAGATCTGAAAAGGTGGAAAGCCCTTTTCCATTTAGAAAGTCAGGAGGGGTTTCGTGAAAGTGTTTAAGTGAGAAAAGTGGATTCCACCTCTCCAAATCTGGACCGCTTCTGATGGATCTGATGGCCCAGATCTGTTATTAGCATGTTAGCACTCAATAGGCATTTGCATTGGATACGTTGCCAATATGTAGATACCTCTTTATTTCTTGGTACCTCTGATTTTTTTTCCTCTCCATGCTTCTAATCTTTAAAGTGTTATCCCCATATGTTGTTGATTTGTTAAGTTGTAGTTATATAAAGCACAATTTATTGGATTCAACGAAAAAGGATCTAGACCGCTATAATTCATGGTGTTGATTTTTTTATTGGATCCAATTAAAAATATATGAATTTAAGATTCAGGTGGGTGGTCTGCACAATTACATGGCTAGACTTGTCTTTGAATTTGAATCCTTACATTTAAACATTGACAACTCAATTATCAATAGTCCAATGCATAGCCATCATCTAGTCATATTGTATTGCCTATGGTAATTTTTTTTGTCCAATCTTGTTATATTTGTACCGTTATATTTCTATTATAATATAATTGGTGATGTATATTTTTCCACCTATTAACTTGGAAATTTATAATATATTAGGATTAACATGAACAATTTTAGTATTTTAGGATTAAAGTGGTGGCTTTGTTGAACCCTCATTAACATACAGTGGACAAATAGATAGATATGGTCTCTTTTTTTTAAAAAAAAATACAGTATGTTTTGTTTTTAATTTTAGTTGGTTTGAACTTTTATTGTAGGTGTTTTAACTGATATGAATTTTGGTGTTCTTTGATTGTTTGTTTGTTGCCACCTCCAAATCTTGCAACTCAGGCCTACCATATTCAAAGCATTTTGAAGTAGTGACTAATCGAGTCATAAGCGTTTTACACTTCTAATATATGAAACCTTAATTATGATCATCTAGTTGATGTGGCCTCAAGAGTCGGACACAACTTATATGACTTTTTTAGTGCTTTGGAACATACATTTGATAAAAAAGAAAGGACTATAAAATTTAAGGACTATAAAATTTAAAAAGTTTTTATACTAAAAAAATATATAAGTAAATAAAAGATAAATAGATAAGTCGACACTTCTCTATTTTCAGGTACCTTTAGTTTTTTATCTCTCAAGTTTTATAATTTCTAAAGTTTTATTAACTTCTTGTGTTCTTGATTTGTTAAGTGTAGTTATACCTATATCAGACACAATTTATTAGATTAAAAAAAAGATCTACACCATTATAATTGTTGTTGTTAATTTTTGATTGAAATCAACTAAAAATATTGTCGGTGTAATAAATACCAGGGTGCAAAGAGTCATGTGAAGATCAAGCGGGCCCCACGCGTCAGGCGGGCGATAAGGCCCCAGCGCATGGGCGAGCCCCTCAGGGCGCCGGGCGAGGGCCCCACACGTCAGGTGGGCGATTAGACCCCAGCGTGTGGGCGAGCCCCATGGCGTATCAAGCGGGCCCCACGCGTCGGCGGGCGATAAGGCCCCATAGCTGGCGAAGCCCTCAGGCGCCGGGCGAGGGCCCCACACGCCAAAGGGCGATCAGACCCAGCGTGGGCGAGCCCCACGGCGATCAAGCGGGCCCTACGCGTCGGCGGCGACAAGGCCCCGGCGCGTGGCGAAGCCCTCAGGCGCCGGCGAGGCCCCACACGCCAAAGCGGGCGATCGACCCAAAGATGGGCGAGCCCCACGGCAGATCAAGCGGCCCCACGCGCGTCGGCGGCGACACAAGGCCTCTCGGCGTGGCGAGCCCTTAGAAAAGTGGCGAGGTCCCACACGTCAAAGCGGGCGACTGTGTCGGCGTGTGGGCAAGCCCATCGGCCAGCAGCCGGGCGAGGCCCCACGCACCAGTGGGCGTGTGGGCGAGCCCCTCGGCAAGATAGGCCCCCATCGCTGCGGGCCCCGTGGCGAGGCGTTGCGGAAGGAGTCTTCGGGTGAAGGCTCTCCCTCATCGCGAAGGACGAGCGCATTTAATGCGACATCACGCGCGGATAGACAGCTGAAGAAATGATTACCGCTACAGTGACCCCTGCAGGTCTGAGCGGCTGTCACTGTGGCGCAGAAGAATTGACCGGCAGAGAGAAGGTTTGCTTGAGATGGCCGCCCGCGTCAGAAGGAGCAGGCAGGGCCCCACCCGCAGACTCACCGTGTGGATGCGGGGTGGGTGGCCACTTCATGGCACGCGAGGGGGCGGCCGCTTTCGGCGTGAGGCGGTGCACGCGTTTTGTCTCTCTGTCGTGTCTCGTCGATGTACTAAGAGTATCAGATCGCTTACCCCCGGCTCTCCGCATGATTCAAAGCTTGTATAAAAGGAGAGGAGAGAGACAGGAGAAGGTAGGTTGCACTAGCGTACGTGCATTCGAGACATTCTGTAAACACATTCCATTCAACCACAACAACAAGAGAGCTAAGGCTCAGCAGGAGTAGGACTATTACCCGCAGGGGTCCGAACTCAGGTAATCCCGTGTGTTGCTCCTTGTCTGCCCCTGTGCTCAATCGAATCGGGAAGGGTGATAGGCTAGCAGGATAGAAATCTGACTAGGGGTGTGATCCGCAGTGGTTGAGCGGTGAACACGCCGTCAAATATATTGAATCTATAAGGTTATATTCAAGACCCACTATGTTGATGTGTGGATTTTTCTTCAATTAATAGGAAGATTTCTTTTGCCTATTTTTTTTTTTAATCTTTAACCACTATGTTTTAGAACTTGTAGATGTTTTATATTTAATTTATAACATATGAACATAGGCTTCGCAATGCTTTTCTTTAATTGAATGCTAGTTACCACCTCCAAGTATTGCTATTTGGGCTTATAATCCTTGAAGTATTTTTTATCGACAATAGCAGTAGGCATCTTGATAAACTCCCGTCGAGTGCTTATTGCTGCATCTGAGTAGACTCTTTAGACTTTAATATCTAGAACCTTATGCTGTTTTTTAGAGTCGGAGGTGGTCCTTGCTGCTTATGTCGGGGACAAAATCACGGCCCATTGCCATGGCCCACTTCCTGACGGCCCAATCAAACAGCCTACCAGGGCCCAGCTCTCTGGAAGGTTCTATCAGGCCCATGTGCATCCTGCCGAACAGCTTCCTAACTGGCACGGTGCGTAACGGCCTAGGATTCCTGTTTGAGTCCGACTCGAGCAAGAGTTCTGCACGGCTACGTGAAGACCCGGACGTGGTTTCTCGGATTGGAGCAGACGTCGTTATCCCAAGAATTAGAGTTTACCTTATCTATCTCGGGATGTATTTGGCATGTATCGAGTTCGTTACGGTCTCGTGGTCAGCTCGGCCCGATTATTCCTTAGTAGGTCGGTTTGCTCAACACTATATAAACAAAGCCCCTACGGCGTTGAGAGGGCATCTGGCATCTGATACCTGATCATTGCATTGAAGCTTAGACCGCATATTACTTCCTGTACACATGCAATCTCGCCGAGATCTGTCCATCTCGTCGAGCATCCTCTTGTAATCATCTTTGATATATAAGAAAGGCTAGACGTACGTAGGGTTGTTATCTCCCCGGAGAGGCCTGAACCAGGATAAAAACCCCTGTCTCCCTGTTGCTCGTTGGTTGCTGTTCGCTCTGTTCAGCGTGTCTCCTATCTTCCCATTTTCAAGAACCTTAGTTGACTTGAGATCGATATCTCAACCGTCGACAGTTGGCGCCGTCCGTGGGGACCTAGTAGATCGAGCATGTCGAACTCCTTCTGCGACCAGGGATCTCTTCCTGAGGGTTACGACTCAGAAGGACAGGATGTCTGATCCCCTGCCAGATCGGATCGATCCGTTCGATCTCGATCGCTCTCCGTATCTGGGACAGAAGTCTCCGGCTATGCTCCGGAGATGGTCTAGGATCAAGCTCCCATCATTGACGATAAATACAGAACCGACGATCTCTACAATGTTTTAGATCTTTCGGATTCGAAGGCTATGTCGGTCGATTCCTCCTGTGGCGACACAGTGATGACACCGTCTAGTGCGCCTGTGCACGGTCGTCGCAGCATCAACATGGCCGGCGCAGAACCTCGTGAGGGTCTCGCACGGCCGCATGCCACAAGAGAACGAGCGGATCGATTCTGCTCGGCAACAAGATGGGGCTCCGCCAGCTGCTCGCGAGCAAGAAGTTGTTCGCCATAGCCTAGACGCCTCCATCAATCAAACCTTGGAGCAGATTCGCGATCAGCGTAAACGTCAGCAACGCGATCCGCCTCGCGCATCTATGCCAAGTCCCCCGGCTGACGTTCTACCTGCTCGGGTTGAATCCCCGCGCAACCAGACTCTGGTCGGGCAAAAAGCAGATGCCTCAGGGATCCCAGGACCCCTTGAGCAGAGTCGAAAACGACTTGAAGCCTTGGCAACGGTGGTCGGATCCACCCACCAGGCCAACCTCGTCCTCATGGGCGACGCTGTTGCTTCTCACCTAGAGCGGCTGGCTGAAGGCCTTAAGTCCATAGGTGAAGTTAACACTTCCTTCGGACAACGCAGTCAACCTGCCTTGATCACCAATAACGGTCCCCAGTTCAGAAGCGAGCTATTCTAGGAATACTGCGAACAACTGGGCACCAAGGTCTGCTTCGCTTCTGTGGCATATCCACAGAGCAATAGAGCAGTCGAGCGAGCAAACGGACAGATAGTCCAGGGTTTCAAACGGCGCGTGTTCGCGGCACTCCACGAGCACAACAAAGCCTGGGTTGACGAAGTTCCTTCCGTCCTCTGGGCCGTTCGCACCACAGCCAGCCGGGCAACCGGGGAAACTCCTTTCCAATTGGTCTACGGTGCAGAAGCCATCTTGCCCGCCGAAGTAGTACTTAGCTCGCCTCGCACGAGCTCGGTCAACTTGGTTGACGACGAGCAAGAGCGCTTCTTCGAACTCGATCTCCTCGAAGGCACACGCGAACGAGCACAAGTCAGAATGGCGCGCTACTAGCAAAATCTTCGCCGGCACGCTGCCAAATCAGTTCGACTAAGGGCTTTGAAGGTGGGCGACCTCGTTCTGCACCGTGTCCGTAAACACATCTAATGCCAACAAGTTAACTCCCGTTGGGAGGCCCGCTCACGGTTGTTTCTCGCCGCCCGGAAACATTCACGGCAATGGAGGACGGGAGAGAGTCGACCAAAGACTTGGAACATCGACCGACCGTAAGTTCTTTGTGTAGGTCTTTCGTTTAGCAGCGCTTTTGTCAAACTTCGCGCCTTAGTTCGTCCAAGTCTCTCGGACAGCCATGTAAAGTTCAATCCAATAAGCGGTGAAAGTTCGCGGCCCCCTGCGGCCCTTCTCAACACTCGTCTTCTCAGATTACTTTCTCTCCGTAACAATTGATGCACCTTGATCTTGCGAACTCTTGGCTCCGCGATCTTCGTGGTTTCGCTCAGATATAGCTTTAACGAAGTTTCTAAACTCGAGTTGCGTGACGGCTTTCACCTTGCGCCGAAGTTCGCTCTCGTAAGCCCTCCGCGGCAGAGGCACTTACCGCCACGGCACAACCACTTGGCAAAGCTCGCCAGAAGCCCTCCGCGCGAGGCACTTCCCTTGTTCGGTTACCTTCGGAATCGCCTAACTTACGTTAATGAGCAGTTCCTGGAACGAGTCGATTAGGATAAGGGTCTCTCTATCTCTCTACGCACGTGCTTGAATTTGCAAACTTAGGTCTTCATGCATCGTCCGTACCGGGGCTAGGGTGTAGCTCTTTTGCTTGTGCACCTGTTCGAGTTCGCAAACTCAAGTCTTCGAGCAACTGCACAACGGGGGCTGGGAGTTAGGCTGGCGTCCTACCGTTTTTTCTAAAAGCCTCGCTCTTGGTTTCCTGCTCGTTCTTGTCTTTTACTGCTCTTTTTGCGTGGTTTGCTGTTGCTTCGGTCGACTCTTGCTCGATTCAGCGCCGCCGCTGGCTTGAGCCGCTTCGGCGGCTCCTCGACCCTTCCTTCCGCGATGCTAGTCCTCGTAGCCGGTTGCAAGCTCCTCGGCTTCTTCGAAGAGCCTCGAGGATCGCCTCTCCTCGGTCAGTTGGGACCTGAACTGAATTTCGGCAACCCCGGTACATTTTCAGTTTTCCAATTCCTTTCCTTAGCGTTGGTTTTCCAAAACCTCGTTGTTTCGATCGCATTTAGCTCTTTATGAACCCGGGATCGCTTCGCACTTCGCCTGGTTGATAAAGGACAAATCGATCCGCCATTCGCTCCGTAAGCGCACCTCGCATGCGAGTATGTCTTTTATCCGCAACGACACATGCGGCCCGGTTAGCAAGCGTGCACCACCGAGGGAATTCTGCCCACCGTAAGCCAATTCTCATCGCAACGGGCATGCCCACCGTAAGCCGATTGTTATTGCAACGAGCACTCCTGGCGTTGGTTCCGTACCCGCCAAGGCGACACCAATGCTACACTGGTCCCTGCCCGGATAAGATTTCGCCTCGCACGTCTTGCCTGCGGCTAAGGTCCCGATCGCCTTCCCTGGTTAGCGGTCTTAATTAGCCACAGCGGGGCTGCACTTGCCCACACACGTCTTTTTTATCCATGCTACGTCCTTCCTGGCACGGTAATCCGGAGCAATGCACCACCAATGATGTCCTGCCCACCATAAGCCGATTCTCATCGCAACGGGCACTCCTAGCGTCGGTTCCGCATTCGCCGAGGTGACACTAACGCTATCGGGGATGTACCCAAAAAAAATTATGTTTTGTGCGGGTAGGTCATCTTTTGCGTGTTTTTCAAAAATCGCTTTGTTCTTCTTAGAGCCTGTTCTTGTTCTCTTTTTCTTCTTGCTGACTCGTTTCTTGTTTGTCTTCTGCAGAAAATACAGGAGCGGGGAACGTCAGACGCGGTGATGGTCGCGGCGAGGTTCTAGACTTCCCCACCAAAACCGATGTCCGTATCCCTCTCTTCCCGGACACGCTTCGCGCATGTCCGGGAACTGATTCACTTCACCCGCGTATGATTTCTTGCCTTTGCTCGGCACTGACCTTCACAGTTCGGCTAAGTCAAGGTAGTGCGCCACCAACGGAGTCCTGCTCACCGTAAGCCAATTCTCATCGCAACGGGTAAGCCTATCGTAAGCCGATTCTCATCGCAACGAGCACTCCAAGCGTCGGTTCTGCACTTGCCAAGACAACGCTTACGTACTGTCGCAAGTAATACGTCATGGGTAAAATCGTTGATTTCACACGTTCTCTAGTGGCTCTGACTGCATCGGGTTGTGATTCACCTCGTGCCGGGCAGCTCTTCGCCCGGAGCGCGCGTCTGGTCCCCGCGACGAGCTCCGTGCTCGGGGGCTGGATGGTCTCCTACCGGGTACGTCTTCACCTGGTCGCACTTTCTGGTCCCTTTAATGAGCTCCTTGCTCGGAGACTGGATCTCTTTACCTGGTTCCTTTGACGAGCTCTACGCTCGGGGACTGGGTCACATTCCCCTCGTATGCATTGTCTGCTCCTAACACACGATCTATGTCTGGGGGCACATCACCTTCACCCCTGAGCACGACATTCGCTCGAGTGCGCAATCCCTATTTCTGTTCATGCTTTCCTAGGTACCTTCATACCTGGATGCAGCAACACGAGTCCATCTCGTGACCTGCTATGTTCATTCTCCCAGAAGATCTGATCTTATCGGATGCGGTGGTACACTCTTTACCATCAAGAATCCGATCCCTCCTTGATGACGTTCAGCCTCAAGGAGATGATTCACCTCGCACCGGGAGTTCTTCGCCCGGAGCGCGCGTCTGGTCCCTGCGACGAGCTCTGCGGTTGGGGACCGGATTGATTTCAGATCGAAGGTCGAGTGCTCGCTTTCGACGAAGTTGCTTCGTCCGACGAACGGAGTTGCTTCAAGACCGGACGGGTTTGTTCGGTCCCGAACAAGTCTTGTTCGGTTGAACCATAACCTGTTCGTTCGTTTGTTGCACGTCTTTTGTAGTAGCGAATTTCCCTCTTTGTGACTTGGAGTCTCAAGAGGAAGACCCCACTCTAGTGAGTCTTTCCACTTGAGTCTTGGGGGCTAGCTGTCGGGGATAAAATCATGGCCTATTGCCATGGCCCACTCCCTGACGGCCCAATCAAACAGCCTACCAGGGCCCAGCTCTCTGGAATGTTCTATCAGGCCCATGTGCATCCAGCCGAACAGCTTCCTAGCTGGCACGGTGCGTAACGGTCTAGGATTCCTGTTTGAGTCCGACTCGAGCAAGAGTTCTGCACGGCTACATGAAGACCCGGACGTGGTTTTCCGGATTGGGCAGACGTCGTGATCCCCAAGAATTGGAGTTTACCTTATCTACCTCGGGATGTATTTGGCATGTATCGAGTTCGTTACGGTCTCGTGGTTAGCCCGGCCCGATTATCCTTTGATAGGTCGGTTTGCTCAACACTATATAAACAGAGCCCCTACGGCGTTGAGGGGGCATCTGGCATCTGATACCTGATCATCGCATTGAAGCTTAGACCGCATATTACTTCCTGTACACATGCAATCTCGCCGAGATCTGTCCATCTCGTCGAGCATCCTCTTGTAATCATCTCTGATATATAAGAAAGGCTAGACGTAGGGTTGTTATCTCCCCGAAGAGGCCTGAACCAGGATAAAAACCCCTGTCTCCCTATTGCTCGTTGGTTGCTGTTCGCTCTGTTCGGCGTGTCTTCTATCTTCCCATTTTCAAGAAGCTTAGTTGACTTGAGATCGATATCTCAACCGTCGACAGCTTATGTCACGACCCCCTGCGTCACCACAGGGAATCCGGCACCATGATCTGATACTAGGCCCAGACTAGTACCTCATGATGGACAATTAAACGGCTATCATCGCTGGCATTCCATTATTAGTTAAAATAACGGAGTATTACGAGGTAACATCATATGCTATTACAATAAGACAAGTATTACCAAATATTAAGAACAAATAACAAGAACATCGAGAAAGAATAAATTTTCAAATGACGATATCCAAGAAATTGACCGGACACGCAGACTAGTCCTCAAGACACCGAAGTTCGGACTCTCCTGGTCCTGATCAGTCTTGCAACCTGATTAATAAAATTTATCCGCGATAGATATAATGAGTACGCGGCTACCCAGCAAGCAATCCTTAATAAGTGTATGCAATGGGAAAGATCGGGGAAATTGGCTATTTTACACCAAGACCTATTTACTAATCAAATTTTAGTAGTCAAGTTTTAATTGTTGAATGCATGAATCAATCCGATCATCTCGAACATCAAAGTAAGATGCATCATCACACCAGGCCAATCTCAAAGGAAGGTGCCTCATCACACTGTGCCAATCGACCTTACTCTAGTCAGGTTTAATTATTAAAAAGGGTGAAGCTACATGTGCAAACCTCTCGCCTCGTCCATGACCGTGGACACGGCTATAATGATAGTTTTAACCCTGCAGAGTGTGTACAAGTTTTTCCACAAGCCCCGTCTCATCCACTAGGAGAAACGGTACAAGACTTTTCCAGCCTACTACGCCCACAACTTCCCCAGCCCTCTCTTAAGGTTTCTACCGCCCAGACACACCGTAGAGGGCCCTTCCACTTATTTCAGACTGCCCGGCGTTCCCATTTAAGCCATTCGGTCTCAGGGACGCACCTACCCCTCAGGTAAGGTCGCGAGCCTCACCCTAGGGCAATAGTGACGAACCGTAACTGGACAACTCGCGAGCCAGGAGTTAGTGGGTTTCATAGTGTACTAAGCCAGGGCCGAAGGCACAAGTGGCTGTACGGTAAGGTTTGGTCTAGTAATACACAAGCTTGAGTCCTTATTAGAGGAGACCCTCGAATCTCCACCACAGTCCCGGAAACATCTCTGCCGGGTCTCCCCTAAACAAGCTACACTGGTTTTAGTTGTTTAGGTTTTATCCAAAACACCAATACGAAGCAAACGCCTCACAAGGCACATTTTATAGTGAATCCCAATGCAATCCTACACATCTAGTCAAAGGATAGGCTAAGGAACAGCAAATGGTTTATCAAATGAGGTCTAGTCATGCTAGTAGATGACTAACATGAATAAGGCACAAACACTATTCTGATATGCATGCAAAGTTTAATTACGAAAAGTAAATACGATTAAGCTTCCTCTGTCCAAAGACTGTTGCCCTAAATTATAGTCAAGAGAGCACATATTTTTGGACGGACGAAAATAATAAAACATAGGACAGGAATATGCAAACAACTAGTGCTTGCCTGGTAGTGATCGGCCTCACAAGGATGTCGTCGATGATCTCGGGCCACCATCTTCAATGGTGACATCTTGGTCCAAAGTCTGATTCTTCTGGTTCCTCCGGGATGTCATCGGCACGTACAGCTCTAGGGCCACCGACGACGACGTCCTGACCCACCCCTTGGTCCTGACGATCTTTCGGAAACCTATCGATAGTCGCGACTTCGGTTTAAATATCGGTATGGTCTACACGCAAAACGAGATACAAACGAATAAACAACAGACAATATATTTTAATAAAAATACTTAAACGAGTTACCGGCGAAATTGCCTCGGTAATCAAAATGCGCTTTGGATCTTCTCGAATCCCGATCGGAATAATTTTACCTTCAACAGCGTCGCTAAACACTCGTTTGGTGAAGTCAGCGATGACCGCACATAAAACGAGACGCACACGCAAAGGTCGCTGCAGGGAAAATCCTAAAAATATCACATAATTACTGTGGGTAGAACAAATTAGTAGGAGGCTAGGAAAATTGGTTTGGATTGAACTGGACCTTCGATGTACGAGAAACAAAATAGTGAAGGAGCACTGTTGATGTTGAAATCCCTAGCCGTAACATCAAATAGGGGTAAAATCCCCAATTCCAACCTCTCACCTCACACCAGAGCGAGCGAGAGAGAGAGAGAGAGAGAAATACAGAGGAAGGAGGCGGCGGCTATGGCTCCAGCAAGGGCGGTTTGGTCCCGGCGGCGGCGGTGCTGCGGGGCGGCGTGGCGTGCGGCGGCGTGCGGCGTGCGGCGCGTGGGATGGGGTGGTGGCTGCTGGGCCAGGAGCAGCGGCAGCTCTCGTCGGCACGGCGGCAGCAGGGCGGCGGCGTGGCGACGGCGCGGGGCAACGGCGGCGGCTCGGCCTGAGCGGCACGGCACGGGCAGGGTGGCGGCGCGGCTCCAGCGAGGCGGCGCGGCTAGGGGCGGCTCCGGCATGGCGCGGGGTGAGGCCCACGGCGACGCTCCGACCTGGATCTAGGCGGCGGTGGGTCGGCAGCAGCGTGGCGGCACGGCTCCAGGGATGGGGCGACGGCACACCATGGGAGCAAGGCGGCAGCTGCACCTCCACGGGTAGGGCGGCGCGCGCGGGTTTGGCCTGTGGGCAGCTGGGCATCTGAGCAGCGCAGACTAGGGTTTTTGTTGGGATTTTATGGGATCGGGGTTCTGAGGTGATCAGGGGTTTGGGCTGGGCCCAAATCGACGGAATAGGGAGAGGCGCGATTAAATTTAATAAAGAATCCGGTTGCTTTGGTGTTGGACAGTGTTTTCTCGGGATGAAGGTCGGCTTTGGTGTTGGACTGTGTTTTCTCAGGATGAAGGTCGGCTGCAAGAGATGAGGTGATGCGGCAAGGGACCGATGACAATGGTGGCGCTCGATGCAGATCGGAGGTGGTCTCTGGCAAGCTAGGGTTGGATGGTGGCATCGGCTCGGCCAAGATAGACAGAGGTGGGGTTTCTAATGATGTCGGCCGAGAGGGCGAATGTCCGACCGGCTAGGGTTACGACGAAAACAACCGGAGTTAGGGTTTCGGTCAAGGAAGTGGATAGATGGTTGGATTGATTTGGGATTTTAGGGTTTCGGTCAGGGGAATCGAGCTAGGGTTTCAACTGAGATAGAAAGTTTCAAAGGAGACTCGACCAAGGTTTTGGGGTTCTGGACTTGACCGAGAGGATTTAGGTCTGGTCGGCCAAGGTTACAGGGAGTGTCGATCAAGGTTAGGGATTTGGTCAATGGTCGAGCCGGGGTTTTCAATCGTGACAGTTAGGGTTTTGACCGAGGAACGAATAAAAGCGAGGAGAGTGATTTTGTATATGAAATCGTAAGGTTTGGAATTTTCTAAATTGTAAATCATAATGAAAATAATAAATAAAACAAATTCTTATATGCAAATTAATTGTTTGAGAATTTAGCGATTTTCATATAGAAAAACAATAGAAATTATTTTAACTTGGTTTTTGTTTTTAAAGAAAACTTGGGACATTCTAATAATTTTATTAGGATGTCACAGCTTATTTATTTATTTATCTATTTATTATATATCTTCTATACTTTTAGAGCTTTTCCAAGGTGGTCTTGAGAGTTGGATATAACTTTTATGACTTTTTTTAAGCTATGGAACACACCTTCGATATAAAAAAGACTAAAAAATGCAAAGTGCTTTTTATTCTAAAAATATAACTAGCAAGCAATAAGATAAACAAATAAGCACATACCTTTTTGTTTCTTGCTACCTCTGAGTTTACTCTCCATCCTTGTAATCTTTGAAGCGTTAGCCCTATATTATCTTGATTTGTTAAGTTGTGGTTATATTAGGTACAATCTATAGGATTAAATGAAAAAAGATATTCGTTACTATAATTGATGGTGTCAATTTTTTAGAGTTCAACTAAAAACATATTCAAGATCTAGCAAGGTGGCTTGCACACGTGCAACTAAACTTTTTTTTTTTTTTCAAATTTGAATCCTCACGGCTACATATAGAAGATTGAATTACTATTTTCCTAAATATAGACAACTCATTTATCAATTGTTCAGCACATAGCTATCCACTAGTCATCCAGTGGTATTTTATTGGTCATGGTAAATTTTATCTCCAATCTCTTTAGATTTGCACCATTATAATTTGGTCGTCTCTATGATGTAGATCTTTGTTTCCTCAATTAACATGGAAATTGTTGGTATTTTTGTTTAGTCAACGTTATGTGTTCCATCTCTACTGGTGCGGCTAATATTCTTCGTGGTAACTTTCTTACTAAAAATTTGTAGTGCCTTTAGAACACCTTTGAGTAACACAAGCAGTGGCGGACCCAGGAATTTATCAAGCCCCAGGCTAAAATATATCATACTAAAACATACATATAAATATTAGAAATTGTCTACACCAAGTAATAATTCAAAAAACATACCATGAACACATCATAATACGAGAAGTATCTAGAAAATACATAACCAATACAGTCCATCTCAATGTAATTGAACTATAACAAATTGGTTGAGCTTGGTAATAAGATGTCAATGTTCTCTTCATTCTCTTTCTATACCTAAATCGATGCAATTGAACTATAAATTAATAAATAAGTATATTGTATTAAATAAACTATACAAAATTACAACTTACAAGAAGAAATTAAATTAACAATAAATTAAACAAATAGAAGTTTAGTAGTTTAGGCGTGATTTCTTGCTTGGTGGCGGTGGCTTTGATCTCATTGATAATGCCTTGATCGGTGGCTAATCGGTGACCGATCTTTTTCGTTGTCCGAGAATCAAGGAGACGAGGAGGCGAGATTAGCGAAGGCGGGCGGTGCCGCAAAGACCCATACTGAACATGAAGAGACGAGTCACGAGCAGTAATCGACAAGATCATATCAATAGGCGAAAAAACAATCCGTGATGGTATCGCACGTAAGCCATAATGCATTAGCCATTTTGGTCCAGCCAGACCTCTAATGGGCTTGTGCCTCCACCCGAGTTTGCTTGCTCAATATCTTGGTTGTCATGTACGTTAAGCTAAGTACATGGTCTGGACTGGTATTAGCTACATACTGAGGGGAATCCCTACTCAAAATCCCAAGCCCCGGGCTAGAGCCCACCTAGCCACGGGCCTGGGTCCGCCCCTGAACACAAGAACAGAGTGATAGCTCATTAAACGCCAGATTGGAAGGATCAGAAAATACCGGCGGGCATGGTGGAGATCTGAGCAGTGACGAATGTTGGAAGCCTGAAACCTTTGTATGTGCATGACCGTGGCTTACATCAGTTGGATGTTCCTCGTTAAGCTTTGCTTCTTACAAAATTTCCACGTCTGAGCTGCCGCATGCGCGCTGTCATCAGATGCATATTGTGTTGAGGTAGTTACAGATGGAAATTTAATTAGAAACGCGCAGATACAAGTATAAAACACCTTTTTAGATTTGGACTTGGCCGTGCCTGGAACCTGAGCTTATCCAAGTGGCCGAACTTGTTGTACATCACGTCGATTGTAACACCCAAAAATTTAGGGAAAAACTTGAAAAAATTTCAAATTTAAATGGAATCCAATTTTTCCCTTCTCTCTCTTTCACCCCACACAAGGCCCCATCGTGCCACCAGACCGGTGCACCACCATGTTGTCCATCGATCCGCCGTCACCGACCACTGGTCTGTCGTTGCGGCAGAACGTCATCCGCTCTGCCATCGCGACAACAACATCGTCTCACTGTTGAACGCCTGTTAGTCACCGAGCACGCAAGGTCAAGACCTACGCTATATCCTTACAGCCCCGCCATGCCCATGCCGCCCGACGTGGTCGATCGGTTGCGTCGTCACCGAACCTGCTCGGTAGTTCTCACGCCCTTCTGCCCCCTCCCAAGGCTGCTTAAATCCAAGCCGGGCGTCGCCCTAGCTGCCACCCCTTGTCCTCCCCAATTCCACCAGCACCATCAATACCTAATACCAAATCCGGTGAACTTTCTTCGATTACTGTCGGTTGCCGCCTCATGACGACCAACCTAATTGTTCCTCCCTTTCAATTTTGCATGGGCAACATTGTAGGCACCGGTCACCGTGAGCTCTGCTCTAGTCACCGCCTGATCCGTCCCTATTGCTGGCCACCTCTTCTCCAACTCGGTCTCCGTTGTCACCCGAGCTAGCTCATGTTTAGTCCCTAGGTGCTCCTCATGTGTTGCGCTAGGTCATGGTTAGGTTTCGGCTACTATGTGCTAGCCGGCATTCCTTTACCGATTAGGCATCGTCAGGCCACCGCTGCATGCGGTGATTCGCGCGTCGTGTAGAGGGTGCCATGGGGTTCAGGGCGGTGCGGCAACTTAGATCTTGCATGGCCGCTGCATTGGTATGGCCCTAACGCCATCGCGTTGCGGGCCGTTGCGGCCGGCCACATTGCTAATCGGAGGTAGAAGACGATGTCGTAGTAGTCGGATTTGCTCCAATAGTGCGTAGCATAGGAGTCACTGACCCACCTGTCAGTTCTTGGGTCACACCGGATTTTTCCTCCCACACAGATTTGAGCCACTAACAAGTGGGTCCATGGCCCACCGATCAGGTTAGGTGGAGGCGTAGCCTAGGCCGACACCTTCCTAGTGCGAAGACACAATTATGTGTATCTGCCTTCGGAGTACCGTGCATGCAGGCATGCGCTCGGCTGTTTGGGTCGTTATCGTGGGCCAGCCCGTTACTGTGCGTAGAATTTTTCCACCGATTTATCTAATAAAATAATCCCAACAAATATATTGAGTTATTAAAAATAGCTCCGGACCTCCAAAAATTATAGAAATATTTGAGTAAATTTTAGAGGAAAAGTACTGATTTGGCCCCTCAAATATGTTCCTTGGACCACTTTGGTCCCTAAACCTCAATACCAGACTTTTGAGGCCCCTTATATAGCAAAACCAGACAAAATTAGTCTTTTGACCAGTAAGTGGGTGGTTTTAGGTTTTTTTACTTGTGTGGCATCCATGTAGGATTTTTGCTGACTTGATGGCAATATGACATCCATCTCATTGCCTTATTTCTCACTCACTCAAAATTCTTTTTTTAGACAGGCCGAGAGATATTTTCTCGGAAGAGTAGAGAGTTGAGGGGATTAATAATAACGGAAAGGCTTGTGGCGACGTCCGGCCATGCCGGACTCATGGCAAGCGAAGTTTGTGGGACATGCAATCGTCTTCAAGATGCAAAGTGGGCCCACGGGCATTTTTTTCTTTCGGCGACCATAACTTTGACTGGGTGCTCTAATCCACAACCGTTTGCACCAACGTGTTCCTCGTATTTTTACGAACAAAACAAGATATATGTTGCCATATAACTCTTCAAACTTACCTGGTGAAACTTGGGTTTCGTCTATTGAAACTTGGGTTTGCGCCTACTGAAACTTGGATTTTATATTCGTCAAACTTGCCGAACTGTCAAGTTTCATCAGGTTTAATGTAAGTTTCATTAAGTTTCAACTGGTCTCATGCAAGTTTCTTCAAGTTTTATCAGGTCAATTCAAGTTTCAACAGGTTTCATCCAAGTTTCATCAGGTTACATCGAAGTTTCATCAGATTTCATCAGCACACGGCCAAGTTTCGCTAGTATAGATATAAGTTTCATAAGTGCCTTCTCCTAGTTTCACATCAAAAAAATTAAAAAAGTGAAAAAAAATTAAAAAATTTAAAAAGTATTTAAAATGGGTTGCTCTCAATTTTAGAAGAATTTTGAAATTTATTCCACGCATTTTGAACATTGTTTGAATTTTGTAAAAAAATCAGAAGTTTAATTGGAAATTTAATCAACTGCATTGACTAACAACTCGTTGGCACGCGCGCGCACGGCAGCGCTCCAATGCCCGTGGTGCCGTTGATCCAACGGCTCAGGCTGGTCCGGCCCGTGCGCGCCTAATAATAAGGCAATGACCATGTGTGCTAAAATTGCACATGTGGACGCCACGTTGGCAAGAAAACCCTAATATCGCTTTTTGACTGGTTAAAGAATCGATCAAACTCGGTTTTGCTATATGAGTGACCTCACAAGTTTGATATTGAGGTTCAGAGAACAAAATGGTACAGCGGGTAAAGTTGAGGGGCCAAATTGGCACTTTTGCAATTTTAGATAATTGTTGGACCTTAGAAATTTTTTCATAAGCTATACCCCTAATATAGACTATGGAATAAATGGGAAAGGGCTATTTTAGGATATTTATCTCTACTATTAAAAGGTAGAAAGGATGTTGTGTTATTTAAAATTGGTAATTCAGTTAATTTTTTTTTTTTGAGAAATTCGTAGAAGTTGTAGTTTAACCCTTAGGACATAGAAAACTGTTAAAAACCCTGCAATGATAAATTATTACTAAGTATGCTATTGCTAGCCTACTCCCGTTAATGCACATAAAATAATAATAACATTTCCATTCATTTTATAATTAGGATAGTTGCATACATGCATCATATTTACTTGCGTTCAAATGTTTATTTGATGTTAAATATTACGAATAAATGTAAATTAATGACCTGGAAGGCAAGCTCGGAGACGCCGAGCTGGATTAGCAGGGACCAGGCCAAGGCAAGTTAACATTTCTTAGTTCATGTATAATCCCAGTTTTAAAAACTATATTGGTTGTTATCAAAATGCAAGCTTATGATTTATACCCATTTGTTATTCATATTATAAACATATATATCCGTTGTTGTCACTGACTGCCAAATTTGACTGTCAAGGCGCCGTCATGGGGACAATTTGACTGCCAAATACGGGAACGGATTGGTCTGCTTTCGTTTGTGCTGTCAAGGCGCCGTCATGGAGACAATTTTTGTTGTCGCCTAGGAGGTAGCCGACGATATAGATAAGTTTGTCGGCCTGCGAAATTTAAATTTTCGACCGCGCCAAAACATCAACCATGTATGTGTCGGCGGTTTCTATTTGGCCGCCGAAGTAGACTATATTGGGTTACCAGATGTTGCCTGGTAATATGTTGTTCTGCGTTTTTCGTTTGTTCCGTCAACAAAAGTTGTCGTCTGTTGTTTAACAACCGACATTAATATTTTGGCTGACGACATTGTGATCGTTTTCTGTAGTGATCATTTCCTTGATCAGCCTAAGTCTATAAGGGTAACAACTTTAACATATCTTAATGAGGACGAAGCGTAGC
Organism: Raddia guianensis; assembly: GCA_036346415.1. Classification (NCBI taxonomy): domain Eukaryota; kingdom Viridiplantae; phylum Streptophyta; class Magnoliopsida; order Poales; family Poaceae; genus Raddia; species Raddia guianensis. Next base: position 12,141,097 of record CM070543.1, on the reverse strand, counting down.
AAAAATGCTCTACGGAGCGAAACGAATAAAAGGAATGCTCTGCGGAGCTAAATAAAAAAGAAAGAATGCTTTGCACAGTGGAATGAGTAAGAAAGAATGCTATGGGAGTTGAATGAGTAAAAAGAAATGCTCTGCAGAGCTGAAGTGAAAACTTGGGGCAAAAGGGCCCTTATCTTTTTTGACTTTGGCGCCCTGCGCGACAACCAACTACGTAGACACCATTGCAGGAAATCATCCTGCTTGGAGCACATGATTAAACACAAACTAGGTCGTTTAGTTACCCTTCCATCGGATGAAGTTGGTCCGATGTCACCTAATCCCAACAATTAACTCCCAAGGCTCGAGCGAGATGAGACATTTCCTAATAGTCATTGACAAAACTGATACGTTGCTTAAAAAAATGAAATCCGCGGACAAACCATTCCCTGTCGCAGAGCCGTAGAGGGGCGCCAACCGTTGTAATCCGCGGCTGCAGGCAGCCTATCTCTTCCGTTTTTTCCCTTTCCTATTAAAAAATTGGAAGAAGTCCAATTTATCTCCCTTAACTATTGCAGAAGTTCATTTTTCCTCCCTCAACTCATTTGTGACCGTTCGATGCAAGATTGGACGGCCAGATTTCACCCATTTAACACAGAGGGAGAAAAAGTGAACTTTTTCAATAGTTGAGGGAGGCAATATGGACTTCTTTCTAAAAAATTCTTTCAGTCCTGCCTTCTGGAGTGGGCCTGAAACATGGATATTTTAGTCAGCGGAAAATATGGAGGAGCCCGAGCCCATAAAATTTTAAGGCCTACGGAAGCGGGAAGCCCAAACCACCTAACCCCGCCTCGACCTCGAAACATTGCGAGTTTGCCTCTCAAGCTCACGCATCATCGCCGCCGCCACCGCCGCCGCCCGCCGGTCTCCGCAACTTGACCGCCGCCGGCCGCCCGCCCAACTCCGCCGTAGACTAACCCCTTCCCCTCCGAAAGCCTTGTAAACTCGATTCCCTCCCCAACGTCGATCCGAGCCCAAATCCCAGGAAATCCCAACCCCTCAACCTCTCATCCCCCGCGCGCAGCCATGCCGGATGTGCAGCCGCTCGTCAGCGACTTCCTCCTAAAGCTCAAGCGCCGGTAGGAAGCCCCCGCGAAATTGGATTCGGTGCCGAAGTCGTGCGTTGCTCCGATGTGCTCATGTCCTTGTGCTTTCGTCGGGGCAGGAAGGTGGAAGGTTCGCACGCCGTGGCGCGGCAGACCGCGGAGCTGCTTCGGTCGGTGGTGTCGCAGCACCGGATGGGCAGCGCCAACCAGGCGGCGGCCCTTGCCGACGCCGTCCGCGCTGTCGGGGAGCAGCTCATCGCCGCAAACCCCATCGGTGCGCCCGGAAGCTTAACTGTTTGTTTAGAGTCGTGGTTTCATTGTGTTTCTGGTTAACTGAGATGACAGTGGTTCCATTCATTGCTGCCAAAGTGTGTTGTTGCTTTTCAAAGACAGATTCGATACAATTTCATATGAAGTGGCAGTGATGTTTATCAGGATTCCTTATATCTGTGCCCGTGGAAAGTACCTGATTATATGCATTGTTTCTGATTGTGTAACTGCAAAGTGCATGATTATATAAACGGGCTGTTCTTTTTCATTATGTAAGCACTACGTTCCCTCTGTGTTTACAAAGTATAATTGAATGCTAGTGCCCCCCCCCTATTTCTGAAATTGAATTAATTTGGTTATTGTAAATTTGAGTATATGTATAGGTATGTCATTTTTAAGGAATTTATTTTGTTAACTAATAGCCTGCAGCAGTGCACAGTGATATGCATCTTTACTGACTGTACATCTAGTTATTCATTACTTTAATAAAATGATTTGATTGGGTTTACTGATGAGTTTGACGTTGTTAATCAAAATCTTTTGGAATATAAGCTCTCTAGCCTCTTTCCATTTTTAATGTACCACATGTTTATGTAGATAATATATTGGAAAATGTTATGTTCTTTATTTTCAAACTTGGATGATGAATTATCGGTTTGAAGTGGATGCCATGCCATCAGTCAATCACTACGGTCCTGACTAGGGTGTGCATATGTTGGAACATCTAAGCTTCTTAGGAAATAGATTGGTTGAATTTGTTAATTCTCTCTGTAGCCTATTTGAAGTCTCTGCATCTTAAAGGGAAGTACCAACACAATTTTGAAATGAATGCATCTAATAGTACAAACTTTATCTTGGAACAAATCTACCAAAAATACAGTATTCTGTAGTCTGCACATTATGTTGTTAGATATGTAGTTATAGTTTTTCAATGGTGACTTTTTTCTACTGCCATGGAAATAAATTTGACCATATAGCTATGTGCCTGTGTTTTTCTATGAATTAAAAGAATATCAAATGACGTCCTACCATGTTGTGATCAATATGTGTGGCTTGTGCGCTCGGCTATGCTTACATACTCTCAAATAGTTTAATTTGCTCAGGAATTTATTCTTGCTTCCTTGCTCAACTGCATCGTGCCTATATACTCTTGGATTCGACCATCTTTCATGAGTGCCACTGAAACCTTTCTATAATACAAATAGCATAGAATAGGAAACCAAATCAAATTAATAGCTTGCCAATGGAATGCTTAAAAAATACAAGTAGAATGCACTAAAATAAGAAAGCAATGTAAATAAACGGAAAGCATCCTTATGCTGTATGGACCGTTGGATACTTGGATGCAGGGAACAGTTATAGACCTCATCATTTTTCATTCACCACAAAACATTTTTTAATAGTAGAGATATATGGCCAAATTTGTGGCCATCATGTGTTAATATGAATATTAATATTTTCCGGAGGTTTAGAACCTTGTCTGCTGGTATGTTTATACTTTCAGTGTTCTGTTGCAACACATGGACACTGTAATAGTGGAAATTCTAATTTGTGACATAGCTTTTGTGTAAACCATTAGAATAGATATCTGTGTCATTTGCCTATGTATTGTGCTTCATTTGATTTAGCTTTTCCCTCGAAACAAAATTAATAGCAGATAGTAGTTGTTGGGGACATAGACCAGGCTGCAGCAGCAGGCCATACATGCAAGGGCAGGACAGGATCAATACTAGTGACTAGCCGGCAGGATGCCTTGGAGAAAATTGCTTCCAAGTTGGTTTCCTGGAAGAAAAAAGAATACGAAACTTTTAGTTCAATGATATGTTGGAATTAGCATGATTAGAACTTCTATAGGTTTGTCCAACTACATACGTACCATTTGGGGTTAGATTTAGTGATTTACTAGGTTGGCTAACATTAATGGTTAACTCATTTTTTTTTTCCTTTGGCAACTAGGCCAGTTAATAAAAAATGTTTCGCTTGGTTAATGGGGTTAGTACTGAGGGATAATTTATCCCACCTTTTTGGTTGGTTAATTTTTTGGTTGGGTTATCCGGGTTAAAAACTTTGAATGAATTAACTCAATCCTATTCCTGCTTAACGTGTAATTGTTTGGTGGACCTCTAGTGCATCCCTTAACCCTGAACCAACTGCAGCCAAAATTTCATGTGGAATCCAGATATCCAGTTGCTTAATGCTACTTCAGTGTCAGAAAAAAAGATTTTCTTGTCATAGCAATTATACCCTGGCTAGGTGACACATGTCATTCAGCTTCAACTGCATGTAGAGTGGGTAACATGTAGTATAGCTAGTAGGGAGTAGTAGCTAGATATAATGTATTATTTTGCATGCAGAATAATTTGCCCATCATTTACACAGCTTAGTGCTAGCTGCTAATTGATGTGGAATCTTGCTTTATTTTTTTGTAGAGCTTGCTGTTGGAAACATTGTGAGACGTGTTCTGCATATAATAAAAGAGGAGGATGTATCTTCTACGGCAGTTGGTGTTGAAGGTCTTTCTATAACTGTTGATAGCGATGAGGAATATGGTAGTGGAGATGATGATCATACTACCTTATCTGCTGCTGTTCTTGCTGCCCATTCTAGAAATGCCCTCCGGGCACCTTCGTTACAGACTCTCCTGGAGGATATTCCTGTGAGCTCTGCACTTTCGCGTTCTGCATCATCAACTGGGGACTCAGATGGGAAAAGTAAATGTATGATATCATGAATACTCTCCTTCACTACTCATACCCATCTGGACAGGCATTCATTTCTATTATCTATTTATTTGAGTGGCACATTATGTTTTAAGAATAATTTATACCTGACCAGTATATCCTCAACTCTATATTATCCTTTTGAGACCTATACGATCTCATATTTATGTTATTGTTGGCACTGAAATTCTGCATTCCCCTTCTGCAGCCGGAGATAAGAGCTCAAAAACTCGGAAACTAAAGCATGATGTTATTGCTTCTATTGGTGATCTAATTGAAGAGATTGATACATGCTATGACCAAATTTCTGAGCAAGCTGTGGAACTTATTCACCATAAGTATGATATTTATTCTTTGGAAAAACTACTTCAATATTACATTAAGCTAAAATTAATTACATCAATGTTTTCATATCTGACATACTGAAGTGATCAAAAACATTTTTTTCGCATAGATTAGTTATTCTAGATATATTTGACATGGATGTGGTGATTGAAGTTTTAAGGGGGACAAACTTACTTGAATTTGTTTATATTTTTGAAGTATGGAAGTTAAAATTACTGTTTGCATTCGAAACTGTTGCAAAAGGAGGGCCATGATCACTTTTGACCTACATTAAGGTCTGTGGTGCATGTATGTCCAGAAGAAGCACCTGCCAATGGCAATTATTAATGATAGTGATGTGGATCTCCATCGCTTAGAATGTAATAATTTCTTAACTATGTAGGTGCTTAGACCTTTGATAAAAAAAAAAATCAGTCAAAAGGACCAAAGTGTTTTTTTTTTCTTTCCTGGCTTCTTTTCTGTAGCTCTACATAAACAGATAATTGAGAAGAAAAATAGTCTGTGCCTATGACATACTAACATCATTGTTATATTGTTTTTAATCTAGTAAATTTATTCAATAGACAAATACTAATTAATGTTTTTGTTTGCCACAGTGAAGTAATCCTAACTCTAGGTCGTTCTAGAACTGTGAAGGAGTTCCTGTGCGCTGCTAAGGAAAGGAAGCGATCTTTTCGTGTATTTGTTGCTGAAGGTGCTCCAAGGTTTGTCTCTATGCCAATAGTGATTATTTCTTGCATATGGAATCTACTATCTTGATTCAGTGGCATAGTTTCAATGTCTGAATCAGATATCAGGGACATGTTCTTGCAAAAGAGCTGGTTGAGAACGGCATACAAACTACAGTTATAACAGATTCAGCTGTTTTTGCTATGATCTCTCGAGTTAACATGGTACGTCTGCAGGGTAACTATTTGTGTTTAGATGTCCTTGTTTCTATTATAAATGTTACAACTGATTTATCTTTTAGGTCATAGTTGGAGCCCATGCGATAATGGCAAATGGTGGAGTCATTGCACCTGTAGGGATGAACATGGTTGCTCTTGCTGCTCAAAGGCATGCTGTGCCCTTTGTCGTAGTTGCTGGCAGTCACAAGGTTTAATCAATATATTGTGCATTTAATTATTACGTCCATGTATGACTTTTACATTTTAAGCAATTAATGAATCACAATATGTGCATCTCTTTTTATTTTAAAATCATGACATATTGCCCCTGACTGAATGGCCATTTTATTTTGAAATCATAACATATTGTCTGATCAAATTTTTTTGCACTCTCCTGTTGTTAATTAACTTGTTCTTATGCTCATATTAAATGAAAATTTCCTATTGTGGTCAACCTTTATGTCTCATGGTAGAAACTTAATTTCTTTTTCTTCATTTTCACATCACAGCTGTGTCCTTTGTATCCACATAACCCAGAGGGAAACATAATATTTCTTCTTCATTTTCACATGACAGCTGTGTCCTTTGTATCCACATAACCCAGAGGTTTTGGTTAATGAACTTAAATCACCATCTGATTTGCTTGACTTCGGCGAGTTCTCAGATTGCATGAACTTCAGTACTCAGGATGGCACTCCTCTTCTAAATGTTGTTAATCCAACATTTGACTATGTGCCACCAAAGCTTGTGAGCCTATTCATCACCGATACGTAAGTTCTCTCGTTATCTATGTTAGGGATCAAATGGACTTGAAAACATGTTTCATGCTGCTTGCTTGAACAGTAGAGGGTACACACTGTTAAATAAACTGGAGAAAATATATTTGTGCTTCTGTTCTAATGAAATCATACTTATTACATATGTTCTGTAGTGTTTCAGAAGGGAACTTGAGTTATATCACAACACCTTTATGTGTAAAAACTTGGCTAACAAGTGATAATTTAAATTTGGCCATGTTTGGTATGCCAGAATTTTTTTTCTGATTATTGCAGGAATTGAATTTTTCTTTGCAATTTCTGTGGAATTCATGCATTTCCAAACAGGCTCTAATATTTAGCTAACTGCATATTTGCAAACCATTGTATTATTTTCTGTGAAAACTCTTTTCTAAAATCATCGTCACTGACATTTCTAAAATGCTGAATTATCTTTACCCAACAGCGGAGGGCACAGTCCATCATATATGTACCGGCTCATTGCAGAGTATTACTCAGCTGATGATTTGGTAGTGCGGCGGAAGCCAGATTCTTGAAAGAACAGAGCCACTCTAGGCCACTAGTGTGGTGGCATTTGAAGGTAGAACCTGCGTTCCATTGTAAACACATTGTGATGGGATACTCAATTGTAATTCTGTGTTACCTCTGTTGCGTTTGAGCGCTTCCGCGAAATCCATCTCTTTTGCCCCGAATTAAATTCTGTAATTAATGCCAAACAGACAGGTGGAAATCAATAGAGGAGCTCTTCTCGCAATGGTTGCGGAATCGAGGCATCGGATCATGATGTATGAGTGAACGAATTGTGTAACTATGGAAGAAGCTACAGGCGTAATGGAAGAGTTGAGGGGGTGGTTGTTTCGCGCGTGGTTGTTTCGCATCCATGCGTCCTTCGTTTTGTTACATTGATATTTAATAAATGATGAAACTTCACTAGGTATGTTTTTGCTGTTACATTTTGCTGGCTTTGCTACGAGAATCAAGCTTGGTTTTTCAATTAAAATGCAAGGTAGCTCGGTGTTTCGGTGAACTGTCGTGCATCAACCCCTGCATGCGAATTGTCATGCCCAAAGTGCGAAATCTCTGCGTTGCTCGTATATGATTAGCTAAACAAAGACGGTACTAGGACAAACAAGCTCAAGCACTTGTGGAAGCACTGGGGCAAAGCCATGTCCGATCCTCATATGGGGATGGGGTCGGCGAGCTGCATGGACGACGGCAGCAGGTCGTTCTCCACCACCGGCGGCAGCGAGAAGTGCCCGTAGGTGGAGCTCCCGCTGCGGAGCTCCCTCATGGTCACCAGCGCGGCGACGGTGTTCCTCAGAATGCCGGTGCCCTGCTTGGCTGCTCCCCATATGGGGGCCACCTCGTCGCCGGCCACTGTCACCGCCGGCGGCGAGGAGGCGGCGAGCGCGGCCTCCATGGTGGCCTCGCACTGGCGGACGAGCCTCGAGATGAGCTCCGTCGTGAAGAAGGGCTGCTTGAGCACCTGCTCGATGAAGGGTAGCCGGAGGAGGCGGCCGGTGCGCTTGTCGTACTTCTTCAGGATCTTGGCCAGCCCTGCAACATCCATCATCAAATCCCTGCTACAGTTGTACACCGACGCAACAATATGCTGAAAAGAACAAGCCGTCATCACCACACAACTTAAAAAAGGCCCTTCAGGAAACCACCCTTCGAATTCCCCGCACCACAGGAAACAAGAACTGTGTTGGCGTCCATAAAACCTGTGCCGACGACACAGGTTTTAGGCCTATGTCGATGGCCCAAAAATGAGCCAACAACATATGTAGCTAGTATCACAGCCCAACAAATACCGACGACACGACTGATGGCACTTCTTCTACCTCCCAAAATAATTAAAATTCAGAGCCCGCCATTGTTACCTGTGTTGGCGGCCGTAGGTAGGTCGTCGACTCAAAAATGCCCCCTCATGACAGTATAACGCCCCAATGAAACCACCTCAATGCAGGCCCTCATGGCAAGCAGAGGACATCTCTGCCATGTGGTGGCCACTGACACAGGCTGCCTCTCTGTTGGCGGCTTGTGTGGTACCGACGATAGATTTTTGCCATGTGGCATCCAACGGCTGGTATGTGGGACCCACATGTTAGAGCGCCGTTTACGGGCAACTGCCCGTAGGGAAAGCCTATGTTGGCGGGTGGAACTGCCGCAGATGGACCACATGCGGCATGTTCCCTGTGCATGGTTGTCGTTAGGATTTGCTTGGGCCGCTGACACAAGTTGCTGTGTCGTCCACGTGGTGTCAACGTACCTGTGTCATTGATTGGCCAACAACATAGGTCTTTGTCGTTAGCTTTGGGCCCGTGTCGTCGGTTTTTGCCGCCGACCCTGATTTTCATTCCTGTAGTGCCGATCCTCCCATTTTTGTACTTCTTTTAATTTTGAATAGATGACAATTTTTCAATGTTTTACTTAAGAAAAGGTATTATCACGTAGATTGATTTGAAAAAGATACTATCGTGGAGATAAAATATTGGAGTGCACAGTAGCACAAGAATATACTGTAAAACAGTCATGGGCTATGACTAATCAAAAGTTGGACCGGAAGAATTCTGAGAAAATTTCATGTCAAAAGTCAGCGTAACTAGTAGTCTAGTACGTCGGAGGTTGTTGCACAAACTTGGTTGCCTGCCCAAAAACTCCTATAGAGCATGCTCTTCTTTTTAGAATTATAGACCGAACAAATTGCCGATCAGGAGTTGATTTTATTGGCATGCTTGATCTAGCAAACATTATCCTGCTACCAAATAGTAACCCATTTTGTTCTCCTTATTTTTAAAGGATACTCCAGTTAGTTGGTGCAAGATTGTAGCCTAAATAGTTGACAAAGACCTCAATTGATCGTTTGAACAATTAACTATCAATGATTATGCTAATTTTTTGATTTAGCATAATGATCGAGCAGACTCAGTTTATAAAAACAAGCACTGCTGAAACATATCTACTTGACTACTTCCCATGCCACTGGGGCTCTGTTTGCCTAAGATATATAGATACAATCTTAAGTTTGTGTCACAAGATCGGTGCAAGCAAGTTTATGTACTTCTACATTGTGTTGAGCAAATGCACTTCTACATTGTGGAAAATTACTTGTGATCAACACGCTACTACACCGCAAGCCTCTACATAGGTTTTCAAAGGGCATCTACACGGAGAAGGAAAAAAAAGACATAATGCACTTGACGACGAACAGTGAGAGTTCAACCAAACATAATTGTAATCTCATAACGATCGCGTTACAAACATTTAGAGGGGAATCTGAATCTATTTGCCTCCATGAGAACTGAAGCCATCTGATCCTGGACCACTGTGTGTGTGTGTGTGTGTGAGAGAGAGAGAGAGAGAGAGAGAGAGAGACAGAGGAACCTGTGTAGTTGACGGCGCTGTAATTGAGCAGAAGCACCATCTCCCCGTGGAGGTCGACGATCTGCTTCCTCACCCGCCTCATCTCCGCCGCGCCCGGCGGTCCGGCCTCGCCGGCCACCGTCTCCTGCAGCTCCTGCGCAATGCACACGCAGCGCCGGTCACGGATCATTGCAGCGCTACGCGCTACGCGTTGCTCCTATGTATACGTACCCTCTGGCGTATAACGAAGTCCTCCTCCTGCTCCAGGAAGAAGGCGTTGAACCTGTCCACCTCGCCGTTGAGCAGCCGCACGAAGGCGGCCTCCGCTGCGGCGGCGGCGCCGCCGCCGGCCGACGAGACGAGCCGCACGAGCTTCTTGAGCCGCTTGTACGCGAGGAACTTGTCCCTCCACCCCGGGAGGCTCTCCTCGACCTGCCGCTTCAGCCTCTTCCCAAACTTCATCTCTTCTAGCTCCTCCCCTCTTCCTATCCCACAATGCTCTTACACCAACTTAAACACCTTCATAATCGCCTTCTCCAACAATTAAGCAGTTGATTTAGCAACATTTATGATGCATGCGATGATCCTCTGCTGTCAAGGCGTTGATCTTGGATGGTTTGGCCAATGGCAACTTGCCATCATGTTGGATTTTATGGAAGGAAGCGAAGGGAGTAGTGGAGGCGTTGAGAGAGATGTCATGGAGGAGTGCAACAATCAAGGGATTTGCTGGGAATATCTCAAGCATATGCCAATATGCCATGCGTGCCAGTTTGGCATGGACAAAGAGGTGAGTCTATTACCATAGCAAATTTGAAAGCTCTTAAAATGAGCTCTAAAGATTATAAAAATAATTTAAAAATAGATTTAGGATTTTTGGAAGGACTAGTAAAAGCCACGTAAAAATCGTTACAAATTATCACAACACATAGGCTATAAAAAATAACAAAATTTGTTACAGTAATACGTCAATGCAACGATACGCTAAAAAAAGGCCAGTCTATCGACTCCGTGACTGCACAAAGCCTTCTCCATCGATGCAAAACTGGAACCATGTACTCTCGTCCTTGTGTGCTTTGGTGGACTAACAATACTAGCCTATTCCTAGCTTTGTTTCATTGCACAAACCATTCGCAGGGTCGTTTTTCTACAGAAGAATCATCGGACAATTGATCTTTAGCTTTAGCACATAAGGGAAAGCCTATTGGGGGTGAGGGTGTTCAAGAACTCAGAGGATAGTATCCACATGGATCGTCGTCCGCACGATTGAAGCTGTGATGAAGCACTTTCTCCGCACGGAACCGTCTAACATCCTAATATTTATCCTATTGACAACTCATTCTGAGTCGACAGTATGGCACTCATGATGTAGCTCAAAATCGTTACATTGTCACAAGGCATTGAGAAAATGCAACCTATCAACCTATCGAGATCAGCCTCCTCTATGGATGATGGAACACATATCTCATCAAGAAGCCTTATGTTATCCTCCTCATCTGCCTCTTGCACTCCGCTCCCGGTTATATTCATCATTACAAGGGATTATTGTACCGGATATAGCAAAATTAGTACAAAATAATTAGGGTGTTTTCTGATAAAACCAATGAAAAATATTGCTATGCCATACAGGGCGATAGATTGTGAGCATTGGTTTTTTTATCAGATTATAGTGGAATAACTCTAGGTACCACATTGCAAAACACCAGCCTTTTTGCCGGTCATAGACCGTGGTGCAGCCGGCCCAAAGCAGGCAAAGGTGGGACATCTTGATACGAGAGTAAGGGTCTGTTAGATTTACTACTAACTATGCATAACCTAATATTAACCAAGTGTAGCAAGCCACATATTTTGTGGCTAAAAAAATTCTTCCCACACTTTGGCTGCCTAAGAGAATTAATGTTGTCATATTTTTTAGAGTTATTTACAGGTGGAACTTGTAGTAAAAAAGAGAGATCATGTCATAAGTGTGTCAATGAATTAAACACATATCTATAATGTCTAACATCCCTTAACATAAGACATGGCAAGATATGGCAACGTTAGTCACCAACTCACCACCAAACAGGCCTAAAGCGTCGAAAGAGTCCATGGCAGGAGCCGGGACAAGACCAGAAGCTAAGCTCGAGGCATCCACAGAGAGTTCTTCTGTTTCCTTTTCCATTGATCCACACTGAATTTCTTCCCCTTATTCTATTCATGAAAAGCATGATTCCAAGGGAATATGCGGTCTTCTTAGTCCACTCGCTGACTAATGCAGCAGAAGTTTCTGACATGTCAATCTCTCGCTCTTCAATGCCTCCGTAGGTTCGCCAAGAAAAAAAAAAATTGCGGTGTGTTTGAGATGGTCCGGCCGATTCTGTGTGTGGCAAAAATGGGATGTGCAAAAGGCAAAGGTGGTTTATGCTGGGATGAATATCCAGCATTCCAGCGTGACATACATGGGTCCCCTTCATGCTTTGCTTGCTGTGGTACTGAGATCTGACGTGACAAGACTCTTTTTCAGAGATATCTATGATGTGTATTAGGCCCTGCCGCCCTGTACAATGCAAATAAAGGTGCTTATACACCAATATTTTTTTAATTTTTTTTAAAAGTTACATTACAAAGTAAAATGCTTATATTAAATCTGTACTGTAAGCATTGAAACTTATTTAAACGTTTCTCCTCGTTTTAACCACCATATGCTATCCTATGTTGCAAAAAGAACTAGCTTTCTTTTCTAAACATCTCTTATTTGCATGTATGGTCTTAGCGGGTATATATTGTCATAAGCAGAATGTGTGTGTGATGAAGGGTTACTAATCTAGCTTGCTTTTCTATTCGGTGGACCCATGTTAGATGAGGTTGGGCCATGTCAATGCTATTCCCATATACGTCGACTTTTTATCACTATTTTTTTAATCACTATTCTATTTTTTATTACTTTTTCTCTTATATTTTAATTCCTACACTACTACTATAATGTTGGCAAAAAAAAAATGAGAATAGCATTTCCTTAGGCTTTTCTTAAGTCTGCGAGTAGATCGTAGTTGTTAGGACATAGCACGAGAAAAAAGAAACTAGGATAATATTTTCGTTTCATATGGGACTTGTATCCAAGTTAGGCGATGAGATCCTCTGCAGTCACTCCACGTCACTGACGCGTGGGACCGGGCCCACACGTCAGTGACGATGGCACGGTGAAGTCGACTGCAGAGGATCCGCGCGCCCAAGTTAGCTGCCTCACATATATGGTTGCTATTGTGACTAAAATATCCAGTCAAGCGTATTTCTCGTGACTTGCAAGGTTTTCGCCAATTGTACCTCCAATGACAAACGAGGATGATATCTCAATATGGACAAAAATGTATAATGAGCTATAGTTTAGCGAGCAAAAAAAGTACTTTTTTCAAACAAATTAAAATTAAATAGCACTTACAGAAAATGGGGTCATATCGAGCCATTCACAGATTATTCTATTATTTTCATGGCACATGAACCCCCTTGGATCCCTCTCTTGTTCTCGACCTCCCCCAGCCGGGAGAATTGCTTTTTTGCCACTCTCAACATTGTCCCTTACCATTTTGCCACTCTGACCCACTGTCATACACACAGACGGACCCATATGTCGTACACACAGAGTGGCAAAATGGTAAGTGGTCATCGAATGGAGTGGCAAAAAAGCAATTATTTCCCCCCAGCCACCCCCAGTAAGGCAGTACTCGCCCCCGGTAGTCGTGCAGTTTACCCTAAACTCAACCACCAAAGTGTAAAGAAACGCGTCCAAAGTAGGCAAAAATGTGGTGCTAATGTCAAGTGCAGATTTGGCCTGGAGTCAACCAAATCGCGTCGCGCCATCTAATATCTAATATTGACAAGGATATTCGTTCCGTATTAAGCCCAGCAAATAATGTGCTTAATTATTTGAGCGATGAGGTAATGATGCGGCATAAGTTCAAACGGAATAACTGGAGTATATATGGATTAAACGGGTACGATGATCAGGGAGTGAAAAAAAACCACATGATAAACAGCAGAACAAGTCTGCTTTCCATTTCTTGAAAACAAAGTCCGTGCATGTTTTCGAGTGAAATTGCTCGATTCAGTTTATTTTCCTTAAAAAAAAAATTGTGGGTACTATGAAGTTCGGGCCAACTACATTTGGGCCGAGGAAAGTATTGCGAAACCCATAGTTTGGGCTTACTGAAATTGGATATTTACGCCCAGTACTATCTCCGTGCTGCTTGCTTTTGCGTTATAAATCCAACGGCTACAAAATTGTTCCACAATGCAATCAGAGAAGACAAGAGGAAGAAACCCAATGCGACATACTCGGAGAACACAATCAAAGTCTATTAAAAAATAAATATTACTTCCTCCAGTATTAAATAGTAGTCATTTTAGACTCGTTCTAAGTCAAAATTTTAAAATTTTATCGATAGAGAAATTTTAATTTATTTAGATTGATAACATAAAAGAACGTATAGATAGATTCGTCTTAAAAAAACTTTCATAATATTATAATTTTTAATGCATTATAAATGTTTTATTTTTTTTCGGTCAAAGTTCTATTTTAGAGAATTTAAGAAACAACATTCGGAACTTAAGTTCCGATTGTTGATTTTTATTCGAAAGGTCGAAAGGGCCAGACCCATATATAAAGAAAGTAATCCAGTTTTGATTCTTGTGTTTGTTATAAGGAAGAAAAATAGGGAAGAAGAAATAGTTTTTTATTTATTGCAACGTACTTGTTGATTCCTACCACTTAATCTTAATTTAAGGGCTTTTCAGAAATTCGTGGGAGAAGAAGCCTGCAAAAGATCCAGGCTCTGATGTCCCCCAAAACGTCTTCGAGCGAACCGCAGAGGTAAGCCAAAAATACTGATCTCATATGCTTCTTTTCCTCTTATTCTGATTCTTACTTTGCCCGGCTCCGTGTAGGAGGACGACACTCTGGAGGTCGAAGAAAATCCATCCCTAAGGCAAAGGGGGTGGCCAAGAAGACCAAACGCAAGGCACGAGCCACCGCCGTTGTCCCTGTCAACTCCTCGCCGAGGTGGTCTAGCCGACAGACAACGGTCGTTAAGGCTGCTGCCGCCGCACAGGAGGAAGAGGTGGATGATGAGGAAGATGAAAAGGGAGAAGAGGTGAGGGCAGAAGGGGAAGAAGCTGCCTATCTCGAGCCTACCGACCAAAGGGAGGTAAGAGAACTCCGTAAATGGGTAAGGGATTAAGAAACCTCAAACCTTGATTGTTGGATGAGCATTTTGAGGATTTTGACGTTGCCTAATCAGCACAATGTCTTAAGCCGATGTAAGAGAGGACTGCTCAGCTCAAGAAAGAACTCTGGCTCAAGATGGAGCTAGAGAAGTTGGAAGCCAAGCTAGACCGGAGCCCACCCTCCATGCTGGGTCCAGCTGCTCGACCGGTGGAATCAGCGTTCAAAAGGAAGAAGGCTAAGGGAAGTGTCACGGCAATGTCCCTTAAGAGGCGGAAGCAGCCTGAGTATAAGCTTGCGCCAGCCTCGCAATCGCATAGGGGCCCTGTCAAAGAGAAGGAGCCTTAATCGAGCAAAGCTAGCGGGCAATGTCCCCATCCCCGGCCCCAGGCAAGCTCCTAGAGCACTGAGGACATGTCCACTGTTGAGACCCAGGCAAGCTCCAAGGCATAGTATAGACAAAATAATAGGGTTGATCGGGGAAGACACTAACCAGGTTGTTCTTAAACAGTTTGGCGTTTTAAAGAATGAAAAAAAAATCCTTAACTTAGCACATCATAGTTGATGCCACTTTTTTAAACATTCGTCCAATTTGATTGCATAGAATATTTATTTGCTAGCATCAGTGTTCACCTAGTCGCTAGTCGCTAGTCAGTCGGTTACCTAGTGACTAGCAACTAGGCCGACTAGTCGGAGACTCCAATATGACTAGCAAGAAATATTAATACAAATAAGCAAAAACATAAATACAGAAAATAATAAATTAATAATACAAGTCACACACTGACACATATAAGACAGCCATAGACACCAACTCGTCAATCATTACAACTTGAAATTTCACGAGTCACGACTCACAACTCACAAGTTACAACTTACAAGTCACAACTGATAAATAATTAAATATCAATAAGCATAGTTCTCACTTCTCAGTGCAATGACATAGACTGATAGTCCGATACTAATAGACAGTCATAGCCACATAGTTGTTAGTTCTTAGTTTCTCTCAAGTCTCAAGTCACACACAGTGTATAAGTGTATTAGACTATTTGGTGTACTAGTAACTAGTGTGTGACTGTATACTTTCATTATCCTAGTCGGCCTGACTAACTGACTAGTCATCGACTTGGACCGACCGACTAGTCCGATTTTGACCGACTAGTCGGTCTGACCGACTAATTCACCGATCAGGCCCTAATCAGTGCGGATTGCCACAGACTAGCGACTAGTCGCCGACTAGTCGTGCTAGTCGGCCGACTAGACGAACACTGGCTAGCATCAATTTAATTTACATGGTGAAAACCTAAAAAAAGATAGCTTTCCCCTACTGGACCCAACTATTATGAACAACCCTATGACGAATGAAATTATAGCCATCAAATGAGGGATCCATGGTATATAAGGAGACATCGTACTGGTGGGAGAAGTAGCGACGACTGCGGCGATGGTGAGGATGCGTCAGAAAATGATGCGTGGGTGCTGCTGTGGTTGACGACCGATGCGACGACGTTGAGCGTAAGCAAGTGCGGCGATAGAGGAGTACGCGTGTGAGATCTTTGGAAGGCGGGTCGGTCTCACGCGTGTTTCGCAGGTGCGGCGGTGGCGGCTAGGCGAGTCGGGGCGCAGGTGTGGCGGCGGAAGAGGCGCTCGGGCTTTGGGGCATGGCGAGGCGTAGCATAGGTGCCACGACAGTGCGAGGCGAGACACTTGGGCTTTGGGGGCGTGGCGAGGTGGAGCGCAGGTGCGGCGGCGGTGGTCAGACGACGTGGGTGAGACGCGGGAGAGACGGCGGGTCACGTACTCACGTGCGGTGGTGGCGAGGAGCGGCATCGGGGCGAGGCCTAGGTCATGAGCATTTTTTTAGGACGGATGAGACGCATGTTAATTTGAGGCAGACGAGTGATTGAGGTTTAGGTGGAGTGGCAAAGGTGATCCAACTCGCAATTATGAATGTTGAATGAAGGGAATGGACAGATGAGATCTGTGTAGTTGGATCTAGATAAGACTCAATCCTCAAACTACTCCACCATAAAGTAGTTTAGATGTATATATATGCTTGTATATGTATGTATGTATGTATGTATGTATGTATGTATGTATGTATGTATGTATGTATGTTTGTTTCACTACACAATATATATTTAACTTGTTCAGCTCAGGTCCTCATTAGATTTTACATTAATTTGATTGCAATATTGTGCTTTAGTTCCTTTTCCACCTATCCTTGGTAGTTGCTGAGAGGAAAGACGTCCTTGTTTACCACGGTCTAGTGACCACCTTGAGCATCCCTGCATCGACAATGCCTTAGACCACCACCCTTCACATGCACGTCATTATACCTGCTCATGAGTGGCCCGGCCCGACATACCCGACCCGGCCTGACTTGACCAATGCATCGGGTTGGGTTGGGCCTCGATGTGAAGCCTGACCATCGGGTTGGGTTGGGTTCGGGCCTAAAAAAATTGCAAAATCAGCCGTGTGGGTTCGGGTTTTCGGGTTTTCAGGTTGGGTTTTGGGTTTTAGGTCGGGTTTGAGCCTGAATTTGTGACCCAGTGCACCGGATCGGGTTGGGTTTGGGCCGGCTAATTTTTTGTTGGGTTTTGAAAAACCCGACCTGAACCCGCCTAAACCCGATAGATGATGAAGTCTACACGTCACATGCACCCGCTCTACCCCTTCAAAGGCATGCATGGTTACAAAGCACTAGGTCAACATAAATGTAATTATAATATGCTTATAATATGGGAGCGATTCCATTTTGATCGACTATAGGTCACTTTTAATGCAACCTTGGTGATTTTTTTCTTGCCACCGCCTCACTCCCTTTATCCTTTTTGTTTTTTTAACAGGCAGGTTTGAGAACCCTACCCATGTGGGGGTAAAATAATGCCGAACTATATTTACACAAAACAAAAATAGGTCATATATATCGGTACATTAGCGCTAGTTCACGTAGAGCTGACACAAATATAGTTACTAGTGTTTATGCTTGAAACAAAACACATAGCAAAAGTCTATATGTGCTGTTGTTAATTACTAATTACCACCACAGATCATTTACTATATGTGCCAGTTCTGAACTGACATATAATTATCTTTGGTGGTTCACGTGGAGAACTGGAATATATCAATATGTGGTGGTTTGGAACTACAACCAACACATATAATCATTTTCCTATGTGTGAAACAGAGGGCACGACTCTCCTCGTTCTTATGTGTCAGTTCATAATTATAACCGGTATATATAATGGTTCATCTCTCGCAGTGTTTCATAGACATTTTTTATGTACTCTTTATAATACACCGATCGTGTCCCATATTCCGGTATCTACCCACTTCACTCAGGAACCACCGCGCCAGTTCACTATAGATCCACTCTACTAGGTCCCAATTCACCTTCTCTCCTACCTCGCCATTGCCTTCTTATCGTTGCCACAACTAGCACCCCGCGAGGATTCTGTCAGGGAGGAAGGTAGCAAGGAGGAGCCGGCGTCCCACGAAGAGTCTACTTAAGAGGGCCGTGAGGAGGAGGAGCTAGCACCCAAGTGGCAATGTCGGGAAACATCGCTATCAGATCCATTGTTAGATACAAATAAGGAGGAGGAGGAGGCCTAGTACTGATTTGGATATGATGGCGACAACGACTATGATCCTTTTTTTTTTTTTTGCAGGAGCTTTGGCTCCTCTCGTCTTATGAGTGTTGGTGATTGGTAAACGGCCCACCTTGAAGCAGGCCTTAGGCCGATCCCGTACCGGCCCACCACGCGAACAGAGGACCAGGCAGGCCGTTCCTGGCCGTACTAAAGAAGCCGCTGACTTCGTTTGCGGCCCCGGCTTGACCAGGTCAAACCGTGCGGCACCATGTCCTCCGGGCTATCCGAGCAGGAGAAGGTCCTCGGTGATCCGCTTCGCTTCGTGGGCGGTGGCGACAATCGCCATAGCCCGCCATCCTTTCTCCGGACTTGACCGGACGATCAGATCTCCTGAGGACCCCAGCCCGGAAAGTACGCATGACGATCCGTCTTGTCGTTTGCTCTCTTTGGCAGGCAGCAGATGGTTGTTACGCTACGCGACGCCCCCAACGGGTGGCGCAGAGCTGGCTCGGTCCAGTCAAGGCCATATTGGGGATAAAGGGAAAGTGCTTTCCCTCTAAAGAAGTTCTCTCCCTTGAACGGGCATGTTAAGACAAACACATGTCCAGTACTAACCCGACCAGTTTCTCCCTGTAGGCTCGATACCCGACAGGACCCTAGAACGAGACAAGAACCTCGCCACTAAAGCAAAGACCAGCGCGGGGCCCGCCATATCAGCCTCGGGCGGTCCACGGCGCCTATAAAAGGAGGATTCCTGGACGTTGCAAGGGGCGGCCAACTCAACACCCGAAATCCCTGATCCGATTCCACCTGGCCCGAGCACAAGCAACATTGGCATCCGAAGCTTCCTCCACGAGTAGCCTTAGCCTTTAGCCGTCACCATCAGAACTCGGGATCGGCGCCTGTGTCCGATCCGGCGCCTGCATCTTGTTTTCCACCATATAGTCAACGAGACTGGAGTAGAGCTATTACCCGGCAGTGGGGGCTCGAACCAGGGTAAATCACTTGTGTCTCCACGGTTTGCATCGTTCCTCTCTGTCTTCCCACAGTACGAAGGATCTGTACCCGGATCACCTAGTCGCACCAGGCCCTTGTCCGGGAAGACCGCGCGGCCCTAGCCTCCCGCAGGCTTGGCCGCCACCCGGGCTGCTGAGAAGGGTTGTCGTTGGGCCTCACACCAACTACAAATTCGTCTGTCGGTCCGTGGACCCGCTGCTCTTCAGGAGCGCGATTCCCAGACACCGACAACTGGCGCCCACCGTGGGGTCTTTTTGCGGCCGTCGCCCCATGGGGGCGTCGGCCTTGCTGGGCGGCACGAGGGCCGTCCGGAGGGAGGGGTGACGCGTGCGACGATCTGGACGATTTGGTCCCGCTGACGATGGTCGGCGGAGGAGTACTCGCCAAAGCCGGGCCGACGAGATGGAGGTTGATACCTCTCGCCCTGTGGGTAGAGTTTCGCCCTAGAGTCGCTCCCGAGCTGGACCTCTCCGTCACCCATGTCAGCGAGACTCCCATGGAGTTCGAGCTGCTTGGTGACACCGCTGCCTCCGCCGGCGACACCGGGACGTTTCCCGACCTCGCGACGCGTCTCGCTGCGTCTTGGCGGCGGGTCGACGGCAACGCCGAGGACGAGAAGCCCAGCGCGAAGCGCGCTTGCCGCGCGAGGCGAAAATTCTTCAATGATGTCGCCCGCCACGTCATGGATGGGATCTGTGAGGAGGACCGTCGCCAGCGCACCCCCCGGGGCTGCCAGCCGGTCGACCCCCTCATCGAGACAATGACCAACCCGCTCTTGCGCAGCCAGCAGAAGGCGCGCGCCATCGCCGCAGTCGTTCGCGACTTGGAGAAGGACCCCCGTGGTTTCACCATGACGGATTTGGGTCCGGCCATCGCTGAAGGCCTGGGTACCATTACCTGTGGCATCAACCGACATCAAGAGCAGAACTGCGGCGATCGTCCGGACACATGGCACGGAAACCAATCCGACCACAGCGGTACTCAAAGCCGCTCGCGCCGCCCACCGCATAGCGTTCGCGCTGCACTCCAGACGGCCTCATCCGCCGGCGGCTTGTCGCACGCCCGGGGCGGAGTGTTTTCCCGCCTGGGCCCACGCCGGGATACCTCTCCCCCGAAGGCCGCGCCAGGGTGCTCTGCCTTCTCTCGCGCTCTCGCTGGCACCATGGCCCCGAGGTTCAAACCCGCCCATTGAGAAGTTCGACGGGAGCAAGAATCCCGAGGAGTTCCTATCCGTCTACACCACCGCCATCCGAGCTATGGGGGGAGATGAGGCCGTCATGGTCAACTACTTCCCCACAGTGCTCGAGGGCATGGCCCGAACCTGGCTGTTCAACCAACGGCCCGGTTCTATCCGCAGCTGGTCACAGCTGCAGGATGCCCTCCGCACGAGCTTCCAGGGATGCTACGCTCGCTCTGGGCGCCCTCAGGACCTCAAGCTCGTAGTCTGTGAGACGATGAGAGCCTCCAGACTTTGTGTGCGGTTCGCCGAGCCCGCAACACAACCCTGCAGATCTCGGATGAGGCCATCATCGAGGCCTTCAAGGATGGTGTGAGGGACCGGCGCTACACCGAGGACCTCGAGCTCCACCCGGTCAACACCGCGAGTGAGCTCTTCCGCACCGCCGCCCTCTACGTCAAAGCCTCCGAGGCGGTGGAGCGCAAGAGGGGCCGTGCGAAGAAGAAAGCCAAGGTCGGCGATGGCTCGGGTAAAGCCGAAGCAGGTAAGAAGAAGAAGAAGCGGCAGGAGCAGCCCGCTAAGTTCATCGCCGCCGTCGAGCGCTCCACAACCCGTGGTCCCAGCGGCAAGGAGCGCCCACAGTAGCGCCCTAAGGTGGCATCTTGCCGCCGCAGAGCCCACCAGACCGTCGTCCTCACGGAGTCGACCCTCCAAGGTGGTCCGTGGGGACAACCTCGAGCCTCAATAGGAACTCGAGCTCATTACCTTCCTCGGGGCTAATAAGGACGGCGTTTGCATGGGAACCGTCCGATATGCCCGTGTCCCAAGGGAGGTGATCGAGCACTGAGCTAGCTGTCCGCCCGACAAGAAACCGTAAGGCGATGTCGAGGCGTGTCCCCGATCGAAGGCCAAGATCATCCAAGACCAGCTCGGCAAGTCGCTTCGAAGCGGCTTCATCCGCTGAGTTCAGCACTCCGATTGGCTTGCGAACCCGGTCGCCGCCCGTAAGAAAGGAGGCAAGTGGCGATGTGTGTCGACCACCACGACCTTAATTCCGCTTTGTCCCAAGGATAACTTTCCTTCCACGCATAGATCGGCTAGTTGACGCTACGGCAGATTCAGCTTTGATGAGTTTCTGGATGCTTATTCGGTTACCATCGATCGCGTTGTGTAAAGAGGACGAGGAAAACCGCTTTGTAACGCGCCTTTCGCACATTTTGCTATACGTCCATGTCCTTCGGTCTCGTAAATCTGGCGCCACGCTCCGGCGTCTCATGCAAAAACTCTCCTCGATCAAATAGGGCGAACGTAGAAGTCTACGCCGACGATATCGTAGTCAAGAGCAAAGACGCGCCGTGACCACGTGTCCGACCTAGCCGAGACCTTCGACGACCGAGACAAAGACCGGTCAAGTTAAATCCGAGAAGTCGTCTTTGGTGTCAAGTCCGCATGCTCCTAGGCTACGAATCGGCGGGCAAGCATCGGTGCGAACTCAAAAGATCGAGGCCGTCGAAAAGATGAGGTCGCCGACCGTAAAGGACATCCAGTCCCTCACGGGCAAAATGGCGGCCTTAAGCCGCTTTCATCTCCCGCCTTGGAGACCGGCGCACCTTTTCGCAAACTCTGCGCCAAGCACGATAGTTTCGAGTGGATCGAGGAAGCCGAGGCGTTTTCGCAACTCAAGCAATATCTCGCCGCCACTGCCCTCACTACTCCTAAGCTCGGGAAGCCCTCCGCTATACCTCTCGGTGACACCAAACGCCGCAAGTGCGGTGCTTTGGCGAGAACGAGAAGGAAGAAGAAATTGCCTACTATGTGAGCGGCACTCACCGGGCCAAAGGAGCGCTATCCCGACCTTCGAAGCGTGCTACGCTTTGTCGATGGCCTCGCGCAAGTTGCGCCACTATTTCCAAGCCCACTAAGTCGTTGTCCCGACTACTTACCCGATCAAGGACATTCTCCAAACCCGAGACCATCGCCGGGTCGCGAAGTGGGGAGTCGAGCTGGTGAATTCGACATCCGATTCAGATCTCGAACGCGATCAAGGCCTGTGCCCCGCTGATTTCGTTGCGAGTTGACCGGCCGGATGAGCAAAGGTCAAGCTCTCCGTGTCAAGACGGGAAGAAGCTCGGTGGACTCAGACTTTGATGGTTCACACCGGTCCCGGCGATCAGGATGCGGGCTCGTTCTCATTTCCCCCAATGGAGAGCGACTCCAGCACGTCATACAAATACACTTTGTGGCTACGAACAACGCCGCAGAGTATGAAGCCCTAATTGCGGGCCTAAGAGCATGCGCTGCGCTCGACATTAAACGGCTTGTTGCGAAAGAGGATTCGCAGCTCGTCGTCCGCCAGGTCAGGGAGGAGTTTCAGGCAACTGACGACTCGATGGCGCGGTACCTGGCGGAAGTAAGGAACCGAGAAGCGTTCACAAGTTTCAAATTAGCTACATTCGTGGAAGAGAATGGCGGTGATAAGCTCGCCAAGCTTGATCTCGCAAGAACTGCCCGCCGAGGGTGCTAGTGCAGCACCTTTAAAGCCCTCCATTCCTCCGGAGAGGAGGCAAAGGGACGTCTGTTACCCCCAAACCGAGACATCCGGTATCGTCTTATTCCTCGAGCAAAGCACCTCCGGATGACGCCATTCATCCAGTTCTTGGAGCAGGGACATTGCCCGAGGACGTTCTTGGCGTTCGGCTAAAAGGCGAGCCCGAGCTTATCACCGCATGGGGCTTGTTGCATCAAGGGGTGCTAACGGCGTGCTTTGTAAGTCGTTACCCAAGAAGAAGGTAAGTACCTTCCGCCGACATTCACGAGGGCATCGTGGCGCGCACGCCTCACACGTAACTCTCGTCGGCAAAGCGCCCGCATGGGCTACTCATCGCCCATCGCGATGAGCGACGCAGA
Source organism: Raddia guianensis (assembly GCA_036346415.1). Taxonomy (NCBI): domain Eukaryota; kingdom Viridiplantae; phylum Streptophyta; class Magnoliopsida; order Poales; family Poaceae; genus Raddia; species Raddia guianensis. Next base: position 12,117,763 of record CM070543.1, on the reverse strand, counting down.
AGCCTTAGTTAAGCGCTGCGAAGCTTGCCAGTATCATGCGCGGATGACGCACTAGCCCGCGTATGAGCTTCAAACCATTCCACTAGCGTGGCCTTTCGCGGTTTGGGGCATGGACCTCTTAGGACAGTTCCCCAAAGGTCTCGGTGGCAAAATGTACTTGTTCGTAGCCATCGACACCTTCACCAAGTGGATTGAGGCCGAGCCGGTCTCCAACATCACTGCAATCGCCGCGGTACGTTTTTTCCAAAGCATCGTCGCAAGGTTTGGCGTGCCCAATGTAATCATCACGACAATGGCACCCAATTCACAAGCCGGAGTTCAACGACATCGCGAGAAATCGGCATGAAGCTTCGCTTTGGCCTCTGTGGGCCCACCCACGAGCAGCGGCGCGCCAATTAACGAGCTAATGGACGCTTAGTTCAAGGAATCAAAAGCGAGCCCACGACGCCTCAAGGCCAAACAGCAAGGTTGGGTCGACGAGCTACCGTCGATCCTACGGACGGTCCGGACAACAACCGGTAGGCCACAGGAGAAACTCCTTTCCGACTAGTCTATGGCTCGAAGCGCCCTCCCAACAGAGATGAGACTAGATCCGATCGCGTTGACTTCGCCCGGCCGTGGTCAACGACGAGGAGCGGCAGCTTGACCTCGACCTACTTGAGGCGCGCCGCGAGCAATCCCTACTGGTCGGCCTACCCAGCCCTCCTGCGTCGTTCTGCACTAAACGCATACACGAGGACCCTGCAAGTAGGAGACCTGGTTCTACGATGCATTCAGAACCTTGCAGGCTCCAACAAGCTCAGCCCCAAGTGGAAGGGACCGTACAAAGTAGTCAGCGCAGCACGCACGGGCTCAGTACGCCTTGCTGACAAGGACGGGAACGAGCTCCCTAGCTCATGGAACATCTCCCTTCTGCGTCGCTTCTACGCTTAATCAGGTCGTAAGTTTCCTTCATTTCAATTCGTTTCAACTCGAAAAAAAACCCCTTTCCCCCATTCGCGAGTCGCGTTGGTCCAAGTCTTAACCATTTCAAACAAGCCCGTGGCCAAAAGCCTGAAGGCTAAGGATAAAGCATTCCGGAGCATTTCCACGACGGGATAAGCCGAGCTCTCGCACCCTAGTGAATCTCCGCGCAATGTGGAATTCCATGCCCAAAGGTACAAGAAGCCCACGCCAGATTGTTTGATGGTTAACTTGGCGCAGCCGGGGTCAAGGCTTTCTTGCGCCCATTTTTCTCTTCCTAAGTCCTCGGCCACACGGGTTCAAGATCGTCGCGCTGCCCACCAAAAGCTCGGGTGGGATTATGCGATTTTTCTAAATCACTTAGTTCTAGACCGCGCCCAACCCAAGTTTGCACTTAGACTTGGCCACGGCCAGAAATTTGGATGATTAGGCGCACCAAAAACAACCTTTCTAAAGCAATCCGTTTGCCTAAACTTCTTAAGTTCGTCTCAGGACTTCGTTACTGTTCATCTAGTTTCTCTGTTTTCGCATTTCAGGATTCGCAAATTCGCACAAGAGAAAAGAACGAACAAAATGGACTAAGGCAAATTGCTTAAAAGAAACCGCATTTCACAGTGAAGAATCTTACAGGAACGAAAGGATTACACGAAGAGTAAAAGGAGGCCGGGCTCCTAGACTACCACAAAAGAGGGCGCCGCGCCACTACACCTACGGCGGCGCCCAAATCCTACAGTCCCTCGCGACGCCTACCAGCGGCGCTGGCGACGAGCCGGCGGAGCCTTGGACCCTTTCGACGACGACTCCACCAAGCCCGGTGCTGGCGCAGAGGGTCCCGGCGCGCTCGGGTGGCGCCTTCGCCGGTCGGCGACAGGATCGCCCCTGCACACCCACCGGTCTGCGCCAGACGACTCGCCATCGCCTCAGCCCCTCCCGGCGCGGGCATTGATGGCCCCGGCGCGTCTAAGCGCTGCCTCCTCCGCCGCTGATAGTTCGTGAAATCCGTAGGCAGCGGAGGCGGCGCCGCGATGATGGCCTCCGCAATCGCCCCAATCCCCTGCTCTGCCATGACCCGCGGTGGAACCTCCTCTCGCTCCACCACGGGCTCTAGGGGAGCCTCTTCTTCCGCCGCGGCCGACGGCGCGGCCCCTCCTCCAGCCACGGCTAGCAGCGCGGCATCCTCCTCCGCCGCCAGTACGGCGGCGTACGCGGCATCAGCGGCAATCTGCGCCGCCACCGCGTCTCCTCATCCTCCTCCGCCGCCTGGGCGACCGCCAACGCCTTAGCCATCTCCTCGTCGGCGCGAAGTTGGGCATATGCCGCCAATGCGGCAGCTTGGCCCGCGAAGGCAGGAGCCGCAACGGCAGGAGCCACGGCGGCAGGGCCCACGACCTCCTCCTCCTCCCCCGCGGGCTGGATCGGCGGCGACGGAGGAAGCGGCGGATTTGGCTCCGCGAACAAGGCTTCCATGAATGCACGCGCGTAGCCGGAGTTGTAGTTGGAAGACATGGCTTCAAGCCCTCTTTCCCTTTCTCGCCGCCGCTCCGCCTCGCCGGGTCCGAGCTCTCTGTTTTCTATCCTAAGGCAAGCGCAGGCAAGGCGTAAGGGTCACGCGACGTGCCACGCCCCGCTTTATAGGCCGGCAGCTGCGCAACGTCCTGCTGCGCCGCGGGCTACCCGAAGCGTCGCTGCGCACGAAGAGATGGGCAATTAAAACCCACTACCCAAACTGGGGAGACGCGAGCGCACGCGCCGTCTCGCGGAATACCGACCGCGCCAATCGCCGCGCGACACGTGCCTCGGCCCCGCCGTCAGTGGCAGGGGAGAAATCATTACGGGTCAGAGCCTACCGTATAGGTGTGGTCCACCCGCGCAGGCAAGGCTCGGCGATGCTCTCACGGCCCGCCACGTGGTTTAGGCCGAGTGCGTGAACCGGCACGGGCGGTTTCGCCTCCGTATCCGTGCCAAGCCAACCTGTACTTCCGTCGGCCAGATACCGTCGCGGCCGCGGCGAGTTCACGAGACGCACGACTTGACATGATAAATAAAGAGAAAAATGGCTACGCCTTTCGGCCACCACGCATTACGCAATGTTTTTCCGATCAGACGGGCGTTCGAAGGAAAATACATAAAAGTATATGGCGCAGAGCCCGGGAACGGTGGACCGGGTCGAGCTATGGCCCGCGCTGCAACTTGAGCCCCTCTAGCTCGTTCTCTAAGTCTCAGATCCGCGTCTGCGCCTGGAATAACTCTATGGCTCGTGCGGCCATATCGTTTTGTTCTCGGCGTAGCTTGACCCGGCTTCGCGAGCTCTTCCTCTCGTCTTTTCAAGGCTTCCGACTCTGCTGCGGACTTCGCCCCAGAACGTGGTACTTTCCGCCCTGAGCTTGCTGCAAGCTTCTTCAAGCCCGCGAACGATGGAGTTATGCTCGGACTTGGCAGTTGCCAGCTCGTTGACGGCCGCCTCTCTGCGTTTATACTCCTCGTCAAAAAGGATCCGAGCCCTGTCCGCTTCTTCGCGAGCCGCCTGGGCTTGAATCTTCACGGCTTCCTCCACCTCCCGAGCTCGAGCAAGCCTCGTCGTGACCTCCTGCTCCTTCTCCTGCGCTGTTCGCAGCGCGGCTGCTAGCTCGGTGATACGCGCCGTGGCACGGGCGTCGACCTCGGCGGTGAGCTCGTCAACAAGATTTTGCTCGAGCCGGGCTTGCGATAGCTCGGCGGAGAGACGCCAATCCTCGCCAGATCATCCTCGCCGCCCGCCCATCGCTTCCATCAGCGAAGACGAGCCAGCAATAAGCGTGTAAAGCTGGAACAGGAAAAACCAAGTCAAAACGCAAGAAACTCAGTACTTAAACGCAGGGAGCAGGGCCAAGGGCACCACCTTTCTGGTATGAGCGAGCATGTTCCACGTCCTCGCCGCGATGATGATCTGCGCGCGACTCCGCCAAGCCTGTGGCGCGGGCCTCTGCGGCGCCAAGGGTTGGCGACCAACCGCTTCTCGCTACCTCCCTCCAACAAGGCTGGGCTCGGGCAACGCCAGAACGTAGTTGAAGCAAGGCTGGCGCCCCAGCCGCGGCTGCTCTTCTCTCAGCATCCTCCAACTTGGCCGCCAGCTCGGCCTTTGACGCGGTGGCCCGCCTCTCGGCCAGCACGGCCTCGCCAAGCTGAGCCCGGGCCCTTATCAACGCGTCCTTTAGCTCGTCCACCGTCCACTTAGCCGCCACGAGCTCGTGTGGATCCTCCAGCCCGGGAATTGGGCGGGGTTTCGGACGTGGCAGTCCTGTTCGACCAGCCTCCGCCGACCTGGCAGCATCCTGTTCCTCCACCCATTCTGGGGTGACGGAAATCCAGCCCGCAGATGCTAGCGGGGCCACGCTGGGCATCACTACCCTTGCCCATCCGTCCGGCGTTAGTACGCGGACCGGCCAGGTCCAATTGACTAACAGCATTCGCCGATCAGGTGTTGGAAGCGCTTTCCCCACCGGGGTCTTGAAATGATCGGCAACCCCCCTGCGGTCAATTGGCCACCACCCGCGCGCTGTGCGCCCTTCCACGCGCAAGGGCGTAATCCACACAGGATCATCGCTGATGACGACTTGCACCGTCTCCGCAATCTCCGCGGAAGCGTCCAGCACCGCCGCCGGTAAGCAGTAACTTGGTCCTCCGCGGGTCAGCTGCTCCTTGCCCTTCGACTCCGCCAATCCAGCGGCCTCTAGCTGCGCTATCTGGAGCGCAGTTCCTCTGGGTCCGGCCGTTTCGTCCTTAGTAAGCCCGGCTGCCTCCAGCTGCTGCAGCAAAGGCACTTCTCCCGTAGGTTCGACCGGCTCGTCTTCAGCCGCCGCGGCCTCAGCGGAAGGAAGCAGCACCTCGGTGGCCACTTTTGCGCTACGCACTGCGACAAAAGGCACGGCGGTCAGACACGAGAAACAGGGTGATAACATGAAGCGCAGGAAACTTACGCGCCGGTTCGAGCTCGGTGTCTTCGTACACCCCTGGCGTAGGACGAAGAAAGAGCTCTGTCTCCAGCCCGCCAACGCAGCTCGAGGTGAGCAAAGCCGCTCCCTTGCGCCCTGCAGGAACCTTCCTCGTAGGTCCTCGCCGTGGGACCATCGCCGGCGGCGGACTCGACACCAGCACAACCTCCTCATCGTCGCTGTCTGGAGTTGGCTGGTACGTCCTCCTCTTCTTCGTAGGCACTACGCCCTGAACACACACGGCATGAAGACTTAAGGGCCGCTGGTGCCTAGCACTCAGCCCGTATTGGAGAATGGAAGCTTACTCGCTTGGCGCGCGCTTTTCCGTGTGCATCTCTCAGACCGCCAGGCTTTGAGCCCGCCGTGGCCGCTCGAGGTGCCGTTTTCCCCTTACTCGCCGTCGGCGATGGGACCGGCACCCCGCCGGATACCACCGGCGTTCCCGCCAAAGCAAGGGCCCCTCGCTCGAGCAGCGGCCCGAGTGGTCTCGCCTAACCATATTCCACGTCCGTGAAGAACAAAAGTGCGCCTCATCAAAACCTCAAGGAGCGCACGGTGAGAAATTCAATCAACACCGCTGGCACTTACCTCGGACGCTTTGTCCTTCACAAGCCGTATGCGGCGAGGAGCCTTGTCCAAGGGTAGCAACATTCCTGCGACCCGACGACCTCGGGTTTGAGAGACCGCAAGGTCTCACCGACGGTTACTAACGATCCCGGCTCGAGCAGACGAAGAAAGCGGCTCGCGCCTACCTTCATGGAAGTCCCGGTGGGATCCTCCCAACCATCCATGTCGCCGACGATCGCGGCGCTGGCGCCCAATGATCGATCCGGTGCGGACAAAGCTAACGACGACCAGAGCCCGTCAAGCCGCCCTTAACGAGCTCTTTAATGTCAGCCTCGGTGGCTTGATCCTCCGGCCGGGTTCGCCCGCCGAAGATTGGCGATCCGCGTGCCGCTGAGTATTCGGTCGAGCCCCGCGGTTCGAGTAGAACCACACCTGGCCCAACCATCGACCTTCGTCCTCACCTCGTACTCAGGGTACGACTGGCTCCCCCGGGCTCGGCGCGCGGTCAAGTAGAAAACCCCGCCATTGCCCACTCGGCGGCCGACCGGCTTCAGTTCGAAAAAGTGCTGGAGGAGGCTCACCGTCGGCCGAACCCCGCAGTGCGCCTCACACAGGAATGCGAAGATTGACAGATGAACATAGGATTGGGGGGAAAGGTTCTCTGGCCTCAGCTCCGTGAAGGCAAAGAAGTCGGTGATAAACTGAGATTCTGGCACGCGAAGCCCACAGATGGCCGAGCTCTCGAAGCATACCAATTAAATCGAGGTTCGGCTTTGGCTCTTGCTCGCTACCGAAGCCTCCACGAGCCCGCCTCACGGTTATCCTCTCCAGCTCCATCATCCTCTCCCTCGTCAAGGTACTATCTCCAATGAGAACCATGGCGGTCGGAAGTGGAGGACGAGAATAACGGGAAAGAGCTGGGAAGATGAAGAGTGGAGCAAAGGGGACGTTCGGAGCAAGAGGTTCCCCTGGCGCCGCTTTATAAAAGAAGACAAGAATAAACGAAGCCGTGGGAATCGTGCCAAAGGGGGTCGAACCGCTCCGCTTTTCTCATCAAAATCAAATTCAATGCCTAAAACCTCGGTTCCCGAGCTAAATCTTCTGCTTGGCGCGCGTGATGGGGATCTCTTTCTAAACCTCAGACCGGCTCATTGCATTTACGCCCGCCGAGGCTCGGGGTTGGTCACAGGATTGGTAAACAGCCCACCTTGAAGCGGTGCCTTGGGCCGATCCCTGCATCGCCCACCACGCGAACAGAGGACCAGCGCAGCCGCTCTGGCCGACTAAAGAAGCCGCCGACTTCGTTTGCGGCCCCGGGCTTGACCAGTCAAACCATGCGGCACCATGTCCTCCCTGCTATCCGAGTCAGGAGAAGGTCCTCGGTGATCCGCCGCTTGTGGGTGTGGCGATAAGCTGTCATAGCCCGCCATGCTTTCTCCGGACTTGACCGGACGCATCAGATCTCCTGAGGACCCCACCGGGAAAGTACGCTGAACAATCCGTCTTGTCGTTTGCCCTCTTTGGCGAGCGGCGAGATAGTTGTTCGCTTACGCGACGCCTCTAACGGGTGGCGCAGACTGCTCGGTCCATCAAGGCTATATTAGATAAAGGAAAGTGCTTTCCTCTAAAGAAGTTCTCCCTGAACAGGCATGTTAAGACAAACACGTGTCCAAGATTAACCCGACCGGTTTCTCCTCGCAAGCTCGATGCCGACAGACCCTAGAACGAGACAAGAACCTCGCCACTAAAGCAAAGACGGTCAAGGGGCCCGCCATATCAGCCTCGGGCGGTTCACGGCGCCTATAAAAGGAGGATTCCTGGACGTTGCAAGGGGCGGCCAACTCAACACCCGAAATCCCTGATCCGATTCCACCTGGCCCGAGCACAAGCAACATTGGTATCCAAGCTTCCTCCACGAGTAGCCTTAGCCTTTAGCCGTCACCATCAGAAGCTCGGGATCGGCGCCTGAGTCCGATCCGGCGCCTGCATCTTGCTTTTCCACCATATAGTCAACGAGATTGGAGTAGAGCTATTACCCGGACGGTGGGGGCTCGAACCGTGGTAAATCACTTGTGTTCCACGGTTTGCATCGTTCTCTCTGTCTTCCCACAAGACGAAGGATCAGATCCGGATCACCTAGTCGCACTGTGCCCTTGTCCGGAAGACCGCGCGCCCTAGCCTCCCCGCAGTTTGGCCGCCACCCGCCGCTTGAGAAGGGTTGTCGTTGGGCCTTACACCAACTACAAATTCGTCTGCCGGTCCGTGGACCCGCTGCTCTTCAGGAGCGCGATTCCCAGACACCGACAATGAGTTTGTCCATTGATCCGACAATGGGGCTCCTCTTATCCTAAGGAGGTAGAAGGCGATGATGACGACCGCTGGATCTAGATATAGGTAGCCTAGGGTGAGCACGTAGTTTATGCCGGTTGTATACTTAAACCAGCTCAAAGAATGAGTATATTAGTAACCAGTAAATATAATGCGCTACATCGTGACTTTTTTTGGGACATCATTTGTTGTTTTGTGTCGATTCAAAGATTGGCACCAACAACAATTTGGAACCTCCTAAAACATGGTGTTGATCTCTACTAGTGTGGACCGGTTATTTCCATGTACTATATTTTGACCGGCGACAATTTTGATGCAGCTAGGCATGCATGTTTCGGATAAGGATCTTCCCGGTAAAGAACGCTTACCTATCATCCACGAGGAGGTAACCTTAAAAATAGAGCGAAAGAGAGGAGGAGATGAGCGTAGGTGCAGGCGTGCAGCGCGGATGGAGCGGCTGCCCGTGCCCCGTGCCCCGTGCCCGGATTGGCCTTGGCTTCGCTCCCCTCGTCGCTTTCCCCGGCCCTCCACACGCTCGGTCCCTCCCCTCATATTTCACGTGCTCCTCCTCCCCTTCCCCACGGCCTCCTCACACATAAAGAAACATGGCGAGCGCGCGCGCTCTCAACGACCACCCGATCCGTGGAGAGTGGAGACAGACAGACAGGAGAAAGAGATGGCCACCGCCGCTGCCGGCAGCAGCAGCAGCAACAGCAGCAGGTTCGCGCTCACGTGCGGCCTCCTGCGGCAGTACATGAGGGAGCACCAGCAGCCGCCGCCGCCGCCGCCGCGGAGCATCGCCGCGCTCCGGCCGCCGGTGGAGGCCGAGAAGGTGGACGCGAGGACCATGCAGCTCTTTCCCCCCCGCGCCGGCATGCCGGAGCAGCCACCGGCCCAGGAACGGTGAGCCCTCCCCTCCGATCATCCTAGGACAGTTACTTGTTCCTTCTCTACGACGCCCATGCCTTGTTGTGGTGAGGTGCTTTGATGGCAAGGACGCTCCGGTCCGGTGGCTGCAGGCACAGGGCGGCGCTGACCATCTTCTACGACGGGCGGGTGCTCGTGTTCGGGGACTTCCCGGCGGATAAGGCCAAGGAGCTGATGGAGCTGGCGAGGTCGGAGTCGTCGCCGGCCGTGCCAGTGCCGCAGAAACTGGTGGCGCCGGAGCCGCCGATGCTCTCTTATTTGCCCATGGCGAGGAAGGCGTCGCTGCAGCGGTTCCTTCAGAAGAGGAAGGACAGGTCAGAAATCCACTGCATGCAGTCACTCAACGCCTACTAAATCTATTTGTCCTTTTATCTCAAATCCAAGTGTAATATTTCTTCCTGATTCCACATTTCTTTCGGATTTGCTAAATAGTAGCTGTCGTTTCAATTTTTACCGACCGATTCTTTTTCCATTTAATCTACACAATTTTTACACTTAGGGCGTCTTCAATAGCTCATTCGTCCGCGTTCGGTTTAGTTCCAGTGAACTGAACAAAACACTGTGCGCATTAATGACTGGACGCTGCACTGCTGCGAACGCACTGTGCGTTCTGTCAACAAAAAACAACTAACTGCTCAAAAATGAGCTACTGAACAGAGCCTTAGTTTCGCAGTGAAACTTTAGTTATCTAGTATCGAAAAAGTATTTATACATAGAAGTTGACATTAATTTTTTTTATAAAATTATTGATCGATTGGTTTGTTGCTGTTTTTATCTAGAAATTAGGTTGGCAAGTTTTTTGGTTGGCTTATCGTGATATTTTGCTAGACTTCTAAATCTAATTTTTTGATATCTAGTTTCTTTATTTTTAGGGTTAACTATGTTGGACAGGCGACAACTACAAATCTTAAATGCAGTCACTTGCCAATAAGTCAATTTTACACACATGTTTAGATAATAATTGATAGACTTGTTTGTGAACTGACAGGATCATCACCGGCGAACCTTACAAGAAGAAGGTGGCCGCGTCACCAACAGAGAAGGACGTCGCGGCCATCAAGCTAGTGAAGGGCGAGCCGTCTACATGGCTCGGGCTGTGAGAAGAGGCAGCTTCATGGTAGAGGGTAAAAAGAGGAGAAACAAGGACTGACTTATTATTTTCCATAATTTCAAGGTCGTATCTGTTTTGAGAATTCTTTGCTCCGAAAGAATTCTTTCGCCGACTATTTGCTCACCGAGGACGTGTAAGTTGGCAATTAACTTTAGTACTTCAGAATTAGTAGTTGGTATATACTTTTTCTTCTAAACATTTATGTCCACCTGCAATAACATGTTCCCCCTTCCTTTGGAAGATTAATGTAACTATAAGGATAAGGATATCGAGACCTATGCTCGGATAAATAAGTATTTTTGTAGTTTTGGTTATTTTAATTTGTACTTTCTGTATCACGTTAATTAATAAATATTTCTGTATGACACGTAAAATTCATAAGTGTACAATTTTTTGAAAAGTAATTCCATATACTCTCCATAATATTGTAATATTAATGTGTTTTAAAGAAAATGTAATACTACCTCTGTTTTTTTTTGTTTGATGACTTTGACTTTTAGACACGTTTTTGATCATTCATCTAATTAAAAAATTTAGTGTGAAAATGAAAAATATAAGTCATGCTTAAAGTAACTATAATGATAAAACGAATCATAACAAATTAAATGATATTACATAGTCTTTCTGAATACGACGAATAATAAAAAAAACATGTTTAAAAGTCAAAAGCATCGAATAGAAAAGAACGGAGGGAGTATTAATTAGTTATTAATGCACAACCAGTGGCGGACCCAGGATTTCCAAGGAGCCTGGGCTAAGCCGCAAACCGACAAACGACCCATAGTCCATAGACACAAACAATATTGTATATAATTGCCACCGTCCACCAACCTTTTTTAAAGTAAATAGAAGGCCTCATACAAATTCAAAAATATTAAATATAGACATGATAGGCAAGAGAAAAGATAGCAACATACCCAAAGAGGGGACCTCAATGCACCTCATTAGAGTTTAATATGTAAAGATAACTGAATGGCTTGCATAAATTAGAATTTCAGCATGCACCCAAAAGCATCAATGTACACAAAAGAGGCCTCAATCACCCAAAAGAGAGGCCTCAATCTACCCAAAAGAGAGGCCACAATCTGCATTAGAGAAAAATAGTGATCAGTGCACCATATATCAGGAGAAACATATTCATATTGAACTATTGAAGTATGAAATGCATCACATACCACTAATTGGCTCTAGGTCTAGGAGGCAAATTCATTCTTCTAGTCTTTATGCCTTGAAACCTTCACATGATCGTAGCATTATCAAGAGACTTAAAGACTTCCCACTTGGTGTAGCAAACCATCAAGTGATTGAACCATTCATCATTAATCTTATTGCGCAAACCATCATTCTTACAATTCAAACCTCCACGGTCAAAAGCAAGTCTTACAGTTTCATTCTTATCTTTGTACCAATCTATCATCTCTAGGAAATTACCCTTGTTTAGAGAGCTAGAAGATTCATTATGCCCACGAAATGCCATGCCTTGTGCTAATAGAAATCTTAAACACTCCAGAGATGAACTCAATCTTGTTTGATACAATTCTTCAGCTTCCCGAGTTGCTCTAGAGAATTTACTTGATATACTCTGTCTTTGATTTTTAAAATCATCACAATGTTTAACACACTTATTGTGAGCACTATTCACACCGCCAGGCAATGATTTATGTGCATGCTTCCAATCACTAAACCCAGTTCTATTGAACACCTCAAATCCAAAGTGCTCTACCCTCCCCGGTTCTTTAAAAAGAAAGCAATAGAAACAGAACACTGCATCTTTGGATACACTGTATTCTATCCAATCATACTTCTTATACCATGAATGTTGAAAGGCTCTTTTACAATCTCTAGATTGCTTGTGAGGAAACTTGATAATAGGTCGTGTTGGTCCCTTCAATATATATGCCCTCCTAACCTGATCACGAATTTCAGGAGCATATTCATGAATTGGTTTCCTTAGTGCCGGATCACTTACAATCTCATCCAAATTTAACTCATTGACAATTGGCAAATTATTGGGCAGAGCATCTTGATTTGGTTGTGATGTTCCCCCAGCTTGCGGACCTTGCGGTTGCCCTGTCCTGGCTGTCCAGCTTGTCCTTGTGGTCCTTCTCCTTCAACTTGAGGTGCAGTAGTAGCTAAGCTCATAGGAACCAAGAACCTCCTTATGTTCATTTGAAATTATCAAATTAATGTGCACATTTCAATGTCACTATCTTGTAACTTGTACTGTACTGCTCATTGCTCAATCCCCAAATTGACATCAATTATAAATCCTAAATTAGTAAATTCCTAAATCCTAATTAAATACTCCCTCCGTTTCAAAATATAAGGCGTATTTTGACTCCACAAAAGTCTTTAAAGGTATAGTTTGACCGTTAGATTCCTCTATTATATATTATGAATTGTTACAATATAATATTGTATCAAAAAGCACTTTGAAATATGAACATTTTGGTACAACTGGTGTACTAACATTGCATATTATTTGATTTATTTATGGTCAAAATTTGCTAAGTTTGATTTTTCTCTGATCAAAATATGCCTTATATTTTGAAACGGAGGGAGTATTATACAAGATACAACAAGTACTGGAGTAGGCAGTGACTACCTTGGCTGTGCGATTTGGACTTTGGAGCTGATTGGAATATTGGATGGAGGAGTCGTGGTTCTGGTTCGTGCAGTTGCTAGCCAGCCCGATTGCCGTGTTGCCTCACCGCAGCTCGTCGGAAGCCGGGCACACTACTAGAAATGTAACATTTATCGAGCGAAAAGAGGCAAATCCTACAGACCCTCGGTAAAGAAAAAAGTGGCCGACGGTTTGTAGTTTTCCGACGGTTACGTTGAGAATGCTCGGTAATTATTACTTTCTCCGACGGGGCAGGCCATTTACCTAGAGTGCGTTAGTGGCTCTCGGCCATTTGACGAAATCACCGACAGGGGGAAATCTTTACCGTGTGTGGAAGTACAACCCTCGGTCATTGCAAACGAGCCATCGCGCTTTTAGGAAACCCTTGGCCATTCATGGGAATGGCCAACGGTAGAACTAAAATTCTCGGCCATCAAAAAGAATAGCTGACGGTTAAAAGAAAACCCTTGGTCATTCAAGGGAATGACCGACGGTTGAAATAAAACTCTCAGTCATTCATGGTGATGGCCGACAGTTAAAATAAAACCCTCGGCCATTTGAGAGAACCTTCGGTCATTCGCAAAACACTCGACCATTGTATACAAAATGATAGGAGTTAAAAAGGAATGCATGTATAATTTTAAACAACAAGTGTGTGAGGTGAGTTGGCTAGGTGGGAGAGTTTTATTCAATAGGTCATGGATTCAAATCCTATGCAACACACATTTATAATTAACTTGATTTAATGGAAAAAAATGATGTCAAAGTTCAAGTATGTATAAAGAGGTTCATCCTGATAGGAAAATATTTTTTCTATTTCATTCGTTAAATTTGGTCATCTTTATTCCACCACATTTTTTCAGTGTTTACCATTTTCGTCGGTATATTAAACCTACTCACTCATACTTTTCTCGAGTGTTCTCTATTTCCGACGATAAGTGAAAGTCACTCACCCACACATTTTTCGAGTGCTTAAAAAACTGTCGCTAAATTCATTCCCGAGGGTTTCATCGGTAATTGCACGAATTACCCACCATTGGTGGCCGAGGGGAAGTTACCGACGGTATACGCTCGGCCATATACATGTCCTACGGTATTTTCTAATGGCCGACAGTATTTGCACACTCGCTAAAAGTTAGAATTCTAGTAGCGACTGCCTCGCCGGAAGCGTGCTGCCGTGCTAGCCTTGCCGTCTTGCCGGATCGCCAGGCGTCGGCGACCACCTCGCCTCGCCGCTTCATCTACCGACTACCGCTTAACTGCTGTGTCATGAGTTTCGTTCTGGCCCAGGGCTGCAAAATCACGAGCGTGGCCCAGTATTTGCTCCAAACGTGGCCAGCCCATTCCTTCGAAGGATTGCTGCGCCCAGGCTCTTTCTTCATTGGTCACGGACGAGCTACACAGGCCGAGTTGATTTCTCGCTGCCAGTAAATTTGGAGCACGGGCGCTAGCCCACCCCGCCCGGGAGGTCGGTCCGCCACTGTGCACAACTATACGGGAGATGTCTAAAACAATTGCCGTCACACCGGAGGAGTATCATGCATTTGAGACTTGTGGTTTTACCGGAGATTTCTACCAAGTTTGACAAGAAATACACAAACTGTAGAAATTAAGAATTTGTTCTGCTTAAAACCAGCATCCCTACAATGGTTTTTCTCTATAATTTTCCGTAGCTAGAGAAAGTACAGAAAGAGATGGAGAAGAAACATGTGCTGTCTGCTTAAAACTTGTGGTTTTACCGGAGATTTCTACCAAGTTTGACAAGAAATACACAAACTGTAGAAATTAAGAATTTGTTCTGCTTAAAACCAGCATCCCTACAATGGTTTTTCTCTATAATTTTCCGTAGCTAGAGAAAGTACAGAAAGAGATGGAGAAGAAACATGTGCTGTCTGTCTCCTTTCTAGGTGGTTGGTAAACGTCTGCCTTCAGGGCCACATGTCTATATAAATAGTCTATATTTGCTCTTTCAGACCAGCCGAAACGTCTTGTACATTATGTTTTTCTAGGTTGACTTGGTGGCACCTTTTCACTGTCTCGGTCAAGAAATGGAAAATTAGGGAATCGAGAGCAGCTGAAGTAGATCAATTAGGCTTCCCTAATTAACTGTGATGCAGCATGCGTACGTATTTAGCAAGAGCAAGATTCCAAATTTGCTGCAAGAAATTATCAATCTTTGATCTAGATCGTTTTCATGAACGTGGTTACAATTTTTCTCTAAATAAGAAAACATTTTTATTTTAGTCAATTCCTTAGAAACCATTACCATTTGAGTTTGATTCTTACGTCCTACTCCCTCCGCGTAATTATATAACACACGCACATATTTTAAGATTCAAAGTTCACAATTTTAACCGACTATTTTACAAAAAGTATGTAATGCTTTATGATAAAAAATAGTACTATTGAATTCATATTTGTGTATACTTCCGGTGACTATATTTTTATTTGTGGAAAGCCATGTTTATGAAAGAAAAAAATCAAGACCTAAGCTCTTTACTCAAATCAAAGATAATTCCGAATATCATAAGTATTTTCAGCATTAATCCACTCTATGATAGTTTCAGCACTCTACCAAACCAAGCCCATCCTACGATAGTTTCAGCACTCTACCAAACCAAGCCCATCCTACGACAGTTTCAGCACAACCAAACAACTTCATACCCCGCCATCATGTTTCGGGATTGACTATCCCGTTGTAGACAAAGTACCCCCGGATTGTCATCCCCCGCGAGGTTCATCTAGATCACCGCAATGACTGCGCCAAGCCTAACTCAGTTGGAGAGCTCTATAGAGACCGCAATGCTACCCATAAGATCCACCTGCACTACCGCGCGATGGTCACGCGTTGTGGTGTTAGGAAACATCCTCGATGGTCAATGACTTCCCACCATGCATCCCTGATGCACCCTTCTAGAAGGAACCTTGTTCCATGTATACCAAACCTGTCCACCTTCATTTTTGGGTATAACTGCATGCATCCTTCTTCGGCTATGGCACCCTCCGTGTGTAACACTCGATGTGGCGGGACCCCTTTAGGCAACGCACGGCTGTATGTGTATGACTCAGTACCCCTCTTGCTGCACTACATATGTGGTGCCCACAGCTTGTTATCACAAGCGTACACCCAGTCTACTCCAACACATTTTCTAGCCATAACCAAACCATTCCATCACAAACACACTGGTAGCCATAACCAAACCATTCCATCACAAACACACTGGCATGCCAGGTCCCAAGTCCAATCATCAATAGTATTCAATATGGGTCGGTGAATCTTGGTTCACCATTTCGGGGTACAAGACCCATTGTTGACAATCATTAAAGTCCAATTTCATACGTCGACATACGCTAATTTTTTGGTTATTTGAGGGAAAATCAATGTTTATACATGCATTTTATCTAAACTAATAAATTTCCACAAGTTTTGATGAGTTTTTGTCCTCAGAAATAAAGTAGGGGAAAATGGAGCTGAAGCGGGTGATCAGACTGGTCGGTCGACCCACCCTAGGTCGCTTGGCCAGCCTTGGTGCCCACTTTAGCTCTGTTTCCAACCCAAGCGCCAAGAAACCAATGAAGGAGTGATCCCTAGCGTCGGTTTGATTAAATGGCTACGGTTCCTTCACATTTAGATCACTTGGCACACAAGGAAGTGAATTTTACCGAATCCAACTGCCAAAACAGACTTCAAGGAATCATTTACACCGCAAAGGGAGCATCCTCGAAGAAATCTACGGCCGAGAGAGACCAAGGTGGGTCGGCCAACCCACCTAGGCTGGCCGACCCCCTTGGATCCCCTCTCGGATTCCCCTTCGGCTGGTGTGAAGGTGACAGTTGTACCATGGCGTGGAAGCTGCTCATTGGCTGTAGATGACTATAAAAGGTCCCCGTCAGCTCACTTGTAACATACAACACAACACTTTCAATTCATTTGGAGGCACTCTTCATGTTGGGATATGCCCAATGAAAATTATGAGTTACATATTATGCGGGCTCACTGATAGCGTGGAATACATATGATGTGGACGCAGACCTAATTGGGCCTCTAGCGTAGAGGGCCCGATAGTGGGCGCTATATAAAGAGAGGTGGTGGAGAAGTCGGCATATGCTTGCCCACAAGTTCTCCCTGTCCACTAAACCCTAGCCGTAATCTCTCCTAGGCATCTGTGTGCTGGTGCTAGCACACTGTGCATGGATAGATTCCAATCCCTGTATGTGTCGATACCGTAGAGGCACTACACCCTGTGACGCTAGTCGATGCGAATCTGAGGAGGAGATGAAATCTGCTCGCGGAACGATTCTAGACATGATCTTGTTTCATTCATTCCCGTTGATCCAGAAAGAGTTTCAGGACGAGACTAGATGCGTTGGAAAGATAATCTCATTTTCTTTCCAACGAGTGGTAGAACATCAAAACCAAAGCTTGGATGTGGCCAGGGCGTCCGTTTGAAGGTGCGCTGCTCGGGAAGGTCACGAATCCCAGCGAGCGCGTAGAGTACGTCAACGACCTCCACGGCTTGGATATCGATTGTGGAACACCTCATGGGACATTGAGCACCGGCGAGGAGGCAATGGGATTGCCGTGAACGACTACTTCTGTACGACTACGTGCAAATCGGTGAACCGGCTTCATCGACTCGTGTTTCGCTGCACAGCGCGTCGTAAGGTAATCTTGATCTGTGGTCATTTACTTGTAGGGTGTTCTTGGGTTTCCGCGGTAGAATTTGATTCATTGCTAGCGTAGCAATCCCGCGTTCCCTTCATTTCACTTGTTAGAATAGTTAGTTTGGGAGTTAGGGTTGAGTCGAGCTGAAGCTCGGAGTTCCAGAATCATCTTCGGGAATTCGGGTAATAGCTTTTGTATCGTTTCCCTTTTTGTAATACTTTGCTTTTATAATATAAGTGTATTTCATTATCTGAGCTGAGCATATTCACATTAAGTGAGAAGTGTGAATTATTAGAGCAGTTGATTAAATTCATCTGGTTTCGAGTATGGGTTCATTCTCATATGCTTAGAATAGCCTAAGTATTGAACTTGGATCGCCTTCCTATGATCCGGGGAGGAGTGATCGGATTTAGCAGTAGACGAGGTGTCTGAGACTATCTCTGACTTGGTTTACAACTATTCCAACATACTTTGTGGTAGATGGTGACAGCCCTATCCATCTGAGATTTATCTCACACGTAATCCACTGCATTATGAACTGGACCAGTAGGGCCCAATCGGGGAAGGTCATAACCATTCGGCGTTATTAACTGATAGCGGGTGGTAGTGAATCGGCCGAGCTCCAACTAGGTTCTTAAAACAAACCACCAAACCCATATCTGCTAGCTCAACTTGATAATCGATTGCACTATTAATGAACTTTATACTCTTCTCGTTGTCCTTTCAACTATCCGTCTAACTTATTCTTTTATACCCTTGTGTGTGTGTGTGTCACCGGATTATTTTATGAGAGTGTACGAATCACCAACAAGTTTTCTGGCGCCGTTGACTGGGAACGCAGCGGTTAACGATAATTTTTTAAAAATTTCCAAAACATAAAAATATCTTTATTATTTAATATACTAGCCTATCTTAACGGGCTTACTCCTGCTCTGTTTTTGTTTGTTCAAACTAGCAGAGTTGTGCATGATCGGTTTTGACCTTCTGGAAAACTTCACCAAAAATCAAAGTGACTCTTACGGAGGATGAGACTTTGATTCTTAAATCCGCAAGTTCGAGTCTCTGACCTTCCAATTCTCACAACCAATCCTTTCCTCTCTACCGAAACACCATCATCATTATCTGAGATGGCTGCCAAAAAGACCATCCTTGAGTTCTCGGCCTCGTTTAGCATAAACATCCCCATTGGGCCTACCAGGCTACCACCAATGTGGGTGACGGAGGCTTCGAACTGAAGCCGGATCTTATCATATGGTTCAGGGTAATCCCTTTTGGCAAGCAAACAGAGGATGCCAATGCACATCTCCAGCAATTCGTGAAGATTTCCAGCACTTTCACTATCATGGGAGCACCTATCGATGCTGTCAGGCTACGCCTCTTTCCATTCTCATTGGTCGGAAAAGCAAAACAATGGTTTTATGCTAACAAGGATGCAATTTCAACTTGGGAGAAGTGTTCAAGTGCCTTCCTCGCCATGTATTTTACGTTGGGAAAAACCAATGCCCTTCGGAATAAGATATCTGGTTTTCAGTTAAACACCAACGAGTCCATGCCAGATGTCTGGGAGCGACTCCATGAGTACATACTAGCTTGCCTTTATCAGGCGATGCAATACTGGTTTATCATCCAAAGTTTCTACCATGGGCTTAACCGCGTGGCCCATGAGCACCTTGATGCTGCTTCAGGTGGAGCTTTCCTTTCATCAGTGTGAATGTTGTGCGCACCCTCACTGAGAAGATGGTCTTAAGCAAAGGCTGGAGCGATGAGCGCCTCCAACCTCGCACACGAGAAGTCCACCAAATTGACAATATGGATATGCTCGTGGCCAAGATGAACCTCTTGATGAAGAAGCTAGAATTACCATTGCTGCAGACTGTTCAGGCTCTTGAATCTCGCATGACCTGCGAGGTCTGTAGGTGTTTTGGTCACTTGAGATAACTGCACAGAAACCCAACTTAAGGTTTCCAACTTTGTTGACAACGGATTCCGCCCACAATTGAACTACACTCTGGGATGGAATTCCATGCCCAATTTCTTGTTTAACAACCGTCAATAGGGAGGTAATGTTGGTAATTTTATTTGTAATAAGTCCACTCTGGATGAATTTATGAATGCTCAACAAAAGGTAAATGATAGCATTCGCTGGAAATTTTTTGCTAATGATAAAATTCTTGAGAGAACAGGTTCAAAATTAGAGGGATTTACAACTGCCATGCATAGCCAAATGAGCTTTAATAAATGCTAGAAATTCAAATAGCTCAACTGGCTTCTTCAATTCCCACATCCACTCCGGGTAAGCTCCCGGGACAACGGGAGCCACACCCAAAGGAGAATTTTAGCGCAATCACAACTCGATCAGGAAAAACTACTCGAGACCTGTTGCATCCTAACCCTGCAAGAACGAAGCATGACACCTCCGAAGATGTTAGTGAAGAGAAAGAAGAGCGTGACAAGGAACCATATGATGAGCTACAAAAGACGATGGGAGAAGATGCGAGGACTAGGATTAGTCCCGCAGAGTTCACGGATACACAAGTGCTACCCTTCACGCGTCACCAACGCAAGTCAATTACAGACGTGCGTAGTACCCCCTTATTTTTCACTTGGCTTATTAGAGATATAGCTTGATAGCGCCATGCACTGATTGAATACTAGCATACAGGCCGACCCGAGGTGAGCCGAGTACGTTAGCCCTCAATCCGACTGCACCAGCACAAGCACTCTCTAATAAAATGAGTGCAAACTCGGGTACCGGATATGTGCTTGGTGACGGCTCCCAAGATCAGCTACCATCACACACACATCCTCATTTGGATCGATAGCAAAACACATAGGCAAATGGTCATAACCTCATATTACAAAAGGGTACGAACTGCTATCCATACAATAAGTTTAACATACATATCAGAGTTTTTGTTGCAGCGAAAATACTAAGATTACTTCACTAGAACTAGCAGTGGAACATCATAAAATAAAAAACAAAAGTCCAGCAAGGTGTGCCTCATAACCCAAGGGAAACCGACTGGAAGTTAGAACTCGGCGTCATTCCCACTAGCGTCGTCATTCCCCGCTTGGTAGTAGTACTCAAGCTTGGGATCACTATCACCTGCAACATTTAGCAGCACATCGGTTGTGTACAGATGGTACTCAGCACTATGAGGTATTTATAGCCTCATCCATGCATAATGAATAACAAATGAATGGCTAGCATACCAGTTTCAGCATAAAAGAGCATTTAAAAGGCATAAACATAAGTAGATGGTAAATTACATTTCAGCAAATAGGTAGGACTTGTGGACCAGTAGTATTGTCATCAAGTGGGACATCAATAATTCCATCAAGATCAATCGTACGACTCCATTTGTCTGTAGGCATAGCATCAATGGGACTCCATCCGTCCAATACCACGAGCAACCCTGTGCTCGGAAACCAAAACCAGTACAACACCATACCTGTCGGTGTAATAAATACCGGGGTACAAAGAGTCCTGAGAAGGCCCCAGCGCGTGGGCGAGCCCCTCAGGAGGCCGAGAGGGCCCCACGCGTCAGGCGGGCGAGCAAGGCCCAGCCAGCGTGGCGAGCCCTCAGAGGCCGAGAGGGCCCCACGCGCGTCGGCGGGCGAGCAAGGCCCAGCCAGCATGGCGAGCCCCTCAGAGGCCGAGAGGTCCCACGCGTCAAGCGGGCGAGCAAGGCCCATGGCTGGCGAGCCCCTCAGAGGCCAAGAGGGCCCAGCGTCACAAAGGGCGAGCAAGGCCCCAACGTGTGGGCGAGCCCCTCTCGAAGACAAGGCGGGCCCCACACGCCAGTAAAGTGCGTGGCGAGCCCTCTCAAGACGAGGCGAGGGCCCAGCGCCCAGGCGGGCCCAGCGGCGAGGCGTTGCAAAAGGAGTCTTGGGACGAAGGCTCCCCGCTGCGAAGGACGAAGCGCATTTAATGAGACATCACGCGGATAGACAACAAGAAATGATTACGCTTCTGATGACCCTCGCAGTCGGCGGTTGTCACTGTGGCGCAGAAGAATTGACCGGCAGAGAGAAGGTTTGCTTGAGGAGGCCGCCCGCGTTAGGAGGAGCAGGCAGGGCCCCACCCGCAGACTCATCGGTGTGACTGTGCGGGTCAGAGGCCACTTGCGAAGCACGCGAGGGCGGCGCAGCGCGGCGTGGGCAGCGACACGTTTTCGTCTCTTCTGTCGTGTCTTGTATCAGTCGCCTACCCCTCGGCTCTCTCCGCCAGCCCAAAGCTTGTATAAAAGGAGAGGAGAGAGAGGGAGGGAGAGAAACGTAAGAGCACTAGCATTCGTGCATTCGAAACACTCTGTAAACACATCCTCATTCAACCACAATCAGAAAAGAGCTAAGGCTCGGCAGAGTAGGACTATTACCCGCGAGGGGTCCGAACAGGTAAATCATGAGTCGCTCCTTGTTGTGCCCAACGCCAAATCGAACCGAGCTTGATCGAGTTGGCTAGCAGACTAAAAATCTGACCAGGGGTGTGATCCGCAGTGGTTGAGCGGAGAACACGCCGTCAATACCCAACCCAGAGCCTAAGTGCTAACCGAAGTGTCTCGATTTAACAAGAATGGCGGAGCAGCAGTCCGCGACGGAGCAGGAAGCGGCCGCTAGAGCCGCGGCCACGGAGTCGGCCGCGACGATGGCGGTGGATCACCCGGGCGGTGGCCGCCCGCCTAGGGTCGGAACCGGGCGGCAGCCGCCCGGCCAAGCTAAGCGGCGCTGGCCTTGGAGGAGTGCACTCCAAAGACAGAACCTCCATGCGGCGTGGCCTTGTTGAGAACCCACGGTTCCGGTGACTCCGGACTCCGGCGGCGCGCGTGGTTGGCAACAGCCCTTCGTCACGCGCCGCCGCCCGGCGGTGGTGCATGTTTGGGGGGGGGAACGGTGTTTCGCGTCTCCCGATCTCGTTGCCCTCGCACTCCTCTCGCAGATCTCTGGTGAGGCGTGGCTAAGACGACAAGAGCGAGGCGACCCTCACGGGGCTCGGCGCAGCGGCGTCAGTGGCGCGATCTCCGGTCCCATCTGGAGGACCGCCACTTGTTGCATGGAGAAGACTGCGTGACAAGTTCCGCAGGGCGCGACCGGCGCTGGCGATCCATGCTGTCGTTGCGACGCTGGGACCAGCAAGAGGGCTCCCGCAGAGCTGCCCCGGCCAGCGAGGGTGGCGCTTCTTCGGCGCCGCCTAGGCGACGGGCGGCGGGCGAGACCCGCCCAGAGCAGGAGGCTCCGGCGTCGAAAGTGCGTGTTTTTCTAAGGAGCTGCGCCGCGTCCAGTGGCCGGAACGGTTTCGTCCGGCCCCCATCGAAAAGTATGACGGCACCACCAACCCTGATGAGTTTTTGCAGATCTATACGACGGTGATGCAGCCGACAGGAGGGTCGGGAAGGTTACGCGAACTACTTCCCGCGGTCCTCACCGCGAGCCCGCCGTGGCTCATGAACCTGCCCCCGGAGTCCGTGGGGTCATGGAAGGAGCTCTCGGAGCTCTTCGTCATCAACTTCCAGGGCACCTTCGAGCAGCCTGGGGTAGAAGACGACCTCCACAACGTGGAGCAGAAGAAAGGAGAGTCGCTGCGCGACTATATTCGGCGCTTCAGTCAGGTCCGCAACACCATCCCTGACATCTCCATCGACGCCGTGGTCACGACATTCAGGAGAGGCGCCCGAGACCCCAAGGTCAAAGAGAAGATGGCCACCCGCAAGATCAAAACAACGGAGGAGCTCTTCACCTTGGCGCAAGTCGCCCTTCAGCGTGAGCTTCGCATCACCGGAAGGCTGCTGGCGGGGACAATGCGGGCGGTGAGGCCGGGACCTCGAGAACCCCGACGGCAAGGACAAGAAGAAGCGCAAAGCGGCCGAGACCGGCAGGTCATGGCCTCCGGCCTTGACAACGACGACGACGACGACGACGACGCGCTGCCGCACAATGGGCGCAATGGGCGAGAAAAGAGGAGGAGGTCGCGGCGCGGGCGGGTACGGTCCCGTAAAGTGGCCGAGGCGGCGGCTATGGCGATCGCCGTGGCCGCGACGGCCCCCGCGGCCGCGACGAAGGGCGAGACCATCGCCCCCGTGAGTGGGACGGAAGGCCTTACTGTCCCATTCACCGCAACAATTCCCACGACTTGGCAGATTGCCATGTCGTCAGCAGCAGCAGCAGCAGGCGTCCGGCAGTGGCAAGGGCAAGGAGACGGCTACGCTTGGTTTTCAGCAGGCGGAGCGCGAAGTTGCCGTCATCCACGGCGGTTCGGCCACATATCCGTCCCACGCTAGCTTTAAGCGTGCGATGAGGGAAGTGTGCGCCGCCGTGCCCGGCTTTGGGTCGGTGAGGCAGCTGGCGTGGTCGGAGCAGCCGATCGCGTTCAGTCAGGCCGATCACCCAGCCAGTACCGCCGGCCATGGGCATCTCCCGATCGTGGTTGCACCCACGGTCCGGAATGTAAAGCTAGGGCGGTGCTGGTAGACGGAGGAGTTCCTCAACCTCCTGTCCGCCGGGTCGCCAAGGGCGCTCAGATCCAGCTGCGGAGCTTCGTTCAATGCTCCCATTCTTGACATCGCGCCGGGCCGAGTCCGTCGGCCCGGGCGCGTCGATCTCCGGTGGCGTTTGAGGCTCGACAACTTCCGCACAGAGATGCTCGAGTTCGAGGTGGCGGACTTGACCTCCCCTAGCGCCATACTAGGTCGGCCGGCGCGACCGTGTTCATGGCGGTGTGCCACTATGCGTACATGGTGGTGAAGATCCCGGGGCCAGCCGGCCCCATCGTCTTGAAAGTGGACCGTCCGGAGGTGTATGTTGATGATCTGGTGGTGAAGTCCAAGAAGGCGGAGGAGTTGATCGGCGACCTGGAAGAAACCTTCACCAACCTGAGGAAGTGCTGCATCAAGCTTAATCCAGAGAAATGCGTGTTCGCCGTTCCATCGGGCAAACTGCTGGGATTCCTCGTCTCCTAGAGGGGGATTGAGGCGAACCCTGACAAGATCACAGCGATCGAGAACATGAAGCCCCCGACGCGACTTCGGCAGATGCAGTGCTTGGTGGGCTGCTTAACCTCCCTGGGCCGCTTTATAGCTCGCCTGGGGGATAAAAGTCTCCCACTGCTCAAGCTCCTAAAGAAGACCAACCAGTTCGAGTGGACGGCGGAGGCGCAGGAGGCGTTCGACGGTCTAAAAAAGTATCTTACCTCCCCGCCCGTACTGGTCGCCCCAGACCCGGGCGAGCCGCTGATCCTCTACGTCGTGGCAAACCCCCAGGCGGTCAGCGCGGTGCTGTGGCGGAAAGAGAAGGCGTTCAGCGCCCCATTTACTACGTCAGCAAGGTCCTCCACGACGCCGAAACAAGGTATTCACAGACACCAGAAGATGCTCTCGCCGTCTTGTGGCGGCAGGCCCGAAGCTGCGCCACTACTTGAGGCGAGAAGTCACGGTGTTGACCAAGTATCCCTTGCGGGAGATCCTCTTCAACCGCGAGGCGACGGGTCGCATCGCCGAGTGGGCCATGGAGCTGGCAGAATTCGATCTCAAATTCGCTCCCGAACGGCCATCAAAGGCAAGCTCTGGCGGAGTTCATCGCCAGTGGACTCGGCGGACCTGGCGAAGACATCCCAGCACCCTCGCCGTGGACTCTCTTCTTGACGGCTCATTCCGGTTTGGAGGGGTGGGGTGGCGTCGTCTGGTGTCTCCCACCGGCGATGTCGTCGAGCACTGGTGGTGCTGGACTTCGCGCCACCAACAACGTCGCGAGTATGAAGGATCTTTCGCCGGGCTCGGTGGTAACCGACCCTTGGCATCCGGGGCTACAAGTTAAAAGCGACTCTCTCTCCGGTCATCAACCAGCGAGGAAGGATTTCTCTGCTCGGATCCCGTCATGGCGGCCTACAGCGAGGTGCGCCGGTTGGAGCGGCACTTCGAGGGCTTGGGCCGTGCACGCCCTCGCCCGACAACTACATGGCGGATGAATTATCCTGCATTGCCTCGTCAAGGGCACTGTTCCGCCGGGTCTTTGAAGAAAGACTTCTGCGACCGTCGTCGCAGCCCCAATCTGGCGGGACGGCGCTTTCCACGACGCAGCTCCACTTCTAGAGGAGACGTCACCAATCTCTGCGCAGCCCCGGTTGGAGGGAGGAGGCGGAAGAACTGCTGAGGCGGTTGAGGCGGAAACGTCTGGCCAGGCGGAGTACGTCGGCGACAATGTACAGAACATCGTCACACTCGTCCGGGAAGGTCAATGGATGGATCCGATCCTAGCCTACCTGCGGGATGGAGTGATCCACGACGATGACGCGTCGGCCGAGAAGATAGCAGCGCAAGGCCAAGCGCCACGCCCGGTAGGTGGGGACTCAGATCGCCGAGCGCAAATGGAGTTCTCTTGAAGTCGTCACTCGGGAAGCGGGAGTGAAATTCTCTCGAGATCCATGGAGGCATGTCGCGGGAGCCATTGAGGCGAGGCGTTGGTTGGGAAAGCTTTCGCCACGGTTTCTCTCGACCCATCGCCTCCGGGATGCCTTCGAGCTGGTGAGGAGATGCGGCGTGCCAATTTCATGCCAAGCAGATCCACCAACCGCCCAGCGCCGCAGACCATTCCGCTCTCTTGGCGTTCGCGGTGCAGAAATTTGACATTACAGGCCCGTTCGCGCAACCGGAGGTTACACTCATCTGTTAAATCGCCATCGACAAGTTCACTAAGTGGGTTGAAGCCTCGCCGATCCCGCGATCACATCCGCAGCGGCTATCAAGTTTATGAAGAGCATCTTCGTCCGGTTCGGTGTCGCCAACAGAATCATCACTAACAATGGCGCTCAGTTCAAAAGCGCTGATTTTCAAGACTGGTGCGAAAAGTTGGGCACCAAGCTGTGCTTTGCCTCCGTTGCGCATCCGAAGAGCAATGGGCAAGTGGAGCGGGCGAACGCGGAAGTACTCAAAGGACTCAAAACAAGGGCGTTCGATCGCCTGGAGAAGCGTGGCAAGCGCTGGGCTGAAGAAGTCCCCACTGTGTTGTGGGCACTGCGGACAACTCCCAACAGAGCCACCGGCGAGACCCCCTTCTTCCTGGTGTATGGCTCTGAGGCGGTGCTCCCATCAGAGCTCGCCTTCGGCTCCCCAAGGGTGGCGGCGTTCAACGAAGAACAAGACCCTGACCGGCGTCAGGACGAAGTGAATCTCCTAGAGGAGATCCGAGACAGGGCGGCGATCCGGGCCGCCAAGTATCAGCAGGCGCTGCGCCGTTATCAAGCAAGGCAGGTATGTGTGAGAACACTGGCAGTGTGCGACCTCGTTCTGCATAAAATCAAGCGCAGCGGGCGCAACAAAGCTGTCTCCCACGTGGGAGGGCCCTTCAAGGTGGTCTCGATCTCCCTTGAGCTCGGTCGGGCTCAGATTCGAGGATGGTCGCGAATTGGCGAACACTTGGAGCGTCGAGCGGTGAGGAAGTTCTACCCGTAGGTAGCAGTTCCAGAAGCTTTTTTTTGGCCTTCCTTTGGAGCCGAGCGGCGAGGTCTTCTTCCTTCACCGCTCGCCTCGGGGGCTGCATTGTACAAAGCCATCTTCAATAAGAGATAAGTTTTGTCTCCTTGTGGGCATCTGCTTTTTTCGCCTCAAGTCTGTTAGAAAGCATTCGATGAAAGTGGTAGCGAAAAAAGTACTCAAAGCGAATGGCCCCTTAGTTCAAGGACTAACGCCTATGACTTGCGGTTGGGCGAGGCGGCGGACGGAAGGCGGGTTCTAGCCTGGTGTGTCGGCTCGGTCAGGCACGCGCCAACAACAATGACCGGCATGACTAGACCACTTCCAGAAGCTAAGTGCTCGCCACGCGACGTCTAGGGTCGGTTTGCAAAGAGGCCATAAGGGTTGAAGTAACCAGATGCCTGAGGAAAAAGCGCTCACTTTCAGCGTAAAGCTCATCTAAAGTTTTTGGCGATCAGTGGCTTAGCCTGGAAAAGGTCTGTTAGAAAGCATTCTGACGAAAGCTGGTAGCGAAAATACTTATGGCTGATGGCCCCTTAGTTGCAAAGGCAAATGCTTATAACTTACGCTGGTGCGAGGCAAAGCGGACGGAAGGCGGGTTCTAGCCCGGTGTGTCGGCTCGGTCTAGGCAATGCGCCAACAATGCACCGCGACTAGACCACTTCCGAAAGCTAAGCGCTCGCCACGTAATGTTTAAGTCGGGTTGCGAGAGGCCATAAGGGTTGAAGTAACCAGATGCCTAAGGAAACAACGCTCACTTGCGGCAGAACGTTCAATCTAAAGCCTTTGGCGGCCAGGTGCCCCAGTTCAATTCCGCAAGTTAAAATTATGCGAAGTTCAAGTGAGACTCACAACAAAAGAGCAAAAGTTTGTTTGCATTGATAGGCAACATTTACAAGGCAAAGAAGATAGGGGAGTCTCGCTACTCCTCCTCGTCTTCGTCTTCCGCTGGAGCGGCGCCGCCCATCATGGACACGTGGCCGGCGGCGGTGTCAACCCGCGCCTGCTCAAACCGGTCCAGCTGGCGCGAAGGCTCCCCGGTGGCGGCGTCGAGATCAAACGCGGCGTCTCGAGCAAGACAGTTGCCCAAGATGAACCGCGCTGCTTCGAGAGCGCCTTGGCGACCGTCTTCGATCGCCCGCGTCCGCAACGCCACCGGAAGGCCGCGCAGGGCTTCGGCGGCTCGTCCCACGGCGCCAGCGTACTGCGCAGCCGTCTCCTCCAGCGGGGGATGCAAGGTAACACCCAGTGGATGCGAGCGCCCGGAAAACATGGTGGCGGCGCGCAGCATGTCGGCGAGGGTTGGGCGCTTCGAAGTGCTCGGCGGAGGTCTTCAATCTGCTTGGCGGCCGAGGCGTGGCGGCAGGCTGCCGCACCTCGCGGGTCATCGCCTCGCCAGCGGCGGTTTCTTGGCGAGGCCCGCCGCAGCTTCGCCGGCAGATCGCTCCGCCAAGGCAAGGGCTTCCTCCCGCGTCGCCCAGGTGCGGGAGAGGGTGCGAAGCGCCTCAAAGGAGCACCCTCGTCGGCGGTCACGGCGAGATGGCGGCAGCGCCAGTGAGCTTGTGGCGAAGGTTCTCCGCCGCGGCGCGGCGAACTCTCATTGCATGAAGCGACCTCCGTAGAAGGGCGGCGGGCAGCTGAAATTTGGCGAGTCGCGTGAGCGGAGCTCGACGCCCTGACATCCGCCTGTTCAAGAAGGACAAAGCAGGTTCAGGTATGCAAAAGCGTATAGCATGCTAACCCTAACGCGAAGTGTGCGTAAGCACAGGGAAAGCCAACCTGAAGCGGTGCGCCCTGAAGGCAAAAGCTGAAGGGGGGAGCTCCAAGTCGCTTGTTGGCGGCGGCGGTGGCGGCGCGGTCGCGGTCACCACCGTCGAAGCGGCAGGCGCTGGCGTGAGTGGTGCCGGCAGAAGCACCAATGCAGCAGCAGAGGCCGATCATCGGCAAGCCCCGCCAGGAGGCGTCGGCGTGGGCGGAGCGGAAGAAACCGGCGCAGCGGCGCTAGTTCTGAAAAGTCGCAGCGCTCTCGCCCGGTGGCGGAGCGGCGGCGTAGCAGCAGAGCCCCATTGGGGAGGCCGGCGGTGGCGCGGCTTCGGGATGGGAGGGCGGGCCCTCTTTGGGCTTATCTCTCCCTCCTCTTCGTCGTCGTCCTGGCGAGATGAGGCGGCGCTTCCGAAGCGGTCGAGTCGGCCGCCACGGTAGAAATGGCGGCGACGCGGAAGCTTGGGCGGTCGCCGGAGGCGGATCGCGGATCTGTAGTGGCCCCCGTGCCACTTGGACCGCGGGACCAGAGACCTCCATGGGGGGCAGCGCACGCAAGTGTTGGTTGCGCTCCTGTGGATCCCAGTCGCAGAGGGGGAGGATGCCCATGAGCAGCAAAGTGTCGTGATCGGTGGGGCGATAGTCCCGCCACCGATCCGAGCACGTCGTCCGGCACGTTCCCTGCGGCTGGGCGAGCAAGAAAGGAAGCCGTAAGGTCGGCAAGCAAAAAGATTCCAAGAAAGACAAGAGACCCAAAAGACTAAAAGAGCACTCACCGCCGAGGGCGACGCGGACTCCATCGTTGTCGCCATAGTACATCCAGGCGGGGCGAGTCCTCATGCGGAGCGGGCAGAGTCGGCGCCGCAAAAAATCCGCCGCGACGAGGGTTCCGGTGAGCCCGCGGCGGCAAAGATCGACGATCTTGGCCAAGATCGCCCCACTCCATCGAATCGTCGGGCGAGGCCCCCCAGTTGGCGGTGGGCTCCGCAGGACCCTCGGGAAGAGAAAGATCGTCGCAGCCGCTGGAGTCCTCAACGTACAGCCATTGTCGGTACCAGTCCTTCCAGTTGGACTTGGGCCGCGAGGATGAAGGCGGCGGTTTCGCGGAGCGTGAAGTAGCAGCTCCCGAAGGCCCCGCACGGGCGCGGCCTCGCGTGCAGCACGAAGAGCCGGCGCCAGAGTGGGAGATTTGGCATCGTCCCCACGAACATCTCGCGGAGGTGGACGAAGATGGCCAGCGCAATGATGGATTTGGGGGGAAGGTGCACCGCCTGGATCTCGTAGAAGGCGAGCACCCCCAAGAAAAATTCAGAGTACGGCGGGATGAGCCCCGCCAGCGCCGCCCAGACGAAGGTGACAATCTCCCCGTCGCGAGGGCTCGGCGCCATGGTACCGGGGCGGAACCAGGCGGCGGTTGGCGGCACGAACACTTGAAGCCGCCTCACTGAGTCTTCATCGGCGGCGGAGGTAGGAAAGCCTGGCCCAGACGACGGCGCGCCCCCACGGCGATCCTTGCTGCGTTTGGGCGCCATTGGAAAGCAGTGAAGAAGTTGGCAAAGAGAAAGAAGGCTCTGTGGTGGCAGCGAAGGAGGCAGTTGGCAGTTTGTGAAGACTTAGCGTGCGGAAGGATTGGCCGCAGCGCTGAGAGAAGTATTTATAGGCGTGGGGCGCGAGCACGACGGTTTGGATTCCGCCCCCACGCGCGCGAGGCGCCATCATTGCCCCGCGCGTTTTGGTTTCCCGCGAAAAGTGGCGTAGTTCCCCAAGGAAGATCGTGTGCAGATGGAGAATCAGGCGTACGGCCGCCGCAGGTGGTGCGCCCCCCACGATTCGTCTCCCGCCACACAAGAAACGAAAAAGTGTCTGCGCGACGGTTCGCGTATCATGGTGGACCCGGGGGCTACTGTCGGTGTAATAAATACCGGGGTACAAAGAGTCCTGAGAAGGCCGAGAGGGCCCCACGCGTCAGGCGGGCGAGCAAGGCCCCAGCGCCAAAGGGCGAGCAAGGCCCAATGGCGTGGCGAGCCCCTCAGAGGCCAAGAGGGCCCCAGCGTCGGCAGGCGAGCAAAAGGCCCCATGGCGTGGGCGAGCCCCTCTCGAAGACAAGGCGGGCCCCGCGCCAAAGCGAGTGCGTGGGCGAGCCCCTCTCAAGACGAGGCGAGGGCCCAGCGCCCGAGTGGGGCCCGAGAGAAGCGTTAAAAGGAGTCTTGGGACGAAGGCTCCCCTTCTGAAGGGCGAAGCACATTTAATGAGACATCACGCAGCGGATAGGCGGTGAAGAAATGATTACCGCTCTGATGACCCTGCAGTCTGGCGTACATCCTTTGTGGCGCTTGAAGAATTGATCAGCAGAGAGAAGGTTTGCTTGAGGAGGCCGCCCGCGTCAGGAGGAGCAGGCAGGGCCCCACCCGCAGACTCACCGGTGTGACTGTGCGGGTCAGAGGCCACTTCGCCACGCGAGGGCGGGCGGCCTTGGCGTGGGCGGTGCACGTTTGCGTCTCTTCGTCGTGTCTTGTCGATTATCTTGCGAGTCTCAGTCTTGCCTACCCTCCTCGGCTCTCTCCGCCAGCCCAAAGCTTGTATAAAAGGAGAGGAGAGAGAGGGAGGGAGAGAAACGTAAGAGCACTAGCATTCGTGCATTCGAAACACTCTGTAAACACATCCTCATTCAACCACAATCAGAAAAGAGCTAAGGCTCAGCAGGAGTAGGACTATTACCCGCGAGGGGGTCCGAACCTGGGTAAATCTGCGAGTCGCTCCTTGTTGTGCCCGACGCTCAAATCGAACCGAGCTTGATCGAGTTGGCTAGCAGACTAAAAATCTGACCAGGGGTGTGATCCGCAGTGGTTGAGCGGAGAACACGCCGTCAATACCCAACCCAGAGCCTAAGTGCTAACCGAAGTGTCTCGATTTAACAAGAATTTATCCCTAACCCGGGGATGCGGCTGTTCGAATATTTCATAACTCTTCAGAGGTGTACGACTTTACCCACACAACATAGCAAGCCATGCCGAAGCATCCTAGACGTGCATGCCAGGCCATTGGATCGCCCGATAATTGTAGCCCAATGTTCCACATGCCGTTTTATGGTTCAATTGAGTTAACCGTTGCTGTGGACGCTGCTCAGGGCCTTTTATCCAGCCATTCCTGAACCCCCAAGGAAGTTACCAATGGCCAAAAAGCAGCCTTTGGGCAGTCCCTACCCACAAAACACAAGCGAATAAGCAAGAGACCTCGGCTAAGATGGAGAAGATCAGGCAGGCAGTCGGTTCTCCAGAAAGAGGGAGACATACCAGCTAAAAAACAAGCCAAAACCTCCATCCAGCCGGCCAAGGAAACCAAGAAGATAGCGTTGGACACGTCTGATCCGGCTAAAACAGCCGTGATTGGGACAGGGCTCGACGGCAAATAGGAAGACGCACTCGTCACTTTCCTCTGGGCAAACTAGGATGTGTTCGCTTCATAGCCTTCGGATATGCCTGGTGTTCCGAGGGAGGTGATTGAGCATTCTTTGCACGTTGAAGACAAGGCTAAGCCGATTAAACAACGATTGCGAAGATTCGCACCTGATCGAAAGGAAGCAATCGGGGAAGAAATTACCAAATTGTTGGCCGCAAGGTTTATCAAGGAGTTATACCATCCCGAGTGGTTAGCACATCCTATCCTGGTGCAAAAAAAAAAAGACATGGCGTATGCGCGTAGACTACACCGACCTCGACAAGGCCTGTCCCAATGATCCTTTTGGGCTCCCCCATGTCAACCAAGTGGTGGATTCCACCGCCGGGTGCAAGCTCTTTAGTTTTCTGGACGCTTACTCAGCCTATCATCAGATGAGCCTGAAGGAGGAGGATTGCATCAAGACATCGTTTATCATGCCTTTTGTTGCTTTCTGCTACATCACAATGCCGTTCGGGCTGAAAAATGCTGGCGAAACTTATCAGCGCACCACACATCGTTGTTTTCACACTCAGCTTGGCCGCAACGTGGAGGCTTATGTCGACGACGTCGCCGTGAAGACTCGAAACCAAACCCGATCTCATCACGGATTTGGCCGAGACATTGAAGAGCCTAAGGGTATATCGGATGAAACTAAATCCCAAAAAGTGCGTTTTCGGAGTTCCATCCGGTAAATTGCTCGGATTCATCGTATCTCATTGGGGTATTGAGGCTAACCCGGAGAAAATCAGCGTGATCATGAAAATGAAGCACTACTTCCAAGATCATGAGATTTCGGTGGTCACTTCCTTTCCGCTTGAGGATATACTCCACAACCGGGAGACCACCGGGAGAATAGCGAAGTGGGCAGTCGAGCTTGGAGTCTTTGAGGTAAAGTTAAAGCCTCGACTAGCCATCAAATCTCAAGCACTCACCGATTTTGTTGTGGAATGGACGGAGGCCCAGACATCAGCAGTAAAGGAGAATCTCGAATACTAGACAATGTACTTTGATGGCTCCCTCATGCTCAGGGGCGTGGGTGTCAACGGGTAGCTAATCGGGGGTTATCGTCGGCAGTGATTATATATGGGGCGATGCACAAGATCTAAACTCGATGGTAGCACAAGACAGGGGGTCTTTTTTATACAGATTCAGGCCCACATGGTGGAGGTAATACCCTAGTCCTGTGCTCTGTGATTATAATGGTGACCTGATGATCGTGTGGAGGGGGATGCCTCTCCATGGATGGGTGTGGAGGTGAGGATGTAGATGATGATGGTGAAGATGATGATCTTCCTCAAGATGCCAAACCAGGGGGCTCCCTGCCCGACTTATATAGTCTGGGGCAGGGTTACAAGGTAGAGTACTGGTCGATTACAAGGTAGGATTCCTATCTCTATCCTCTCACCAGATACATAGTTATCCAGCATTACAATTGTATCTTCTTTGCCGGGCAAGCCTTTTAGAGTCCGAGTGGTACACGTCCTTATCCATCCAACTTGGTCCATCCCCTGTCGGGTGGTCTTTTAGGCCCGCCATGTGGGTATCCGGGGTCTATGTTATCCACAGTAGCCCCCCGAGTGCTTCATAGTCGAGTTGCTGCTTCTCTCTACCGCACCTTGGATGAGTCATGCTTCATGCCGAGTGCTTGTAGATTGTTCATGCTTCTTCCCGACTGGCTTCTGCCTGTTGTCTGTAAGGAGACTGTGAAGGACTCATAGAGAGTTGTTAGTGATACCCAACCTAGGATTGCTGGAGTTCTGGCGGTCGGCCCATTGTAAGGCGCATCACTTTGATTTTGATGAGGTGGTACCTGTACTCATCTTGCGATGTACAACTGGCGACCCAACATGAGGCGTACCATTGGTTTTGGGCTTTTGGCTGAAGAGCCGAGCGGTACCTGTATCGAACCGAAGTGGGTTACAGCTGGTGGCCCCAGAGGGCATACCATGGTTTTGGCTGAAGAGCCGAGTGGTACCTGTACCCGACCGCAGTAGGATACAGCCAATGGCCCCAAAGGGCATACCATATTTTTAACCATCTGGTACCTGTACTCGTAGAGTAAAGCGATTAGCCCAACATGGAGCATAAAATCTGGATACGGTTTGGCCTAATGATACCTGTATCCGACTGGTGCGGCACACAGCTAGTGTCCCAACATGGGCCATATCATTGTTGTCAGCCGGACGGTACCTCTACCTGACCGAGTGGGATACAGCTAGCGGCCCCACCACAGGGTGTACCTTAAGGATAGAGTTTGGCCATATGGTATCCATACCCAGATTGCGGTGACAGCGTCGGCCCCAATAGGAGCGTAACATCACTGGTATCTGATCCTAACATGCAGTGACAAACTAGTGACCCAACATGGGGTATATCAAGAGATGGATGTTTTTTATAGCTCTGCCGGTAGTCGACCCAACGTGGGGTGTATCGAGGCTAATTTTGGCTTAGCCTAGCTGCGCTTGTAGCCACTAGTTGTGATGCGCAGCTGGAAGGCCATAGTTAGCGCTCAGGGCGCAGGGTGGCCTATGGCCAAAGGTGCAAGCGTATAGCCATACCGATGTTGGCATGGGCGTGTAGCCGTGCCATTAAATTGAATGCTCGAGGCATGAGCGTACGGGCGTAGCTATGCCGGGCGCTCGCCGAGCTATATATTTAGACGATCGAGGCGTGGGCGTAAGCGTGTAGCCTTGCCGGGCGCTCGCCGTGCCGTAATTGTCGCTCATTGCGCAGAACCTTCTTACTGTGCATGGAGTCGTAGAAGGTACTTGGTGAGGTAAAAACCCATTAACCCTGTAGCATGTACATGTAGGATTCAGGCAGTATTTGGATGAAAAACAATCACTCGGATGTAAGATCCGACTACTTTTTTAGATAAGTTCTATACTTTTGCTCCTTTTCATTTTTGATATTAAATTCCTCCAAATAATCTTCCTTTTATTAAGCACTCTGCCCGACTAGTCTAGCCCCCGGGCGTCGGGAATTGGCTCATGGCTCTTTTCCCAAGCACGTTTATCGAGTGACTAGAGTTCTCCGTTCGTGGGTCAGAGCTTCACTACTCTGAATATCCACTCGGATTTATTTGCGATCAATAAGAGAAAGCAATAAAAAGTGCACGCAAGTACACCTATTAGGTGTAGCCCCCAACTTACTACTTAGTTGGAGACCGACTAAGTAGCAAGTCAAGAAACAATTTAGATTTATATGAAAAGATTATGGTAAAGAGAACTTAGCTCTGGTGTAGGCGTAGGCGTGTAGCCGAGCCGTAGACTTGGGCACTTGTGGTGCAAATGTAGTTGTGTAGCCGAGTAGCGTGTCGCCGAGCCGTATACTTGGAGGCATAGGCGTGTAGCCGTACCGGGCGCTCGTGGCACGCGATGGTGTATAGCCGAGCTGAAGACTTGGACGCTCGTAGCACGGGCGTAGGCATGTAGCTAAGTGGCTTGTCACCGAGCCGTAGACTTGGAGCCATAGGCGTGTAGCCGGACTGGACACTCATGACGCGATGGCATACAGCCGAGCTGGAGACATGGGGGCACGTGGTGCGGGCGTAGACGTGTTGCCGAGTGGCTTGTTGCCGAGCCGTAGACTTGTAGGCATAGGCGTGTAGCCGAGTCAACGGAAGTAGTCGTTTGAGTCTTGATCAACACCGAGCAGCACACGCCGTGGTCTGCGTCGAACAGCACATGCTCGCCGAGGTCTCGCCCGTGGTCGGCGAAGTCGGACGTAGTCGTAATTGATCTCCACGTGGTTGGTGTAGCTTGACGAAAGTCGATGAAAGGTTTCACTGGTCTTCAACGTCCCACGAGATGTGGCACGACCAATCCTCACGCCGTAGCTGGCACCGATGAACTTTACGAGCTCGTCGACATTCGCAATCCCTCTGCGCAGTCTATCTTCAAACAGGCACCACGGTTGCGTCCGAACTTGGAATTAGGCGCTCTTGAATTCGTTGGAAAGATAATGAGATAAGCTTTCCAACGCATCTTATATCACCCCGAAACTCCTTCTGAGTCAACGGGAAATCGTGATACAAGTTTCGTCCAGATTATGAACGAGAACATATCGCGTCTTCTTCTTACGTTCGTCTCGCGGTTGATGAAGCCGGTGTCGCACGATGGACACCATGATTATCGAAACCAAGTGATTTGTTGCTGATGATGGTCACCACCCAAGATTCGTTTTTCATCGGGACCTTACATATCCGAGTCGGGAATTAAGCCCCCTGCGCACTACTCGTCGGTAGGTGGCGGTGGCGTTCCCCAAAACGACCGGGAGTCGGAGTGAAGATTTGTTGAATTCCTTAGTTGAGTTCTCACCGTATCCGAGTTGGGAATTGAGCCCCCGGCACACCACTCGAGAGTAGGTGACAGCGGCGTTTCTTGACCTGAACAGGAGTTCAGACGAAGCGATGTCGATGTTCTCGTCAGACTGGATCGGATCCGAGTTCAAAAAAAGTGTTGGTTGTCGATTGTTTGGAGAAGCTCCTTGCTAATCCTTAATGTCCTTCGACGTGTATCATGGCATATCCGCATGCCGCATACTCCATAGATGGGTTTTACGAGATTCCTGAGATTCGTGACCTTCCGCACAGCCTGCCTTCAAACGGATGCCCCGGACATATCCGGATTCCGTTTTGGGTGTTCTTGGGCTTCACAGAAAACTGACGAAATTATCTTTCCAACGTATCCAATCTCATCCCGAAATTCCTTTTGGATTGATGGGAATCGAAGGAAGAAAATCACATCCAGAATCTATTTTCGAGCCGTCGCTGTATCCGAGTCGGGAAGTGAGCCGTTGGCGTACTACTCATGAGTAGATGGCCGTGGTGTTCCCTAATCCGAGTAGGGGGCGTTGTTGTAGTTCTCCCCAGATTGGATCTGATCTAAATTAGAGAAGTGGAGTTCGCCGAAGTCGTCAGAACGCTTGATCGGCACCAAGGCGAAGCTTTGGCGGAGGCGAAGGCGGCAGCGACCGTTGATCAATGCCATCGAGCTTGATGAAGATGATCTGGACGTTGCCCCTACCTGGCGCGCCAACTGTCGACGGGTAGCTAACCGGGGGTTATCGTCGGCAATGATTATATATGGGGCAATGCATAAGATCCAAACTCGATGGTAGGACAAGACAGGGGGTCTTTTTTGTACAGCTTCAGGCCCTCATGGTGGAGGTAATACCCTAGTCCTGTGCTCTGGGATTATAATGGTGATCTGATGATCAATGTGGAGGGGGATGTCTCTCCATGGATGGGTGTGGAGATGAATATGTAGATGATGATGGTGAAGATGATGATCTTCTTCAAGATGCCGAACCAGGGGGCTCCCTGCCTGCCTTATATAGTGGGGGCAGGGTTACAAGGTAGATCCTGGTCAGTTACGAGGTAGGATTCCTATCGCTATCCTCTAGCCAGATACATAGTTTTGGGGACTGCGTCAAGGGGGGCCAAACCCTAGCCGCCACCCTTCTGCTTATTAAAAGCCCGTCGGCGTCATTGTTAGATTTGGGTTTTGCTTAAATAATTTTCTGCCATCGCAGTATCGTCGATCTTCGATTTGTGTAACCCTAAATTCATGATCTTAATATCAATTTGTAATTTGAGATTGCTTCTTCTTCGTTCTTGCTTATGTTCTCGATTCGCTTGCAGGAACTACCCTTCGTGGTGAGGTCGACCGTGAGCTTGCATGGTTGATAACGAACGGATACGGTGGTGTAGCGATTGCAGGCCTAGGTCAGTGCTGTTCAAGGTTGGATCGTCAACGTCGAGTTCCACCAATCGTGTTTACCCATATCTGTCGAAAGATCGGGACCTCGTCCCCCATCATCAACCAAGTGCATCAAAGAGGATGCGGCATGCAGATAGGTCGTGACACACCTCCAAGGACATCAAAGATCAGCAAGGAGCTTCTCCAAACAATCGACGACCAACACTTCTTCCGGACTTGGATCCGATCTAATATGAGGAGAACATCGATATCGCTTCGTTTGGACTCTCGTTTGGGTCAAGAAATGCCGCCGTCACCTGCTCCTGAGTGGTGTGTCGGGGGCTCAATTCCCGACTCGGATACGAGGAGAACTCAGCCAAGGACTTCAACAACGCTTTTTCGGACTCGGACAAGATCCGATTCGGGAGGGAATTCAACAGCACTTCACTCGGACTCCCGGTCGTGTTGGGAAACGCCACCGCCGCCTATCGATGAGTAGTGCGCCGAGGGCTTAATTCCCGACTCAGATATGGTGAGGTCCTGATGGAGAACGAATCTCGGGTGGTGACCGTCATCAGCAGCAAATCACTTGGACTCGACGATTATAGTGTCCATCGTGCGACACCGGCTTCATCAACAGCGAGATGGACGTGAGCAGAAGATGCAATCTGTTCTCATTCATAATCTGGAAGGAATTTATATCGCGATTTTCCGTCGACTTAGGAGGAGTTTCGGGGTGATATAAGATGCGTTGGAAATATTATTTTGTTATCTTTCCAACGAATCCCAGAACATCTAAATCTGACTTCGGATGCGACCGTGGCGCCTTTTTGAAGACAAACTGCGCAGAGAGCTAGCGAATTTCGGTGCCAGCCACGGCGTGAGGATTGATCGTGCCACATCTCGTGGGACGTTGAAGATCAGCGAGGACTTTCATTGACTTTCATCAAGCTACACCAACCGCGTGAAGATCATTTACGACTACGGCTGACTTCGCCGACCACGGGCGAGACCTCGGCAAGCATGTGCTGTTCGACGCCAATCACGGCTTGTGTGGCTCGGTGCTGATCGAGATTTGAACGAGAACTTCCTTCACTCGGCTACACGCCTACGCCAGCGCCACGAGCACCCAAGTTTACGGCTCGGCGACACGCTACTTGGCGAGACGCCTACGCCTGAGCCACGAGCGCCTAAGTTTTCAGCTTGGTTGTATGCCATCGCGTGCCACGAGCGCCGGGTACGGCTACACGCCTATGCTTCCAAGTCTACGGCACGGCAACAAGCCACTCGGCTATACGCCTACGCCAACGCCACGACCGCCTAAGTCTATGGCTCGGCGACATGGTACTTGGCGAACACGCCTAAGCCCGCGCCACGAGCGTCCAAGTTTTTAGCTCGGCTGTACGCCATAGCCCGCCACGAGCGTCCGGTACGGCTGCACGCCTGCAGCTTCAAATCTATGGCTCGACGACAAGCCACTCGGCTACACGCCTACGCCTGCGCCACGAGCGCCCAAGTCTACGGCTCGGCGACACGCCTTTGCCCGCGGCATGAGCTTCCAAGTATTCAGCTCTGCTGTACGCCATCGCGCGCAATGAGCGCCCGGTATGGCTACATGCCCACGGCTCCAGGTGTACAGCTCGGCTACAAGCCTACGCTAGCGTGGCGAGTGCCCAAGTTTTCAGCTCGGCTGTATAGCATCGCGCGCCACGAGCACCCCGTACGGCTACATGCCTGCAGCTTCTAATCTATGACTCGGCGATAAACCACTAGGCTACACGCCTACGCCAGCGCCACAAGCGCCGAAGTCTATGGCTCGGCGACATGCTACTCAGCGACACGCCTACGCCTGCACCACAAGCGCTCAAGTTTTCAGCTCGGCTGTACGCCACCACGCGTCGCAAGCGCCCGCTATGGCTACACGCCTACACATCCAAGTCTACGGCTCGGCCACATGCCTACGCCTACACCAGAACTAAGTTCTCATTACCATAATCTTTTCATATAAATCTAAGTTGTTTCTTGACCTGCTACTTAGTCGGTCTCCAACTAAGCAGTAAGTCGGGGGTTACACCTAATAGGTGCACTTGCGTGTACTTTTTGTTGCTTTCTCTTAATGATCGCAAATGAATTCGAGTGGTTATTTTAAGTAGTGAAGCTCTGACCTACGAACGGCGAACTCTAGTCACTCGATACGCGTGCCTAGGAAAAGGGCCATGAGCCAATTCCCGACGCCCGGGACTAGACTAGTCGGGCTGAGTGCATAACAAAAGGAAGATTACTTGGAAGAATTAAATATCAAAAAAGGAAAAGTGACAAAAGCATAAAAATTACATAAATAAAGCAGTCGGACCATACATCCGAGTGATTGTTTTTTCATCTAAAAGCTTTCATGATACTGCCTAAACTCTACATGTACATGTTACAAGAGTTCATGGGTTTTTGCCGCATCAAGTACCTTCTACGATTCCGTATACGAGTAAGAAGGACCTGCGCCATAAGCGGCAACTACGGCTCGGCTATAAGCCTACGCCGATGGCAATAAGCCACCTTGCGCCCCGAGCGCCAATTTCTACTTGACCAAAGCTAAGGGCGATCCCCTTAACAAGCTTTCTCAATAGCCCTTCACCCAGTGTAACAGGGTGTAGTTAAAATCGAGTCTTTGAGCCTCGGTGCACCCCTTTGAGGGCATATCACCGGAAGAGCTACAATAACAATTACCCATCTCTTGGTATACCCCATGTTGGGTCACTAGTTGGTCCCTGCATGTCAGGATCAGATACTAGTGATGTCGGGATTGAGTTTCGATGGTACACCCCAGATAGGGCCTATGCTATACACCGTAACCTGGGTATGGATGCCATACAGCCAAATTCTTTCCTTAAGGTACGCCTCGTGGTGGGGTCACCAGCTGTATTCCGCGACAGTGGGATACAGGTACCGCCTGGCTGACAATAATGGTATGCCCCATGTTGGGACACTAGCTGTGTACTGCACCAGTCTGATACAGGTATCATTGGGCCAAACACTATCCAGAAGGTATGCTCCATGTTGGGCCAATCGTTGTATTCTACGAGTACAGGTACCAGATGGTTAAAAATATGGTACGCCCCATGTTGGGTCGCCAGCTGTACATCGCAAGACGAGTACAGGTATCACTCGGCTTTTTAGCCCAAAACCAATGGTACGCTCCATGTTGGGTCGTCAGCTGTACATCGCAAGACGAGTACATGTACCACTCGGCTCTTCAGCCAAAACCATGATATGCCCTCTAGGGCCACCAGCTATATCCCACTCCGGTCGGGTACAGGTACCGCTCGGCCCTTTAACCAAAACCAATGGTACGCCCCATGTTGGGTCGCCAGCTGTACATCACAAGACGAGTACAGGTACCACTTCATCAAAATCAAAATGATGCGCCCTACAAAGAGCCAACCGCCAGAACTCCAGCAATCCCGGGCTGGGTATCACTAACAACTCTCTATGAGTCCTTCACAGTCTCCTTGCAGATAACAGGCAGAAGCCAGTAGGAAAGAAGCATCAACAATCTACAAGCACTCGGCATGAAGCATGACTCATCCAAGGTGTGGTAAAGAGTAGCAGCAACTCGACTATGAGGCACTCGGGGGCTGCTGTGGATAACATAGACCCCGGCGGGTCTAAAAGACCACCCGATAGGGGATGGACCAACTCGGGTGGATGAGGATGAGTACCATTCGGACTCTAGAAGACTTGCTCGGCAAGGAAAGATATAAAGATAGAAGTCTATCCCTAATTAATAGGGAAGATATACTTGTAATTCTGGATAACTATATATTTGGTTAGATGATAGAGATAGGAATCCTACCTCGTAACCAACCAGGACTCCTCCTTGTAACCCCACCCCCTCCACTATATAAAGAGGGTAGGGGACCATAGTTCGGCAGGTCATCCAATGCTATCTACAGCATCCAATCCAATACCCTTGCCTCATAACACAACTTGAGGTCGAGAACACAACACACGAGAAATATCCCGATCACCTTGTACACATATACCCCATATAATCCTAGAGCACAAGAAGTAGGGTATTACCTCCGAGTTGAGGGTCTAAACCTGTATAAATCCCTGTCTTGTGCTACCATCGAGTTTGGATCTTGTGCATCGCCCCATATATAATCATTGCCGACGATAACCCCCTATTAGCAACCCGTCGACACTCTTCTTTTGTGTTTGCCACCAATAGGGTGCTCTATCCTGTGGCTCCGACATGCACTGGTGATCATGTATGGACCCAAAAGCAGAATCGAACCCCTTTGTGCTTTACCTGTTCTAATCTCTGAATCAAATTGATAAAAGACACAAGGATTAAGCTCGTTGATCATGATCATCAAAAGAATAATTTTTATTATATTATAATGCTTGCCATTGTTGACGGTCCTTATTTGTAATATTTTGTATACTTTTGACCGTCAACATATCTACAAAATAAAGGAATTCAAACTACATCGAGACTAACATTAATGAGTTCCACAAGTTTTGGTGTAGTCTCATGTTTTGCAGGCATGCATAAGAAAAGACGATTTATCGGCCGTATGCAAATCGGACGAAAGATGGAGTTTGAATTAAACATATTTTGAAACATCATAAAATGACAAAATGGACTACACCATTATGGAGAGCTCGTCGAGACGATCGAAATGCATATATTATTTGCTATATTTGGAGCTCGGATGAGGGAGAAATGAGCTCCGGAAGATGAC
Organism: Raddia guianensis; assembly: GCA_036346415.1. NCBI lineage: Eukaryota > Viridiplantae > Streptophyta > Magnoliopsida > Poales > Poaceae > Raddia > Raddia guianensis. The sequence continues at coordinate 12,075,500 of CM070543.1, read as the reverse complement.
AAGTCTGACCGGACCAGACCAGGTCGGCCGACCCAAGCCAGGTCGGCCGGCCCCTTCTTTTGGCCAATTTGCCTCGGTTTCTTTCCCACACACCAAGCAACACACCTAGAGGCCATCCCAACCATCCATGCATGTCGGTTTGATCCAGAAACAGGGATTGCTTCACAAGAATGCATAGGATTCTAAAGGAACCTAATGCTACCGGTCTCCAACTGCCAAACCGACTTGGGGAGATGATCTACACCATTGATGAAGCATCCCAGGAAAAATTGGCGGCCAGATAATGAAAAAGGTGGGCCGGCTGACCCACCTAGGCCGGCCGACCCACCCCCGGGCTCGCCTTGGATTCTCCTTTGGAGGGGGCTGAGTGACACTTGTCCCATGCCGTGGCACTCTTCCATTGGCTCGGGAACACTATAAAAGGATCCCCTCACCTCACTTTCACAACACACCACCACACTTCACTTCATCCACTTCATTTAGAGTTGCTCTTTAGTTAGAGTAGATTAGTTGGGAGTTAGAGTCGAGTCGAGCTGAAGCCTCGGAGTTCCGGAAGTGTCTTCGGGAATTTGGGTAACGCTCTTGTATCCTTTCCTGTTTACCGAAAGTATTCAGTAAGACTACTTCATTCATTTTATATTGTGTTGAGCTTTATTTGAGATTGAGCATATCTGCTATATGAGTTGTGTGGATTAGCCTTACCGGTAGCTTGTATTCGTCTGGAATCAGTTTAGGTTCTTAATCGTATACTTAGAGAGCTAGGTATTGAACCTAGATCATCTTCCTAGGATCCGAGGAAGATTGATTAGAAATAGTAGCACACGTGGTGTCTGAGACTAGGACTAACTCGATTTACACCCGGGCCCACGTATATGTGGTAGGTGGTAGGTGGTGATAGCCCTATCCATCCGTAGATATTAATTATCTTGTGCGTAACCTGCAGCGTCCGGCTTTGGACCAGTAGAGCCAAATCGGAACGATCATAACCATTCGGGATTCCAATTCAGGATAGCGGGTGGCAGTGAGTATCCGAGCTCCGACGACGAATATTAAGTGAACCATTGAGCGTTATCGCCCAAGCTCTCTCAATAAAGTGAATCACACAACATTTACGAACTTATTAAACTCGTCTCGTTGTCCTCCCAACTGTCTGCCTAATTATCGTAGCACTCTACTTAGTGTGTGTGTGTGTGTGTGTCTCACCGGTCTATTTATCGTATCATATTTACCCCTATGCTAGCTGGTTGGTATCTCAATAATATAGATATAAGAATTATCTTTCTCCCTCGTTCCATGTGGATTCGATACCTTGGAATACTCCTAGGTGAAAACTAAAAGCGATACCCGTCCGCTTGCGGATTAATTTCTAAGAGCGTAAGAGTCGCCAACAGCCATCATGGTAAGTACTACAAAAGTTTTGGATCAAGATCCTTACAACAATGGGAAAACATTAAATAAACAAAATACCACTTAAACACAATGAAGAACCAAATAAACTTCACACGAAAAACTATAGAGACGTGCTCCTAGACGTTAAAGTAGCCTTCATCTTGAACTCCAATTGTGAAATCATCTTCTTGGTACACCTACAGCAAAGTCCTCATAATACTCTTCGCCTTCTGGACCAAAGCTCTGCGGCTCGCGAACTGTTCATTGAATTGAGCAGCCCCGCGTGTATAAAACATGAGGGTGAGTATATTTAATATACTCGCAATCGAATTTGCAATATGGGATAGGCAAGGGAAGGCTAGGCTTGTTTGCATAAAACCTATTTTATAATGTTTAGCTAATTTTCGAAGGCATATGACAAAACATTTGAATTCAAAAATCTTTAATAATTTTCGAAGGCATATGATGTCAACCCAAATTTGGCTAAACCGTCGATTTTTCAATGAAGCCTATTTTACTCCCAGCATCTCTGCTGTAAGTCACATATATCAAAACACACGACAATAATCGTGGTTTTCAATTCAAAAAGATTTTCAAACCAAAATGTTTGAAAAAATACCATTGTGGCAGCGTCCTCGTTGTCCGCCCTTAACCGTGGGCATGACTATCATAATAGTTGTACAATCTACAAATGTTGCATGCTTTACCCATGCGATACGATGGCCTCTGTCCGGAGGTGTCGTAAGGAGACCACCTTTGACCATCTAACTCTTGGCTGACATCCTTTGTAAGGATTTTCCGCAACATAGGATGAGCCTCCGGCACACAACTAACACAAGGGGACTGGCCTATAGCAACATGCTCATATTGTGCTATATGTACGCATATGTGTTGCAAGTATCAATATCATGACATAACATAGGTTTTGTTATAGGTGGTGTTGGTAGCTGTATGCTGCATCACAAACTAAATGGTGTAATATGTTTGTATATATATGTGTTGCTTGTTAGTGACATGCATTTAACATCACATGTATACATTAAATTGTCAGTATCTAACAGCATCACTTAAAAGGTATATTGAAACATTATTAAATGTGTGTGTATATAACTATATTATTTTTTGTAGATTATAGTTGTCATACATAATTTACAAAATTGATCTTGAACGACTCGAAATATAGGCATGTAATAATAAAAAAAATAAATTTTATTCCTTTAAATATAATGTAATACTCACATCATTTCACATAGAAATGAAAAACAACTTATTTATCCATACATATAGAAGCTAGCAAGTAATAATGGACTTAAAATATGAAATACAACAAAGATGTCTACTTAATTCCTATTTTCTGCGGCCTGAGCTTCCCATCTCTCATCATTGATTGGCTTAACACAATATGCTCTTTCTTCCTCTTCTCACGACCCTGCAAGATCACCCATCTTTTTATCGGTCTCAACATGGAAGCAACACTCAGCTAGTGTCCTTCAAAGCCATTCTGTACAAACCGAACACTCAGCTAGTGTCCTCCAAAACCATTTTGTACAAACTGTTGTCCTAGTGCCATTACATTGTATCTTGCATTACATCATATCACTTTAAAGTTGTATTCCAAGGCTATGCCATCCACCCTAGCCGGCAAGCGACTGAAGTCTCATTTATTCCCCGTTCACGACATCATCACCCACTACTACGGAACGGCCCTTCCATCCCGGCACATCAGTCCAGGTTACCATCAAACCGGGACTGAGATCAACTTCAGTCCCGGTTCAATTGTAGCGAGGCAGCAGGCCAGTATTCAGGCCCGGTTGGTGTCACCAACCGGGACCGATAGGTCGCCTCACGCGACACGTGGCAGCTGGGGAGTATTAGTCCCGGTTAGTGTAACCAACCGCACCAACCGGGACTAACACTGGGCTCCGATAATTGGTGCCATTTCTCCTGTCACAAAAGGCCCGGTTGGCGTTACAAACCGAGACTGATATTGGCTATTAGTCCCGGTTGGTGTTACAAGCCGGGACTAATACTGGGCTCCGACAATTGAAGCCATTTCTCCTCCGGTAATAAAAAGTCACTGCGTCGTCTTCTCGTCGCCGCACTTGCTGAGGGAGCTCGCACGCGCTTGTGAGAAAGGAGCGGAGACTGGAGAGTTGCTGAGAAAGGAGCTGCTGAGGCGAGACTGTGAGAACAAAGAGCTACTAAGGAGTGGGGGGGAGCCTCTCTTTGCCGCGCTGAGGGAGCATTGAAAGGGAATAGGATCATCATCGGAGCAACGCTCGTCTCGCTGCGCCGGCCGCGTCGTCACCACCGCCCTGGCCTCGCCGCTCTCGTTGTCGCCGCGCGCCCGCCCATTCGTCAGCGCCTCCCCGGCCACGCCGCTGAGGTACATTTATCCACCGGCATCGCATCCTCGTTTCTGATCCCACCGCCACCACCGCCGCCGCAGCGACCGCCACCACAGCCGCCGAAGCGACCGCCGCCACCGCTACCGGCGCAACCACAAATGCCGACCTTTGTTTGTGTTTTTACCATTAAATTTTCGTTCAGATTTAGGATGTCATGTTGGACTGGTGACAGCGCAACTAACATCGAAACCACGCTCCCTCCAACTAGGTCCAAAATGTGCTGTTTTCTAAAGTGTCTATGCCCCTCCACCATTGCTTGTTGTGGGGGGACGAATACCCACAGAAGTAGCGCAAAAGACAAAAAATACGTGGCGACCAATGATGTGGCACGTCGCGGCGACGATGGCGGTGGCGGGAATGGTGGTGATGAGGAGGGCAAGGGCGAGAGCGAGGGCGAGGGCGATGGCGACGGCGGCGGGAATGGTGGTGATAAGGGCAAGGGCAAGGGTGAGGGCAAGAGTAAGGACAAGGGCAAGGGCGGCAAGGGCAAGGACAAGGGCGGCAAGGGCAAGGGCAAGGGCAAGGGCAAGGGCAAAGGCGAGGGCGTGGGCAGCGAGGCAAAGGGGAAGTTACGTTCCCGTAGAGTGTGATTGAGACATGGAGATCGCACTCTGTGTTGTACTTTTTAATTCAAGTTTTATGCATTTAAGAATTGTTGCTGTCCGAACAATTTATGTATAATTGTACGTGCTGCAGACTTTGTTTGTTCATTGATGTTGTTTAATGTGTACTATCATTGGGTGCTTGTATGTGAAGTATTGGATCATGTTTGTATGTGTACTGTTAAATCATGTTTGTATATGTACTAGCATTGATTAATGGAGGGGACGAGGATTGGGGGTATTTCATGAATGATGGATGTTAAAAAATATTATTATGGTATCAATGATGGATGATCCTTACTGATTCACCCAGGAGTATTTAGCCTTGCAAGATGTTTGTTTGTATGGTATCAATATGTGTATTTGATACACAAGCTACTGTCACACTCAATGCTATGAATATGTATAATGCAGATGGATCGGCGATGGATGTACATGGACCGATGTTCCTCGCAGTTCGTGGAGGGTTTAGAAATTTTTATTCGTCATATCGAAACCAATATTATCTTAGACTATATATGTTGCCCATGTATTGATTGCAAGAATCAAAAGGAGTGGGTAAACTGTGAGCAAATTCATTTTCATTTGATCTCAAAAGGTTTTATGGAAAATTATACCTGTTGGTCCAAGCACGGCGAAGTAGAGATTACACGGGCTGAAGAAGAACAGGTGGACGATAATATCTCGGACACGGCCAACACGCTTATTTGAACATATGCGGGGAGTTTGGCGGCGATGGTCTAGACCAGATGCTGCTTGATGGAGAGGGAGAATACGTTGATAAAAGGCATTACGAAATGTTTCAGCGCCTTTGGGAGGACTATGAAACACTGTTGTATCCAAACTGCGGACAGGGGCACAGAAAGTTGCATACCACACTAGAACTAATGCAATGGAAGGCAGCAAATGGATTGTCTGATAAGGGATTCAACGAGTTGTTAGGCCTCATGAAGAAGTTGCTTCCAGAGGGTAACACGTTGCCTGAAACTACGTACGAAGCCAAGCAAGCTCTCTGTCCTTTGGGCTTGGAGGTACAGAAGATACATGCATGCCGTAACGATTGCATCCTCTATCGCAATGAGTGTGAGAATTTGGAAGTGTCGACGGTTGGGATATTGACCGAAGTCAACTAAGGTTCTTAATAAAGGGAGATAGGAGACACGCCGAACAGAACGAACAGCAATCAATGACGAACAGGGAGACAAGGGTTTTTATCCTGGTTCAGGCCTCTCGGGAGAGATAATAGCCCTACGTCCAGCCTTTCTTATATATCAGAGATGATTACAAGAGGTGGCTCGACGAGACGAGCAAGTCTCGGGGAGCTTATGTGTGTACAGGAAGTATTATGCGATCTTGGCTTCAAGTTATGCTGGCTTGGCGTCAAGACGTGCTGGATTCGCCCCTCTCCACGCCGTAGGGGCCTTGTTTATATAGTGTAGGGCAAACCGACCTACCGAGGAAATATCGGGCCGGGCTGACCACGAATTCGTAACGAACTCGATACATGCCAAATACATCCCGAGGCAGATAAGGCATACTCCTAGTCTTCGGGATCACGACTTCTGCTTCAATCCAGGAAACCACGTCCGGGTCTTCACGTAGCCGTGCAGAACTCTTGTTCGAGTCGGACTCAAACAGGAATCCTAGGCCGTTACGCACCGTGCCGACCAAGAAGCTGTTCGGCAAGACGCATATGGGCCTGATAGAACCTTCCAAGAAGCTGGGCCCTGGTAGGCTGTTCGATTGGGCCGTCAGGGAGTGGACCATGGCAATGGGCTGTAATTTTATCCCCGACAGGAAGCATGTCCGGTGTGCAAAACATCGCGGTATAAGACCAAGCCTGATGATGCAGGTGAGGTAGAGGGGGCACGTAAGGTGAAGAGACTCCCCGCTAAGGTGATGTGGTACTTTCTTACAATTCCTCGGTTGAAGCGTCTGTTTGCGAACAAAGAGCATGCGAAGATGATGCGTTGGCACAGCGATACTCGTAACGTTGATGGAAAGCTAAAACACCCTGCAGATGGGTCGCAGTGGCGAAAACTTGATAGGAAATACCCGGAGTTTTCAAGCGATGCGAGGAACATACGGTTTGCGTTGAGTACAGATGGGATGAACCCTACGGCGAGTTGAGCACCAATCACGATTCGGCGGTGACTCTATGTATCTACAATCTTTCGCCTTGGTTGTGTCAGAAGCGGAAGTATATTATGATGCCATTACTCATCCAAGGCCCCAAGCAACCAGGGAACGACATCGATGTGTACCTAAAACCGTTGATCGAAGATCTGCGAACATTGTGGAACGATGGTGTACGTGTATAGGATGAGTACAAAAGAGAGTACTTCACCCTACGTGCATTACTATTCGTAACCATCAATGACTGACCATCACTTGGTAACTTGTTGGGCCTATCTATCAAGGGATATAAAGCCTGCGTCGAGTGCTTGGACGATACAAAAGACAAGTACCTGACAAACTCTCGAAAGGTTGTATACATGGGCCATCGTAGGTTCCTAAACCTGAAGCACCCGTTACGGAGTAACTTAGTTAATTTTGATGGGACGGAAGAGAACCGCAAGAAGCCAAAGCATCACAGTGGGGCAGATTTATTTTCTATGGTGAAGGATTTGAAAATCGTATTTGGAAAGGGTCATGGTAGCAAACCAGTCCCACCACTCCCTCCTAAAGAAGCTAAGAAGAAGGCTAGTTGGAAGAAGCAATCAATTTTTTAGGATTTGCCTTACTGGAAAGATTTAGAGGTTCGTCACTCATTTGACTTTATGCATATAACGAAGAATATCTGCGTGAACTTGCTAGGATTCCTAGATATGTACGGCAAATCAAAAGATACTATTCAAACACGGAAGGACCTACAACTATTAGGACTCAGGCAGGAATTACATCCGCAAGAAAGAGACAAAGGGCATTATCTCCATCCTGCGAGCTACACTCCAAGCAAAGAAGAGAAAACGAATATAATTAAGTTGTTAAACAATGTTAAGGTCCCTTCCGGATACTCGTCGAACATAAGAAGACTTATAAACACAAAAGAGAATAAAATCGTAAATGTGAAATCGCATGATTGTTACGTGTTGATAACCTAGTTGTTGCCAGTGATGTTGAGAGGTGTTCTGCCTGAAAAGGTACGAGGGACAATCGTGAAGGTGTGCTCGTTCTTCAACGCCATATCACAAAAGGTCATAGATCCAGATAAGTTATGTAATCTACAGGATGATATTGTCGCTGCTTTGGTCAACCTTGAGATGATCGTCCCTCCGTCCTTCTTTGATATGATGGTCCATCTCATGGTTCACATGGTGAAACAGTTAGAAATTCTCGGACCGGTCTTCTTACACAGCATGTTCCCTTTCGAGAGGTACATGGGTGTCCTAAAAAAATATGTTCGTAACCGGTCTCATCCAGAAGGATGCATTGCCCAAGGTGTTGGCACAGAAGAGGTGATTGAGTTTTGCATCGACTACATTAATGAATTGAATCCGATTGGCGTGCTTGTATCACGCTATGAGGGGAGGCTACAGGGAAAAGGCACTCTAGGGAGAAAAGAATCCTCTTGCAAAGATATATTGTCATTTAGACAAGCACATTTCACAGTATTGAAGCAAGCAGCTTTAGTGACTCTATATGTCGATGACCACGAGAAGATTCTACGAGACGAATACCTAGGGATGTCAGAAAAGTGGATCGCAAACAAGCAAGTAGAGAGTTTTGACAGTTGGCTACAACAGCAGCTGTTGGGCAAGGAGGGTGTCCACGAACAATTGCAACTCTTAGCTCGGGGACCATCAATGACAATCGTATCATGGCAAGGGTATGAGATAAATAGATACATATTTTACACTACATCCCAGGATAGCAAGAGCACGAACCAAAATAGCGGTGTTCGAATTGATGCATTGGACAAAAATGGAAACATGGACACCTATTATGGTTTTATAGAGAAAATCTGGGAGCTCGAGTACGGACTATTGAAAGTCACTCTATTTCGATGCCAATGGGTCAAACTGACTGCTGTCCAGATTGACGAGTACGGGATGACAACCGTGGACCTTAAGCAAGTGACCTACAGGGACGAACCGTTCGTGCTCGCCAATGATGTCACACAGATTTTCTATGTGATTGACATGGATAGCAAACCGAAAATGCAAAAGGGACGGAGTACCAAAAGGCAGAAGGATAATACTTGTATTTTTAATGGGCGAAGACACCATGTTGTTCTTTCTGGTAAAAGAAGGATTGTTGGAGTTGAGGGCGTAACGGATGAAGAAGAGTATAATCAGTTCAACGAGCTGCTGCCATTCTCGGTGGATGTAGACATTACTATCCTCAATGATGATGACGATGCCCCTTACGTACGCCATGACCACAACGAAGGATCACTTGTAAAAACAAAGTAGTTGCATATATGTACTATTTATCATTATTTTTTGGATAATCACATATGACAAGTACTTGGATGCGCTCGGATGCCAATATTTAAAGGGCAATGCAGATCGGTTGATTGCATATTGATGACTATAAGTTTTCGTCCATTTATAAACAAAGCTAAATTATTTTTTCAATAAAAATATAACATTTACTGCATTTACTGGAATTGTATACTATTTACTGAAATGTTAAAATATTTCATCACTTTTCGTACCTTACAGTGAATATCCACTATTTATGAACAACATTTATAATATTAGAAGACACCGCATTTTCGAAATTTCCTTAATAGAATTTTGATATCCATAAAAACAATGCGCCCCCTTATAGAACGATAAGCGTATTGCATCCAAGCGGTTAGCAATTGTGGCAAAGCAGCAGGCTGGCTTGCGCGCGCCATGTTCGAGCCCCGCTACGCCTCTACAAGAACCAAATTTTTTATAAGCACAACTATCACTCCCGGTTTAAACCTCCAACCGGGACTGAAGACCCCCCACAAAGCGGTTAAGTTGGGCCTGTTAAGTTGGGCCCGCGCGTCAGTGAACATTTAATCCCGGTTGGAGTTTTTAACCAGAATTGATGAGCCCACCATCAGTCTCGGTGTGAGTTTTAAACCGGGATTGAAAGGCTTCGCTGCCCCACACGTCAGTTCTTTCCCCTTCCTCCGGATTAGCTAAGTGCCGCGCCTGTTCGCCTTCCCAATGCGCTTGAATCGGGGAGGCGAGCCGACGTGCGTGCAGCTACATTTTCCAATACACACGAGAGAAAATGGAATGCCAAAGATCAGACAGGCCCCCTATAATTTTGGACGGAATCCACATCACACACACAAAGCTAGCTAGGCATCCTAATTTTCCTCGCTTATACGTCCGGCCGCCATGTCTTCTAGCTCTGATTCATCGCCGCCTGCGTTGCCACCACCGAAGCGATGAAGGCTCTCTGAGTTTTGCGACTCCCCTGGGTGGCATCTCTCATAGGGTACCAGCTCAGAAGAGGAGGAGGCGCCATGGTGGTCCGACGACGACATATACGACGATCTCTCCGACGATCCGGAGGGCGCTGACGACTCCGACCCCGAACTCGACGGTGAAGACGAAGCCGACGGCAATGGCTCGTCGTCAGACCCTGACAGCGGGGACGAGGGTGACAGCGACGACGAGGAGGAGGAGGAGGAGGAGGATAGCAGTGATGGCGAGGGCGGCGCCGATTAGACATTATGTAGTAGTTTTAGTTTTTCTTAATTTCATGCGAATTTTCTTTTTTTAAGTTCAAAAATGTATCCAGTGAGAATTTTAATGGAATTTACTGATATTTATTCTATTAAACGGAATTAACTGGAATTTTATACTACTTAATGTAATTTCTAGTGACGACAGGAATTTAAACATTACAGTGAATATTTCAAAATATTTCATATGTTATAGTGATAATAAACTATTAAAGAACAATATTTACAATATTACAAGAAACCTCATTTCCTGGAAATTCTCATAATAGATATTTTCAATCCATTTAAACAATGTGCCCCCTAACATATCGACAAGCGTACAGCGTCCAACTGGTTAGTAGCGCGAGGCGAAGAGCGCGGGCTCACTAAGCCGCCGCGGTTCGAGCCCCGCTTCTGCCCCCTGCAACCATAATTTTTTTTGGAAAAATAGGACCATTACTCCCGGTTGTAACCTCCAACCGAGACTGAAGGCCTGCAGACACAGTGCAGTTTTGCAAGGCCCGCACGTCAGTTACCGGTTACTCCCGGTTGGGGGTTTCAACCGGGATTGATGGTAGAAATAATTCCGGTTGTTAGAATCAACCGGGATTGATGCCCCTATATGTCTGTTTCCCCCAATTCTTCAAAAACACACACACTAAACCATGCCAAATAAACCCTAGGTCGACACCGCCGCCACCGGATTCGCCGCCGCCTACAACCCCTCCGACGCCACCGTCCCTGTCGCCGCCGCCTACAAACCCTCGGACGACGCGCCGTGACGTCGCCGCCGCCCGTGTCGCCGCCCACTACGACCCACCAACGTCGCCGCCGCTCGTGTCGCCCCCACCGACAACCCCCTCCGACCACGCCGCCGCCCGTGTCGCCGCCCCCTACAACCTCTCCGACACCTCCGTCCATGTCGCCGCCGCCTACATCCTCCGACGACGCTCCCGTGAAGTCGCCGCCGCCCACGACAGCCCCCTCCGGCGTCGCCGCCGTTACAACTCCCTCCGACGACGCCGCCGCCCGTGTCGCCTGTTAATTCCTGACCTATTTCACATACAGCATTGCTCTAGCCTCTATTTGACTGTAGCATTGCTTATCTTTGTCTTTGTTAATATAATGTCACTAACTAAAGCATTGCTCTAATTATTGAATTGTTTGTTCTATGACCTAAAGCATTGCAGTGCTTATTTGATGATCTTTACAAATAAGATGATTTATTGAATTGTTTGTTCTGTGACCTATAGCATTGCAGTGCTTATTTGATTTCCTCAAAATGATCATTAAGCATCTCTGCTTATATAATGTTTGTAGTGTCGTTAGCTTCAATATCCGATTTAGCTTCACAAGTTAGTTAAAACTTGCAAGCAATTTATCATATCCTTCAACACGATTCTGCTAGGCCTTATGTGAGGATGCACTTGTATTTTCAATGCCTTTATTTGTTAAAATGGCGAGCGGAGGGATTGGTGATGAAGAATTTTTGATGGAGATGTTTGGGACTGGTCCGGATGACAGAGTTGAACCTGCGGTAGCCGGTGAGGCCGTAGAAGCCACCGAGGCCGATGAGGAAGCCGGTGAGGCCGTAGAAGCCACCGAGGCCGATGAAGTCGCCCGGTCCGGTCAAACCAGTAGCCAGTCACGTCACCGAGGTCAAAATAAGAGGCCGAAGTCAAGGCACATAATCATCGAAGTCAGCGAGGAAGGCGAGCCTCTGAAGCCAGCATCGGCGATTGGGCTGTTTAGATCGACTTTCGGAACAATTGTTAGGGACCACTTGCCCATTAGCATTGTCAAATGGGACGACGTACCTGCAGACCTTAAGAACATCTTATGGACCGATATGAAACAAGTTTTCACCTTCCCAGAAGGGACCGAACAGAAGGTGAAGAGTTACACATTGAAGAAGATGGCAATGGCATTCCAGACGTTCAAGAAGAAGTTGAACAACGAGTACGTTAAGAATAATGTACTCCCTGACTTCAATAAATACCCAAAGCTGCAAGATCATTGGGATGAATTTGTAGGGTACAAAACTTCTCAACAAGGTCAGAGTATGAGTGAAAAGAATAAGCAAAATACGGCGAAGAAGCAATACCACCATCGTCTCGGCCCTGGTGGTTACCGCAAGGCGATACCCAAATGGGAGAAGAGGGAACATGACCTGCTTGTGAAAGGTGTCGAGCCCGTAACAATGAGATGGTCCGACAGATCGAGGAATTGGTTCTTTGGTCATGACGGCGGCCTTGACGACGACGGTAGGCCAGTTTTTGGTGAAAGGTCAGAGATGTTGCCCACGAAGAGTCGGCCCAAGGCATCTTCGTGCCAAATAGGGAGAACGATGAGCTAATCAGGGCCCTACAGAACCCTGAGCACCCTGGACGTACACGAGGCGTTGGCGTCGTCCCGTGGAAGGTTGGTTTTCCGCAGGATGCAGAGACTTACAGGAGTCGGTCGAGGAGCAAGGGCCAACAGGCACAACACCTCCTCGACCTTGAAGAGCAACTGCGCGCAACACAGGCGAGCATACAAGAAACAGTCCGGAGAGAGGTGCAGCTAGCCTTGAGCCAGGCGCGGGAGGCCAGTCAACAGGAACCGCCCAGTAATCCCAACGTCATTAGCCCCTCCATGCGGCGGAGCAGCTATGCTTCCGGTGGGCTGCCCGAAGAAGACATCACGCAGCAGACACCTTGTGAGCTGCACTTCGAAGCGCGGAACCTCTCCATCAAGGCAGCTATAGGCATGGCTTTCCCAATTCAGACAGGGCAGGTCATCCATGGCCAATAGATTCCACCGAGCTATGCCAAGGTCTCCGTGGACGAGGTATGCCAGGGGTACGAGGACCTTGACCTCGACATTGAAGGAGGTGATGGGACCACGAAGCTAGGAGAAGCAGTACACAATTTCGTCATGTGGCGCAAACGGTTCATAATTTTCAAAGGTAACATGTCCGTGTCCTCTCCACGGTCTCCTATATCAACTCCTGAACTAGTCCTCTCACACGAAACTCCAACTAACACACCGGCCAAGACAGACCACCCTAATCAGCAAATAGCTCCCAAGAAGGTGTCGGCTAGGTCAAGCCGCCGTGATGGGGGGCCTTCACCTCTCAAGAAGACAGGGCCTCGGTCATCCAGAAAAAAAACACCTCCGAAGCTGCCATATGATATGACCGAAGAGGAAACTGAGCGGATAGTAAGAGGCGAGGTCACCGCACATTTTGCGAAGAAACCAACTCCACCGAGGGTCCAGCCCGGTATGGACGAATGGCACAAAGGCAAGAGGTGTATCTTATCGTTGAAGGATAAGATCGACATACAAGAAAGACCAGCCGTATCAGACTACGAGCGCATCTTGCGTAAGGAATCTGAGAAGGGAACATCAGAGGAGCAGACTCCAGAAGAGGAAGCGCAAAGGAATTTCTACATTGAAGTTGGGCTTGATCCAGAAATGGTCTTGAGCCTTAAGGACATCCCCATTGCAGAGCTACAATGGAAATATATGAAAGGTGGATCGCTCGTAAGGCGTGAGGAGCTTCCCCGCCTAACAACGAAGATGCGGCAACTCCATGATTGGTATTTGCACGGAGCCGAAAATGGTATGGAAATGTTCGGCGTCGTCTTCAAGCAACACCATTTCTACCGCGGGGACTTTGAATTCTTGATTCAATTTGAGGTTCTGTATTACCTATATCAGGGATTGGCGGTCGACGTCGCCATGGTGGTTTGTTGGGAGCTGTAAGTGTATTCTTTGTAAATTTCGATCGTGCTAGCCGGTATACTATACTAACTTCGAGGCCTAAATCAATTTTCCTTATGTAGAATGGAGATTAAAAGATGCGCAATGGAGGGAATCCATGAATTTGGCTTTCTTGACCCATTGGTCATTAACGAGTACATGGCTAACCTAAGCCCACAACCAACAGAGACCACCATTTACGAAGGGCTAATGGCACAACGACACAAAAGATATATACTTCTACCCTACGAATTTAGGTACGTGTTTTCATACCGCCTTATTTTAATTCCTTTTGTTAATACTGTTGGAACTAATTAGTAAACCGCGTTGACATATATATGTGCAGCTTTCACTGGATTCTTTTTATTATAGAGCTAAATCATAGCAGGATCACGGTCATGGACTCGAAAAAGGGACCGGTTGAAAATTACAAAGACTTCCTCGCCATGCTCAACCGGTACATTGCTCTTCCATTCATATTTTACTATTTCTATTTCTCCATATCAAACAAACTCAATTATATATAACTTGTAATCAAATGTGTAGTGCCTTCGCAACGTTGCGCAAGAATACCATGGGAACATTCAAGACACGTTTCGACTTGCACATCGCTAAATATGTATGTATATCATATTACTAGTATTTTGTTAGTTAACGTAATTTCCATGATCTATTTCACGATTTCAACTCTTCGACCACAGGTCTTGTATCAACCACCTGCAAACAATTTATGCGGATACTATGTGTGCGAGATGATGCACAACTTCATCGGGGGCACCACTGAGTACACAAGAAAAAATACAGGGTTTGGGGTGAGTAATATATAATTACTACCTTAATAACGCCTAGGTAGCTACTGTAAACATTTTCTATAGTTTGAAATATTGATAAGTTAATTTCCTATTTAATGATAGATTCCCCTAAAGTTGGCAAAAAAAAAAAGGATTGGAAAAAGGTCCGGAACTATCGCCGGTGCGTGTCAAAGCAATTCAAGAGCAAATCGCCGGCTTCCTTTTTAGATGAGGTCATAAATCCGATGGGCGAGCATCACCATTCTATATTTAATAAGATTCCGGAGCCTTCAAAAAATACTAGCCAATCGTCGAGGAGCGATGCACGTAAAAGATCCCGATAAAAAGTGTATGTGCACTGTGTACATTGTATGATACTTATGTCTAGCTAGCTACCTAATACATATTTGTTGTTTAACAAAGGAGCAGATTGAAGATTTCATGGCGTGGAGTCCTGGAGTCTTTGGGCCTGGAAGGTTATCTTTTGAGAACTACCCTTCCCCTGCTTATGTTCTTGACGAAATCTGGAAGATAGAAGGTAAAGATCAAATTTATATATCCGTTCTGTTGTGGGCTTGGTGGTGTTATTCATGTGGCGCTGCAAATTTTAAATACTACCATGTTGCTATTTCTACTGTTTTCATAAATAATAGTGTTTAATTTATATTGTAGGAGGAGGCTGCTAGAGTCAACGCTCAACTGGGGAGACGATCAATGTGGCGGGCCTCGACGCCGAGAACGTAGCATGAGCTCTGGTTGTTCCCTGTGCAGATTGCTCTGGCGATGCTCATCTTGTATTCTACTCTTGGTCTCGCAGCCCTTGCTGCCACTGTCTTGACAATGCTGTTCAATATACCTTTAAGTACATGTTTGTAAACTCTGAATATTTGTAATTGCACAGTATGGCTGGATGATTTCCTTACCATGCCCAGAGCCGGTCTGACGTAATACATATTTGAAATATTTAATGCTATTTCGATTTTAGTTATCAACTAGCTGTGCATCTGCTAATTGTGTTAAATGTGGTTTAATTAGTGACTAAATAAGCATAACATTCAAAAAATACCGCTCAGTCCCGGTTGGAACAACCAACCGGGACCAATAGTGTCCCCGCTGGGTACTTATGGGGGGGCCACGTGTGAGCACCTCAGTCCCGGTTGGTAGGTAAAACCGGAACTAATACATACAACTTAGTCCCCGTTGGAGCAACCAACTGGGACCTAATAGCGCAACTGTTGCTCCACGTGTATTCGGACCGGACTATCGAGGAGAGATTTGGTCCCGGTTTCTGTAACCTGGACTGATGCTCAGCAGGCATCAGTCTCCAAGGGTTGTCCCGGTTCAATAACCGGGACTGAAGCCTGTCCCGAACCGGGACTGAACGCTCGTTCTGTAGTAGTGACCCTATTCCTCGTCTCCTTTCTCATGAGTAGGGGTCTTCTGTTTATTCTTCTAAAATGATGGAAGAGGGCGAGGGTGAGCGCAACCAACCACGCTCAACAAACTAAAGCTCATACCTAATGTAAATAATGATAACAAGCTATATGGTTGGGCTTGGGCAATTTCATTTGCTTAAAGCCAATTTTCCAATAGTTTATTATAGATAACACAAGATCTAGTGGTTTTAACAAATTAAAGACGTACTTTGCTATCATACATATGCAAATATTTCATTAATTAGAGGGATTAAGACACTGTATCCATCACCATGGTCTAGCTGTCGCACGTGCCAGAATGATGCCATGGCCATGGACATGTCATCTTTAAAGTTCTTTACCGATCGAACTAGTGCAAGAACTGTCTGTTTGAAGAACAACGAATACGCACGGGATAGCACGTCGGTGCTTACGTCATGCATGATACGTCGTATCCTTGCAGGCACACTTTTTTTTAGAAGGGTATCATGGCTGGCTTGCTTTCTTTGCTCGACTCATGGCTCTTAATTAATACTCCCCTCCAGTTTGATAATTCCTTTCGTTTTAGACATGATCTCACATACCAAGGAAGTATTAAATATCTCGTAATACTCCATATGGTCAAATAAATGCTTGTAGCTTAGTGGTTGGTCCCACTTTCCCATGAGTTGCATGTCTAGGTTTGAATTTTGATGCTACACTTTATTTACATGCACACCCAACAAATGGTTCTAGGGCCACGTAAAGTTTTTCTTGCAATCAATGCATCCTAGAACGACAGGAATTTTTCAACTAAACACAAAACGCTCCGGCGACAGGAATTATCAAACTGGAGGGAGTACTAACTCTAAACCCTTTTAATGCGGTAACTTTGCTGTACAATGGGGTAAGCTCTTTATGCTCTAGGTCTAGTAGGCGTGGATCGTGTTCCGATACTTGCCTTATAGTATAGCTCTGTAAGAGTGTGACAGATAAATCAAATTAATTAGAGGGAAGGTGGGAGCGGGAGATGCTCGGCTTTAACAATTCTCATGCGGTTAGCAAAGGCTAATTAAAAGCATTTATGTATGTACGTACGGTAAGGACAAAATAGAAATACATGCACGTAACAGTATACCTGCGTGATGGCAATGCTGTACTACCAAGCAAGGAATGATCGATCGATCAGGTGTATCTTGTACTGTTGATCAATGTTTCCGGCAGCACGCATGCATCGATCGATCTGGCGCAGCCTATAACTACATGTGCATGCATGCTCGTTGATCCGCATCGAAAGGATCAAAAGCCTATAACACACACACACACACAAAAGGATTGATGGGCATGTCCTCTAATAGGTTTAGCCTCCAGGGCCTCGAAACATTCAACAAGGCATGGTGCAACCGAGTGATCCAGTCCTACAACCACCACCCGAGGGGGTGGCAGATGGCACAATCCGGAAGGGACGTGATAATGGGGAGGGCCATGGTGTTCACGGTGACGCTGATGTCCATGCTGGGCTGCGCCCTCGCCTTCGCGACGCTCATGCGCATCTTCGTCGGCCGGCACACCTTCCACCTTCGCCTGTGCGTCGGCCGCTATAACCTCTATCCCATCATGGCCGTCCTGCTCAAGTTCGCCATGGTGCTCTTCCTCCCCCTCCTGACCTCCGCCTTCTCCCACACCGAAGGCCATGGGCAGGAGCGGAAGCTCCTGCTGATGATCATGTGGATGCTCGTCGTCGAGCTCATCCGGAAGAAGGTGGAGGCCATGGTGCTGCCGGCCGATGGCTCCGCCTTCGCGAGGGGCATCGGCCGGTTCGCGCCGATGAGCTACACCGAGGAGGCGGCCAGAATCGTGTGGATCGGCTACCTCATCTACTCCAACATGGCGGGCCAGAGGCCGGTGGTGGTGGCCACGTTTGCCACCCTCTGGTCGCTGAGCGTCGCCAAGCTGCTGCTCAGGGCGCTCAGCACGTGGCATGCAAGCCGCTCCTGGCGCACGGCCAAGAACCCTCTCCTCATTGCAGGCTACATGCAGCATGTCTTGGACAAGGAGGGAGAGGGAGAGGCTTCCGCCGCCGCCGCCGCCGCCATGGACGGCTGCAAGTACGCGGTGATGGGGGAGGAGACTCTACTCCCCGACAAGGATGAGACTGAGAGGCAGAAGAGGAGGGCCGAGGAGGCGCCATCCAAGCTAGCCCTAGCCAGCACCCTGGCATATGGCTACGGCGTGGGAAGGCGCCTCTGCCGGCACCACCACAATGCGTACCATGATCATAATGTACACGCACTTTGTTGCGACCAGAGCGAGCAGAAGCAAGTCCATCTCCTGCTCATCGACGACCCCGACAAGAAGAAGGATAGCCAGCTGGTCACCGTAGGAGACATATGGAAGCTAGGCAACCACGAGACAAAGCCATTCGGCGGCCAAAGAAGCAGGTGCATTGCTGAGAAACTGTGCCTCTCATTCGCTCTTTTCAAGATGCTCCGGCGCCGGTTCGAGCACTACCCCATGGTGGAGGTTGGCTCCGACATGGCCCGCAAGCTTATGCTCCAGGGCTTACTGGCCCTTGGGGAGGGCTCCAACTCCAACAACCCGGCCCGGCCCTTAGAGGTTCTTCAGCTAGAGCTCGACTTTGTCGAGAAATACTACCAATCTGCTATCCCTGTGGCGGTGTCCCAGCATACCCTCTTCATCTCCAACATTTGCTTCTCCGCGCTATTTGCAATGACATACCTCGCCATTACAATACTACTCATCCAGAATGGCTTCCCATACCTATATTGTGTTGCTATGGGCTGGGCCAGCAGCCACAGAGATTTCCCAGCCTTATACTTCTTCATCACCGTGCTGCTTGTGGCCACCCTCTGTTTCATCGAGTATATTGAGCTGGCCTTATGCATGTTCTCCAACTGGGGCATGGTGCGCTTGCTATGCTTCTACTCGTGCGCACGGAGTGGGTCTATGAAGCAGCTCTCTCGGCTCCTCATCTTGGTGCGCATTTGGATCTTCATTGCGCTTCAGTCTCTTGCGCATTTCTTCCTAAGTCAAGCTCACACCGACATGACGATCAACCAGGTATCCGTTCTCAATGCCTGTGGGGAGATTGACAAATTCTCTGCAAGGGCATCACACTCGCAGGTGACGCTAAATGTGCAAGCCAAGAAAGATATTGTCCAGTGCTTGAAGACCATTGATCCAGAAACTGGTACCGTTGGCCTACCACCATTGAGGGGCCTCGACATCCACGGGAAAACCTCCACGGAAATCGTCATGGCGTGTCACCTGGCGACGGAGCTCCTGAAGATCGGCGACCAACATGTCAAGGGCCCGAAGGCTCTCCTTGCGATCGCGCTGTCGAGGTACTGCATGTACCTGGCGGCGCACACGCCGGAGTTGCTGCCTGACGACGAGGCATGGGTGAGCGACAGGTACGAGGACATGAGGAGCTGCCTGACGCAAGCGACGGAGCAACCCTGCGGCATAATGTGTACGCCCAGCCGTTACTGCAGGGTGGAGATTTTGGAGAAGATTGACGCCTTGGAGGAGGAGGACCTGCCAGACCCAACGACGCGCGACGGTATGAGGTTGTTTCGTGAGCTGAAGCAAGAGGTAGTAGCAGAGGAGGGCAGGGCTGTTGCGGTGTGGCAGGATCTGGCTGAGTTCTGGATCAAGCTGCTCATCTACTTGGCCCCATCCAACGATGTGCAGGGCCATGCCAAGGCGGTGTCGTCCTTCGGTGGGGACCTCATCAATTGTCTCTGGGCGTTTTGCACTCATGCAGGGATCACTCGGGAGCCACTTGACGAGCGCAGTGCTGGTGAACAAAATGTGTAGTGCATTGTTGTTAAAAACTCAAATGTGTTGACTGGCAATCGGCACGGCATGAATGATGTGGGTTTCATCCATGCCATCATCCTCCGGTGGCACCTGTATTGGCTTGTTCGTGTGACTCATTTTTTTGTGTTTGTTGCATTGTTTGGTTCTATTTATTTATTTTTTCAATGATGTAATGAAATATATATAGAGTGATACGGGAAGATTTTCTTTAGCAAAAAGTCTATATTACACCCTGAACCATATAACCTCCGAACTCACAAACCAGGTATTGTAGCAAAGGAAACCTGCAAACCGATGCACTTAACACCCCGCAGCGGTTTCCTGCCTAGTTTTGCCACACACGCGCGGCACGTCAACGAGGTCTTCCTCGGTGGACATCGGTGTATATGGGTCTATTTCGCGCCTCTCTCATACCCATTTCTCTCGGAGACCTCCGCCCGCAACCAACCCGATGTTGTGTCTGTTCTTCCCGCTCTCTCGCCGCCGTTGCTGTCCCTGGAGAAGGAGGGGATGATCGAAGCACAGAACAACTAATTACTGCTTGCGAAACCATCCAGGTAAATCCCCCTAGCAATTGAGGTTGGTTTCTATAAATTTTGGTTGGGTGTTCGTGCAATGTTTCGGTCGAACATTAGGTGATGATTTGAGTTCAGAATTTAGGAGTTAATGTCCTAGTTCTGTTCATATATGTAGTTGATATATAGTTGATTTTGCAAAAAAAATTCACAATTAATCTGGATGATAGTGGCTCTGTTGACATCTAAGGTTTAGGTTGAATGGGGGAATTGTGTATTGGAGAGAATTTCAATGCATTAGGCATTGAGCAAGTTCAATATATATCTATGTTTTCTAGCATATTCATCGCACATTTGGTAGGTTATGAGCACAAAGTTGTAATCTTTGTTTCATTAAGGGTTTTGCCTGAACACTAGACTTTTGTGTCAGTTTGAAATTTTCCTAGTATTCATGATATTTTCCATGCATGGATCCACTGGATAAGATTGGGGTCAGATTCCATTTTCATGGGGAATTCAAGCTACAGGTAGAAAATTTTAGTTATGTTGGAGGGCAGGAGACCATGTGTTATATAGATGTGGACAAGCTGTTCTCAATTTCAGAGTTGAAAGTTCACCTTGTCGAGCACACCAAGGTTTCAAATGATTTGTTGTTCCACTGGTTGTTCCCTAGGAAGGAAATGAGTGAAGGATTAAGAATCTTAGTTGATGATCAGTCATGCCTAGCAATGACAAAGCACATAACTGATGGTGGTGTGGTTGATATATTTGTGGAAGAAATATTAGAAGATGACCGTGAAGAAATTGGCATGGATAGCTACGGCGAAAGCAACGAGAGAAGGAGAGAGAAAGAGACAGAGAGGAAGGGGATCCACGGGAAGGAGAACATGACTAGTGTGCTCCACCTATTAGCGAGAAGGGAGGGAACTGAGCCACGGAACCGGCATGTCAGGGAGAGAGGGAGTGGCTGGCGTGGCGTGGTTGGGCCGAGGGAAATGGATCGTGTGCGCGTAGTTGGCGATTCTTACGCTATTAGAAATAATCCGCAAGCGGATGGATATCGCTTGTAGTTTTCACCTGGGAGTATTCCAGAGTATCGAATCCTCCATAGGGAACGAGGGAGAAGGATAATCCTAATATCTATATTATTTAAGATACCAGCCAACTAGTTAACGTGGGTAAGGATAATAATAACATAATAAGACCGGTGACACACACACAGGAGTATAAAAAGATAAGTTAGGCAGATAGTTGGGAGGACAACGAGAAGAGTATAATGTTCCTTCATAGTGCAATCAATTATCAGGTTGAGCTAGCAGAAATGAGTTTAGAGGTTTGTTTTAAGAACTTCGTCGGAGCTCGGCCGATTCACTACCACCCGCTATTAGTTAAGAACACCGAATGGTTATGACCACCCCGATTAGGCCCTATTGGTCCATTTCCTATCGCAGTGGATTATGCGTGAGATAAATCTCGGATGGATAGGACTGTCACCACCTACCACAGAGTACGTTGGAATGGGTGTAAATCAAGTCAGAGGTAATCTCAGACATCACGTCTGCTACTAAATTCGATTAATCCTCCTCGGATCCTAGGAAGGTGATCCAAGTTCAATACTTAGGCTATTCTAAGCATATGAGAATGAACCTAGACTCAGAACCAGATGAACTTAATCAACCACTCTAATAATTCATATTTTCCACTTAGTGTAAATATGCTCAGCTCAGATAATGAAAGACACTTATATTATAAAAGCAAAGTCTCGCAAAAGGGAAAGAATACAAGAGCTATTACCTGAATTCCCGAAGACAATTCGAAACTCCAAGCTTCAGCTCGACTCAACTCTAAATCCCAAACTAACTACTCTAACAAGTGAAGAGTGACTCCAAATGAGAGGGATGTGTTGTGTGTTTCATCAAGTGAGGTGAGGGGTCCTTTTATAGCCATCCGCAACCAATGGTGAGCTTCCACTCATAGCACAAGTGTCACATCCACACTAGCCGAAGAGGAATCCAAGAGGGGATCCAAGGGGGCCGGCCTAGGTGGGTCGGCCGACCCACCTTCAGTAGATCTCGTCTCTCTTTTTCGCCTGGGATGCTTCTTTGACGGTGTAGATAAATCCCCATGTCGATTTTCATAGTTAGAGCTGGCGGAACTGACTTCCTTTAGAGCCAAGTGACCCAAGTGTGAAGGAACTGCAGTCATTTGATCAAACTGACACATATGGACGCTTGAGATTACTCCTTGATACATTTCTTGGCAACTAAGAGAAGTTGGAGTCGGCTCGGTGCAAAGGCCATGTCGGCCGGCCTAGGGTGGGTCGGCCTACTGGCTTCTGTCTCTGGTTCAGCTCTGGTTTTTCTCCACTCTATTGCTAAGAACAAAAACTTACCAAAACTTGTGGTAATTTATTAGTTTAAATAAAATGCCTATATAAATCTTGATTTCCCCCAAATCATAGGAAAGTTGGCATATGTCAGCGTATGAAATTAGACTTTAACGACTGCCAACACATCCCCCAACTTGATTTTTTGCTCGTCCTCGAGCAAAGAGCTCAGAATTGGACCCGGTGGATCAGGATTGCATCAATATAATTATTCAATAAATATTAAGTGCACAAGATAATATTCTCATTATTTCTTAAAATAAACTCGTACAAGTGTATCCCAACCTTGCACTTATACCTGTAGGGCTTCCAAAATGTCACCTAGTCTTAGGCGGTTGGAAAATAGAACAACTAAGACAGAGCAATGTTAGCTTACCCTTGTTAAGAATAAGAGTCAGAAATTTCAAAATTTTAGTTCCTCTATTGGTACTCTCGGATCGCTCAAGATGTATATTTTACTCATCCTTACCAAGGCCTAAGGCCAATTCTAATACCTATATTCTAAATGTTTATGTGGAGCTCAAGGTAGGGCTAGAAATGGCCTACTTAGGCTGTATAATGTTGTTAAGTCAAAAACTGGACCTAATGAAGATCATTGTGCACTACATGGGCCCCGGGTATCCTCTAAAAGGCCCATGAGGAGACAAATGGGGGACGGCTCAAGCTGGCCGGATTGGGATAGAGACCACTCGGGTTACACATAACTTGATCGTCAAGGATGTTCCCGAGGATAGAGTTTAGCTCCATGTAATTAGGAGATTCATACTTGTAAATATCAGTGCATATCATGTGCTGGTGTAACAGAATCTAGTATCATGTACTTTATAGAGCCATGTAATCTTATCCCCCTGCACTATATAAAGGGAGGGGTAGGGGTCATAGAATCATCCCACATCTACATCTACATCATCATGGACATCTGCATCCTTGTCATCTGCAAATTCACGCAAAGGCATAATCCAAGAACACAGGACTACGGCATTACCTCCGAGTTGAGGGTCCGAACCTGTATAAATCCTTGTCTTGTGTTACCATCTAGTTTGGTTCTAGCGCATCGCCCCGCAACAAATTCATTACCGACAGTGACCCCCAATGAGCCACCAGTCGGCAATCATGACGCTTCACATTCCGGTCATTAGAGAAATAATGTTTACGGGTGAGGGAGAGAATGGACTCACGCCGAAGGAATGAAGTAATACAAGTGCAAGGATGTGAGGTACTAATGAGTCCATCACATTGGATCTTGTGTTTGAGGACACAGTCTATATGACTTCATTATTTTGAGCAAATCCCTCTTTTTAAGAAATATTTTTGGAGAGGTAGAATTTCTCAGAGTTTAAGATCAACTCTTTTTTTTTGGAGATCATTTTCTCCTAAATTCTCTCTCTCTCTCTCTATCTCTCTCTCTCTCTTGTTTAGGCTCTCAATTTTCAAAGAGATTGAGGGACGACTTACAATAAATTTGAAGTCTTTAATGAAATAAAGTGCATAGGTATGTATAAAGGGGACACAACGAAGATTTTGGCTTATTTTGGTAAGTGGAGGAATACCTGGCGGAATGGATGCTTCATTTCAAGGTGGAATTTAGCATTGACAGATATAAATAAGGCTATCAATCAAAGGGATACGCGACAGGAAATGACTAGCTTTGAAGAGTCACTACTCCTTAAAGTCACAAGTTTTGACAAAACTCAACACAGCCATAAGTGGATAAATTATAAACTTTAATCTTTTTTAGTACTTTTGGCTTTTGTAGGAAATCCCAATGAGGAACATTTCTCAAATTATAATTATATTTTCAAAATAAAATCTTTTCGAGACTTTTCTTACTAGAGGTATGAGCAACTAAGCTCTAATCTTAGTTGTATCTTACCTCACAACAACTTAGATTTGGATTAAAAATGTCAGCACCTACTAGATAAAGTCTCGGCAGAATAACAACTTATACCAATAAATGTTAAACTAAACAAGAGTACTAAATTGTGAACCCAATATTTAGTGAATAAGATAGAGCAATTTTTCATCATCTCCTTGGGTAAAGATCAACATTTATACTTTTTATTTGAAGGGAAATGTTTTTGGTCTTTTTATTTTTTTTATTCATGCATATGACAAGTGCCACTAAGCAAAGTCAATTTTTATGGCAGGACCATAGGGTAGACAGGGCAATGCAGGTAAGGCGGGGTAAAGTAGGGTAATTTGGCAAAGGCTTTCAGGCAGCAACAGCAATAGTAGAAGCAACAGCAGTGACAACAGTGAAGCAAGTGGGAGAGTAGATGAGGCGTACCTTATTGAGCCGGTGGGTCAAAACCCATGTGCTGGAACCAAGCTGTCAAAGCGTTGGTACCAGTCATCACTGCATCAGTGTTGGCTCAAAGGTTTTCAGTCGTCTCCTTGTGGTACCTAGTGTGTCGGGCAAGTGTTTGATGAACGTTGCGCATGTCATCTACTAATGTGTCCACTCTCTCTCCAACTGTGCGGAGATCTCGTGTAAAGGGCTCGAAATAGGAAGGGTATCGGGCTGATGACGGCCCATCCCGTCCTACAGAGGGACCTTGATCATGCTGGTATTGAGTCCCTCCAGCTTCGTGTTGCCACGAGCTCCCAGTACACCAGCTGCATGCTAGGTAGCGCTTGCACCCGTCGGCCATTGACAGATTGGCTTGTTGGCTTTCGCCGTACGTACACACACCTGACAAACAAGCAAGAAGAATAGAGAGGAGAAGAAAATCTGCATGTCATGATCCATCAGCTTGGACGAACACAGATAGCATACGCACTCATGCACTCATGCATCGTGTGTACGTACACTGGTATGTATGCAAAGAGAGCACCATGTATCGGCCATGGGCTTGGCGTTGCAGCGGGTATATACATTATTTACTTGTGCTCCCGACTCTTGGTACATTATTTATTTATTGAAGAACATGCATCAGGCCCTGATATCTGCAGGCCACAATGAAAAACCAGAAATGGCAAGAAAAAAAAAAGCACGATAGCAAGAAGAAAAAAGCAGGTGCAAAAAAAAAAGTACTAATCTAATCAGAAGAAGAAAAAAAATGTTCTTTAGTCTTTTTTGTTGACGCACCTCATATCGAGAGGAAACATGTTAGTCTTTGCACCGTGATTCAGTACCACACAGGCATTTTGGCGCATCATAATTCAACCTAGAATTTGTTGTAATCACTGGCGCAAGAAGCAAGATCAGCGAAAAAAAAAATGGAACCGTCGAGCCTTCCGGGGGCCCTCGAGATTTTGAGCGTTTCTTATAGTGGCTTGTATCGGCTATGTGATCTTTCGCACTAGTGTATCGATCCAGGGGTTAGTGCATGTGATTGTCGACCTCAAGATAAGTTAAAATTAAGGGTTGACATGAGGGGGCGTGAAAGGGGTGTTATGCAGCAGTGTATCCAAAAATGAATGACCGCTATATATACAATACATGTGCTGCAATGCAAATGCTACAATTTTTGAATTGATCTCATGCGTTCATGATATTCGTGAGACATACGGTGGCATGGAATAACGGAAGCTTCGAACGTTAACCCTCATCTGCAAAGTGCAACTTTCAGAGCACGTGATGTATCGACCCTCGAGTGCAAGACGTATCGAGCACGTACAAGATTGCTTGCTCGCCCTCCTTGATTAATTCGATCACTACTACTCGCTACGGAAAGGAGCGATCGATCTTCTGGCCCTACTCCCTCACCAGCACTAAAGAAAAACCCTACTCCATCATCAACAAAGAAAAGCTCTACTCCGTCGGCACCATAAAACCAAGCGCCGACAACATCTCAAGGGTAAGGAGCATCTAGAGAGTGAAGATGAGGAGTGTCTCAAGACGCGGAGCCACGTTGTTTGTCAAAGGATGCCAATGGAAGTGTCACAAAGTGACTAAAGAAAGGTCAAAGAGCAATGAGAAATTTATCCCTAATCAATTGCAATATTTTTTTATGGGAATGACCACATTTAAATAAATGGGGTCTTCTTAAGAGCATTTACCGACTACAGACGCATTATCCATAAGTATAACATGCAAAAACTAGCTAGGTACGAGTTCCTTACAACATCAGGACTGACGGCCTCGCAACTAGAGCTCGCGCAAAGAGGTGATGCTTCGGTTCGAACCGTAGAAGTAAGATGACCATTCAAGCTAGAAGAATCGTTTGTCGCTCCCATTGACATGCCCAAGCTGTTCACTAGGCTATGACAACTGTTATCAATGGTACATTAAACAGTCTCCATCCAAGTATATATAGTTGATCAACGCTCGCTGTTACTATGAATATTTTCATAATGGTGATGACATTTTTTGGGTGGACTTCAGCGAATTGTATCAATGATTCATTCTGTGCAGATTTCATTGGATCTTGCTTGTCATCGAGCCGGCGCTTAGCAAAATCATTGTCTTCAACTCCAAAAGAAAACCTCAACAATACTTTCATCCCATCATCGACTTAATAAATAGGTCATTTTGATGGGTCGACAGTTGACTGAATTTGTAACTGTTAACTATATCATTAATGATGGATAGGGCTTTCAAAATATATATAAGGAAGGGTACAAACTACAAACCTTTTCAACACTTTTTATTTGTCAAAATATTCTTGAAGGTATATGAAACACTCATGATTCAAATTTTATACGTAACGTCCAATATATAAATGCTTTAAGATTTAGTTCCTCGGTGTCATAGGCCGAAAATGAGCAACATTAATCTTTATGGCTACTATGTATGTCAATTCATGAGGAATTTCATCTCAAGTGATAAACCCTCAAGTATTGATGTCGAGGTCAGTTTTTGCTTACAGGTTATATATATATTTTTTGTAAATCTTGAATTGTTCAATGACTAATTCTTGCCTTTCTTCTTATAACAATGTTTAAAACTACCCAGAAGTGCATTACTCGGCCATCAAATAAGAGGTCTTGCAAAACAACTTGTTGGGTTCTTCCTTATCGAAGTCGTCCATCCAAAATGCGAGTTTTACTTTTCAACATGGCTACAACCGGAAGATGTTGATGCATATCAAAAGGGGCTAAATTCCAATGAATATTAACCATCCATTTCAAAACCTGACGTCGTTTAATTGTAAGTAGAACTGTATTTGCTTTTGATCTTGATATATGTGAGTGATGTGGTATCATATATACACACTAGTAAGTAAAATTGTATTTGCTTTTGGATTATGAGGACTGCTTTGATTTATGGATTAAATGCCAGTAGTTGCATTTGTCCGCTGGTTTATTTAGAGGGGGAATATCACGGTCGACTCATGGCCAATGTCAGCGCCGACGGGGAATATCACCGTCGGTGCTTGCTACCAACTGACGGTAATAGTGATTTATCACTGCTGGTTCGTGCTACAAGCCGGCAGTGATATTTCATAATCACTGCCGCCGCTTGCTACCAACCGGAACTGATGAGTACTTACCACCGCCGATTCCTAACACGGTAATAATAGTTACCCTTATTACTGCTATTTATTTACGCCAAAACCAGCAGCGAAGGACTGTTTCAGCCCAACAGTGATGAGGTGTCATGTATCAGTGATAGTTCATTTTTTCCTGTCCCAACACCTGAAACGAGATCAAATACACCAAGGCAGAGAATAATTCATTCGGCTTTTTTTGGTAGGAAGTATGCAATCTTCATTCCGATACTTGCCTTAAATTGGAGCTCTGCTATCTAGCTTAATGCCAGGGAAGGGGAAGTGAGAACTTCTTCTATAAGGTCTGGCTTTAACTTTGCTTTTGGAAAGACAATGGTTAAAGTAAGTCGGCATAAAATATAGACAGCTACGACACTTTAGTCGCATATGATTCATGGGACTGTTGATCGATGAATTGTTTACTAAGCAAAGAATGATGAGGCATATCTTGTCAATCAATATAATATATGCTGCCGACGTATATGTGCATATGGCTGGCTATAAATATGGGACGTAAGGACGCATGCATGGTGCA
Organism: Raddia guianensis; assembly: GCA_036346415.1. Classification (NCBI taxonomy): domain Eukaryota; kingdom Viridiplantae; phylum Streptophyta; class Magnoliopsida; order Poales; family Poaceae; genus Raddia; species Raddia guianensis. The sequence goes on along the minus strand of CM070543.1, from coordinate 12,046,808 downwards.
ATCCATAGCAAGCGCAAATTGAGCAGCGTCAGGATGGGCTTGCTGCCAGTTGATAGGGTGATTAGCTTCGAGAGTTTGAGAGACCTGAACGATACATCGTGCAAGTCCTACAACAACCCGAGCACCCTGGCCGGCAATGGGGCGCCGAGCGACTGGAAGGTGGTGTTGGTGGTGGTGCTCATGGCGGTCATGAGCGCCGCCCTCTACGGCGCCGCCTTCATCCAGCTCATCTTCGGGCGGAACGTGCTGTACGTTCCCCTGTTCCGTGGCCGGTACAACCTCAACACCATCTTCCGCTTCTTGCTGCACTTCGCAATGGTGCAGTTCTTGCCTCTGCTGTCCATCATGGCGTCGAGGGCGAGCAATACTGCTGCTGATGGAGAGAAGATACTTCTGGTGATCACGTGGATGCTGCTCATCGAGCTCATCCGCAAGAAGGTGCTGGCCATGGTGCTGCCCACCGACGGCTCCTCCTTCAAGAGGAGCACAGGCCGGGTCACGCTCATGGAGTACTCCGACGAAGTGGCTCGGCTCGTGTGGATCGCCTACCTTATCTACTCCAACATGAAGGTGCTGCTGAGCGACCGGTGCTTGATGAAAGCCAAGCTCGTCATGGCCATGTTCATCGTCCTTTGGTTGCTGAGCTTTCTCAAGCTGGTGCACAGGGTGGTGGCCACATGGCTGACCGGCCGCTCCTGGATCACGGTGAAGAACCCTATTCTTATTGCAGGGTACATGCAGCATGTCCACCAAGAGGAGGAGGAGAAGAAGGCGAACCACACCGGCAGCATCATGGAGAGCTGCAGGTACGCGGTGATGGGGGAGGATAAGCTTGTGTTCGAAGAGAGGGTAAAAAACAAGCGGTTTTGCTTGAACCCAGTCGCCTGGGTCGCGCTGTGCGCTCGCCGGCGGCTGGGCCCGAGCGTGGCTCGTGCGCGCCCAGGCGACTGGGCTCCAGCCACTCCCAAAAACAAGAAGGGAGGGGAGGACCTTCTCAAGCTAGAAATCCTTGAATCTGGGTATGGAGTGGGAAGGCGGCTTCCTCTCCCGGATGAGCCGCACCCGCACGTCCCTCGCTACGACCAAAGTGAGCAGAAGCAACTCCATCTCCTCATTCGCCGTCCCCTCGATTGTGACCAAAGTGATCTGGTCACCCTAGGAGATATATGGCAGAGCATTGAGAAGGAGAGCCAGAGCCTCTTCTGGATCCGGAGGGAACCGTCCAAGAAATTTGCCCAAAACTTGTGCCTCTCCTTTGCTCTTTTTAAGATGCTACGGCGCCGGTTCGAGCACTACCCCATGGTAGAGGTTGGCTCGGACATGGCACGCAGGCTAATGTTCGATGGCCTACTGGCCCTTGGGGACGAGGACGCTGACAAAGCCCGGCCCTTCGAGGTTCTTCAGCTGGAGCTCGAGTTGCTCGAGAACTACTACCAGGCTGATGTTGCCCCTGTGGTGATGTCCCAACCTTACCTCTTCTTCTCCAGCATCGTCATGTCCATCATCTTTGCTGTCATGTACCTAGCTGCTGTCCTTTCAATACTGATCTGCTACAACGGTAGCGTTGCATCCCTAGGTTCCAACCCAGGGAATTTCCCCACCCTCTACCTCTTCATCACCATGCTGCTTGTGGTAACCCTCGTTACCATTGAAGCTACCGAATTCTGGTCCTCGTTTGTCTTGTCCAATTGGAACACAGTGCGCCTGCTGTGCTCCTACAAAGGACGGAAACGGAATCCTGTCTTCAAGAAGGCAATCTTTTGGACTCTCCTTCAGGTACGGTCTCTCGCTCATTCATTGCGAGGGCTATCCTGCACAGGCATTAGGATGGATCAGGTGTCCATTGTTGACGCCTGCTGGCCACTTGATGAATTTCCCATCGCTGAAAGTGCTTCTTTTGTGGTACTGACAAACGACTTCAAGGAACTTTTTTACTCGTCCTTGAAGAAGGCCATCAGTGGCACCATCAGAATGCCAAGGTTGGATGGCCTCGACACCAGTGGGAGAACTTGTACCGAGGTCATCTTGGCGTGCCACCTGGCTACGCAGCTTCTCGAGGCCAATCTTGGGCGGCGCTGCCTTTGGAAGAAGAAGCAGCCAGACGATAAGGTGGCGGTGGCGCTGTCGCGGTACTGCATGTACCTGGTGGCGCGCGCGCCCGAGCTGCTGCCCGACAACGAGGCATGGGCGAACGGCAGGTACAAGGACATGAAGAACTGCCTGAGGAAGGTGTGGGACCAGCCCTTCTGCGCGATGTGCACACCGAGCCGATGCTGCAGGAAGAAGCTTGTAGACAAGCTTGAAGAAGCCGAGGAGAATGGTCAGCTGCAATCGCAAGACCAAGCGACGAGCGATGGCGTCAAGATATATCTTCAAAGAAAGGGCAATTGCAAAGGTGAGCATGTCTGGGAGGAACTGGCCGAATTCTGGGTCGACTTGGTCGTCTACTTGGCACCTTCCAACGACGTCCAAGGCCATGCCAAGGCGCTGGCCTCCACAGGTGGCGGCCTCATCACTTGCCTCTGGGCCTTCTGCACTCATGCAGGCATCACCCGCGAGCCAATTCAGCAGCACGATAGCACTGCCAACGGAATCGCCTAGTACCAACATGTGCTAGGCCTAACGTACGTACCTACAAACAACTGCTCTATGTATCCTGGTTAATAAAAGCAACTGATGTACATGCTGAAAGGCATGGCAAGGTGTGCTGTGGTTTGGTGTGGTTTGATGATTTCCCATTGTCCGGGACAGTAGTGTGTACTGTATCTGTGTGCTTGCAATTTTTTTATTTGTTTGACTTCATGATATAATTGTGCGTATTCCGGTATTGTATTGATTTGTTGGTTTTTACTGATGTAATGGAATTTTATTCATTGAAGATTTTACGACACAACCATTCGGCAAGTTCGTTTGTTGGTTTTATTTTGTACGCGTGGTCTCTCTAGAACATCTTCCCCCGCTCAATGGAACGACAAGTGGGTTTCAAATGAATTCTCGACGACCATATAATAAAACCGTCATGGTAGAACTGTTGAGAGTAGGTATTTTATGAATAATCATATTAGTTGCTTTCCTACATTAATGTTAATGTTGTAAAATGCATATTGTTTATATTTACAAAATCATTTTTAGTATTTATGAAATGCTATTTTCATATTGTTCTGTGTAATAAATTAACTACTCCCTCTTTCACTATATTTGTCTACACTACACCATAACACCGTTTTAGGGGCAGAAGACTGCTGAAAAAATACACAACAAGGTCAAACATTCTGACGGCAAAAATATGAACAATTCCCGATAAATTATCTTCTAGGAAAATTAAGTTTTACCGTCAAATTTTCCGTCGGTAATATATATTGTGACAAATTGTGTGTCGGGAAATCTAGGCATAGGGACTACTACCTACCAACAATTTTTTCGAGAAACACCGGTTGACCATCTCCCGGTGAAAAGTATGTATCGCTGGATTATTATCTTCCGGTACAATACAGGAGAGAAGCACGCGCGCTTCTGCACAGTACAGCACGAAAAAAGCATTAAGTGGCGGGTTCTAAAAATTTCAGAAAATCCCCAAACAGACTCCTCTGAGCAGTACTCACGAGCCAACGCCAAATAGACCCCTCTAAGCCAGCGCTAAATCCCCTATCCTAGCGCCTCCCAAATTAGTCCCCATTTAGCTCCCCAAATCTCTAATCCCACCTCGTCAAAGGCCCTGAATCTCCAATCCTACACCCCCAAACGCCTTAAATATTCCTAGATTTTCCTAGCACCGACCACCTAATCCATTGAACTTGGGCAGATGCTTGGAGGCCTTGATCTCCACCGACAAGTAGGGTTCCTCTTTACTCCAGTCTCAATCTCCAGAAGAGCGCACACAGATCTGTTTTGGAATCTGCCGGTAAGCACACCAATTCTCAACAACCCTACTTAACCAGCATCGGCCAAAGGCCGAACGAACCTTACCCATGTCAATTAAATTAAGGTAGAGCTACGTTGTCAAATGCCACCAAGTTAGTCTATAACCAGGAGTGCGACCATTTGAATTATTTTACACTCTACAGAGGTTGTACACTACACTTGCAAGATACAACACTCCCCCGTCAAGGAATATCATAACCCATCCTTTCGGAAGATTAACCTTAGTATTAATTGTCACATCGCTCCCTTGGCCAGAACACTCTCACAATTTGTCCTAACCGTGACACCCATATCTGAGCACACCACTGTATGGTTGTCCATCAGGATCCTACCACGAAGTACAGAAATAACATTATAGAGGTTCTTCAATAATGAGGCTAGGCACGTCCAATAACGTGCACGTGGTCGCATGAAAGTTCTCAGTTAAGCGTATCACAATCAACGGTCCTCAAACCAACAGTAACCTGAATCTCGTGCAAGACGACGCCCACCATACAACCAACCGCTTCCGATCCCAATTATTTGTTGGACAAATAGTAATTGAGTGAAAAAGCCCACGATACCCAACATGTTTTGCACTACAGGAAAACGACATATTAACGTTGGCTAATTTTATTTACGTCGGCCCGGGAAGCCGACGGAAATAATGGGGTTATTTACGTCGATCTGACCTTGCCGACGTAAATAAGGGTCCCATGGTGATGACCCTAGCTAACGGTCATTATTTATGTCAGCCACGAGGTCGACGTAAATAAGGTTATTTACGTCGGCCGCCGACGTAAATAACCTTATTTACGTCGCTTTTTATAGGTCGGCTTGCCGACGTAAATAGCTATTTACGTCAGCTTTTGGGCTATTTACGTCCTCGGATTCTTGTAGTGTTGCTTACCAATCTCAATGTTTCCGGCACCCCTCATTCATTGTTCCCCTCCACATCCAAGATAAGCTAAAGCACTATAACCCTAAAACATTTTCGGTGTATATGATAGTAAACCAGATCTCCTTTGGAGAACGCACGGCCCCGTATGTTGCGCTGATGATAACGACGCAGACCCTGTTGGTACTTAACCTTGGTTATGAGTAGCATAGTATAGGACTGTAACATGCATTTAGGACCATCTATATTAACTATCGCATGGCTATTCAACATAACAATTTTGATAATATATATAAAACTAGGGGCGCTAAGGGAAAACTTACGTGGCTCAAATTCTTCAGGGTATAATCCAATATGTTCGTCTAGTTCCGCTTGGAATAGGTCGATTGTAGTGACCGCAAATAGCACACAATCAATATTGTATGCGAAAACATGCCTACAAATATGCAAATGATATTTTTAGATTAAAGATTCCCTTTTTCTGGATTTATAGAAAATTCTTTCACTGGAAATGGAAGTCTAGATTTAACAATAAAAAATAAACAAGGTTTACCTGCATATTATATAGGTAGATAACTGAATGGGCTGGCTGCACCATGATGGACCTCTTCGGTGCAACTCAAAGGAAGGAGTGCGGGCTTGTGGACCGTCTTAGACTCTTAGTTCGGACCAGCCGTAGAGGGGCGGGTAGCTAGGGGCGGGTAGCTAGGCAAACTAGGTGCACACGAATTTCTCAACATTTTATATTTTTATTTCAAAATTTTAAAATAATTTAATAAAATTAAAAGATTACACTCTTGCCCTTAGCTGAAAGGGCGGTTTCAATTTGCCGCCCTATGAACAAGCGGGCAATTTATTAGCCGCCTGTCCAGCTGGGGCCAGCAAGCAGAACCATGGGCGGCAAAACCCGCCATTCCGAACAGCGTGTTTTAGGTACCATCTACTTGGCAAGGCGGGATTTGCATGCAGTAAAAAATCATCCCATTGGAACAGTGAGATTTTGATGCGGGGAAATCCTGTCGTTCCAACAAGCGGGATTTGCTGCTATTTAGCAGCGTGCGTGGCCTGGCCTAGCCTCATTGTGGTCATTTGCTAGCTCCGCGCGTAGGAAGAGAGGGAGGGAGAGGAGAAAAAGAAGAGAGGGTGGGAGAGGAGAGAGAGAAGGAGTGAGGGGGGAGGAGAAGGATCCTACCTCGTGGGAAGTCTTTGAGGTACTAATTTTTCCCACAATAATTATTAAATCCAAAAAACATAGTTGGACATATAGCCACGAAAACAGCGTAGGATAGCAATTGTAGAATGTTTAGTCAGAACTAGTTAGTATTAGTGTGTTATTTGTAGGGTAATGTAGTGCATAGTTATAAGTATTGTCACTCAGTTAGTATCAACATGATTTGTAGGGTAGATCTGGGTTAGTATGTTTATAGTGTAACTAATAACATATATATGATGTAGATATATGTCAGCTATTTGCGGGGAGTAGCGTTCGGGCTATGTGCACACATATGATGTTAGGATTTTTTTAGCGCCATTTACGGGGCACCCATTTGCTCGTGTTGAGATAAATCATTAGGTGCGTCAAGCGGGGAGGTGGGAATGAAACAACGGACACCATAGCTAAAAAAGTGGTAGACAATGGGGAGGTGGCGAACCACGCAAACGTCATAAAGGAAGTCGATCGTGTTTTGCTAGAAGGGGAAGGAAATGACCATCGAGCAGCACATGATGCGATTGGTATGACTGATGAAGGGTAAGAAATAGAAGCTATTGTACAATAGATGGATGCAGAGGATGTGAAGCACAAGCTTGCCCCTAAGGAAGACATTTCAGACGATGGGGGAGATTTCGGGGATTGTCTAGTGCCGCCTAAGTAAAATTCTTATAATTTCAAGGAGCTATCAGTGCATGAATGTACTCACATAGGATGGTACACAGGATGTATGTATATAAGGCTTCGGTTTTGTCTGCAATGAAGCATTGGTCGGTGTCTCTTAGGAGAAAATTCAGGGTGGAGAAGTCTAATAAGAGTGTGTACAATGTGGAGTGTGTGATGTCTGATTGTTCATGTCGGGTTCAAACTTTCAAGCACTATGTCAAAACCACACAAAGGAGACACAACATAGTTGATGGGTAGTCTACAACCGTCACTAAAATAAACATTAGTGACGGGTCCTATAACGTTGGCGGCGCCGACCATTCCTATGACAAGTTACTAGTGACGACTGTTTACTTCACCCGTCACGTATTACAATAATGGCGGTTTGACATGTCGACCATCACCTGTTGTTGCTTTCTTGGTGACTGGTTTGCCTGGGTTATCTAAGAGTGACGGTTTTGGAAAAGATCCGTCACTAGCATTTCCTAATGGGTGATGGCTCCGCTTGATGTTCGTCGCCAGTATGTGCTTATAGGCGGTTCCCAGCCTCCCAGGTGAGTGTGAGCCCGACAAAATATCTCCATATAGGGTTAATAGTACTTTGAGACGGCGACAATGCGATTTTACTGAGTTGCAACCTTTCCTCCTCCTCTTCCATATTCATTTTATATAAATTTGAAACGGTCTTTAAAGGTTTGCACCTCACTCAATCCCTTCATAATTTGCTGCTCTGCTTTTAGCTCTTTGTTCCTTTTTGGTAGATCAATTAAGCACTACATATACAGTTCTCCTTTTGGATAGATTATCGTGGTAGTTTTCAGTTAATGGAAAACTGTCGACGGTTGGGATATTGACCCAAGTCAACTAAGGTTCTTAAAGAATGAGATAGGAGACACGCCGAACAACCACGAACAACAACGAACAGGAGACAGGGGTTTTTATCCTGGTTCAGGCCTCTCGGGAGAGATAATAGCCCAACGTCCAGCCTTTCTTTATATCAAAGAGCATTACAAAACGGAACTCGACGAGATGAACAAGTCTCGGCGAGAATATGGGTGTACAGAAAGTATTATGTGAAAACCTCGTGCCCTCTACACGCTGTAGGGGCTGGTTTATATAGTATTGAGGAAACCGACCTACCGAGGGAACATCGGGCCGGGCTAACTACGAGATCGTAACGAACTCGACATGCCAAATATATCCGGAGGTAGATAAGGCATACTCCTAGTCTTGGGGATCACGACGTCTGCTCCAATCCGGGAAACCAACGTCCAGGTCTTCACGTAGCCGTGCAGAACTCTGTTCGAGTTGGACTCAAACACGAATCCTAGGCCATTACGCACCGCGCCAGCCAAGGGCTGCTCGGCAGGATGCACATGTGCCTGATAGAACCTTTTAGGGAGCTGGGCCCTAGTAGGCTGTTCGATTGGGCCGTCCGGGAGTGGGCCATGGCAATGGGCCGTGATTTTATCCCCGACAGCTAGCCCCCGAGACTCAAGTGGAAGGACTCACTAGAGTGGGGTCGTCCTCTTGAGACTCAAAGTTGTAAGGATCCTAGGCCGAGAGGGGGGGTGAATCGGCTCTTTTCAAATTTTATTTCACTCAATTCGCTTGCTTAATTAGTCAAATTAGGAACCCAAGCTATCGATGGATTTAGAGTCTAGTTGCGGAAGCGATCACAATGAGACACAAGCGACTACTAGGAGGCTCGATGGCACTCACATGCAAACGATCAAGTTAATGTGCGGAAGTAAATGAATGAGACAAGAAGGCGCAAATCGAGTTGTTTCCCGAAGTTCGGTGCTCAACACACGAACACCTACGTCTCCGTTGAGGAAACTTCTCACACAGAGAAGTCGGAAACCTTTCGTTCCTAGCCCTCAATCCACTCGTGGTAGCTCTTCACCAACACATGGTAGGCGAGCTCCAAACCTTCACACGGAAGTGAGTTCTCTCACACACGAGAGCTCTCACACCCCACCGGCACCGACACACGGCACCGACCACCGACACACGGTGGATTTCACCTCAACACATGAGGTACCCCCAACACAAGGAGGATTTGGCTCCGACACACGGAAACCGTGGCACCCCCGACACACGGAGATGGCCGCCGACACACGGCGGACTTGTGCCTCCAACGGATGGAGCGGATGTTGTCGTACGGTTGATGAAGCCCGTGGCGTGACGACGATCTCTCCGGCGGCGAAGTCCCAAGAGCACAAGATCGAGATCGTCTCTCACCACTACCCCTTCTCACTCCCCATGAAAACTAGAGCAAAAACGCCATGGGAGATGGGGCAAACCTTGGAGATGATGGGAGGAGGTAGGGATCACCTTCTTCTTCTCCTTCCTTTCTTCTTCTCCCTCTCAATCTCTCAAGCACATGGAACCCTAGGTGGAGGTGGGTGCCATGGGAGGAGCTCTCATGGGTGGCTAAGGCAAGGGGTGGCTGCTAATGATGGCTCTCTCAATTTTCTCCCGTACACCAAGCCCCTATTTAAAGACCCAAAGCGAAACCCTAGAAATGGACGGCTCAGATTAAATCGCGAGTTTCAGATCACTCTGTCGGACGCCGTCCGGTCGGAGTCGGACGCTGTCCGACAGTGGGTTTTGCCAAAATCTGTGCTTCATCGGACGCCGTCCGGTGGTTTACCGGACGCGTCCGACAGGGCGCTGGTGCACGCGAACGCGCTGCCCACCAAGTATTCGGTCGTTCGCCCAGCCATCGTCGGACGCTGTCCGGTCCCGATCGGACGCCGTCCGACAGTGACTACTGTCGCACCCCTGTTGACCAGACGCCGTCCGGTGCCCGTCGGACGCTGCTGGGTGATCAACAGTGAACTTCATCGGACGCCGTCCGTCATTTGTCGGACGCCGTCCGACAGTGGCTGTGAACCTGGGACTTAGCCGTATTTTGAGTTGGGTCGTTGAGAACCGCTGCTGTCGAACGCTATCCGAAGACCGTCGGACGCCGTCCGACAGTGGGAGTGAATTTGGGACTTAGGTAGAATTTGGCTTGGGCTCACCGGACGCTGTCCGATTGCGATCGGACGCCGTCCGGTGGGGCTGAAATTTTTCCCACTCGAGTTTTGGCTATACCAACTTCGCCCGACGTCACACCTAGGGTTGTTGGCCTATCTTGTCGACTTGTGGAATCGGCGGGAGGTTTCGCGCCTAAAGAAAAAAAAATATCTGGCTTTGAACTTGGCGGCTACGAAAACCCTGGACAGCTGTACTCCCCCGAACTCTCTTGAACCCGGACACTGGCATCTCTAGAACCGCTCGAACTCACTCGGATGGTGGAACTTGTGCTCGATGGGACCTACAACCGAGAGATGATCTTGCAGACATCAATGGGCGGATGGGCCGAAGCATATTTCGCACACAAGGAAAATAGAAGAACTAGAAAATAACATCCTTAGCCTTGATGCGATCCGTCGAGGCCCAGTTGGCATCAATTACCAAAACATTAAGCCCAAGGGAGGCTTGATCTTACAATCTCCCCCTTTTTTGGTAATTGATGACAACACCTGCAAATCCAACATGACAAAGTACAAATACAATCTCTGGTGCAATGGGTTAGCTCAGAAACATTGCTCCATGCCATTGCAAGAATAGACATAAGCTCCCCCTAAATCAATGCATACTACTTGAGAATACTATCACATCATCCTAGGAGCAAAGCATCTCCTAAGATATCACTTCACATCATCCTAGGAACAAAGCATCTCCTAAGATATCACTTGTAACTCAAAATCAATTCTCCCCCTTTTCATCCCAAAACATAACAATGCCCAAAGTGTTTCCAAAGCATGGATTTGCCATTATTTCTCCCCCTTTGGCATCAATGACCACAAAGTAGCAAAACATGGGATTAACAGCAAATTAAGAGCTTTGGAGGTTATACTAGTGCAAACACGCCCATAAGTCCACCACACTTAAAATCTAGCCATCTCAAGGTCACAATGTCACAAGATCAACTAGAGCAAAGTTGATAGATGTGTAATTCAAGTTATTATGACCTAGAGCAAATATAAGGTGAACTATAGCTAGAAGTATCAAGAGTTGCTCCAAAACTCAAAGGGGACACATGATGCACCATAGCACTAGAAGATGCACTCCAAGCTACACTGTCTATCACCAAGCCTATTTGAGACTAAAACATTTTGGTTGAGCTCATTATTGAAAAGTTTCACATTTTTCATCTTGAATTTTCTCAAATTTACTATGTCTCAAACCATAGGCGACGCCACCCAGCATGACATTGAAGATGAGCGTCTCGGTCTTCCAAAGCTCCCCCTAAGTTCATGCCTAGTGCCATGGCAAGCTATCTCATCGAGGAGGCATTGGTGAGACATGTATGACCAATTGTGGCCTTATTCATATTTTAGCACATTTTGTAATTTTGGCTCAACATTTTCTCAAAATTGCTCAAGTTAGCGAAGTAAAGACATGTGCAAAATGGAAGAACACAATCTAGACTTAGAAGCACATGATCCACCAAAAAGTTTAGAGCAATCAAATGAGACTAGAAGCTATAGCCCTCCTAACACATGCTCATGGCTTCCAATTGCATGATATATTGAGTTAAGCACAAGTTGAGCTAGTGACAGAATGAATACATACTATAGCTATCAAAATCAAGTGATGAACATCTAGGCAATGAATAGCACTTAGTATAACAAGCAAGGCACCTAAATGCTCAAACTGGCCTAAAAGATTTGCAATGAATGACATAGCCACGCGATCAACTCAGGCAATGTTTGACTTATCTAAGATGTTTAACTCATTTCTCAATTTGCAGAATCGTGCCTCATCGAGTGGCTTGGTGAATATGTCGGCAAGCTGGTCCTCTGTCCGCACGTGCTCAAGCACAATGTCGCCCTTTGTCACATGATCCCGAAGGAAATGATGACGGACATCAATGTGCTTGGTCCGTGAGTGTTGGACCGGGTTGCACGCTATCTTCACCGCGCTCTCGTTGTCGCATAGAAGAGGCACATGGTCAAGTTTTAGCCCAAAATCAAACAGTGATTGTGTCAAGTAAAGCAATTGTGCACAACAACTCCCCGCCGCTATATACTCGGCCTCGCGGTAGATAGCGCCACGGAGTTCTGTTTCTTTGACGCCCATGACACAAGACACCTACCCAAGAAGTGACATGCCCCGGAAGTGCTTTTGCGATCAATCTTGCACCCGGCATAATCTGAGTCAGAATAGCCTAGGAGCTCAAACCGCGCACCCTTCGGGAACCAAAGACCTATGCTAGGTGTGTGTTTCAGGTATCGAAGTATTCGTTTCACAGCAGTCATATGCATTTCTCTAGGGGAGGCTTGAAATCTAGCGCACATGCACACACTAAACATGATGTCCGGCCTAGATGCAGTCAAATAGAGCAAAGCACCAATCATAGAACGGTAAAGCTTTTGGTCGACATATTTACCTTCTTTGTCGAGGTCGAGGTGGCAGTTCGTTCCCATTGGTGTCCGGATTGGCTTGCAGTCATCTATGCCGAAGCGCTTGAGGAGGTCGTGGATGTACTTCTCTTGGCATATGAATGTCCCGGTCTTGAGTTGCTTGATTTGAAATCCCAAGAAGAAGTTCAACTCGCCCATCATCGACATCTCGAACTCCTTGCTCATCATGTCGCTGAACTCTTTGACCAAGGACTCATTTGTGCTGCCGAAGATGATGTCATCCACATACACCTGGCACAGGAACAGGTCTCCATCCACCACCTTGGTGAATAGTGTCGAGTCGACCCTTCCAACCGTGAATCCCTTGCCGATGAGGAAGTCCCTCAGTCTTTCATACCATGCCCTAGGTGCTTGCTTGAGACCATACAAAGCCTTTGACAATTTGTACACATGATCAGGGTGACGTGAATCTTCAAACCCCGGAGGCTGCTCCACATACACTAGCTCTCCTATGTACCCGTTGAGAAAGCACTCTTCACATCCATCTCGCTTGAGAGCGATGTTGTGGCACGAGAGAACGCCACAAGCGGTCTAATAAGCGTCCAGACAGGGCCACGGAGCATAGGTGTCTCCACAATCTATACCCTCGATCTGTGTGAAGCCCTGAGCGACCAACCTAGCCTTGTTGCGCACCACCAATCCAAACTCATCTTGCTTGTTCTTGAATACCACCCACTTGGTGCCAATCACGCGATCGCTCGGCCTCTTTACCAAAGTCCGGACTTTGTTTCTCTCAAAGTTGTTCAGCTCCTCGTGCATCGCATTGATCCGATCTGGGTCATTGATTGCCTCCTCCACTTTCTTTGGCTCAAGCTCGAGACACAAGCGCCGTGTGCTCACGTAAGTGGCTGTCCTAGACCTTGTTTGCACACCGTGAGTCAAGTCCCCAATCACTTGATCATTTGGGTGATCACGAGCAATGGTGTGATGGGTCTTGATCAAGCTGGGGTGGTAGCTCATCCGATTCTCGTGATCCGCTCACATGCTTGTCTCGCCTCTGGAATCTGATCAAGGCTTGAGCTAACCGCTTTGAGGTGAAGCTCCCCGACTGTACTCGCTCGGTGTGAGGGTGGAGCAACAACCTCGGTCTCCCTCTGAACCTCTACGGTCTCACATCACCGGTGGCATCTCCTCCACCGCTCTAGCCAAGCTCGCTCACCATCCACATCATCCGTGTTCTCATGCTCCCTTGACTTCCATTCGACTCGTCGAACTTCACATCACTGAGTCTCTTCAATCGACCATTGTTCTCATTGTACACCTGAAGGAATACCCTCGCTGAATATCCCAAGAAGACTCCGTGTCCACTCTACTCTGGAACTTGCCCAAGTGCTCCGCTTCTTCTTGATGTAGACCTTGCACCAAAAACCACAAGTAGGAGACATTGGGTCGTCTTCCCACAAGCGGCTCGTGGGGCGTCTTCTTCGAAGCTTGTGAAGGTACTGACTGTTGATGCAAATGACAAAGTGTATTGATTGCTTGACCCGAGCAGATGTGAAGTCTTGTACTCATCTAACATTGTCCTTGCCATCTCAATGAGCGCCCTGTTCTTCCTCTCAACCACCCCATTTCTTTGAGGGGTGTAGGTGGTCGAGCGGTGATCAATCCCTAACTCATCACGAGCGCACTCAGCGAAGTGTTAGTGAACTCCGTTCCATTGTCACTTCTCACCTTCTTGAGGGTACACTCAAGCATTTTGGGCTTTCTTTACAAACTTTTGAAAACATCTCCGCTTGGAGTTTTATCGTAAAAAGAAAACCCAAGTGTATCGGGAGAAGTCATCAACAATGACCAGGCAATAAAGATTTCCCCCGATACTCACATATGTTGTTGGCCCAAAAAGATCCATGTGTATAAGCTCGAGAGGTCGAGATGTAGACATGACATTCTTGGCGAGGATGTGAGCTTGCCACTTGCTTGCCTACCGACAGAACCTTTGATAGCTTGTCTTTCTCGAATGTCACATCTTGCACCCCGAGAATCAACTCGTTTTTGAAAAGTTTCTTCAAATTTGCCATGCCGACATGCCCAAGACGCCTATGCCAAAACCAACCAAGAGAGACTTTGGCGACAAGGCAAGTCGAGACGGATGCGGCAGGTTCATTAAAGTTCACAAGAAACAAGTTTTCAAACCGAAAGCCTTTAAACACAAGATTTTCATTTTTGTCCAAAACCAACAAGCCCTCAGGTAAGAAATTACAATGGAACCCCAAATCACATACTTGGGCAACAGAGAGAAGATTATAGCTCAAAGTTTTTACTAGCAGCACATTGTTAATTGAAAGATCAGAAGAGATTGCTACCTTTCCAACTCCAAGTACCTTGCTCTTGCTTCCATCTCCAAAAGTGACCTTGGGGGGAATCTTGCCTTCCTCCCCTGTTGAGGTGAACAACCGGGGTTGCGGTCATGTGTTGGGTGCACCATTGTCGATGATCCAATGGCACCTCCACTCCAGTAGTTCACTGTCAAATGAGAAGATCACTTATGTGACTCGAGGGACCCACACAGAGGTCCCCGAGGGTTAGCCTTCAAGCTAGAAGCAACAGGAGCAAAGCGATCAATCAATGACTTGGGCACCCAAACATGTGCCTTGTGCTCATTCTCAGCCTTGAGCCCAACAAATCTAGCAGTCATCCTACCTTGAACATTTTTCTTGAGCAGGTAGTGACCGTATAATTCAGAATGTGCTCTAGGAACTCTTGGTTGTGTGTGGTTGGGAGTGTTGCGATTTTGGTTCTTAGGAGGGATTGGTCTACCATTGTTGTGCCTAGGAGGACCATGCCAGAAGTTTTGCCTAGGTGAATGCCAAGTGTTGAACCTAGGACCTTGCTAGTTGTTGTGAAACCTAGGACCATTCCAAGTGTTATACTTAGCACCATATTGCCAGGCACTATGATTTCTTTGTTGCCATGTGGAGTTATAGTGCCTAGGAGGTCCTTGCCATGTGCGGTGTCCATTGTGCATCCTAGGAGCATTGTTGCTAGTGTGCAATTTGTTAGACCAGAGTTGCTTCTCTTCTTGGGATGAGCATGATGGTAACCTTGCCTCTTGGCGGATGCTCGAGGAACACCGGATTTCTTCCTCCCCTTTGGCTTCTCAGGGGTAAAACCCAAGCCACCCTTTAAGGAAGGTTTTCTTTGTTCCTTGAGCATCTTATCCAAGGCTAGACTACCCTCATAGCACTTCCCAAGTCCTTTATCAAATTTTTCAAGTTTAGCTCTAAGTTCACCATTCTCAATAGCTAATTCCCTAGCAGCTAAAGCAAATTTGCAATTATCAGGAGTACAGTGATGAGCATTGCTAGAGGAACCACTAGAGCTAGAAGCAATCAGGGTCAAGTCAATCAAATCATCACATAAAGTAGAGCTATCAACCCTAGGAGGTGCAACAATTATGGAACATGCAGGAGCATCATCAACAGCATCACTAGGAACAGGCAAGATAGCAGGCAAAACATCAACCAAAGCATGACAATCAGGGACATCAACAGATTGAGCAACAGGCAAAGCAATCATGGAAGCATTATCGGCTAGAAGCCGCTCATTACTAGCCCTAAGCTCATGAATTGTAGCAAGGAGATGTTCTACCGACTCATTCATAGCTCTATTCTCTTCTTCTAGCACACTTGTTTTCTTAGTCATAGCATTACTAGAACCCATCATGGAGTCATGTTGGGTTTCTAGTGATTCATACTTAGACACAAGATCATTGAACCTAGCATTTAAGTCATTAAGACGCTCCGAAGTCTCATGTTTCTTGATCTTTCCTTTTCAAGAAAGTCAAGTGCTTGAGCAAGGTAACCTCTAGCAACTTCCGCCTCATCTTGGGTTGAGTCGAGTCACAAACCTCATTTCTAGATGGCTTGACCATCGGGCACTTAGCGATGTCGGTCGGAGTCGATGTCGCCTCGTGTAGTGGAAGTAGAGGAAGCGAGACTCGTCATCATCGGAGAACCACTCTTGAGGCTCAATGGCGACCGTGAGACATCTTGGAGGGAAGGTGGCGGTGGTGGCATGACTGAGTGATTGCCATGCCGGCCAATCCTTGGCCACTTGACTCCTCATCATCACTTGAAACTGACGTGTCGCTGGAGCTGTCATCGGTCACCCATTCCCCCACAAAGGCTAGCCTCTTGCCTTGTGAGGGCGACCCTGAATCGACTTACGGGATTCTTCTTGTAGTCCTTCTGTCTTGGCTTCTCGCCATCACCCTTCTCCCTTCCTTTGTCCTTGTACTTGGTATTGCCCTTCTGAGGACACATCGAAGCAATATGTCCCTTCTCCTGACGCTCATAGCATCGGTATGATGCATGCGAGTTTCTGCTCATCCTCTTCCTGCCACCATAGCCATTCTTGTTCATGAACTGGCCAGCTTGCTTCATGAACAGGCCAAAGTGTTGGAAGCCATTCTCGATCTCACTCCATGTCATCTCACCCTCATTCTTAGCTTGACTTGACTTGGGATCACTCTGCTTGGATCCACTAGCCTTCAGGGCGACCACTTGATTCTTTGCTGGAGCAGGGGAATCCTCTGGATCATTGAGAAGCATCATCTCATGTGCGGTGATCTTGCTGAGCAAAGTGGGTGCCAGCTTCTCCACGCCACATTGTTGGTGAGATAGGTGATGATGTCCCGTAGTCCTTCTTGGGAGGATCCATGACATCTTCCTCGCACACTTCATCATTTGCAACAAGTGTGACCGAGCCCCTTAAGCCCGTTAAGGATGGGGTTAAGCCGAGTAAACATAGCATTGACATTCTCATTTGGAAGCATTACAATCGATCATAACGCTCCTTGACAACTACTAGTCTACCCTCCTTAATGCAGAAGTGCCCTCGTGAATCTCAATGAGTGTGATCCATATGTCATGTGCACTAGTGAGATTGCTAACTCTATCGAAGACCTCCATGCTCAAACCACAAAACAAAGCGTTCATAGCCTTAGCATCGGTCTCTAAGAGTTTGTTTTGTGCGGGTGTGGCGGTATGTTGTTAGTGAGTGTGACACCATGAGGAGACTCTACAACCCTCAAACATCCATTCCCATGGCCTCGAGAAATACTTTCATGCTAACTTCCAAAACCAAAATTAGTGCCACTAAGCAGAGGAATCCTATTGGCAGCTACACTACCCCCGTCAGCCATCTCTATGCGGTTAAGCAACTAGAGACCCGTGCTCTGATACCACTTGTAAGGATCCTAGGCCGAGAGGGGGGGTGAATCGGCTCTTTTCAAATTTTATTTCACTCAATTCGCTTGCTTAATTAGTCAAATTAGGAACCCAAGCTATCGATGGATTTAGAGTCTAGTTGCGGAAGCGATCACAATGAGACACAAGCGACTACTAGGAGGCTCGATGGCACTCACATGCAAACGATCAAGTTAATGTGCGGAAGTAAATGAATGAGACAAGAAGGCATAAACCGAGTTGTTTCCCGAAGTTCGGTGCTCAACACATGAACACCTACGTCTCCGTTGAGGAAACTTCTCACACAGAGAAGTCGGAACCCTTTCGTTCCTAGCCCTCAATCCACTCGTGGTAGCTCTTCACCAACACATGGTAGGCGAGCTCCAAACCTTCACACGGAAGTGAGTTCTCTCACACACGAGAGCTCTCACACCCCACCGGCACCGACACACGGCACCGACCACCGACACACGGTGGATTTCACCTCAACACATGAGGTACCCCCAACACATGGAGGATTTGGCTCCGACACACGGAAACCGTGGCACCCCCGACACACGGAGATGGCCGCCGACACACGGCGGACTTGTGCCTCCAACGGATGGAGCGGATGTTGTCGTACGGTTGATGAAGCCCGTGGCGTGACGACGATCTCTCCGGCGGCGAAGTCCCAAGAGCACAAGATCGATATCGTCTCTCACCACTACCCCTTCTCACTCCCCATGAAAACTAGAGCAAAAACGCCATGGGAGATGGGGCAAACCTTGGAGATGATGGGAGGAGGTAGGGATCACCTTCTTCTTCTCCTTCCTCTCTTCTTCTCCCTCTCAATCTCTCAAGCACATGGAACCCTAGGTGGAGGTGGGTGCCATGGGAGGAGCTCTCATGGGTGGCTAAGGCAAGGGGTGGTCGCTAATGATGGCTCTCTCAATTTTCTCCCGTACACCAAGCCCCTATTTAAAGACCCAAAGCGAAACCCTAGAAATGGGCGGCTCAGATTAAATCGCGAGTTTCAGATCACTCTGTCGGACGTCGTCCGTCGGAGTCGGACGCTGTCCGGCGATGGGTTTGCCAAAATTCAGCTTCATCGGACGCCGTCCGGTGGTTTACCGGACGCGTCCGACAGTATACCGGTGCACGCGAACGCTGCCCACCAAGTATTGGTCGTTCGCCCAGCCATCGTCGGACGCTGTCCGGTCCCGATCGGACGCCGTCCGACAGTGACTACTGTCGCACCCCTGTTGACCAGACGCCGTCCGGTGCCCGTCGGACGCTGCTGGGTGATCAACAGTGAACTTCATCGGACGCCGTCCGGTCGCTGTCGGACGCCGTCCGGCGGTGGCTATGAACACAGGACTTAGCCGTATTTTGAGTTGGGTCGTTGAGAACCGCTGCTGTCGGACGCTATCCGAAGACCGTCGGACGCCGTCCGACAGTGGGTGTGAATTTGGGACTTAGGTAGAATTTGGCTTGGGCTCACCGGACGCCGTCCGATTGCGATCGGACGCCGTCCGGTGGGGCTGAAATTTTTCCCACTCGAGTTTTGGCTATACCAACCGCCGACGTCACACCTAGGGTTGTTGGCCTATCTTGTCGACTTGTGGAATCGGCGGGAGGTTTAGCGCCTAAAGAAAAAAAAAATCGGCTTTGAACTTGGCGGCTACGAAAACCACAGACATTTGTACTCCCCGAACTCTCTCGAACCACGGACACTGGCATCTCTAGAACCCGCCGAACTCACTCGGATGGTGGAACTTGTGCTCGATGGGACCTACAACCAGAGAGATGATCTTGCAGACATCAATGGGCGGATGGGCGAAGCGATTTCGCACACAAGGAAAATAGAAGAACTAGAAAATAACATCCTTAGCCTTGATGCGATCCGTCGAGGCCCAGTTGGCATCAATTACCAAAACATTAAGCCCAAGGGAGGCTTGATCTTACAAAAGTCACGAAGAGGGAAAGTATGCAGCTACGAAGACTTGCAACAATCGACCGAACAGGCTAGGGTTCAACCGAACAGAACTTGTTCGGGACCGAGCAAACCCGATCAGTACCGAGCAACTCCGTTGCACCGAACAGGGAATCTCATCCGCTCGAGTAGAGCACTCAGCCTTCAGCGCGGACGCTGGAAAAAAGGTATCCGTTGGCAGAGTCCAACGGTAACTTCCCGTCACTGCGCAGTGAAAACAGGCGACCGTTTTACCTAGCCGTTGCGGTAAAAACTAGCCGTTTTGTGACAAACCGTTGTAGAGCTGCTCATATGGGACTATAAAAGCACCCAAGCCGCCCGCGACTAGCCACTTCTGCTCTCGCGCCTTTCCTTCCCAAGTCCTAATTCCAACCGCACTCAGCACCAAGCACCCGAAATCCACCACCAAACCTGCTAGTCCAACTCTGGGGACCGCTATGGCTAAGTTCGTAAGATCTAGCGCATCCGAGGAGGACTTGAGAGTTTGGGAGGAAGAGGGCCACATCGACGCCGGCAGCTGGAGGCTGCCCGGGGAGGAGGAAACTCCGGAGCCGCTTGAGGGAGAGTTCGTCAACTTCGAACAGTTTGCACTGTTCGGGTTGAGGTCTCCCGAGAGCGACTTCGTAGAGGCCTTCTTGAACATCAGCGGATTGGAGGTGGCGAACCTCAATCCGAACAGCGTCCTCCAGATGGCCGTCTTCGCACACCTGTGCGAGGGCTATCTGGGCATTGATCCGCCGGTGGGGTTGTTCCTCCATTACTATACGGTAACGAGGAGCAACTCCGCCGCTTCGGCGCTGGGGTGCTACTACCTCAAGCTCCAGGCCACCGCCGACGACGCGCCGTACCCCCGTCCGCCGCTGCTTGACTGAATGGGCGCGTGGTGGACGAGGTGGTTCTACACCCGGCGGAGCGACGACAGCAAGCTCATCTTCACCGGGATGGTGCCGGCGAAGGGAACACCGATGCCTCGGCCGGAGATGTCCGCCGAGGATTGGTACTTGACGAGGAAGATCGCCTCCCTTGTGAGCCTTGGGCTCACGGGCAGGGAGATCATCCAGGATTATACAGCGAACAGGATCTGTCCGCTGCGGAGGAGTCCCTATCCCTTCTATAAGATAGAGGGATGGGAAGACATCTCCAGGGAGAGCACGGGTAAGTGCCTTTAAGACTCAACCTTTCTTTGATGCCTCTTAGAGTAAGGCGAGAGGATCTCTGCTTTCGGGCAGAAAAAGCCAACCGACGCATGGGTGACCGAGCGGGTCGACGCCATCTTCAAGGCGCCAAGAAGGATGGCGAGGTCACCGCGAGGTGGCCTACACTGTCATGAGCGTGCTCGTCCGCACAGCCAAGATAAGTTGCTCGAACCTTCGTCTGTGTTGCT
Organism: Raddia guianensis; assembly: GCA_036346415.1. Lineage (NCBI taxonomy): Eukaryota > Viridiplantae > Streptophyta > Magnoliopsida > Poales > Poaceae > Raddia > Raddia guianensis. Next base: position 12,026,112 of record CM070543.1, on the reverse strand, counting down.
GGATTCGCACTGTTGTAAAAGCTAACACTTCACTTTCCGAACACACAGGAGGACCAGCTGATCCTCGGAGGGATCGTGGAGGAACTCTCTGGGTCGGAGAAAGAGAGAGTGAAGAAGGGCAAGGCCAAGGTGGCCACAAAACCCAAGGCGGCGGCCGAGCCAACGCGGAGCTCGCCGCGCCACGGCAGCCGCCTACCCTCGAAGAAGCCTGCTGCGGCGACGGAGCGCGTCGGGCAAACCAAGCGCGTGCGCGGCCAGCCAAGCGGAAAACGACCAAGCCCCTCCCTCCTCGCCGAGCAAAGCGACGAAGAGGTAAAGACACCGACCCTCGGCTTAAGCGTCTGTGCAGCACACCGGGCCATTTGGCACGGCTGCATCAGGTCGCCGAACAGAGAAGGCTCGAGGAGGAAGTCGCGCGTAAGGAAAAGCTCCTTGCGCTGCGCGAGAAAAGTGCTCAGCTCAGCAGGGAGCTGAGCTCATCGCCACGAGCATCAGGGGGCCGAGGTGAACAAGGCGGCAAGGAGCCCCCGAGGAAGAGGCAGAAAGTTTTAGCAACAAAGAGGAAGATCAAGTCCTCCGCGGCAGGTATGTAGTAACGAAACTTTTGTCTTTACAATTTTCCTAACCGCACCGGGCTCAACTATTCCCTTTTTCATTAGCTGCCCAAGAGGAGATTGCCACAGACGACGTCGACGAGGCAATCGAGTGATCTCTACTGCCCGAGCACCTGCACGGTGCGTCATGAAGCGATGAGGTTGGCGACCTCAAGGACAAAGTGGCAAGCATGGAGCTGCCCCGCCAGTTCCAGCGACCAGCTCGATGCGCTGAAGGGCGCGGTGGAGCGGCTGGAGGCGGAAGAGGCGGCGGACAGCGCCACGGATAGCGGGGCCAAAGCGTTGGCTCCGTAAACTGCCCGAGGTGGGACCGAGCAGGTGGTCCCACCGGGCACTTCGTCGCAGGGGCAGCCCATCCCTGAGGCGACGGAGACGACCAGCGAGCAGGGCGAAAGCCCCGCCGCCAAGGTGCAAGAAGAAACCCACGAGCAGGGCGAACAAGTTGCCCCGCCAGTGGAATTTCCTGTGTTGCCCGGTGGAGCGGCACCGACCTTGCCCGAAGGTGACCGGGCAGAAGAGGAAGAAGGGCAGGAGCGCGGGGATGAAAGTTCTTCGCCCGCTGCTCCTGCTCCTGGGCAAATGCGCTCCCGCAGGAAGAAGGAGCCAAAAAGACGGCGGTGAGGGCGACGCGCCGGTCTCATCCCACACGACCGAGGCTTCGTGACACACAGTCTCGAAGATCGCCTACGCCGGGGACTGAAGCGCCGACTTGGCAAGGTAAGTCCCAAAACCAAACCTGGTCCAGTCGAGCAACATCATCGCAAAGCGGTTAACTGGTCTTCTCTCTCAGGTCTTTGAAGATACCATGGAGGAGCTCGAGGATGGAGTCACCGTCGAACGCAGCGCTGTTCTGGCGGGTTTCAGAGAGCAGCTCCGAATGAGGGGGCTCGAAGGGGAGCCCTCCGCACCAGCCAAGAGCCAGAGCAAGTTGGCGGCGAAGATAAAGAAGCTCAAGGCTCAATTGACCGAGGAGAGGCAATCCTCCGGGGCTCTTCGAGAAGAGACCGAGGAGCTTCGCGCGCAGGCCGCGAGGGCGAACGTCGCGGAAGGTGAGCCAGGCCGCACGAAGTGGCTGGAGGAGCAACTCAACGACGTGTCCGAATGGCGGAAGCTGCTCGTGAAACAGGTGAAGCAGCTCGAGGCCCAGCTCGCCGAAGAGAAGTCGACTTCCGCGGCACTCCAGGAGAAAATCTCCACCCTGTGGGCGTCACAGGAGGAGGCCGAGGAGATGCGCGGGCTGGCCGCAAGGGCGAGCACCGCGGAGAAGAGGGTCGAGGAGCTGGACGAGCAGCTCAAGACCGCCGAGCAGCGAGCCAGTCAGAGCGAAGATCTGACCGAGCAGCTGCGAGCCAAGACCGAGGAGGTCGAGGTTCTCCGTGCGAAGGCAACGGAGCAGGCCAGGAGCAGCAAGGAGGAAGCCGACCGTCTCCGAGCTGAGGCCAGAGAGGGTTTTAAAGCCCAAGGGGAAGTCCTGCGCCTCAAGGAAGTGGTCGAGGAGCTCAAGGAGCAACTCGCTTCTAAGTAGCTGTAGGGCTGCAACCCGAAAGGGACTTTTGTACTTGCAACTCTTGTTAATACAATAAAGAGCTTACCCTTTTACCTGCAAAAAGAGCAGCAAAAGACAATAACGAACAGAAAACCGAGAGCAAGGCACAAAAGCGTTAGAAAGTTTTAAGAAAACCGGTAGAACGCTTAGCCTAACTCCCAGCCCGTTGTGCGGTACCGCCGAAACACGAGTTTGCGAACTCGAACAGTGCACAAGAGAAAGAGCGACGCCCTAGCCCCCTGCAGACGGACGGTGCTCGAAAAAGCGAAGCTATAATTCGAGCACGCGTCGCGTAGAGAGTTAGAGCGACACCCGTATCCTGATCGACTTATCCCAAAAACTGCTCGGTGACGTAAGTTAGGCGATTCCAAAGGTAACCGAACAAGGAAAGTGCCTCTGCCGCGGAGGGCTTACGAGAGCAGACTTTGCCAGGTGGTCGTGTCGTGAGCGGTAAGTGCCTCTGCCGCGGAGGGCTTACGATAGCAGACTTAGCCGCAAGGCGAGAAAGCCTTTTTACGCAACCTTAAGTTTGAGAAACTTGTTGAAACTAGATACGAGCAGGAAAAAATCCTTAAGATTGCGGAGCCAAGTGTTCGCAAGGCCGGGCAGCCATCAAGTGTTACCAGAGAGAGGGTAGTCTTGACAAGACAGAGATGTGAAAAGGCCTCAGAGGACCGTGGAAATTTCACTGTAAATGGATTGAACTTTACATGGAGCCCGACAGACTTGGACGAACAAAGGCGCGAAGTTTGACAAAAGCGCCGGCTAAGCAAACAGTAAAGACCTACACAAAGAACCGAGGAAGCTGGTCGATGTTCCAAGTGCTGGTCGACTCTCTCCGTCTCCATTGCGTGCTAATGCCCCGGGTGAAGCAAGTAAAACGACCAAAAGCAGGCCCTCCCAACGTGGAGTTAGCTTGTTGGCATTGGACGGAGTTCGACACGGTAGTAACGAGGTCGCCCACCTTCAAAGCCCTTGGTCGAACTGATTTGGCAGCGTGCCGGCGAAGATCTTGCTGGTAGCGCGTCATTCTGACTTATGCCCGGTCGCGTGTGCCTTCGAGGAGGTCGAGATCGAGTAAGCGCTCTTACTCGTCGTCAACCAAGTTGACCGAGCTCGCGGCGAGGCGTAACCGAGTACTATTTGGTAGGCGGGATGGCTTCGCACCATAGACCAATTGGAAAGGAGTTTTCTCGGTTGCTCGGTGGCCGAAAAGTCGAATCGCCCGGAGGACGGAAGGACCTCGTCAACCGAGCCTTGTTGTGCTCAAGGAGTGCCGCGAACACGCGCCGCTTGATACCTCGGACGATCCGCTCATTAGCTCGCCGATTGCTCCATTGCTCGTGGATGTGCCACGAGGCGGCAGACCTTGGTGCCCAGTGTTCGCGAGATTCCCGAATAGCTCGCCGAACCGGGTACCGTTATCGCGATTTAGCCATGGGGATCCCAAAGCGCGTGACCACGTTGCTTTTGAAGAAGCGCACAACCGTTTTGCCGTGAAGAGGCGACATTGTGCTCGCCTCTATCCACTTTGTGAAAGTGTCAATGGCGACGAGCAAGTGTGTAGCCCTTGTACCCTTAGGGAACGGGCCGAGCAGATCCAGACCCCATGTGGAGAAAGGCCAAGATGGGGGGATCGTTTGGAGCTCTTGGACGGGCTTATGTGCCTTCCGAGAGTGAAATTGGCAAGCTTTGCACTTTGTCACGATGTCCCGGGCATCTTGTAACGCTGTAGGGCAGTAATAGCCCATGCGAAACGCTTTGCCGACCAGAGTTCTGAAGGAGGCGTGGTTGCCGCAGGCACCCTCGTGTATGTCCCTAAGAAGGAACACACCCTCCTGCTGCGAGATGCACTTGGAGAGGACTCCCAGGGCACCTCGACGGTAAAGGATGCCGTCCATAAGCTTGTATGGAGCAGCACGCCTTATAAGCCGGGAACGCTCGGCTTCGTCTTCGGGCAGTGTCCCATCTGCAAGGTACCGGACAAATGGCGTTATCCATCCATGCACTTTCGATGATGGAGACAAAGACCACTGTCTCTGTTGCCTCGTTCGGAGACGTGATAGAGGGTTGTAAAGGTGCTCGACGAGCACCCCTGCTAGAGCAGGTTCGCGTGAGGATCCAAACTTGGACAGTTGGTCGGCCAAGAAGTTGTCCTTCCTGGGCACGAAGAGCACCTCGAAGAATCGAAAGTGCGACTCCAACTTCCTCACTTCAACCAGGTATCGCGCCATTGAGTCATCGCAAAGACCGATACTCCTTGTTGACTGGTTGATGACCACCGTGAATCTCCTTCACGATCGGCCGTTGGACACCGAGCGACTTGCACGCTTAGTCCCGCCGAGAGGCCTCGTACTCTGCGGCGTTGTTAGTCGTTGCAAAGTGTAGTTGAATAGAATATGAAGTTGCTCTCCTTGAGGAGATGAGAACAAAACCAGCCCCGAAGTTTCGGGCATGGCGAGAATCAAAAACATGGTCCAAGAGGGTTCATCGGGTTGCTCGTGAGCTTCACTCGATTTGGGCGGCAGTCCATTCAGCGACAAAGTCGGCTAAGACACAGGACTTAATAGCGATTCGGCGGCAAATGAATGTCAAATTCTGCCAGTTCCATTTAGACTGTTCAAACCCGGGCGGGCGGAAGCCGGGCGAACTCGAAAAGCCCGGTCCCGAAAAACCAGCCCGAGCCCGCCCGGCCGGGCGCCGAGGCTCGAAAACTGGCCCGAGCCCGCCCGAAGCCCAAAGCCCGGCCCGAAGCCAGTGGCCCGGCCCGCCACGCCTAAAATCGGCGGAATCCGGGCGGCCCGCCCGACCACCAGCCGGTTGAGGCGAGTTCGAGCCCGCCCGATGCACCGGTCGGGCGGGTCGGCCGAACTTTTTCGAGCCGGGTTGGTAAGACTCTGGGCCGGGTTTCCGTGAGCAGTGTCTAGTTCCATTGCCCATTTAGCTATCGTCCCATGACTTCCTTGTTCCTTAGGATCTCTCAAGAGGGAACTTGGTGGGACCAGATTTTGTGCGCTTGGAAATAATGGCGAAGTTTCGGAGGACATGAGCAAGGCGTAGAGCGCTTCTAGACCTCGTGGTAACGCTCCTTTGATCCGTGAAGTACCTCGCTCACGTAATAGATTGGCGTTGGATGCCTTCCCTTTCCACGTCAAAGATGCGCTCACCGCTTGAGGCGCATACCAAGATTGAGCAAGAGCCATTCGCAGTATCATGGGGTGGTCAAGGCAGTGGGTTGGACGGTATTGCTTTAGATCTTGGAAAGATCGATCGACTTTCTCGTCCACTCGAAGCCATTGTGCTTGCGCAGGCCTTAAAGAAGGGCGACAATGGCGTTAATCTGGCGGAAAATAAACACCTTTCGAGGCGACCATCCGCCCGGTGAGGCTCGAACTTCCTTGTGGTAGTTGGAGCTCGCATGTTTTCAATGGCCTCGATTTTTTCGGGGTTGGCGAGAGATGCCTTGCGTAACCAATTACATAACCGAGCAACATTCCGGATCGAACACCAAAGGTACACTTCTCTGGATTTAATTTTATTCGATGCCCGGCGAGGTTCTAAACGTCTCTCGCCGGTCTTTTACATGATCTGGAGCATACTTGCTCTTCTGACTATGTCATCGACATAGACCTCCGTGTTTTTCCACACTGCTCGGGAAAGTCTTCTCCATTAAGCACGGGGCGTGGCACCGCATTGAGCGGAACCGAAAGACATGGTCGTGTAGCGAGAAAGTGCGAAGGGGTGATGAAGGCGATCTTCTCTTCATCCTCGGGAGATGCTTATTTGATGGTAAACTGAGTAAGCATCCAACAAACTCAAGAGCTAGGCATCCGCGATCGCGTCGACCAAGCTGGTCTATCGAGGCGTGAAATTGTCCTTAGGACAAGCGGCATTCAGATCTGTGTGATCGACACATCCTCCACTTGCCGCCTTTCTTCTTTACAATTCTTTACAATGACAGGGTTGGCGGCCACTCGGTGTGATCAACCTCGCGGATGAAACCAGAATGAGCGACTTACTGTCTGATCCTTGATCGATGATCCTCGCTGAAGTCCAGCGGCGAAGCTTACATCGAACAGGCTTTTTGTCCGGCCGGACGGCCAGTTTGTGCTCGATAACCTCCCTTAGGGGCCCCTTCCCCCTTTAATGAGAAATGCGAAATAAAAAAAGTGAAGTTAAGGGTGCCCCATGGGTACTTGATCTTGTCTCCAGCCCCCCCCTTGGGGGGTCATGGAAAAAGGAAAGATGAATTTCTCCATTCATTGAACCCTAGTTCGGGACTGACGGGGCTCGAACCCGCAGCTTCCGCCTTGACAGAGGGCAGTCCGCCCGACCATGTCTTTCGTAACGAACTACGAGATCGTAACGAACTCATACAGAGCAAACCAACGGGCGGAGGGCAGGCCAAGCCATGCCGATCCACCGTGATCCGACGGAGACAACAGAGAGAGAAAGAGGATCTGGAAGCTCACAAATATGCAAATGGATTGAAAACCGGGAGAGAGAGGTGGGAGGCAAGATCTGGGAAGGAGGATGTCAGAGTAGACCAAAAGAGGCGGCACGGCAAGCAAAGATCCCACTCCTCCGTGAGGCGAGGCGAAGGTGTCTGCAGCACTGTGTGGGAGGAGAATCGCACGAGAGCAAGATTGGGAGGAGGCGGGCGAAATGGCTAGGGTTGGGATGGCCACGAGGCGAAATGGAAGGAGAGGACCGCATGGGGCGTGGCGAAGGCGAGGCAAAGGGGAAGACCTGAGGGAAGGAGGCAATGGCAAGTAGAAGGGCGACAGAAGAGGCAACGGCAGCTGGCTTGGCCGTGGAAGGAGGCGGTGGGTCGGAGCAGTGGCTTGGGGGAGAAGAGCTAAAGAGAGGCTGCGTTAATGTCTGAGGGGGGGGCTAGGGCACGAGGACCTTGGCTGCCGAAGTTATATTGAATGGCATCGGCGGGTAATTACCATTGAAGTGCAGGTGTACCCTCTGAAGCCAAAAAGGCGTATTGCTTGGAGAGGTAAAATCTAGGGGGTGGAGCGGAAGATGATGCGCACTGTAAAGGATCTCAGTGAAAATGTATAGGGATGTGTAAATAAAATCAGAAAGATTAGTGGGCTTTATGCAAAGTCGTTTGGGCGAATCGAGGGGCTGGGCAGGGGACAGCGCGACAGAAATGGGGGCTGAGATTTTTCGAGCGACGTGGCCACACTGAGAAGGCTCCGAATGAAGTGCCTTATAAGTGTAGGGGAAATAAGCCTCTGTGCTAGTTCATTGATAGAACCGACACAGCTTTGCATATCTGCGCCCTCTGCAAACCAACTTCTATGTAATGCAGCCATCATGATATCTAACCGCAAACTTGTACCATTTTTCAAGACAAACAAAGAATTTGTGTCTTTGCTACTTCAACACATAAATCATTTACGCCAACGCTTCACCATTTAGTAGTGAGTGCATTGGCGGTGGAGGAGGTGCCTGAGTAAAACGAGAGAGGAGAGGAGGTTGGCGGCACAAGGGGATGGGGAGTGGGGACGAATTGAATTGCGTGAGGGAATGGTAGGAAAGTACTAACAGGAGTGGGGGTAGTACATGATCTAGATTATTGGATTCGATCCAACGGCCAAAAATATCTTGCACAATTCATTTTTCTATAGGCGATAGCTAGTCAATCCCAAAATAAACCTTAAAGAAAGTATAGTTTATGAGAAAACCAGAGATGGAAGCGTTGAACCTCTCTCGAGGCCGCGTAGCTTTGTTATATGCTACTAGAAAGCAGGTCTTAGACCCTATTTGTTTGAGCATGACTTCTCTAAAAGTCATACTCGAAAAGCCACAAAAAACTAGCTTCTAGGAAAAACTCATATTACAGTACAAATTGGGCTTTTGGTGGCTTTTGGCTTCTTTGAAGAGGTTCCAAAAGCTGGCTGTTTGTTTGAGCTTCTGACTTCTGAGGCTAAAAGCTAGAATCTCAAACAAACGGGGCCTTAGTTTGTTATAGAATTGTTACAGAAGATAAGCACAAATCTGAAATTAGTTACAAGAGATATACAGATAGACAACACACGCGATAACTAACTACAACCTTATCTTCTAACAGCCTCCCTCAAGCACAACACACTCATGTTGAAATTTCGTCTAAAAGCTTTTAATCCTTGCACTAAAATTGGTTTAGTGAAACCATTAGCAACCTGATATCCCATAGGCACAAATCGTATGTCCAATAATTTTTGTGACACCCGTTCTCTGACAAAGTGATAATCCACTTCAATATGCTTCGTTCTAGCATGAAATAATGGATTAGCTGACATATATATGTTGCACCAATATTATTACACCAAAGATGAGTAGCTGGTGGAGAAAGCACCTTCAATTCTTTTAATAAGGTTTGCACCTACATCATTTCAGCAGTTGCATTAGCCAACGCCTCGTATTATGCTTTTGTGCTAGACCAAGACATTGTGGCCTGTTTCCTGGCACTCCAAGACAGACGATTAGAACCCAAAAACACAGCAAAGCCACCGGTAGACCGTCTATCATCCACACAGTTTGTCCAATCCGCACCAGAACAAGCACTAACATGCATTGATACTGATTTGGATATTAACTGCAGCCCAATGAAGTGTAGTAGGAGAATGCAAAAAATTGACACACCTTATTAACAGAGAAAGATATATCTGAATGCATCTTCTAACTCTAAAGCTTCTCCTACCTGAGCCGATAATTTTTCTGAGACAGATAAAGGAGTACTCACTAGTTTACAACTCATCATACCAACCCGTTTAAGTACATCAGATGCATACTTACTTTGTGACAACAATACCATCTCGTATCTTGTTAACTTCAATCCCAAAGAAATAATGTAGATAACCTAAATCCTTGAGAGCAAACTCAACTTTAAGGTCTTGAAGAAGAGCATTGACAACATCTTGTGAACAACCTGTCACTACTATATTGTTACATCCTAATAAATATTAGGATGTCCTAAGTTTTATTTAAAAGAAAAACGAATATAAAATTTATTTGGCATGTATGAGTTCGTTACGATCTCGTAGTTAGCCCGGCTCGATATTCCCTCGGTAGGTTGGTTTGCTCTGCACTATATAAACAAGGCCCCTACGGCATGTAGAGGGGACTGGGATCTACCTTTTAGCATCTCGTAGGCACCTGATCTTTGCCTGTACACACATTATCTCGCCGAGACTTGTCTATCTCGCCGAGCCACCTCTTGTAATCATCTTTGATATATAAGAAAGGCTGGACGTAGGGCTATTATCTCTCCCGAGAGGCCCGAACCAGGATAAAATCCCCTATCCCCTGTTCGTTGATGTTCGTGGTTGTTCGGCGTGTCTCCCATCTCACTTCTAAAGAACCTTAGCGACTTGAGATCGTTATCTCAACCGTCGACAGTTGGCGCCGTCCGTGGGGATATGCAGATCGAGCATGTCGAACTCTATCAGCGATAAGGAGATTCTCCCTGAGGACTACGACTTCGGAAAGGCGGGGATGTTTCTTCCTCTCGCCACCGAATCGATCTTATCGCCCTAGATCGATGTTCAGATTCGAGATGAGGCGTCTCTGGATATGCCCCAGAGATGATCTTTGGTCGAGCTCCCGTCCTTGTTGGCATTGGACAGGTTCTGGACACGGCGCAGAACGAGGTCGCCCACCTTCAAAGCCCTTGGTCGAACTGATTTGGCAGCGTGCCGGCGAAGATCTTGCTGGTAGCGCGTCATTCTGACTTATGCCCGGTCGCGTGTGCCTTCGAGGAGGTCGAGATCGAGTAAGCGCTCTTACTCGTCGTCAACCAAGTTGACCGAGCTCGTGCGAGGCGAACCGAGTACTATTTCGGCGGGCAGGATGGCTTCTGCACCATAGACCAATTGGAAAGGAGTTTTCTCGGTTGCTCGGCTGGCCGTAGTGCGAACTGCCCAGAGGACGGAAGGGACCTCGTCAACCCAGGCCTTGTTGTGCTCGCGGAGTGCCGCGAACACGCGCCGTTTGATACCCTGGACGATCATGTCATTAGCTCGCTCATTGCTCCATTGCTCGTGGATGTGCCCGAGGCGGCAGACTTGGTGCCCGGTATTCGCAGATATTCTGGAATAGCTCGCTTCGGAACTGGGTACCGTTATCAGTGATTTAGCCATGGGGGATCCCAAAGCGCGTGACCACGTTGCTTTTGAAGAAGCGCACAACCGTTTTGCCGTGAAGAGACGACACAGGCTCTGCCTCTATCCACTTTGTGAAAGTGTCAATGGCGACGAGCAAGTGTGTGTAGCCCTTGTACCCCTTGGGGAACGGGCCGAGCAGATCCAGACCCCATGTGGAGAAAGGCCAAGATGGGGGGATCGTTTGGAGCTCTTGGACGGGCTTATGTGCCTTCCGAGAGTGAAATTGGCAAGCTTTGCACTTTGTCACGATGTCCCGGGCATCTTGTAACGCAGAGGGCGATAATAGCCCATGCAAGCGCTTGCCGACCGAGTTACGAAGGAGGCGTGGTTGCCGCAGGCACCCTCGTATGTCCCTAAGAAGGAACACACCCTCCTGCTGCGAGATGCACTTGGAGAGGACTCCCAGGGCACCTCGACGGTAAAGGATGCCGTCCATAAGCTTGTATGGAGCAGCACGCCTTATAAGCCGGGAACGCTTCGGCCGTCTTGAGCGATGTCCCATCGCAAGGTACCGGACAAATGGCGTTATCCGATCCATGACTGCTTTCGATGATGGAGACAGCACCACCTGTCTCTGTTGCCTCGTCCGGAGACGTGATAGAGGGTTGTAAAGGTGCTCGACGAGCACCCCCGCTAAGCGAGTTCGCGTGAGGATCAAACTTGGACGGTTTGGTCGCCAAGAAGTTGTCCTTCACGGGCACGAAGAGCACCTCGAAGAATCGAAAGTGCGACTCAACTTCCTCACTTCAACCGGTATCGCGCCATTGAGTCATCGCAAACTCGATACTCCTTGTTGACTGGTTGATGACCGGTTGTGAATCTCCTTCACGGTCACCGTTGGACACCGAGCGACTTGCACGCTCTTAGTCCCATGAGGAGGGCCTCGTACTGCGGCGTTGTTAGTCGTTGCAAAGTGTAGTTGAATAGAATATGAAGTTGCTCTCCTTGAGGAGATGAGAACAAAACCAGCCCCGAGTTTCCGGTCTGTGAGCCGTCAAAAACATGGTCCAAGAGGGTTCATCGGGTTGCTCGTGAGCTTCACGGGATTTGGCGAGGCGAGTCCATTCAATGACAAAGTCGGCTAAGACACAGGACTTAATAGCGATTCGAGCGGCAAATGTAATGTCAAATTCGCGGTTCCATTTAGACTGTTCAAACCCCGGCGGGCGGGCCAGGCGAACTCGAAAAGCCCGTCCCGAAAAACCAGTTCGAGCCCGCCCGGCCGGCGCCGGCTCGAAAACCGGCCCGAGCCCGCCCGGTCCGAAGCCGGCCCGAAGCCCGGCCCGCCCGCCACGTCTAAATCGGCGGAATCCGGGCGGGCCCGCCCGCCGACCACCGGCTTGAACCGAGGCCGAGCCCGGCCCGATGCCGGTCGGGCGGCCGCCGGCTTTTTCGGGCGGGTTGGGCGAGACTCTGGGCCGGTTTCCGTGAGCGTGTCTAGTTCCATTGCCCATTTAGCTATCGTCCGCTTGACTTCCTTGTTCCTTAGGATCTCTCAAGAGGGAACTTGGTGGGACCAAGATTTGGTGCGCTTTGAAATAATGGCGAAGTTTCACGGAGGACATGAGCAAGGCGTGAAGCAGACTTCTAGACCTCGTGGCGCTCCTTTGATCCGTGAAGTACCTCGCTCACGTAATAGATTGGCCATTGGATGCCTTCCCTTTCCACCGTCAAGGCTGCGCCACCGCTTGAGGCGCATGTACCAAGATTGAGCAAGAGGCATTCACGTATCATGGGGTGGTCAAGACAGGGTGGGTTGGACGGTATTGCTTTAGATCTTGGAAAGATCGATCAGCTTCTCTCGCCCACTCGAAGCCATTGTGCTTGCGCAGGCCTTAAAGAAGGGCAGACCTGCGTCGCTACTGGCGGAAAATAAACACCGCCGAGCGACCATCCACCGGTGAGGCTCGAACTTCCTTGACGGTAGTTGGAGCACTGCATGTTTTCAATGGCCTCGATTTTTCGGGGTTGGCGAGATGCCTTGCGAACCAATTACATAACCGAGCAACATTCGGATCGAACACCAAAGGTACACTTCTCTGGATTTAATTTTATTCGATGCCTGGCGAGGTTACGAAACGTCTCTGCCAGGTCTTTTACATGATCTGGAGCATACTTGCTCTTTACAGCTATGTCATCGACATAGACCTCCAGGTTTTTTCCACGCTGTTCTGGGAAAGTCTTCTCCATTAAGCACTGGAACGTGGCACCAGCATTGAGCAGACCGAAAGACATGGTCGTGTAGCAGAAAGTGCCGAAGGGGGTGATGAAGGCAGTCTTCTCTTCATCCTCGGGGGAGATGCTTATTTGATGGTAACCTGAGTAAGCATCCAACAAACTCAAGAGCTAGGCATCCGCAGTCGCGTCGACCAACTGGTCTATGCGAGGCAGCGGGAAATTGTCCTTAGGACAAGCAGCATTCAGATCTGTGTGATCGACACACATCCTCCACTTGCCGCCTTTCTTCTTTACAATTCTTTACAATGACAGGGTTGGCCAGCCACTCGGTGTGATCAACCTCGCGGATGAAACCAGCAGCGAGCAGCTTACCAAGCTGATCCTTGATCGATGATCCCCTGCTTGAAGTCCGAAAAGCGACGAAGCTTCTGTCGAACAGGCTTTTTGTCCGGCCGGACGGCCAGTTTGTGCTCGATAACCTCCCTTGGGACTCCGGGCATGTCAGATGGCTCCCAGACAAACACATCTGCCTTAGCTCGGAGGAAGGCAATGAGCTCGCTTTCCTATTTGGGGTCCAGATTAGCCCCCAGGTGAACTGTCTTGGAGGAATCATCCAAAGACAGCGGAACTTCCTTGGTCTCTCCTCCTGGCTGAAGGGAGACTCTAGGGCATGCAGACTTGGTCTGCGGAGCTTCGGGACCTCGAGGTGGAAGCTGGTCGACCAGGCGAGGGCGCGCCGTCGCAATCGAGAGCGGCCTTATAGTTGCCCTTGACCGTGATCACACCGTTGGGACCCGGTATCTTCACGCAATGATATCCATGATGGGACACGGCCATGAACTTGCGAAGAGATGGCCGGCCTAGGATAGCATTGTACGCGGATGGGAAGTCAACCACATCGAATGTGATCAACTCGTAGGAAGTGGATTGGATCGCCGAAGGTAACAGCGAACGATCCGCCTCACTGACCAACGACTTCTCAGGAACAATGCCGTAGAAGGGCATCGCGACCTCTTTAAGTTTGGAGCGAGGAATTTGCATCTCATCCAAGACCTTAGCAGAGAGCAAGTCCAAAGCGCTCCCGCCGTCTACAAGAACACGACCAACTCTCGCGTTGCTGATGGTCGGAGCGACCACCAGTGGGAGCCTCTGAGGCTTGGTCATCCCAGTGGGGCAATCCTCCTGAGAGAAGGAGATGGAAACCTCGGTCCACTTCATCGATTCGGGCTGAGGCTTGCCCTTTTCAACGTTGTGGACCTCCCGACCAGCTTCCTTGAGGCTGCGCCGAGAGGGACAAGCCGAGGAGCCACCGAAGATGACGGCGATATGGTTCACGGGCTCTTGATACTCATCGTCGTCCCGATCACCATCATCGGTTTGGCGCTTCGCCTTACCGGCTTCACCTTTTTCGGGCAGGGTGGGCATTGGGCCCTTGCCTTTGTAGAAATCCTCGAGCTTTGCAGCCCAGGTCCTACAATGGCGCGTGTCATACCCATAATGCTGGTGGAACTTGCAATATCGGTCACTGGGACCTTTCTTGCCTTGGTTGCCTCCCTGGGCGGGCTTCTTGCCCTTATAGTTATTGTTGGGCTTTTTCTGCCCATCCTTGGGAGGAGGTGTGCGATCTAAACCGGCGACAGTGTTGTTCGCATCACCCTTCTTTTTCTTCTGGGACTTCTTGTCACCAGGATTGTTGCTGCTCTTCTTCTTTTCCTCTACACCAGGCTGGGCGGGCAGCTTGCCCTTGTCGAACGGCTTCTTATACTGAACGCGTTCTGCCGCATTGGCATAGCGATCAGCCGCCTTGAACAGGTCGTTGGCGGTCCAGGTCTCATTGATCTCGAGATCCTGGGTGAGCCGCTCGTCGCGGACTCCGTTTTTAAAGGCGCGGACAACAGATTCGTCCGAGATGTTCGGGATCGTGTTGCGAATCTTGATGAAACGCTTCACAAAGTTACGGAGGGTCTCCCCGTTCATCTGGATCATCTGGTGCAGATCATCCTCCTTGCCCAGACGCACGTAACATCTCTGGAAATTTGCAATCAGAGCGTCACAAAGTTGGTTCCAAGAAGAGATGAAACCTTCCTGCTGATTGAACAGCCACGTCCGAGCAGCACCCTCAAGGACAGTCGGGAGGTAATTAGCCATAACAAGCTCGTCACCCCCGGCCGCCATGATGGCCGTAGCGTATATGGAAAGGAACTCCTCTGGGTTCTGGGTCCCATTGTACCTCTCCATGTGTCTGCGCTTGAACTTTGAGGGCCACCGAACAGAGCGAAGCTCATCAGAAAAAGCCCTGTAGCCCAAGGCGTAAGACTGGCCACCTTCCCCGGCAGAACCTAGCCTTGAAAAGACGTTGGTCCTGTTAGTGGGGGGAACTCTAGCTGAGCGGGAGGTCTCCGCTTGGAGGAACTCTCTCCGTGATAAGCCACCACGTTCCTTCCTCGTGGTTGCGACAACGCGCTCCTCGCGAGGGGATCGTACGTGATCGTCGCGCACACGCTTGCCCCTGTGGTCGAGATGACTACGGGGACTTGGCGAGCGATGGCAACCACGGGCAGCTTGCTCATGGACAGTGGTCCTTCGACGGCGACGGTGGTCGCGCGATCGATCGGATCACTCACTGTCCGAATCCACCAGGACAGACTCGCCGCGCTGCCCGGATGACGCCTCACCTATAGACTTAAGGCCCTCGGCCAATTTCTCAAGGTGAGTAGCCACTTCATCGCTCACGAGGACGAGATTGTCCTGGTGAGCGGATCTGATTACGGTTGCCAGGGCCTGGAGCCGTTCCCGGCTCTTCTCAATTGGTCCTGGGATCCCTGAGGCATCCGCGTCTTGCCCGATTGGAGTCTGGGCACGCGGGGATTCCCCCCGGGTAGGCTGAACTTCTGCCGGGGGCCTTGGCGTAGGTGCGCGAGGCTGATCGCGTCGCTGACGCTTGCGCTGATTGCGGATCTGCGCCAAGGTTTGATCGATGGATTCGTCAAAAGTGCGGCGAACAATATCTTGCTCGCGAGCGGATTGTGCGGCTCCATCTGGGTGCCGAGCGGAATTGACTCGCTCGATCTCTTTGGCCACCGTGACCCGTGCAGGATCCCCTGAGGTCCCTGCACCGGCCATATTGATGACGCGGTGGCCGTGCGTCTGCGCGCTAGACGGTGTCATCACTGTGTTGCCATGCCAAATATATCCCGAGGTAGATAAGGCATACTCCTAGTCTTGGGGATCACGACATCTGCTCCAATGCGGGAAACCAACGTCCGGGTCTTCACGTAGCCGTGCAGAACTCTGTTCGAGTTGGACTCAAACACGAATCCTAGGCCATTACGCACCGCGCCAGCCAAGGGCTGCTCGGCAGGATGCACACGGGCCTGATAGAACCTTCTAGGGAGCTGGGCCCTAGTAGGCTGTTCGATTGGGCCGTCAGGGAGTGAGCGATGGCAATGGGCCGTGATTTTATCCCTGACAAAAACTTTATGTATGCATTGCAGATGACCGATAGAAATTAGATGTATCTAGAGGCCCGTACTTGTGCGAGGTACTTGAGCGGAGTGTTCCCTTAGCTGATATGAAAGATAAGGGTAAAACGGCAATGTATTGTCCATGCCGAGATTGCAATAATGATAAGAAGTTCCAGAAATTAGACAATGCTCACGCGCACTTGTTAATGCATGGATTTAAAGAGAACTATTCATGTTGGAACAAACATGGCGAAGGAGTTAACGAAGGAGAGATGGATCCTTATGCTGGAAAAACTATGGACCAAGCAGTCACACTCGGTATTATGGATGAAGACATATTAGGTATAAATGATAGTGATGTAGAGGATTTTGTGAAGAATGTGGATCGGATGGTGCGGGATGTCGAGCAACGCGACTAGTATAATGATGGTGAGTTTGCTAAATTTCAAGAATTTGTGTGAGAGTCAAAGGCGCCCCTTTATCCTAATTGTAAGAAGAAGTCAACTCTTCTATTTGGTATACTAAACCTTATAGAGTTGAAGGGAACCCACGGTTGGACTGACAAAAGTTTTAAAGCATTTTTGGATCTACTAAGGGATATTCTACTAGAGGGGAACTTGCTGCTCAAAAGCTATATGACGCAAAGAAGATAATTTGTCCTTTGGGTCTAGAAATAGAAAAAAATACATGCATGCAAAAATGATTGTATCCTATTTCGTGGAGAGTACGTAGAGCTAGATCAACGCCTGGTTTGTGAGACCCATCGATTCAAGCATCAAAATGACGGTGGTGATAGGGATGCAAGGAAGAAGAGTAGAGGGGGTCCAAGGAAGGTCGTTTGGTATTTTCATGTAAGTCCCCGTTTGAAGTGATTGTTTGTCAACAAAAAAGAGGCCCTTTTGATGCGTTGGCATAACGAGGGACGTCAGAACGATACAATGATACAACTCCTGGCGGATTGCGCTATGTGGCGTACCATTGATTCCACATTTGGTTGGTTTGCTGAAAAGTTGAGAAATATTAGGTTTGCTTTGAGCATAGATAGCAAGAATCCATATGTTAACATGAGTACCTCACATAGCACTTGGGTTGTTGTACTGTCAATACTCAACATTCCGCTTTGGTTGTGTAATTGTCGACTGGTGGCTAATTGGGGGTCACCGTCGGCAATGAATTTGTTACGGGGCTATGCGCAAGAACCAAGCCAGATGGTAACACAAGACAGGGATTTATACAGGTTCAAGCCCCAACACGGAGGCAATACCCTAGTCCTGTGCTCTGGGATTATGTTTCTGCATGAATTCGTAGATGTCTATGCTGATGCAGCTATCCGATGTAGGATGCGTGTTATGTTATGATCTATGCTCCCCACCCCTCCCTTTATATAGTGCAAGGGGAGATCGGGTTACATGGTTCTATCCAGTAAATGGTACCAAATTCGATTATACCGGTGCATGATATGCCAGTATAAATCTCCTAATTACATGGAGCTCGACTTTATCCTTAAGAGCATCCTTAGTGATCAAGTCTTGCGTAACCCGAGTAGTCTCTATCCCGATCCAGCCGGCTTGAGTCGCCCCTTATCTGCCTCCTTATGGGCCTTCTAGAGGATTCCCGGGGCCCATGTAGTCCACAGTAGCCCCTAGTGCTTTACGATGGAATCAAATGTCCGGCCGACTGGTCTTGTCAATATCTCCTGTAATCTGAAAAGAGATTTTAAAGAGCTCAAGAAATCTTAAGTCCTTGACGTTGAAAGCAACGCTTGGCTCGGTAGTACCGAAAATCCGGCCTCTGGGCTTGTCTGGCATGTTACCTCAACGAGCGAATTCGGCTACTTGACACCCACTCTCGCATTGCGAAAGCAGCAACCGGCTCATCATGGAGCGTGCCTTAAGCCACGCAATCATAGCTTCCGTCTTGCGGCATGTTATGGGTCATGATTTTAAGAATGTAAGGCATCAGACATCTGGCCTTGTCTTGCAAGCGCCAGCGTCGGGCACGTCTTTCAGCCGAGTGGTACCTGTCCCAACCGGAGAAGGGATCAGCTGTCGACCTACCTAAAGGCGTACCGATTGGACATAGTTTAGCCAAGAGGTATTTGTATCCGGGTAGCGGTATCCGGCAAACACCCGACCATGAACATGCAAAGTCTGCTATGGACCCAACATAGGGTATGCTGTGAAATATTTTTCATTGTGGCGCTTCCGGTCATTTGACCCCAAGGATGTACCGAGGACGAATTATGCTCGATGTTAACTTGTCACCACCATTAGTGGTGCGTTGTTAAGAAAGCCTGTTAAGGGCGTTGCCCTTTGCTTATTGGGCCCAAACTCATTTTAGGGAAGGCGAAGAGTTTTCACGCCCTTCTCACACAGCCAAAGTGTCACGCGCGTCTGCTGGGAAGAGCAACCGCACCCACTTCCGTCCCATCGCCATGATGGTTTACTGTGTTCAGAACGAATAGCGAGGCGCGCCTCTTGAACTTCTTCGTGTATATATAAACAGAAATCCCAAATGCAGCGCATTACGCCTCATTCAGTCTTCAAGTCTTTTTCCCCTCTTTTCCTCTTCTGCTCCTTCCTCCCTTCTGCAAAGAGCAATGGCTGGCCAAGGCGAGCAGGTAGATGAGTGGATCACCGCCGCCGCCACAAATGCCGCTGCCCACGCTACCGCTCAGGCTGCCCTAGACGCTCTCTGGAGGCAGTTCCACGAGGCCACCGCTTAGATTCACGCTGAAGAATCCATCAGGGTTCTGATCTATGGATTCCCGTAGCTATACCAAGTGCGTGTCCAACTCAGTGACCCACTGGTTGCCGCTCTTCTGGCAGACGAAGGGTTCTGAGGCGCCCACGCCAGGTGCCTCACCCTCCCCGCTAGGAGAGTTGGTCTTTTTTTCTATTTCTCCGTGAGCTAGCAACGAGCCCTAGCTCATTGTGTTGTGCCGCGGAATATATGTAATCCGGCCTAAGAGCCGTTATGAAAAGACCTTCTGGAAGTACCATGAAATCCCTTCGTCGTAATTTTCTTGTTCTCTCAATCAATCATCGAATGTTCAACTGGTATTGTCTTCATCCGAGTAGTTAGAACCACGTATTTTCCGAACTAGCATCCAAAGTTTCAATGAACCTCTCTAGGAAAATCACTCGGTGATCCGAGTAGTTAACCGAACTCCTTAAAGAGGCCGCATTCCAGCGTCAGATAAAGCCTAGCCCAAAACGCGCAAAGTGGCCCTTTTATATTTAGGAACAAGGAAACGAAATCGCTTCACCCCGCCCATTTCTCGCGCCAACGGTTTCATCCACTCCAGCGAACTCCGCCGTTAGGGTTTTCCTTCCTCGCGTTCTCCGCCGCCACCATCGCCGATCAGCAATGGCTCCTCCATCTCCTGCCGCCCCGCAGACAACCAGGAGCACCAGAGAGTGGATGAAGTCGATCACGACCGACCGGAGGATACAGAAGCTCGTATCCGCCGTTGTGCTCCCCTCGGAGGAGCCGATCTCATGGCGTGCTGCCGCCGGTGAGTCCTCCCCCACCCCTCAGTCCGACAAGGTGATGTTCTTCAAATCCTTCCTTCGCGGCTTCGTCCTTCCCTGCTCTTCCTTCTTCAGGGGGTTATTGCATTTCTATGGGATCGAATTAACTCATCTCAACCCCAATTCGATTTTCCAAATCATGGTCTTTATCCATATCTGCGAGGCGTATCTCGGGATCGCTCCTCATTTCAGTCTTTTCAGATCCCTTTTTCTCCTCAAGCCTTTCCCCAACAAAGCTTCTCCTAGAGCCGTAGGCGGCGCCGGATTTCAACTGCGTGAAGGGGCTAAGAAGTTCTATTTCGATCTTCCCATGAGGACTTCCAACAAAGGTTGGCATTCCGAATGGTTTATTACGCCAATCTCCCCCAGTCCTTCCTCTGTTTTTTGGGGAATGTTCCAGAGTCCGTGCCTCCTGGTCCTCCCACCTCGCTGAGAGTGAAGAAAGCCAAGTCAAAGAACTACTCCCCTTTCTCAGGAAACTGAAATCCATGCGGCTGACCGGCATCGGCGTAGTGCTAAACTACAACGTCCGCCGTGTCCAACCCTTCAAAGAAAGGGTGCATCTCGGATTCGAATATTCTGGTCTCCAAGACGCCACTCGAGAAAGTGAAGAACAACGCCCCAACAAAGATTTGATCAGCCGAGTGGCCGAGCTCTTCGCCCCAGGCTCAATCATAGAAAACGAGAATTGCCAGAGCTCGTACCGTCTGTCGTATCCTCCTCCAGCGTTAAGCAGAGAATCCCCTTCAACTTTGGCTGTGGTTCAGGAAATCCCATCATAATTGATCTGGTCTGACCCTTGTGCAGGTACGTGCCACATTCTTCTCTACATATCCCTTTGGTCGGCGTTCTAAACCAGACAGATTTGTCTCGTGGGAGATTCGTAGTTTGGTCTGGGGGAATTTTTGCCACTAGATTGCTCCAACTCACGCTCACAGGGAGAAACCAGATTTACCCAGGTTCGGACCCCCTATGCGGGTAATAGTCCTACTCCTGCGAGGGTGGCATTTCCTGGGGTTCGGAATGCTCTTGCTCGAGAGCTCTTACAGTAGTGTGTGTGAAATGGCTTAGGATCCAACCCCCTCTGCTTCTGCCCCCGCTCCCTTTTATATTGGAAGGGGCGGATAGCTGGTCAGCTGGTCAGAGAGAGAGAGAGGGAGAGAGAGAGATAGAGAGAGACGGAGACATTCTATTGGCTAGACTCTGGTCGCCGTACATCCCACTTGCCATTGCTGACGTTCACATCTTAAATGGCCTCCTCCGATCGCCGGGCCTAACGGGACGTGGGAGGCGCCTGACACAGGCGCCACATTGCTTATGCCACTGCACAATGTTGGAATGACCGCTTCTGAAGGCGCGGACAAAGCTCTGGTCACGAGCAATCATCTCTCTCACCAAGACGCTTGAATCCCCGCATTTAATGCGACTGATACATTGAACGTTGGGGGAGCCTTAACCGAGAAGCTTCCTCCTTCCGCACGGGCGCCTGCTGGGACTCGGCATGGGGGTCTGATCACTCGTTCTATGCCGAGCTGCCATGCGTCCTGCTCGGACTCGGCGTGGGGGTCTGATCGCCCGCTCTACGCCGAGCTACCACGCGTCCTGCTCGGACTCGGCGTGGGGGTATGATCGCCCGCTCTACGCCGAGCTGCCACGCGTCCTGCTCGGACTCTCCGTTTCTGACTCAGAGTCCGACGGGAGCGCTGAGATTTGTAACTACCGAGAGGTTTTTGTCCTAGGCGCGGATGATCACCACTCTGCTTCTCCGCTTGTCGCGTACGCAGAAATGCATAATCGGCGCGAACCCGCATCTCGCCAAAGCGGAGAAACAAGATCGCGTACAGCAACTTCGCGTTCGCGGCCGTGACGTCCAGAATGAGCTCCGCGCGGTGAAGCTAAGGGATCAGGAGGTCTACAACACTCCCCAGGCCAACGTCATCGCGTGAAAGACTCTTCTTGAGACTATCGCACCGCAACTCCCAGAAGGCAGCCCGTGTATCCAGGCCCTTGCCCGAGCGACGGCCATGGTAGAGATGGCCGCCATACAGCAAAACGAGGCAATACCGGCTCCAACCGCCTCGGCGCGCAGTCGGTCCACGCGCAATCGGAACCGGGCTCGTGCCACAGTGGCTGGCGATTCACACCAATCGCCTGCCCGTGATTTACGTCAAGACATCGAAGCCAAGTGGCGGGAGCGCAGCAACGGCGAGCAGAACTCTCGCGGCCATCACAGCCGTCACGACGATGACCAACCCGAGAGCACCGCCAGTAGGCGCGACCACCGTCAAGAGCAGCGCCAAGGCTCGCGGCGGAGGCAACGTAGCAGATCCCCAACGCGGAGGCGGCCACGACCGTTTGAGGGAATTCGGGCCTTCACCCCGGATCTCCGCCGAGTGGTTTAGCCGGATGGTTTCAACCTCAAAGGCATCGACAAGTTCGATGGCGAGAGGGATCCAAAGAACTGGCTGCAAGTCTACGCTTTAGCAGTCAGCGCGGTAGGAGGTGATCAGAACGTCATGGCAAATTACTTGCCGATCGCTCTAACCCCAACCGCCCAGACCTGGCTAATGGGACTCCCGGAGAACTCTATCGAGTCTTAGGACGACCTCCCGGAGCAGTTCATCGCCAATTTCCAAGGGACCTATGAAAGGCCTGCGGGGAGATGGGAGATTGGACAGCTGCATAGGCGCAAGAACGAGACTCTTCATGAGTTCATCAAGCGCTTCACCAAGAAGAAGAATGAGATCCGGGACGTTTCGGAGCAAACCGTCATCGATGCCTTCTTCGTCGGATGCAAGTCCGAGGAGCTAATCAGGCAGATGACCCGGGACCCCCCGCGTAATCTCAAGGCCATATTCACGATGGCGGACCAGGAGGCCGAAGCCGAGAAGGCCATCGCAAATCATCGCGGTGGCAACGACGGAGGCCCCAAGAAGAAGCCTAACGAAGAGCAAGGCAAGCCCAAGGACAAGAAGCGAAAGGGGGACGAGATGGTCGCGAACATGGAGCGCAACTGACCGATGCCCCCCAACGACAACGACTACAAAAAAGTAATGGATTTGGTATGTCCCTTCCATCCTCGAGGCAAGCACTCTGCCAAGGACTGTCTTATTCTGCAGAAGTTCGCCGAGAGTTCAAACCAGTCGGCTAAGGGCGGTCAAGGCAAGAAACCCGATGGAGATTACCAGGACGCTAAGCGCGAGATCAGTTACATCTTCGGGGGCTCTGACGCGTACGAGTCCAAGCGGAAGCAAAAGCTTACCGCTCGGGAGATCAACGCTGTCATGTCCGTGACGCCAAAATATATGCGCTGGTCTGAGGTACCCATCACCTTCGACCGATCGGACCACCCGGACCGGATCGCCTTCCCTAGGAGGTATCCTCTGGTGCTGGACCCGGTCGTGCGAGGAAGCAAACTGAAGAGGGTTCTGGTCGATGGCGGGAGTGGGATTAATGTCCTTTTCGTCAATACCCTGGACCAGATGAATATTCCACGTTCCGAGCTACGGCAGGGATCATCTCCTTTCCACGTGGTAATCCCTGGGACGTCCGCAGTACCACTCGGATAGATCACTTTGCCCGTCACGTTCGGGACTAAGGATAACTATCGGATCGAGAGTCTGAGTTTTGAAGTGACTGATTTCGAGACGGCATATCATGCCATCTTGGGAAGGCCGGGGATTGCCAAATTCATGGCAGTTCCCAATTACACTTAACTCGTCTTAAAGATGCCAGGTCCCAACGGTGTAATCACCCTCTCTGGTGACGTTAAGCGATCCCCTCGCCAGACAATGAAGGCGTGAGATGGCGCATTTGGACTCGTCAGCTAAGATGGAGAAGTTCTGACTGGAGGTTGCATCTCTTCAGGAATAGGGGGACGTCCCCGCCAAGAAGCAGGCCAAAACATCCATCCAAGCAGCCGAAGAAACCAAAAAGATCCTGTTGGACCCGTCTGATCCAGCCAAGACAGCCGTGATCGGGACAGGGCTCGACAGCAAATAGGAAGACGCGCTCGCCACCTTCCTCCGGGCCAACCGGGACGTGTTCGGTTGGAAACCTTCGGACATGCCCGGTGCTCCGAGGGAGGTGATCAACCACTCTCTCCACGTCGATGAAAAGGCGAAGCCAATCAAGCAACGCCTACGAAGATTCGCCCCGGATCGGAAAGACGCCATACGGAGTGAAATCACCAAATTGTTAGCTGCTCAGTTTATCAAAGAGGTGTATCACCCTAAGTGGCTTGCCAATCCGGTCCTGGTGCAGAAGAAAAACAAGACATGGCGGATGTGTGTCGACTACACGGACCTCAACAAAGCGTGTCCCAAGGATCCTTTTGGGCTCCCCCCCATCGACCAAGTGGTGGATTCCACCGCCGGGTGCGAGCTCTTGAGTTTTCTGGACACCTACTCAGGCTATCACCAGATCAGTCCGAAGGAGGAGGATTGCATCAAGACGTCGTTTATTACGCCTTTTGGTGCCTTCTGCTATATCACAATGCCATTCGGGTTGAAAAACACTGGCGCAACTTATCAGCGCACTATACAGCGGTGTTTTCACACTCAGCTCGGACGCAACATGGAGGCATATGTCGACGACGTCATCATAAAAACCAAATCCAGATGGGATCTCAGAATAGATCTGACCGAGACATTCTAGAGCCTAAGGGCATTTGAAGCTAAATCCCGAGAAGTGCGTTTTTCGAGTTCCGTCTGGTAAACTACTTGGATTTATCATCTCCAACCAAGGGATCGAGGCAAATCCAGAGAAGGTCAACGCCATCATCAAGATGAAACCCCCGACCAATCAGAAGGATGTGCAGAAGCTCACTGGATGCATCGTGGGACTCAGCCGATTCGTTTCCCGACTCGGGAAGCGAGGCATGCCTTTCTTTAGGCTCTTACGCCGACAAGACGATTTTCAGTGGACAGTGGAAGCACAGCAAGCCTTCGAAGATCTAAAGAGGTTCCTCACCACGCCTCCGGTGTTGGTCCCTCCCATGCCCCAGGAGCCCCTCTTGCTCTACATCAGCGCGACGACTCACGTCATCAGCAGCGCTTTGGTGGTGGAGCGAGACGAAGAGGGCTCCCTCCAGAAGGTACAGCGTCCGGTCTACTTCGTAAGCGAGGTATTGGGCGAATCGAAAACAAGGTACCCACAAGTTCAAAAGCTTCTATATGCTGTATTACTTACATCGCGGAAGCTCAAGCATTATTTTCAAGAGCATGAAATTTCGGTGGTCACCTCCTTCCCGCTTGGAGACATACTCCACAACCAGGAGGCCACTGGGAGGATTGCCAAATGGGCAGTCGAGCTTGGAGCCTTTGAAATAAAGTTCAGGCCTCGATTATCCATCTAATCTCAGGCGTTGGCCGACTTCGTCGCCGAGTGGACAGAGACCCAAACCCCAGCAGCAAAGGAGAATCTCGAGTACTGGACAATGTACTTTGATGGTTCCCTCATGCTCAGTGGCGCGGGGGCTAGGATTTTGCTCATATCACCGACTGGAGAGAAGCTGCGCTACGTCCTCCGGATATTGTTTCCCGTCAGCAACAACGCCGCCGAGTACGAGGCACTCATCCACGGGCTACGCGTCGCCATATCGCTTGGTGTCAGGTGGCTAATGGTACGCGGGGATTCCCAACTCGTGGTCAACCAAGTTCAAAAATAGTGGTCTTGCATTGGCGACAGTATGGCGGCTTACTGTCAGGAGGTACTAAAGTTGGAGGACAAGTTCGACGGTCTGGAGCTTACGCACGTGCTCCGCCGCGACAACGAAGCAGCAGACGAGCTAGCACGGATGGGATCCACTCTGGCCCAGGTCCCGAGCTGTGTTTTCGTCCAAGAGCTACGCGCACCGTCCATCAAGCTACCACCTGCGCCGGGAGAAGATCGAGAGAAGCACCTAGATCCCGATGCAGAGGTATTATCAGTTACTCCCGGGTGGACTCAGCCTTACTTAGATTATCTTCTTCGTGATGAGCTGCCTAAGGATCGAAGCCTAGCCGAGTGCATTACACGTCGAAGCAAAAACTACAAGGTAGTCGGGGATGAGCTTTTCAGGAAAAGCAGTTCCGGGGTACTAAGGCGTTGCATATCCGAGCAAGAAGGCAAAGATCTACTCAACGAAATCCACTCGGGCGAATGTGGGCACCACGCGGCTGCCAGCACCCTGGTGGGCAAAGCCTATCGGCGAGGATTTTTCTGGCCAACCGCGGTCATAGATGTGGAAGACATAGTACGCAGATGTGACGGGTGTCAGTTTTTCGCACGGCAAATTCACATGCAGGCTCAAGATCTGCAGACGGTTCCGATCTCTTGGCCCTTCGCCGTCTAGAATCTAGACATTGTGGGCCCCCTCAAGCGAGCGCAAGGCGGGTTTACG
Organism: Raddia guianensis; assembly: GCA_036346415.1. Lineage (NCBI taxonomy): Eukaryota > Viridiplantae > Streptophyta > Magnoliopsida > Poales > Poaceae > Raddia > Raddia guianensis. Next base: position 12,000,236 of record CM070543.1, on the reverse strand, counting down.
CATCTCTTCGTCGCCATCGACAAGTTTACCAAGTGGATTGAAGCCAAGCCGGTTGCAGTCATCACGGCGGCCAAAGCACGCGAGTTCTTCCGGGACATCGTCGTGCGTTTTGGTGTGCCTAATCGCATCATCACCGACAATGGCGTTCAGTTCAAAAGCAGCGAGTTTCAAGATTGGGGCGAGGAGCTGGGCATTAAGATCTGCTATGCCTCGGTGGCCCACCCACGGAGAAACGCCCACCCACGGAGAAACGGACAGGTTGAGCGCGCCAATGGATTGGTGCTACAAGGGCTCAAAGCCTGAATTTTCGATCGCCTGAAGCCGTACGCCACGCGCTGGGTCAAGGAGTTGCCTTGATTGCTCGGGGCCTCGAAGCGACCCGAAGTCGAACAAGCCGGGCAGACACCCTTTTTCCTTGTCTATGGCTCGGAAACGGTCCTCCCGACTGAATTGAAGTTCCGGTCCCCTCGGGTCGCCGGTTACCCCGATAATCAGTCGAATGAAGCAAGATATGACGACCTTGACCGGCTCGAGGAAGCCAGGGAAGCAGCAATGATCCAGTCGGCAAAGTACCAACAGGGTCTGCGTCGCTACCACCAGCGCAACATACGGGGCCGTGCGTTCTCTATGGGAGATCTGGTCCTCCGAAGGAACCAGAAGCACGAGCATAAACTCTCCCCACTCTGGGAAGGCCCCTACGTGATCACTGAGGTGACCCGCCCGGGGGCTTACCGGCTGCAACGTGAAGATGGATCAGAAGTGCCCAATACCTAGAACATCGAGCAGCTACGTCGTTTTTTCTCTTAACGTTTTGTATTCCAGCAGCATGTAATTAGTTTCCCTTCTTTTGACTTGCTACTTGGCCGTAAACGATCAAGCAGTAAGTCGGGGGTTATACTAAATAGTGTGCGGAGTCAACCGCACCCTATCTTGTCAATAAAGTTGTTTTCTCTTTACATGTGTCGATCAAATTCGGATGTTACGAAAATTCTTGAGTAATGGCGCTTTTATATCTATAGTCGCAATGTTTAGCTACTCCGTAGTCGCATGGGAAGAAAGCCAAGTGCTACTTCCTGGCACTCGGGGGCTGGACCAGTCGGCGGATTGCGTTTCATGACAAAGGATAAAGCGTATTATTCGGATAAAACGGATCACCAGTATCGGGGATCAACGAGCATTTCCATTACAGACACATCTACAAATCCAATTGTTCTACTATCTGGACGGCGGTCAGACGAACCTCTTCCAGCAAAGCGGCGGCCTTCTCCTCCGTACAAGCAAACCCGTCTTTCACGGCTTCGCAGTCTAGGCGGGTGAAGTTTGACTTCGCGATGGCGAGGCCTTGGCTGGTACATGTTATCGCGGCCTCCTGAGTGAAGGCCTTGATCTGCTCAACGAGAGTGTCGAGATGGGCCACCAGGAGGTCGGGATCGTTCGGCGGCTCTTCATACGGGTAAAGGCATTGAAGCACTGGGGCTATCCCCAACGAAGCTCGGCGGCGAAACTCTGCGAAACCAGTCGGGTGCGGCGTATTAGTCGGATTCCAACGAGGTTGAGTCAGGGAGAGTCAATGGGGAAGGTTACCTTCCAACTCTTTGGCAGCTTTCTCTGCTTGAGTGTTGGCTCGGCGGACTTCTTCCTCCAAGGCCTTCTGCCTCGCCTCCAGAGCTACATTTGAAGACAAATATCGGGGATTATTATTTATGAAGCATCCTCCCTAGAGATTTAGCACTGATAGGGGTCTATACCTCGGTTAGTGGTGGACTCTTCCACGTGGCGGAATCGGAGCTCGGTAACTTCGCGATGGAGTTCTTCGATCCGGCCGCGGTATTGCGACTTAACGGCGTACAGCGCATTGTCGAACTCGTCGCGTGTTTTCAGCTCGCCTACCGTTTTCTCCATGCAACGGGTCTTCTGCTTCAACCTCTCCTTCATGCGTTGCGTGGAGAAGGGAGGGAGATCAGTGGGATTCCCCCGTGCAGGGTGAGAATTCACAGTGGGGAAGAGCTTTGCCTCATATATCTTGGCTTGAATTGCAGTCACCTGGTCCAGCACCTCCCATTCCTCGGCCTCCTGCCCGTCGTCGACCTCATAGCCCTCCATCTCCTTCCTCCATTTCAGCCGGAAGGGTGGAGTGTGAGCTTTGGGGGAGGGGCGAGGAATTTCCTCGATTTCTGGCTCTGAGCTCCCTGGAGTCGGAGCTGGGATTTTCCTCTTCGCCGATGAGGATTGGCAACTGGTGGAGGATGGGCCGAAATCTTGGCGAGGCGCGGTCGGCTGAGCCGAGGCTGGCATTCCCTTGCCATACGAACTTGGCGGTTCATCATCATTGACTAGTTTCCTGAAAGCATTCGGAGACCTATCAAGAGACACATTTCTGCGAATTGTGAAGTTACAGCGTCGCAAAGGAATACCTGTGCGATGGGAAGTACTTCATCTTGAATCGACTGCCCGAACCACTCGGGCGAGTTCCAGAGGGCTTCTTCCCCCTGATGCGGCCGTTGGGCCGGCTGTCTGAGGAGACGGAGGACTCGGAGGCGGCTCGGCCGGAGCCGGAGACGGCCTTGGAGCTGAGCGGCGGCGGTGCCGGAGCGGGACGTCATCTTCGTCATCGTCCTCGTGTGAGTCCCCTGAAACGACCCCCTTGCCTTTCTTGGCCAGAGGAGCACTAGTCGAGCCCTCAGCAGGGCGCTTGTGCGGTGCCTCCTTGGGATGAGGAGCTTCCGGGACCGGAGGGGTGGAGAAGAAGGCTTCGCGCCCCTGCGGCATGTCAGATTACATTAACTACGGCTATACATTAAAAAAGGGCCACGGTTGAGTTGAGGAGGATCTTCTCCTTACCGCTGGCGGCAGATACCCCAAATGGTACGGAGCTGGGCAATCTGCGCGAACTATTTCTGAGCCCGGAGCGAAGAGCTCGACCATTCGGCTAATGATCTCCTTCTGCGCGAGGTTTTCGTTGGATTCCCGAGTGGTATCTTGGGCCCCCGAGCACTCGAAGGCAAGATGCACCCTCTCCTTTATGGGCTGGATACGGCACTGGGTGAAATTCCAAACAACCCCAATGCCGGTCAGCCCAGCAGCTTTAGCTCTATGGAGGAGAAGGAGAAATCCCTCTACTTGGCCTCCCTCGTCATCGGCGAGAGGAGAAGACCAGGAGGGACGGACCGTGGGGCATTCGCCGGAGAAGGAAGGGAGGACCGGAGGAGAATTGGCGTAGTAGAACCACTCCGAGTGCCAGCCCTTGTTGGAGGTTCTTAAAGGAAGATCGAAATAATATTTTCGAACCCCTTCCCGCAATTGAAACCTTGCGCCGCCGCCGGCCTTGGGGGAGTCCTTGTTGGGATAAGGCTTGAGGAGAAAAAGAAATCTGAAAAGGTCGAAATGAGGAGCAATCCCCAAATAGGCCTCACAGACATGGACAAAAATCGCAATCTGAAAGATGGAATTGGGGTTCAAGTGCGAAACCTCGATCCCGTAAAAATGCAGTAATCCCCGGAAGAAAGGAGGACAGGGAAGGCCGAAGCTACGGAGAAAGAAGGATTCGAAGACCACTACCTCGTCGGAGCGAGGGGTGGGGTAGGATTCGCCTGCGGCGGCGCGCCAAGGCACAAAACCTTAGGAGGGGAGCACGCCAAGGGAGACCAGCTTCTGTAGCCTCCGTTCGGTCGTGATGGACTTCATCCATTTCTTTCCGCTCTTGGTAGCCTTAGGGGCGGTGGGGGATGGCGGAGCCATTGCAATCGGAGACGGGTGGCGGCGGAGGTGGCAATGAAGAAGAACCCTAGCGGCGGAGTCTGCTGGGAGAAGCTAACTGACTGGCGCGAAAAGTGAGCGAGGTGAACTAATTTCGTTCCCTTGTTCCTAACTTATCGCTAGCCTTCGTCTAGCGCTGGATGCGGCTTTTTTGCGAAGGGCCTGATAATTACTCGGCTGGCCGAGTGGTTTCCTCCGAGAGGTTTGCGTTAAGTGCCGACTGCTGGTCTAGGAGCGAACAGGCCTAACTACTCGGACGAAGCGATGTTGCGGATTCGAGATCAAATGAAGAAAAAGCGGCATTGCGGATTCAAAACTGGAGCAAAGACAAAGACTCAGAGATTACCCAAAAGATTTTCATTAAATGGCCCTAGGGCCGGATTACATTTTCTCCGCGGCGCAGCACATCGAGCTAAGGCTTGCCGCTGGCTCGCGGAGGGGCAAAAGAAGAGGCCCCCAGCAGGGAGGGCCTCAGTACCTGCCATCGGCGAGGAGGGCTGCGACCAGTGCGTCCTTGAGAGGGAAGCGCACTTTGTGAAGTTGCGGAAACCCACGGATCAGAACCCTAATGGATTCTTTCGCGTCGATCTCCGCCTTCATCTGCGCAAAGTCCTGCCAGAGCTCGTCTTCAAAAGCTTTAGCGGCGGCTCTGGCAGCGGCTTCCGCCTCGTCCTTCGCGCAGGCCTCGACGATCCACATCTCGATCATCTCCATGATATTCGCCATTGCTCTTGAAGCGAGAAGAGGGTGGGGATTTCTGGGTGTCGCCGGGGAGAAGAAAACTCGAAAACTTGAAGGCTGGTGGTGAAGTAGTATTCTGCCCCTGGGATTTCTTTTATACACAGAGGAAGTTCAAAGGGCGCGCCTTGTAATCCATTTCAAACACAGTAAAACCATCATGGCGATGGGACGGAAGTGGATACGAATACGGTTTCCGACGGAAGCGCGTACCGCTCTGGCTGCGTGAGAAAAAGGCGCGAAGCGAACCGCTGACGGTGGTAATGTGTTAAAATCGAGCCTAATTCGGCCTGGGTGCACCTTGGATGGCATTTCACCGGCAGTGCCAAAATTAAAAGTATTTCACGGCATACCCCATGTCGGGTCACTAGCCAACTTCGCACGCTCGAGGTTGGGTGTTGGTGAAATTTGAGTTTAATTTCTTGAGGTATGCCTTTATAAGGTCGCCAGTTGTACACCGCTACCCGGGTACAAATACCTCTAGGCAAAATTGCGTCCAATTGGTACGCCTTGAGGGGCCTATGCTGATCCCTTCCCTGGTTGAGACAGGTGCCACCCGGCTGAAAGGTGCGCCCCATGCTAGGCCGAGTGCTGGTTCTTACAAGTTAAGGCCGGGCGCCTGACGATGATATCCTTTGCAACGCTAATATTGCGGCATGCTGCAAGACAGAAGTCGTAATGGCGTGGCTTAAGACACGCCCCATGTTGGGCCGGTTGCTACTTTTGCATTGCAAAAGTGGGTGTCCAGTAGCCGAATACACTTGTTGAGACAATGCGCCCAACGGGCTGAATAAGCTGAGTTTGGTATTGCCAACTCAGGCATTGCTTCAACATAAATACTTGAGATTTCTTGAGTTCTTTACAATCTCTTTTCAGATTACAGGAGATATGGGCGAAACCAGTCGGCCAAGCATCTGACTCGATCGTAAAGCACTCGAGGGCTACTGTGGACTATATGGACCCCGGGTATCCTCTAGATGGCCCATAAAGGAGTAGATAGGGGGCGATCTAGGTCGGCCGGCTGAGGATAAAGACCACTCGGGATATATACGCCTTGAGCTCCAAGGAAGTTCTCGAGGATATAATCTATCTCCATGTAATTAGCAGATTAGCGCATTCATGACATGTAACAGCATAACAGAATCGGTTACCATGCACCATGCGTGATCCTGTAACTCTATCCCCCCTAGATTATATGAGGGGAGGGGGTAGAAGCCATCGGCATGAGACTTAGAGTCATCCACAGTGCACGGCATCATCTTGCATCCCGCATCTTGATCCACCATATAATCTCAGAACACAGGAAGTAGGGTGTTACCTCCTCCGTTGAGGGCCTGAACCTGTATACATCCTTGTCTTGTGTTACCATTTGACTTAGTTCTTGATTAGCGTCCCCTCGTACAAATTCATTATCGGCGGTGACCCCCCCGTTAGTCACCAGTCGACATGAGTTGTGTAGATTTGCATTACCGGTAGCTTGTGTTCGTCTGGAATCAGTTTAGGTTCTCACTCATATACTGTAAGAGCTAGGCATTGAACCTAAATCAACTTCTTTTTGGAACTGAGGAAGATTGATTAGAAATAGTAGCAGACGTGGTGTCTGAGACTAGGGCTAACTTGGTTTACACCCAGGCCCACGTATATTTGGTAGGTGGTAGGTGGTGACAGCACTATCCATCCGTAGATATTAATTATCTCGTGCGTAACCCACAGCGTCCGGCTTTGGATCAGTAGAGCCCTATCGGAATAATCATAACCATTTGGGATTCCAATTCAGGATAGCGGGTGGTAGTGAATGTCCGAGCTCCGAGGATGAATACCAAGTGAACCACTGTTTGATTACCCAAGCTCACTCAATAAACTGAATCACACAATTTTGTGAACTTATTAAACTTGTCTCGTTGTCCTCCCAACTGTCTATCTAGCTAGAGTAGCTTTCTCTTTATTTGTGTGTGAATATTTATCTTGTGTGTGTGTGACACCGGTCCTTTCTATTTATCCTAAACCCCGTTACCTAGACTGGATGGTATTTTAAATAATTAAGATATAGAGGATTATCTCTTTAAACCCTCGTTTCCTGTGGATTCGATAACTCTAGGAATACTCCTGGTGAAAACTACAAGCGATATCCGTCCGCTTGCGGATTAATTTCTTTGAGCGTAAGTATCGCCAACAGCTGCCAGCTCGGCTCTCTCGTCGAGATGCTGCGCCTGGCCTACCGGAGCTTCCGCTAGAGCCTTCGGCCGCTGGGCGCTGATCTTCACGAACCGCAGGAGCCCACGCCGGCGCAGTACGCCTTCAGCGTTACCCGCTCCGCAGAAGCCCTTGTCGCCCTCCCGCGGCTGCTGAGGGAGCGCTCCACCGCCGCTAGGGCGGCGCGCCATGTGCTGCCCGAGCCACTCCTCGATTCCCTCTCTCTCCCTGTCCCCTGCGTGTGTGTGGAGGATGAGGGTGCCGTAACGTCGACGATTTCATGCGAGGCCGATCGCTGCCAGGCAAGCACTAGTTGTTTGCCTATTCTTGTCCTATGTTTTATTATCTCCGTCCGATCAAAAGTATGTGCTCTCTTGGCTATGATTTAGGGCAATAGTTTTTGGACGGAGGAAGCATAATTGTCTTTACTCTTCGTAATTCACCTTTCCATGCATATTAGAATAGAGTGTGTGCCTTATTCATGTTAGTTATTTACTAGCATGAGTAGACCTCATTTGATGAACCCGTTACTATTCCTTTGCCTATCCTTCAACTATATGTGTAGGACTGCATTGAAATTCACTATAAAATGTGCCTTTGTGAGGCGTATGCTTCGTGATGGTGTTTTTGGTTAAATCTAAACAACTAAAATTAGTGTAGATTGCTTTGTGGAGACCCGGCAGTGTTGGTTCTAGGACTATGGTGGAGATTCGAGGGTCTCCTCTCATAAGGACTCAAGCTAGTGTATTGCTAGACCAAACCTTACCGTACAACCATTTGTGCCTTTGGTCCTGACTTAGTACCCTACGAAACCCACTAACCACTTGCTTGTAGGCTGTCCGGTTGCGCTTGTGACCTTACCTGAGGGGTAGTTGCGTTCCTGAGACCGAATGGCTTAAAATGGGGAACGACCCACGGGTGGTGTATAGAAGTAGTAGGAGACTCCGAACTCAGGTGTGCAAGACTAGCTGCGGGTGTCCGTGTCAATTGCTTGGATATCGTTACTGAAGGCTGTTGCTGCTCTGATATTATTTTTATTCGTTCTTAATACTTGGTAATACCTGTCATACTGTAATAGCATATGATGCTGCCTTGTAATACTCCATTAATTTTTAATAATAATGGAATGCCAACAATGATAACCATTGAATTGTCCATTATGAAGTACTATTCTGTGCATAGTATCAAATCATGGTGCCCGATTCCCTATGGAGATGTAGGGGGTCGTGACAAAGTGATATCACAGCGGGTGTTGACCTTTAAACCCTAAGGACTTATTTCAATTAATTTAAAAAAAACTTCCTTGCTACTCTATCTCTTTCCATCTATTCTCAAAGTCTAGTCCTTTCCTTGATCTTATCTACTCATCAACTGGATTTCATCCTATACTTATCTATTCTTCTACTTGATGAATTTTATTCTATCATCCCTCATAATTCAAACTTAGCCAGTAGACCCAATTTGTTCAAGAAGATGGAGTTATTTTGTTATCAATGTCAACAATGGAACAAGCATGTCGAAGAAGAAAAGATCATCGTTGAAGAAGTGAAGAAAGAGAAGAATACTTGGCAAAGCTTTCTGAAGGATCATGACTTTCTGAAGATTAAGTGCCAGGATTCGTAAGAAGAAATTATTTTTGTGTGGAGTATACCGTATCAACTTTTGATTTTCTCATTGAGATACGGTATTCATTGACTAGAATATTAGGATTAGGAATAGCTAGTTGTTTGGTAGAAGAATCGTTTGGTGTTTTGCCTGCTTTAATTTTCGCAACTACAAGAAGACCGGAAGGAGGTATCATGAAAATCCGCCACTCCAAGATTGACGAAAGAAGACAGTGTATGAAGATCAAGATAATGGGTGAACATAAAGATAAGTTGAAAAAGTTTTTTGCAAAAATAAATAAAAATAAAATAAAATAAAAACATTTATTGAGTTGACACTTCTTATTTTGGTTGAAAAAGGGTAAATTTAAAAGATTAATTCAACTTACTTTTAAAAACAACGTCATCTTTTCCAACAACATTTTTACTTTAAACATTGTTGGGTTCCAAATATACCCTGGTTTTATGCTAAAAAACTAAAAAGAATAAAAATGTTTTTATTATTTCTATCATTGAAATAAAATGGAAAAATGATTTGCTTTTGGTTTAACCACAAAAGGGGTTTTTTATGTGGTTTTGAAAGGTGTGTTATTTCTTAAAAAAATATTTAGCAATTTTATTTATTAAGTTGAAACTTCTTGTTTTAGTTTGAAAATATAAATGATTTATAATGGTTTACAAAAAAATCATTTCTCCAAAATATATGTTCTGAACAATAATTGTTTTGAAACCTCCAACACTTTACTTTCACTGTTTAGGATTTTGTCTTCTTTTGAAAAGTTTCATCAAACTTCTTCGAAAGGAAAGTTTTAAAAAAATAGTTCAAAAATAAAATGTTCTGGCAAAAATAGAGATTTGATTTATACAAAAAGAACATAAAAAACGTACGTCACACTCCCCGTGTTTCCGTACTAAATTTTCCTCTTTATTTTCAAACAGTTTAGAGCTGCACTAAATGAAACTTAAAAACTCTGTGTGTATGGAGAATAAAATAGCTGATAATATGGCACTAATATAATCACTAACTAGTTGCTGGTGCGTATAGACCATGTTTGCTTTAGTTTTAAATTGGATAAATCTTTGCACCACCCTTGGTGTGTGCAAGATCAGTGCGCTGGATCTTTTCGACTGGATCTTTGTATTGAGTGTGAAAAGAAAGCTTTCTAAAACTATTTTAAAATTAAGTTGGATGTCGTTTAACCTCTCATCTTTTTCTACTATCCCGAAGCATCGAGGAGGAAGCAACAGACAAAGGGAAACAACATGTAAGAGTACCAGCCATTGGTGGATGAAGGTTTTTTTTCTTTCTATGCGTTCAAATGTAAAACTCTCTTACCTATTTCCGTTGGAAGTTTGGATCGAAGAAAAACCGCATGCAAGAAGCAACGTGCAATAGTGCAAATCAATTGTGGAACGAGATTTCTTTCTATTCTCTATCTCTCTCTACCGTACCCCCTTTTTGTCAACTGCTTTTCCCTCTTATCTTGTCTAACGATTGGATCGAGAATACTGCTAAATACAAAGAAATGTCGGAGACCCAAAAGATGGCCACTCGATAAGGTTTAAATGAAGGAGAACGCCAACCATGGAGTAAAGACTTGTGAGTGAATGGATCACAAACAAATTAAAGATCATACCAAAGTTGGGACCATCCCAAAAGGGTTACTGCAGGAACCAACAACCCTGCGAGAGAGCCCAAGAAGATATCGTGGTTGGACGGTGAAAGAATCAACGACATGGCGGTGGAGTTCAACATGGGAGGAAACCCCAAGGGTTTGCCATGAAAAAAAAACAAAAAAAATCGTGAATATTGAAATCAAGTAAAAGGAAGCATCGGATTATGCAGCTAAAGCATGATGGGTCGTAACCCACAGGTTCATGATTTTAAAAGAGGCCCTTCTGTGAATCAGATTGATGCGCAAGACTCCGTTAAGGGGGAGGAATACCTGCCTTGCCCTTCTTCGAATCTCAGGGACGATATTCCGTTAAGGGGGAGGTTTTGTGACATCTTAATAAATATTAGAATGTCCCAAGTTATAATTAAAAAGAAAAACATATTTAAATTTTATTTAATATAATTCTTGTATGAAAAACCCTAAATTTTTAAAAGATTACGTTTTATCATATAAATAAAATAAATATTTTATTATTATTTACATTTTTATTTACAAGGCTTTTACAATTATAATTTGACTCTCCTCCTCTCTCTCTCTCACCTACCCACCTCGAATTTTGGAAACCCCAACCATAACTTTTATGCTATTCAAATTCCGATTTAATGCCAATTTATGGTGATTAAATTTTCTTTAATTTTCCCTCTGAAGACCCGAGCTAGGCGGCTAGAGGGGGTGAATAGACGCCACAAATTTTTTATACTACTGTTTTCACCAAAACCCGAACAACTTGACAATTATGTGTACCGATGCATGACTAAGAGTCATGTAATATGTGGAAATTTTTTCATTCACAATCCTTGTTTTCAAGTGTCCAAAAGACAGGAATCTTTTCTCCGTAGTGTTGGGTCTCCTTGTTTCTATTTTTTTTTTGTATGCATCTACTGAAGTTACATGTAACGTTATTGTGCTTGTTGTTTCACAAACTAATGATTAGTGTTGCGGAATTATGAATTGGAAAATGCTTCAACCTTGGCATCCGATCCGTCGGACGCCCGGGCAGCCCGGCCCAAGCGCGAGTGCGGCGAGTAGCGCAGCGCATGTGCGTGGTTAGACCTGATCATCCACCGGGTCGGGCCGGGTTTCGGGCTGGGCTTGGAAAAGCCCGGTCCCATGGAACCAAGCCCGAGCCCGGCCCGGTCCGATGCTTCGGGCTTCGGTTTCGGACCCGAACCTGGCCCGAAGCCCGGGAGCCCGGCTCGGCCACGGCTTGCTGCACTATTTTCTCGGGCCCGAGCCCGGCCCGGCCCAGCGGTCGGGCTTCAAACCGAGACCCGAGCCCAGCCCGATGCATCGGTCGGGTCGGGCCGGGCCGCCCATGAACAGGTCTACGCATGGTTAGACCGCATCGGACGCCTGTGCACACAGCCCGCGTCCAGCTACCAACGCACGCACATCCCTCCAACAAGTTAGCTTGCGTTTCATTTATTTTCTTTTTTCGATTTCACATTTTTGTATCTTTTTCATTCGGAGTCCAAATTGCGTAGAACAAATTTCATAATTCATCTAAATTTCTAATGAACTCATTTTAAATACTTTTTATTTTTTCTATTTTCTTTAAATTTTTTATTGGTACAATTGTTCTAGAAGACAAAAGTTATCATTTCAGAAGGCAAAAGTTATTGTTCCAGCAGGCAAAGCTCAACTGTTCCAGTTTGGGGGGCAAATACAATTGTTCCCATAGACAAATATAATTGTTCCACGAGGCAAATACAATTGTTCCTAAAGACAAATGTAGGTTCCTGGGTGCATGCAAATTTAATTGTTTCATGAGGCAAATATAATTGTTCCCATAGACAAATATAATTATTCCACGAGGCAAATATAATTGTTCCCATTTTTTTATTCCACTAGTATTTTTTCTGTTTCAGCAGTGTGTGTTTTTGTTCCACATGTATAACATGTTGTTCCATCATTTATTTTATAGTTTCAGCAATGTTTGTTTTTTGTCCTACAAGTATAACCTGTTGTTCCATCATTTTTTGCTCCAGCAGTGTGTTTTTTTGTTTCACCCATATAACAAGTTGTTCCATCATTTATTTTTTTGTTCCATTAGTGCGTGTTTTTTGTCCCACATATATAACCTGTTGTCCCATCATTATTTTTTTTTTGTGTTCCAGCAGTGTGTGTGTTTTGTTCCACACATATAACATATTGTTCTATCATTTTTTTGTCCAGCAGTGTGTGTTTCTTGTTCCACATGTATAACCTTGTCGGGGATAAAATTACGGCCCATTGCCATGGCCCACTCCCTGACGGCCCAATCGAACGACCTACGGGGCCCGGCTCCTGGAAGGTTCTATCAGCCCATATGCATCTGCCGAACAGCTTCTTGGTTGGCACGGTGCGTAACGACCTAGGATTCGTGTTCGAGTCCTACTCGAACAAGAGTTACTGACGGCTACGTGAAGACCGGGACGTGGTTTCCGGATTGGATAAGAGTCGTGATCCCCAAGATTAGGAGCTTACCTTATCTACGAAGGTCATATTTAGCATGTATGAGTTCGTTACGATCTCGTAGTTAGCCCGGCCCGATATTCCCTCGGTAGGTCGGTTTGCTCTGTACTATATAAACCAAGCCCCTACGACGTGTAGAGGGGTCGAGTGATCATCTTATAGCTGATCGCATACTTGTACTCGCGTAATCTCGCCGAGACTTGTTCATCTCGCCGAGCCATCTCTTGTATTCATCTCTGATATATAAGAAAGTCTGGACGTAGGGCTATTATCTCTCCCGAGAGGCCTGAACCAGGATAAAACTCATCTCCTGTTCATTTGTTGTTCGTGGTTGTTCGGCGTGTCTCCTATCTCAATCTTAAAGAACCTTGGTTGACTTGGGTCGATATCCCAACCGTCGACAGCTGGCGCCGTCCGTGGGGACTCGCAGATCGAACATGTCGAACTCTATCAGTGACCAGGAGATTCTCCCTGAGGACTACGACTCAGAAGGGCAGGATGTCTCTTCCCCTGCCAGATCTTCCCAGCTCCGTGCTCGGGAGCTGGATCTCCTCGCGGGTAGCTCTTCGCCGGGGCTGCAGCGTCTGATCCCATGGCGAGCTCCGTGCGGGCTGGATCTCCTCGCCGGGGGCAGCTCTTCGCCAGCCGCAAGTCTGTCCCATGGCGAGCTCCGTGCTCGAGGGTGGATCTCCTCGGCCGGGCAGCTCTTCGCCATGGCATAAGTCTGGTCCCGCGACGAGCTCCGTGCTCGGGGGCTGGATCAACTTCGCGCCGGGCAGCTCTTCGCCCGGGGCGCGTGTATGGTCCCCGCGACGAGCTCCTTGCTCGGGGGCTGGATCTCTTCGCGCCGGGCAGCTCTTCGCCCGGAGCGCGCGTCTGGTCTCCGCGACGAGCTCCGTGCTTGGGGACTGGATCAAAATTCCTTCCGGATCCCGGGGCTGTTCGCCTGGCTGTGGATGACGGGAGAGAGCAGACCAGCGCTTGGAACGTCGACCAGCTTCGTGAGTTCCTCGTGCAGGTCTTTCGTTTCCTAGCTTCGCGCTTTTTCTCAAACTTCGTGCCTTAGTTCGTCCAAGTCTCTCGGGCTGCCATGTAAAGTTCAACCAATTGAACGGTGAATGCTCGCGGCCCCCCGCGGTCCTCCTCACCACTTGTCTTCTCAGACTACTCTTTCTCTCTGGTAACACTTGATGGTGCCGGTCTTGCGAACTCTTGGCTCCGCAATCTTAAGGGTTTTCCTGCCCGTGTCTGGTTTCAACAAGTTCCTAAACTTCGAGTTGCGTAACACGGCATCCGGCCTTGCGGCTAAGCTTGCTCTCGTAAGCCCTCGCGGCGTAAGCACTTACCGCTCACAAAGACGACCACTTGGCAAAGCTCGCTCTCGTAAGCCCTCATGGCGAGAGGCACTTTCCTTGTTCGGTTACCTTCGAATCGCCTAACTTACGTTAACGGCGGTTCTGAGCGAGTCGATCAGGATACGGGTGTCGCTCTACCTCTCTACGCACGTCCTTGAATTCACAAACTCAGGTTTTCAAGCATCGTCCGTACCGGGGGCTAGGGCGTCGCTCTTTCTCTTGTGCACCTGTTCGAGTTCGCAAGCTCAGGTCCTCGAGCAGCTGCACAACCGGGGCTGGGAGTTAGGCCAAGCGTTCTACCGGTTTTCTTAAAACTTTCTAGCGCTGTTCGCCTTGCTCTTGGTTTCTGTTCGTCCTTGTCTTTTGTTGTTCTTTTTGCAGGAAAAGTTGCTCTGAAAGCTGCTCGGTCGGACTCTCGCTTTGATTCAAGCTTTTCGGCGGTCTTGAGCTGCTCGGCCAGCTCCTGAGGGCCTCTCCTCTGTCGATTGGGACTTGAGCTGAATTTCGCAACTTGATGCGTTTCAGTTTTCGGTTCCTTTCCTTAGCATTGGTTTTCCAAAACCTCGTTGGTCTTCGCTCCGTGGCGCTCCTCGCGTCTGAGCATGTCTTTTTATCTGGCGGCGACCTATATGGCTCCGGTTAACCAAGCGGTGCACCACCGAGGAGTTTACGCCCACCGTAAGCCGATTCTCGCCATCGCGGGCACTCTGGCGCTGGTTCCGCGACTCGCCGAGGCGACACTAACGCCTGCGGGTCCATGCCCGGCTAAGATTTCGCCTCGCCGCTTTTGCTGCGGCTAAGGTCGATCGCCTTCCCCGGTTAGCGGTCTTAGCCGGCGGGGGCTGCACGTGCCCGCACACGTCTTTTTATCCATGCTCGTCCTTCACAGCACGGTAATCCGGAGCAATGCACCACCTGTGAGTCCCGCCCACCGTAAGCGATTCTCGCCATAGCGGGCACTCCTTGCGTCGGTTCCGCATTCGCCGAGGTGACACTAACGCTATCGGGGGACGTACTAGGAAAAAATTATGTCAAGCAGCTGCACAACCGGGGCTGGGAGTTAGGCCAAGCGTTCTACCGGTTTTCTTAAAACTTTCTAGCGCTGTTCGCCTTGCTCTTGGTTTCCTGTTCGTCCTTGTCTTTTGCTGTTCTTTTTTGCAGGAAAAGCTGCTCGGAAAGCTGCTCGGTCAGACTCTCGCTTTGATTCAAGCACTGCTCGGCGGTCTTGAGCTGCTCGGCCAGCTCCTCGGAGGACTGCCTCTCCTCTGTCAGTTGGGACTTGAGCTGAATTTCGGCAACCCCGGTACGTTTTCAGTTTTCCAGTTCCTTTCCTTAGCATTGGTTTTCCAAAACCTCGTTGGTCTTTCGCTCCCGTAGCGCTCCTCGCGTACGAGCATGTCTTTTTATCTGGCGACGACCTATATGGCTCCGGTTAACCGAAGCGGTGCACCACCGAGGGAGTTTCTGCCCACCGTAAGCCGATTCTCATCATAGCGGGCACTCTGGCGCTGGTTCCGCTTTTCGCCGAGGCGACACTAACGCTGCGGGTCCATGCCGGCTAAGATTTCGCCTCGCCGCTTTTACTGCGGCTAAGGTCCCGATCGCCTTCCACGGTTAGCGGTCTTAGCCACGGTGGGCTGCATGCCGCACACGTCTTTTTTATCCATACTCGTCCTTCACAGCACGGTAATCCGGAGCAATGCACCACCAACGAGTCACGCCCACCGTAAGCGATTCTCATCCATAGCGGGCACTCCTTGCGTCGGTTCCGATTCGCCGAGGTGACACTAACGCTATCGGGGGCGTACTAGGAAAAATTATGTCTTGTGCGGTAGGTAAATCCTAGCGTGTTTTTCAAAACTTCGCTTTGCTCTTCTTAGAGCCTTTTCTTGCTCTTTTTCCCCTTCTTTGCTCGTTTCTTGTTTGTCTTCCGCGGAAATACAGAACGAAGCGTCGAACTCCGGTGATGGTCGCGGCGAGGTTCGAGCTTCCCCACCAAAACCGTGTCGCATCCTCTCTTCTCCGGCACGCTCGCGCATGCCCGGAAGCGATTCACTTCACCCGCGTATGATTTCTTGCCTTTGCGGTCGACCTTCACAGTTCGGCTAAGTCAAGGTAGCGCCACCAACGGAGTCTTGCCCACCGTAGTCGATTCTCGCCATAGCGGGCAAGCCCATCGTAAGCCGATTCTCATCGCGGCGGGAACTCAAGCGTCGGTTCGCACTTACCAAGACAACGCTAACACCGCCGCAAGGAATATGTCATGGGTAAGCGTTGATTTCACACGTTCTCTTGCGGCTCTGGCGCATCGGGTTGTGATTCACCTCGATCAGGCGGTTCTTCGTCCGGGCGCGCGATCGGTCCCGCGACGAGCTCCGTGCTCGGGCTGGATCACCTCGCCGGCAGCTCTTCGCCGGAGCGCAGCTCTACCGAGTGCGTCTTCGCTGGTCGTATTTTCGGTTCCTTTAACGAGCTCCGTGCTGGGACTAGATCTCCTTACTTGGTTCCTTTGACGAGCTCTCGCTCGAACCGGGTCACCTTTCCCATTCGTATGCATTATGCGCTCCTAGCACACGATCTCGTTTGGAGGCACATCACCTTCGCTTCGACGAGCACGACGTTCGCTCGAGGCGCAATCTATGTTTCCTCGGGCAAGCTCTAGCCCGAGAGATGATTCCTCTATTTTCGTTTATGTTTTCCTAGGCATCTGAATGCTCGGATGCAACCGCACGAGTCCATCTCGCGACTTGCTATGTTCATTCTCCGGAAGATCGATCTTACCGGATGCGTGGTACGCTCTTCACTACTAAGAATCAATCCCTCCTTGATGACGTTCAACCTCAAGGAGATGATTCACCTCACTTCTTCCGATTTACGTATCGAGGGTGGGTACTCTGCTCGGACGGATGTCGTTCCTATTCGGCCTTAGAGTTGCTCGGCGCCGGACGGGTTTGTTCGGTCCCGAACAAGTATTGTTGATTGAACCACAACCTGTTCGATCGCTTTGTCATGCGTCTTTATAGCAGGAAAAATACCCTCTTCGTGACTTGGAGTCTCAAGAGGATGACCCCACTCTAGTGAGTCCTTCCACTTGAGTCTCGGGGCTAGCTGTCGGGGATAAAATTACGGCCCATTGCCATGGCCCACTCCCTGACGGCCCAATCGAACAGCCTACCAGGGCCCAGCTCCCTGGAAGGTTCTATCTGGCCCATATGCATCCTGCCGAACAGCTTCTTGGTTGGCACGGTGCGTAACGGCCTAGGATTCGTGTTCGAGTCCTACTCGAACAAGAGTTCTGCACGGCTACGTGAAGACCCGGACGTGGTTTCCCGGATTGGATAAGGAGTCGTGATCCCCAAGATTAGGAGCTTACCTTATCTACCGAAGGTCATATTTGGCATGTATGAGTTCGTTACGATCTCGTAGTTAGCCCGGCCCGATATTCCCTCGGTAGGTCGGTTTGCTCTGTACTATATAAACCAAGCCCCTACGACGTGTAGAGGGGTCGAGTGATCATCTTATAGCTGATCGCATACTTGTACTCGCGTAATCTCGCCGAGCCATCTCTTGTATTCATCTCTGATATATAAGAAAGGCTGGACGTAGGGCTATTATCTCTCCCGAGAGGCCTGAACCAGGATAAAAACTACGTCTCCTCGTTACATTTGTTGTTCGTGGTTGTTCGGCGTGTCTCCTATCTCAATCTTAAAGAACCTTGGTTGACTTGGGTCGATATCCCAACCGTCGACAAACCTGTTGTTCCATCATTATTTTTTTTGTTCCAGCAGTGTGTGTTTTTTGTCCCCAAAGGTTGCATCAGATTAGACGTACTGTTCCAATAGGATATTTTAATTGTTCCAATAAGCCAACATTTATGTTCCAATAACCTACTTTTCTTGGTCCAACATGTCAACATATTTGTTCCAGTAAGGTAACATTTATGTTCCAGTAGTCAAAATTTTTTGTTCCAACATGTCAACATATTGTTCCATACAATCTAACATTTTTCTGTTCCAGCAGCTAACTTTTATTGTTGCAGTGCTCAAATTTTACCGTTCCACCAGGCAAACCTTACTTGTTCCATCAGACTAGACATTTTTGTTACAGCAGGTAAGATTGATTGTTTCGAGAGGCTAGACACATTTTTCCAGCAGACAAGATAGATTGTTCCGGGAGGCTAGACTCATTGTTCCAGCAGACAAACTTTATTGTTCCAGTAGGCAAACTTTATTGTTCTAGTGGGCAAAACATTATTTATGTCTAGAAGGCAAAAGTTATTGTTCTAGAAGGCAAAAAGTTATTGTTCCAATAGACAAAAGTTATTGTTCCAGTAGGCAAACTCTATTGTTTCGGTAGGCAAACTTTATTGTTTCGGTAGTCAAAACCTTTATTTGTTCCAGAAGGTAAACGTTATTCTTTCGGAAGGCAAAATGTATTGTTCCATAAGGCAAAAGTTATTGTTCCGGTAGGCAAAGTTCAACTGTTTTTATAGGACAAACATTATTGTTCCAGTAGGCAATTTTTTATTATTCCGGTAGGCAAACCTTGTTGTTCCAATAGGCAAAAATTATTGTTTCAGTATGCAAACCTTGTTATTCTAGTAGGCATTTCTTTTACTGTTCCAGCAGATCAAAATACAATGTTTCAATAGGTATGCAAGTTGTTCTATCAGACTAAATATATTGTTCCAATTAGATTTAGCCTATTGCTCCAGCAGACTAAATATCAAGTTGTTCCATCAGACTAGACGTATTGTTCCAATAGTCCAAATTAATTGTTCCATTAGTGTACACAAATTGTTCCGGTAAAAATTTATGTAGCAACATGGTCTTGTTTTGTTCGTAAAAATGCGAGGAACACGTTGGTGAAAACGGTTTGTCGATTGGAGCTTCCAGTCAAAAGTTATGCCCATTTAAAGAGAAAAGTAAAAGGAATTTTTCACTGATGTCAACTGACGTCATCGAGTTGTTTTCATCTGCATGCATGTACCGTCTCTCCATTTCGGCGTCGGATGCATGCTTGTTGGTCTGGCGTAGCTAGCTTCTTATTTGCGTCATTGGGCCAAACTGGCCGACGTCCGATCACATGTCGACGTGCGCCGGACGTCCGATCCGTAGTCGCGCCCTTATGAATTTATGATTAGTAAAATTTCATTGCTTTTGAATCTTTATTTCTGTTTTTCTATATATGACATGTTAGAATTGAGGTGACGTGCCTTGGGCGCACAAACAGCGCTAGTATTTTTAAAAGAATCCGGGTCCAAGCTTCACGTGTCACAGCTTCATAGGACACACAACAACTATAGGTCGTGGAAAACGAGAAAAAAAAAAAAACAAACGTGATTCTTAGTCTCCGCCGCCATGTCTTGGTCTTCACTGCTGCCGGATTCGAGCATACTACTACGGATCGGGACTTCCCAAGCGGTTCGTAAGGTCTGTGCAAGCGGTTCTAGAACCGCTTGCAGGCAACCACGATCGATGCCGAGGGCATCAAGCGCCTCGAGCCGCTAGTGAAGCCCCTCTACAAGCGGTTCGCGGGGCGATGGCGCGGGCGGGCTGGTAGACCACATGGGCTCTCTCTGCAAGCGGTTGGAGGCACGAACCGCTTGTAGAGTGGCATCTCCGCAAGTGGTTCAAAAACCGCTTACGCAGACGTGCAGTACGTTTACCATCTGGTTAATTCATTTCTGGGCGGCGCAAATAGATATTTAAATATATATTTCGGCAGGAGATTTTTTTATTTGTCGTTTAAATTTAAATACATATAGGATGAGCATATAATTAGCGATCAAACAAGCTTAAATATATTAGATAATACATGTAATAATGTACACTTTATATGCATCGGTCAAATTTACAAAGTTTATAATTAATATACATTGTGCAAATGGACAAAATAGTTCATTTTTTTCTTGCAGTACTCTTCTTGACGCTCTTTGACGACGTAGAAGTTGTCCCTAGTTCGTTCGTGTTGGAATATTTATCCATATCGGGCTGCCAATTCAATTAAAGTGAAAAATAAATAAATACGTGCACCCATAATGTAAATTAATGGAGCACATAAGAACGTTATTAAGTTGTTGCTAGATGCATGGTTGCGTGCATATATATCTGAACCTCTTCAGAGTTTGAGGCTCAAGCTCGCCGTGGCACATCATTTGGATATAGTGGAACACATAGTAGCCACATAGGTTGTTTCCATGATTGTTGTTTTACCTATGGTCGATCGGGGCAATTCTGATCAGTAATAACAAGAAATATTAATTGAAAAAGGGCAATTACGTCGTTTTAGCGTACCCAGTCGCTTAGCTTGACATCGAATTCCTTCTTAAAACGTCCTTTCTAAATCTCTTGTAAGGTCAGGAACGCCTTGTTAAGGAGGTTAATTATCCACTGGTATTCCTTTTGCGGTTTTCTCCGTGAGTCTTGGACGACGATCATGCTTTGGTCAAGCTTTATGATTATAAGGATTGATGGAACCTATTTATATATTACCTTGATTATGAGATGTAATTAAACAATATATAATGTGTCATCAGGTGCCTTAAGCAATATAAGAACGAGATGTTAGTGAGGACATCAGCACGTACTTAAAGTTGAATGGCAGAAGTATATATGGCTTGTCGTGTTGTTGTACTAGTGCATGTACAAGCGAGTCGTGATTTCCTTTGGTTTTCAGGTATTGCCCGCCTTCCTCGTTGACCAACCAAGGGTCCGGAAGCCAATCGAGTTAAACCGCTTTCTAAGTCTTTGTATCTCCATTCTACAGAAAATGGGTTAATTGAGTTAATTAATTAGGGTTCTCGGTAAGCAACATGTATAGATATATATATATATATATATACATCTTGTGGAGTCGACACTCACAGGCACCAGCAGGTCATGAAGGACACGTTGACGGCGTCTGCATGGTACACATTGTACCAGTCTTCAAATTCAAGATTTATCAATTGATCATTCCCTCGAAATAAATGTTCTTCTTGAAACGAGACGCAGCAATGAGCATATCCCCTGGCGGACCTGTGTTCGTACCATTCATGTGCGCGTCGCGTCTTGACCGGTAGTTTCCTTATGTCCTTAGGATCTACGAACGGCTGGCCTAACTTAAATGGCCACCTGACTTGTGCCGTTGGAAGATCATCAGTTAATCCACGGGCGGCTTCTATGTTATCAAGGCCAGCTTCCCTCATGAAGTCATACTCCATCTATAGACGTTTTGCCTCCTCCTGTTCTTCCTTGCTCATGTAAGTGCCACGAGGTTGTTTACTCTTGAAGGCGTGCTTTCGATAGTTCTTTGGTAGTCGGTGCAGAGAGGCGGTCGGTTTGAAAGGTTGTCGCGAAGAAGTCCGCGATCTTTGGATCAATTCGTTCCTTTGGCGGTGGATTTGTTTTAGCTTTATACCCTGTATCCATCGTCCACGACTTTCTGCGACTCGCTCTTGACTCCTCGGCGTCATCTCATAAGGTGTTTTTTGGGTTCCTTCATTCTCTGTCTGAATGGGAAACCGGCCGCCCTGCTGCTTGGTGTCGTTCTAGCTGCAGGAATGCTCCTTTTGCTAGCAAGCTTCTTACTGGGGGAGAAGCCGGCTCCGTTGTTTCCCTAGGAGGCTGCTGCTTCCTTTTGCACTGAGTGGCTGGCGGCGGTGTTGGGCTTCTGCGCATAGCGCTAGCTGGTGGTAGAGTGCTTTGTCTCACCGGCGAGGCGTTGCGTGGTGGCGTGGCCTGTCTTGGTGGACGAGGTGAGCTCCGTCTTGATGGAGTGTTCTCCCTCGGTATAGAAGTCACCTCCGCACCATCAGAAAACACGATGTACTTCTTCCGCCAGAGGATGATGTTATGGACGGCCTCTCCAATCTTGGTCACATCGTCTCCTCCAGCAATATCGAGCTCCATATCCTCAAATCCAGCCACTACCTCGTCCACCGTGACCTTGGAGTATCCCTCGGGTATAGGGTTACAGTGGAATGTCTGGCCCGACTCCACCGGGAAGGCCAAAGCGTAAGCCACCTTGAGGGTGAGGTTGTGCAGTTGGATGCGTAGCTCACATTGGCGGGGCACGGTGATGTCGTCCACGGGATAACGGGCCTGCAATTCATCGGTCGGCACGTTGTTTGACGCCAGAAGTCGCCCGACCGGAGCCCGGGGGACTAACCACGTTGTCCGGAGGCATGACGATAACCCCACCTGGTGTTTGAAGACTGGCGATTGCAGCATGCACTTCCCGCTTTAGCATTTCTGTCATGTTTTCCTTATGCTCCTTGAGCTCCCGTTCGATTTTGCTGACTCTGTTGTGTTCTCTTACTTTCCTTCTTTCCCGGCTCCGATATGTGGCTTAATCATTTGAGAAGCCAGCCATCCACGACACCTGCTTGCCAAGTCTTCGTGTCCTTCCTGGATGCTCTGCGTTCTCGAGTGCGTACGTAAGCTCGTCATTCTCCCTGTCTACCACCAAGGATCCTGCACGTTGCTTCTCGATGGCTTACACAATCCTTTCTTTCACGGGTTGCACTTGTGGTGCCATCTCCACTTGCCATCATCCTTGACCTCCTCCGTGGCCCAAGGTCGATTCGTGGGTGGAGCTCCCGATCTTCATTTGGTACTATACCCTTTTTCTAAGCTCTTCTTCTGCTTCTCCCATTTTGGCATAGCCTTGATGTAACCACCGGACCGAGATGGTGGTGGTATTTTTCTTCGTGCATTGGCCTTGTTACGCTCACTCGGCCTTGCCTTCAAACCGACAGCTTGTACTCCTCGAATGCTTGCCAGTGATCCGCTAGCTTCGGATACTTATTGAAGTCTGGGGTTGTTCGGGTCTCCACGTACTTTTTACTGAGCTCGCTCTTCCACGACTGAAAGCATAACGCCATCTTGCTCTGAATAAATTTCTTGCACTTGTTTTCGTAAGCTGTCGGAATCGTGAAGTTTTCTTTTATATCCTTCCAGAGCAGCTCTTTCGTAGCCGTTGAAACCTTGGGCCATGTCTTGATGCTAATAGGGACGTGATCCCTCACAATGATTCCACAGGCGTTGTTGAAGGGGGCAAGTGCCCACATAGGGGCTTCTGGCTTCCCAGTGGCTGAAACTTGAGTAATGACATACTTTGTAGACGGCTTTTTGTTAGGCCCTCGTATTTGCTTGGATTGGGCATTGGGCGCTTCCGCTTAAAAAAAACAGAACACGTGTCGAGGCTTATTGCTATGAGGCGATAAGAAGCGGTTATTTTAGTGTCCGGGCTATATATATCTCACGGTATCGGCATTAGTTTCATCGGCGAGAGCTGGATGGGTGATCACCGATTTCACTGGCGGTTGGATCACCGGCTTGAGCATGGATTGCGTGATCACCGCTTGAGCCGGGCGGCCTGATCACCCATTGGATCTACGGGTTGGTCTCATCGTAGCTTATGAGAGTGCCCATCGCGATTTCGTTAAGTAGAAAATCATTTCCCGCATTGAAATCAAGATCATCGTTTCCGGAGTGCGCCATCTATCACTGTGCATGCACGCGAAATAATAGAACATTTAATACAACATATATATCTCTTTTTATTTTAATACAACATTTGAATACAATATTTGAATACAACATATACATCTCTTAGATGTCATCCATCTCGACACCCATCAAAACATACAATATTTGAATACAATATTTGAATGTACAGTTTTTAAATGTACCCATTTCGACACCCATCAAAACGTACAATATTTGAATACAATATTTGAATGTACAGTTTTTCAATGTACCCATCTCGACACCCTCTAAACTACTAGGTTTTAGACTTTAGATGCCATCCACAAATGAAAGGTGCTCGACGGCGAGGTTGATGATTTCCTTGTACCCTCCACAAAAATTGGCAAATAAATCTGAACTTGAATATCGAAGCTGAACATACTTAAGCCATCTATCTCTTCCATTTCAATTTTTTCAAGTTTCAAATTGTAAGATCAAGCCTCCCTATGGGCTAAATGATTTTGGTAATTGATGGCAACTAGGCCGTACAGCTGAAACGCCAAGGATAAGGACTTTTGTTTTATAGTTCTTCTGATTCCCTTGTGTGCGTCTTTGGCTCGACTACACCTCCCTGGTTGCAGGGTCCCACTGAGCACAGGTTCAGAAACATCAGCCGTGAGTTGGGGAGAGTGCCAGGTGTTAGTCTTGAGCGAACCATCTAGAGCGAGTCCACCTGTCTAGGGTCGAGAGAGTTCGGGGGAGCGATGTTGGGACCCGCCTGAACGAGTCGAGTCCCTTATGTGCCTTACTGTACTAGTCCCTGGATCAGTAGCTAGTACACACAGATTTCCAGAACTTGGATCATAACCATTCTTATTAAAACATTAAATATTACATCAGAGTGCAGCCATTAAGGCTATTAATACAAAAGACTGGCACGCAGGCCATACAACTGCGGAAGCATGGGTACATAGTAAAATCCAAAAGAGAATTCCAACACAATCCCACAGGCAAGACTGTAGTAGCGATCCTAGGCGTCGGAGAAATCCACGTCCTGAACACCATCGGCGAATCCATCGTCTTCAGGATCAACGTTGTCCGGATAGTAACTCTGAGACTCCAAACCTGCTCGTTGGAATGAGCAGCCCCGCGAGTGAACGCGAGGGTGAGTATATGTGCAAATACTCGCAAGCCAAATTGACATATGCAAATGAGGGCTTAGCAAAGGAGGGATTAGGGTTTCTTTTGCGGAAAGCCATCTTTATAAATTTTCCTATATCTTTGAAAATATAAAAAGGGTTAAGAAGAGTTGAAACAAATATCTTTCTTTTGAATCTCCGGCTACCCACCGGTTTTAACCCAGCACGGGCAACTCATGGCTACCTGCCATATCCATCCAATGATCACATGGCTATCTGCCATAGAAATCCAATATCAGGGCTAGCCGCCAAATCCAAATCTCAAGGCTATCCGCTATGTCAAAATTATAATCTCAGGGCTAGCCGCCATGCAAATCTCATGACTACCTGTCATGCTAACTCAATCACTTCACAGCGTCCTGCTACGAAGGCCCAAAACAAGACTCACGACGTTCTGTCGTGGTTTTCTTTTAAAGCGCCATTTCGAAAACAAAATGAGAAAATTACTACCATGAGGCGCGCTCGTCGCTCGCCCTTGACCGTGGGCACGGTTGTCTAAACAGCTTCTACACTCTGCAGATGTTGCACGCTTTACCCACGAGAGGTAATTTACTTAGTAAACCACCACAAGGTCTTTAACCAACTCACTCCTAGCTCGAGCATCACCGCTAAGGATTCTACCTCGATGCGGTACTCGATTGCTGCCGCCCCTCTTGTGCCAATAGGTTCAAATCATGCGACACCGTTATCCACGGATGTTGCACTCAATTACGCGGGCACCGTGTTCTACGGGCACTATCAAAATATGCTCGAATCTGAGCGGTCTCCGTTATCCACGGTTCAATTCCGTTAACCACGGATTCTGCGCGACACCGTGTGCTACGGATTCTGTGATGCCTATTCCACCAAGTGAGATGCCCGAACTAAGAGTTTGAAGGGTACTCAACCAGGCTCGCCCATACCAAAGACTCGTGGTCGCCTTTGTTGAACTTAGTTTGTCTACCTCAAGGACTCGATCCTAAAGGATTTGGGTGGTTCCCACACTGGGCCCGACTCTCGTGCATACTGCACCAATCCATACAACCATCCACCCAAATCAGGGTTTTCTGAAAATAATTTCCCATTATAACAATAACTATTGTACCCCAATAGTCCCATTTTATCAAACACGGCAGCGTCAACTGCCTTTAAATCACGCATTTCAAATATTGCAGTTCACATGAAATAACGATGACTATTACAAGTAATAAATAGCAGGGCTAAGCATTTAACGATCAACTAATCAATAAAATGGCTATAAACAAGTTATATATTCCTAGGGTTGACAAGGATCAGGTTTATACGATAATAATAATTTTTCTAGGCATTTAACTAATCAGCCTAAGTAATTAGCATTTTTAAATTTCAACTATCATGCATATTCACAATTCTAGAAAAAAAAACATTTATAAATCTAGGTGGCAATATGATCAATAATCATTTGGGGAAAGGTCAACAATGACTTGCCGTGAATCCAGTGTTCCGAGTGTACGGGTAGGTCCTCGGCTCCAACGACGCCGGTATCCGGATCTAGCGCAAACAATTAATCACACAATAAATGCACATACAAAAATATGAATGCAATGGTGAAAATGATATTTTTAAATTTAAGTTTACATTTTTATGAATCAGAAATTTATTTTACTAAATTTGAAGCTATATTGCAAAAGATATGAAATAAATTAATTTCTTGCATTATAAAATAAAGAAAAGCGATAAATGGGCTGACTAACTAGGCGCCGAAGAAAAACTTCATGGCGGGAAATTTGGCAGCTGGCTAGTGGTTGGGTCGGTGGCGTGTGGTGGCGCAGCTCACTGTCTCGGCTGGGCCGTGGCCATGGGATTAAATAAGCGTGACCGAAGAATCAAGGTGTGGCGCTGGCGGCCTGGTTGGCGCAGCTTGGGCAGTCTTGGCAAGAAGACGGCTCGGCTCGGCGGCTTGGCCTAGCTGCTCTTGCCACCGAGGAGGGGGAGGTCGACGGTCGGGCCCGCCTTCAGAGATGTAAGCGAGGAGGCGGGATTCGCGGCAGGTGGGCGCTTCAGCGCAATTGGTCACCGGCGATGAGGAAGGCGGTGCTGGTGATACATAGAGCTATGGGGTGGTGAGGGAGCTGGGTGGCTGATTGGAGCACTGGCGGCTCCGGTTGGTCTTGGCGCCGTGGAGATGGTGCGGAGACGAGGGATGGACATGGCGGCGGCGAGTGTGGAAGTGGGGGCGGCTTCTGCGTGGCGGCGTCTTACCGCCACGCACCACGGTGGCTCTGGCTGACGGCTCGGCGGCGTCGGGACAGAGAGGAGGAGTAGGAGGGCAGCAGCGGCGGGGAACCATGGCTTTATAGCCGGTGCGGCGGAAGACGACAGCGGGGTGGGGACCACGGCGGCAAGTGGGGGACGACAGCGTGATCCGGAGGCCACGCCATGCGAGGTCTTGTGGCGGGGTCCACAATACTGAAAGGAGATAAGCCTTGATGCATGAGAGAGCTCGGGGAAGAAGACAAGCCAGCAGGAGAAGAAAAAGGGAGAGAAGAAAAGAAAAGAAAAGAAAGAGGTGGGGCCCACTGGAAGAGATTTTTATTTATAAATTAGTATTTCCGAATTTTTATTTTTAACAAATATTTTCCAAATTTTTGGTATAAAATTTAGACATAATTTGATTAAATCAAATTTGGTCAAAATAAGTACAATTATTTTCAATTTTAGATTTAAATTATTTATATTTTTATCAAACTCACATCAAAGCATTTATTATCAAATATAAAATTTGAATGATCATTTTAAAACAAAAATATTATTCTTAAATTTAATATTAAACATTCTTTATATCAAAGCTAAAATATTAATTACCAA
The DNA here is from genome assembly GCA_036346415.1 of Raddia guianensis. NCBI lineage: Eukaryota > Viridiplantae > Streptophyta > Magnoliopsida > Poales > Poaceae > Raddia > Raddia guianensis. The sequence goes on along the minus strand of CM070543.1, from coordinate 11,972,983 downwards.
AATATTCTTTTGGCTTTTGCAATTACTTATGTTAAAATTTCAAAACCAAATTATTTATTTTACCAAAATTTTACTTTGACATTTATAATAATTTATTCAAAATTTAAAATATTAAATTTAGCCTTTAGCAGGTAACATACACATTTTCAAATTAATTAATTTTTCAAAACTCATGCACATGAAATAATGATGCCATGATTTTTAGGATTTTGAAAATGGGGATGTTACAAGCGACAGCTGTCAGGGTTTCGTAGCCTCTAAGCAACCCAAGCCAGATATTTTGTTTTAGGTGCGAAACTTCCCGCTGAGTTCACCCTAGGTGTGACGTCGGGCGAAGTCGGTAGAGCCAAAATCCAAGTGGGGCTAAAATTTCAGCCCTATCGGACGGCGTCCGACCACCACCGGACGGCGTCCGATGAGCCCAAGCAAAATTTGGCTAAGTCTCGAAAACACACACACTGTCGGACGGCGTCCGACGCTATTCGGACGGGGTCTGACAGCACCGGTTCCCAATGAGAGAGCTCGAAATTTGGCTAAGTCCCAACCGAAATTGCCTCTGCCGGACGGCGTCCGATAGAGTTCAAAATCGGTTACCAGACGGCATCCGACGGTTTTCGGACTGTGTCTGATCAACTGGAGGCGGAACAGTAGTCACTGTCGGACGGCGTCCGACCTGGACCGGACAACGTCCGATGGTGGCTAGAATTGCGAGCAAACACCTGGAGGGCACTTCTTTCGCGCGCGTTAGCACCTCACCGGACACGTCCGATAAGCTACCTGACGGAGTCCGACTAAGCACAAAAATTGGCCTGACCTTCTGTCGGACGGTGTCCGATGGGAACCGGACGGCGTCCGATGGATCGATCCGGAACTCGGGATTAAATCTGAGCCGTCCATTTCTAGGTTTTCGCCTTGTGCCTATAAATAGGGGCTTGGTGTACGGGAGAAACGTGAGAGAGCCACCATTACACTACAGGAATCTGAGCTATTAACGTCGGCCAAATGTATTTACGTCGGCCCAAAGAAAGTCGACGTAAATAATCTGGTTATTTACGTCGGCATGAGCAAACCGACGTAAATATACTTATTTACGTCGGCCGGTATCAGGACTTAGCACCAAACGGTGTCATGAAACCATTATTTACGTCGGCCTGTCCGACGTAAATAGGTCTATTTACGTCGGTTTGCGCCGACCGACGTAAATAACTGAACTATTTACGTCGGCTTTTTTGGGCCGACGTAAAAACTTGTGTAGGTCCCACCGTTTTGACCCAAGCTAACCCTAGCAGCACATCCACTCCAGATCTTACCAATCCAGTCCGCCGCCACCATGCTGCTCCCTACCGGCACACGTCCCCACTACCGCGCCGCCCGCCGCCGCCGCATCTCGCCGCCTCGCAGCCACCGCCAACGCCATCTCCTTGCCCGCCACCGTTGCGCCACCACCCCCAACGCCGCCGCACCTCGCCACCCCCTGCTGCGCTCTCTGCCGCCAACGTCGCCGTCGCTTAGCCTGCCCCCACCACCCTCGCTACTAGCAGCCGCCGCGCCACCACCCCCGATGTCGTCCCTCGCCGCCCAGCCCACCCCTGGCCTTCCTGCTGCCCCTCACGGTCTAGCCACCGCGCCGCCAGCGCCCACAAGTTGTCCAGGTATGATTATTATTCCATCGTATCATTGCACTAGATTACGATCTATATCAGATAATGAGCAGATTCTTAATACCCTTGAACAGATCGATAGTGGAGCATCCAATTCAATTTGTTCAGTGGCACAGATCTCATTTTATCCTCTTGTCCTCTGATGATGTTAGATGAACTAGACGCTCTTAACTAATAGTTGCGCTAGGGTAACATTAAATTATGTATTTGGCACTGCATGCCTTGACATCAAAGCGCAGAACAAGTTTCTGAAACTTGATGCAGCTACTAAAGATTTTTCAAGTAGATAAACACCCCAGTTACATGGGAATTGGAAGAGTTAAAGAAGGGTAAGAGTCTTGTGTTCAGGCCCTCCTTCATATCTTTTGTATTTAGATTCAGTAATAGCTTGCTTCCCCTTACCTGTAATACATGTAGAACCAGTTGTGCAATACTAGCAGTTAGGTGCCATTTCTTGCCTCCATATATTCTCGTAAAGTGCAATTGATTTGGGTACATCATCAGTCATCATATAATGGAGGATCATCTGGTTTGAGTGCCAATCCCGAGTGATGCAAAATGAATGACTGTAGTGCAGAGTGAATCATGATGAAATGAGCTTTCTTCCACACTCTCCTGAAAACTAAATTGTGCAAATAATAAAGCAACACGGTTAGTAATGGGGTACCGGTTAGCTGCAGATCAGGTCTTGGTTTGCTCAAACATTAGTAGTTGTCACTTCTCAGGAGAGCATGGAGCCATAGAAGCATTTCCTATAAGGCGCCTTCTTAATTTACATAAAAGACACACCAGTCAGACAACTATAAAACAAGAGCACGACTGCTATGTTTCTATTACCTCTTCTTCCATTTCTTCTTTTTTTTTTGGCAGTGCTTAAGATGGTGCAAGCCCATTACTCACCTTCTATGTCACAGGTGACATTTCTATTGTACTCTATTGTATTGCTTTTCGAATAGAGTTGTCCGCATATTTGCTCTTTGTACATTCAAACTGAATATTGTACATGTACAGATAGATTTATGTGTAACATGGGTCCGTTACTTTTCCTCCAGAACCTCTCCTGATAATCAAGATTTTAGACAAATACTACAGCATATGTGTGTCAAGTTAAAAGCTCAAGATGAACCCAGTGTTAAATCTTAGTTGTTGACACTCAAAAATATTAGCACAGCATATTTAGGATACTTGTGTGCTTCTTCTCTTCCTCACTAATTAATTAACATGGGATTTTCTCTTTTTCATGTCACCAATTTCAGGGAGCAAGAAACCAGCGGAAGACGGTCAGTTGGTCATTCTTGCTGCAGGGGACAAGGTAATTCAGTTTGCTGTGATGATCACTTGTAACTAAACTGCGATCTAATTATATTTATGGAACCTCACAAATATTGTTCCCATATTTTAAATGGTTTCTTTGTTCCTGTATTTTCCTATGTAGATATGTGATTAGGGCATATTCTCTTTTCTGTTAAGTTTAACAGCAAAAAATTTCAGTGTAAGCTACAGGTTTGCAGCTGTTAAGTAGAAAACCATAAAACTATTCAGCTTACATATGGTGGAAATTTCTCACCATAAACTTAAAAGATGTTATGAGATATGATCTAGATATAGCATGTAATGAGATATAAGATACGATTGTGGATCAAAATGTATGCCTAAGCCTGGAAACTCGACAAGTTTGCAATGATTTAACCTATAGGATACAAATTAGTACTGCAATATCAAAGGATTGTACCATGCATGGTATGGCTATGCTCCTTTTAAAATTTCTTGTTTGCTTAATTGGATCCCCTCTTCAACGTTTCAGCCACTGTATGATGATATTATTGGTTATGAAATATTCAAATATGATCATTGCCAAAAATAACTACAAACTTGAATTTAGGAGCGGTTTCATTTTATCATAAGTTTCTTGACATTCATTTGTGTCCACTAACATCTTGATTTGGGTTGCAATTGTAGCTCTTTGTCGGTGGCTCCACGTGATGAGGCTCGGTGCAGCGTCGTCGCCATCATCTCCATAGTAGCATGCTCAGCTCTTGGTCGATGGCTTTCGGTGCGGCGGTGCTAGTGTGATGCTCGGTGACAAAGGCAAAACGCGGAGATAGCGCGGTGGCCCGGTAACGTCATGGATGACGGAGAAGGCGACATAGGGTGGCGCCACCAAGCAGCCAGCCGGCGCGAGCACATGGCAGAGCAGGTTGCCACCCGGTTCCTTCTGTTGCATCGGCTCAAAGAAAGGAAACCCAAAAAAAGAGAGAATAGAAGAAGAAGAAGAAGAAGAAGAAGAAGAAAGATAGTGTATGTGAGTCAGATGGGAAGAAGAAGAAGACGAAGAAAGATAGTGTATGTGAGTCAAATGGCAGCAATTACTGCTGTCCTCCTTGATCTTGCTCGTGCGTGCGTATTAATGTGTGTGATTAGTGGTGCCTGTACGTGAGTGTATGTGATGCTTGTGTGATTAGCAATGGCTGAATGTGAATGATTGGATGTGCGTGTGTGAATGTATCCACGATGTGAATGGAAACTAGCCGATGTGTATGTGTGCCAATATTGAGATGATGAAATATATTTTATTTGTGTTAATATTGAGTTGATGGAACATGTGATGACGAGTCTATGTGTTAAACATAGTTTGGATGAATTGGTGTAATATTGCTTATATGCGATGCTGCTGTAATTAAGCAGAAAATGGTGGCTATTTTGAAATCTAACAGCTCCAGTATTTACGTCGGCCAGCCAAGCCGACGTAAATACTGGAATCTTTATTTACGTCGGCTAGCCCGGCCGACGTAGATAACCCTAGCGCCACCTGGTATAGAGCTGCCGATGGTAGTGTATTTACGTTGGCCGAAAATGCTATTTACGTCGGCCACGGCCGACGTAAATAAGTTGATCTGGGCGGCGTAAATAAGGGCTATTCGTCGTGACGGCGTAAATAAGCAGTATTTACGTCGCTTTTTATACGTCGGCTTATTTACGTCGGCCTACCGACGTAAATAGCTATTTACGTCAGCTTTTGGGCTATTTACGTCGGCTTCTGGCCGACGTAAATAACTCGGATTCCTGTAGTGTTAGCAGCCACCCCTTGCCCTAACCACCCATGAGAGCTCCTCCCATGGATCCCACCTCCTCCTAGGGTTCCATGTGCTTGAGAGATTGAGGGAGAAGAAGAGAGGAAGAGGAAGAAGAAGGTGCCTCATACCTCCTCTCATCCATCCTAAGGTTTGCCCCTTCTCCCATGGTGTTCTTGCCCTAGTTTCTATGGTGGGAGAGAAGGGGTAGTGGTGAGAGATGATCTCGATCTTGTGCTCTTGGGACTTCGCCGTCGGAGAGATCATCACCACGCCATGAGCTTCATCAACCGAACAACTACATCAACCGTGCCGCAAACCCACCATCCGTTGGTGGTCACCGCCTTGTGTAGGGGTGCATCCTCTCCATCCGTTGGAGTCACAAGTCCGCCGTGTGTCGGCGGCCACCTCCGTGTGTCGGTGGCGCCAAGGTGTCCGTGTGTCGGAGCCAAATCCTCCATGTGTTGGGGGTACCTCATGTGTTGAGATGAAATCCACTGTGTGTCGGTGCTAGTGGGGTGTGAGAGCTCTCGCGTGTGAGAGAACTCGTTTCCGTGTGAAGGTTTGGAGCTCACCTACCATGTGTTGGTGAAGAGCAACCACGAGTGGATTGAGGGCTAGGGATGAGAGAGTCCCGACTTCTCTGTGTGAGAAGTTTCCTCAACGGAGACGTAGGTGTTCATGTGTTGATCACCGAACTTCAGGAAACAACTCGGTTTGTGCTTTCTTGTCTCTCTCACTTACTTCCGCATATTGATTTGATCGTTTGCATGTGAGCGCCATCGAGCCTCCTAGTAGTCGCTTGTGTCTCATTGTGATCGATTCCACAACTAGACTCTAGATCAATCGATAGCTTGTGTTCCTAATTTGATTAACTAAGCAAGCAAATTGAGAGAAGTAAAACTTGAAAAGAGCCGATTCACCCCCCTCTCGGCCTAGAATCCTTTCAAGTGGTATCAGAGCCAGGTTCTGTAGTTGCTTAACCGCATAGAGATGGCCGACGGGGGTAGTGTAGCCGCCAATAGGATTCCTCTGTTTAGTGGCACTAATTTTGGCTTTTGGAAGTTGAGCATGAAAGTATTTCTTCAGGCCATAGGAATGGATGTGTGGAAGGTCGTAGAGTCTCCACATGGTGTCACACTCATTGATAATGTACCTCCCACACCCAGACAAACCAAACTTCTGGAGATCGATGCTAAGGCCATGAACGCTTTGTTTTGTGGTTTGAGCATGGAGGTCTTCGATAGAGTTAGCAATCTCACTAGTGCACACGAGATATGGATCACACTCATTGGGATTCACGAGGGCACTTCAGCTGTTAAGGAGGGTAGACTAGTGGTTGTCAAGAAGCGTTATGATCGATTGTAATGCTTCCAAATGAAAATGTCAATGCTATGTTTACTCGGCTTAACCCCATCCTTAACGAGCTTAAGGGGCTCGGTCACACTGTTGCAAATGATGAAGTGTGTAGGAAAATGCTGCGGATCCTTCCCAAGAAGGACTATCGGGACATCATCACCTACCTCACCAACAGTGGTGATGTGAAGAAGCTGGCTCCCACAGCTTTGCTTAGCAAGATCACCGCGCACGAGATGATGCTCCTTAATGATCATGAGGATTCTCCTTCTCCAGCAAAGAATCAAGTGGTTGCTCTCAAGGCCAGTGGATCCAAGCAAAGTGGTCTCAAGTCAAGTCAAGCTGAGGACAGTGGTGAGATGACATGGAATGAGCTCGAGGAGGGCTTCCAACACTTCGGCTTGTTTATGAAGCAAGCTGGCCAATTCATGAGCAGAAATGGCTATGGAGGCAAGAAGAGGATGAACAGAAATACTCATGCATCATATCGATGCTATGAGTGTCAGGAGAAGGGGCACATCGCTTCAATGTGTCCTCAGAAGGGCAACACCAAGTACAAGGACAAAGGAAAGGAGAAGGGTGATGGCGAGAAGCCGAGGCACAATGACAACAAGAAGAAGAATCCTCAGAAGTCAGGGATCAAGGGTCGCTCCTCACAAGGCAAGAGGCTAGCCTTTGTGGGAGAATGGGTGACTGATGACAGCTCCAGCGACACTTCAGCTTCAGGAGATGAGGAATCAACTGATCAGGAGCTGGCCACCATGGCAATAGATGAGTCCGTGCCGCCTCATCCAGTCTTCACTCCAAGATGTCTCACGGTGGTTGCTGAGTCTCGAGAGTGGTACTCTGATGATGATGGGGCTTCTTCTGCTACTTCCTCTACATCGGCAAAGGCTTCACTTACTCCTGCTGGCGCTTCCAAGTGCCTGATGGCTCGACCTAGTGGCGAGGTGAGCGACTCTGGTTCTGACTCTGATGTGGATATTGAAGGCATGCGTGATTGTCTTAGGGAAGCTTGTGAGCTCCATAAGCATGAGACACTAAAGAACCTAGAGCTTGGTAAAACTTTGATTGCCTTGCAAACTAAGTGCAAAAGTCTTGCCACTAGATGTGATAGCTTAGAATCTGAGCATGACACTTTGCTAGGTTCTAACAAAAATCTGTCGTCTAAGTGCAATGTGTTAGAACAAGAGCGCGATGCTTTGAATGAATCTCTAGATGATCTCATGATTACTTACTATGCACTTAGTGAGAACCATGAAACACTTCTGCCTAAGAATGATGAGTTGGTTGCTTTGCCTCTTGCTCAACTAGTTGATACTACTCCTGTTGATGCTGTGGATGTTGCTTGTGCTATGCCTGTTCCTTCTGTTGCTATTGCACCTGTTGTCGACTTGACTCTTGCTTGTCCTGAAGTTGCCCTTGATTGCACTGTGTTGGCTTCCACTTCTAGCGGTTCCTCTAGCAACACACTAGTGTGTACCCCTGATAACTGTAAATTTGCACTAGCTGCTAGGGAGCTTGCTATTGAAAATGCTGAGTTGAAGTCAAAACTTGAGAAATTTGATAAGGGGCTTGGGAAGTGCTACGAGGGTAGCTTGGCCCTGGACAAGATGCTCAAGAAACAACGAAAACCCTCCCAAAATAGTGGCTTGGGTTTTACCCCAGAGAAGCCAAAAGGGAGGAAGAAATCAAGTGTTGCTCGAGTATCTACCATGAGGCAAAGTTACTATCATGTCTATCCCAAAAGGAGGCACGGTAACAACTTGCACACTAGCAACAATGTTTCTAAGATGCACAGTGGGCACAACACGTGGCATGATCCTAGGTACAACACTTGGAATGGTCATAGGTTCTACAATAACTGGCAAGGTCCTAGGTACCGCAACACTTGGCAATCACCCAGGCAAAATTTCTGGAATGGTCCTCCTAGGCACAACATTGGTAGGACACATCCTCTTAGGAACCAAAACTGCAACACTCCCAATCACACACAGCCAAGATTCCCAAGAGCACATACTGAGCTGTATGATCACTACATGCTAAAGAGAAATTCCCAAGGTAGAGTGACGGCTAGATTTGTTGGGCTCAAGTCTGAGAATGAGCACAAGACACATGTTTGGGTGCCCAAGTCATTGATTGATCGTTTTGCTCTTAGTGCTTCTGGTTTGAAGGCTAACCCTCAGGGACCTCCTGTGTGGGTCCCTGAGTCACACAAGTGATCTTCTCTCATGACAGGTGAACTACCAGAGTGGCGGGTGCCATTGGATCATCGACAGTGGGTGCACTCAACACATGACCGGCAACCCCCGGTTGTTCACCTCAATAGTGGAGGAAGACAAGATTCCCCCCAAGGTCACTTTTGGAGATGGAAACAAGAGCAAGGTTCTGGGAGTTGGAAAGGTAGCAATTTCTTCAGACTTTTCAATTGATAATGTGCTACTAGTAAAAACTTTGAGCTATAACCTTCTCTCTGTTGCCTAAATATGTGATTTGGAGTTCCATTGTAATTTCTCATCTGAGGGTTTGTTGGTTTTGGATAAAAATGAAAAACCTGTCAGGCCGGCAAGCAAGTGGCAAGCCCACATCCAGCCAAGAATGTCATGTCTACATCTCGACCTCTCGAGCTTTTACACATGGATCTTTTTGGGCCAACCACCTATGTGAGTATCGGGGGAAATCTCTACTACTTGGTCATTGTTGATGACTTCTCCCGATACACTTGGGTTTTCTTTCTACCTGACAAAACTCCAACTGGAGATGTTTTCAAAAGGTTTGTAAAGAAAGCCCAAAATGCTTTTGACTGTACCCTCAAGAAGGTGAGAAGTGATAATGGAACGGAGTTCACTAACACTTCTGTTGAGGTGTTCTGTGATGAGTTAGGGATTGATCACCAGTTCTCAGCCACCTACACTCCTCAGCAAAATGGGGTGGTTGAGAGAAAGAACAAGACGCTCATCGAGATGGTGAGGACAATGTTAGATGAGTACAAGACTTCACATACATTGCTCGGGTGAAGCGATCAACACAACTCATCCTTTGCATCAACAGGCTGTATCTTCACAAGCTCCTGAAGAAGACGTCCTACGAGCTGCTAGTGGGAAGACGACCCAATGTCTCCTACTTCAGGGTCTTTGGCTGCAAGGTCTACATCAAGAAGAAGCGGGAGCACTTGGGCAAGTTCCAGAGCAGAGTGGACACGGGAGTCTTATTAGGATATTCACTAGAGGGTCATCCTTGTGGTGTACAATGAGAGCGATGGTCGATTGAGGAGACTGTGATGTGAAGTTTGATGAGTCAAATGGAAGTCAAGGAGAGCATGAGAATCTGGATGATGTGGATGGTGAGCAGTTGGCAAGAGCGATGGAGGATATGCCATTTGGTGATGTCGAGCGAGAGAGGAGAGGGGGAGGCGAGACGGTTCCACCACCTCTCACACCGAACCGATGCGGACTCGGGGAGCATTGCCTCAAGATAGCTCAAGTGTGGAGCCGTTCAGAGGCGAGAGCGACTTGTGAGCCGATCACGAGTCACCGAGCTACCACCTCAGTTGATCAAGACCCATCACACCATAGCTCGTGATCATCCAGCTGATCAAGTGATTGGGGACTTGACTCAAGGCGTGCAAACAAGGTCAAGGACAGCCAGCATCAGTGAGGTCAATGTTTTGGCAAGCTTCTATGAGCACACGGCGTTTGTGTCTGAACTTGAGCCAAAGAAAGTGGAAGAGGCTCTGAGTGACCCAGACTGGATCAATGCGATGCATGAGGAGATGAATAATTTTGATTGGAACCAAGTCTGGACGCTGGTTGAGAGACCAAAGGACCACAATGTGATAGGCACTAAGTGGGTATTCAAGAACAAGCAAGATGAGCTTGGAGTGGTGGTGCGCAACAAGACGAGACTTGTAGCTCAAGGTTTCACACAGATCGAGGGGGTAGATTGTGGAGATACCTATGCTCCAGTAGCACGTTTAGAGGCTATCAGGCTGCTTGTGGCACTTGCAACGTGTCACAACATTGTGCTTAGACAGATGGACGTGAAGAGTGCCTTCCTGAACGGCTACATTGGAGAGTTGGTGTATGTTGAACAGCCTCCAGGCTTCGAGGACCCACAACACCCTGATCATGTGTATAAACTGTCGAAGGCTTTGTATGGTCTCAAGCAAGCACCCAGGGCTTGGTATGAGAGGCTAAGGGACTTTCTGATTGGCAAGGGATTCACGGTCGGAAGGATCGACACGACTCTATTCACTAAGGTGGTGGATGGAGATCTGTTCCTGTGCCAGGTCTACGTGGATGACATTATTTTCGGTAGCTCAAATGAGTCCTTGGTCAACGAGTTCAGCGACATGATGAGTAAGGAGTTCGAGATGTCGATGATGGGAGAATTGAACTTCTTCTTGTGATTTCAAATCAAGCAACTAAAGACCGGGACCTTCATGTGCCAAGAGAAGTACATCCTCGACCTGCTTAAGCGCTTCAACATGAGTGACTGCAAACCAATCCGGACACCAATGGGGACGAACTGCCACCTCGACCTCAACAAAGAAGGTAAAAATATCGACCAAAAGCTTTATCGTTCCATGATTGGTGCTTTGCTCTATTTGACTGCATCTAGGGCGGACATCATGTTTAGTGTGTGCATGTGCGCTAGATTTCAAGCCTCCCCTAGAGAAATGCATATGAATGCTGTGAAACGAATTCTTCGATACCTGAAACACATACCTAGCATAGTTCTTTGGTTCCCGAAGGGTGCGCGGTTTGAGCTCCTAGGCTATTCTGACTCAGATTATGCCGGGTGCAAGATCGATCGCAAAAGCACTTCCGGTGCTTGTCATTTCTTGGGTAGGTGTCTTGTGTCATGGGCGTCAAAGAAACAGAACTCCTTGGCACTATCTACTGCCGAGGCTGAGTATATAGCGGCAGGGAGTTGTTGTGCACAACTTCTTTACTTGACACAATCATTGTTTGACTTTGGGGTTAAACTTGACCATGTGCCTCTCCTATGCGATAATGAGAGCGCGGTGAAGATAGCGTGCAACCCCGTCCAACACTTACGGACCAAGCACATTGATGTCCGTCACCATTTCCTTCGGGATCATGTGGCGAAGGGCGACATTGTGCTTGAGCACGCATGACAGAGGACCGACTTGCCGACATATTCACCAAGCCACTCGATGAGGCACGATTCTGCAAATTGAGAAATGAATTGAACGTTTTAGACAAGTCAAACATTGCCTGAGTCGGTCGTATGGCTATGTTATTCATTGCAAATCTTTTGAAGCCAGTTTGAACATTTAGGTGCTTTGCTTGTTATACTGGATGTTATTCATTGCCTATATGTTCATCACATGAAATTGATAGCTATAGCATGTGTTTACCTTGTCACTAGCTCAACATGTGCTCAACTCAATATATCATGCAATTGGAAGTCATGAGCTTGTGTTAGGAGGGCTATAGTTTCTAGTCTCAATTGATTGCTCTAAACTCTTGGTTGATCATGTGCTTCTAAGTCTAGATTGTGCTCTTCCATTTTGCACATGCCTTTACTTCGCTAATTTGAGCAATTTTAAGAAAATATTGAGCCAAAATTTGCAAAATGTGCTAAACTGTGAATAAGGCCAAAATAGGTCATATATGTCTCACCAATGTCTTCTCGATGAGATAGCTTGCCATTGCACTAGGCATGAACTTAGGGGGAGTTTTGGATGACCAAGACGTTCATCTTCAGTGTCATGCTGGGTGGCGTCGCTTATGGTTTGAGACATAGCAAATTTGATAAAATGCAAAGTGCGAAATGTGAAGTATTTCAAAATGAATTCAACTAAAAGGTTTCTAGTCTCAAATAGGCTTGGTGATAGCATTGTTTGGAGTGCATTTTCTAGTGCTATGGTGCATCATGAGTCATCTTTGAGTTTTGGAGCAACTCTTGATACTTCTAGCTATAATTCACCTTATATTTGCTCCAGGTCATAATAACTTGAACTACACATCTATCAATTTTGCTCTAGTTGATCTTGTGACATTGTGACCTTGAGATGGCTAGATTTTGAGTGTGGTGGTCTTATGGGCGTGTTTGCACTAGTATAACCTCCAAAGCTCTTAATTTGTTGTTAATCCCATGTTCTGCTACTTTGTGGTCATTGATGCCAAAGGGGGAGAAATAATGACAAATCCATGCTTTGGAAACACTTTGGACATTGTTATGTTTTGGGATGCAAAGGGAATCCATGCTTTGGAAACACTTTGGGCATTGTTATGTTTTGGGATGCAAAGGGGGAGAATTGATTTTGGGTTACAAGTGGTAGGCTTAGGAGATGCTTTGCTCGCTCCTAGGATAGAGATTTGGATGGAGATGCTTTGCTCCATGAGATGTGATGAATTTCCATGTGATATGCATTAATTTAGGGGGAGCTCTAGTCTCACATTCATTGCACTTTATTAATTGGCCTAGTCTCTTGCAATGTTTCTGAACTAACCCATTGCACCAGAGATTGTATTTTTGCCTGGTTATGTTGGATTTGCAGGTGTTGTCATCAATTACCAAAAAGGGGGAGATTGTAAGATCAAGCCTCCCCATGGGCTAAATGATTTTGGTAATTGATGGCAACTAGGCCGTACAGCTGGAACGCCAAGGATAAGGACTTTTGTTTTATAGTTCTTCTGATTCCCTTGTGTGCGTCTTTGGATCGACTACACCTCCCTGGTTGCAGGGTCCCACTGAGCACAGGTTCAGAAACATCAGCCGTGAGTTCGGGAGAGTGCCAGGTGTTAGTCTTGAGCGAACCATCTTGAGCGAGTCCACCTGTCTAGGGTCGAGAGAGTTCGGGGGAGCGACAGCTGTCAGGGTTTCGTAGCCTCTAAGCAACCCAAGCCAGATATTTTGTTTTAGGCGCGAAACTTCCCGCCGAGTTCACCCTAGGTGTGACGTCGGGCGAAGTCGGTAGAGCCAAAATCCAAGTGGGGCTAAAATTTCAGCCCTATCGGACGGCGTCCGACCACCACCGGACGGCGTCCGATGAGCCCAAGCAAAATTTGGCTAAGTCCCGAAAACACACGCACTGTCGGACGGCGTCCGACGCTATTCGGACGGGGTCCGACAGCACCGGTTCCCAATGAGAGAGCTTGAAATTTGGCTAAGTCCCAACCGAAATTGCCTCTGCCGGACGGTGTCCGGAGACTATCGGACGGCGTCCGATAGAGTTCAAAATCGGTTACCAGACGGCATCCGCGGTTTCGAAGCGCGGTTCGATCAAGCGGAGGCGAGCAGAGTCACCTTGTCGGACGGCGTCCGACCAGGACCGGACAGCGTCCGATGGTGGCTAGAATTGCGAGCAAACACCTGGAGGGCACTTCTTTCGCGCGCGTTAGCACCTCACCGGACGCGTCCGATAAGCTACCGGACGGCGTCCGACTAAGCACAAAAATTGGCCTGACCTTCTGTCGGACGGTGTCCGATGGGAACCGGACGGCATCCGATGGATCGATCCGGAACTCGGGATTAAATCTGAGCCGTCCATTTCTAGGTTTTCGCCTTGTGCCTATAAATAGGGGCTTGGTGTACGGGAGAAACGTGAGAGAGCCACCATTAGCAGCCACCCCTTGCCCTAACCACCCATGATAGCTCCTCCCATGGATCCCACCTCCTCCTAGGGTTCCATGTGCTTGAGAGATTGAGGGAGAAGAAGAGAGGAAGAGGAAGAAGAAGGTGCCCCATACCTCCTCTCATCCATCCCAAGGTTTGCCCCTTCTCCCATGGTGTTCTTGCCCTAGTTTCCATGGTGGGAGAGAAGGGGTAGTGGTTTGAGACGATCTCGATCTTGTGCTCTTGGGACTTCGCCGTCGGAGAGATCGTCGTCACGCCACGAGCTTCATCAACCGAACAACTACATCAACCGTGCCGCAAACCCACCATCCGTTGGTGGTCACCGCCTTGTGTAGGGGTGCATCCTCTCCATCCGTTGGAGTCACAAGTCCGTCGTGTGTCGGTGGTGCCAAGGTGTCCGTGTGTCGGAGCCAAATCCTCCATGTGTTGGGGGTACCTCATGTGTTGAGGTGAAATCCACCGTGTGTCGGTGGTCGGTGCAGTGTGTCGGTGCCGGTGGGGTGTGAGAGCTCTCGCGTGTGAGAGAACTCGCTTCCGTGTGAAGGTTTGGAGCTCACCTACCATGTGTTGGTGAAGAGCTACCACGAGTGGATTGAGGGCTAGGGATGAGAGAGTCCCGACTTCTCTGTGTGAGAAGTTTCCTCAACGGAGACGTAGGTGTTCATGTGTTGATCACCGAACTTCGGGAAACAACTCGGTTTGTGCTTTCTTGTCTCACTCACTTACTTCCGCATATTGATTTGATCGTTTGCATGTGTGCGCCATCGAGCCTCCTAGTAGTTGCTTGTGTCTCATTGTGATCGATTCCACAACTAGACTCTAGATCAATCGATAGCTTGTGTTCCTAATTTGATTAACTAAGCAAGCAAATTGAGAGAAGTAAAACTTGAAAAGGGCCGATTCACCCCCCCTCTCGGCCTAGAATCCTTTCACAAATGTTGCATGTGCATGTCATCTTTAACAGCACCTTTTGAGCCACCAAGTTCACATACACATGCAAATTTCTTTAGCTGCGTAAACTCAACTAGAAACACTAGCTAAGCTTAGATAGGGTGCTTGGCGGTTGCCGTCGGGAGCTCCTAGAAAACCTACTCCAGCTCCCTGACGCTATTTCGATTTCTAGAGCTGCAACCGAGGCCATCCAGCCCGTACACCCTAGCTAAAACCCCCATATCCCAAGCACATTACAAATCAAGCCAAGCAACCAAGGACAACTGAACATAGATAAAAACAGTGGCCATAATAGCTAGCCAACAGTGTGTTGGAATATGGCAAATAATAAATAGGTGCAATATAGGACAACTGAACAGAGATAAAAACCAGATTAAGACAATAAACCACTTATGCCATTAGAATATTAGTAATCATGATTCCTTGAGTTAAAACATCTGAATTCATGATTAAACTTCATAAACATGGTATTCAAACAGGAAATAAACTAAACCAGCATAGTGCTCAGGTTTAATTAAACAAATTTTGCTCTCAGATTTATATATTGATGGGTTGCAGATAAAACTATCATCCAACATCAATATCTACAATTTATCATAGGCTTTTAAAGATCAGTGACTAGAGAGACCTAAGAGAATCAGTGCTGCCCAAAGTTATTATACAATTTCTGCAAAACAAGCATACTGAGGTCTTTGTCCGAAACATAGAGATCAATTTTAGCCCTAATGTCAATCATATATCAGGGATTTCACTTACAAATAATTGATCAGACTAGATGCCAATTACTAGTATTAACCAGAATGAGCATTCCCATTGAAACAGATGCTAATCAGATCAATGAAAAGATCCCAAAGGGAAGAACACAAAGACCTGTACGCAAGTGTATCTCAGGATAATAATTTAGGCAACAACACAAATACTCCTAAGGCATCACTAGTTAACAGATCATCATAGCCTCAAAATTAATAAACATCACCGAGCAAAATATTAAAGGGACAAGTGCAGTGGTCCTGGATCAAGATAATAGCCCCTAGCACGAAGGCTAGGTCCCCAAAATATTCTCAATCAGCCCAGCAAAAGCCCAACACAGTGTTCATATGCACATTCCCAAACCCTAAATCCTAAATCACATCATAGAGCAACATCCAACAGCATCCCCAAACCCTAAATCACATCACAGAGCAACATCACAGAGTCCACGGTGATCCACCAGCTGACATCACGAGCAACATCCGGGGAGGGAGGGAGCGAGGCGGTGGGCAATCCGTCGAACGACATGTGTGCATCACACGGCGGGGGTGAGGAGAAAGAGGGGCTCGATACCTCGCCCTTCGTCTTCAAATCGGCGGGGAGAATGTCAACGGAGAACGGGACCGAGGGCTCGCCGGCGAAGGGGCTCGGCGGCGGGCAGAGGCGGCTCACTGCGGTGTGCTCGACGGCGAGGTGAGCCGAGTGTTAGGGAGGCGGCGCGGAGGTGTAGGCGACGGCGTCGAGGACGACGGCGCGGTGGCGAGGACGGCGTGGTGGCGAGGACGGCGGCGATGGCTTTGGGACTTAGAAAAATTTGGGTGGAAAGGAAAGGGCGAGGAAGAGGAGTTATATAGTACAGCTCTCTACAAGCGGTTTGTATTACAAACCGCTTGTGAAAAACACCTCTACAAGTGGTTCGTAGTCTTAACCGCTTTTAGAGACAACTTTTACAAGCGGTTTGTAGAACGAACCACTTGTAGAAGACGGTAGCGTGAAATTAAAATTTCGGAATTTCGCCCGCGAAACAGTAAATTACTGTGCAAGCGGTTGGTGATACAAACCGCTTGTAGAGGTCACTTCTACAAGCGGTTGGTAGCACGAACTGCTTGTAGAAGTGGGGCACACGTGGTGACGCTTGGGACTCTGTCTAAAACGTTTAAGAAAGTTTGCGCCCTTCTTATGTTGAATTGAAACTTACTCTCACTTGGTTAGCTCGTGGCGTTTAAGTGCGGGCTCCCCGTGCTGGTCGCGGGTTCGAGCCCCGCTTGCGCCCCGTTGCTCTATATTTTTTATAAATATGTACTGAGCCCATTATTCTTTACAAAAATACTAAAAAATTTGTTTTGGCATTACTTTCATTTCTAAATATGTACTTAGCCCATTATTTTTTTTCCAAAAAACTAAAAAAAAAATTTTACATTACTTTCATTTCTAATATGTACTTAGCCCATTATTCTTTTCAAAAATACTAAAAAATATTTTTTGGCATTACTTTCATTTCTAAATATGTTGCCATTATTCTTTCCAAAAATATTGTTTCCATCTTAAAAATTCTTTAAAATGCTATTACATGATAACATAGTTCATACAACCACATAGGTCATCCTAATCATTTACATTTTTTGTCTTTACAATTCTTCCTTCATCGTGATCGCGCCGTATGTGCGGAGCATCCATGCCTATGTCATCCGGGATGCTTAAGTCAACATCTCTGCAAATGGAGGGATCTCATCGAATCGATCGTACTCTTCCTCGTCAATAATGTCCTCTACTCCGACAATCCTTCGTTTGCCATGGAGAACCACGTGTCGCTTTGGCTGTTCCTTCTTCTTGTCTTTGATTTGATTCTTCTTTGGTCTGCTTGACATGCCCAATACGTAGAAGACCTGTCTCACCTCGTTCGCGAGAACAAATGGTTCTCTCAAGTAGCCGACTTCTTGGAGGTCGACAGTAGTCATGCCGTATTTGTCGACATTCACGCCGCCTGCGTTTAGTTTTACCCATTAGCACTTAAACAATGGGACCTTCAAAGGCCCATAGTCGAGCTCCCATATCTCTTCTCTGAATCCATAATATGTGTCCACCCTGCCTCTATTGTCGGCGGCTTCTATACGGACACCGCTGTTCTGGTTTGTGCTATTGTTATCTTGTGATCTCGTGTAGAATGTGTAACCATTTATCTCGTACCCTGCCATCTCACTACTTCAACGGATGGTCCCGAGCCAGCGTTGTAAGCATTCATTGTTGGACTTGCTCTTGAGGATATGGTTTTGTAACCATACGCGAAAGAATCCATGTGTCTCGGTGTTATCCACGTGTCGGTCTTCTCTCGGAGGCGGAGACGTAGAGCATTCTTGTGTTGGAGGACATACGGGCGCCATCGCCGATTGCTTCAACACGATGAAATGTGCTTGCTTAAATGTCGAAGATCGTTGCATGCAACTACTTTTCTTCAAGTGTCCCTTTACCTCGTAGCTTTGCCCTCATGGCGTGATATAGGGACGTCGATGGGGTCTAGATCATCAATGTAGTCCACACGAACTCGACCACCTCCATTGTCACATAACCCTCGACAATGCATGCTTCGGCGAGAACGGTTACGTACATACTTCTTTTAATACGCTCATGTACCTCTCGAAAGGAACATCTTTGTGGAGATAAACAGGCCCAAGAATACCTATCTCTTTGCTTAGATGAACAGTGAGATAATCCATGATATCAAAAAAGACAGGAGGAAAGATCATCTCGAGGCTAACCACACTTTGTACCACGTCAGTCTGCAACTCACCCAGTTTTTTTGGATCGATGACCTTCTGGGAAACAGCATTGAAAAACGAACACAGTTTTGTGATTGTCTCCCTTACCCACTCGGACAGTACACCTCTTAAAACCACCGAGAGCAACTATGTCATTAGCACAAGACAGTCATGGGATTTTAGATGTACAATTTTGTTCTCTTTCATATTAACGAATCTCTTTACGTTCGACGAGTATCCGGAAGGGACCTTCACACTGCTAAGACACTCTATCACGCTTTTTTTTTCTCTTCTTTGCTTGGAGTATAACTCGCTGGCCATAGATACAGTTGTTCCGTACCTCTTTTTTCAGGGTGTAGGTCCTTCCTGATACCCAGGACTTCAAGGTCGTTCCGAGCACTCACTGTATCTTTCGATTTTCCGTACAGATCTATATATCCTAGGAAGCTCACACAGACGTTCTTGGTGATGTGCATGAAGTCCAATGAGTGGCGAACATCCAAATCTTCCCGAAGAAGGCAAGTCCCAAAATATTGACTTCTTCTTCCATATGGGTGCATGGCCATCCTCATCATTCGCATGATTTGCTTCCGGACCCTTTCCAAAAAGTACCTTCATATCCTTCACCATAGCAAACACACCTTGCCACTTGATGCCTCGGTGGGAACGATGTTCTTCCTCCCGTTAAATTCCTGCGTTTCTTCCGCAACGCGTGGCTTCAACAAGAAACTGCGATGCCCCATGTATACCATCTTTCAAGAGCCTTTTATATACGTGCCATCGGCTTGATCCAAACTCGCACACACGCATTGAAGCCTTTGCCGTTAGGCGAACACAGTTACCAAGCGCGGCGATCGTTGATTGTTACAAATAACATTGCACGCAGGTTGAAATACTCCCTTTTGTATTCGTCCCAGACCTTTACACCGTTCCATAACGTTTGAAGATCTTCCACCAAAGGTTTCAGGTAGACATCGATATCATTTCCGGGTTGCTTGGGGCCTTGGATCAACAACGGCATCATTATGTACTTTCTCTTCATGCATAACAATGGAGGAATATTATACACACATAGTGTGACTGGCCAGGTGCTATGGCTGCTGCTCATGTCTCCGAAAGGATTCATCCTATCGGTACTCAAACCGAACCTTATGTTTCTGACCTCGTCTGCGAAGTCTTTGTACTTCCGATCGACCATCCTCCACTGCGAGCCATCTGCCGGATGCCTAAGCATTCCGTCGACCTTACGCTCTTCTTTGTGCCAACGCATCATCTTCGCATGCGTTTTGTTTGCAAACATACGCTCCAGCCTTGGAATCAGAGAAAAATACCACAACGCTTTTGCCGGTGCTCTCTTCTTCACACGCACCCCATCTACTTCACCAGGATCGTCACGCTTCGTCTTATACCGGGGTTCCTTGCACACTGGACAGGCATCCAACTCGGCATATTCACCGCGATATAGGACACAATCGTTGCGACATGCATGTATCTTCCGTACTTTCAATCCTAAGGGACATAGGACCAGTTTGGCTTGATACGTGGATTCTGGCAGGGTATTATCTTCCGGGAGCAACTTCTTTATGAGCGACAGCAACTCATCAAAACCCTTATCTGACACACCATTCACAGCCTTCCATTGCATGAGCTCCAGTGTAGTGCGTAGCTTCTTGTGCCCCTGACCACAATTTGGGTACAAAAGAGTTCTCTGGTCCTCCAACAATCCCTGTTACTTCCTATATTGTTTGTCCTCTGTGATATCTCCCTCTGCGTCACGCAGCATCTGGTCCAGGTCATCATCCACACCAAACTGATCACCTTGTGTATCTTCTACGTCCTCGTATGTCGTCGCGTCCGGCATACCATCATATGTCACTTCCTCTTCATCGGCTTCTTCTTCGTCTTCTATGCTGGTATGCTCTACTTCGTCGTGGTGAGTCCAACATGTATAGTTCGGCATGAAACCTGTCATCAACAAGTGGCCCTGTATTCGTCCTCGCATTGAGTGCTCTTTCTCGTTCCTGGAGACAAGTCTCAAAATACGACATCAAAAAAAGCATTCACGCCATCGATGAACTCCCTTGTCCGACGATCCGCATACATCCATTGCCGATTCATCTGTACCAATTAAATTAATAAGAACACTTATTATATTTTTCAAATTGAAATATTTAACTCGAAATAACTAATTTTTATATTTTTTAATTACCTCTAAATTTTCTTGATTTTTATAGCTAAACCAACTAAATCTCACAAATTAAAAAACTTTTTTCAAAAATATTTTTAATTACATTTCATACACAAAAAAAATTATTACCAACCTAGCAAAAAACCTACATCTATTTAGCTCTATAGCAATTGAAATAATCACCCTACCTACTATTTTAAACTAATGTGAAACTAAAACCATCCAATAGATCACCATAAGATCTAGAAGGGAGAGCTAGCTAAGGCACCAAGCTAGATCTTGCTCTCTAAAACAAATAATCACCCCTACCAACTAATTTCAACATCTTATACATCATTAAAAAAAGGATACAAAACTAATATGAGACTTAAAACCCCCAATAGATCTACATCTTGCCTCAAATTATCAAGAGAGAGAGAGCTATAGCAAAACAAACACCCTTCAATTCAAACAAGATTATTTAATATTTCTCCACATCCAATGCAAAAAGATAAGCAATGTTCACATGAAAATGATGTTGAGACCATGTTTACTTACCTTATAAACCTTAATTTGGAGCTATTAGCCTTAATTAAAAATTTTGGCAGCACCTCCCCTGCATGAACATTTCGGTCCGTCGATTACTCTTCTTGCGAGCTCGCTTTCGATGAGGAAGAAGGGTTAAATGCCTTGGCGGGAAGAAAAAAGCATATGCAAGCGGTTCGTGATACAAACCGCTTGCACGAGATATACTGATGTAAGCGGTTCTTATCATGAACCGCTTACGAGAATCAAGCGGTTGGTGATCTGAACGCTTATAGTGTGATATCTCTGCAAGCGGTTTGTATCACGAACCGATTGCATATACCCTTTCCCGCCACCCTCCCACCCGTTGGCCACGAGCCGCTTGTGGCGATCGGGTCGCAAACGGGTTAAAGCGAACCGCTTGTGATGGGCCGCTTTGGAAGCCCCGATCCGCAGTAGTGATATGCGCCGCACTGTTGTCCCTGCCACCGCTAGATCCGACCCACGCCGCCGTCGGATTCAAGCACGCATTGTGCTGTTGTCGTTGCCGCTGCCGGATCCGAGCCCACACTGCACCGTCGCTCCTGCCACCGTCGGAGTCGCTCCTGCTGGAGATGGACGGGCTGCGGAGAAGGGCCACGGCGCGTCGTCGCCACCGCCGCCGCGAAGGGGAGGCTACTGCGGGGAAGAGGATGGGGGCTGTGACGGGGTGGAGGTGAGACCAGTGGGGAAGATGATGGTGGAGAAGTGTGGGTAGAACGAAATTAATATCATGTGGTCCCATGTTGTATGTGCTATAGCTTACTAGCTTTTAGCTGAGGTAGATGTGCCACTTAACCATTATATCCAGTAATTGGCTATAACTATTGGAGATGCTTTTCGTATAACCAAACTCTACTTTGGAGTTTGAAGTCAATCGACGAGGACGAGGCGGGAGCAGCAGCCGCCCACCCATTTGTTGTCTTTGAAAAGCCAAAAACCTCTTTGATTAATGATCTTTTTGATTTCTTGTTATTGTTTAGTTTTTGTTAAGTTTACATTTTTTTTATTTTTTACAGACCATTTACCGTAATTTTTGAAAATATTTTTTTTATTATTTTGTAGATATTTTTTCAAAGAACATAAAAAATTTTATAATATTTTATTTAGTTTTTCATTCATTTTTAAAGATTATCAAGTTTTCTAACTAAAACTAAATAAGAAATAAAGAGGAGGCCACGTGGAACTTGAATTGTCGAGCAGTCTCCGTCTACATAGTGGTGGAGTAATATTCAGCCTCTCCCTCAATCCTCACGTTTTCTCCGTGGCCAAAGAGGAAAGAGCACTGGCATTCCACACGGACGCGCCGCGCCTCACGATGCCTATAAAAATCAACAACCCAGCCCCCGCCGCCTCCATCCCAATTCCCAGCTCCCAAAGCGCCCAACGAATTCGTCTCATCAATCCGAGCATGCAGAGGGAGGCAAAGGGGCCTTGCTCGGAGCAGGCAATGACTGCGGCGGAGGGCGTCAAGGGCCGCCAGTTCGCGGCGGCGTGCTGCGTGCTCAGCAGCTACGTCAAGAATACCGCGGCGGCTGCTCAGGCGAGGCCGGCGGCGCTGTCCCTCATGCCGGGGGCAGACTTGTCCGTGCAGGAAGAGCAGCACGAGGCGGCGCCGGCGCAGATGACCATCTTATACGGCGGGCGGGTGCTGGTGGTCGACGATCTCCCGGCGGATAGGGCGGCGGAGCTGCTCTGCATCGCCGCCGAGGCGCATGGCGCGGGCCGGCGGCGCGGCGAGCTGGCGGCAGATGACCTGCCCATGGCGAGGAAGGCGTCGCTGCAGCGGTTCATGGAGAAGCGCAAGGGCCGGTTCGCCGCCCGCGGCGTCCTCCCGTACTGCCGTCCGCACGCCGACCACCTCAAGCTCGCGCTCTGATCGATGCGTGTACATGAATCAATGGATAGTGTAGGAAGATTTGAATGTACAGAGCGCACTTGTTGCTGGTAGAATCCAAAAAATCTTTACGGATAGAATCCAAATCTGCATATGTCGACATATAATTGCAAGCAGATGCATAGTAGTACTTGATATGGTCTTTAGGTAGTGAAAATTTGCCAATCCAGCTCGTTCAGAGCTGTTTTACCCTTCCTGGACGGCGGTGCCACTGCTCGTGCTGGGCTTCGTCCCCATTTATATTTCCTTCCGCGTTGCTGGGTCTGGTGTATTAAAGGGAAAAAAATTTGCTGCATCCGGTCTCCAGATGGGCTCCTGTGGATACCCGACGCCGATTCATGGCACGTGTGGAAGCTCTAGATCGCATGGATCATGTGCAGCGGCTTAATTTCCCAGCGTCCGTCTCTCGGCTCCCTCCATATCCCAGCGCTCGGCTCCCTCCTAGTCCCAGCGGACAGCGCTCGAAGCAGGTGTTTCCCCCAAATCCCTAATCGGCTGGCTCCCTCATGACCGCAGCCGCCGCCACTTCGACTGCCGGCGACGAATAGGCGACCCCGCTGCCGCCACTCCGACCCCGGTGACGCAGCCCTCCTGAGCGCCGGCAACGCACAGGCAACCCCGCCGCTGCCGCTCCAACCGCCGGTTTAGAGCCTAGCAATTAGACTTATCAAATTTGTAGCAGGGAATTTGTAAAAGGCTAGCTGCAACATGTTTACGTTGGCACTTCTCTTTGTCAAATATACGCTGTATGATCTATAG
Organism: Raddia guianensis; assembly: GCA_036346415.1. Classification (NCBI taxonomy): domain Eukaryota; kingdom Viridiplantae; phylum Streptophyta; class Magnoliopsida; order Poales; family Poaceae; genus Raddia; species Raddia guianensis. Next base: position 11,949,443 of record CM070543.1, on the reverse strand, counting down.
CAGGGAATTCGTTTACATCAGGCAATTACTCTTATTAATAAATCTGTAGCAGGGAATTGAGTGCTCCTAGAGTTCTAGTTTACTTGTGCCGTCCGTTTGACAACTAATCTTGGCAGCATATATGCATGAATTAAGCATATATGCATGAATGCAGGAGCTGCATGCCTTTTGTTATGTTGCTTTTGCAGAGTTGTGGCACAAGGGCATGCTATATTCACACAGCTGGTCTAAATTGGTCTTTTATTTGTCAAACTAGATTTCGCAAAACACAACCAATGCTATAATTCTATTGAAGTTTAAACAATTGGTTTCATCTTTGAAATTTGAATTGTATTAAAGTTCAGATGCACCTATGCACTTGGTTAATTTTTCTTAAGATACGGGCATTGCTTGTTTCTGGCTAACTATATATTCTTAATATCTTCTTGACTGGAATGCCTTTTTCTCCTTGCTCAGATGTCAATTGTTTTGGATGAGAGACTGAAGAACTGTTGTCTGTTGAAAATGGAACAAAGGCTCCAATTACGAAGGGTACTCGATGTTGTTTCTTGTGGAGTTCAGATCAGTGTTGTCTCCACTGCCATTTCTTCTATCAAAGACTGCCCAGGAGTTCAGAAACGATCAACGGCGGTATATGAGGTCGATCATGGCAACGTGGATGCAGGACATGAATATTTTAGACTCGTAAATTGCTTGTGAAAGGATCATAAATGCTTATAAATTGTTCAGACTTGTAAATTTCTTGTAGATTGTTCTGGCTTGTAAGATTGTCCACTCAGATTGTTTTTTCTATGTTGATGTACGAAGAAGCCGTAGTGAACTACAATTCTCTTGCATTCTTTTGAATTTTTGTGATGTATGCATGAACCTTCAGTCACTGGTTCATACCTGAAAAAGATGCAATACAATGACATTTTTAGATTGGCAATAGCTATTTGCTTACTGAATGCAATGCTATAGGTTATCTATTACTGAATTTTGATGAAAGGCAATATGCCAGTGCTATGTCCAGTGAAAGTGAATGGACTCTATTTAAGAAGTAGCAGCCATTCATTTGTCAAAAAGTAATTAGGTAATTTCTGAATTCTCTTCTTCACATGAACCCGTCATTTTTTAGTGTAGCTCACTTCCAGACACTTTCATTGTTTAATATCTTCCAGACATCACATTCTAGATTTGACATTCAAGATTTCAGATTACACAATGTTCCGTATTTTATTTTTGAAAGCAACCAGAGACAATCACAGTTTTGTAACACATTCATCACATTTTATATTTCAGAACACCCAACATGCCATATGTATTTCACACAAAAAATACATTGTACATATTACATAGTACAGTAAATCCTATAAAATTAGTTGTTCATCCTTGCTTCAAGAATACAGAGACCCTCTTAAAAAATAGCAGCTGCCCCTGAACTAGTAGCCCAGAGTGGCTACACGCTGAAAGAATCAAATGATCTTTCTTTTCTTTTTCTGCACGGACTTGGAAACCTTATGTTGAAATCTGCAGCTGAAAGCATCACTGTTCTGCAGGCGCCATTGAATGACAACTCCATCCTCTCCATGGAAACAAATCAAACCAGTGAAACCACCACACCGAGTTTCCAGAACCTTCCAGCCGGCACACTCAGTGCATTCGATGAGCTCAGGTGCTCCTCGAGCGAGGAGCAAGACGCCCAAAAATCAGACGAGATTGTCGATACCTCCGTATGATCACACTCTTCCCTTCATTTCTTTTTTCCGTCGCAACCGTTGCAAACCGGCATGTCTGAAAATGTCAGACTAATGGCGTCATGAACTCCTGCTTCTGTTGATCTGTTCTGTTCTTCCATTCTTCAAGGACCTGGAGTGCTCACAGCTAGCGAGGCATAAGAAGAGGCTAGCTCCTCCTCCTAGTCCTAGCGGCGGTGATGGGGAGGAGGGAGGCAGCGGCGGCTTTGGTGGAGGAGAAAGGCGACGGCCCGGCGGTGATGGGGGAGGAGAGAGGCGGCGGCGGCGTTGGGGGAGGAGGCGATGGAGATCTGGGCGCCATACGCGCCACAGCTCTGCTTCTCTCCCAGGCTCCCAAGCGCAACCGCGCAGCGGCTGTTCGAGCCGAGCCGTTTCCCAGGGGAATTGAGCCAAGAGGAGCCGCATATCTTCCAGGCGGCCATGGTCCGTGGGATGCTCAACTAGTCCACGCGTCGGGAATCGGCATCGGGTACGCACGGGAGACTCTCTGCATCCCGCATCCACGAAATTTTTTTCCGTATTAAAGATGATGGGTTCTAACCTTAGCGGTGGATCGATGATAGGAGAAAAAGTTTTGTTCGCACTAAAAGGTAGGGTGTGATTGGTTACTTGAATGAGATGGTTTCTGTATAGGATGGTACAAAATTTATGTCCATCCATTTGTTTGGTTGGATGAATTGTGTCAAATCATCCAAAACGGTGGGACAAAGAAAAATGAATATTCTCTCAATATGATGTGTGACTTTGTTCGCTCGTTTTGGTCGAATCACACCGTACAACTTTCTCTCGCAAGCTCTTACTTCCTTTGAATGCATATTTTTAATTTTATCGTCTACCAAATTTCAGATTGATTATAATTTTGAATTCGGTTTAGATAAGAAATTCGTTTTAAATTTTAAATCCATTTTAAATTTTAGATGTTGAATTTGAAAATATGTTTGAATTTAAAAAATGATTTAAATTTTCAATACACCTTGAATATTGAATTTAAAAACCGAGTTGAGTTTTCAGACTAAAATTTAATTTTTTTAATTTGGTTTGATTTTAAATTTCAAATATTTTTTTATAACTTGCTTCAATCCTGAATTTGAAAATATGACTTGAGTTTTGAATCTAAAATTTAGATTGAATTTAAATTTGGTTTGAATTTTGAATTCAAAATTTAATTTTAATTTAAATTTGATTAAAAATTAAAATACTAAATGTAGTTTGAATGTAAATCCAATTTGAATATTGAATCCAATTTGAATATTAAATTTAAAATTTGGTTTGAATGTTGAAGTTAAAATTAAATTTAGTTCAAATCATCCAACAAAAAATCATGTGTAAGGTTAAATTTTCTCAAGGTATAAAGTGTTATTTGATGGTATTTGAATATTTCAACCATTCTACGTCATCCCATACGAGAATCAAACAAAATCTTGTATGATCCTGTTCAACCAACCAAACATCTCAATTGAATCATACCGTATGGAACCATCCCATTCAACTTGTATCATCCCATACAGGTTCAACCTGATACAAACAACCAAACACACCCTAAATCGATTGAACAAACTTCGAACGCAACCAAACAAATCCAAACTAATGTGAAAAATGTCACATTGCGACTTTTCAATTTGTGGCGTTTGAAAATTTTGTAAGAAAGTAAAATTTCTAAAAATTTAATAATTTTACTCGAGGAGATATTTCCTAAAAAATGAATTTGAATTATTATTTGAAAAATTACAAAAGGCTTTATTTCAAAATAAATTTAGAAGATTTGTTTTCAATATTTTTTTGGGAAAAATCTACTTTGATCTACAAATATTAGGTTGTACGAAAGCAATATTTTAAAATGATATTTCAACATTATCATTTTCGAAAAATAAATTTGATTTCTTTTATAAAAACAAACTAAAAACTTGGAAAATTTGATTACATGCAAAAATTGCACATCTTCTAAAAAGAGATGTGGCAGTTTTGAAAAAAAAATATTATAGAAGCTCCAATGTGCTAATGTTGTGGTAAGAGTAGAGTCAGTCAAATCGTCCGCAAGTACGTAGACTGTTCGGATAGAAATTATGAACTCCTTTTTGGCACAAATAATTCTACTACAAATTTACTAACCTATATAAAGAAATACGGGTATGAATAAAAAAATAATTTGAGTAGTATCTACAAATATTACCAATAGCACAGGGCTTGCTTAATAATAAGAAAGAGGAATTTTATGAAATTAACATGGAATAAGGTTTGATCCTATTTCTAGATATTCCATGAATATCTGATTCCAATAATAAAAAAAAGTCAAGAATTTTCGGAGATTGGATGAAGTTACTAGTTCATGATCTAGTACTCATCGTATTTGGTTTGGTATTGCTACCGCACATGATTTCAAAACTGAATGATGACATTACTAAGGGACGTCTTTATCAAAACATTTTTGCTTCTCACTTTTGATGGTTAGCAATAATATTTTGGTGGTCATGCTGAAATCTATTTTATGTAGCTTGGCAAGAAAATTTTAAATCATGGATATAGAATCCTTTACATGTAAGACCTATTACTCATGCGATTTGGAATCATTATTTTTGTCAACCCGCTTTAGCCTAGAATACCTCCGAAAGGGAGGCCCACGTGGCGGACTATTAGCTCAGTGGTAATCAATTAGCGCGTAGTATCCCTACACCTAGATATGTCCGCTTCTCCCCCACACTACTAGTGAAAAGATAAAATGTAAATACTACCATTAAATCAACCCTAGTGAGATACAGGGCCGTTCTTGATACTTTGGGGGCCCTGGTGCAAGTCTACAAATGGGGCCTTTGTTTTAACATAATTTTTTTATATATCAATTGCAAAGACATACATAATAAAAAACCATTGACCAAATGTAAACATGTTCGGTACAAAATCAAAACAAGGTCTATGATTACAAATGACTAACACATGATATAACCAAAACAAGTGATCCACTACAACAAAAGATGATCGCCCATCACCAATAGTGTCATGTTGAATCACTACATCACCGGCTCAGCGCCAGGAGCTCCAAGTCCTAGCTTATAGAGGATAGAATCAAACCGTTAGAGACAAGAGATTGGTATTTAAAAACGAATCAAGGTAGAAAAATCAGAGGAAATATACCGTATTGCTTGCAAGCAATGGCTGCAATGGAGGATTTTGAATAGATATTTGGAAATCAGAGAAATTGATGACTATATTTTGGAGAATCCATCAGTGTCTCTCATCCTTAGCTCCTCCATTAGTAGCCAGCCGTTAGGCTGTAGATCTGGAGGCGGCGAGGCAATCGGGCGCCCAAGCGGCTAGTCATCGCTTCGCGTTCTTGGTGGAGAACGAGAGAACGGTTGTACGATGTTAGTGCTGGCCTGCTAGGGAATCCTGAATCTCCTGAATCTCTAGACAGGTACGTTTCTATTTTCGTATTGGGCCAAATCAGCAAATGCACATGCGTCGGGCCCATAGCCATTAATCGAATCGCTTGTTTGCTTGAGTTTCCTACATCTCACATATCAAATAAGATATATACTGCATACATACATGGGCCGGGGCCCCTTGCCATCCTGGGCACTAGCGGGTGCAATAGGAACGACCCTGGTGAGACAAAGTATGTTCATGCAAAATCCTTTTTTCTTCGGACTTTCCCACATACAAAATGGAAAACATTCAACTTTCATATAATATATTCATAGAATTCCAGGCAATGATCAATGTATTTTTTTAATTCTATATTAGTATGAAGTCTCAATGAGAAAGGATGGAGAAAGCCGACTGCATAGCCCTATCATAAGCAAAGTAAATTTCAACCTGATAAATCTAAATGGGAAACAATGCAGATGTATAAAGTACATAGCAATCCAGTTTTTTAAAAATATTTGTCAAATAACTTATTACTCCATTCAGTTCCATAATGCTTGTCGTTTTATGTTTGTTCTAAGTCAAAGTTTTAAAACTTTATCTATAAAAAAAATTTAAACTTTTTGGATTGTGTACATAAAAACATTACATATAAATTCGTCTTAAAAAATACTTTCACAATATCATATTTTTGTGAATTTTATAGTTATATTTTATTAATAATTGATGGTTAAAATTGTATTTCGAAAACCGTGTCGATGTTCAAAACGGTAAGTATTATGGAACTAGAGAGAGTATCTAATACAAGCTAGCTAACTAGTGTTTTGTGGTCTGCCTCGAACAAGTATCATATAACTTTTTATTGCATTTATTTTATACATTTGAAATATGCTTTCAACTCCGTTTACACATTCGACCGGATCTTTTTGGTATGTTAGCTTTGAGTTCGCACTGGATTGCGCTAATCCACCTTAGCTCTATATCCATACTTAGCTTTGTTTTATGTCTGCACCCTATATTATAATTCTTATAAAACAATACACTAAGATAAAGAAGCTAGCTTGATTATAGTTATTTGATATATCTTACGGTAATAAAAAACTACTTAAAATACAAGACAGTAAGTAAGAAAGCAATTTAAATATAGTGATGTTTGGATCGCGGGATGGAAAGGTTGTTGGAGGTTATTAGAGATAGGTGGTGCATGTGCGCCACCACCGTCACCAAAACCACCGGTGACTTTTAATCATAAAGTTAATTTAATAATATGTATTCTAAAAAATGCGGTTAAGCTTCGGAGCATGTTTGAAGCGGTCGAGCTAAATGAATAAGCCCGCTGAATCAAATTAGACCAAATCTAAAAGTTGGAGTTTAAGATGTCTTCAAATCTATTTTTAAAGGCAAAATATGTGGTGCAAACCATTGTTTTCGTGCAAACCCAGTGAAAACCATATATAAAAGTTTTGTAAATTCGTGAAAAAATTACTGTAGATAGATATGTGCACAAACTACATCACCACCAAATCTCAAGTCTAAACTCAACATTGTTTGGGAGAAACAAAAAAAAAACAAATTTCAGGGCAAATAGTAACAGGACATTATTCTTTCAAATTTGTCTTTTTTGTTTCTCCCAAACGATGTTGAGTTTAGACTTGAGATTTGGTGATGATGTAGTTCGTGCACATACCTATCTCTAGTAATTTTTTCACGAATTTACAAAACTTTTATATATGGTTTTCACGGGGTTTGCACGAAAACATTGGTTTGCACCACATATTTCTCCATTTTTAAAAACTGCTCCAGTTCATTGATATTATTATTGAGAGTTTTTTGAGTTGGTTTCGTAGCGATAGGAAAAGACTAAACTAAAAATCAATTTAATTTTTTTAGCAAATAAGATTGAGCCACATAAAAAATGCTTTGTCACTGGACACACCACAGCAGCAGATAGGTCTTGGAAAAATGGAGAACAAATCAAACGTGATTAGCATAAACAAGGGCAAAAGTATAAGACTCTGCTTGCGTTAGACTTGGGAGTCGATCGATGACAACGAGAGGGGAGGAGCCTACCCACTTGTTGCCTTTGAAAAGCCAGAGACCACGTTAGAATTGTCGCGCCGTCACCATCTAGTGGTATTCATCTCCCCCTCAATCCTCACGTTTTCTTCGTGCCCAAAGACAGCACCGGCATTCCACACGGACGAGCCGCGCCGCGCGACGCCTATAAAAAATCAAGAACGAATTCGTCTCATCAATCCCAATTCCCTACTCCCAAGCCATCGAACGAATCCGTGCAAGCAGAGCCGCCCACAACCCCACGAGGCATTCCGATCTACTAGATCTCAGTAGGCAATGGCTGCGGCGGAGGGAGTCAAGGGCCGCCGGTTCGCGGCGGCGTGCGGCGTTCTCAGCGGCTATGTCAAGAATGCTGCTGCTGCTGCTGCTGCGGCGGCGGCGGCGGCAGAGGCGCGGCCGACGGCGCTGCCCCCAATGCCGGGGGCGGACTTGTCCGCGCACGGAGAGCAGCACGAAGCGGCGGCGCCGGCGCAGATGACCATCTTATACGGCGGGCGGGTGCTGGTGGTCGACGATCTCCCGGCCGAGAGGGCGGCGGGGCTGCTCCGCGTCGCCGCCGAGGCGCAAGGCGCGGGCCTGCGGCGCGGCGTGCTGGCGGCGGACGACCTGCCCATGGCGAGGAAGGCGTCGCTGCAGCGGTTCATGGAGAAGCGCAAGGGCCGGCTCGCCGCCGCCAGCGTCCTCCCATACCGCCGTCCGCACGCCGACCATCTCAAGCTCGCGCTCTGACTCTGAGCCTCTGATCGATCCGCGTACAGGAATGAATGAATGGCTATTGACTTGTAGAAGTATAGAAAGATTGGACTGTACAGAGCACACTTTTGTTACTAATTGGAATCCAGATCTGGATATGCGATATAGTAATTTACTACTGTAAGGCCTCGTTTGGCTGCATAGGGGTGAATTTCCTAGGGAAGCAATCCCCCAGGTGGATTTTTTTGGTCCACTGGAATCCCTGTAGGGAAGTTGAGCAACGGGGCTTCCAACCCTGGGAAGGAGGCTGCCAAATGAGATGAGGGGAAAGAGTAGTTGCTATTGCTCTGCAGTCCGTGCTGCTGCTGCTTGCTAATACACATACTGCTGCTTGCTGCTTGCTCATACCTGTGAGAAAAATTAAATACTACTGCTACTTGCTCCTAGATGGCTAGATCAGAACGTCTCAAAAATTCATACATCACCAAAAAAACATAAACAAAATTATACTGCTGCTGCTACTTGCTATGCACGGTATCTAAAAAATCACCCACCAAAACATTGTGCAGAATAATTTCATAAATATGCATCAAAATTCCAGATCATGAATCACCGTCATGAGCTAATCAAGAGATCAAACTTGGATTAAAAAAAACCACAGCAAACTATGCCTATACAACCAACACACAAATAATACAAAAACTAGTGCTCCAAGACTAGTACTTTCCAAGTTCCAACTTAAAAGATAACAGAACTGCTCAAAGGGTCAAGCCCTAGCATTCTCAACTTGAGCACAAGCACAACAAAAATACAAGCAAAGTTTGCATATTTTTTTGGTTCGGATATGAAGAAACTAGTACAATCACTTCTGCGCTGATTGAACCACCTGCTGCCCATTCAACATCACTCTATTATCCTTGATGTGAAGCCTGTATTATAATAAAACATGAAGGTGGTCACATATATACATGCTGAATCAAAAGCATATCAAAGAAAATGATTAAGTTCCGTCCATGTATATTCTATAGCTAATTGTAATTTTGATGCTGAATCAAAATTACATTATAAGTTTAACTGAAAGTTGGTCATGTCTCAACTTATCAGGAAAATCTTACTTGGTTATCTATTCGGTGTGACTCATGCAAAGAAATTATAGAGCTAATTGCAGTTGAAATAGAAAATACATCAGCTACTACTACTAAGCATCAGCTAACTGAAAGTTAACTGATAGTTCTAGAGCTAGATGCAAAGAAGTTCTAGAGCTAAAATATGGTATGAATTTTTAAAAGATCAATGCGCCCAAATTGACATTCCAAACAAAACCTTTGGAACCAGCTAGATTCTTGTAAATTTGGAAGTATTTGGATATTTGAATTTGACCAGGCTTTATCTCAAAAAAAAGATTAGGTTTTGTTAAATGCCCCATGGTACTGTTGTGTGGTTAAAGATCAGCTATATATGGTATGCTTCATTTTTAATAGCAAGTTAAATGGTCCATGGTACTGTTATGTGGTTCAGTGCTAGTGCACATCAGGGTGGAGCACCAAGCAGTTGCAGTGACACACATCAAGCCTTTCTACAGCTAAAGAAAAAATAGGAGCAGAGGGGCTGGCCGCAATCCTACTTGGGAGATAGGGAATGGAGGCGGCAAGGAGAGTTGAGGCCGTGACCAGTCCAGATCTATGGGAATGTGGTCTAGTATTGCACTATTGAGCCGATGTCGCTCCTCAGACCCATCCTCGTGCGACGGAATCATCTTAGGCGGTGACAGAGACGTCGGAGCCAGTAGGAGGCGTCGTCTCCTCCATCGAAAGATTGGACTCGCCGGTGACCGGCGGCGGCGGCGGCGCCGGGTTCCCTCCACGGACAGGAGGCTGCAACAGGGAACGAAGGAGGCAAGAGGTTGCGAGTGGATCGGTGGCGCATGGCAATGGCAGAAGCGGAGGCCGCGGGAGATCGAGCTAGGGTTGCGGCGACGCCATCGAGAGCCAGAGGCGCCCAGGAGATCGAGCGAGCGAGAGGCAGGGGAGCAATTCCACGAGTCCGTGGATCGAGGTGAGTTCCCCGTGGATCAGGAGGGGGAGGGGACGAACATCCCAGGGCTCGTGGTCTCCCAAACGCATCCGCCAACTCCCACGCGGAAATTTCCCACGCGGGCTGCAGCCCCGGGGAACAGGCCGGGATCCCGGCCGGGTTTTGTGCTTCCAAACGAGCCCTTAGATTGGAGCAGATGCGATATTCTTTACATGATCTCGTCTCAAATTACATCATATAATTCTCAGGCAGGCACCTGCGTTTCACATTATTCGTTGGGCTGCTAGTTTTCATGAAATTTGCTAAAAAGCCAGTGAAAATGTGGCCAAATTCGTAGTCCAATATTTGTATCGAAGCAGCGAATTTAGTCGATCCGCACAACATTTTTCGCATGTGTTTTAGAGAAAATTAATGGTCCTGAATATTCCTAATATGTTTTTGCAACAAATTTACAGTTCTTTCCCAAGAAACCACTTGGTTTTTATTCCTCGGTTTTCCTAGAAACCACTCAAGAACGAGGTCAAGGTTTCCCACACGGTGTTCAAAAGAATTGCACATTTAGAGAGCGACCAAAAAGATGTTCCGCACATTTGTGTGGTTAAATCTCGTATTTTGTATTTGATATGAACTCTTTTCGTAATCTCATATTCGATATGGCCCCAAGTCTAATTTTTATTCCATATAGAATTCTTTTCAATTACTTCGATTTTATTACTGTAGTGAATACAATTTTTTAAAATCTAAGATGTTATAATTTGCAACCACAATAATATACATTGTAGATCTTTTTTTGCTCCTGCCAATTAACATGGGATTTTCTAGTATTATCGGATTACCACATTTGATTACTATACTTTTCTATAGATGCTTGTGTTAATATAACGTGAACTCTTATTTCTATTTTTATTGAAATTTATTTGATTTTTGTTTCTATCTATAGTTCATATGGATTATCGTGGGATTTTTCTAAGTATTATTGAATAAATGTGGTGATTTTGTTTAACTATCCTTTGCTTTCTATATATATATAATACTTATGTAATTTTATTTTAAACTATAGCTGGTATGGATTCTTTATATTAATCGACGTGATCTCTTATTTTTATTTTTTTCGAATTTATGTAAATTTTATTTGTATTTATTGTTGATGTGGACTCTTTCTATTCATCTCATTATGGACTCTTATTTTAGTTATTTTTAATTTAAATATATTTATTTTTATTTGTAATTGTAGCGAGATATGATCTCTTTCTATTAATCCCACACGAACCTTTATTTGCTTTTTTGTTTTGAATTTATTTTTTTATTAAAGGTAATATGGACTTTTATTTTAATCTGATACACTTTTTTATTATTTTTATTTTAGTCTAAGCCGTTATAATCTCGCACCACTAAGATCTTTTCTTTTTCTTGATTTAAGTAATAATTTCTCTGATTAATGTGGCGCCTTAGTTAGCTCCTGTTTAGTTTATATAATAGATAGATTGATAAAGTAAAAAATACATGAAGAACGTTTTTTTTTTATGATTTTGTTCTTTTTCTTTTTTCTGACTTTTTCATATTTTTGTTTCTGTTTTTATGATTTTTTGAATTTGTATTTATTTTAAGTTTTTTACATTTTTTTATTTTTTGTGTTTTTCCTATTTTTATGAAATTGTAATTTTCCTATTTTTATGCTTTTGATTTTCTAATTTTTACTTTCAGAAAAACTATTTTTTATGAATTTTTATGATTTTTTAAAAATTTTCCCTTTTTAAAAATTTTTCCATTCATAACAAGACATGTGGGTGCCATGTCATACTTCACTTGCCATGTGGCATTCAAATAAATGGTTAACGGTCACATAAGCGTCACGTCAGCACTTAACGGTTGCCCTAACGATTTTGGGCAACCGTGCAAAAAGAGATAAGTTTAGGGGAGCGAAAAGACAACAACACTTAACGGTTGCCCTAACGATTTTGTGAGAATCGCTGCAAGTTTAAAGGACATAAGTGCAATTTTCTATTTTTTAAATTAAATTTTATCAAACACTTCAAACGCATTAGTACAATATTTACGAATTTTGGTTCAAACACGTTAATTCTGTGCGACACTTCTACATGGCGATGACGAGGCATCGGCGTGCGGCGGCGTTGGCCCCTCTGGTAGCCGAAGGCTACTCGATCCTTTGCTGAGCAATGCCTCCCCCGTCAATGGTTTCCTTTGCATTCGGGACAGGACGATCCACTCATTTTTTGAGTGTTGGAAATCAATAGTGTTTTACACTAATTTAAGTGGACACACACATTTCATGCGTTAAAAAAGAACACGGAAGAAAGAACACATAGACTTGATGCGCAGCAACAGCTTTGCGTGGTTTTCTTTCTTTTTTTTTACTTCCTCCGCACTCTAATGAACTAATTACACAAGTAATTATATAACCCATGTGACAGTACATCGTGCACACTAACCCACGATGCACGCCACGTTCTTAGAGCATCTTCAAGAGTAATAGTAAAAATGGATCCTTATATTGCATTATAGGTACTCCGTAAAATGTTTTAGTGGCTCAAAAATATATCACTTCCAGCAATCAGCCCAAAAATATATATATATATATATATATATATATATATATATATATATATATATATATATATATATATATATATATATATATATATATATATATATATATGAATGGGACTCATAGAGTCGATCTTACATTCCTTGTCTTTGTTAGATTTCATCAAGATTCGTGCACACAAAGTAAATACATGCAAAACAACGTTGTTATTTACCATTCAAAGGTGTCAATGCAATAAATACACAATTAATTGTTTTCAAATTAGGTACGGGTCACGGACTCCATGGAGTCCCAAATATTTTTACTACATTGATCCCAATATATAGCGATCACATTTGCATCCACCGATACATTTGTCAATCAATCACAGACGAATGCGAAAACATATAAACAACAGTGCGACATCAATACACATTGTCCAAAAATTCACATTGCATTCATCATCGAGTGCATCGTCTAACCCACAAGTTCACATTACATGCACAGAAACCACAAGTTCATCGTCTAAACATGTCTAACCGGTGATTCATTGTGTTCCAATACGAAGGTTATTGCGCGATTTTGGACGGCCCACGGATGTGTGCTTCAGGACGGTCGTCATGGCACGTGTGTGTATGAGTCGGAATTCCAGTCACATGACCCTATTGTTCTCAAAGTGCAAAACTTAAGTCGTACATCGTACCCATCGTTGTATTGGGAATAATAGGGCTATGTTGCTGAAATTTCAATTCGTACACGCACGTGCAACGACAACTGTACTCAAGGACACATTTTGTGGTTGGAGCCCTCCTAGCTAACTTGCTAGAAAAAATCTATCTAAACCCTTTGCATGCATCCAATCAAGGTATGTGTTTATAGAGCCATGAAAGATCAGAGGTGGATGTATGATGTCTAGAGCAAGACTGGAAAGCACACAACCAAGTGGATCGAGAAGGCTACAACATTCATGGAGCATGTTTTCGGAAAGTTTCCCTACCATAACACCGCAGTCATTCTTTGCCAATGCACTACGTGCTGCAACAACATAAAGAGGATTAAAAAGGAAAATCGGTTTCCACCTTCTGTAAGCATGGGTTCAAGGCAAATTATTTTGTCTGAGAAGTTCACGATGAGAGGATGCATCCTCGTGGTGTCTAGCTCTGATGATGTTGTGAAGGTCTTCGACGAAGTAAACATAATGGACAATCTCATGTAGGATTTTGGTTAGGCTTCTGATCTCTCTTCCGAGGAAGAGTATGTTCCACTTGCATATCAATTTGAAATGTTTCTTGATTCTGCAAGCTATTGTTGCATAAGCATACAGATGTGACCATACTCTTGGCAATCTCATGTCTCATGGTGATTAAGATCGAGTACAACTTATCAGCTAATTACAACAATGACCTCTGCAAGCTTCTGGCCAGCGTCCTTCCTAATGCTCATAAGATGACACGAAATCTATACGAGTCAAAGAAGCTTCTTCGCATGTTAGGCATTGTATACGAGAAAATGGACTATTTCCCAAGTTCTTTATGCTATTCTATAAACCCAACTCAGGGCTAACCCACTGTAAGTATTGTAATAAGAGTCGGCATGTGGAAGTAGCTGGTGAAGATGGTAAAAAGAAACAAATGTTCATGGCCTAGAAAACCTTGTGTTTTTGTTTGATAATGTCTGCAGCGGCTATAACGACGAGACAAATGAGGAGTCACAAAGAGGGTAAACGTAAAGAAAAGGATGTCGTGGCAGAGACATGGAATGTGTGTATCGGTCTCACGATGGATGTGTTCATACCCTTCAATATGATCTCGCACCCATACTCGTGTTGTCCAATATTCACTATTCCGTATAATCTGTACCCTAAACTTTGTATGAAAGAAGAGTACATGCTCCTTTTCGTACTTGGGCCAAAAAATCTTAACAAACATTTAGATTTGTTCATGTAACCCTAGTGGTAGACCTGACCGACCTTTGGTCTAAAGTAGTCTTCATTCATGACAGCTATATGGGGAAGAATTTTAGAATGTGTGCAGCATACTTGTGGTCTTTGTACGATTTTCTAGCATATGACATGTTCTCGAGGTGCAACGTGCGTCGGCGGCTATCCTACCCTATATGCATGGGTAACACCGGTGGATTCTAGCTGCTAAATGATTACAAGGCCTAATAGATATGAACTGTCACCGATATCATATAGAGCTGAACCACACATTTAGGAGACAAACCAATGCATTTTGTAAAGGCACGGTGGTGAAAGAGGGGCCACCCGAACTTTTTGAAGTGGTCAAATTGTTGACTTGAATGATGATCTCGAGGAGAGCGGTTATCTCGACACCTATGGTGAGATGCACCATTGGCCTCATAAATGTAGCATGTGTTACCTGTCGTATGTAGAAATTTTGAAGCAACCTCACAATGTTGATATGATGCACCAAGAAATGAATGTGTGCCAGCCAATTGTAAGCACAAATCGAGACATTCCATAGAAGACTAAAGATAACAAAAAAAAACATATTTGGTTTTAAAATAAATGTTTTCAAACCTTAATTATTTATGTAAATTACTATATGAAAATTGAGGATGTTACAATCCGTGGTGTAACTGGTCATGACGACCTAGCTGTAATGTAGGATGCCCAGGGTCAACGGCTGGCCTGTAGCCGCAACCCGAGTGGTTTAGTGTGCTTGTGCTAATTGGGGTAGGACCGTCCATAGTCACAGTTCCGCAGATGAAGGCAGCAATGGCGCCAAAATGCGTTACCAAATATCGTGCTTCCAATATCGTCTATATCTTGCGTGGCGATTAAATCCTAATAGCAAATTTTTTGATATTGAGAAAACACCAACACCGTCACATTCTAAGTCACCCACAGTCATTACCTTATTAGCACTTGCTTGTTTCGTCCTTTGTCGGTCTAATCCTAAAGACCAAGGTTTACACTACACGATTGGTTCACCTTAGGATAGTTTTTACCACATATCACCCCTGACCACTTCAACCACTTTGACCTCTCCCGTCAAACTGCCACTAGTCTCTTGGAGCACTACTCCTTTGGAACAATGCATGTCATGGCTTTCCTTCAAAACCTGCATCCCATGCCTTGCTCTAAACCATGCTTGAATTGGTTGAACTGAGATATTGATGTAAGTACTTTTGGCCACTCCAAATACTCTCTTATGCCTTTTTTTATTATTATTTTGGCTTGTAGGGATCTCATTTATATAAGGGTGGAGTACCTCTACTATCGCAAATTCAAGACCCATCAGAAACAACTCCTTTTCCCCTTATTTTTCATTTTATTTTTGGATTCAGCCCGCACAACCTTTCATTAATGAAGATCCTGTCTTTGATAACCACGTTATCGGCGCAATCACCACATCTAGTAGATCCTTGGCATCGGTAGCCTATTGAACGTTTCAAGTCATGTTCCCTAAATGTTTTACTCCACCGATTGATTCGTTGATTGACGCCAACTCCACCTTTCACCGAATCCGATATTTTTCTTGGCACTGCGTACATGTATAATCCTCATGCATCCATCTACATCATTGAACCTCGAGTATGATACCACTTGTTACATCTCACACTCGAGATAATCACCTGATCTCAAATCTAAGTCCTACTGAGCCACAACCAAACTCGAAGTCTACAAGCCTACAATCACAGGTCCAACTAGAGTCACCAATCGCAAAAGTCCCATTCAACCCTTTTTGAAACTCTCAAACTAATTTTTAACAATTTTTTAGGGCACTCTTAACCCTAAACAGGGATCATAACTTTTTTTATTACAATCCGCATCAACTTTTTATAGTAAAAGGATAAGGACGTCGATTGAAAACTATTAGAATATTAGAATGTTGCTATTATTGTATCGAGTAACTTCAAAAAAACTATCGTTTTGTGCTTAGTTAAAAAATTTAGAAATTACTTCCTCCATTTCGCTATATTTGTTCATAGTATACCATGCGTACTAACCAATAAAGAAGTAATGCAATTTTAGTGTTATTAGAGTGCAATTTTAAAATGGTTGATAGTTAAAAAAAACTTTAATAAAATCGCGCGGCCTGTGCTCCCACCTCTTTCGACTAGAGCACGACGGCACGAGGGGCAGACGGCCTCCTCTAGCACGTGGGTGTGAACATATAAAATGGAATCTTTTTCTGGGCTTGCATTACGCCACGCCGTAGGAATTAGGAACTATAGGAGGTATGAACCCGCAGCCACGCAGAGTAGAAGCAGTCGGCGTGCAGCCTCACCTCCGTAACTCTTTCCCCTCAACTTCCACGTTTTCTTCGTGCTCGCGTCGCGCTTGCCGACGGCCAACCACGCCGGCGCCGCGCGCTTCACACTCCCGCCCCCGGCTCCCACACCTACAAAAACCCCGCCTCTCCATTCCGGCATCCACCTGCACCAGCAGCCAAACCAAAGACATCCCGACTCCTCGTCGACGAAGGTCGTCGTCGCCGGCGACGCGCGCATGGCGGCAGCGACGGGTGCGGGCGTCGGCAGGTTCGCGGCGGCGTGCGATGCGCTCGGCCGGTACGTGAGGGCGTCGCCGGCGTCGCGGCCTCTCCCCCTCATGCCGGGCACCGACGTGAACGGCGGCGGCGGCGAGGAGCGCGCGCCCGAGGCTGCGCCGGCGCCGGCGCCGGCGCAACTGACCATCTTCTACGGCGGGCGGGTGCTGGTGCTGGACGACTGCCCGGCCGACAAGGCGGCCGCCCTGCTGCGGCTGGCGGCGCGCGACGGCGCGGGCGGCGACTGCGGTGCGATCGCCGCCTCGGCGCCGTCGACGGACCTGCCGGTGGCGAGAAAGGCGTCGCTGCAGCGGTTTATGGAGAAGAGGAAGGGCAGGCTCGCCGGCGCCGCGCGCGCTGGGCCGTGATCACCTCACGCTCGCGTTCTGAATTTCTCGGCTCCTCTTTTGTCCACCATCTAGGTTTACACAGGGGATTTGCTAGTGCAATGTACAGATAAAACACGTCATTAGCTACTGGATGCATACAAAACAGCCGAAATTAATTGGAATATTTTCATTTGTTCAACGACCAGAAACATCGTTCTGTTTGTGATCTTGGAGACCAGACGAATTCCCGTGCTTCCCCATCGGCGAAAACCACTTTGGGGGACGAAAGGATGATCTGTGGCGTGTGGCTGTGGGGATGGTACTTACGAGTTAGGACGAATCCGAAATTTTGGACCGTGCGCTTGAAATTCTAGATTGGATTATACCAATCCCATTTCTTCCCCTTGTTATAAGCAGGTTCATCCAGTTGGAACGGTCATCGTTGCCAATGACTGAACTAACTGTACCATCATGATTTATGTTTTAAAAAATTCTTTGAAACTGGTATTGAATTTGAATAATCCGTCATGCCATGGTGCCCGTGCCACTTAGACGTGTCCAACGGACCGATTCGGCTTGGCACGGTTCGATTTGGCCTAGTTTGTTTTTGGTCCGGTTACTATGCAAAATGGGTCAACCGGGCTAACGGGTCGAGGTCTGAGCACATGCATGCTTCTGTTCTAGAATATTTTATCGGACTATCCGATATGAATTGATTCCTCTTTGATTGATCCTTATTTGAATATTCTCAAAATCATTATAGAAACTCAATGATAGCCTTTGCGTCGAGTTTGGCTCATTTTCATATCGGACTATGCGATGTGTAACATTAGACTATTTGATGTCAGTAGCAAATGGCTAGTTGGTGGGTGCGAGTATTTATTCCCCTCCTCCCCCCACGGGTTAGGGTTGCCTTTCACATTCATTCTAGCTGAGCACTTATTGCAAATCCTAGCTCCTCACATTCCGCTTTCACTCCAACTCAACGGAGACGTAGGATCTCCTCAAAGATCCAAACTTCGGGAACAACTTCTTCGAGTCTCTTTATGGATTTGGGTTTACTTCTCTCTATTCACTCGTTGTTTGCTCTCTTACCCTATTTGGTGCAACCGGTATCCTTGTTATACTTAAGGACTTCAAACCCTAGCTTCAGCAATATCGGATAATCTGATTCCATATCAGATAGTTCGATCCATATCAAATTATCCGATATTACTTTTATTCCGCTGCATTTTTACTTGTTAAAATTTTGCAAAGGCTATTCACCCCCCCTCTAGGCTACATCTCAATCCTTCACTTCAAGGACACAATGGCCACACCTTTTGACACCATGCTGTGGGCAACGCTGCTACACTGCAACAGGCAACAGTCAGCAGGACTTCAGGGGCGGGTTAGGTGGTCGGATAACTCGGGTGGAATCGTGGGAGGGAGTTGGCTGCTGGGAGGGTGGAGGCAATACGGTAGGCCGTAAGGGAGGCGGGACCGAAAGGAGCATTTTTTTAAAATGCTATGATACTTCGTGCCTATAGTACCAAACCGGGCGGGCCATGAACTGGGTCGCTGTTATACGAACTGAACCATGCCATCCTAACAAACCGAGGCTGAAGCCCAAGCACGGTTCACTTACTAAAACTGGGTTGGCCCGATTTGTTTTTACTACAAATCAGATAGGGTCAGCCCCATCAATGGTGATAGGCCATTCGGTTCGGCCTTATTGATTCGGCCCATATGACCACCTCTAGTGCCACCCCACCGTGTCGTGCAGAGTAAGGGTCAAGGGAAGGAGGGATGAAACCATAGGCTTAGTGGCAGTTTTTGAAGCGGGGGATGAGGGATGACTCGAGTGCTAGGAAACCCCTGGCCATCTCGGGCTAAGCCTAGGTCTGTCGGATGGTGGGAATTGCCTTTACGGAAGACTGAGGGAGATTGAGGAGGAAGGTTTAAGGACTCACTGGTTTTGGCTTTTGGGGCGGAAACAGAGTGGGCAAGCAAGATAGATCTGAGCTAAAGCCTGCTTAACGAATAGTAATAAAGTGGTGGCATGGACTGATTAAAAGCAGATAGAGCCAATTGAGGCAAGTGGCAGAGTCGAGATATTCACAAGATAGGATAGGATTTATATCTCTTTCTGTATAGTTAACAAATGATAGAGTTTTGTGTTGTCACTTGTCACCCTAGAAGCGCATGTCTAAAATAGAAAAATCGGTCGATTCCAAATCATAAAAATAAAAACAAACAAATCATTTAACAAGATTTCATGACGGGGCTGGAGGACGATTCTCCCTAGCGGAATGGGATTCCGCTAATGAAAAATCATCATTTAATGTGCTGCCGTTGATCTGGCTTCCATACGCTTGAAGGGCAGTTCTCCTCAGCGAAACGCGATTCCACTAAGGACGAATCATCATTTTATGTGATGTCGATCACGTCTCTTCACTTAATGACGATGATGATACGCAGCGCCGCGTAGGACGTCGGTCGTCATATCACTACCAGGGAACAAGCTTTCTCAAGCGGTTCAAAAAAA
This sequence comes from Raddia guianensis, assembly GCA_036346415.1. Lineage (NCBI taxonomy): Eukaryota > Viridiplantae > Streptophyta > Magnoliopsida > Poales > Poaceae > Raddia > Raddia guianensis. Next base: position 11,929,626 of record CM070543.1, on the reverse strand, counting down.
AGGATCAAACTTCTACGAGCGGTTTAATGCCTCAAAACAGTCTCAAGCCAAAAAATGATCTCTAGAAGCGGTTGGGGGCACGATCCGCTTCTAAAGACCCAAAATCCTAAGTGGTTTGTGTCCCTAACCGCTGCTATACCTCTACAAGCGGTTGGGAACACGAACCGCTTAGGATGCTTGGCTTTACAAGCGGTTTAATAGCCCCAACCGCTTCTAGAGGCCCATTTTTCGAATAGATAAAAGGAAAGCTCCCCCCATTCTGTCAGATAACGCGCGTGGGTGGGTTGGCTAGCTGGGTGAGGTGTGAGTCAAGAGGTCTTGCTTACAAGCGGTTTTAAAACCACATGACTCGCGCTTGCTTACAAGCGGTTTTAAAACCGCAAAACCGCTTGTAGGGGGCTTATCAACCGTTTAGGAAGCCTTTTTCCCTGGTAGTGTATATTATGAGGCAAAGTCGGCCCCTGGGTGTGTCTTATATGTATGTACATGCATGCACAGCCATGCAAATACATACATGCATGCTAGTATAACTTTCAGTCGTGCGTGTCTACGACCTCTTGGCCTCAAAATACTTCGGCTCCACGATCGATGTGATGATCGATGTTCGATGACATTGCTTCCCGTCGGCTCCTCGACGTATTTCCTTGAGCACACAGAGCTGCGATCAACAGCGAGACGCAGCAGCGCGGTGCGGCGACCAGTGAACAGAGCGTGGTGAAGAGGAGACGCCGTTATTCATGCCAAAGAGCAGAGCCGGGGAACCATTGCATTGTCTCGATGTCATTGCTGTCACTACTAGAAAACGGGTAGGCTACGCGAACGCAAAATCAAAATTTTCTACCACCAATCATCCAAGAGCACATGCAAGTAGAGGATCACAAATAGTTACCCTTCACGCGCAGATGCAGCGGAAGCAGTTTGTCGCGTGCAGAGGAAGTAGATGTACACGTTCCGATCACCACCCAATGCTCGCCTGTGCTCGTCGGTGTTCGTCGAGTGCTCGTCGGTGCTCGCCGAGTGTTAGCTGAGTGTTCGTTGGTACTCGCCGGTGTCTCCCCTGTGCTCACCGACGATCCAACCAAACAACATGTCCACATATGGCAGCGCCTCTAGCGGTATCCATAAGTACCGAGCAGGAACGCCTCACGGGGTGTGCTAGCACCTCGAAGTGTGGCTAGGGTTTCTGGAGAGCAGGAGGCTCGCGCGACGGCTAGGCGTGGTGAAGACTCAACTCATCTACTAACGCTGTCCCTATGCCTCTCCTTATATAGTCACGCTAGTGGGCTTCGGCCCGCTCGGATTCTTTCTTCTACGCAGATCATATCCACGCATACACCCGTTAAACAGTTCCAACCCATTAAGTGTGTGACCCGTTAGGTTTAGTGCAAGTCGGCCGTGGATCCGAAAACCTGTTTCCAATCTACCGATTAGCGGCTCCTAGAAGTACGTATTGACCCCCGAATGCATAGAATCAATATTCGGCTAAACCTTGATACACTCACATACCGGTCCCTTTGCCACCCCATACCAGCAAGCTCGAGGAGAGATACGCGTCACCCTTGTTGATAGCTCGACCACTTCACTCGGCAGTGTAATGGATACAAATCATGACTAACTGCTTAGTCATATTAGCACGGCCGTGCGTTTTCCCTATCCATCCACACGAGGGGCCCAAAAGTATCTTTCCTATTATCAAGGAGGGGCAAATCCCATCTTGATTATCATACCCCTGGCTATGTATCGTGGTATACCCAGTAGTTACCTTTATAACTACCATGTTACGGTGTAACGTTTAACAATACCAAATTATACGAGTCAACATGCTGGGCATCCATGACAATCTTAGGTCTAAGGACCATATAGGTGTACCACTCGAGATTATACGCTGATGGCGCTATAAGAGATAACAACTCACAGCGTCTCAAGTAGGTCTGTCCGACTGCCCATGTTCTCTAACATGCCTCCATACAATTGGTTGATATCTCTATATATATGGTATGTGAAACATTACCATCAACCAATGCGTATGCTAATGAAATCATTACCGCTTCTTGTAATAATATGAATCAGGGACCCGTTTAGAATAATGTCACTTAACAATGTGCTTCACAATCAAGTCATATCCAATGAAAAAAGTCATGACATTTATTCAAGAAACCGATAAACAATGTTATCATATGTACATGAACAAAGACGTGGTATAATCATCACTATGATTGATTTAGGGCATATCCCTTTCAGTCACGTCACTACGAAGGGACTGCATTGTGAAGCTCATCAAAGCCGCGCGTCGGGTGCCTTCATGGTGACTGCAGCTTGGGCCTTGGGGAAGATGCCACCGTCGTACCGAAGGGGCGGACCAATGCTGCCGTCGCGTGAGGGACGAGCCGAGTCCAGTGGAGCTGCTGCCTAGTGGTGAAGATGGAGGAATGTTGCAGCACCGTGCCGGTGCCGGCAAGAAGCGCCATGCTGCCGTCGCGTTCAGTCCACGCCACCGGCTACGTTGAAGAAGCCGCGTCATGGGGAAGTTCAGAACGAGCGCCGCCATGCGGGGACGGGTTGGATCAAAGCCTCCGCCATTGTGGAGGAGTCTCATGCCACCGTCGTGTGGTGGAGCTGAGCTGCACCGATTCAAGTCATTGAGAGAGGAAGAAGCTAGGCGCCGCCGGACGCCGATGGGCTTATGCGTGCGCCACCGCGTCATCGTGGAAGAAAGCCGAGGTCGGGCCAACGCCCGTGGAAAAAGGGGGAGGTCGGATGTCGTCGACTGGCCGGAGGAATGTCGCCGCCGCGTGAGGAAGAGAGGACGCCGAGGTCGAGTGCCGTTGGGATGGGCCGAGATTGCGTCGTTGTCGCCATCCGGGCCAAAGGGGAGAAGAGGGGGCGCTGCCACGGCCGGATCTGGAGGTGGCGAGGTCGCACGCCTCCACCTGCGCTGAGGCAAGGAGAAGGGGAGGCTGGGTGCCATCAGCTGCGTCCCTTGCCACGCTGCCGCGCCGGGTAGAATCGAGGGGAGGAGTGGGGGTCGTCGCCGCCACACCGCGGGTTGGCAGAGGGGAGGCCGCCGCCTCCGCGTCGTTGCGAGGGCCGCCACTGCCACTGGGATGCCATCACGCAGGCTAGGACACGCGGGCCTCAAGCGCCGTCGAATTCGGGCGCCGCCGCGGCAATATGAGGGAAGAGTACTGGGAAGGGCGGCGCCCGGTGGGCCCGGCCGTGGGGAAGGAAAGGAGGGACGGCACGCCGGCCGCCCCGGCCATGGGCAGAGGAGAGAAGGGGGTACGCCGGCCGTCCATTGCTTTGTGCAGTTAGAGGGAGGAAGGAGATAGAGGACCCTGAGAGAGAGGGAGCAAAGAGACGGAGAGAGGGCGCCGCCCTTTACCTTATTTTCAGCCGCCACCCTCAATGCTTGTCTACCGATGGGATCCCCTAGGGTTGACCCTTACATGGGCCTTGGTCAATTGCTCATAAAGGTCTGAGTTGCATCGTCGGATTTTTTTTATGTCCAACAATATCATGGCATATTTATTTGAGAATAAATATATTATGAACATGTTTCTTTCCATTAATGATCTTTTAAGTCTATTCACTAGATAAACTTCACCGTGTTAAAATAGCTTTGTGCATGTATGCTATCTATGAATATTCTCACACGCACTTAATTTACTGAAGTTTAATCTAGATTGGTTCACAACTTCTCTCTTGCTTGAAATATAAATTTGCACACGTGTAAGTCATGAATATATTCTCATATGCATCATTAAGTGAAGTTGAGTTTATGTAATCAGCTCATTAGTGCATATAGATTAAATACTATTCTTCTTGATACACTTAGTAGAGAACCTTTTTTGTGCCAAATTTCTATTTATATTGTGCTTCTTTTTGTGAAACACTTGGATACTTAATCACTCACGAATATCAAATTTATCCATATTTATTTAGCTTTCAAACTAATGTATTTCACGAGTGATTTGGAAAGAATTAGGTCCTATGAGTTTGTGTGATGACCAAAATACGTCGAAGGATGACGGTTAAGTCGAGTTCAACAAGACGACAATGTCACCCAGAGTTGAGGACTAAGTCAAGCTCGATTTGGCGGGATGATCGTCGAGGAGGACGATTGAGTTAAATTCGAATGGGGTGAGTCTCATAAGGTGAATCAAATCAAATTGATAAGACGAAGACGTAATCAATCATTTAGTATAGGTCATCATGCACAATGCATCAAGAGTGCTTAAGACTAAGAATGTCGTTGGACCTCAAAATGAAGAAAAATGACGGCAAGTGGTTTCTCCTAAACTTGTATAGTTTTATTTATATATTGAGTGTAAGGATTGCCATACTATTAAGAGGGATTCAATGTCGAATGTTTTAGGTGTGTCTCAGGTTCTTAAGTGATCAATCTTTGAGAAAGACCGAGGGAGAGAAGTGTTTGTGGTGTCAAAAAGTGAGAGTTTTATGTCATTCGTGACTTCCTTTGTGGTTGCTGCTCCAATACTTTAGGATCTGAGCAGTGAGACCTTGTGGGTTGTGTAACCTTTGTTCTTAGCTTTCTGTAAAGCCCAAGATCATTGAAATCGGAGTTCGGAGTCAAAAGTTATGTCCTTTTTCATTTGGGGTTGTGTATTGTGTATCGTACTATCCGATATATCTGACTATCCAATACTTAGTCTGATCCACCCCTCTCTGTCTCGCAAAACATAAAATATCGGATTATTCGATATGATTTTGACCTTTTGTGTTGTATCCGATCTGAACGTCTCTAAACCTATGTGTTTTCTATCTGTTACTCCAAGTTTCTCACTCATTTATACCAGACTATCCAAGATCTACCTAAGTCTAACGGCTAGTTGCTAGGTGAGGCTATTTATTACCTCCCTCTTCCTCGTGTGTTAGGGGTTGCCTTCCATACTATTTTGAGCAGAACTTTCAAGCAACCTATGACTTCTTACCTTCTCCGCTCTAGATGTAAGTGATACTCTTTGTTAGAAGAGTTGGGAGATGGTGTGAGTACTAAGTGATAAGAAGTCGATCTTTAAGCACTTGAGTTAGCCTACAAGTCCATTCTTTGTGAGCATTTGTTACTCTTCAAGGTTGAGAACTCCTAGACGGCTAGGAGTCAACCACGAGCCACCGGTTCTTTGTGTGGTGAGCTATGCGAGTTTGTAAAGGCTGATTTCGCCTTTGGAAGGGAAGGAATCAAGAAGTAAAACCGAGGGGTCTTGGTGCGACCTCGGTGAGGGAAAGGGTTGAAAAGGACCAGGGCTCAAGTGCGACCAAGCCTACATTAACAGAGACGTAGGGTCCCCTCAAGGATCCAAACTTCAGAAACAAATATTTGAGTCTCCACTTCACTCTTGGTTTCTCCCTTGCCCTCAAGCTTGATTTATTTTGATTTGTGTTTGGACTTGTTGTTGGCTAGCACTCTCGTGTGCTATTACATGCTCTTTTGTTGTGGATTTGATTTTGGTGCAGGTGATATCCTTGATTTGTGTGGGATTCTCAAAAACCCTAGTCAGATCGACTATCTGATATTATCATCAGACCATTCGATATCCTTTTCCAATGTGCTTTAGAAGGTTGAAAATTTTGTAACACCTATTCACCCCCTCTAGACGACATCCCGATCCTTCAAGCTTGCTGATGTCTTAAGGAGGAGCCTGTGAGAGACCCAAGTTGTGTGAAAGTCAAAGTCTGGTAGCGACTTTCAATGAGAGGGGGTAACTTTGATTTTGTAGGAATAGACATTCACGACCCAACTACAACCGTTCAAGACATTGTATCTTAGCGACTGATATACCAACTCCAAATAGTTATTTATCTCATCGTAGGTCGATCAACCCAACCACGAAGGTCTCTGTTCCTCTAAACAATAAAAGAACTAGAAAGAACAAGATAAATAGGCAATCTTACACTGTGGTGGGGCTTCCGATGATGAGTAATTCAGATGATCTAACCGACAAGTGCTATTACAAAAAGTAGCAAAGGCTAACTAAATCAAACAAACCCAAGTCTAAACAGTGATGGTTACGCTATTTATAAGATGTGGGGCATCCAATAATGATCCCTGGTCGTTCTAGGTTTCCTATTAGCATCCTCCACCTAGGCCTAGGCCCAACACACTTATATGGGCTGGGTTTAGCCCAACTAGGTGGCATGACACCTTGTTTCGATGATTTCTAAGGCTACTAGTTGGATTTTGAAGTGATGTCAGATACATTTTAAAGCTTATCCCTAAGCTTTCGATATAGTGGTAGAAAACCAAAATCTTACTTGATATGTGGTTTGAGCGTCTATTTGAAATTGTGTCGCGTGGACGGTTGAACCGAGATCGTATTCAAATTGGGATTTCTTATGAGCCTTTCTTGGACCAATGTGACTTATCAGAGTTTCATAGGTGGTATATGTGGATACACAACCTTTTTGATTATTCCATCAAGTATAGGAGACGGCCAAGGTGGCGGCCCAACGGTTGGATGTGATGGTGCCATATTGTAGAAGCTAAGGAGATGGCCAACTTGGGGGGCCAAAGTGATGAAGAGGATGGCACTAGGATGGCACCACGTCCAGAGGTAGATGAAAGTGCATCTAGGCCCTAAGTGATTTTGGTGATTAATGAGATACAATTATAGAGCTAATATTCTATTGGAGAATTGTGCACAGATGTTATACAGGTTAATTCCATGAGGAACATGTTTACATGTGATTGTGCACCCCTCAAAATGGATGTATTGCAAGAAGGCATCAAGACTAGTATTTGTTTGTAAATATTTATTTATTGAGTCCTAGGGATGCCGTACTATGAAGAGGGATGAAATGGAGAAGCTTATAAAGGTTCTTAAGTGCTCAAAATAGGTATCTGGAAGTTCGTGTGAGTTTTTCACTCAAAATACACCCTATACAGAACCTATGCCATCAGAACATCCGACGTGGGTCGGAACATCCGATGGTGAGCCAGCCTGCTAGTTTTCAGAGCTATCCAGTAAAGGGTCCATCGGAACTTCCATCGGAACATCCGACGCGGGTCGGAACATCCGACGGGAGATCAGAACATTCGATGCGGGATTAACTGCACAACGGCTAGTTTTCGAGATTTCCTATTTAAAGCCGTCTCTAATACCTTCCATAGGTTGCTGACACTGTTTACACTCTGATTACACCCTGATTTGAATCTAATTCTTCCTGTTCATCTTTTCTCAAAGCTTTAGCCTTTGTCTCTCTCTTGTTCATCTTGTGAGATCTAGATCTAGAGAGATCAAGGCAACCCAAGTGCTCCACGAATTAGAGATTCATGTTTTGAGCACTTAGCGATTCCTAATTTCTTCATCGCATTTGTTACTCTTGGAGGCTTGAAGGGCTCCTAGACGGCTAGGTGTCGCCGGTGAGTCGCCGATCTTTGTGTGGCGTGCCTCCGGAGTTTGTGAAGGTGCGAATCTAACTCCGCAAGGAAAAGGATTCAACTAGTAAACACCGGTGAGTGCTTTGTGCTTCGCTGGTAAGGGGGATTAGGGTCTTGGTGATCCGGGCTTTGTGCCTTCCCTAACGGTGAGTAGGATCTTCCTTCAAAGATCCGAACATCGGTAAACAAAATCGTTGTGTTTTTGTCTTGGTCTTGATCTGGTGTTTAAACTATTGGTATTGGTGCATTTCGGTATTCTTGAATAGATCTAACCTTGGTTTTTGAGAAATCGTTTTTCTCTGAGTTTTCGACAAATTCGAACACCCCGGATCGGAACATCCGACGGCCATCGGAACATCCGACCCAGGATCAGAACATCCGACGGAGGGTGTACTGTACCACATCGGAACATCCGACGCTGCATCGGAACATCCGACCGACTAGTTACTGTTCAGATTTATTAATTCCGCAATTTCGTTTTATTAGCCTATTCACCCCCCTCTAGGCTGCATAGCGATCCTTTCAATTGGTATCAGAGCCTAACCTCCTGTTTTGAGCTTAACAGCTTGGAGAAACATGCCTAACAACAAAGACGAGATCGATACTTCAAGTGAAGGCAACAAAAAGGCTACCATTCCTTATGTTTATCCTGATTCTACATCCTCATCTCATGTCTCTACAAAAAGTGCGCCTCACTTCGATGGCACATACTACCCACAATGGAGACATAAGATGAAGATGTATCTAATGTCTATTCATCCTTCTATTTGGAGAATTGTAGAAACAGGTTTCAAGCCCAAAGAACCGGAGAACCTCACTGCCGATGAGGAAAAAGACTCCTTTCGCAACTATCAAGCCGTCAATGCATTATTTGGTGCCTTGAGCCCAGGTGAGTTCAATCGAGCTGATGGACTTGAAGAAGCTAAAACAATTTGGGATACCCTCAAGGTTGTTCACGAAGGCACATCAAGTGTGAGGGAAACCAAGATCGAGCTTATCAATGGCAAGCTTGGAAGGTTCATTCTAGAAGAAGGAGAAGACTACAAGACAATGTTTGATCGACTCATGGTATTGGTAAATGAGGCCAAGGGACTTGGATGCAAGTCTCTCACTGATCATGAGGTGGTCAAGATTGTACTCCGGGCTATCACTCCAACCAATCGCCATTTAGTGCAAATGATTAGAGATAGAGACAACTATCACTCAATCACACCGCATGAAGTGCTTGAAAGAATTCTCAGTGATGAGTTGATGGACCAAGAGGCCTCGAACATTAAAGAGATGGCTCAATCAAGCAAGAAGAAGAGCATTGCATTGAAGGCGAGCAAAGTGTCAAAGGCAAAAGATGATAGCTCAAGCAGTGATGAAGATGGGCAAATGAACATGGAAGAAATGACGTTTTTTGTGAGAAGATTCAACAAATTTCTCAAGAAGAATGGATACAATAGCAAAGGCAAGAAGGATTCCGGCAAATCCAACTCTTTAAGAAGTTCAAGAAGAAAGTGCTATGAATGTGGTGAAACCGGACACTTCATTACTGATTGTCCACACAAGAAGGATAAGGACAAGGAAGACAGGAAGAAAGAAAAGAGTTACAAGAAGGACAAAGAAAAGAGCAAGAGACACAAGAGAAGTTCAAGAGGTGAAGCTCACATTGGTGAGGAGTGGGACTCCGAATCCAACTCCGAATCCGACTCCGAGTCCGATGATGAGAGTGTAGCATGTCTTGGAATGGCTATTCCAAAAAGGACCTCATCTCTATTTGGCGAATTGACGGATGATGATGAACCATCTATGTGCTTCATGGCCAAGGGCCCTAAGGTATCATCAAGATCCTCTAAATCTCTAGTCAATTCTTATATTAACAACTCTAGTGATGATGAGGATGATATGAGTCATACTAGCTTGGTCAAGATGATGAGAAATTTTGATATGGGTAAGTTGACCGAGCTTATGGAGAGAGTTGAGCAACAAGAGGATCTTCTTAAGAAAGGAGAAGACTTGCTCATCCTTGAAAATGAGAGAAACCTCCAACTTGAGAAGGAACTAGCATTGGAAAAGAAGAGGGGTGAGGAGATGACCAAAGAATTCTCTAAGGTCACATCTAAAGCAAGCTCTCTTGAGATCAATAATGCTTCACTCAAGGAAGAACTCATTGGTGCAAAGGAATCACATGAGACTCTTAGGGTGAAGTTTGATGATCTTTTGAAGAGCACCTCTACTCTTTCAAATGCAACTTGTGATTCAACTCCTTCCACGAGCAATGGTTGTGCAAGGTGCTACAATATGGATGTGAATGCTTGTGCAACAAATTTTGCAACTTTGCAAGATCTTGCTAGTGAGAATGAGAAGTTGAAAGGTCTACTTGAAGATGGTATTCAAAGATCTTACAAGTCGAGTAAGGGACTTGATGAGATCCTAGACAAGAGAAGAGGAAACTTCAAGAAGGCCGGACTTGGCTATGTTCCACCAAAGGGCAAGAAAGCACATGCTGTGGTGACTCCGGTCACTAAGCCAATTCAGTTTGTGAGAGAGCAAAGCTCAAAGGCTCATATTTCTCACTCTACTTTTAATGCCTCTTACATTCTTAAAAGGAATAATCTTGGTAGAGTACTTGCTTATCATGTTGGACCGAAACGTACTAATGCACCTTTGGTGAGATCCATTTGGGTCCCGAAGGCTCTTGTGACTAACCTCAAAGGACCCAATCAAATTTGGGTACCTAAGACCAAAGTTTGAACTTTGTAGGAATATCTCTCCGGTGGCCCTAGTTGGGTACTTGACAGCGGTTGCACTCATCATATGACTGGAGAGAAGGAAATGTTCTCTCAAATCAATTGCTACAATCAACTAAGTGAGAGCATTACTTTTGGGGATGATAGTAAAGGTGATGTACTAGGTCTTGGTAAGATTGCAATTTCTAAAAATCTTTTTCTTACAAATGTCTTACTTGTCGATTCATTGAAATACAATCTATTATCGGTACAACAATTTTGTGCTACCGGTTACGATTGTATCTTTTCTTGTGATGGTGTGAATGTCGTTCGAAGGAGTGATGGTTTAATAGCTTTTAAAGGTCATCGAAAGGGAAAGCTCTATCTTGTGGATTTCTCCACGGATAGGCCAAGCCCTGGGATATGCCTACTGGCTAAATCTAGCATGGGTTGGCTTTGGCATCGCCGACTAGCCCATGTTGGTATGAGAAATCTTCACAATCTCTCGAAAGGGAATCACATCATTGGACTAATAAATGTGAAGTTTGAGAAAGACAGGCCTTGTAGCGCATGCCAAGCGGAAAAACAAGTTGGAGCATCCCATCCTTCGAAGAACGTGATGACCACAACAAGACCTCTACAACTACTACATATGGACCTCTTTGGACCGATTGCATACATAAGTATAGGAGGTAACAAATACGGTCTTGTTATTGTTGATGACTTTTCACGCTTCACGTGGGTATTCTTTTTGCATGATAAGACAGAGGCAAAAGAAATTTTAAAAAAGTTTATGAGAAGATCTCAAAATGAGTTTGAAGTGAATATTAAGAAGATTCGAAGTGATAATGGAAAGGAATTTGAAAACACCGATGTTGAAGAATATCTTGATGAGGAAGGCATTAAGCACGAGTTCTCGGCCCCCTACTCCCCTCAACAAAACGGGGTGGTCGAGAGGAAGAATCGTACCCTCATCGAGATGGCGAGAACCATGCTGAATTAATACAAGGTTTCGGATATTTATTAGGCGGAAGCTGTGAACACCGCCTGTCATGCTATCAATCGGCTCTATCTACACAAGTTACTCAAGAAAACTTCATATGAGCTTCTTACCGGTAACAAGGCGAATATTTCATACTTCAGAGTCTTTGGCAGTAAGTGTTACATTTTGAATAAGAAATCTAGAAGTTCTAAGTTTGCTTCTAAGGTCGATGAAGGTTTTATGCTTGGTTATGGATCAAATGCCTATGCGTATCGAGTTTTCAACAATACCTCCGGTGTGGTTCAAATCTCGCATGACGTGACATTTGATGAGACTAACGGCTCTCAAGTAGAGCAAGTTGATCAATGTGTACTAGATAAAGAAGAGCCACCTTGTGAAGCGATCAAGAAAATGGCTATCGGTGATGTCAAACCTCAAGAAGGCGTAGAAGATGAAGATTCACTACCCTTGTCAACTCAAGTTGAACCTCCAACGACTATTCAAGAAGAGGAGGATGATAAGTCAAGTGAAGGTGATGATGAAGATCCTAACCCACCAAATGCACATCCAAGAGTTCGCCAAAGTGCTCAACGAGATCATCCCGTCGAAAGTATCATTGGTGATATAAACAAGGGAGTAACTACTAGATCTCGTATTTCAAATTTTTGTGCATTTTACTCGTTTGTCTCCTCTCTTGAGCCACTAAATATAGATCAAGCCATCAAAGATCCTGATTGGATTATTGCAATGGAAGAGGAGTTGAACAACTTCACTACGAATAAAGTGTGGGAGTTGGTGGAAAGACCGAAACAGAATATTATCGGTACAAAATGGGTCTTACGCAACCAACAAGACGAACATGGTATAGTGACAAGAAATAAAGCACGGTTGGTTGCACAAGGCTTCACGCAAATCGAAGGTTTGGATTGTGGTGAGACTTACGCTCCCGTAGCAAGAGTAGATGCTATTAGAATTTTAATTGCTTTTGCTACTCACCATGGCTTTAAGTTGTGACAAATGGATGTTAAGAGCGCTTTTCTTAATGGTCCACTTTCTGAGCTTGTCTACGTTGAGCAACCACCAGGATTCGAAGACACAAAGTATCCAAATCTTGTCTACAAACTCAATAAGGCGCTTTATGGGTTGAAGCAAGCACCTCGTGCATGGTATGAGTGCCTGAAAGATTTTCTGGTGAGAAAAGGTTTTGAAATGGGTAAATCTGATCCTACACTCTTTACTAAGTTAGTAGATGGTGATATCTTTGTTTGTCAAGTTTATGTTGATGATATCATATTTGGATCTACTAATGAGTGTTTTTGCGAGGAGTTTAGTAGCTTAATGACTAAAAGGTTTGAGATGTCTATGATGGGAGAGTTGAAGTTCTTCCTTGGACTACAAGTGAAACAAATGAAGGAAGGAACTTTTATTAGCCAATCAAAGTACTTGAAGGATATGCTTAAGAAGTTTGATATGAGCGACGCCAAACCAATCAAGACTCCTATGCCAACAAATGGTCACCTTGATTTAAATGTAAATGGTAAGGACGTCGATCAAAAGGTATATCGTTCTATTATTGGCTCTCTGCTTTACCTTTGTGCATCTAAGCCTGATATTATGCTTAGTGTGTGCATGTGTGCAAGATTTCAAGCTGCACCCAAGGATTGTCATTTAGTGGCAGCCAAGAGAATCTTGAGATATTTGATACACACTCCCAACTTTGGCCTTTGGTATCCTAGAGGGTCAAACTTTGACGTAATCGGCTATTCGGATGCGGATTATGCCAGTTGTAAAGTGGATAAGAAGAGTACCTCCGGTACTTGCCAATTTCTTGGAAGGTCGCTCGTTTCGTGGGCGTCCAAGAAACAACATTCTGTAGCCCTATCCACAGCCGAAGCTGAATACATTGCCGCAGGACATTGTTGTGCTCAACTACTTTGGATGAGGCAAACCTTGAGAGGTTATGGCCTTAACCTCAAGCACATCCCACTTTTGTGTGATAATGAGAGTGCCATAAAAATAGCCAACAATCCTATTCAACACTCTCGAACCAAACATATCGATATTCGCCACCACTTTTTAAGAGACCATTCAACCAAAGGTGATATCGATATTACCCATGTGAGAACCGAAAACCAACTAGCTGATATTTTCACCAAACCACTTGATGAGAGAAAATTCTGTGAGTTGCGGAGTGAGTTGAATATCCTTGACTCTCGGAATGTTGCTTGACCTATTGCACACATTGTTTGGTGATTGAAAAGGTTTTCTTTATCTTGTTATCTATTTTACTATAGCTATATAGGATTATATTATAAATAAATTGATTGATTTGGTTCTTCGGATATTCATATCCTATTTATTCTCGGATGACCTTAGTTTGATTGATTGATATGCTTACGGGTCATTCTTGAGTAAATTCTATTCTTAGAACTCCCCTCTATCCTCCCGGAGATATCTTATCTATTCTCGAGGTGTCTGGAGTCCAAAATCTTTCAATCCAGCAAGAGGGGGATTGGATGTTCCGCTCGGCATCGGAACTTCCGGTGGTATCCAGTGAGGGTCCCGTCGGATGTTCCGACCGGCGTCGAAACTTCCGATGCGGTTCAGCAGGGGGTCCGTCGGATGTTCCGACGCGACTCAGATCTGTGTCCCGTTTTCTCTTTTAACCGTGTGGGCCCTGTTCCTCTTTTTACCCCACGGTTTTTCCTCAGAGTTTTTACCTCTCTCTCTCTTCCTTTGGGCGGCGGCGGCGGAACATCTGGCGGCTTCGGATCTTCCGGCGGCGATGGAACTTCCGCGGCGGTGGTCCGTCTGCGGCGAAGCCTTTGGCTCTTGCCTCTCTACCGCCTCCACCTCGTTCTGCTCGTCTCCTCCTCCATTGAAGGTAAAAGCTCCAAATCTTGAAACCTCCTAGAGCGGGCAATGTGCGTCGTTTTGATTCGATTTCGGGGCCGAATATGCGTCTATATCGTTCATAGAAGCATTCCCCACCTATTGCTGCCTCGGATTCGTCGTTTTGATGCGAGATGTGAAAAATCCCGTTTAGGGGACGTGCTGTGCACCGTCGGATGTTCCGACCCCCGGTCGGATGTTCCGACGGGGTACTCACTGACCTTGTTGGATTTTGCGCATTCTCGTTCAATTCTCTCAATTCTTGATTCCATCATATATGTCTTGCAGATGTCTTCCTCCAAACGGCAGAGAACCTCAAGTTCATCTGTCGCTCGTCCCTCAGCCGAGCCCAATGAGGATCCTTCGATGTTCCGTGAGCGTTTGGCTCAGTGGAAGCGGGCCAACATTTGTGATCCCATTGGTCCTTTGATGATCAAGAAGACGTCAAGGACATTCCCTCCCTCTGTCACTCCGAAGGTTCTCGGCTATTATGTAGCGGATGTTAAGGAGATTCAACTCCGCAGGATTGACGATCCCTTGCAGTTTGAGAAGTAAGAAGGGACCGATGAACGTTTTTGGAACTTCTTCCATCAAGATTTCTATGATGTTGTTTTTGTGAAGAAGAACCCTGTGATGCGCATGCAATTCATTGATTGGGAAGGCATGGCTCTGTTAAACAATCCAGTCATCAATGAGGTCATATCTGCTTGTGACACCATGGGATTGACTGACATTTTGAGTTTCCAGCATGATTGGAACGATGAAGTTATTTGTCAGTTCTATGCTTCAGTGTACTATGCTGGGGGTGCCGCTGGCGACTTCTTCTGGTTCATGTGCGATGGAGTCTGGTATAACTTCTCGAAGAGGGAGTTTGGCCAGCACCTAAAGTTGTCCACTAGAGGCAACATGGAGGAGCTCCATGATGTGGATGCCCTAAAGAACCAAGATTTGAAGTTCTTGTATGATGGGCCTATTCCCACCAAGGCGGGAGCTACTGAATCCATGAAGCCATTCTATCAAGTGCTCAACCGCATCCTCCGCAAGACTCTCTGTCCCAAGGAAGGTGACGCTTCTCGTGTTCTCTCCTATTCTCGCAACCTTCTGATGAAGATTGGTCTGCGTGGCGTCCTTCGATATTCGGATTTCATCGGTGTGAGATCAAGATCGTCTTTGGTGACCAAGAGGAGCTGTCCTTATGCTCCTTATCTGATGAGCATGATCATTCGTGTCACTGGTCTCAAGTTTGTGCTAGATGTGAAGCACACCCCCTACCTTGTCACCACCCGTGGACTGGCTTCTCCTGGTGGGACTTCTGCGACACCACCCAGTAGGGGTTCGGCTACTCGTGATAGCACGGGGCCTTCTTCAGCTCCTCGTGATAGCGCGGGCCCATCGTCAGCTCGGTCCAGCCCATAATCTTCTGGAGGCTCCATAAAAAAGATGCTGAAATCTATCTTCTGCATGTGCCGTAAGACAAACGATCGGGTTCAGGAATCCATTGTGCGTCTTCACGACAATCGGAAGCAGATTCAAGACATCAAGAAGCATCTTGGTATGCCTCTCTCCTCTGATGATTCCGCGTCCTCCTACTCCACCATTGACACATATACTCGAGGACTGTTTGGATTTCCTCCCTCCGGTGGCGGCAACAACAACGACGATGATGATGAGGTCACCGGTGGAGGTGGTGGTGGTACTAGTGGTCAGGGTGGCAGCAGCAGCAGCGATCCAGAGTGGATTGAGTAGTCCTCCCTCAGTTTTTTC
Organism: Raddia guianensis; assembly: GCA_036346415.1. Taxonomy (NCBI): domain Eukaryota; kingdom Viridiplantae; phylum Streptophyta; class Magnoliopsida; order Poales; family Poaceae; genus Raddia; species Raddia guianensis. The sequence continues at coordinate 11,913,875 of CM070543.1, read as the reverse complement.
TCTTTTTGGCGTCTTGATGCCAAAGGGGGAGAATTATCTTATTTCTGCTCTTAGTTTCCTATGTTTGAAACATGAATGCTAAAGTGTGTGAAAAAAACTATGTTTTAAACTCGATGTTTTATGTGGTACGCTGTGGCTGTAAGACCTTATCTATTCTGTGATGATGATGTAATGGTGAGTTGCTTGGTTATTTAAGTTTTTCGCAATTGTGTGATATATCCTGTCATATTGCATCTAGATTCAATTTGTGCCAAGGATATAGGGGGAGCTCCTGTTGTTATACTTGCCATAGTTTCAGGGGGAGCTTCCGGTTATATTCTTTGTTTAATTTATTTGTGAACTATAATTGTTGTCATCAATACACCAAAAAGGGGGAGATTGAAAGTGCATCTAGGCCCTAAGTGATTTTGGTGATTAATGAGATACAATTATAGAGCTAATATTCTATTGGAGAATTGTGCACAGATGTTATACAGGTTAATTCCATAAGGTACATATTTACATGTGATTGTGCACCCCTCAAAATGGATGTATTGCAAGAAGGCATCAAGACTAGTATTTGTTTGTAAATCTTTATTTATTGAGTCCTAGGGATGCCGTACTATGAAGAGGGATGAAATGGAGAAGCTTATAAAGGTTCCTAAGTGCTCAAAATAGGTATCTCGAAGTTCGTGTGAGTTTTCCACTCAAAATACACCCTATACAGAACCTATGCCATCAGAACATCCGACGTGGGTTGGAACATCCGATGGTGAGCCAGCCTGCCAGTTTTCAGAGCTATCCAGTAAAGGGTCCATCGGAACTTCCATCGGAACATCCGACGCGGGTCGGAACATCCGACGGAAAATCAGAACATCCGATGCGGGATTAACTGCACAACGGCTAGTTTTCGGGATTTCCTATTTAAAGCCGTCTCTAATACCTTCCATAGGTTGCTGACACTGTTTACACTCTAATTACACCCTGATTTGAATCTAATTCTTCCTGTTCATCTTTTCTCAAAGCTTTAGCCTTTGTCTCTCTCTCTTGTTCATGTTGTGAGATCTAGATCTAGAGAGATCAAGGCAACCCAAGTGCTCCACGAATTAAAGATTCAAGTTTTGAGCACTTAGAGATTCCTAATTTCTTCATCGCATTTGTTACTCTTGGAGGCTTGAAGGGCTCCTAGACGGCTAGGTGTCACCGGTGAGTCGCCGATCTTTGTGTGGCGTGCCTCCGGAGTTTGTGAAGGTGCGAATCTACCTCCGCAAGAAAAAGTATTCAACTAGTAAACGCCGGTGAGTGCTTTGTGCTTCGCTGGTAAGGGGGATTAGGGTCTTGGTGATCCGGGCTTTGTGCCTTCCCTAACGGTGAGCAGGATCTTCCTTCAAAGATCCGAACATCGGTAAACAAAATCGCTGTGTTTTTGTCTTGGTCTTGATCTGGTGTTTAAACTATTGGTATTGGTCTGTTCTGAGTATTCTTGAATAGATCTAACCTTGGTTTTGCGAGAAATCAGTTTTTCTACAGGTTTTCGACAAATTCCAGAACACCCCGAATCGGAACATCCGACGGCCATCGGAACATTCGACCCAGGATCAGAACATCCGACGGAGGGTGTACTGTACCACATCGGAACATCTGACGCTGCATCGGAACATCCGACCGACTGGTTACTGTTCAGATTTATTAATTCCGCAATTTCGTTTTATTAGCCTATTCACCCCCCCTCTAGGCTGCATAGCGATCCTTTCAGTAGAGGATGCCAACTATGGGATTGACTTGGCCAAGGTGGGATTCGATAAAGCCATATAAGCATGGAACATATCCATGATTGACATGGTCTCATCACCACATAAGCTCCACCCCCACAGTAGTACCACTTGCCTTGGTCAAAACAACCCTGTGGTTCTTAATCAAATTGGCAACACATATCATAATTCATATAAAAACAACACATGTTCAACGACATGGATGGTATAATCACTTAGCTGAAGTATCCATACGGATGGAGCAACACATGTCTTTCTGATATAAAAGCAACATGTACTTTTAGGGCATGTTTGGTTCGTAGCCCTCGTTAGCCATGCCAATAAAGGGCCATGACCAATTGAGGGCATGACCTTTCGATGGCAATTTCTGTGTCGTTTGGTTCAAAGCCAATTGTGGGCAGCCATATTTTGGTTAAATAGATGTTGTCGGTGTAATAAATACCGGGGCACAAAGAGCCCTCAGAAGGCCGAGAGGCCCCCCGCGTCAAAAGGCGAGGAAGGCCCAGTGGCGTGGGCGAGCCCCTCGAGAAGGCCAAGAGGGCCCCGTCGTCGGCCAGGCGAAAGCAAGGCCCAAGTGGGCGAGCCCCTCGAGAGGCCAAGAGGGCCCCACGCGTCAAAGCAGGCGAGCCAGCCCAGCAGCATGGGCGAGCCCCTCAGAGGCCGAGAGGGCCCCCGCGCGCCAGGCGGAGTGCGTGGTGAGCCCCTCTGGCGGCGAGGCGAGGGCCCCACGAGTGAGGCGTGGCGAGCCCCTCCGACGGTGAGGCGAGGGCCCCAGCGCGCCAGGGAGTGCGTGGGCGAGCCCTCTCTCGAGACCAGGCGAGGCCCCAGGCAAGGGCGGGGCCCACGAGGCGTTAAAAGGAGTCTTGGGACGAAGGCTCCCCTGCGCCAAAGGACAAGCGCATTTAATGAGAAATCACGCAGCGGATAGGCAATGAAGAAATGATTACGCTTCTGATGACCCTGCAGGTCGGAAAGCGGTATCCTTGTGGCGAGAAGAATTGACCGTGAGAGAAGGTTTGCTTGAGGAGCCGCCAGCGGCAGAGAAGCGGCGAGGCCCCACCCGAGACTCACGGTGTGGATCATGCGGGTCGAGGCCACTGCGAAGCAGCGAGGGCGGGCGCGCGCATGGGCAGCGGCATGTTTCGTCTCTTCGCTCGTGGCTCATGAACCTGCCCCGAGTCCGTGGGGTCATGGAAGGAGCTCTTGGAGCTCTTCGTCACCAACTTCGGGGCACCTTCGAGCGGCCCGGTGAAGGCGACCTCCACAGCGTGGAAGCGAAAGAAGGAGAGTCGCTGGCGACTATATTCGGGCGCTTGATCAGTCCGCAACACCATCCACGACATCTCCATCGACGCCGTGGTCACGGCATTCGGAGAGGCGCCGAGACCCCAAGGTCAAAGAGAAGATGGCCACCCGCAAGATTAAGGCAGCGGAGGAGCTCTTCACCTTAGCGACAAGTCGCCCTCCAGTGAGCTCGCATCCGCCCGCTCTTGTGGCGGGCCAGCTGCGTCTTGGCGAGGCGGGACCTCGAGGAACCCGGCGGCAAGGACAAGAAGAAGCGCAAAGGCGCCGAGACCGGCAGGTCATGGCGCGAAAGCGACGACGACGACGACGACGACCAGCGCCAGCAGCGCAATGGGCGCGGCGAGGCGAGAAAAGAGGAGGAGGTCGCGGCGCCGGCGGTACGGTCCCGTAAAGGCGGCCGAGGCGGCGGCTACTGGCGATCACCGTGGCCGCGACGGCCCCGGCCGCGAGGAAGGGCGAGACCATCGCCCCCGTGAGTGGGACGGAAGGCCCTACTGTCCCATTCACCGCAACAATTCGCACGACTTGGCGGATTGCCATGTCGTCAGCAAGATGGTGGATAAGCGAGTCCACGAGCAGCAGCAGCAGCAGGCGTCCGGCAGTGGCAAGGGCAAGGAGACGGCTTCGCTTGGTTTTTAGCAGGCGGAGCGCGAGGTTGTCGTCATCCACGGCGGTTCGGCCACCTATCCGTCCCACGCTAGCTTTAAGCGTGCGATGAGAGAGGTGTGCGCCGTCGTACCCGGCTTTGGGTCGGTGAGGCAGCTGGCGTGGTCGGAGCAGCCGATCGCGTTCAGTCAGGCCGATCACCCAACCAGTACCGCCGGCCCTGGGCATCTCCCGATCGTGGTTGCGCCCACGGTCCGGAATGTAAAGCTAGGGCGGTCTTTGGTAGACGGAGGAGTTCCCTCAACCTCTGTCCGCCCGGGTCGCGCGCGCTCGAGATCAGCAGCGGGAGCTTCCCTAACGCTCCCATTCTTGACATCGCGCCGGGCTGAGTCCGTCTCATTGGGCGCGTCATTCTCCGGTGGCGTTTGGAGGCTCGACAACTTCCGCACCGAGATGCTCGAGTTGGTGGCGGACTTGACCACCTACAGCGCCATACTAGGTCGGCGGCGCCGACCGGGTTCATGGCGGTGTGCCCTATCTTACATGGTGGTGAAGATCCCGAACTGCCGGCCCCATCGTTTGAAAGTGGACCGCCGGGCGCTCCGCTGCGACAAGGACGCCCTCGCGTTGGCGAAGCGTCGGTGCCGAAGGCGAGTCTTGACTGCAGGAGCTCCTCCGGCGAACCGTGCCTCCCGGTTCGTCGCGGAGGTTAAGCGGTCTCCTGGCGAAGTCGAGACCAGCGAACCGTTGGTGGCGCCTCTCGGCGCCAAATAGGAAGGCGCGCTCGTCTCCTTCCTCGATCCGCCTGAGCGTGTTTGGGTGGCAACCGTCCGACATGGTTGGGGTCCCTGGGAGGTGATTGAGCACAAATTGGCGGCGTTCCCGCGCACGACCGGTCATCGCGAAGGTCGGAAGCAATCGGTGGGCGCCGGAAGTTATCCGCCAGAGGTGGACAAGCTCTTAAGGCGGTGCGTCGCGATGTCGCCCATCCGGTGGCTTGCGAACCCGTCCTCGTCAAGAAATCAACGGGCATTGGAGGATGTCGTGGACTTCACCGACCTCAACAAGGCGTGCCGAAGGATCCGTACCGCTGCCCGCATCGATCTCATCGTCGACTCAAGCTGCGGGGTGCGGCGGTTGTGCTACGGATCGTACTCGGGTTCCACAGATTAGAATGGCGAAGAAGATGAAGACAAGACCCTTCGTTCGCCCATGGGCGTCTCATCGCTATCTAAGGATGGCGTTGATTGAAGAATCTGAGCCCAACCTATCAGCCGGGCCATGCATATCGCTCACCGCTCCCAAATAGGCGGAACACGGAGGTGTATGTCGATGATCTGGTGGTGAAGTCCAAGAAAGCGAAGGAGTTGATCGGCGACACGGAAGAAACCTTCACCAACTTTCGAGGAAATCGCATCAAGCAATCGGAGAAATGCGTGTTCGCCGTTCCGTCAGACAAGCTGCTGGGATTCCTCGTCTCCCGGAGGATTGAGGCGAACCGACAAGATCGCGAGATCGAGAACATGAAGCCCCGACGCGACTTGGCGGATCACGGTGCTTGGTGGTCGCTTGACCTCCTGGGCCGCTTTATAGGTGCGCTGGGGATAAAAGTCTCCCACTGCTCAAGCTCCTAAAGAAGACCAACCAGTTCGAGTGGGCGGCGGAGGCGCAGGAGGCGTTCGACGGTCTGGAGAAGTATCTTACCTCCCCGCCCGTGCTGGTCGCCCCAGACCAGGCGAGCCGTTGATCCTCTACGTCGCGGCAAACCCCCAAGCGGTCAGCGCAGTGCTGGTGGCGGAAAGAGAGGGCGTCCAGCGCCCCATTTACTACGTCAGCAAGGTCCTCCACGACGCCGAAACAAGGTATTCACAGCACCAGAAGATGCTCTACGCCGTCCGGCGGCATCCCAGCTCGCCACTACTTCGAGGCGAGAAGTCACAGTGTTGACCAAGTATCCCTTGCGGAGATCCTCTTCAACCGCGAGGCGACGGGTCGCATCGCCAAGTGGGGCCATGGAGTGGCGAATTCGATCTCAAATTCGCTCCCGAGCGGCCATCAAAGGGCAAGCTCTGGCGGAGTTCATCACGAGTGGACTCGGCGTGCAGACCTGGCGAAGACACCTGGCACCCTCGCCGTGGACTCTCTTCTTGACGGCTCATTCCATTTGGAGAAATTTGGGGTGGCGTCGTCTGGTGTCTCCACCGGCGATGTCGTCCGGCACCTCGTGGTCTTGGACTTCAGCGCCACCAACAACGTCGCGGAGTATGAAGGCCTCTCGCCGGGCTCAGGGTGGCTTCGACCCTTGGCATCCGCGGCTACAAGTAAAAGCGACTCTCTCTGGTCATCAACCAGGCGAGGAAGGATTTCTCTGCTCGGATCCCGTCATGGCGGCCTACAGCGGAGGTGCGCGGTTGGAGCGGCACTTTGAGGTTTGGGCTTCGTGTGCGTCCCTCGCCGCGACAACTACATGGCGGATGAAGCATCCCAGATTGCCTCGTCGGGGCACTGTTCAGTGGGGTCTTTGAAGAAAGACTTGCGCTGCCGTCCGTCGAGCCCCAATTCTGGCGGGGCGGCGCTTTCCTTGACGCAGCTCCACCTCTAGAGGAGGCGTCACCGATCTGCTGCAGCTCCCGGTTAGAGGAGGCGGAAGAAGCTGCTAAAGCGGTTGAGGCGGAAACGCCCAGCCGCGGAGTCGTCGGCGACAATGTCTGAACGTCGTCACACTCGTCCGGGAAGGTCGATGGATGGATCCGATCCTAGCCTACTGCGGGATGGAGTGATCCCAGCGATGACGCGTCGGTGAGAAGATAGCGCGCAAGGCCAAGTGCTACATACGGTAGGTGGGGACTGTATCGCCGAGGCGCAAATGGAGTTCTCTTGAAGTCGTCACTCGGAAGCGGGAGTGAAATTCTCTCGAGATCCATGGAGGCATGTGCGGGAGCCATTGAGGCCGGGCGTTGGTTGGAAAGCTTTCGCCACGGTTTCTATTGGCCTCTGCCCTCCGGGATGCCTTGAGTGGTGAGGAGATCGAAGCGTGCCAATTTCATGCTAAGCAGATCCACCGACCGCCCAGCGTAGCGCAAACCATTACGCTCTCTCGGCGTTCGCGATGCAGAAATTTGGACATTCAGGCCCGTTCATGAGCGGACGGAGGATATACTCATCTGTTCGTCTCCATCGACAAGTTCACCAAGTGGGTTGAAGCCTCGCCGGTCCGGCGATCACATCCACGGCTATCAAGTTTATGAAGAGCATCTTCGTCGGTTGATGTCGCCAACAGAATCATCATCGACAACGGCGCTTTCAGTTCAAAAGCGCTGATTTCCAAGGCCAGTGCGAAGAGTTGGGTACCAAGGCGTGCTTTGCCTCGTTCGCATCCAAAGTGCAATGGGCAAGTGGGCGAACAAGCGGAAGTACTCAAGGGCTCAAGACAAGGCGTTCGACCGCTGGAGAAGCCTTGACAAGCTGGGCGGAAGAAGTTCCACCGTGTTGTGGGCGCTGCGGACAACTCCCAAGCGAGCCACCGGCGAGACCCCTTCTTCTGGTGTATGGATCGGCGGTGCTCCCATCAGAGCTCGCCTTCGGCTCCCCAAGAGTGGCGGCGTTCAGCGAAGACCAAGACCCTGACCGGCGTCAGGATGAAGTAAATCTCTTGGAGGAGATCCGAGACAGGGCGGCGATCCGGGCCGCCAAGTATCAACAGGCGCTGCGCCGTTATCAAGCATGGCGGGTGTGTGTGAGAACACTGGCAGTGGGCGACCTCGTTCTGCGCAAAATCCAAGCGTGGGCGGGCGCAACAAAGCTGTCTCCCACGTGGGAGGGCCTTCAAGGTGGTCTCGGTCTCCGCCCTTGAGCTCGGTCGGGCTCGCATTCGAGGGACGGTCGCGAATTGGCGAACACTTGGAGCGTCGGCGGTGAGGAAGTTCTACCGGTAGGTAGCAGTCCAAACTTTTTGGCCTTCCTTTGGAGCCGAGCGGCGAGGTCTTCTTACTTCACCGCTCGCCTCGGGGGCTGCATTGTACAAAGCCATCTTCAATAAGAGATAAGTTCTGTCTCCTTGTGGGCATCTGTTTCTCTTTTTTCACCTCAAAAAGTTTGTTAGAAAGCATTCTGTCGAAAGCTGGCAGCGAAAAAGTACTCAAGGCGGATGGCCCTTAGTTGCAAGGACGACGCCTCTGACTGCGGTTGGGAGGCGAAGCGGATGGAAGGCGGGCTCTAGCACGGTGTGTCGGCTCGGTCTAGGCAATGCATGCCAACAATGCACCGGTGACTAGACCACTTAGGAAGCTAAGTTCTCGCCACGCGATGTCTAGGGTCGGTTCGCAAAGAGGCCATAAGGGTTGAAGTAACCGGATGCTCGAGGAAAAGCGCTCACTTTCAGTAAAGCTCGTCTAAAGCTTTTGGCGATCGGTGGCTTAGCCTTAAAAGGTCTGTTAGAAAGCATTACGTCGAAAGTCGGTAGCGAAAGTACTCAAAGCGATGGCCCTTAGTTGCAAAGGCAAACGCTTATAACTTCTGTTGGTGCGAGGCGGCGGACGGAAGCGGGCTCTAGCACGGTGTGTCGGCTCGGTCTAGGCAATGCGCCATGGCGGCACCAATGACTAGACCACTTAGGAAGCTAAGCGCTCGCCACGTAATGTTTAAGTCGGGTTGCGAGAGGCCATAAGGGTTGAAGTAACCAGATGCCTAAGGAAGCAGCGCTCACTTGCGGCGAGCGTTGATCTAAAGCCTTTGGCGGCAGTGCCCCAATTCAATTCCATAAGTTAAAATTGTGCGAAGTTCAAGTGAGACTCACAACAAAAGAGCAAAAGTTTGTTTGCATTGATAGGCAACATTTACAAGGCAAAAAAGCGGGAAGTCTCGCTACTCCTCCTCGTCTTAAATCTTCGCTGGAGCGGCGCCCCCATCATGGACCTGTGATCGGCGGTGGTGTCAACCCGCGCTGCTCAAACCGGTCCAGCGGCGCGAAGGCTCCCGATGGCGGCGTCGAGATCAAGCGCGCGTCTCGAGCAAAACAGTTACCCAGATGAACGCGCCGCCGAGCGCCTTGGCGACCGTCTTGATCGCCCGCGTCCGCAGCGCCGCCGGAAGGACGCGAGGCTTCGGCGGCGGCCCCACGGCGCCCGGCATCTTTGCAGCCGTCTCCTCCAATGAGGATGCAAAAACACCAGTGGATGCAGGCGTCCGAAGCCATGATGGCGGTGCGCAACATGTCGGCGAGGTTGGGCGCTCGAAGTGCTCGGCGGAGGTCTTGATCTGCTTGGCGGCGAGGCGGCGGTGGCAGGCCGCCGCAGCCTCGCCAGTCATCGCCTCCAAGCGGCGGTTTCTTGGCCAAGGCCGCCGCTTCGCCGGCGGTCGCTCCGCCAAGGCAAGGGCTTCCTCCGCGTTGCCCAGTGCGGGAGAGGGTGCGGCGCCTCAAAGGCGCCCTCGTCGGCGGTCACGGCCGAGATAAGCGGCGGCGCCAGCGAGACGCGTGGCGAAGGTTCTCCGGCGCGCGCGGCGAACTCTCATTGCCATGAGCGACCTCCGTCGAAGGAAGCGGCGGGCGGTGTCGGGGTGGGAAGTTGCGTGGAAGCGGAGCTCGATGCCCAGCGTCCGCCTGTTCCAAGAGGACAATCGGGGTTGGTATGCAAAAGCGTGTAGCATGCTAACCCTAACGCGAAGTGTCGCGTAAGCGCCAGGAAAGCCAACTGGCGGTGCGCCTCGGCGAAGTGGCGAAGGGGAGCTCAAGTCGCTTGTTCTTGGTGTGATGGCGGCTGCACGGTCATGATCACCGCCGTCGAACCAATCTTGTGTTGGCCTTGGCGGTGCGGTGCAAAAGCGCCAATGTGGCGGCAGCGCCGCCGCGAGGCGTCGGCGTAGAAGGCGGAAAAGCTGCGCGGCGGCGCCAGTTCTGAAGAGTCGCCAGCGCTCTTGCTCGGTGGCGGGCGGCGGTAGCAGCAGGGCCCCATTGGATGGGGCGGCGGTGGCGGAGGAAGCTTCGGGGGGCTTGAAGGCGCGCTCTCTTGGGCTCGCCCTCCCTCCTCGTCGTCGTCGTCGACGGCGAGATGAGGCGGCGCTTCGAGAGCGCTGGGTAGTCGGCCGCCACGGCAGAGCAGCAGCCGCCGCGAAGCTTAGGCGATCGCCGAGGCGCTGCGGATCTGCGATGGTCCCGGGCCACTTGGACCGCATGAGACGAAGACCTCCATGGGGGCGGCGCTTTGCAAGTAAGGGTTGCGCTCCGTGGATCCCAATCGCAGAAGGCGGATGCCCGTTGGCGAAGCGATGTCGCCGGTCGGCGTGGTCGAAGCCCGCCCCGATCCGAACACGTCGCCCGACACGTTCCGTCGGTGAACACCCAAAGAAGAAGCGACAAGTTGGCTATTAGTCAAAATGGAAAGAAAGAAGGTACGAAATCCAAAAGAACGCGAGTATTCACCTCCAAAGCGGTCGCGGGTCCGTCGTCGTCGCCGTGAAATGCGTCGGTGAGCGCGCCCTCAAGCAAGCGAGCAAAACGGCGCGCAAAAAGTCCGCCACCACGTGGGTTCGGTGAGCCCCGGCGGAGCTTCGGCAATGCGCGCCGCCATCGCCTCCGTACTCGCTAGATCGTCATTTGGGCCCCGATCGGCGATGGGCTCTGCGGGATCGTCGGGAAGAACAAGATCGTCGCGGCCGCCGGAGTCCTCCACGTCTGACCCTGCCGGTGCGATCCTTCCAGTTGGACTTGACGCGGCGAGGATAAAAGCGGCGGCGTCGCGGAGCGCCAAGTAGCAGCTCCCAACCCGCGCTCGAGCGCGAGCCCGTGTCGCGAGATGAAGTGTCGGCCTTGAGCGGGAGGTTTGGCATCGTCCCCACGAACATCTCGCAGAGGTGGCGAAGATGACCCGAGGCCATGATCGAGTTGGGGAAGGTCGCGCTGGATCCCGTGAAAGCGAGCATCCCAAGAAGAATTGAGTCTGGCGGGACAAGGCCCGCCAAAGATCGCCAGAGAAGGTCACGATCTCCCGGCGAGGACTCGGCATGATGGTGCGGTAGCGGAACAGACGGCGGTCGGCGGCACGAAGATTTGAAGCCGCTACGATCCTCATCAACGATGGAAGCGGGCGTAACAGCTCGAAGCGGTGCGGCGTCCATGGCGGCCCTCTTTGCGCAGGAGCCATGGAAAATTTGGCGGTGGCGCTGGCGAAAGGCTTGGTGGCAATTGGCGAGGAGGCTGTGGTAGCGATGAAGAAAGCGATGGGCGGCTTGAAGACTTAGCGTCGCGGAAGGATTATCGCTTGTGGCGAGAGAAATATTTATAGGCGTGGAAGCGTGGCGCGGACGGTTTGATTCGCCATCATTGCCCCGCGTTTTTGGTTTCCAGAAAAGGCGTAGTTCCCCAAGGAAGATCGTGTGCGGTGGAGAATCGGCGTCTGGCGCGCGGTGGTGGGCCCCCACAATTCGTCTCCGCCACACAAGAAACGGAAAATATCTGTGACGGTTCGCGTATCATAGTGGACCAGGGCTCTTGTCGGTGTAATAAATACCGGGCACAAAGAGCCCTCGAAGGCCGAGAGGGCCCCACGCGTCAAAGGGCGAGGAAGGCCACGTGGCGTGGGCGAGCCCCTCGAAGGCCAAGAGGACCCAGCGTCGGCGGGCGAGCAAAACCCAGTGTGGCGAGCCCCTCGAAGGCCAAGAGGGCCCCCAGCGTCGGCGGGCAAGCGAGCCCCAGCGCATGGGCGAGCCCCTCGGGGAGGCCGAGAGGGCCCCACGCGCAGGCGGGTGCATGGGCGAGCCCCCTCTGAAAAGCGAGGCGAGGGCCCCACGCCCAGGCGGAGCGCGTGGCGAGCCCCTCCGCAGTGAGTGAGGGCCCCACGCGCCAAAGGGGAGTGCGTGGGCGAGCCCCCTCTGGAGACCAGGCGGGGCCCAGGCGCCCGAGCGGGGCCCAGCGAGGCGTTAAAAGGAGTCTTGGGACGATGGCTCCCCTGCTGCAAAGACGAAGCGCATTTAATGAGACATCACGCGCGGATAGGCAGTGAAGAAATGATTACCTTCTGATGACCCTGCAGTCGGCGGCGCATCCTTTATGTGGTATGAAGAATTGACCCAGAGAGAAGGTTTGCTTGAGAAGGCCGCCCGTGGCAGAGAAGCGGCGAGGCCCCACCCGCAGACTCACCGTGTGGTGTGCGGGTCGAGGCCACTGCGGCACTGAGAGCGGCGCCAGCTGGCATGAAGCGTGACACGTTTTCGTCTCTTCTGTCGTGTCTTGTCGATTATCTTGAGAGCATTATCTTGCCTACCCTCGGCTCTCTCCATGATCCAGCTTGTATAAAAGGGAGAGAGAGAGAGAGGACGGGAGAGGAGAGAGATCTGAGCACTAGCATTCGTGCATTGAAACACCACGTAAACACATTCCCATTCAACCACAATCGAGAAAAGAGCTAAGGCTCGGCGGGAGTAGGACTATTACTGCGAGGGGTCGAACACAGGTAAATCTGTGAGTCGCTCCTTGTTGTGCCCGACGCTCAAATCGAATCGAGCTTGATCGAGTTGGCTAGCAGACTAAAAATCTGACCATGGGTGTGATCCGCAGTGGTTGAGCGGAGAACACGCCGTCAGATGTTATGTTTGGTTGACTAACAACTGAGAATTTGACAATTGTTCTTATGGTCAAATATATTTTATTTAAACTCGTATAAAATTTAATAAACTCAAAAATATGTAAATAAAATAGATATAAAATACAAAAAATACCAGATAAAATAAAAATTTTGAAAACTATAAAAATGGGTTGGTTAGGATTTTACGTGAATTATAAAATTTGTTTCATGCATGCGATTTGGACACTGTATGAAATATACATGAAATTCGGAAAAAAATCAACTGAAAATAAAAAAGCTTTTTTGCACTGGCATTGCTAGCAACTGCTCTGGCGAAGCTGGCGAAGGCAGATTTGGCGTTGGTAGTTGAATCACTCGCCATTTGTTGGCAGCGCCGGCCAGTGTAAAAATTTGGCATGGCAATTTTTCTGCCTTTTTATCTTTAGATGGTCGCAATCCAAACAGCAGCCAAATCTTAAGGGCATGCCTTTATTTGGCATGGCAAACCATGGCCGTGAACCAAACAGCCCCTTACTCTTAATTTCATCTTTCTTATTAGTCAAGTGGTGAGCTTGTCACTGGAGAAAGGGGAAACCGCTTGTTGAGCTCGCCACCTGCTTGGTGAGCTCGTCGAATGGCGCCAGTAGGGAGGAGGACGGCTTGTCCGCATTGGTGGGGAGGAGTCTGACACCGGTAGGGAGAAGAGTGGCACATCCACGTTGGTGACGATTAGACTGGCGTCGGGATGAGGCGAAGGGAGGAGCCGAACCGGTGGGGACTAGGCTCGTGCTGGGCATTAGAGATGAGGGGGAAGAGAGAGAGAGAGAGGAAAAAAGAAAGGAAAATAGAGAATGGCATGTGAGCTACTATCTTGTTTGCCACACAAGTGGCAATGTGGCATGCAACTTCGCTACATCCGTCATCGACACGGCGGCATGCTCAGCGACCACGTCGGCGTCCAATCGCCCAAAACTACCCTCAAACCCGGTTTTGACACTAATTTTAGCACGGTTTTGGAAGTTGGGGCCAATCAAGAGCTGCTTTGCACCTTATGTAATAAATTGTCTCAAACGCGAAAGTTGAGAAACCAAACCAACAATATTTCCTATCACAAACTCCAGTAGTGACGTGACGACGAGGTCCATATATATATAGGCCAAACTAGTCACAGTTGACAATGACCAGAGTACAATAACTTTTTAAAAAAACTCAATCGATAAGAACAGACTTCCAGTATTTATATTTTGAGTGAAAAGCATATTTTGGAGAATGGCTAGTGTAGACCTGATCAAACGTCGGGCCAAGCCGAGCTTCGGGCTGGGCTTGGAAAAGCCAGGTCCCGCGGGACCAGGCCTGGCCCGATGTCTTTGGCTCCAAAATCAGGCCCAAGACCGGCCCGAAGCCCGACAGCCCGGCCCGGTAAAGGCTTAATTTGCAAGAACCTTGGGCCCGAGTGTTGACACCCAAATTTGGCAATATGTTGAAATTATTGGGCTGAATCGGTAATGGGCTTCATCGGCAAAGGAGAAATATATTGAAGAAACCGATAGAGATAAAACTTCGGAAGAGATACAATCTGATTGGGAACATCACACGGTGAAAGAGGTCGTATCGGTATCGGTATTGTAACAGTATAAATAGGACCTTAGACCTCGAGAATAGACATCTAATACTCAATACACCAAATACTTTCTCGAACCCGATCGACCTCGTCGAAAGGTTTCAACCCGCGGGTAGAGCTATCTCGATGGGATAATCGATTCTCTCCTTGTAACCCGTATGCATGGCTGTATCAATTTGATCTCATGTATACAAACCATGTTAGACTGTCTCGGGATTTACCGATCTTTAACATGTTCTCGCATATTGCACTGTCTTGATTCAATCGATATGTAATGTGTGTTTATCCTGCAATACCGATTGTCGAATATTTCATGTGCTTTCTCCTGAATTCGATATATGCAACTGCCTCGTTTAGTCGATCTTGTGTATGCCTTGTTTAGGATCTTGCATGTGCAAGCGTTTACTGATCTGTATTGCATCTACTCTTATTAGTTTTAGACCTTTAAATCGGTTTACTGGTTTATATCTAGATTTAGATCTGAATACTGTCTTGGCATGACCAATCTGTTCAATCTGTTTCTTGGTTTAATCTGATATATTGATATTAAGGTTTATTGCTAATGTTATTATAAAAATACCAAAAATAAGTGCGAGATTTAGATTTGAATACTTATTTAATTGCTCTATTTGGCATTAAGCCGATAGATCCTGTAATCGGTTAATTTAGAGCCCATTACAAATAACCAGATCTGGCTATTAAAAAGCCGATTAGGCCTATATTATTGACAATTTTCTCCTTGTTGATTCACAGGTTAAATCAACTGGCACGCTTGGTTTGAGTTGCGACGCAATCACTGGATTGAAGCTTCTGCACGTGTGTTCATAGAAACTCTCGTTTTTGTGTGTCAACATACTTTTTGGCACGCTCGGTGGGACCCCAACACTCAAGATCGACGCGATGACGCGCACTGATGCCGAAGCGGCGTTGGAGGCGCTCAAACATGCTGCTGAACCCGTGACGTTCGATGAATTGAGCCCTGATCAGAAAAAGGAGATCGAAGATAGGCTCGCCGAGATCCACGAAGAAAACAAGAAAAGAATGCTGACTGGGTATCGGAAAACGCGCAATGGCCAAGTTACAAAGACTGCTATTGGAGATCCACTGCTCACTGGGGATTACTCTGAGATAATAAGAGATCAAATCAACAGCTCTGTTTACCGATCGATGTTAGATCAATCATCGGTTTTAGGCTTAATTGTCCAGAGGGAACCGGCACACAAGCATAATATCATGATCGACAGTCCATCAAGTGAATCGAAATATTACGGGGTGAACTTGCGTAACCGACATCCAAAGATATACTCACCGGGAACATCTTATCTTTGGGGCTTCGGCCGAGTCCTCCATTGACTATTAATCCAACTCCGATTCAGACAATTCCGAATAATCAGGCTATGATTCCAGTCCCAGATCCGATATACCAGCCAATTAGTTCCGGGATTAATGAAAATCTGGAAGAGATGACAAGGAATCTAGTTTATAACATGATGAAGCAGTGCGGGTTCAACACGTCTAAGATTGCACCTCATTACACAATGCCGTATCCATCGGCTTTTAATGAAACTGAATATCCACACAAGTATCGTGTTCCTGATTTCGCTAACGCCAAATTTAGTGGAAGTGATCACACCTCTACGCGCGAACATATTGCTAGATTTCTTGCGCTCTGCGGAGAGGCTGCATCCAAGGACACTCTCAAATGCCGATTATTCGCACTGTCGCTATCGGGATCGGCTTTCAACTGGTTCACATCGCTTCCTCCAAACAGCATTACATCATGGCCAGATCTGGAGAAGAAGTTTCATGCATATTTCTATTCTAGAGAGAACGAAGCAAGAATTACCGATATCATGATGATTAAGCAAAAGTTTGGGGAATCAGTAAATGATTGCTTGCGTCGGTTCAGGGAAGTAAGAAACCGATGTTATAGCCTTTCACTGCCCGATAATGAACTGGTAGAATTGGCTTTCAAGGGCTTGTTACCAGTTAATCAAAAGAAGGTGGGCAACTAGGAGTTTGCTGATATTTCACATCTAGCCCACAAAATCACGCTGTATGAAAGCCGATTCTCTGATAACTCTTACCCAGGCCAGAAAGAGTATCGGAATAACAATAACAATTACAAGGGTAAGGATAAGGCCGTCAATGTTGTTGAAACAGATGAAGTTGAGGATTCTGATGATTCTGACACTGAAGAAGTTGGAGCTTATGTTGCTGAATGGGTAAACAATAAAAAGGAATTCGAGCTTGGGTGGATCAAGCCGAAAGGACCTGAGAAAGGTAAATATTCATTTGATACATCTAAGTGTGATCGGATTTTTGATCATTTGTTACAAGAAAAGCAAATTCGGCTTAAGCAAGGGCACGTTATTCCCCCACTTGAAGAGCTGAAAAAGTGCAAATATTGCAAGTGGCACAACTCTTACTCACACGCCACCAATGAATGCAATGTGTTTAAGCAAGTGGTGCAGAAGGCGATTGAGAATGGGCAGCTGCGATATCAAGGTAAAAATTCGCAGATCGACACAGAGCCGTTCCCAGTCGGTTTTGTTGGCATGGTCGACGCCAAGAGAAAAGCCGATGATCCCGGGAGTTCCAATCGGTTCAAAGTGCTTGTTGGCGACAAAAGGATCGTAGTGGAAGAGAGGCCCAATTCCGATCGTCAGGCCGACGTGGTGGGAGAACTGGTGAGTGGCGCAAAGTGAAGCGCGGGCATCATTATAACCCGGTTTCTACCCCAAGGCCAAGGCCAACCTTTGATCAGCTACTAAAGAAATATGATCGGATGGCTAAAGAAATGCCTCACAAGAGCGTTGAGTCGGATATCTCAGAGAAGCTGTTCAGAGAGGTTTTCGTGATCAAGATTGGGAAATGGAGCACCGGGAATGTCCTTTTTTCCGATATTGCTGGAAAGAGAGAATGGCATTGCCTACTTTGGAGAATTGCCCAATGAACCACGCGTTTATTCCTCCCAAGAGAACATCGGTAAAAGATCGACTCGTGTTTCCTAAGGAAAAAGCCGATTCTACTCCGATGAACAAGAATACTGGCGCGCATCGGCCTCCCAAAGTGTCGTTGCCACGATGGTGCCCAAGTGGGATCACGAAGTCTCAGAAGCGGTGCCTGTAGCGGATGAGGCACGCTGAGGCTAAAGAAGCAGAAGCTGAAAAGTTCAGGGATGCTCTGTAAAGTAGGTAAAGCCGATAAAGCCATCTAGGGGCAAACAGGAATGGAGGCCCAAGTTGAGATCGGCCGTTATCATCGAGAAGAATTCTGATGAGGTTTTAGTTGCTACTAACATGGTCTGCGTGCTACCTCGGGAGTTCATGTGTGATTACGAGGAGGCCGCTGCAGAGTTAGTAGTGGGAGCTGAAGATGCTATATTTAAGAAACCAGAGAATTCCCGATTACATTTGAAGCCATTATTTATCATGGGATATATGAATAGAAAGCCGATTTCTAGAATGAAGGTACACAGTGGAGCTACTGTGAATCTGATGCCATATTCTGTGTGCCGTAAAATCAGAAAATCAACAGAGGACTTGGAAGACCAATATGGTTTTAAGTGACTTCAATGGAAATCCGACCGAAGCCAAAGGGGTTCTAGTTGTAGAGCTCACCATAGGGAGCAAAACGATCTCAACAGCCTTCTTTGTAATTGAAGGAAAAGGAAGCTACAATGCGCTGTTGGGAAGAGATTGGATACGCCTCAACTGCTGCATTCCATCGACATTGCATCAAATTCTGATACAGTGGATTGGCGATCAGATAGAAGTGGTCAGAGGAGAGTCTCTAACCGCGGAAACCGATTGAGCCGATATACATCATAACCTAGAGGCACTATCGGGAAAACCCTTGGAGGATTGTGATTTCCGCAGTGTTAGTAAATTGGGGTTCAAACCAACGACTCTGGAAGAGCAATCGGTAACTCAAGGATGTGAGGGTTTTTTATGGGAACCGCGGCTCTAGAGGGCGTTGAATATAAGATGGGCCAGGGCTTTATATCGGCTGATGAACTTGAAAAGAACGATATTGGAACCGATGGTAAAGAGAGGCCCACTTACATCAGTAAAAAGTTCCCGCGGGAATATAAGGATCGGCTTATCCAGATACTTAAAGATCGGGTTGATTGTTTCGCTTGGGAATATCACGAGATGCCCGGTCTAGATCGATCCATAGTTGAGCACAAAATTAAGATGAAGCCTGGGTTTCGTCCGGTAAAGCAATCACCGAGGAGAATCAATTGGAAATTTACAATCAAGTAAAGGCTGAAATTCAGAGATTGTTAGATGCAAAGTTTATTCGGCCATGCAAATATGCCGATTGGATTTCTAACATAGTACCAGTTGGTAAAAAGGATTCTGATAAAATTCGAGTATGCATCGATTTTCGGGATTTGAATAAAGCAACATATAAAGACGAATATCCGATGCCGATTGCCGATCGTTTGATCGATGCTGCCTCGGGCAATCGGATTATCAGTTTTTTGGATGGCAATGCTGGTTACAATCAGATCTTTATGGCCGAAGAAGATGTCAACAAGACTGCGTTTAGATGTCCTGGAGCGATCGGCTTATTTGAATGGGTTGTGATGACTTTTGGGCTGATCAGCGCTGGGGCTATTTATCAGAGAGGGATGAACTTGATCTGTCATGATCTGATCGGCAAATTGGTGGAAATCTATATTGATGATGTCGTAATTAAATCCCAGGAGGAGGAACGACACTTGGCTGATATTGTGACCGTGTTGGATCGGTTTCAAAAATATGGCATGAGGATGAATCCAAAGAAGTGTGCTTTCGGAGTATCGGCCGGAAGGTTCCTGGGGTTCATGGTGCATCAGAGAGAAATCGAAGTTCATCCTGATAGAGTAAAGGCGATCCTGAATACTAAGCCTCCTGATTCAAAGGTTCGTCTGCAAGAGCTTATCGGTAAGATTAATTACTTGAGAAGGTTTATTTCAAATTTATCGAAAAGAATCATCCCCTTTTCTCCTTTGCTCAAATTGAAAAATTCCGATAAGTTTGTTTGGGGATCAGAACAGCAGAAAGCGTTTGATAATATTAAGGAATACCTGATGAATCTGGTCGCTCCGAAAGAAAATTTACCATTCAAGTTGTACTTATCGGTATCGGATAAAATGATAGGGGCAGTTCTGGTCCAAGAAATCGATGGTAAGGAACATGCAATTTTCTATTTAAGCAGAAAGCTATTGGATCCAGAAACCCGATATAAGATAGTCGAAAGATATTGCCTGTGTTTATACTTTGCTTGCACTAAACTGAGGCATTATTTGTTGGGTGCTGAATGCAAAGTGATTTGCCAAACCGATGTGGTTAAGTATATGCTTAATGCTCCAATTATCAAAGGCCGTCTCGGGAAGTGGGCGTATACTCTCATCGAGTTTGATCTAACATACGAATCTCCAAAAGCCGTCAAGGGGCAGGTATTAGCTGATTTCATCACACATCATCAAGACGTTAATATTGCAACTCTGTTGCCTTGGGTAATGTTCTTTGATGGATCGGTTTGCGAGAAGGGATGTGGAATCGGTATTTTTATTGTCTCTCCTGGTAGTGTTCCTTACCGATTCGGTGTTACAATGGATTTCGGGTTGACCAACAATCAAGTGGAATATGAAGCTTTGATTCAGGGATTGGAGTGGTTAACTCAAGCTGGAGCTATCACTGTGGAGGTGTTTGGGGATTCACAATTGGTGGTTTTTCAGATGATCGGTAAATATGAATGTCATAGTGATTTGCTTCGGGTGTATCTGGAAAGAGCCTCTCATTTGGCTAAGTATTTCAGTATGTTTACAATTCGGCATATTCCAAGAGAACAAAATTGTGAAGCTAATGATTTAGCTCAGGAGGCATCCGGATATAAATTACCGATCATGGAATTGGAGCTTATCCCGATTGCAAACCCAGTTCTGATAGGATGGCAGGCAGAAATTATCAGTTATCTTAAAGATCCTCAGGGGAAAGCCGATAGGAAACTTAAAAGAAGAGCTCAGAGGTATGTTTTAATCAGTGACAAGTTATACTATCGAAGTTTTGGTGGGTTATTGCTTAAATTCTTGAATGAAGAAGATGCTAAAGTTGCGATTGGAGAAATACATGAAGGTTCGTGTGGAACTCATCAATTGGCGTATAAGATGAGGTGGATGTTAAAACGCGTGGGATATTTCTGGCCGACGATGGTGGTAGATTGTTTCAGGTATTACAAGGGTTGTAAAGACTGTCAGGAATTCAGAAATATTCAGCATGCACCTGCATCAATTTTGCATCCGATTGTGAAGCCGTGTCCTTTTAGAGGATGGGGAATTGATATGATTGGAGAAATCTTTCCTTCCTCATCAAAGGGGCATCGGTATATTTTGGTAGCAACGGATTACTTTACCAAGTGGGTTGAAGCTGTGCCATTGAAGAAAGTAACTGCTACTGAGGCGATCGATTTTGTCTGGGAGCATATAATTTACCGATTCGGCATTCCTCAGACTATCACTACGGATCAAGGATCGGTATTTATGTCAGAGGCATTTCAAGACTATGCTCGGAGCCTGGGAATCAAGACGATTAACTCATCGCCATATTATGCTCAAGCCAACGGCCAGGCTGAATCTTCAAACAAAAGCGCTATAAAGCTGATCAAGAGAAAGATCGATGAAAGGCCACGGGGTTGGCATAATACTTTGGCAGATGCGCTATGGGCGTATCGGATTGCTAAGCATGGAGCTACAAAGGTATCACCATTTGAGCTGGTTTATGGTCAAGAAGCCGTTTTGCCGGTTGAGGCGATCATCGGATCCACAAGGGTTGAAGAGCAGAATAACGTGAAAGCCGATGACTATAAGAATTTGATGGTAGATAAGCTGGATGACATGGTGGCGATTCGATTAAGAGCATTGGAGCACATTGAACGTGATAAACAAAGAGTTGCTCGACATTATAATAAGAAAGTTGTGCCGAAAGCTTTTGAAGTGGGAGAGCTTGTATGGAAAACGTTTTTACCGATTGGTTCTAGAGATCCTAAATACGAAAAATGGTCGCCAAACTGGGAAGGACCTTTCAAGATCAATCGAATTAACCCTGGGAATGCGTATATCTTGGAAACGCTTGATGGAGAAGTTTTCGGAAAAGCGATTAACGCTAAGTATCTGAAGAAATATTATCCTAGCGTTTGGATTGGGGCTTGAGTTGTGATTTGCTAAAAGCCGATTCTGAGGGAATCGCCTATAGTTTAAAAGTCGTGTACCACTTGATGAATTGATGGTGATGAAAATTCCAACGAGTTGTTTTTAAGTAAAAGCCGATTCTAAAATGAATCGCCTATAGTTCTAAAATATCGCTTGCAACTGGTCAATATTGATATTTCGCTCAACACGTTGCTGTTGAGAGAAAGCCGATTCTAAATGAGTCGCCTATAGACATAGACTAAAAGCGATTGCATGAAAGAAATATTATTACAAAGGCGTGAAGGCCTTGATTGTTTGCCCATGGGGCAGAATAGAGTATTCGTCTTACAATCGATAAAATACCGATTCATACTTTAACAGTTTAAAATCTGGCTCGCAGGCCAATCACTCACAAAATTCATAAATAGCCACGGCAGCACTGGACATTGTGTCCCGGATCCGATTAATGGTTGCAGTGTCTTCTTCGGCTGATCCGGGTATGATCGGTATTTTCTTCTTTGCGTCTAGGACTGCCAGGCCGCAAGCTTTCACGACGCCATACTGCTCCTTGGCCGCTGATTTGCTTTCTTCAAAGTTTGAGCGAGCGGCTTCTTCGGCTTTCCTCGCCTTCTCCAGTTCCAGTTCCAAAGATTTGACCTTTGAAACTGCCTTGGAGGCAGCAAGTTTTGCCGATTCAGCTTCGCGCTTTAGATGGAGGAGAGTGTCGTTTTGAGCGTTGGCGTCTTGTATCAACCCCTTCAATTCAGCCTCCGCATCTTTGAGTGCTTCCCTTTGGTGAAGCCGATCCAATGCAGCATCGAAATCGGCTTTCTCTTTGGCGAGGGGCAGCACCTTCTGGATGGCCGAGACCACCTGCTCTGGGAGGACCTGTTTGATGGAATCGGCTATTTCCCGAATGGCGGAAGGGTTGGCCAAGAAAGTCGATTCATCACCAAACAGTTCCCACATCTGTTTGAGCTTGGTGATGGTCTCCGGGGAAAGCCGATTCTTCTTGGAGGGTTCTGGAGCTGGTGAATCGATGATGATGGTTGGCGGCGGTGATGTCCTGATCGACGATGAAAGGAAGTCCAGCTCGTCATGGAGCCAGTCCATGCCCGATGGGTCGAAATTCAGTTCATCGGTTTTCTTCCCGTCATAAGTGATGACCTGCATGGACACCACTGTTACCGAGACTGGGCTGCGAGGTTGAAACATGTACTGGACAAAAATATTTTAAGTTACAAGGTATCGGATTTTGAAAATTGCATAAATTAAAGCAAGGGAAATCCGATTACGTCTTGAGGGTTGAAGGCCAGAGGTGTCTGAGAAGCTGGTGGAGGAGCAGGTGTATCATCCTTCTTCTTTTGGATGGGCGATGTGTCCTGAAAGAAAATACCGATAAGGTAAAAGCTAGTAGGAATTGGTGTGGATTTGGAAAGGGATCAAGTGCTTCCTATGTCACATACCGATTTGGTGGTATCAGGTGTACGCATCTTTTGAGATTTTGGCCTCTTGGCGGACACTTTCTTCCTCAGGCCAGGTTCGCCTGTGGGTTTCCCTGTTAAGAGAAGTCAGTAAGCAATCGGATATTTCAGAATTTTATATATAAGACGATTATACCTCTTTTCTTGGCTGAGAGGAGCTCTGGGCGAAAGCCGATGCTGACTTCGCTGTGGAGTGTAGCTGGCCAGCCGCTTCTCCAGTAAGCTTGGCCTTGGGACGCTTGTCACCACTCTGAAAGAAAGAATAGAGAGAGGTTAGTAATCGGAAAGAATGATGTGAGTTAGTAGACGCACGCAAGTTAGTAACCTCGCTGCTAGAAGACGACGTATAAAGATGGGAGTTTGCTCTCTCGTCGTCTGAATCCGACGAGGAAGGTCCTGATTCTGAAGAGTTTTCTTCTTTATCCTCATCAAAACTATTGGAATCGGTATTACTTGAGCTGCTGGCCTCCGATTCCGATAGAGTCTCTGTCATGCCGGCGATCTTTGGCCAGTTAGGCTTGCAGGTTTTCTTTTGGCCAGTGACTCGTTCGATTAAGGTTGAAGCTCCGCCTTCTGTAGCATAAATGTTTTTTGCGATAGCTTCCCACTAGTTGTCGAACTTTGGCGAGGTGTCAGCCCACATTATAAATTCCGATGGCATTTCAAAGTCAATATGGGCAGCTGATAGAATTCCATAAGCCGATTGAGAGCTCAAATCTTCTCTGGGATAGATGAAGAGATCAGGAATGTCTTGCCCTAAGTTGAACTGCCGAGCAACCACAGCCGGATGATAGAATTCATAGGATGGCTTTCTGATGTGGGTCCGCGTGCTCAGGATGGCAAAGAAAATGCCTGGAGAGATGAATTCCTTATATGCTGGCAGGGCTTCTCCTTTTAAAGTGTTGGCCAATCGAAAAAACGTGGGAATCGGATATCTATCTAGATCAGTATATGGATTAAACTGTTCTAATCCATATTCCGATTCAGACATGGTATAGAATGCGACCATGGACATGGCGAGATCATCTTGGTTTAAGCGCCGCCTGTTGCAGTTGACTGAGATCATTTCCCCATATGATTTGCACGGGCGTTCGGTGTTATCGGATTCTTTCTCGCTTGGAAATTTTAGGCTAAAATCCAATTCACCAAGGGAGTTATATATCTGTAGTTTCAGGAACATGCACATGAACCAGAAAGGGCCGCCAAGATTACCAACGAAGTAATCGGCCTTTGGTGAGCAGAGACCTTCCCTGATCTCATGCATCATCCGGTATGTAGCTCCTAGCAACTATTTGCCGATTGCTAATTTTTGGCCCGCTGCCAGTGCTTCGGCTACGCCTTGGTAAACCTTGCTGGGACTAAGAGATTGCCCACAAAAGAAAAACCGATCGAGCCACATGTTCAGAAAAGTGATGTGCTCTTCGTCTTCCACGTCGCCCGTCTGCTGGTGGGTGTTGATGTAACGCTGCCATCCAAAGTTCTTCTCAGGGACTAGCTTCGAAGTGGTGGGCAGATCAAAAGCCGATAGCATCTCACCATCAGGACTAAGACCAGTTAGCATGGCTACGTCGAAAAGTGTGGGGCTAATTGGTCCAGTTGGGAAGAGAAAGACGTTTGCGGTGTCGCACCAGAAATAAGCCGATGCTGCCATAAACGGTTCGTCTGCTGGTGGCGGAGATAAGGAAAGAAGAATGGTGTCAATTATTCCTAATTCGTCCCATTGCTCTTGTTTTTGGCCGTAGACCCAAATCAGCCAGTCCTTATATCCCTTGATCGGGCTAGGCCAAGATCTAAATGCCGATTTCCAACTGTGTACACTAAGCTTATCGACAAATAAAGGGAGTCTTCCTACGGAGTGATAAATGAAATCCGACGGGTCTCGATCTCCTACTGGCCCCAAGGAGTACAAAGCTTCAGAGTCTGAGCATTGAGTTAGTACCTGAGACATAATGCCGATTGAAAGTTGGCGGAGAATTGGTTGTGCGCTGGCTGCTGAGGGCTCTGGAAGTTCCGATGCGAGAGACGTGAGCAAGTAGGAGAGCGTGAAAATGACGGCGAATGGTGCGCTATTTATAGCCATGGTAAAAACTAGAGTTTTACCGCGCATTTCGGCGTTACTGTTGTCGCCCATATTGTCTGCTGGGATGACACTTGTTCTCAAATGGGCCGGAAGCGAAGATTACGGGGGTAAAGCTGTGAAATGTTCAACACGATTTTGGAAGAAATCCGATTTTGTCACTTGAAAGCTCGGCTAATGAGAATACCCATTGCTTAACTTAGGGGCATATGTTGACACCCAAATTTGGCATAAAATCGGATATTCAGAAAGGGCAATATGTTGGAATTATTGGGCTGAATCGGTAATGGGCTTCATCGGCAAAGGAGAAATATATTGAAGAAACCGTTAGAGATAAAACTTCGGAAGAGATACAATCTGATTGGGAACGTCACACGGTGATAGAGGTCGTATCGGTATCGGTATTGTAACAGTATAAATAGGACCTTAGACCTCGAGAATAGACATCTAATACTCAATACACCAAATACTTTCTCGAACCCGATCGACCTCGTCGAAAGGTTTCAACCCGCAGGTAGAGCTATCTCGATGGGATAATCGATTCTCTCCTTGTAACCTGTATGCATGGCTGTATCAATTTGATCTCATGTATACAAACCATGTTAGACTGTCTCGGGATTTACCGATCTTTAACATGTTCTCGTATATTGCACTGTCTCGATTCAATCGATCTGTAATGTGTGTTTATCCTGCAATACCGATTGTCGAATATTTCATGTGCTTTCTCCTGAATTCGATATATGCAACTGCCTCGTTTAGTCGATCTTGTGTATGCCTTGTTTAGGATCTTGCATGTGCAAGCGTTTACCGATCTGTATTGTATCTACTCTTATTAGTTTTAGACCTTTAAATCGGTTTACTGATTTATATCTAGATTTAGATCTGAATACTGTCTTGGCATGACCAATCTGTTCAATCTGTTTCTTGGTTTAATCTGATATATTGATATTAAGGTTTATTGCTAATGTTATTATAAAAATACCAAAAATAAGTGTGAGATTTAGATTTGAATACTTATTAAATTGCTCTATTTGGCATTAAGCCAATAGATCCTGTAATCGGTTAATTTAGAGCCGATTACAAATAACCTGATCTGGCTATTAAAAAGCCGATTAGGCCTATATTATAGACAATTTTCTCCTTGTTGATTCATAGGTTAAATCAACTGGCACGCTTGGTTTGAGTTGCGACGCAATCACTGGATTGACGCTTCTGCACGTGTGTTCACAGAAACTCTCGTTTTTGTGTCAACACCGAGACAGGCTTCGGTTTGAGGCTCGAGCCCGGCCCAATGCACCGATCGGGCCAGGCTTTTTCGGACTGGGTTACCGAGCCGGGTTTCCCGTAATCAGGTCTAGGCTAGTGTACTTTCAAGAGTATGGGACATCGGGCTGGGCTTTTTCGGGCCGGGTTACCGGGCCGGGTTTCCCGTGATCAGATCTAGGCTAGTGTACTTTCGAGAGTACGTATCCCTCCGTACTTCTGACAAGTTTGCGCAATTTGAGAATTTATCAATGATCTGAACCATTGATCTTGTTCATCTCATCGAAACGTAGCTACCGACAAAATTTCGTATTGTTTTGAATTTGTTTACTATTTGCTTTGTATTTTGGAAAATCTGTTAGATTAAATTAGGTTGGCCCGTTTAATTTAATTAATTAAAATTCGAAAGGCCCATGTGAAAATACTAGGAGTACCGTACGGGAAATTGAGAGAGGGGTTGACTAACTTAAATAGTTGGGTCATGTGTCTCTCAATTGCGAGGTTAGAAAAGGAAAAGGGCACGCCACGCGCTGCTGAGCCGAAGTCGTGTCGTAATTAGACGTGACGTCTTGGCTACGCGCTGATGCGAGCGCTTTTGCCGTTCCGTAATTGTTTGGCCTCTTTTAGTACCAGTAACCGACGTGGTTGATGACTGCTAGTAAATGATGTCCGTTACGTAACCGATGACTTAATGGCCAGATTGATGACGTCCGTTACGTAACTGACGACTTAATGGCCAGATTAATGGCGTCCGTTACCAGTGCATGATGGCGTCCAGGTTCGACGAACCTTCTCTTCCTAGCGCATATAAAAGCATGCGCACCTCTCCCTGTGTAGTATAACCTCGCTCTTTAAAGACATCTTCTCCTTCGAAAAGTTCCGCTGTTGTGCTGCTCGTCTGCTTCCCCACCTCTGTTTCCTTGCGTGCACAAGGAGCTGAGAGAGCAGGCCTCCGGAACCTCGTCCTTCTCATGTAACTGCTCGGGACAGAAGGCCGATAAAGTTTTTAGGGACTGTTCTCACACGACTGCTCAAGTTCTTCATCCCTGGATCGTTGAGAGGAGGCGCCTGTACATCTACACAGCATCGACGTTCGACGACATCGACCTCTACACTGCATCAATGCTTCTCTGCAACAACTTGTGATCGTCTACATCAACCGTCATGGCGGTTAAGAATGTGCAAGTCATTCCTCCGCTGGCACCGGCGCCTGCGCCTGTAGTGGCTGCGGCTCCGGCTCAAGGGTATATTGTTTATACCGTGCTATTGTCTTATTGTTTTCCTGTTCATTTGCCTTTGCGTATGAGATAGATATTTTTATATTTAGTACCTTTGGCCTTGAACTGGAAATTTGCAATTGTATAATTATGATTTACATAATTTTGTGGATTAAAATATTGATAAAATTCCTAATATTTTCAACAATCCAAAAACCTTATATTAGGAATTTTACAACTACTGGTTTCGCTGCCGCACTTAAGTCAACTGTATTTGACGGTGCAAATTACAAGCGTTGGCGCGCCAAGATGATTTTGTGGTTGACTGCCATGAACGTGTATCATGTTGCGCAAGGCAAGCCACAGTCTAAGGAAGGGCTTTCTCCTGAGCAGGAGAGTGCCTTTGTGGCTGAGGATAACTTGTTTAGAAGCGCCGTGATTAGTGTTCTTGGGGAAAATCTTGTTGATGTGTATATGATTTTGCCTAGTGGTATAGAACTATGGGATGCACTAGAGGCAAAGTTCGGAGTTTCTGACGCGGACAACGAACTTTATGTCATGGAGCAGTTTCATGACTACAAGATAGTCGATGACCATTCTGTAGTAGAACAAGCTCATGAGGTTCAAGCGCTTGCAAAAGAACTTGAGAACTTTACATGTGTATTACCTGACAAGTTTGTGGCCAGCTGCATTATTGCGAAGCTGGCACCTTCTTGGAGAGACCTTGCCACTACTCTAAAACACAAGAGACAAGAGTTCAGCGTTGTTGGTCTCATTGGGTCTCTAGATGTTGAGGAGAAAGCGAGGGCAAAAGATACACGTAGAAAAGGAAATGAAAGTTCTAGCGCCAATGTGGTACAAAAGAAAAATTTTCAATTCAACAAGAAGAATAAGAACAAGTCCGAAAAGCTTGACAATAAGAACAAAGCCAATCAAACTACTAGCTTCAAGAAGAAGAAGAAGAATAAAGGGAAGGGAAACTGTTTTGTCTGTAATGGTACTGATCACTGGGCTAAGGATTGCCCTGATCGTAAAGACAAGCAGAAAAAGTCCACCAACGTTGTTATTGGCAATACTGAGGCAAGAACATCCGGGTATGTAACAGTACCTACTGTTCTTTCAGTATGTCGTTCACCTGATTGGTGGATTGACACAGGGGCCAATATACATGTTTGTGCTGATAGATCCCTATTTTCTTCTTACCAGGTCGCAGGGGCTGCCTCCCTGTTGATGGGGAATGGATCGCAGGCATTTGTACGTGGAGTTGGCACAGTTGACTTGAAGTTTACTTCAGGCAAAGTGGTGCGACTGAGGTACGTACAACATGTGCCCGCAATAAATAAAAACATTGTCAGCGGGTCTCTATTGTGTAGAGATGGTTTTAAGTTAGTTTTTGAATCCAATAAATGTGTTGTATCTAAATTTGGAATTTTTATTGAAAAAGGCTATGAGAGCGGAGGCTTGTTCTGCTTGTCTTTGTTGGACATGAACAATGTTGTGAATCATGTTTGTAATCATGAGACTAATGTTTGGCATTCACGACTTTGTCATATTAATCTTGGTTGCATGATGCGGTTAGCCAGTATGAATTTATTCCCAAAATTCACCCAAGTCAAACGTTCTAAGTGCCAAGTGTGTGTGCAGTCTAACCAACCTCGCAAGCCTCACAAGGCAGCAGAGGCGAGAAACTTGACACCGTTAGAACTAGTTCATATCGATTTGTGCGAGATGAACGGGGAGTTGACAAAGGGTGGTAAGAGGTATTTCATGACTTTGATAGATGATTCTACTAGATTTTGCTATGTGTATTTATTAAAGCCAAAAGATGAGGCTTTTTACTATTTTAAGATCTATAAAGCTGAAGCTGAGAAGCAACTTGATAGAAAAATCAAACGGGTTAGGTCAGATCGTGGTGGAGAATACTTTTCTAGTGAGTTTAATTCATTCTGCGAGGAACACGGAATAATCATGAGAGGTTG
This sequence comes from Raddia guianensis, assembly GCA_036346415.1. Lineage (NCBI taxonomy): Eukaryota > Viridiplantae > Streptophyta > Magnoliopsida > Poales > Poaceae > Raddia > Raddia guianensis. The sequence goes on along the minus strand of CM070543.1, from coordinate 11,884,834 downwards.
CCTCCCTATTCGCCCCAGTCAAACGGGGTTGCCGAAAGAAAGAACCGCACTCTAACTGATATGGTTAACGCCATGTTAGAAACAGCGGGACTTTCCAAGGAATGGTGGGGTGGGGCTATATTGACTACATGTCATGTCCTAAACAGGGTTCCTACAAAGAATAAAGAAATCACTCCATTCGAGGAATGGAAAAGGAAAAGACTAAATATCTCTTACGCACGTGGAGCTGTTTGGTTAAGGTCAATGTGTCAGTTCCAAAGAAGCGTAAACTTGGACCAAAAACCATTGATTGTGTCTTTCTTGGTTATGCTATTCACACCATTGGGTATAGGTTCTTAATAGTGAATTCTAGAGTACCCGATATGTATGAAGGTACAATTTTAGAGTCCAATGATGCCACATTCTTTGAGGACATATTTCCAATGAAAGAGACACTTAGCTTATCTGGTCAAGAATCTATCTTCTCTTCTAAACCCACCACTCCTATACAAAATGAGCCCACTTTTGAAAAAAATCTAATAGATGAAGACAATGAAGTAACTCGTAAGAGTAAGAGACAAAGGACTGCAAAGTCTTTTGGTGATGAATTCATTGTATATCTAGTGGATGACACTCCAAGAACTATTGAAGAGGCTTATTCATCTCAGGACGCTGACTATTGGAAGGAAGCGGTCCAGAGTGAGATGGATTCCATCTTGAGCAATGGAACTTGGGAAGTTGTTGAACGTCCTTATGGGTGTAAACCTGTAAGATGTAAGTGGGTACGATTGAAAAGTACAAGGCAAGGCTTGTGGCCAAGGGTTATATCCAGAAAGAAGGCGAGTACTTTTTTGATACTTACTCACCTGTTGCCAGATTGACCACTATTACAGCAATACTATCCTTGGCTGCCTCCTATGGTCTTCTCGTCCATCAGATGGACGTAGAGACGGCTTTCCTTAATGGAGAGTTGGAAGAGAAAATCTATATGGATCAGCCAAATGGATTTGTAGTAAAGGGTCATGAAGGTAAAATGTGTAGGCTGTTGAAATCTTTATATGGTCTTAAACAAGCACCCAAGTAGTGGCACGAGAAGTTCGACAGAACTTTGACATCTGCCGGCTTTGTTGTGAATGAAGCTGACAAATGTGTGTATTACCGCTATGGTAGGGGTGAAGGAGTGATTCTATGTCTGTATGTTGATGACATACTGATCTTTGGGACGAACCTTAATGTGATTAATGAAGTCAAGGACTTTTTGTTCGAAAACTTTGAAATGAAAGATTTGGGAGTAGCGGATGTCATCTTAAACATTAAATTGTTAAGAGAAGATGACGGTGGGATCACACTCAAGCAGTCCCATTATGTGGAAAAGGTCTTGAGTCGTTTTGGTTTAAGCGATTACAAACCTGCTCCAACAGCGTATGATCCAAGTGTGCTATTACGGAAGAACCAAAGAATAGCAAAGGATCAATTGAGATATTCCCAAATCATTGGCTCATTGATGTATTTAGCTAGTGCTACGAGGCCTGATATCTCGTTTGCTGTGAGCAAACTTAGCCGGTTTGTTTCAAACCTGGGAGATGATCATCGGCGTGCTCTAGAGAGAGTAATGCGTGTGAGCATCATTGAGCCCTAATTTTTATTAGTGGCATTGATGTCAAATTAATTAATATTAAGTGCTAGGGGGTTTTTTGGATTTCTCGGAACCCTAGCGAAGACTCGGCGTTTTTACAAAACCCTAATTTGATGCGATGACAAATCTGTGAGCTGCTCCGAGGTATCAAGAGCGTGACCGGGCGAGAGAATAGGTCACGTATAGATTAGGAGTAAATAGGATTTATTTTCTGTTTTTTCGTCGGATTTCAAAAGGGGTTTGAATATCTCGGATCTTGCCGGATCTTTGCGAATTCTCGAAAAATCGATTTCCGTAGTCCACCTCTTCTAAAAATACCCAAATGTTCCTTTGTGAGACATCTAGAGAGAAAAGATATACCCTAAACTCTCCCACACACACTCAAGCCTTTTCTCATGAAAACACTCTCTGTCGGACGGCGTCTGGGAGCAGCCGGACAGCGTCCGACCAGCAACTCGTGCACAGTGCACATTGTCGGACGGCGTCCGGCTGTTACCGGACGGCGTCCGATAAAGTTCAAAAATGTGAGTATCCTCCCATCGGATGGCGTCTGGGCGAAAGTGGCGAGCGTCCGATGGACTTGGCGCGTGAGTTTTCCTTGCTGTCGGACGGCGTCCGGTGGGGACCGGACGGCGTCCGATAAGCCGCTTTTCTGTGAGCAGTTGCCGCTGTCGGACGGCGTTCGGTGCCCGTCGGACGGCGTCCGGTAGAGGCTAACGGCTAGTCTTTTTGTCCTGTTCCGAGGGATAACGGCTAGTTTGCTCTTGGGGCTATATATAGTTGTCTAGTGGCTGGCTTCTTTGAGGTTTTGCTGCTCTCTACACCTACCACACTTATTGCTCATCAACTAGGTGATCTAGAGCCATTCCTCCACCCACAAATCATCCAAAGCCACAAATCATTAAACCCTAACACCGAGCTTCATGGAAGTCCTTCGATCCGGCATGATCGGGGCGTTTCGGGCTTGTTACTTTTGAAGACGACATCCTTCGTGGAGGCGAGGGCTTGGGAGTAGGCCTTGGCGTGTGGCTACTCTCGAGTCGGTGTACGGGTGACGGAGTCCACCTCGCCGGAGTGGCGGAACGACTATCGGGAGTAAGTGAGGCGTTAGACTCTAGAGAGAGCCGGTCCTTATGCGCAAGGGGTAGCCTCAACGGAGAGTAGGAGTTGCGGCTCAGAACTTCGGTGAAACAAATTCCGTGCTGCTCTCTCTCATTTACTTTCCGCACTTACTACCGTTGCATTGATTGTGTTGATTGTGATGACATGTCTTAGTTGCCTTGTAATTTGTTTATCGCTTCCGCTTACTTGATAAATTGCAACTAGGATTGGGTCATTCTTAATATGATGATTAATTGAGAATAATCGAAGAAGAAACTAAAATTGCCTATTCACGCCCCCTCTAGGCCTTAGGATCCTCTTTCAAGTGGTATCAGAGAGTCTAGGTTCTCCGGTTTTAGCTTCACCGCTAGGAGATGGCTCAAGAGGGGCCTAGGATAGAAATTGGAAAAGCTCCTATCTTTGATGGGACAAATTACAACTATTGGAAAATTCGAATGCAATGTTACTTAGAGGCGCTTAGCTATGATGTGTGGGTCGCTTGTGAAACCGGTTATCCGGACCCTCCGGCCGGAACCATTGCTCTTGATGAAGTTCATACTAAGTACAAACGATTTAATGCCATTGCTAGAAATGCGTTGCTCTCTAGTGTTTCTTCTCAAGTGTTTGATAGTATTGGCAATCTCCCTAAAGCTTATGATATTTGGAAGTATTTAAAAGAAATCCATGTTGGTAGTGCCGAGATGCTTGAGGAGAAGCTATCTCGAGTTAGAAAAAGATTTGATCAATTCAAAATGCTTCCTAATGAAAATGTCAATGATATGTTTCTTAGGTTGAATCCCATTGTGAATGAAATAGCCGAATGTTCGGATAAGAGGGTCTTGGAAGACATTGATGTTTGTCGGAAAATGCTTGATGTTGTGCCATTTAGCTTCAATCCACTTGTGACCTTAATTCGAGCATCTAATTCAAAACACAAGAAGATGACTCCGACCAAGCTACTCGGTCAACTCAACTCTTATGAGATGCGGCTTCTCGAAAGTGAAGAGTCCTTGCTCAACAAGAAGTCAATTGCTCTCCCCGCCAAAGCCAAAAGTGGGAAGAAGGTTGAAGTTGAAGAATATGATGATGATTCCGATGATGCAATTCCGGAAATTGAAGAATTGGCCCTCCTTGTCAAGCGATCAAGAAAGTTGATCAAGAAAATGAGCTTCCGCGGTGGATCATCCTCTTCAAGGCGAAGACCTATCTTCGAAATGCGGTGCTATGAATGCGGAGAGAAGGGTCACTTGGCGACGGATTGCCCTAAAAGTAAAAAGAGCAAGCACAAGGTAAGGAATCAAGAGGAAGATGAGGATGACGACAAAAAGAAGTACCGTCACTACCGCAAGAGCGATCACAAATCAAATGACAAGAAAAAGGCTCTTGCCGGTCAAAGGACCAAAAAGGAAGATAGCTCAAGCTCATCATCTTCCCAATCTTCCTCCGAAGAAGAAGACACTAGAGCTCATGGTCTAGCCGGACTTGCAATCAAGGAAAATGCTCCTCCGGCACTTCCCAAGCAAAAGCTTTGTCTCACCGCCAATATACAAGAAGAGGTGATTGGGGAATGGATTACCGATGATGAAGGTTCTTGGGCGGACTCCTCCGACAATGAAAACACCAAGGTGTCCGGAGTCGCCATCGACAACCCCACACCTCCCATGTGCCTCATGGCACTAGAGGAGAAGGTACAAATGAACACCTCTCTAAAAGTGAGTTTAAGCTTTTGATTGATGATTTGAATAATGATCTAGGGAAGGAAAAATCTAAGAGGAAAAAGTTAATGAAAGTGCATAAAGAGCTTGCGAATGAATTTGAAATTTTGCGTGAAAAACATGAGACTCTAGAAGATGATTATGAAGCTCTAAATTTGCAAGTTGAGATTCTAGAAAACAAGCTAGCTAGCTCTAATGTTGATAATGAAACTCCTCTTGATTGCTCAATTGAAAAATTTAATGTTGGTGTGACTTGTGACTTAATTGACACCATTAATGGTTCACTTAGCTTATCTCATGACACATCCTTTACCATGTCACCCACTCACACACCCAATGCTAGCTCATCTTCATCCACTAGTGCTACTTCTTCAATTGAGAATGCTTGTTCTATTGGTACTTGTGGTATTGCTAAATGTGCTAATGAGCTAGTTAAGCAAAATTTGCTTCTAAAGGATAGAATTGAGTAACTAGACTCTAGCTTGGCTAAATTGCTTGTGGGCAACAACTCTCTTGACAAAGTGCTTCGGGAGCAAAGGTACACCTTGGGCAAGCATGGTTTGGGATTTCATCCCGGGGATTTGCCCAAGGGAGGTTGGGGTAAGCCCAAGCTAACTTTTGTTAAGGGAGGGACCCGTTGCCATATTTGCAAAAATGATAAACACAAAGCCATTGCTTATCCTCTTGTAAAATCGTCTCAATTCATGTCTAAAACTCAAGTGCTTAATGCTAGTTACATGCTTCTGAGGAAGAATGACTCTACTTATGCTAAATATGTTGGTGCACCCAATGAAAAGAAAGATGTGAAGGCTATTTGGGTGCCCAAATATTTTATGACTAACTCAAAAGGACCCAAGAAGAAGTCTTGGGTACCTAAAACCCAAGCTTGATTTTGTGTGTGTAGGTGAACTACAAGAGCGGTGGCCGGCATTGGATATTCGATAGCGGTTGCACCCAACACATGACCGGTAGCTCAAGTATGTTCACCTCACTAGAGGAGGAGAATGACCCCGAACACAAGATCACATTTAGAGATAACTCCAAGCGAAAGGTAAAGGGTATAGGTAAAATTGCCATATCTAATGACCTATCTATCTCTAATGTTCTCTTGGTGGAAGCTTGCAACTTTAATCTCCTATCCGTTGCTCAAGTGTGCGATTTAGGTTTTGATTGCTTCTTTTCGGTCAACGGAGTTCGTGTTGTTTCCACTAAGGATCAAAGTGTTGCATTTGAAGGCACCCGGTTTCAAAACTTATATTTGGTTAATTTTTCAAACCGTGAATCTTCTCAAATCAAGACTTGTCTTATTGCTCAAACTACTCTTGGTTGGTTGTGGCATAGACGTCTTGGACATGTTGGAATGGACACTTTGAAAGAGGTTTTTAAAGACAACTTGGTTGTTGGAGTGAAGGATGTCAAATTCGAGAAAAATTGTTTATGTAGTTCATGCCAAGCCGGCAAGCAAGTGGCTAATTCTCATCCGACTAAGACTTTCATGTCTACGTCCCGACCACTTGAACTCTTGCATATGGATTTATTTGGCCCAACCACCTATGCGAGCATAGGCGGTAATTCTTATTGTCATGTGATTGTCGATGATTTCTCTCGCTTCACTTGGGTATTTTTCCTTCCAAATAAATCACTTGCCGGCGATGTGTTTAAAAGATTTGATTTAAAAGCTCAAAAGGAATTTGACTCTTTTATTAAAAAGGTGAGGAGTGATAACGGTACCGAGTTTACTAACACAAATGTTGAAGAATTTTGTGATGAGTTAGGAGTCAAGCACGAATTCTCGACGGCCTACACTCCCCAACAAAATGGAGTGGTGGAGAGGAAGAACCGTACCTTGATAGAAATGGCAAGATCAATGCTTGACGAGTATAACACGCCACATGCTTTTTGGGCGAATGCCATCAACACGGCGTGCCATGCCATCAACCGCCTCTACCTCCACCGACTCCTTCACAAGACCTCATATGAACTACTAGTGGGACGAAGGCCCAACATCTCTTACTTTCGAGTTTTCGGTTGTAAGGTATACATTTATAAGAAAAGGACTCACTTGGGTAAGTTCCAAAAGAGATGTGATGTTGGTATCATGTTAGGGTACTCCTCTCGCTCCAAAGCTTTTCGAGTTTTTAATAATTCCACCGGACTAGTTGAGGAAGCCTATGATGTTAAGTTTGATGAAACTAATGGCTCGCAAAATGAGCAAGATTTGTTAAGAAATGTAGGTGATGAGTTACCACATGAAGCCATGGAGTTGGGAGAAATTCGACCCTCACCGGAGGTACCAAAAGATGAAGTAATTTCTCCCACCACCTCCATTGATAATCAAGCTCAAGGCACCTCTCCAACAACACCAAGCGGTGGACGGAGATGCAAACTTTGAAGTTGATCAAGCTCAAGGGGGAGGCGATGATCTACAAGTACCCGTCCAACAACACCGCTCTCTCTCCAAGGATCATCCCCTAGATCAAGTCATTGGCAATCTCAATCAAGGCGTAAGAACCCGTTCTCATACCGCTAATTATTGTGAGCATCACGCCTTTGTGTCTATTGTTGAGTCTAGGACCATTGATGAGGCATTGGCGGATGCGGATTGGGTGAACGCCATGCACGAAGAATTAAATAACTTTACCCGCAATGAAGTTTGGGAGCTTGTGGAAAGACTGAAGGACCACAATGTCATTGGAACCAAGTGGGTCTTCCGCAACAAACAAGATGAGAACGGTGAAGTGGTGCAAAACAAAGCAAGATTGGTGACGCAAGGTTTCACAGAAATCGAAGGTCTTGACTATGGAGAAACCTACGTCCCCGTTGCTCGACTTGAAGCTATACGGTTACTCTTGGCATTCGCCTCTCTCTATAACATTACTCTTTTTCAAATGGATGTTAAGAGTGCTTTTCTAAATGGTTTTACTGATGAACTTGTTTATGTCGAGCAACCGCCCGGTTTTGAAAACCTTAAATATCCAAACCATGTCTATAAGCTCACTAAGGCGCTATACGGTCTCAAGCAAGCTCCTAGAGCATGGTATGAGCGTCTTAGGGACTTCCTCTTAGAAAAGGGATTTAAAACCGGTGCGATTGATTCCACATTGTTTCTCAAACCAATAGAAAATGACTTATTTATTTGTCAAATATATGTGGATGATATTATATTTGGATGCACTAACAAATCTAAATGCAAGCACTTTGGAGAAATGATGTCTAAGGAATTCGAAATGTCAATGATTGGAGAACTCACTTTCTTCCTTCGATTTCAAATCAAGCAACTTCGGGAAGGGACCTTCATTGTCAAGAGAAATACACAAAGGACCTTCTCAAACGGTTTTGTATGGATGATTGCAAATCGATCAAAACACCAATGGCCACTAATGGGCATCTTGACTTGAATGAAGATGGAAAGCCCGTGGACCAAAAGCTTTATCGCACCATGATCGGTTCGCTTCTCTATCTCACCGTTTCTCGACCCGATATTATGTTTAGTGTGTGCATGTGTGCTCGCTTTCAAGCATCCCCTAAAGAAGTGCATCTTGTTTCCGTAAAACGTATTTTGAGATATCTAAAAATCACTACTAGTCTAGGACTTTGGTACCCCAAGGGAGCGTGTGTTGAGCTTCTTGGCTATTCCGACTCGGATTATGCCGGTTGCAAAATTGATCGCAAAAGCACCTCGGGGGGTTGTCACTTGCTAGGACGCTCACTCGTGTCATGGACTTCGAGGAAGCAAAACTCTGTGGCGCTATCTACCGTGGAAGCGGAATATGTAGCGGCAGGGAGTTGTTGTGCTCAACTCTTGTACATGACACGGATACTTAGTGACTTTGGGCTAAAATTTGAAAAGTGACACTTCTATGCGATAATGAAAGTGCGGTGAAAATAGCCAACAATCCGGTCCAACATTCCCATACAAAGCACATCGACATCCGACATCACTTCATTCGTGACCACGTTGCAAAGGGTGACGTTGTGCTTGCCTACGTGCGAACGGAAGATCAATTGGCGGATATTTTCACCAAACCCTTGGATGAGGCACGGTTTTGCAAATTAAGAAACGAACTCAACATACTAGATAGATCAAATGCGTGTTGATTGATTTTTGTGATTTTTGGGTCTTATTTCAATTTTTTTATTTGCTTTTGACCCTTGTCACATTTAGGGGGAGTTTAATTTCAACTCATGATCCCAAAACTCCCTCTAGTGGTGAAAAGATAAATTTGATTTTGGGTTAGCACATTCTTGTCCTATATTCCAAGCCAAAACAAATTTGAAATTAATAGACTATCCTTATCCTCTTACCATTTCAAACCTCTCAATTTGAAAAATCTTATGTCTTTTGAAAAATTTGCTCCATATGCATATTTGTTCTCTTGAAAATCATATGGCATCAAAATTGTTGAAAATATTTGAAAAGGAGCCAAAAAATTCAAAACATGTGCTTAAACTCTAAAGTGAACCCCTATGCTCGATTTTCATGCCTATATGAGAAATCAAGACAAAATTTGGGTTCACACATGTTCTTGATCTCAAGGATCAAAATTTGGGTTTTTGAATTTGATTTGGTTTCATTTATCAATTTAGAATCTTATCCCTTCAAAATTAAACATTTTTAAAATTACTTCAAATTGCTCACATTTGAATCTTCCTTTGAATTTTGAGCAAAGATGAAGAATATCACTTCAAAACACTATCTTTATAAACAATTCTTGCATTGGTGGGGCCCTCTAGCTAGAAGAGCAAGCAGCTGCGATTTCTGCCTTTATCGGACGCCGTCTGTAAACTATCGGACACCGTCCGACAGGGTTTTGTGCGTGCTGAATTCGTACTGTCGGACGCCGTCCGGTCACCATCGGACGCCGTTCGACCAGGTTCAATTCGCGCCACAATCCTTCTGTCGGACGCCGTCTTGTTTTTCCAGACCGCGTCCGACGAGGTTCCTCCGCGCTGCAGAGTTATTGTCGAACGTCGTCCGATAGTCATCGGACGCCGTCCGATAAAGCCCAACCGTGCAGACCGCTGTATAACTTACCTCTCCGCCTCCCTCTTTCCTCATTCCATCTCCTCTCTCCTCCCAAACTGGCGCCGCCCCTGCTCCTCCTCCTCTCCGGGGAGGCCCCTCCGGCGACCTCCGGCAACGACCACCACCACCACCGGCGCCCCCTCGTCCTCCTCTTCAATTCCCACCGCGGGGATTGGAGTTTGGCGGCCCGATTCGTGCGCCTCGTATCCGTCTAGTTCCCCTCCTTTCCCCTACCAGGAGAGGCCTAGGGGACAATCCTCTCGCGCACGGCGGCTTCCTCTTCCCTTCTAGGGCTCGGTAACGGCTTCTCGCCTCTTGTTCCCGCAAATTCTTTTGTTTACCGAGTTCTAGGTTTTGAATAGGATTTTCCCGCGCTTGTGTCTAGGGTTGGCTCGTGGTGGGGTTGGCACCTCGTCAATGGATTCTTGACAGTGGATTTGGTTCATCTGTGGGATTGGCACCTTGTTAGTGGGTTTGTTTCGTTAGTGAGCACTTGGTCAGTGAATTTGAGATGTCGCGATCATTGAAGAAGCTTGGCAGGGCTTTTGGCAGGACCTTCAGTGGTCGCGGTGACAGTGGCAGCCGGGGCGATCCTGATTATATTGATGAGACGGCTAGCAGTGCCGCTCCTCCTCGCCCAAGAAAAGCTACTAGAGGGGATATGCAGCAGCAGCATGATCAAGGATTCCATTGGACTCAGGTTGCAGGGTCTTCTTTTGCAACCGCTGAGGACATTGAAGATGACACATATGCTGAGGACCCGACAGAGGAGGATGTTACTGAGACTGTGGTCGCTGAGGACGACCCCGTGGATGATCTGGTTCTAAAATTATCCATGGAATCATTGAGAAAGAAGAGGTCTGTTTCGTATGAAAGGTGGTTACCTCAGCGGCGAGAGGATACCAAAGATTTCAGGTTTTACACCAAGTTTCAGAAACAGCTATATATGTGCTTCCTTGCACCCAAGGGTGGTCTGAGGGACCCCCATTGTATTGACTGGAGCGAGATCACCGCAGTGGCAGGTCCTGAAGTTCATACCATATTCAGCTCCACTCCAGGCCTGGCAGAACTAATCTCCAACAAAAGGTTGACTTGGAGTAAAGAAAGGATCTGTGAATTCTATGCCACTCTGCTAGTTGCCGAAGATGAGTCAGAGTCAAATTATTATCACTCAGTGGATGGACAGGTTCAAGGGATCACAGTGGCAGAGATGAACTATGCTTTCGGTACTCCAGATTCGGGTATCGATTTAAATGAAATGGCCTATGAAGATGCCCTCTGGAGGGGCAAATATCCTCCGTTGGATGAAGTCAGATTTATGTATCTGGATCTTGAGGATGAGGAAGAATTAAATATAGAGAAGGCAAATCTATTGCGCCAGGAGCCTGCTTTGATAAATCTCATCCTTCGGAGCACTTTGTTCGTTCGAGGCGGCAACCGTGACAGAATCCTCCCCATTTGCAGTTGGTTCATGCTTTATCTTCTGACAGGCAGGACTATAAATGTTGGAGCCACTCTCATGGGTGAATTCGATGACGCCATTTTCAGAGAGGTCAATAGGGCACTACCTCTAGCTCCCTATATTGGCCTATTGCTTTTTAGGACTCGGCGCGTATCAGAGGATGAAATAAAGAGTTGGGATTACAAGGTCAAGAAACATCAGATGAAAAATTTCTTGAACTCTCTTGGGAGCAAGCCCAAATTGGATTGTCCTGGTATTGATGTTCCTCCTCCAGCTCCGGTTTTTGCTCCTGCTGCCCCAGTGCAGCCGTTTGTGCCAGCGCCTGGTGCGGGATCTTCTGCAGCTGCCCCTCCTGTTTGGTATGACGCTTTGATAGGTGAGATGAGAGGTCTGCGCACGGAAATGAGAAGTTTTCACACTGAGGTGAAAGAAGAGCTAGCAGCCACCCGTAGAGAGATGACAGATCTGGCAGGGCAGCAGACGTATTTAAGTGATGAGTTCGCAGAGTTCAAGTCAGCTGTTCAGTACATGGGTGCTATGTTCATGCCAGTGCCAGAAGGGGTAAATCCATATGCCTGGTATTCACATGCCCACGACAGTTATCAGGCCTATGAGCAGCGACAGGTGTTCCCACGTCCACCTGCCTACCCACCACCGGTTCATCCCTGGGTATATCCTCCACCAGGGTCTGCACCTTCTCCTGTGCCACCACCACAGTCCTTCCCTCCTTTCGGTCCTTCAGCCTTTGCTCCGCCAGCTCAACATCCTCCTCCTGGTGAGATTTTCTTTACTGGTGGAGAGATGGGTCGCTATCTAAATTTCTCTTTGCCAAATCCTCAACCGACCCAGCTCAGCTCTTTGATGATCAATCTTCACCTCGATCGGTACCTTCTGCAGTTCTTCCGTCTACGTTCAAGCGTCGCAGAGGCCAGGGTTCTTCTTCAGGCGGCCAAGGACATAATGGAGGCGACGACATGGATGAAGATCAAGAAGAATAGACTGGCTAGGAGCTTTTCTCTTTTGTGTCACTTGGTGACAAAGGGGGAGAAGTTAGAGAGAGTAGCAAGGGTTAGCAATGGGTAGTGAGATCGAGGTCGTGCTTTTCCCTGTAATATTATTTATTGCCTCGATACTCTTTTAAATTTGTGAATGTTGTTTTGATACGCTTTATGTCTTTGAACCTTGTTGGTTTCTGATCTTAAATTTATGCATGGATTTAGGGGGAGTTTCTTTTGAATGCACACATTTGTGGTCGAGTTGTGGTTATCTTAGTTTTTCAGTTGCTCGCATATTTGTATTGCTCTAACCCTTTTGCAGCTCAAAAATTTCATTCTCTCTTGGGTTGCCATCAAGTGCCACAAAGGGGGAGATTGTGAGCATCATTGAGCCCTAATTTTTATTAGTGGCCTTGAAGTCAAATTAATTAATATTAAGTGCTAGGGGGTTTTTTGGATTTCTCGGAACCCTAACGAAGACTCGGCGTTTTTACAAAACCCTAATTTGAAGCGACGACAAATCTGTGAGCTGCTCCGAGGTCTCAAGAGCGTGACCGGGCGAGAGAAGAGATCACGTATAGATTAGAAGTAAATAGGATTTATTTTTTGTTTCTTCGTCGGATTTCAAAAGGGGTTTGAATATCTCGGATCTTGCCGGATCTTTGCGAATTCTCAAAAAATCGGTTTCCGTAGTCCACCTCTTCTAAAAATACCCAAATGTTCCTTTGTGAGACATCTAGAGAGAAAAGATATACCCTAAACTCTCCCACACACACTCAAGCTTTTTCTCACGAAAACACTCTCTGTCGGACGGCGTCTGGGAGCAGCCAGACAGCGTCCGACCAGCAACTCATGCACAGTGCACACTGTCGGACGGCATCCGGCTGTTACCGGACGGCGTCCGATAAAGTTCAAAAATGTGAGTATCCTCCCATCGGACGGCGTCTGGGCGAAGGTGGCGAGCGTCCGATGGACTTGGCGCGTGAGTTTTCCTTGCTGTCGGACGGCGTCCGGTGGGGACCGGACGGCGTCCGATAAGCCGCTTTTCTGTGAGCAGTTGCCACTGTCGGACGGCGTCCGGTGCCCGTCGGACGGCGTCCGGTAGAGGCTAACGGCTAGTCTTTTTGTCCTGTTCCGAGGGATAACGGCTAGTTTGCTCTTGGGGCTATATATAGTTGTCTAGTGGCTGGCTTCTTTGAGGTTTTGCTGCTCTCTACACCTACCACACTTATTGCTCATCAACTAGGTGATCTAGAGCCATTCCTCCACCCACAAATCATCCAAAGCCACAAATCATTAAACCCCAACACCGAGCTTCATGGAAGTCATTCGATCCGGCATGATCGGGGCGTTTCGGGCTTGTTACTTTTGAAGACGACATCCTTCGTGGAGGCGAGGGCTTGGGAGTAGGCCTTGGCGTGTGGCTACTCTCGAGTCGGTGTACGGGTGACGGAGTCCACCTCGCCGGAGTGGCGGAACGACTACCGGGAGTAAGTGAGGCGTTAGGCTCTAGAGAGAGCCGGTCCTTGTGCGCAAGGGGTAGCCTCAACGGAGAGTACGAGTTGCGGCTCCGAACTTCGGTGAAACAAATTTCGTGCCGCTCTCTCTCATTTACTTTCCGCACTTACTACCGTTGCATTGATTGTGTTGATTGTGATGCCATGTCTTAGTTGCCTTGTAATTTGTTTATCGCTTCCGCTTACTTGATAAATTGCAACTAGGATTGGGTCATTCTTAATATGATGATTAATTGAGAATAATCGAAGAAGAAACTAAAATTGCCTATTCACCCCCCCCCTCTAGGCCTTAGGATCCTCTTTCAATGCGCTATCTAAAGAGAACATCAAGCTATGGTATTCACTACATCGGGTACCCAAGGGTACTGGAAGGTTATAGTGATTCAAACTGGATATCTGATGCTGATGAAATAAAAGTCACAAGTGGATATGTGTTCACTTTGGGTAGCAGAGCTGTTTCCTGGAAGTCTTGCATGCAGACCATCTTAACGTGGTCAACTATGGAAGCAGAACTCACAGCATTAGATACCGCCACTGTTGAAGCCGATTGGCTGCGTGAACTTGTGATGGACTTATCGATGGTTGAGAAACCGGTGCCTGCTATTCTCTTGAACTGTGACAATCAAACGGTGATTGTCAAGGTCAACAGTTAAAAGGATAACATGAAGTCATCAAGGCACGTTAAGAGGCGGTTGAAGTCTGTCAGGAAAATGAGAAACTCCGGAGTAATAGCATTGGACTATGTCCAGAAGGCTAAAAACCTGGCAGATCCTTTTACAAAGGGACTATCACAGAATGTGATAGATGAAACATCGAGGGAGATGGGCTTGAGACCCACATGAGTCATGTCTTAGTGGTAACTCATCATATGTGATCGGAGATCCCGTGAAGTAGGATGTTGAAACAAGATAGTGACTGGATGAAAGGAGAGTACTTTTGTACATAGCTCACTCTGTTGGAGATGCAATACTCTCCTATTCTGTATGGCAGGTTGGTTATACCTTAATGTATTCCGAGTGGCTTTTGATAAGCAGAGATGTTGTTCTACAGAACATCTTATAAGGAATACATCTATATGAGTTCGGCTGCTAGTCACAGTCTATGAGATTGGGTGATCTCTAGAAGCTCATGAATGGCCAAGGAGTATGACTTATACGCTTCAAACCGAGGGGATGCATTTAGCAGCCTAGTATTAGTAAAGGACTCTAGTAAAACTTATTCACACAAAACTATCAATTCAAGACTTAGTCCATTGTTCAGTTGTGGATGAGTGTAACCTCTGTTCTAGATGGAAGTTCAACTTAATAGTCTCCATTGAAACACTGGTATATCAAACTACAGTGGAACTGAGAGTATTTCACATTCGCCTTGGAATTTGGTGGGGATTGTTAGATTAAATTGGGTTGGCCCATTTAATTTAATTAATTAAAATTCCAAAGGCCCATGTGAAAATACTAGGAGTACCGTACAGGAAATTGAGAGAGGGGTTGACTAACTTAAATAGTTGGGTCATGTGTCTCTCAATTGCGAGGTTAGAAAAGGAAAAGGGCCTGCCACGTGCGCGCGCTGAGCCGAGTCGTGTCATAACTAGACGTGACGTGCGCGCTGCGCGGATGCGGAGCGTTTTGCCGTTTCTGGTAATTGTTTGGCCTCTTTTAGTACCAGTAACCGACGTGGTTGATGACTGGTCGTAAATGATGTCCGTTACGTAACCGACGACTTAATGGCCAGATTGATGATGTTCATTACGTAACCGATGACTTAATGGCCAGATTGATGACGTCCGTTACCAGTGCTTGATGGTGTCCAGGTTCGACGAACCTTCTCTTCTTGGCGCATATAAAAGCATGCGCACCTCGCCCTGTGTAGTATAACCTCGCTCTTCAGAGACATCTTCTCATTCGAAAAGTTCCGCTGTTGTGCCGCTCGTCTGCTTCCCCACCTCTGTTTCCTTGCGCGCACAAGGAGCTGAGGGAGCAGGCCTCCGGAACCTCGTCCTTCTCGTGGTCCTGCTCGGGACAGAAGGCCGATAAGGTTTTTGGGGAGCGTTCTCACACGACTGCTCGAGTTCTTCATCCTTGGATCGTTGAGAGGAGGCGCATGTACATCTACACGGCATCGACGTTCGACTGCATCGACCTCTACACTGCATCAACGCTTCTCTGCAACAACTTGTGAACGTCTACATCGACCGTCATGGCGGCTGAGAATGTGCAAGTCATTCCTCCGCTGGCACCGGCGCCTGCGCCTGTAGCGGCTGCGGCTCTGGCTCAAGGGTATATTTGTTTATACCGTGCTATTGTCTTATTGTTTTCCTGTTCATTTGCCTTTGCGTATGAGATAGATATTTTTATATCTAGTACCTTTGGTCTTGAACTGAAAATCTGCAATTGTATAATTATGATTTACATAATTTTGTGGATTAAAATATTAAGAAAATTTCTAATATTTTCAACAAAATCTACCTTCTAATTACTCATGGAGGGTAAAAAAAAATGATTTTCAAAATACGAAGCAAATAGCAAACAAATTCAAACAATTACTAAACTTGATCTGTAGCTACGTTTCGATGAGAGGACCAAGATCAACTGTTCAGATCGGTCGATAAATTCTCGCATTGTGTAAACTCATCGAGAGTACGGATACACCGGCCATTCTTCACATTTTGAATATATCCATGAATTCTCGAGAGTACGCTAGCCATTCTCCATATTTTCAATATATCCGTGAATCCTTGATGCTACGTTTAGCTGCATTTTATAAAAGTTAAGAGCAAACATGTTATATTGAGAAAATTCTCCTCGGCATAGCTGCCGGATATAGGTTAGGGCTTATTTGGTAATAGTTTATATAAATAACATAGTTTTATAACTTAATTTGTGAAATATGTACGTACGAAAACTATGGTTCTAGCAAACCCAATTTTACTTAATATTCATCAGAACTACATATTTTTTGGCTGGATGGTTTTAACTTTTAAGGATAACAAACTTGACCAACGTAGAAAGAGAGAGGGTTGCTATCTTTGAAAGTTTGAGGAAAACAGGCGAGGTGGATAGTTGCAAAAACTAAAAAAAAAAGACCATAACTAACCTCAACCTAGGAATGCCTGTTTCACTTCCTGGACAGAGCCAACGGAGATGCTCTGTCTCGATGTTGACCTAACATGGATTGGTTAGAAATTCAGAAGGGTCTCATCCTGATCTCGCAAAGGATTAGCAATAGCTGTGTGTACTCGAGGACTCTTAAGGAAAGAAAAGATCTTTTTTCTCTCAGCAGTTAGACCGGCTATGAGTGGGTGGGTTATATACTGCGCGGCTATGGGTGGGTGGGTTATATACTGCGCCTTCCTTCTTTGAACCTTTTGGCATGAGATAAATATTGGCTAGTATTTGTGAAGCTCCAAATCTTGACTAGAACGGACACCAAAGGCGACCTTGGCCGATGGACTAGTTTAGGAAGTGCCACTGATCCAAGAACCTATCCGTAAATTCATCCAATGGGACGAATGGAATAAACAAACCGTTATATTTGTCCTGGTCAAGAAAGATAAGAGACTTGAAGTTGCAAAGGACGAGAAAGCATGGACCGTGTTTTGAAATGTGGTTTCACTTTTGTCTAAAATACTTGGGTGCTTTTTATACTATGGTAATAATTTCTAAAACTATAGTTCTGTTAGAAAATCCTGATGGTCATCGAGCAGGTCTTGGAGCTTCAAGGTAATCATGAACAGCACAACACACATTATATGCCAATATTCTTTTTTTACTAGAATTTTATACTATGTTCTGCTACAAATGAATATAGCTGAACTGTCCTGCTAAAAACATAGCTGAACTGCTACTGGATAATTAATTCATAGCAAATTCGAACGGTCGATGACATCCATAAGTCGGACTACATATGAATAGTAACAATAACAATAAACGATTATGCATATTTCATCAAAAGACAAATATGGTAATACCGAATATGTGTGAACCTTGGCAGAATTGCTTTTGCACCGTCTTTCCAGTACAAGATAACGCATGACAATTTTATTCGGAATCAAATCAACATACTTATTAATAAGCACAATGGGTATGCAACAATTACATAACTTTGACGACTTCCACTAAACGAAGAAAAAATAGTTGTGCTGGACAATGTTTCTCCCAGCACTGAGCTCCTTCAAGAGGCACTATATTACCACCATCTAGCACAATCTACATCAGAAATCCTGGAGAAAAGCAGCCCTCCGTAATAATTGCATCTATAGGATATAACTTACAGGATACCTAATTTGACCTCATTTACCACACCGAGCATAGTAACCTCCAACAGTGTTTATACATCCGGTTATCGTCTATGTCCAGCACCGAAGCAAATATTTTCAGTTATTGCAGGCTACCAGGACCTCCTTTATTGGCACCTTGCAGCTGTTCCATTGGAGAGTTTGCGATGCTGCTGACCGACCCATGGGTCTGTGAGCTCAGCTGCGGGCTAGGAGGCGGACCAGGTGTGGCTACTTGATTTACAATGTTGTTATTCACTTGCTGCAGGGTTCCCGAGCTCAATTGCGGGCTCATTGCAGCCATTTGCTGTGGGCTTATTTGCTGCTGCTGCATCACCAATGGCTGTTGTGAACCAGCAGGCGAGCCTACCTGTGACGCCTGCTGTAAAGGAGACCCCATTTGTTGCTGTTGCTGTTGTTGTTGCTGCTGCTGGATCAGCTGTTGCTGCTGCTGCTGCTGCTGCTGTTGTAGCTGGTGCAGTTGTTGCTGCTGCAGTTGTTGCTGCTGCAGCTGCTGCTGCTGTGGGTTCTGTTGAAGCTGCTGCTGCTGCTGCAACTGCTGGAGCTGCATTTGATGCTGGGGATTCAGCTGAAAATTACCTCCCGACATCTTTGGTGGGCCCATCGAAGACATCATCGCCCTCTGCAAGGGGCTGAGGTTGCTTCTGTTCAGCGCAGGGCTCAGCATGGACAACCCAGCAGAATTGGGAAGGATTGGAGAACTGCTCCCAGGCATTCCAACCATTCCCATTGCTGCCCTTTGCTGTACCAGCCCCATTCGCATCTTAGCAAAAGCAGTAGGAGTCATACCCGGACGAAGCCCAGCTGCACCAAGATTGGTTGCCATTCCAAGGCTCATCTGATTGGGATTGTTTCCTAAGCCTGACATCGATCCCATTGGAGATGATATTGGTCGCACGTTGCCCATTCCCATACCAAGACCACTGAGGCCTACTACATTGTTAACCATATTTCCCATGTTCACGGCTGAGCCAAGCCCCATCATCACTTTCCTTGACATCTGGACTGGTTGCTGTTGTGCTTGCAGCATCTGAAGCTGCAAGGAAGCATTAGTAGCCTTGTTGCCCATGTGACTTGAGCCCATCGGAAGATTTGAGCCAGGCCCAAGCATCTGAGATAATGGACTCGTTGGTAGCAGCTGAGGTCTCTGCATCTGGTTTAGAGCAGATGTCGGCTGCTGAACCTGTGCTTGTGTATTTTGCTGCAGCTGTTGCTGCTGAATCAAATTTTGATCGAGTTGTTGGCTTCTTTGAGGCATAGCTGCACCCTGCATGTACCCTTGCTGCATTGCTAGGGCCTGGTTATTATTTCCAGATGAAAGCATCCTACTGGCAGGAAGTTGCTGTAATGGGTTTCCAGGTACCAGATTTGCATGGGCTGCAGCATTAAGTTGCTGGCTTATAACTCCCTCTTGTCTCACCTCACTAGCTGTATTCTCTGGTAAAATTCCAGATAGTGCACCAACGTTACCAGGAGGGGTGACAGGCACAATTTGATCATCTGCCTTCGCAAGGCCTTCTCGATCCATCTAGAATCAAGGATTTCAAAAGTTCAAAATTCAGAACATTGCCAGATATTTAGTTCTATACTTATATGAGATTTTCAGGGTAATGCAACTCACCCGGGTAACAAGTTGCTTTGCAAGTAAGTCAGCATAATACTGACAATAACAAAGAAAAAAGTTAGTCATGCATGTACACACACAGAATATTATACCATACTGTTTTAAGTTTTTCGTACTTTGTTCTGCACAGGACAATTCAATCAAAAACGAGTGCATACCTTGGTAGGCAATATGAGTGTGCACTCATGTGAGTTCTGATTTTCAAATTCTTCTCGATCTCCATATTGCATTCCAACTGTTCCATCATGCTTGTCCTTGAAAATGACCCGGAACGGCTTTGTAGGACCTGCAGAAAAAGTATTACAGACTAGACTGTTAAACTTTCTTATTTGAACTCTATTTCGGGGAGGAATTTTGGATGTTACATAGAACACAGACCTTGGTAACTGCGGTTTGCGGCAACAAAATTTAGCACTCTAGTCTTGAAGGAATTTATAGTTCCACCCATCACTGACTTACAAAGAGGTCTTATGTCATCTTTGTAATCCTCAGTATGGAAAGAACTGGAAAGAGCTGTAACAACTTTCTCTTGATTTGCATTGACCATGGGTTTCCGTTGGGGTAAATTGTCAACCTTTTTGTTCTTATTGTGCAGCTGATACCTGAATAAAATATGTCAAGAACTTCAGCAGCTATTATAAACAATCCCGCGCACAGGAAGATCGTAACAAGTCAGCAGTTAAGTAGAAATATTCCAAATCTTGTATTATCACTAATCAAAGTTTTAGCTAAGACCTGTTGCAGAGATGGATCTACATTGGGTAGGTTCAAAATTGTAATACATATCTTGTCAAACACGTGTACAAAGAAAACCTCTCCACATTCAGTAGATTCAAAATTGTAATAGATGTCTTGTCAAACAAGTGTACAAAAAAAAACTCAAGTCAATTGTACGCTGCCTTAATTGTATCAAGTCAACAGTGAGGAATAAGTACAATTTAGGGTAAATGGCATTTCTTATTAAAAAAAAAATGTCGTAGAAATTTTTTCAGATTCTACTTTTACCTGAGTACTCATACCAGCCACAAAAAAAAAGCGCCCTTTTTCACTTTTCATAATTAATCCAACAAGATTCACTTTGAACCATTAAATTTTCAATTGAATTTTAAAAATGGAACATCATGAAAGTGTTTTTATGACAACTTTGCTCGAATTTTTTGTGCATCCAACATCTATATATCACCAATGATATATATCCTTTGTCAAAGCTAAAAGTATTGAATGCACAAATTCTAGGGTACACTTTTTATTGGAATAGGTAGTTAGCTGGTATATTCACGCCATGCAAACATAAATTCCCCACAGCATACTCGTACAGACAGACCCCAAAGCAAAATAAAATAATATTAAAGGTCACACCAAAACAGCAAAACCAAAGCCACACCAAAACCAAAATTTTAGAGTTAGCACAAGTTGTGAGTTCATACTTATGGGAAAAATTTTAGAGTTAGCACAAGTTGTGAGTTCATACTTATGGGATATAGCATCAATTTTCGCAAATTTCTCAAGAATTGCTTGGTCACCGATAGGTGCAGTCCCAATGGATGGGCTGCTAGCATTCAGTGCAGCATGCATGTTTGAAACACTGGCTGGAGACCCAACACCACTCGCAGGCTGTTGAGTCTTGGGAACAGAATTTGTTTTTCTTTTTGAAGGAGCAACAGATGGCTGCTGTACCCTGTGCATAGAATCAGTAGGACTGGAAGCCACAGAGGGGTAGCCAACTGGAGCATTGGAATTTGCAGCAAATTTATCTTTCTGTGACCCAATTACAGCAGATGTTACAACAGAACCAAACTGGGCACCCATTGAATTGCTTGATATCTCTCCAGATTTGGAGGAGACAGGAGATTGAACCATTTGTCCAGAAGGAACACGAGATGTAGCAGCTAACTTCCTCCTCTGAAGCAATTCTTCTTTCTTCATGTCCTTCTCACCTGAAAACCGAGGATTCTGCCACTGTGCCATGTTCTGAAGATTATTTCTTGCTGCTGCTTGCTGTGACAAATGTTGAGCCTGGGATTGCTGCTGATCTAACACAGAATTTTCTGGTGCCATAGCCTGTAAGGAATCTTTAGACCTGTCCATGCCATCCATCTGCTCTGGCTTAGTACCATATCTCATACCCGGCTGATTGAAATAAAAGGAAGCCCCCGAATCTTGCATGTTGTTCACCATTGTTGAAGGATATCTCTGACCACTCAATGGAGCATATTGCATCCCCTTGACATCTAAATGTTGATGCAGCTGTTGGTTCTTCCATTGCATTTCCTGCCCACCAAGGGCAACTTGTTGGGATCTTATCTGCTGCTGCTGTTGCTGATGCTGCTGCTGCTGTATATCTTCAATGCTAACTGTTGGTTTTACTCGTTTAGGGTCTTGCAGTGGAGCCTCTTGCATTTCCCTTTTCACAGATAGAAGGCCATTGGCAATGACAGTGTCATTGTAAGCCATCACAGGAGACGAAATGCTCGAATTGACTCCAGTAAAATTGACAGGAGGTCCTGATCCACGATCATTACCAGCAGCAGAATAATTGATAGTTTGCTGTATACCAGATTGGGACAGCATTTGCATTCTAGCTGCGTCTTGTGCACAATTAGTTGGTCTAAGTGGTTGAGTGCCGCCTGACATATTTTGGATGCTAATGTTATCCAGGACTGGGTGAGAAGCACTAGCACCTGTAATACCCATTTCATCTGCTTTGGCATTCTCAGATACTCTATCAATGCACACTTTTTTACCATGAGGCATGTTGCTGGATGTCACAACTACTTCAGGATTTTGCCTCAGCCTCCTCTTTTTACCAATACCAAGGTTCAACTGCAAGAAATGCAAAACACTCAGTTGGAAAATAGGTATTACGGTAAAGCTTACATAGCAGTGTTTGTGCTTCACATGTGTTTGTACCTTATGAGGAACAGGATCCTGACAAAGTCGATCCAACTTAGGGGTTGGGTCTAAGCAAAGTGCTGGTTGTAAAGCTTTGACAATTCGTGCCTCAGCTTCCTACAAAAGCAAGTACAGAATAGAACGAACCCAAATAAACAATCTTGAAAAGTAAAATAGTAATGCATGTTAATCAATTTGCCGGTAAAATAATGTAATACTTTTATTGCAAGGACACTTACCATGAAATCCCTGTAACTCCAGGAATCATCAGACAGCAGAGTGATGTCCCTTACAACATTTTCAAAGGTCATTTGCAGCCGTACTTTATTGACAACAGGTAGTCCTAGCTCAGCAGATGGTGCAGGCACTTGATTTGATGCATTCTTACGGTAGTCACGTATCTAGAAATAAATACCATGACTTTAATTTTCAGTTCAGTAAACATATCAGGAAAAGAAGAGGATAAATGAAGTACTTGAACCCATATAAGTTAAACTGCTGGAGGAGTAATGCATCTTTACAACAAAGTACACCAACACAAACAGTATAAGATGCAAGATGCAGCGTGAGGTTTCAAAATATCATTTGATTTGCTGCAACAGCATTGTTGCAATTGCTGCATTACTTCTATCCGCATAATTATTTTGAACTTTTTGCAGAAAATGGAGGTTGAAGGTTTAGGATGTAAACCATTTATTGAGGCAGAAAAAAACCTAATATAGCATAGGAACTACTTAATACGGCACAGTCTGAAGATCCATCATCATTCAGCACGATACAGCATGGAAAAAAAAGATCTGAAGTTTGCAAATACAGCCTGGTTATTTTTTAAAAAATATTGTTAGGAAGAAGGCTTTCCTAGCAGATTGGCAAGATGTATGATATTTATCTAAAAAGGCTAGAATTATTTTCAAATAATATTGTTAGAAACATAATTTTCCTGGTAGATTGCATGATCTAAGATATGAATGTGAAAAAATGCTAGCTAACATTCTAGTTACAATATATAACCCATCTAGAATAAGACAGGTTAGCTATAACCAAGTAGGTATAGAAAATTAGCATCTTATAGTTTTAACTACGTGCTTGTGTGCATATCATGCCTTGAGAATTACATAACTGACCTCACAGATAACTGAACCATTGTAGTATTTGCTTGGTATTTCATCAAGCATATCTCCAGGCAACCTCCCAGCTTCAATGGCCTGTAGGTGATGATGCAATAGATATTCAGCACTTGTTGCCATGCACTGTCAAACAATGCATGAACAAGACTCAATAGCACAGGTTAGTTCTTACACACATGTGTCATCACAATTACAGGCTAAACTCCTGCATTAGCTGGAAGTAAAAATATCTCAAAAAAAAGTGCAAACTTTCTTCCTTTATATTGCTCTAAGCTCTAGCCAATGTCATTTACATACCAACACCCCTCCATAATTCATTCAATTATCCATGAGTAATTAGACTTACTAGTATAACAAGTAAATGAATAAGCATACAGACAAATAGATGCATCCTGAGTATCAACCATTAAATAAGTACTCATGTAGGCATCAATGTCAACTATTTAAGAGTTAAGACTGATTCTCATTGATTATATCCACCGGAAATCATTTGAACAAATATGAAACTAGAAAACAACCCTACAAGAAAGTAATTTCATACTTACGGAGAACAATTTTTCTGATGCCCTATCATAGGGATGCAGTGTTTTTCCATCCTGAATTGATAGTTGGCAAGGATCCGTCTGAACATAGATATGCTTAGATCAGAATATATTCATAATTGAAGACATTTTTTTCTCTAGAGCAACCAAATGAAACTTTAGATTTTAACATTGGAGAACATACCACTGCTGACTTCGCAATTAGATAACCTCTATCATAGAGACTGAAAGTGAAAGAAACCTCATGCTCTGCAA
This sequence comes from Raddia guianensis, assembly GCA_036346415.1. Lineage (NCBI taxonomy): Eukaryota > Viridiplantae > Streptophyta > Magnoliopsida > Poales > Poaceae > Raddia > Raddia guianensis. The sequence goes on along the minus strand of CM070543.1, from coordinate 11,860,669 downwards.
TACAATGTTCAATGTTTAGTACAAAGTGTAGATACAGATTACATAGATTGATATGAAATAAACTCTGGCGATACCAGACAAAATCGCCCTAGAGCATGTTGGTGAAATCGTGTTGCCATTGGCATCAACAGCTCTCTCAACAGTTCCATCCTACATAGATAAGAATAGGTAAACATTTCATCATAGAGAAGGCAAGAAGATCACAAATTAAAGTCACGCAACAGGAAAAATACCCCCAAAAAAGAAGATGGGGAAAATAAAAAAACAAAATCACAAAATGAGGCCCTTCCTATGGGGTTAAACTGAGAACATCCACGGGATCAAGATTTAAACTGGCCACCATCTGGTGGAAGTGTAATATTCAGCAAGAGTTCATCCCACGCAAGTCTTATATCTTATGGCTTATAGCCGTTTCCAAAAGCCAGCGCTTTGGCTTCTCAGAAGCTGTTTCTCTAAAATCCCAAAGCCCCTTCTTAAAGCTCTCAAATATAAGTCAAACAAAGCGGGCCGGCTTCTCGAAGCTGCTTCTCAAAGTTTTTGAAGTTGAGCAATTCAGCAAATAAGCCCATCTAGCCATTCAGCCTAGCCCAAAAGAACAAGGTATTAACCTAATTGGAGAGGATTACTCCCTACAAGGATCATATGATATCTAGTGATATTACAACAAACTAATAGCAGATGGGAAAATTAGGTATTTGCCTCCCAAAGACTGACCATTACATATTTTGCACTCATGTGTCACAGACATGTGGCCCCAGGGCTCATATGTTATTGGCATTGGGAGTGGCAAATACCTAATTATTTCCCTAAAAAAAACCTCTGGCACAGCTAGAGTAAACTTTACACTCCACAAACTTGTGTTGAAACTGAATTGTGCTTTTTTGCTTGCTTTATATGGTGCATATGTGCAGATTCAAACCCTCCCAAACTACACCATGATCCTAAAGTCCAGTGATTAATCATGGTCAATATAAACAAAACAGAAAAAAAAAACTAGGGCACTGCACATAATATAAAATGATCTGGTCTCTACAAGATTTCTACTTAACTACAATTTGCTAAGTTTGATCAAAGAACTCCCAACGCATCCTCTGAATCTAACAGTACAAACACCAAAATGGCGCACAAATGCACCCAAAGAAACATGGAAAAAAGTTCCAATTTTTCCACGACCCCAACGTGAACTCGAACATCCGTACACAATCCGCAAGCAAAGGGCGCCCCAAAAATACAATCTTTGAACGCACAAATGCACGAAGAAATTGGCCATTCCAAACAGCGCCGCGGCTGACTTCAAGATCCACTACGCGTGGCGAAGAACAGAAACCTTCGAAAAAATTCGACCATTTCTGGGCAGGACAGGCCCGCGGGATCACCCCATACAGGCGCAAATTCGGCACGAACCGCTCTCCCCACCCCCCCCCCCCCACCCCCTGGGCAAAAAAAACGCATTGGGAAAACTCGAATTTTCCTCCTCTTCCGCGCACAAAGCTCCGACGTGTGCGCGCCCAGATCGCCAGCGCCACCGCGACGCGACGAGACCCAACCCAGAGCAAGCAAGCAACAGGAAGCGCGCCTCACCTCGTGCTTCGCATCCGACCCTGACTGGCCCTTCTCTCCCGCGCCCGGCTTCTCGTCCGCCGCCTCCGCCGCGGGCGGCGGCGCGACGGCTCGGGCGGTCGGGTGCACGCGGACGCCGACCTTGGACAGCTTGAACGAGATGCCCATCTCCGCGTGTCCTTCGCCCGCGCCGAGGAGCTAGGCCTCCCCTGCGGCCCACCGCCGCCGTCTCCCTCGCCGCCGTCGCCGACGAGCAGGGAGGGGAGAGTCAGAGAGAGGGATTACCGGACTAGGCAGGAAGGCAGGCTACGAGGTAAAAGCTTGGTGTATGGGGACGCGCGTGTATGACATGTGGGCCAAGAATACCTGCGCTTTGGCGGCGGCGTCTCTTGGTGTACGGGACGGAGTGGTGGGCTGGGTTCAGGAAAGGAAATGGCTTGGGCATTGTTTCTCTTGCGTCCGTGGACTTGGTTTATGAGGTCTCCAGCTCCGCGCTTCCTACGGGCCTGTTTTCTTTGGAACCATAGGGTGCAATGCCAAAAAAATTGGTTGCCACGATAATTTGGCCATCGTATGTTTCTCGCCGTTGATTGGCATGCCGTGACAAAACGGGGGCGCTACATTGTTTTCCATGGTGCGAGCCGCTACGGGCGCGGGCGAGCAAATCGGCCCACGCCATGCAAATGCGAACGCGCTCCGAGCTTACATTGCTAGCTACATTAGCTAGCACGCATGCATTCATTTTCTATTAAATTTTTCTTTTTTGTGTCAATTTTATCAGGAGTCCTAATTGCGTGGAAAAAAATCTCATAATTCATTTAAAATCCTAATCAACCTATTTTAAATACTTTTGAATTTTTTTGAATTTTTATTTTTTTATTGGCCAAACTCCGTTGATTACAATCCAAACACTACAAAAATGGGCAAAATTTGGGCGCGTGTGTTTGGTTCACAACCCTGGGTGGCCATGCCAAAATATTGGTATGACCATCTCATTGCATGACCAAATCTTAGAGGATGCTTAGACCCCATTAACTATACTTGTGATGAGTTTTCTTATTATGCTATTTTGATGTGATTTAAAAGGATGATAATTGTCGTCATGTTTTGAAATGGGTTAGATGATAGTGGGTGCTATTGGGATTAAAATTGCTCTGCAAAACCTGATTGGGGTGGTTAGTTGGAGCAAGAGGAGAACATAGACAACAAAAGTCATCCTGCGTTGTGGGAAATCCTTACAGGGGATGCCAGCCAATAGCTAGATGGTTAAAGGTCTTGTAATGATGCTCTCCGACAGGGGTGCATTGCATCGCATGGGTAAAACGTGCAACCTTTGCAAATTGTACAACTGCCATGGTAGCCTTGCCCAAGGTCAAGGTGGACGACAGGGAGCTGCCTCTCTAATAGTTTTAACATTTTTTTTTAAAATGTTTTTAAAGGGAAACAACCTTGCTTGTTGAGTATTCACGTACTTATCCCGCCTTTCATGCGGACTTCTCATTCGAACGAGCAGGTTGGAGTCCGAAGAATCCTTACCCCGAGGAGAAGTTTAGAGGACGAACTCAGCTCTGGAGTTCAAGAAGATGATGTCAACATTGTAGTTCAAGATGAAGGCTATTCTGACATTTAGGAGCTCACCCTACAACTTTGCTTGTGGGAGTCGTTTTGGTGTTGTTTTTTCTTAATTTATTGAGTTATTTAAGTCTTCCGTTGTTTAAGGATCTGCTGTCTCAGATTTCTAACAATAGTCATGTTGCTCATGTACTCTAATGTAATAAAGTTTATTTGTTTGATGGTTATGATTCAAGAATTGTATATATGTGTGTTGTAACTACTTGTTTCAGGGAGTAGAACATGTAAAACACAAAGGGGATCCGACTTCATTTCCCTACAATAAACATATACCTAACTAAAATTGAAATAATAATATTAGTAATATTATCAATGCTCTTTATTAAGATTTTTTTGTACCAATGACAGATCATTGTATAAAACAATAGGGATTTTTAAAAAATTAGATATCTTTATAATGGGCAATCTCTTTAGTAATTGTTAGGATTTACGCCAATGCAAGGTCATAAACGATACCAGGAGACACGATGATTGGTAACTGTCGCGACCATGACTTCATCAGGATCTGCTCACGATCAATTGCTAGTCCCAGAGAACAATATTAGCAATTCATAAGCGACAATTGTCGAACATTATCGCACAGTCATAATTAACTAAGAAAATAACATAATATGCAAAAATAATTGTTACACAATCACTTATTACAATAGTTTTAATAACACAACATTGTCGGTGTCTGGGAAATGCGCTTGCTGAGGGCAGCGGGTCCACGGACCGACAGACGAATTTGTAGTTGGAGTGAGGCCCAACGACAAACCTTCCCAGCAGCCCGGGGCGGCGGCCGAGCTCGCGGGGGCTCTGGCCGCGCGGTCTTCCCGGACTACGCCTGGTGCGACTTTGGATCCGGGTACAGATCCGTCGTACGGTGAGAAAGAGAGGAGGTGAGAGAGGAAGTGAAAGAGATACAAACCGTGGAGACAAACGATTTTTCCCTGGTTCGAGCCCCCACTGCCGGGTAATAGCTCTACTCCAGCCTTTATTGATTATATGGTGGAAACAGTACAAATGTGCCTAGACCGGGCTACAAGGCGCCGGCCCCGAGCTTATAGGGGAATGTAGGACACTGAAGTGACTAGGGACTACGGCTACTGCTAAGGAAGCTTCGGATGCTGGTGCTCTCTTAGGCTCTGTAGACTTGGATCGGATTAGGGGGTTCCTTCGCTACGTTGAGCAGGCATCTCCTTTATAGGCGCGACAGGCTGCCCGGAGCTGATACGACCGGCCCCGCGCCAATTTTTGCTTTATCCATCTTTAGTGGCGGCGTCCTTGTCTCATTCCGGACTTCGTCCTGTCTGTGGCCTGCAGAAAGAAGCTGGTCTGGTCAGTACTGGACACGTGTTCATCTTGGTGCGCTTACACGGGGGAGCAGCCTACGCAGGGAGAAAGCACTTTTCCTTTATCCCCCATATAGCATTGACTGTTCGGTGCCAACTTTGCGCCACCCGTTGGGGGCGTCGCGTAGCGCGGCAGCTGTTGCCATCTGCCCAAGGGGCAAACGACAAGGCGAGCTGCTCACACGGCTCTCCCCGGGCTACGGATACCCCGAGGAGGTACAGTTCTTCTCGATCAAGGCCGAGGAAAGTATGGTGGGGCACGACAGTTGTCGCCACTTGCTCAGGGACAGGTGGATTATCCGCGGGGATAGCCTGGGAGGTGCGCAACACTCCTGTTAGGACCGGGGAAGGCGCGGTTGACTTGGTCAAGCCCGGGGATGGCCCCGGTGGGCCAGACGTCTCTTTTGGTACGGCCAAGGATGGCCCTTCGGACTTTCTGTATGCGCGGTAGGCTGGTACAGATCAGGCCCAAGTCCCATCTCAGGGTGGGCCGCTCACAAATCACCAACAGCCAACCCCCGAGCAAAGAGCGGGTCGCGTGGCGAGCCGGTCTGAGGTTTAGAGAAACTCAATCCTTACGCATCGCGCGGGGAACTTGGCTAGGGTTTTTAGGAGCCGCTCGGGCGAAAAGTCGAGCGTTGAATTTGATTTGACGGAAAAGTGGGGCAGTTATGTCTCCTTGGGCTTGATCCCCACGATCTCAGCTTCGACCGTTGCCTTCTTTGATAAGGCAGTGTTTTGGGGAAAATCCTACTGCCGAACATCCCCTTTGTCTCTGTCTTCATCCCTCCATCTCGCCCTTTGCCTTCTTGCTTTCGGCTACCATGGTGCTCATCGGAGATAGCGTTCTCACGAGAGAGACGATGGTGGAGTTGGAGAGGGACGGCCTCGCGAAGCCGGGGTCTTGGAGACTTCCTGGCGCAGCCCGGGAGCCAGAGCCCGAGCCTACCGAGCTGGCATGCTTCGAGAGCTCGGCCATCTGTGGGTTCCGTGCGCCGGAGTTGCGGTTCGTGACCGACCTCTTCGCCCTCATGGAGTTGCGGCCGGAGAACCTGTCCCCGCAGTCCTATGTTCATTTGCCCATTTTCACGCATCATGCGAGGCGATCAAGGGTGCGACCCACGGTGAGTCTCTTCCAAAGAAGATTGAAGTGAAGCACGTCGACCATCGTGTCGGCAACGGCGGGGTCTTCAATCTTACCACACGCCGGACCCGGGGCAGCCAAACTTACCCAGAATATGAGGTTAAGACAAAAGTCGGTGGTTGGGCTCGGCGGTGGTTCTATCTGAACCGCGGGGGTTCGGACTTGGAGTATTCTCCAGCCGCGCCGGATACGCCGATCTTCATGCGCAGCGAGCCCCTGCCGGAGGATCAAGTGATGGCGTACGAGATTGCGGGGCTCTCCCAGAGGGCTTGACGGGCTACGACATTGTCAACAGCTTCGTCCGGCACCGGGATTTTCACCAAGATGGGTGGCTGTGAGGATTCGGACCGGGATTTTCACCAAGGTGAGCGCCCGTCACAATGCTCTGTTTGATTTTAGGTCAGCGCGCGTAGTGACCGTCTCACGACGCTTCTACAGGGCTTCCGGTCCGCGATGTCACGAGGATCGCGGGCATGCTGCTGCCCATGGAGAAGAATCCTCATCCCGGAAGAATCGTGAGGGACAGATTGTCCACGGTACGTGCCCGTAGGGCGTTTGATTAAATTCTGGGCCGCGTGTGCCCTTAGGGTCCCGACGTCTTGGTTGTGCTGACTCTTTGTGCACAACGAACGTGGAATGTGGCCAAGGAGGCTACGAAGGCTACAAGCTCCACAAGGGAGCCTTTGGATGTCTGATCCACCGGCGGCGCTTCGCCGTCCGAGGATACCGGTGGCGCTGGCGGGCACCGGCTTTTTGCGGCGGTGTCAGGCGAGGAAAGCTCAGCGCCGGCTTCGACTGCGGCGGGCATGGCGCAAGTAGGCGTGGAGATACGGGCAAGAAAACGCATGGCGCCGGCGCAGGTGAGGATGTTTCCCCTTGACGCGGGCTAGGTGATGGGTGCTCAGCCGACCTTAGGCTCTGTTTTTCGCGCGGGTCCAGGGCGCGGCGCTTACGCAAAAGAGGAGGAGGTACCGGCCTGCTCAGGACAGTGACGACGAGGATGTCGCACCTACGGCGGGCCCGCCGCCGGGGGGTGACGTCGCGGAGGGGGCCTGCGAAGAAGATCGTAGCCCGGCCTGGGAAGAAGACGGCCGTGCCAACCACGAGCCGCATCGGCGGGCTACAGACGGAGCTTTTTCTGCACCCTACCCCGGGGTGTATGCGGACACAGAGCTCGAGCCAGCGCGTAAGTCCCTTGAGCTGCCCACGACCGTCTTGCTTTTGTGCCTGTATTTCGAATTGCAGTGCGCAGCGTCGATGTGGTGGTTGATGTGCGGCCCCCTCCCGCTGAAGTCAGGGCGACTGAAGGGGAGCCGATCAAGCCCGTGGACGCGTTGATGCTGGCGGCGTGGTCCGAGGGACGGGGCAAGGAAGTGCGATTGATCCGCGGATCGTCATCGCCTTGCCTGCTGGCGGTGGTGCTGGATGCGTCCACCGAGGTCGCGGAGACGGTGAAGGTGGACGCCGCTGGGGCATCATGATTGGTTACGCCTCTGCGCGTCGAAGGGCGCACGGCGCATGGGTGGTGGCCGGTTGATCGCCGGGGGATCGCCGGTCTTTTCAAGACCCCGATCGGGAACACGCCCCCACCGCCCGACCGGCACATGCTGCTGGCCGGTTGGGACTGGCCGGTGCGCGTGCTCACGCCGGCGGGCTGGCTAGGTGTCTCCGTGCCCAGCGCGGGCCTGCTAGCATCCGCAGGCTGGATCTCCGCCACTCCGGAGTGGGTGGAGCTGCAGGTTAACGTCCAAGCGCAGCGCTCCATCGTGGAAGGCGTGTCAAACCTGTGGGTCCACCTGGTCCCTGGTCTGACCAGGGAGGAATTGCGGGCGCGTTTGGGCGCCGTTTCTGTGGGCGAATTGAATCTAGCCCGTCAGCGCGCCGAGGTAACGGAGGCCAAGCTCGGGGCGGCGGAAAGCGAGGCGGCGCTTCCTCGCCCAAGTCCGCTCATGGTAATTGGCACAGCCCCCACATTTTCGATTCCGGTGGAGGGCGAAGACGCGGCGGAGGCGGAGCTCCGGTCCGCGAAGGCCGGCCAAGCCCTGGCGGAGGACGCACTGGGAAAGCTCAAGGTCCGGCTCGAGGAGGCGCAGGCTGCTGCTCAGAGGGCCGCATAGCGGGTCAAACCCTAGGTGGAGAAGCGGGAGCTCGTTCAGGAAGTCGCCAGACTTCACGATGAGCTTCTGCGATCGCGGGTCGTCGCAGATCAAGCGGTCCGGGCTAGGACCGGACTCGAGAAGTCTCTGGCCACAGCAGAGGCGGCACTTAAGGCTCGGGCCGGAGGAGATGAAGTCCGCGCTCTCTCGGAAGAGGTGGACAAGACCAGGGGGAGCTTGTGGCCGCCAAGCTGGAGGTGGACGAGCTGAAGGCCGCGCTGGCGAAGGCTCGGGCTGAGCTTCGCGAGGCTAAACTGGTCGCGGAGCATGCGACAGCGGCGAAGGCCGAGCTTGCGGCCAAGGTGGAGGAGGCTAAGAGGCGGGCGGCCGCGGCTGGAGCGATCGCTCCGGTTTCGGTGGCCTCACCAGGACCATCCGTGGTGGCGGCGTCGCACCCTGTGTCGTCGGCACAGAGCGGCTCGGAGCCCTTGGACTGCTCTCCTCTGACGTTCTATGAGGCGCATCTTCGCGGGCTTGATCAGACCGCGTGCGACGCTGTTGAGGAGAAAGTGAGGGGCGCGCTCGCCCTTAACAAGAAGGTAAGCATCCTCGTGGTAGCGTGTTACGTTTAGGCATTGACGCGGCCTCGCTGATTGGGCCAGCGCGCGGGCAGGCTGATAATGACGCGGCGGAGTTCAATCGTCTTTCCACCGAGCTTGCACAAGCCCAGGCTCAGATAGAGCATGCGAGCGCGCTAGCTGCCGAGAACGAGGTTCGCTGGACCGCTCGCGTCGCCGAGCTGGAGGTCATGCTCCAGGCAGCGCAGGAGAAGGAGCAGGAGGCCGTGGCAAGGCTTGCCCAAGACCTAGCAGAGGAGCGCAACCGTGCGGAGGCGGCCTCCAAGGGGCTAGAGGTGTCGTTGTCCAAGCATGGCATGATTGTGCGCGGGCTTGAGGAAGCCCGCGATAGGCTCGCTGATGAGGTTGTCGTGCTCCGAGAGGCTGGGGCGAAGTCTAAGGCTGAGGCAGAGTCCGTGAAGAAGTAGGCGTATGACCTCGTCGTCGCCAGGGCTAAGCTGCGCCAGGAGCAAGATGAAATGGACTCGCGAGCCCTAGAATTGCTTCAAGCGAGGAAACGGATCCGCGACCTGGAAACCGAGCTGGAAGAGCTGCAGCTGCAACGCGGGATGTAACTTACACTGAGTTACTCTGTTCCTGAACTTCGCGCCATATATCATTTGTTTCGTCGATTGTTCAACGGATATGCATAGTGTACTGTGGTCGAAGGACTTAGCCATTTTTTCTTTTGTTTTTCTCATCGCGTTAAATCGCACGTACTGTGAGCTCCGTTGCGTGGCACAGTGTCCCGCTGACAGCAGGGTCACGCTTGCCAGGCACGGAAGCATGGACGGAACAACCCCGCGACGGTTCATGTGCCCAGACCAAGCCACGCGTCAGGTTGATTTGACGTTTTCGGGCCTCGTTAGCATAGTTGGGCCGAATACGCGCATTGGGCCTTGGCAGGCAGCGGCTTTTCGCCTTGCTGACAGCTAGGCCGGGACATGCATCGCGTGGCGACTAGCGCGGTTGGTATTCCACGGGGGAGCGCGTGCGCGCGCGTCTCCTTAGCTCGCGTCGTGGGTTTTAATTACTCGTAACATCGCGCGCAGCGACGCTTAGGGTAGCCCGCAACATGATGGGACATCGCGCCGCCGCAGGCCTATAAAGTGAGGCGCAGCACGCTACCCAGCCTTCACCCTTAGTCCGCGTCTGCCTCAGAAAACAGAGAGCGCAAGACCAGAACCTTGGAGAGAGGGAGAAAAAGAGAGATCAGCGCCATGTCTTCCTTCGCTTCTTCAGACTGGGATGCGTGGTTGGAGGTGGCGTTGACGGACATGCCGTTGCCGCCTCCTCCGCTGCCTCCGATCCAGCCCACGGAGGAGGAGGAGATAGAGGCTTTCGGCCAAGCTGCGGCCTTCGTCATTGCGGACTAGGAGGCCGCACTGGTGGAGCACGTGCAGATTCGTGCCGACAAGGTGGCGGCCGCAGCACTGGCCGTCGCACTCGGGACAGAGGAGGAGGGGGAGAATGCGGAGGCGGCGCAGATCGCCGCCGACGCGGCATACGCCGCCGCACTAGCGGCGAGGGAGGAGGCTCCGCCGGAGGCCGCGGCCGGGGAAGCCGTCGCGGGGGAAGCCGCAGAAGGCCACCGAGGTGGTGGCGGAGGCAGCCGTGGTGGTTCCGCCGCCTCCCATGGGCGCGAGTATCCTTCGGAGGAGGACACGGCGCCAGCGCATCCGGGCCGTTAGCGCCCGCCGCCGGGCTGTCGTCGTCGTCATCGCCGACAGCGGAGTCTGCCGCGCCACCAGCTCGTCGCCAGCGCCGCTCTTAGGAGTGGCTAAGTAGGATTAGGACTTGGGCGCCGCCGTAGCCGTAGTGGCACGGTGCCTCCTTTTGTGGTAGCTCGGGATGCCGGGCTGTATAATCTCATCCTTGTAAGATTTCTCCTAGAAATGTAGTCTTCTTCCTTAATGAATCCTCCTTGTCGAGCTTGCTCATTTTCCTTTCTTGCACAAATCTGTCATGCAAAAGTAGGAGAACAGGATGAAAAGTAACGAAGTTCTGAGGTGGACTTAGGAATTTTAGACGAACGAGTTGATTGAAATTTTGCTTTTGTGCGCATAGCCATCCAGCCCCTGGGCCGTGGCCAAGTCCAAGTGCGATCTTGGAGTTGGGCGCGGTCTAAAGACTAGAGTGACTTGAAAAAATTTCACGCAAATTTCCAGCCCCCGAGCTTTGCGAGGCCGCGCGACGGTGCGGGCTTGGCAAAGTTAAGGACTTAGAAAAAATATGTGAAAAATTCCCAGCCCCCGAGCATTAGGCTGGGGCCTAAATCCGGCCTCCCAAACAAACATGACGTGGGCTTATTGTACTTAGGCCGTGGGAGTTCCACACTGCGCGGAGCCTTACTAGGGTGCGAGGTGTCGGCTTATCCCGTCGTAGGAGTGCTCCGGAGTGCTTTAACCTTAGCCGTCGGATTTTGGCCACGGGATTGCCTGGGGTGACCGGACTCAAGGTCGGCGTAGCTCGTAACTAGGGAAGATGCTCTTTTTTAAAAAAATTGAAATGAAGGAGGCTTACGACCTGACTAAGCGTAGAAGCGTCGTAGAAGAGAGATGTTCCGTGAGCTACGGAGCTCGTTCCCATTCTTGCCAGCCAGGCGTATCGAGCCCGTGCGGACTGCGGACACTATTTTGTACGGTCCCTCCCACTTAGGGCTAAGCTTATTGGATCCCGCGAGGTTCTGTATGCGACGTAGAACCAGGTCTCCTACTTGCAGGGTCCTTGTATGTACATTTCGTGCCACGTAGCGACGTAGGGTCTGCTGGTAGGCCATGGCCCGGAGTAGGGAGTGCTCGCGGCGGGCCTCCAGTAGATCGAGGTCGAGCTACCGCTCATCGTCATTGGTCACGAAGCTGGCGAAATCAATGCGATCAGATCCTAGTCTCATTTCGGTTGGTAAGACGGCCTCCGAGCCATAGACGAGCCGAAAGGGAGTTTCTCCAGTAGCCTGGCTGGACATTGTCCGGACTGCCCAGAGGACTGACGGCAGCTCGTCGACCCAACCTTGTTGTTTTGCTTTGAAGGCGTCGTAGACCCGCTTTTTGATGCCTTGCATTAGCTGTCCGTTAGCTTGCTTAGCCGCTCCATTACTCTGCGGATGGGCCACAGATGCCAGGGCGAGCTTCATGCCAAGCTCTTCGCAGTAATCGATGAACTCCCAGCTCGTGAATTGGGTGCCATTGTCGGCGATGATCCTGCTGGGCACGCCAAATCTTGCAACGATGCTCCGGAAGTAACGTACCGCGGCAGCTGCAGTGATGTTGGAGACCGGCTCAGCCTCGATCCTCTTGGTAAAGGTGTCGATGGCTACGAACAAGTACGATTTGCCACCGAGCCCTTTCGGGAACATTCCTAGGAGGTCCATGCCCCAGACCGCGAACGGCCACGCTAGTGAGATTGTTTGCAGCTCATACGCAGGCTGGTGCGTCATCCGCACATGGTATTGGCAAGCTTCGCAGCGCTTGACCAAAGCTTCTGTGTCACTCATCGCAGTGGGCCAGTAGTAGCCCATGCGGAATGCTTTGCTGACAAGGGTTCTGTGTGAGCCGCTGGCCCCGCAGATGCCCTCGTGAATGTCGGACAGAAGGTAGTTACCTTCTTCTTGGGTGACGCACTTACAAAGCACGCCATTAGCACATTTTCGGTACAGCAAGCCCCCGTGCAGACGGTAAGCTCGGGCTCGCCTTTTTAGTGGGGAACGCTCAGCTGCGTCCTCGGGCAATGTCCCGTGCTTCAAGAACTGGATGAATGGCGTTATCCAGGTGGTGCTTTGCTCGAGATATGAGACAGTACCGGATGTCTCGGTTTGGGGGGTAGTAGGCGTCCCGTGGCCTCCTCTTCGGAGGGAATGGAGTGCTTTAAAAGGTGCTGCACTAGCACCCCCGGCGGGGCCGGTTCATGTGAGGATCAGAGCTTGGCGAGCTTATTAGCTTTGCCGTTCTCTTCTCTGGGATTGTAGCTAATTTCGAAACTCATGAAACGCTTCTCCAGTTTCCTCACTTCCGCCAGGTACCGCGCCATTGAGTCATCAGTTGCCTGAATCTCCTCCCTAACCTGGTGGACGACAAGCTACGAATCCCCTTTCGTAACAAGTCGTTTGACGTTGAGCACAGCGCTTGCTCTTAGGCCCGCTAGTAGGGCTTCATACTCCATGTCATTGTTTGTTGCCGTGAAGTGTATTTGTACAACATGCTGGAGTCGCTCTCCGTTGGGGGAGATGAGAACGAGACCACATCCTGATCGCTCGGACTGGTGTGATTCGTCGAAGAACAAAGTCCACCGATCCACTTCCTTCTCTTGACCTTAGAGCTCATCTCTTGCTCATCCGGCTTGGTCAACTCTGCAACGAAATCAGCCAGGGCCTGGGCCTTGATCGTGGTACGGGATACGAATTGGATGTCGAACTCACCCAGCTCGACTCCCCACTTCGCGACCCGGCATGTGGCCTCCGGGTTTCGGAAAATGTCCTTGATCGGGTAAGTGGTCGGGACAATGATCTGGTGGGCTTGGAAATAGTGACGCAACTTGCGCGAGGCCATCAGCAAGGCATAGCATAGTTTGTGAAGGTCGGGTAGCGCTCCTTAGGCCCGGTGAGCACCTCGCTCACATAGTAGATGGGCTGTTGCTTCCCTTCTCGTTCCACTGCCACCACCGCGCTTGCGGCGTTCGGTGTTACTGAGAGGCCATAGGAGGACTTCCCCGAGCTTGAGAGTGGTGAGGACAGGTGGCGAGGCGAGATACTGCTTCAGCTGCTGAAACGCGGCCTCGGCCTCCTCAGTCCATTCGAAACTATCGTGCTTGCGGAGAAGCTTGCAAAAAGGCACGCTTCGTTCTCCAAGGCGGGAGATGAAACGACTTAAGGCCGCCATTTTGCCTGTGAGGGACTGGATGTCCTTCACGCAGGCTGGCGATCTCATTTTTTCGATGACCTTGATCTTTTCGGGGTTTGCACCGATGCTCGCTCTGCCGATCATGTAGCCAAGTAGCATGCCAATCTTGACACCGAAGATGCATTTTTCGGGGCTTAACTTGACCCGGTGCTGTCTCAGGCTGTCAAAGGTTTCCCGTAGGTCGGACACGTGGTCCCGAGCGTCCTGGCTCTTGACTACAATGTCGTCTACGTAAACTTTGACGTTGCGCCCTATTTGATTAGGGAGAGTTTTTTGCATGAGTTGCCGGAACGTGGCGCCAGCATTTCTGAGACCGAAAGACATGGTCGTATAGCAAAACGTGCCGAAAGGCGTTACAAAGGCGGTTTTTTTCCTCATCCTCCTTGGAGAACACGATCTGATGATAACCAGAGTAAGCGTCCAGGAAACTCATCAAAGTTGAGTCCACCATGGCGTCGACTAGCTGCTCTATGCATGGAAGGGGAAAGTTATCCTTGGGGGCAAGCGGAGTTAAGGTCACGATGGTCGACACACATGCGCCACTTGCTGCCGTTCTTCTGGACCACGACTGGGTTCACGAGCCAATCGGAGTGGTGCACCTCACGGACGACCTGGTCTTGGATGATCTTGGCCTTCCAGTCGGGAACACGTCTCTGGCACTGTCTCACCAATTTTTTGTTAGGGCGGACAGCTAGCCTGTGCTCGATCATCTCCCTTGGTACACCGGGCATATCGGACGGTTCCCATGCGAACACGTCCGTGTTAGCCCGGAGGAAGGTAATGAGCTCGAGTTCCTATTGGGCCTCGAGGTTTGTCCCTACGTAGACCACCTTGGAGGGGTCTGTCTCCGTGAGGACGATGGTTTTGGTGGGCTCCTGCGGCTGCAGTGCCACCTTTGGGCGCGATGTGGAGCGCTCCCTTCTGCTGGGACCACGAGTAGGGAGATGGCCTACCGTGGCCAGCGCGGTCTCGTCGCAGTTCAGGGCCGTCTTGTGGTTCCCCCGGATGGTGATGACTCCCCTCGGCGCCGGCATCTTCAGGCAATGGTAGGCGTGGTGGGAGACCGCCATGAACTTGGACAGTGCGGGGCGGCCCAAGATGGCGTTGTAGGGGAGGTTGGTTTCCACCACCTGGATGGTGATGTACTCTGTCCTGAAGTTGGTGGAGAAGCCAAACGTCACAGGCAGCACGACCTGTCCGACGGGGCGAAGGGACGAACCTAGGACAATCCCATGGAATGGGACGGTGATGTCCCTAATCGTCCACGAGGACGCGGTCGACACGGGTGTTGCCGATGGTTGGGCACAGTACCAGGGGGAGGTGCTGCGGCTTGGAGAGTACTTCCGGGCAGTCTGTCACCGAGAAGGTGATTGCCTGGCTGGACCAGGGCAGGGACTCTGTCGCGGACTCGCCGCGGGAGATGTCGAGGACCTCGCGAGATGCGGCCTTGAGCTCGCGGTGAGAGCTGTAGGCCGAGGTACTGCCGAAGATGACGGCGACATGGCCGCGGGCCTCGGGGAAGCCCTCGTCCTGGGCGCCCGACGGAGGGGGTGCCGTGGCCGCGCCTTCAGGAAGCTCGGGCATGAGACCACGGCCTGGGTGGGCGATCAGACCCCCACGCTGAGTCCGAGCAGGACGCGTGGCAGCTCGGCGTAGAGCGGGACGACCAGGCCCCTGTTGGCGATACTTACGCTCAAAGAAATTAATCCGCAAGCGGACGGATATCGTTTGTAGTTTTCACCAGGAGTATTCCTAGAGTTATCGAATCCACAGGGAACGACGGTTTAAAGAGACACTCCTCTATATCTTAATTATTTTAAATACCAGCTAGTCTAGGTAACGGGGGTTAGGATAAATGAAAAGACCGGTGACACACACACACACGATAAATATTCACACAAATAAAGAGAAAGCTACTCTAGCTAGATAGACAGTTGGGAGGACAACGAGACATGTTTAATAAGTTCTGAAAATCGTGTGATTCAGTTTATTGAGTGAGCTTGGTAATCTAACAGTGGTTCACTTGGTATTCGTCTTCGGAGCTCGGACATTCACTACCACCCGCTATCCTGAATTGGAATCCCGAATGGTTATGATCATTCCGATAGGGCTCTACTGGTCCAAAGCCGGACGCTGTGGGTTACGCACGAGATACTTAGTATCTACGGATGGATAGAGCTGTCACCACCTACCACCTACCACATATACGTGGGCCCGGGTGTAAACCGAGTTAGTCCTAGTCTCAGACACCACGTCTGCTACTATTTCTAATCAATCTTCCTCAGAACCAAAAAGAAGTTGATTTAGGTTCTGATACATCTGGCCCAGGAGGGGTTGGCCGAGGCCCAGCAAATTAAGGCCGCCCGGACCCCAACAGTTCCTCAGCACACCCTCTCGGGGAAAGGCCCAATTGCCCCAAAAGACTAGTCCAATGAGGAAAGGGTGGCTCTCCCTTTTAAGGTGGCTTCCTCCTCCACGGTCGCCACCCGACTACAACTGGGTCAACTGGGCCGTTGCGTCTTTGCCAGCGGGTATTGGTGGAGGATGTCCTCATCAGGTTCAATGCCTGGCTCTAACAGTATATGAGTGAGAACCTAAACTGATTCCAGACGAATACATGCTACTGGTAATGCAAATCTACACAACTCATTTATGTAGATATACTCAGCTCAAATAAAGTTCAACACATAAGCAACGAATGAAGTGATCTCACTAAATGAAACAATTAGGAAAGGGTACAAGAGCTATTACCCGAATTCCCGAAGACACTTCTGAAACTCCGAACTTCAGCCCGACTTGACTCTAACTCCCAACTACTACTAACTAAGATCTACTCTAATAAGTGGAATGAAAGTGAGGAATGTGTTGTGTGTTCTCCAAAAGTGAGGTGCAGGGGTCCTTTTATAGTGTTCCGGAGCCAATGAGAGGGTGCCACGGCTTGGGACATGTGTCATCTTGCCACCCTCCAAAGGGGAATCCGAGGGGCCTCAAGAGGGGGTCAGCCGGCCTAGCTGGGTCAGCCGACCCACCTTCTTCACCTTCTGTCCATGGATTTCTTCTAGGATGCTTGCTTGATGGTGTAGATTAACCCTTTAAGCCGGTGGATCAAGTTGACATGCGCAAGAAAGAAATCCAAGGGAATCCTATGCTCATTTGTAAAGCAACCGTGTCCTTTTGTTCAAACCGACTGCAATGGATGGTGTAGATGTCTTCAATTTGTGTTTTTATGCCACTTGAGCAAAGCTGCAGCCGGATTGGTGACGTGGCCAGGTTGGCCGGCCTAGGGTGGGTCGGCCGGCCTGGCTTTTTGCCCGGTTCGGCTCCGGTTCTTCCCATTTTGTACCTGGAGACCCAAAACTCATCAAAACTTGTGGAACTTTATTAAAATGCTAGTATAAACCTTGATTTTCCTCCGAAATGCTGGAATTTCAGAATATGTTGACGTATAAAATTGGTGTTTATTTTACGTCAACAACTCCCACGCCGAGCCAGAGCAGGACGCGTGGCTCCTCGCCAAGCAGACGGGCTCCGGCCCCACTCAGCGGGCGTCCGTGCGAAAGGAGGAGGAAGCTTCCCAGCTAAGGCCTCCTCCATATTCAGCGTACCAGCGGCATTAAATGGAAGGATTCTGGTGTGCGTGACCGGGAGAGATGATTACTCATACAGTAGTTCCGCCCAACAGATCAGAAGCGGTCATTCCTTCACGTGCGATGGCAGAGCAAAGCTGCGCCTGTGTCAGGCGTCTCCCATGTCCCATCCGGCTCGGCAATCGGAGGAAGCCATTAAAGATATTGACGTCAGCAGGGTCAAGTGGGAGGTGCCGTGACTGGAGTCTCATTGGTGGAATGTCTCTCTCTCCCCCTCTGACCGTCTGTCCACCCCTTTTAATATAAAAGGGAGCTAGGGCTAAGGGAGAGAGGGGGTTGGTTGGTTCCAAGTTTCTCTGCATGCACCCTGTTGTACGAGCTCTCCAGCAAGAGCGTTTCAGACTCCAGAAAATACCACTCTCGCAGGAGTAGGACTATTACCCGCAGAGGGGTCCGAACCTGGGTAAATCTGGTGTCTCCCTGCGAGCGTGAGTTCGGGCGAGAGAGCGGCAAAAATTCCCCCTGACCGAACAACGGATCTCCCCACGAGACAAATCTTTCTAGTTTAGAACAACGACAGTGGCGCGCCAGGTAGGGGGATAGTCACTAGTTCGCCTTCCCGTTTCAGTTTTTAGGATCCGAACGGATATCTTCCGCGGTTTCCCCAGCAGCGAAGCAATGTAGGGCTCTCCATCCCGGCGAAAGGAGAAGGAGGTGGCGGACCAAGACCGTTCCACTCCCCCTCGGGAGGGCGGCGACCCTCAGGGAGCTGTAGGAGCGAGCGGGGTGAGGCGATGCTTGCCCTTGGAGCAGGCGACGCCCACCCAGAACCTCTATGCAGCGCGAGCCTTGCTAGATCACCCTCCTCTCCCGGTGGCGGAAGGTTCCACGGTGGCCCCTTGGTTAAGGACCTCGCCCAGCTTGTTGGTGCGGCCGCAGTGGGCGTGGAAGCTTCGGGTGGTTTGGTGGCGACTGCGTCGCGGTCGTATGCCACTCGCTCGTCTTCCCCCTCTCGCGGGGACCGCCGAACGGGGTGCGGAAAAGGCAAGAAGAAGGTGGTTGCGTCTGCAGTGACCCAGGTTCTGCTCCCACCCCGTAAAGGCCGGGGGACCGCGGGGACCTTAGGGCGCATCTGGAAGACCGCCGCCAGCGGAGCGGGGGTGACCTCCGCGACACGCTTCGGTGCCGTTGGCGGAGGAAGCAATCCCGGGCGGCGCGCGAGGATTTGGAGGGCCACAGGAGTAGTGACCGTGTAGACCCCGACGACAACGACGACTACGACTACGGCTACTACAAAGATTCCGCATCTTCCGGTTCTTGGCGATCCTCATGCCGAGAAGGAGGTGAGCGAGTTGAGTGTAGACATGGATGCCTTCATCGCAGGTTGCGGCGTTAACCCTGCCGTGTCGCCTTTCCAGTCAATGGCCGTTTTGCCATCGACGTATGCGGTCCCAGCGACGGCTGGCCTGCCGGCGGCGCCAATTGATTTCGTCCCACCGCAGTGGCTTTACCCGCTTGTTGCAGTAACCGGCGTCGTCAAGGTCGCCGCCGAAGTGGAGTAGCGAGGTTGGGTTGTTCTCTGCGCAATTACCGATGGCGAATCGATGCTCGTCAAGGAGATCAACGAAGATGACCAGGAAGAGCGCCGGATGCGAGAGGTCAACTTCCTAAAGGAAACCCGTGACCAAGCAGCATTACGGGCAGCAAGATATCAGCAAACCCTAAGGCGATACCATGCCACAAGGGGTTCGCGAGAGGACGCTGACGGTGGGCGACCTCGTCCTGCGCAAAATCCAGATGTAGGCGGGCCGCAACAAGCTATCTCCCCTGTGGGAGGGCCCTATAAGGTGGTCTCAATCTCTCGCCCGGGGTCTGTCAGGCTCGCCATGGGGGATGGCCGCGAGGTAACCAACATGTGGAATATCGAGCAACTACGGAAGTTCTACCCCTAGGTGCTGTAAGTAAGAGCAGTGTTTTGCCTGGCCGGCTAGCAAAGAGTTCCTTTTTCCTAGTCGGCTAGGGAAATTTGAGCTGTCTGTCAGAGCTCCCTCTTTGCAAAGGCAATGTTTTCGCTTTGCTCGTAGGTGGTTGTTTTCTTCCGCTCGGCCTGGGCGCTATGCGCCACCGAGGGTGTCGGCGTCCTAGGATCGTTTCTAAAAAGTCTTATGCCTTTGACGCACGAGGTTAAGGGGAATCCGAAGAGACTACGGGGATTTAAGTCCAAAACGACCTAAGGAAAGAGCGCTTGCCCTGGTCAAAGCACTCAGTTCGCACCGTTGCGGTCATTTTGCATAATGTTTTGCGCCATCAGTCCGTCTTGCAGAATATCAAGACTGGATCGCGCACGGCGTAGCAAAGGCTAAGCACAGAGAAGCGTGCATGGCAACGGATAAACAGACTTCAAGACTTAATAAACTAAGGTAATTTATAGTTCACACGTTTAAGCGCGTGTTAACAAAAGTGCAGGGGTCACAACACGGGCCCAGCCTCCTCTTCCTGTTCGTCGGAGGACGCTTCGGGCGCCACCGACATCAGCCCTGCCACGTGGTCGGCGGCCTTAGCGACGCTTGCCACCACAGCGCCGAAGCTGCCCTGCACGCCGGCGTGGAGCACCAAGAGGTCGAAGGCGGTGTCGTGGCTGGCATAGTAGGCCAGCACGTAGCTCGCCGCCCCGGCAGCGGCGACACGTTCGTCGCTCGCCGAGCGCTCCCTCAGCAACTGCGGTAGGGTGAGAAGGGCTTCAACGCTGCGGGTGTCGCCGAAGGCGTACTGTGCCGCCGTGGGCTCCTGTGGCTTGTGGAGGCCGGAACCCAGCGGCTCGAGGCTCTTGCAGAAGCTCCGATAGGCCAGGCGCAGCATCTCGACAAGAGAGCCGAGCTGGCGGCGCAGCTCGTCACGCACCGTCGCAGCCTCGGCCGACGACGTCTGCGCAGCGGCGGTGGCGGCCTTGGCTTAGCTGACCAGCTCCTCATTCCTGGCACGCTCCCGTGCCAGGTTGGCACGCAACGCTTCCATTGTCCGGAGGAGGTTGGACACACGGCTCGCCTGTGCCGCGGCGTAGGCGCGCAACACGCCATGGATTCGCCCGTCTGCAACGAGGGCGTCGAGGTTGGCGGCCCCAACAGCACGCTTGGCGGGCCCAAGGGCGTACTCTGGAGCAGCGTCAGGACGCTCCGCCTCCGCACCTTGGGGCGACTCGGTGGTGATCTCGGTCGAGTCCATCGGCAGGGACGCGACGGGCGGGGCGCTGGTGCTAGAGGAGGCGCAGGCGTCGCCCTGTAAGAGACAAAAATGTACTCGAAAAAGGTAATCCAAGAGCCAAATTTAAGTGCGGCTTCTTTTAAGTCTTACCTGGCAGGTAGCCCCTGAAGCAAAAATCTAAGGGGCAAAGCGATTCAGCACGGAGTTAGGCGTGGTAATGAAAGCATGATGTCGGTGGGCAGTGGCGATCGGCAGGCGCCGGCGGCGCCGCAGCACTAAAGCGGCCGCCGCACGGTAGCGGTGTTGGGGCGAGGCTCGCGCGAGCACCGGAGAGTGGTGGCTGCCGGGCCGCCGGGCGTATGAGCGCCGAGCCGCCGCCGTGGGAGATATGGGCGCTGCCGGAGGCGGTGGCGTCTCCGTCGCGGTGGGGCTTGCCACGGTGGTCCCGCTCGGGGGTGTGGAAGGCAATGGCGGCCTCACGGAGCGGATTCAGGGCCTCTTGGGGTCTGCTCCTCTGTCGTCGTCTACCACCAGGCATTTCCCGCCAGCGCGGTCGACATCCGAGGGCCGGTCTCCCTTTGGCGCAGCGGGCAGAGCCGCCAGGCTAGGAAGTCCATCAACACCTGTGTACCAGTGAGTCCGGAGCGGCGAAGTCCCTCGATGCGGGAGACCATGGTGCATAGCTAAGGCGCATCTTTAGGCGTCGTCTCCCACGTCTCAATATTCAGCACCGCCGTCGCCTCGGGAAGCGCCAGCATATCCAGCCCGCTGTCGTCGCCGACGTAGAGCCAAGACTGCTTCCAGTGTTTCCAGCTGCTCCTGGTGGCGATGTCGATGAAGAACCTGGAGGTGTCAGGGCCGGAGCGGAAGTGGCAGCTCCCCACGGCTCCTTCGCCCTGCTGAGTGCGCAAGACGAAGAAGTGGCGGAAGAGCGGATGATTGGGACTCACCACCACGAACATCTCGCAGAGGTGAGTGAAGATGGAGAGGATGATGATGGAGTTAGGGGGAAGGTGCAGTGCTTGGATCCCGTAGAATCCAAGCACCGCGATGAAGAACTGGGAGTACGGCGGGACTAGGCCTGCCATAAGCGCCCAGGAAAAGGAGATGATCTCGTTCGCCCGGCAGCGCGGCGCCACGGTGCTAGCCCAGAGCCGCAGGGTGCCAGCCGACATGAGGTTCTGGAGGATCCGGATCTCCCCCTCGTCCTGCGTCGATGAGGGCAGAGGGCTAGCCATTGGGGGAGGAGAAGGCGCGCACCGGGGCGACGAGATGCGGCGACGCGGCGGCGTGGTGAAAGATTTGGATGCCAGAAGTGAGGAAGAAGGATGCTGGAGCGTGAAAGTACTAGAACTGGCGTAAAAGCCAGAAAGCGCCCAAGTCCCCTCTTTTATAGGCGTGGCGTGTGTCCACGGGTAGCTAACCGGGGGTTATCGTCGGCAAAGATTATATATGGGGTGATGCGCAAGATCCAAACTCGATGGTAGCACAAAACATGGGTCTTTTTTATACAGGTTTATACCCTCATGGTGGAGGTAATACCCTAGTCCTGTGCTCTCGGATTATATGAGATATATGTGTACAAGATGATCGGGAGATCTCTCGTATGTTGTGTTCTCGGCCTCAAGTTGTGTTATGAGGTAAGGGTATTGGATTGGATTGGATGCGGAATTATGGCCTTACCCCCTTTATATAGTGGAGGAGGGTGAGGTTACAAGGAGGAGTCCTGATAGGTAACGAGATAGGATTCCTATCTCTATCCTCTAACCAAATATGTAGTTATCCGGGATTACAAGTTTATCTTTCCTATTAATTAGGGATAGACTTCTATCTTTATGCCTTTCCTTGCCGGTTAAGCCTTCAAGAGTCCGAGTGGTACACGTCCTTATCCACCCGACTTGGTCCATGCCCTGTCGGGTGATCTCTTAGGCCCGCCGTGTGGGTACCCGGGGTCTATGTTATCCACAGTAGCCGTACCGGACGCTCGTGAAGCGCGATGGCGTACAGCCGATCTAAAGACTTGGGCGCTCATAGCACGGGCATAAGCGTGTAGCCGAGTAGCGTGTCGCCGAGCCGTGGACTTGGGCGCTCGTGGCGCTGCCGTAGGCGCGTAGCCGAGTGGCGCATCGCCGAGTTGTAGACTTGGAGCCGTAGGCGTGTAGCCGTACCGGGCGCGCGATGGCGTACAACCGAGCTGTAGACTTTGTCGCTCGTGGCGCAGGCGTAGGCATGTCGTTGAGTAGCGTGTTGCCGAGCCGTGGACTTGGGAGCTCGTGGCGCTGGCGTAGGTGCGTAGCCGAGTGGCATGTCGCCGAGCCGTAGACTTGGAGCCATAGGCGTGTAGCCGTACCGGACGCACATGGCGCGCGATGGCGTACAGCCGAGCTGTAGATTTGGACGCTCGTGGCGCAGGCGTAGGCGTGTCGTCGAGTAGCGTGTCGTCGAGCCGTGGACTTGGGCGCTCGTGGCGCTGGCATAGGGGCGTAGCCGAGTGGCATGTCGTCGAGCCGTAGACTTAGAACCGTAGGCGTGTAGCTGTACCCGGCGCTCGTGGCACGCGATGGTGTACAACCGAGCTGTAGACTTGGATGCGAAGGCATATAGCCGTACTGGGCGCTCGTGCCGTGCGATGGCGTACGGCCGAGCTAGAAACTTAGGCGCTCGTGGCGCGGGTATAGGCATGTAGCTGAGGAGCGGAACTAGTCGTTCAAGTATCGATCGATACCAAGCAACACATGTTGTGGTCGGCGTCGAACTGCACATGTTTGCCGAGGTCTCGCGCGTGGTCGGCAAGTCGGCCGTAGTCGTAAATGATCTCCACGTGGTTGGTGTAGCTTGATGAAAGTCGATGAAAATCCTACCTAGTCTTCAACGTCCCACGAGATGTGGCACGATCAATCCTCACGCCGTGACCGGCACCGACGAGCTTTACGAGCTCGCCGAAATTCGCGACCTCTCTGCGCAGTCAGTCTTCAAAACGTCGCCACGGTCTCATCCGAAGTCCGATTCTGGCGTTCTTGGGTTTGTTGGAAAGATAACGAGACAAGCTTTCCAACGCATCATATATCACCAAGACACTCGTTCTAAGTCAACGGGAAATAGCGCAATTTCCATCCAGAATCTGAACGAAAACAGATCGCATCTTCTTCTCATGTTCGCCTCGTAGTTGATGAAGCTGGCGTCGCACAATGGTCACCATGATCGTCGAGTCCGAGTGATTTGCTGCTGATAACGGTCACTACCCGAGAATCGTTCTCCATCGGGACCTCACCGTATCCGAGTCAGGAATTAAACCCCCGGCGCACTACTCGTCGGTAGGCAGCGGTGGCGTTCCCCAACACGACCAGGAGTCCGAGTGAAGCACTGTTGAATTCCCTCTTGGATCGAATATTGTCCGAGTCCAAAAAAGCATTCTTAAAATCCTTGGTTGAGTTCTCACCGTATCTAAGTCGAGAATTGAGCCCCTGGCACACTACTCGGGAGTCGGTGACGGCAGCGTTTCTCGACCTGAACGGGAGTCCAGACGAAGCAATGTCGATGTTCTCCTCAGACAGGATCGGATCTGTGGACGGAAGAAGTGTTGGTCATCGATTATTTGGAGAAGCTTCTTGCTGATCCTTGATATCCTTGCCACGGCCTATCAGCATGTTGCGGCCTCCGCAGATGAGTTTTACGAGCTTGCTGAGATTCGCGATCTTCCCGTGCAGTTTGCCTTCAAATGGACGCCCCGGACACATCCGGACTCCATTTTGAGCGTTCTTGGGCTTCACAGAAAGCTGACGAAATTATCTTTCCAACGCATCTAGTTTCATCCTGAAATTCATTCTGGATCAATGGGAATTGTAGAAACAAAATGACGTCTAGAATCTGTCTTCGAGCCATCGCCGTATCCGAGTCGGGAAGTGAGCCCTTGGCGTACTACTCATGAGTAGATGGCCGTGGCATTCCCCAACCCGAGCGGGAGTTGTTGTTGTAGTTTTTCCCAGATTGGATCTGATCCGAGCGAGAGATGGAGTTTGTCGAAGTCGTTGATAAAACAGTCGGCTCCTGAAGCGAAAAGGCTGGCCGGGGGCGAAGACGATGGCGACTCCGTTGATAGATGCCATCGAGCTTGATGAAGATGATCTTGACGCTTCCCCTACCTGGCGCGCCAACTGTCGACGGGTAGCTAACCGAGCGTTATCGTCAGCAATAATTATATAAGGGGCCATGCACAAGATCCAAACTCGATGGTAGCACAAGACAAGGGTCTTTTTTATACAGATTCCGGCCCTCATTGGTGGTGGTAAAACCCTAGTCCTATGCTCTGGGATTATATGAAATATATGTGTACAAGTTGATTGGGAGATCTCTCGTATGTTGTGTTCTCGGCCTCAAGTTGCGTTATGAGGTGAGGGTATTGGATTGGATTGGATGCAGAACTATGGCCCCTATCCCCTTTATATAGTGGAGGAGGGTAGGGTTACAAGGAGGAGTCCTGATCGGTAACGAGATAGGATTCCTATCTCTATCCTCTAATCAAATATGTAGTTATCCGGGATTACAAGTTTATCTTTCCTATTAATTAGGGATAGACTTCTATCTTTATGCCTTTCCTTGCCGGTCAAGCCTTCAAGAGTCCGAGTGGTACACGTCCTTATCCACCCGACTTGGTCCATGCCCTGTCGGGTGATCTCTTAGGCCCGCCGTGTGGGTACCCGGGGTCTATGTTATCCACAGTAGCCGTACCGGACGCTCGTGAAGCGCGATGGCGTACAGCCGATCTAAAGACTTGGGCGCTCATAGCACGGGCGTAAGCGTGTACCCGAGTAGCGTGTCGCCGAGCCGTGGACTTGGGCGCTCGTGGCGATGGCGTAGGTGCGTAGCCGAGTGGTGCATCGCCGAGTTGTAGACTTGGAGCCGTAGGCGTGTAGCCGTACCGGGCGCGTGATGGCGTACAACCGAGCTGTAGACTTTGTCGCTCGTGGAGCAGGCGTAGGCATGTCGTCGAGTAGCGTGTGGCCGAGCCGTGGACTTGGGCGCTCGTGGCGCTGGCGTAGGTGCGTAGCCGAGTGGCATGTCGCCGAGCCGTAGACTTGGAGCCATAGGCGTGTAGCCGTACCGGACGCTCATGGCGCGCGATGGCGTACAGCCGAGCTGTAGACTTGGACGCTCGTGGCGCAGGCGTAGGCGTGTCGTCGAGTAGCGTGTCGTCGAGCCGTGGACTTGAGCGCTCGTGGCGCTGGCATAGGGGCGTAGCCGAGTGGCATGTCGTCGAGCCGTAGACTTAGAACCGTAGGCGTGTAGCTGTACCCGGCGCTCGTGGCACGCGATGGTGTACAGCCGAGCTGTAGACTTGGATGCGTAGGCATATAGCCGTACTGGGCGCTCGTGCCGTGCGATGGCGTACGGCCGAGCTAGAAACTTAGGCGCTCGTGGCGCGGGTATAGGCATGTAGCTGAGGAGCGGAAGTAGTCGTTCAAGTATCGATCGATACCAAGCAACACATGTCGTGGTCGGCGTCGAACTGCACATGTTTGCCTAGGTCTCGCGCGTGGTCGGCAAGTCGGCCGTAGTCATAAATGATCTCCACGTGGTTGGTGTAGCTTGATGAAAGTCGATGAAAATCCTACCTAGTCTTCAACGTCCCACGAGATGTGGCACGATCAATCCTCACGCCGTGACCGGCACCGACGAGCTTTACGAGCTCGCCGAAATTCGCGACCTCTCTGCGCAGTCAGTCTTCAAAACGGCGCCACGGTCTCATTCGAAGTCCGATTCTGGCGTTCTTGGGTTTGTTGGAAAGATAACGAGACAAGCTTTCCAACGCATCATATATCACCAAGACACTCATTCTAAGTCAACGGGAAATAGCGCAATTTCCATCCAGAATCTGAACGAAAACAGATCGCATCTTCTTCTCATGTTCGGCTCGTAGTTGATGAAGCCGGCGTCGCACAATGGTCACCATGATCGTCGAGTCCGAGTGATTTGCTGCTGATAACGGTCACCACCCGAGAATCGTTCTCCATCGGGACCTCACCGTATCCGAGTCAGGAATTAAGCCCCCGGCGCACTACTCGTCGGTAGGCAGCGGTGGCGTTCCCCAACACGACCGGGAGTCCGAGTGAAGCACTGTTGAATTCCCTCTTGGATCGAATCTTGTCCGAGTCCAAAAAAGCGTTCTTAAAATCCTTGGTTGAGTTCTCACCGTATCTAAGTCGAGAATTGAGCCCTTGGCACACTACTCGGGAGTAGGTGACGGCAGCGTTTCTCGACCTGAACGGGAGTCTAGACGAAGCAATGTCGATGTTCTCCTCAGACAGGATCGGATCTGTGGACGGAAGAAGTGTTGGTCATCGATTATTTGGAGAAGCTTCTTGCTGATCCTTGATATCCTTGCCACGGCCTATCAGCATGTTGCAGCCTCCGCAGATGAGTTTTACGAGCTTGCTGAGATTCGCGATCTTCCCGCGCAGTTTGCCTTCAAATGGACGCCCCGGACACATCCGGACTCCATTTTGAGCGTTCTTGGGCTTCACAGAAAGCTGACGAAATTATCTTTCCAACGCATCTAGTCTTATCCTGAAATTCATTCTGGATCAATGGGAATTGAAGAAACAAAATGACATCTAGAATCTGTCTTCGAGCCATCGCCGTATCCGAGTCGGGAAGTGAGCCCTTGGCGTACTACTCATGAGTAGATGGCCGTGGCATTCCCCAACCCGAGCGGGAGTTGTTGTTGTAGTTTTTCCCAGATTGGATATGATCCGAGCGAGAGATGGAGTTTGCCGAAGTCGTTGCTAAAACAGTCGGCTCCTGAAGCGAAAAGCCTGGCTGGGGGCGAAGACGATGGCGACTCCGTTGATAGATGCCATCGAGCTTGATGAAGATGATCTTGACGCTTCCCCTACCTGGCGCGCCAACTGTCGACGGGTAGCTAACCGTGCGTAATCGTCAGCAATGATTATATAAGGGGCCATGCACAAGATCCAAACTCGATGGTAGCACAAGATAAGGGTCTTTTTTATACAGATTCTGGCCCTCATGGTGGTGGTAAAACCCTAGTCCTGTGCTCTGGGATTATATGAAATATATGTGTACAAGTTGATTGGGAGATCTCTCGTATGTTGTGTTCTCGGCCTCAAGTTGCGTTATGAGGTGAGGGTATTGGATTGGATTGGATGCGGAACTATGGCCCCCTATCCCCTTTATATACTGGAGGAGGGTAGGGTTACAAGGAGGAGTCCTGATCGGTTACGAGATAGGATTCCTATCTCTATCCTCTAACTAAATATGTAGTTATCTGGGATTACAAGTTTATCTTCCCTATTAATTAGGGATAGACTTCTATCTTTATGCCTTTCCTTGACGTTCAAGCCTTCAAGAGTCCGAGTGGTACACGTTCTTATCCACCCGACTTGGTTCGTCCCCTGTCGGGTGATCTCTTAGGCCTGCCGTGTGGGTACCCGGGGTCTATGTTATCCACAACGTGTGTGGGGGCTGTTCCTTGCCCACAGTCAGTATGTGGCCTCCCTACGATCCGTCGTTTCCCCTACTTCTCATTTCTCGTGGGCGGCGGCAGCGGTTTCCAATTCGAGTGCAATTAAGTGGGATAGAAGTGGCAGAAAGTGGTGGGCCCCCCACGATTCGCCCTCATGAACACGGGTCTTTTTCGTTTTCCAGCCGGCGTTTGCGTCTCGAAGTGGGCAGGGTTCTTGTCGATTACTGCATCGCGCCTTTGTTGGCGATTCTTATGCCTTTTGCAATTAATCCGCAAGCGCACGGATATCACTGTAGCTTTCACCCGGGAGTATTCCAAGGTATCGATTTCCACGAGGAACGAGAAGTGTTTTAGTTTAGGATCTAACTTGACCGGATGGATAATGGTGGTAGTAACAGTAATGATGGGAGTGGGATAAGATATTTCGGGTTGAGAGGCTCTACGGTTTCTTACTTAGCCAAGGATACAAAATTACTGACACACAATTGCTACGCTATATCGGAACTCAGGCACTCACTACCACCCGCTATCCTGAATTGGAATCCCAAATGATTATGATCGTCCTGATTTGGCTCAACTAGTCTGCAACTAACGGGGCGGATTTCACAAAGTCTAAGCCGGATAATAGGGCTGTCACCGCCTATTACCTACCACACACCGTTGAAGCAGGTGCCTACCGGCTACTAACTAGTCCAAACACCACGTTTGTACCTAGCAGTAATACGTACCAAGAACGTTACTTCGATACGCACCCCTACTACCTCTTATACTAATCTCTAGGTGGACAATTAAGCACAAAGATCTTAGCACTCAAGAATAGTATGGGCCTAATACCAACAGAGCAACGAGTATATGAAAGAACTTTGTTTTATTCAATAACGAATTGAGCTAAGTATTACCGAACATTGGAGCGAAGCTGAACTCGCACCCTAGTCGGCTCCGGAGCACGAGGTGGAAGAGAGCCGACACCTCCGGCGTCTCCCCAACACTCAACTCTCCTCTCTCCCTACTTCTACATTTCTAAGTGGACAACATAGAGTTGTTTTCTTCTCTTCTCCACTTATCCATGATCACAAATGAGGGTGAACAACTCCTTTTATAGTGTTCCCGAGCCAATGGGAGGGTGCCACGGCATGGGACAAATGTCACACAACCCCCCTCCAAAGAAGAATCCAAGGGGTGGGTCGGCCGGCCTAGGTTGGTCGGTCGGCCTGCCTTTTTCATCATCTGGCCGCCAATTTTGCATGGGATGCTTCATCAACGGTGTAGATCATCTTCCCAAGTCGGTTTGGCAGTTGGAGACCGGTAGCATTGGGTTCCTTTAGAATCCTATGCATTCTTGTGAAGGAATCCATGTTTCTGGATCAAACCGACTTGCTTGGACGGTTGGGATGGCCTCTAGGTGTGTTGCTTGGCGTGTGGGGAAGAAACCGATGCAAATTGGCCAAAAGAAGGGACCAGCCGACCTGGCTTGGGTCGGCTGCCCGTGGTTTGGGTCGATGCGTTCGTTGTCTTAGGAGCTCATTTCTCCCTATCCGAACTCCAAATATAGAAAATAATATATGCATTTCGATCGTCTCGACGAGCTCTTCATCATGGTGTAGTCCATTTTGTCATTTGATGACTTTTCAAAATATGTTTAATTTGAACTCCATCTTTCGTCCGATTTGCATACGGCCGATAAATCGTCTTTTCGTATGTATGCCTGCAAAACATGAGACTACACCAAAACTCGTGGAACTCGTTAATGTTAGCCTCAATGTAGTTTGAATTCCTTTATTTTGTACATATGTTGACGGTCAAAAGCATACAAAATATTATAAATAAGGACCGTCAACACACCCCCACACTAGATCTTTGCTCGTCCCGTGTAAAGGAATTGAAATATGAACAAGGAGTTAAAAGATTAAGGTGGGCTTCATGCACAACTTCTCAAGATGAATAGTTAGCATAAAGGTCATTCCAAAATGTTTCTCGTACTTGTGAGATTTTGAAGTGGCTAAAGATCTTACCTTTAGAAGTTGATACATGGAATAACTTGATTAAGGTAATAAGTCCCTTCCCATCCTCAGACATACTCGGGGATTTTAGAAGTTTTCAAAGAATTCCCAACTCATTTCTTTCCCTCGAGTGATACTCTCGAGTCGCTCATGGGTGGTTCCTTACCAAGGCCTGCGGCCAACTTCTCCCTACAAACTAAGTCTTATGTGGAGCTCATGGTAGGGGCAAATGTTTGCTAATCTTAGGATGTGTATATTGTTGAGTCAAAACTTAATCCTAATGAAGATTGTGCTACTCCAAATTCCGATCATTAAGAGAATAAATGCTCAGGGGTAAGGGAGATAATGGACTCACGCCAAAGGAATAGAATTAAACACAAGTGCAAGGATATGTGGTACTAATGAGTCCAACATATCGGATCTTTTGTGTGAGGAAGATGGTCTTTATTTGAACTCCTTATTTTAATGAATCCATCTTTTAAAATTTTGAAATCCTTTGAGACCATGGAGCTACCCTTCTCTCTTTTATTATTTTTTTCTTTTCTATTTTTCTCTGTCTTTTTTTCTTTCTTCCTTTTTTTTTTGAAATAGCTCCATGTCTCTCTTTCTTTTTTTTTCTTTTTTTTCAAGGTATCAAAAAGAAATTGAGTTCTTTGCTATGGACCATTTGGTGGATAGGTTCAAAAGGTACGCAAAAGGATAGAAATTGGCTTTGGATTTTTGGAAGGAATGCCTGGCGAGGCGGATGCTTGAACCCGATGTGGAGTTCAGCATAACCAGACATGGAAAGGCTAGCAACTAAAAAGGGTACGCGAAAGGAGAATGATCGGTATCGAAGAGCACTACTTCTTAAGGACTCAAGTTTTGACAAAACTCAACACAAGCAAAGACAACATGAATTTAATTAAGTTGGATGCCTAGGCTCTAATAGGTAATAAGTCACTAAGGAATATCCAGAGTTGGGATTTTATTTTAGTTAAAAATAAAAATCCTCCGAGTTGAACTGGATCAAGGAGAGGGGCATAAACCTCTATCTTGCTATATCACAAATGTCAACATCTTAGATAGTATCCTCCCTAATTGAAGTTTGATCCCACAAGAATTGAGTACTAATTAAGGAATAAAATTTATGCAAACTAACATGTGAGAGACAAAGTTGTGCTCATTTTATTTTCTCTAGTGTGCATTGTCATTTTTTTTTTCATTTTTCATGAATTGTCTCTTTTTTTTTCAAAATACCGGTCGATGTACAAGTTAAACAATTAAGCACATGCTTCATGTTCGGAAAACACTTTTATATCGGAACTCAGGCACTCACTACCACCCGCTATCCTGAATTGGAATCCCGAATGATTATGATCGTCCTGATTTGGCTCAACTGGTCTACAACTAACGGGGTGGATTTCACAAAGTCTAAGCCGGATAATAGGGCTGTCACCACCTATTACCTACCACACGTCCGTTGAAGTAGGTGCCTACCAGCTACTAACTAGTCCAAACACCACGTTTGTACCTAACAGTAATACGTACCAAGAACGTTACTTCGATACGCACCCCTACTACCTCTTATACTAATCTCTAGGTGGACAATTAAGCTCAAAGATCTTAGCACTCAAGAATAGTATGGGCCTAATACCAACAGAGCAACAAGTATATGAAAGAACTTTGCTTTATTCAATAAAAAATTGAGCTAAGTGTTACCGAACATTGGAGCGAAGCTGAACTCGCACCCGAGTCGGCTCCGGAGCACGAGGTGGAAGAGAGCCGACACCTCCGGCATCTCCCCAACACTCAACTCTCCTCTCTCCCTACTTCTACATTTCTAAGTGGGATGCTTCATCAACGGTGTAGATCATCTTCCCAAGTCGGTTTGGCAGTTGGAGACTGGTAGCATTGGGTTCCTTTAGAATCCTATGCATTCTTATGAAGGAATCCAATTTTGCATGTGTTGCTTGGCGTGTGGGGACGAAACCGACGCAAATTGGCCAAAAGAAGGGACCAGCCGACCTGGCTTGGGTCAGCCGGCCCAGGGTTTGGGTCCGGTCTAGTCCGTCTGAAGGGAATATGCCCTAGATCAATCAAGAGATGATTGTGTAATATGTCTTTGTTCATGTACTTTTCGATAACTAGCTTATCAGGTTCCATGAATAATGGCATAACTTCGTTCATCAAGTATGACTTGGTTGTGAGACACATTGTTTGTTTGACATTATTCGAAACTGATCCCTGATCCAGAATCATTATGAGGAGCATTAATGATTGATCAGCACATATAGTGATTGATGGTACTGTTTTACATACCATAGATATTGTGGATATCAAATCAATAATGTGGACACGTGTTAGAGAACACAGATGGTTGGATTGACCTACTCCGAGACACTGCTGAGATTGTTATCTTAATAGTGCCATCAGATTGTTGTCTCGAGTGGTACACCTATATGGTCCTTAAACCTGAGATCATCATAGAGTCCCAAAGATGCGTAGTTATATACTTTGGGGTTATCAAACGCTACTCCGTGAATCGGGTAGTTATAAAGGTAACTTACGGGTATGCCTTGAAATATGGCGTAGGGGTGTGATAGATCAAGATGGAATTTGCCCTCCTCGATAACGGAGAGATACCTCGAGCCCCTCGGTGTGGATGGATAAGGAAAGTCTTGCGGCCGTGCCAAGGTGACTAATTGTTAGTCACATCTTATATCCATTACGGAGCGAGTGAATGGGTCGAGCTATCACAAGGGTGGCACATATCTTGCCTTGAGCTTGACCGGTGTCGCGAGGCAAAGGGATCGGTATGTACGTGTATCAAGGTTCACCGATGAGATCATTCTGCATTCGGGGTCAATATGTGTTGCTAGATACCGCTATTGATCTGTGGACTGGAAACGGGTTTCCGGGTCTGCGGCCGACTTGCATATGAACCTAACGGGTCACACACTTAACGGTTTGGAACATGCTTAACGGATTCACTTCTGTTAATGGGTTTCGGCGCGTGGATATTGATCCGCGTAGGAGATAGAGTCCTAACGGGCCTTCTAGTATAGAAGCCCGTTAGCACGTCTATATAAGTTGGAGGCCAGGGGCGGCGCGATATAGTTAGATGCACTCCACCCAAACCCTAGCCACCGCGCACCTCCCGCTCGAGAAACCCTAGGCTGCTGACGTGGTGCTAGCTGCGCGGGCTTGTGACGTTCCACTCCTGGACGTGTGGATACCTTAGAGGCGCTGCCGCTTTCGCGGACGTGCTTGCTGATCAGCGGCCTCCCCCGAACACCGGCGACCTCTCCCCGAGCACCAGCGACCTCTCCTCGAGCACGGGTGACCTCTCCCCGTCACGGGCGACCCCTAGGTGAGCATCGGCGACCCCTCGACGAGCAGTTGGCGCGCTGATCGGGGCGTGTACGACTATTTCCTCTACGTGCGCGAGTCTTCTTCCGCTGCATCCGCGCGTCGAGGGTAACGATCCATGGTCCCCTACTTACATGTTGATCCTGGGTGTGCGCGAAAATTTTGATTTTCGGCTAGCGTAGCCTGCGCATTTCCCTTCACCTTTGTCTTCCGGAGCTCATTTCTCCCTCATCCGAACTCCAAATATAGCAAATAATATATGCATTTCGATCGTCTCGACGAGCTCTTCATCATGGTGCAGTCCATTTTGTCATTTGATGACTTTTCAAAATATGTTTAATTTGAACTCCATCTTTCGTCCAATTCGCATACGGCGGATAAATCGTCTTTTCGTATGTATGCCTGCAAAACATGAGACTACACCAAAACTCGTGGAACTCGTTAATGTTAGCCTCAATGTAGTTTGAATTTCTTTATTTTGTAGATATGTTGACGGTCAAAAGCAAACAAAATATTATAAATAAGGACCGTCAACACGCACCGAGGTACCCACGCCAAGGAAGAGCAGGACGCATGGCAGCTCGGCGTAGGGCGGGCGATCAGACCCCCACGCCGAGTCCGAGTAGGATGCGTGGCAGCTTGGCGTAGAGCGGGTGACCAGTCCCCCACGCCGAGCCAGAACAGGACCCGTGGTGCCTCGCCAAGCAAGCGGGCTCCGGCCCCACGCAGCGGGCATCCGCGCGAGAGGAGGAAGCTTCCTGGCTAAGGCCTCCTCCATATTCAGCGTATCAGCGGCATTAAATGCAAGGATTCAGGCATGGGAGACCGAGAGAAATGATTGCCTGTGCTGTAGCCCTGTCCGGCACACTGTAGCGGTCATTCCTTCACTGTGCGATGGCAGAGCAAAGTTGCGCCTGTGTCAGGCATCTCCCATGTCCCATCCGGCCCGGCGATCGGAGGAAGCCATTGAAGATATTGACGTCAACGGGGCAAGTGGGAGGTGCCGTGACCGGAGTCTCATCGGTGGAATCTCTCTCTCTCTCTCTCTCTCACTCTCTCACTCTCTCTCTCTCTCGCCCTCCCTCTGACCGTCTATCCGCCCCTTTCGGTATAAAAGGGAGCTAGGGCGGAGGGAGAGAGGAGGTTGGTTGG
The DNA here is from genome assembly GCA_036346415.1 of Raddia guianensis. Lineage (NCBI taxonomy): Eukaryota > Viridiplantae > Streptophyta > Magnoliopsida > Poales > Poaceae > Raddia > Raddia guianensis. The sequence goes on along the minus strand of CM070543.1, from coordinate 11,826,617 downwards.
TTCCAAGTTTCTCTGCACGCACCCTGTTGTACGAGCTCTCTAGCAAGAGCATTTCAGACTCTAGAAAATACCAATCTCATAGGAGTAGGACTATTACCCGCAGAGGGGGTCTGAACCTGGGTAAATCTGGTGTCTCCCTGCGAGCGTGAGTTTGGGCGAGTGAGCGGCAAAAATTCCCCCTGACCGTCTACGAATCTCCCCACGAGACAAATCTGTCTAGTTTAGAACACCGACAAGTTATTCGACAATGAACTCATGGAACTTCCTCGACAAGTTACCTCGAACTGATGTTTGGATCAAATTGCCACTTTGGACATAACACACCCGACACTACACCTTGCAATTCATGCTTTATGATTTCTCCTTATGGCTATATTGAATTGTTCTATGCACCATAATATTAGAAGTAGACGGAGTCGCTGAACCATTCGAGACGAACCTTAACGATCAGGAGTACTACCCCGAAGATCAATGCGAGTTATCTACTTTCGTACTTTATGTTTGCTCATATTAGGAAAGGGTGGGACCTTCCTTAGTGCGAGTAAACAACTACTTTACGCATTTATGCTGATACCCAATTCTTACATGTATTTCCTTTAAAATACTCAATTGCATGTTATCATTAAATTACAATACCCGTTGTTAATCATGATTTATCATTCCATAACTCATTGACTTGTTCTATGTCAATATTGATATTGCTTTGATAATATCAATTATCCTTGAATCACTTAGTGATTTCTTTGATAATCACATTCCATTGACAACCTGGGTTTGGAAAATAAATTTAATTGGTTTATACTTCTAAGTCCGGGTAAAACTTGCTTAGCAGTGCTTAGGTCCCCAATTTTGTTGACATGGGTCATGAACCCCAGAATGGTGAACCGAGATTCACCGACATATATTGATAAATGATTATGATAGACTTGGGACCTGGCATGCCAGTGTGAGTGTGATGGAATGGTTGGGCTATGGTTGGAAAATAAGATGGAGTAGATTGATTCTACGCTTGATAAAGGAGCAATGGGGACCATATATGCCGTGCAGCAAGAGGGACGCCGAGTGCTCTGCCGAAGCTTCCGCGTAATGATGCGCTATACCCTTAAGTTTGCGGATACGGGGTCCCACCAGATCTTGTGTTAACACACGGAGGGTGCCATAGCCGAAGAAGGAAGCATGGGGTAAGACCCTGAACATAAAAACACGGTGAGCTGAGGCTTGACTACTAGGGACGCAGAGTGCTCTGCGGAGGCTTGCACGTAATGATGCGCTCTGCCCCTAAGTCTGTGGATACGGGGTCCCCGTGTCAACGCGTGGCCACCCCGCGGTAGTGCTGGTGGATCTTATGAGTGGTACTGCGGTCACCATAGAGCTCTCCACTTTAGGAACATGTGGCCTGGCGCAGTCACTGCGGTGATCTAAACCAAACTCGCGCGGGCTGACAACCCGAGGGTACTTGGTCCACAACGGGATCGTCAATCTTGGAACATGATGGCGGGGTATGAAGTTGTTTGGTAGAGTGCCGAAACTACCGTAGGATGGGTTATTGTTCGGTAGAGTGACGAAACTACCATAGGATGGGTTGTTGTTTGGTAGAGTGCCGAAATTGCCTTAGGATGGGTTGTTATTTGGTAGTGTCGAAACCACCATAGCATGGATTAATACTGAGAATTACTTATGGTACTGAAACTCTCTTTAATTTGGATAAAAAGGATTAGGTCTTGGTCTTCTTTACTAAATTTGGCTTTTCTAAAATAAATAAATCTCAACTCTCCTTTGATAAACCTTAATCATTATTAGAGCCGGTGCAAGTGAGGACAACGAACTGACCCTCGCATTTTCCCCTCTCTAGAGAAAGAGCCGATGGAAGGTGGTGCGGATCCGTATGAGTGCCACGAGGATGGTGATCCATAGTACCAGGACAATGAGTAGACTAGTTATGAGGTGTCTAGGTTACCCAAGTCGTGTGGGGTTGCATAGCTGTTGGACACTCTGTTCTTCTACTTGAACCCTGATTGTATCTAAGGCCTATGACCGTTTGAACAATGACGACCCATGGTCATCGAATTGTAATATTTACAATGTCAATGTATGAGATGATCCAGCTATGTAACCAGCACTAGTGTACTGATCCAGTGACTAGTGCATGCTCGGCTCCTTGCATTGGAAGGTAAGCCAAAGGAGTGGGCACGGCTGGGCCTTGCATATGTTATCTTTCACCCTATTTGGACTTGTTTCCTAGTGTTGTTTTAGGTCCCTCGTTATAGATCTAATTGGCTACGTGAAGCTAATTATTTCTTTTTTCCAATTGTACGATCAAATCTTTTGGCATGCTCTAAAACCTACGTTATGGTACTGATGAGGATCCTAAGCCCCAAAGCCCATGTTTATTTAAGCCGATTGCCAACTCTCGGCGTGAACACCCTGTTAACTACGAGGCGAATTTAGTTTTCCTCACTTAACTCCAAAATCAGCCAATTGAACCCTTGAACTCCTCATACGAGACAAATTCCTCTATGGGTTGAAACCACTCCTGGTTTGGATGGCGTAGCACCCGAGTCAGGAGGGTTTTATAGAAAACAAATTCCAAAATGTTTTATTGTAGAAAATCATAGCAGAATAAAATAAAAATATCTACACATTCTAAAAATGTGTAAAATTCATATATGCAATAAAAATGTGATGTTTATGTGTAAACTTATCGGAAAGGCTTAGACACGGATGTCTGGCCCGAGCCGAACTCACACGCGGCGCGCCCGAACTGCTGAGAAAGGCACTGTACCGGCATGCAGGTGGGACCCACAACATTCTTTTTCTTTTGGCGGCCATAATTTTTGACTGGATGCTCCAATCCACAAACCGTTTGCACCAACGTGTTCCACGTATTTTTACGAACAAAACAAGATATATGTTGCCATATAACTCTTCAAACTCACCTGGTGAAACTTGGGTTTCGCCTACTAAAACTTAGATTTCATATTCGTTAAACCTGCCGAACTATCAAATTTCATCAGGTTTAATGCAAGTTACATCAAGTTTCAACAGGTCTCATACAAGTTTCTTCAAGTTTCATCAGATCAATTCAAGTTTCAACAAGTTTCATCCAAGTTTCATCAAATTACATCGAAGTTTCATCAGATTTCATTAGCACACGGTCAAGTTTCATCAGCACACGGCCAAGTTTCGCTAGTATAGGTGTAAGTTTCATAATTGCCTTCTCCCAAGTTCACATAAAAAAATGAAAAAAGTGAAAAAATAAAAAAATTTAAAAGTATTTAAAATGGGTTGCTCTCGATTTTAGAAGAATTATGAAATTTATTCCACGCATTTTGAACACTGTTTGAATTTTATACAAAAGTCAGAAGTTTAATTGGAAAAACAATTAACTGCACGACTAATAACTCGCCTAGGAACGCACGGACGCGGGCGCACGGCAGCGCGTAGGATTGGCTCGGTGCCGACGATTGGACGGCCGGGGCTGGTCTGGCGCGAGCGCTCCGACCGGACGTCCGACGCCTGGCGCTCGCCTAAACTTTTGTGCAAAAAATTATTTGTGTTAAGAGCGTCTTTTATTGGTTAAAGGAAATATTATCCTAGCTTCTTCAAAATGGGAAAATTAGTTTAAATTATTGGAATAATAAAGAAATTAAGAAAATGGTTGGATGTTAGTATGGTTTTCTAATCAAATTCAAAGGCCAGGCTTACATCCCTTTATTTTTCTTATTTTTCTCAAATTTTGCAACAAGTAAAACTAATTTCATCTAAATACTTGATTTATCTATTAAATAAAAGTTCCTTTTGTTTTTTGAGCTTCCTATGTTTTCATAAATTTTATTATTTTTTTATAAACTTGTTTTACGAACGACTTAAATGCCATGTTAGTCCATTGTGATTTTCGCTTTTTTAGAGGGGGGTTGTGTAGTATAAGAGTTTGAAAGTTTGATTTGTCAGTTATAGAGTTAAGGGAGGAATACCTTATTTGCCTACTAGTTAGGGTCTTAAGGAGGATAAAATAGACTTTTCCTTCATTAAAGTAGGCGAGGCATGAATATTTGAAGCTCTAGCATAGGGCGAAAGTATGAAGGAAGGACATGCATTCATGGACTTTTGTCTTATCTTATTTTTGAAATTACTTTTGCAACTATTTTGAAAAATCCTACTTCTTCTTTCCTTTCAAAATATTCACAAAGTTTTGTTATCACGGATTAGAAAAAAGGGTCCCAGTACAAATAGGACGTTCGATTTGGGAGAAAAATGGACGTTTGTTTCAAACAAATACGACTTATTCTAAACATATATAATATATTGCTGGAATATTCTGTTGGGGAGCATGTAGGCTACACTAGCATAATCCGATGTTGTGGACACCCAAGATATCATGCAGGTAAGGGATCACAAATTGATACGTTTGACATGCAGTTGCAGAGGAAATCAAGTCAGAAAAATTGATTCTAATGTCACACGCATCCTGGTACAAGAAGTCGACATTCACGCCAGGACCGGAAGCAACCTCCTTGCTGGTTGTCGTGTCACTATCACCACTTGCTAGTGTAGTTGTGATGTATAGAGGAAGTAGACGTGCTCTCCTGGGTTTCACCGATCAATGTGTCCGCAAACGACAGCAAACATACAAGGTAGAAATGTTGTGCGAGATGTGCTAGAACCCCACCGCGGCTAGGGTTTCTGTGGAGCTCGATGGGGTGCAACGGCTAGGGCTTGGTGAAAGTTCGCCTAGTGCCTCACGCCGCCCTAGGTCTCCCGTTATATGGACATGCTAACTAGTGCATTAGGTCTCCAATTCCTACGTGAATCAATATCTGCGTGCAAACTCTCTAACAGATCAAATTCATTCATTCCAATCCGTTAAGTATGTGACCTATTAGGTTCATGCGCAAGTCAACCGTGGACCCGGAAACCCTTTTTCTAGTCCATAGATCAATAAAGTTACCTACAAGCACATATTGGCCCTGAATGCACAGAACAATCTCTTTGGCTAGTCAAGCTCAAGGCATGATGCATGTCACCCTTGTGATAACTTAACCATTCACTTGTCAATGTAATGGATATAAATACCATCATTAGCTCTTTAATCAAATTAGCACGATCGTGCACTTTTTTTATCCATCCACACCAAGGGGCCTGGAAATATCTTTCCTATTATCCAAGAGGGGCAAATCTCATCTTGATTAATCATACCCCTACGTCATGCTTCGTGGCATACTCAGTAGGTAACATTATAACTACCCTGTTATAGTGTAACATTTGATAACACCAAAGTATATGACTCCACGTGCTAGGACCCCATGATGATCTCAGGTCTAAAGACTATATATGCGTACCACTCGTGACTATAAGTTGATGATACTTTAAAGATATCAATCTCCGTAGTTAATCAGAGTAGGTCTATCCAATCACCCATGTTCTCTATGTTCACATTATTAGTTTGATATCTCTATACCTATGGTATGTGAAACATTACCATCAATCAATACATGTATCAATCAAATCATTGTTACTCCTTGTAATGATATAGACTAGGGGTTGTTTAAAATAATGTCATAATAACAATGTGCCTCACAACCAAGTTGAATTTTATAAACAAAGTTGTAACCTTAATTAATGGCAAAGACATATATAATATGTTCATATGATGGCCTCTAGGGCATATTCCATTTATCTACCACTTGCGCTAGAGTTGATCGTTGGAACATGATGTTGTTCTGATAGAACATGCAACATGACATCATAGAAAGAGCAAAAAAGCTGTTGGAACATGACAATAAAACTGTTGAAACATGTCAATAAAGTTTATAGAACATGAGAAAAAAACTAATATAACATGTTGAAACATAGTCGATCGGTGTTGAAATATGGTAAAAGAACTATTGGAACATGAAAAAAGAACTCTAGAACATGTCGAAAGACCTGATAGAACATGCCAAAAACTGATGAAAACATCATGTTACAAAGTGAATCATCCACCCCATACAATCTAGATGTTCCGCAAGAACAAAAATGATGTTCCGCCAACAAACTCGAATATTCTGTACGCACAAGTGTAATGCTTCAAGATCAAAAATCATGGCATCACTTTCTTTCTCAAATTTGATGGACGTGCCGATTCCAAGTTGCACAAGGCACGGAGAGACGGGGGGGGGGGGGGATTTGTGCTGTTGAGAGAAGGTGTTCGACCAGATGGGTACACTGATCCCAAGCAATACCATATAAAAAAAATAGGAAGAAAGAATAGTGTAGCACACAGTATTTTGTTTTTTAAATCCACTACAATTTTATATAGGTAAAATAACAAAGTCCACAATATTATGACAAAGCCCACAAAACCACATGTAATTCGGTCAGATAGCGAGCTTAAAGTGTGGGTTTCACTTATTTTCTGTTTCTGTCTTTACCTGAGTGTTCCGTCTTCTTTCTTCTTTCTTTGACATTATTATCCTCCCTCACCTCGCTGTGGGGTGTGGACTTCCTTCTCATCCCATCTGGCACCTAATTAGTCGTTGACAGGTGGGAAACTATGCAATTTACTGAGGTCATTATCATTTATCAAATCAACGGATGACGGGATGAGTGTAGGCAAGCAATCTAGTTCATCACCGGAGTCTAGAGATTGTTGAACCCATTTCAGGAACATCCTTTTTTATAATGTTACAGTTCCATAACTCATGAGCTGGTTAATCCACATTATCCGAACCTAATTAAAATTGATCTTGGATTAAGACCATAATTGTTTGCTTGAAACAGCCAGTACAAGTCAACTTCATCTCGATCCAACCAAGACTGATCCCAAACTAATTTTCAGTAAAGAAAGCATGCAACATTATCATAATGGCTAGGAATCTTCGCCCAGTTTTGTGTTCGTGGGAAACAGGATACCGAGAATCCAATCAACTTGAAGTAACATTAAGCAATAGTACACCCATATTAGCCTTAATCTGGACATTCTTTCTTGTCCATGTGAGATTGGGAGCTGATCAGCTAGATCAGCATGCTGTCTCCTTCAATCCTACACACAAGATCCTTATTACAGAGCAAGCAAGTATCCATCGAGATCTACACAGACGAATGCTCCGTGTTTTGTACACAACAAGAAACATCATCATGGAATCTAATCCACTTACATAAGTTTGTCAGCTCCCTTGTTTCAGTTCTTTCCCATGCTAACAGCAGGCTGCAGGCTGCTACAGTCGATCCCACTGGCGATTCGCGGTGGTCTGCCCCGCTGATCTTCTTTTGTCTTCAGTTTTCTGATGGAAGCGCATCAAGGCAAAGACAATGGTCAGTTATTTAGGAGGAGTAAAAAGAGCATTTACTAGATCTTGAAGATGTCTTACTTCTCCTTGCTCAATATTTCCATGTCTTGCCAGGTCAGTCTTGGGCCTTCGTCCATGCCCTCGCAGATCAATTCGCCAATCTCGTCGGTGTAACAGAGGATGCCCATGTTCTTGTCTTCATAGACCTAAAGAAATTGGTGGTTGAGATTAGTATGCAAATTAGAGGTGTTTTAGTTCTTCACACAGTTACATGGCACAAATTGGAAACAAGTACCTTGTTGACCTTGCTGTTGTAGCTGACAGAACTGGAGGCTTTCTTGGATTCAGAACTTGAGCAGCTATCCATGGAGGCTCTGATCAGAGTCTTTGGGCTAATCTTCCTTGGAATTATGGTTGCACTAGATGAGTAGCACCTCAAGGAAGCCATGGATGGATTGGAGCACCCCTCTGGAAGCGTAGAGCAGCTAATCATGGTTGATGTCATGTAAACAGCCATTAGTGGGATGGTGGATAAAAGTTTTAAACAGGGATGTTAGGTCAATGATAGTGTGGCATACCAGATGATTGGGTGAACTGTTTAAATTAAACCTGGATGCTCAGCTATTAAATTGGCATATAATTGGTGGCAAGTTCCATTTCTACCTCCGGTGTCATTATTGGATAAAAAAAATTACAGGTTGTTCAGGTTATGACTCATGACAATGACTTCCATTTTGCTTCCCTCCAAGTATCTCCACTTCGATTTTTAAAGCACACAGAAAGAGAAATCCAAGAGTTTTAGGCGAATCAGCGAATGTATTGTACTTGTACAAGATTAGAGACAAAGTTTTACTTTTTTTTTTGAAACATTTGAAGTTTTCTGTGAACAATTTTATTTAAAATGACAAGTGGAGCTTGAACTAATTTCCCTGCTTTTTTCAAAATTTAGAATTCTAAGCTGTTCTATATGAAAAAAATGGTAGCAGACTCTAATTAATAGGCAAAATTCTTCCATAAAAACTTGGTTTAACGCCATAAACTAGGAGATGATCAGTGGCATCTTCTCTTCCTGTTAACTCCATTGACCATTTACCAGCTAAATACCAAAGACCATTTACCAGGTACCTTCAGAATATAATCTTAGAATATTAGCAGAAAGTAGAATGGAAACTTTGCCAGGACATGCTCTCGACCTCGTACAAATATTAACTCCAAAGACTAGTATTCTTCTCTTTTACTCTGAAACAAAATATGTTCTTTCTCAATTGTTTTTTGTTTAGTCAACCGGCACGAACGGCAACAGATACTCCCTTTGTACTTCAAATAGTAGTCGTTCTAGACATTGACGTGGTCTACAAAATGCAATTTGACCATCAATTACCATAAGATTTCATTTATAAAATCCAAAAAAATATGATATTATGAAAGTGTGTTCTGCGATAAATTTATATATGATTTTCATGTGCTCAAACCAAACTTAAGTCACAAATTCTAGCCCGTGAGCGCTTCTCCCAGGAGACTCGGGGGCGATACAGAGTAGCGCCATACTATCCTCCACCGGCATTCTCCCCCACTGCCGCCACCGGCGCGGTGTTGGCGGCGGTTGGCCTCCTCCCCGCTGCTCCCTCTCCTCTCCCTCCCCCTTCCTCCCTCCCTCTCGGTGGTGCCGCTCCGGGTTTTGCTACAAGGTGGTGCTCCCTGGCTGCACGGCGGAGCCACAACTTTTCCCAGCGGTCGACAACCAGATCCGATGGGTGGCAGATCCGGCGGGTATCTGCCAGATCTGGTAGGTGGCGCCTGCAACATCCTTGCCGCATAGTCACCATGCCAAGGAAGCCATCCTGGGAGGGGGAACAAAGTTAGACCCACATGACCCCTGAACACCTAAGGCGTGCAAGGAGGGAGCCGAGCTGGCAACCGTCGCTGCAAGCACTGATATCGGCCGCCAAGAAGCCACGACCGCCAACAGTGGGTCGTAGAGCCTACACCTAGCCGGTGCCGCGGATCGTTACCCCCGGTGCACCGTTTTCGGCAGGGTGGTGTCCTCAGCGGCATGAGCTATGTGACTTGTCCGACGAGGCGTCTTCCGCGGTAGCTCAACCTCGGCGTGTTTGGTGGCAACCTCGTCCATGGGTAACGATCCGCGGCACCGGCTAGGTGTAGGCTCTACGGCCCACTGTTGGCGGTCGTGGCTTCTTGGCGGCCGATATCAGTGCTTGCGGCGGCGGTTGCCAGCTCGGCTCCCTCCTTGCACGCCTTAGGTGTTCAGGGGTCATGTGGGTCTAACTTTGTTCCCCCTCCCAGGATGGCTTCCTTGGCATGGTGACTATGGGGCAAGGATGTTGCAGGGGAAAGTCCTGCCTAGTTAGTTATGCCGGTGTTGGTGGTCTTTGTCGGCGTGGTCATTGGGGTTACCGCTAGAGGTGGCCATATGGGCGAATCAATCGGCGAACCGAAGCGGCTAAGATAAGATCTCTCGGGCGGCCGGTTGGTTCATATCAAAACGAACTGCGTCTGCGATTCGGTTCCCCGAATCGCCAAGACGCGGTTCGGTTCGCATAATAACGGCTCGGTTATATCAGGCGAACGAATCGGCCGATTCGCCCATTAGGCTGTTATCAGTAGCTACGAAAATTCAAATTCGATCTCCCGCTCCGCCGCCCGCCCGTTGCCCGCTCGACCGCTCCGCTGTGCGCTTCCCGAACTGCTCGCTTCACCCGCAACCCACCTAACGCGACGCAAGCAGTAAATAAGAAGGCGCCATCGCCACGCTGGCCCACAGCGATGGCGACCCTGAACAAGCGGCGGCATCGTGCCATCTGCGCCCATCAAGGGCCCCGCTGTCCCCCACGCGCCGGCCTGCCGCTCGGGTCGGCTAATGGGGCTTGGCCACGTGGCGCAAGGCTCCGGCCTCGGTGCCATTTTCCCGCCCAGCTGGCAGCGTGGCAACACCGGTGCTCGACGCGTGGCAAGCTAACAATGACAATCCCAAGGCGGGCGCATGAGCGATTCGGTTCGTTCGGTTCGCTTTTAATCCCTGTTGCGAATATAGCCGTTTTATAGCCGTTTGATGCTTAAAAAATTCATAAAAAATAGAAAACAATTTTTTTCTATAAATAGGTTACCACGCCCTCTTCTGCCAGCCACCCTTGCAACCATTCTCTCTTCAGTCTCTTGTGTGCATTGAGTTTTTGCAATTTGTGAGCTAAATAGGCGTTGTTAATTGCAAATTCGGGCTTAGTTCGAAATATTTCAGAAAAATATTTCTGACCGTCATATTTGTTGGTGTGATCCTGTGAGGTTGATATATTTCCATACATTTGTTTGCTATATGTTTGACTTGAGTATTGTGATTGTAAATTAATTGTTGTTATGTTATTTCATGTGTAGGCAGCTTCTCGAAATGGCTGATGGTCATTCTCCGTACGACGAATTTTCGCTTAGCCAGTACGGATTAACACCGGATGACTACGAGCCAATTGGCCAAAGTCTTTCGGAACCGGTTCAAGACACGGAGACTACCGGAACCGAGGAGCATCCCTATGGTTCCGGTTCAACTATGGTCCCTCATTTGAAGCACCTCGTGGACGGGAGGCTAGTGAGGTATGCGGCTAAATGCAAAATGTGTGGATAGGAGTTGTCGGCGGTGTCGGGCTCGGGTATGAGACATCTGAAGAGGCATGCCATAGGATGTAAGAAGAGGAAAGGTGTTCAAATGTGTGAGCATCGTTGAGCCCTAATTTTTATTAGTGGCATTGATGATAAAATTAATCAATATAAAGGGCTAGGGGGTTTTTGGACTTCTCGGAACCCTGGCGAAGACTCGGTGATTTTTATAAACCCTAATTTGAAGTGTCGACAATTTTCTGAGCTGCTCCAAGATTTCAAATGCGTGACCGGGCGAGAGAAGAGGTCACGTATAAATTAGGAGTAGTTAGGTTTATTTCTTGTTTTTCGTCGGATTTCAAAGGGGTTCGAATATCTCGGACTATCTGGGATCTTTGAATTCTCGAAAACTTCGGTTTCGTAGTCCACCACTTCTAAAAATACCCATATATATCCTTGTGAGATTTCTAGAGAGAGAAACCCACCTAAATTCCCCACAAATTTTAGCTCGAAAAATTCCTCTCTGTCGGACGGCGTCTCGAAAAGCGACGGCGTCCGACCACCAAACACCAAAACAAGTATTTCGCCGGACGGCGTCCGTAGTTACCGGACGGCGTCCGATAAAGTTCAATTTCGGGCTTTCTCGGCTGACGGCGCCCGAGGGCGCCCGGTCCTTTGCATCATCCTTGTCGGACGGCGTCCGTAGTTACCGGACGGCGTCCGGTCGAGTTAAAACCGAGGCCCTTTCTGGTCGGACGGCGTCGGGGGCCGTCCGGTTAGTTTTTTCATCAAGATTGCTGTCGGACGGCGTCCGGTAGTTACCGGACGGCGTCCGATCAGCTCTTTTTGCTGAGCGAAGACGCTCTGTCGGACGGCGTCCGGAGTCTGCGGACGGCGCCCCAGTAGAGTGTAACGGCTAGTCTTTTGTCCTCTTCCGAGGGCAACGGCTAGTTTTGCTCTTGGGGCTATAAATACCTACCTAGTGGCTGGCTACTTTGAGGTTTGCTGCTCCACTTCACCTACCACATTCATAGCTCATCAATTAGGTGATCTAGAGCCATTCCTCCACCCACAAATCATCGAACTCCACAATCCATCAAACCCCAATACCGAGCTTCATGGAAGTCCTTCGATCCGCATGATCAGGCGTTTGGCTTGTTACTTCGAAAATATCCTTCGTGGAGGCGAGGGCTTGGGAGTAGGCCTTGGCGTGTGGCTACTCTCGAGTCGGTGTCTGGTGTGAGTCCACCTCGCCGGAGTGGCGGAACGACTACCGGGAGTGAGTGAGGCGGTAGGCTCGAGAGCGAGCCGGTCCTTGTGCGCAAGGGGTAGCCTCAACGGAGAGTAGGAGTTGCGGCTCCGAACTTCGGTCAAACAAACACCGTGTCACTCTCTCATTTAATTTCCGCATTTACTCTCTCGCATTGCTTGTGTTCATTTGAATGCCATGTCATAGTTGCTTTGTGATTTATTTATAGCTTCCGCTTACTTGACTTGCAACTAGGATTGGGTCATTCTTAACTTGTTGCTTAATTAAGAATAATTTAAGAAAAGAAATTAAAATTGCCTATTCACCCCCCCTCTAGGCCTTAGGATCCTCTTTCAAAATGAGGCAGCAACAGTTGAGCTATAACCCTGATGGTTCAGTAAGTAATGGGGAGTATAATCCCGAGGTAGCTAGGGAGGCGTTGTGCTGATTAATTGCTTCTGAAGATTTACCTCTTGGTTTTGGTGATTCTCCTGCTTTCGAAGAATATATAAAAATTGCTCATAATCCTAGATATAGTAGTGTTTCTCGTCAAACAACAACTAGAGATTTGAAAAAATTATATGCCGCCAACACATTAAAGTTAAAAGAACAATTTAAAACCTGTACATTTTCTATGTCGTTAGCCTCTGACATCTGGGCTGGTAGGGCTAGAGAAGATTATTTAAGTGTTGTTGCTCATTATGTTAATCAAAACTGGCAAATAGAAAAAAGAGTAATTGCTCTTCGCCTTATTGATGTTAATCACACCGGCGAAAATATTGATGATTGCATTTTGAATGTTGTTCAAGAATTTGAAATTACCGATAAAATTTTTGCTATTACCTTGGATAATGCATCTGCTAATACTAGTGCCATGAATATTTTGAAACCTGTTTTATCTACATACGCCGAATCATTTTTAATGCATCAACGTTGTGCATGTCATATTATTAATTTAATTGTTAAATGTGGTTTAAAAAGATTGCAACCTTATCTTTAAGTTATTCGGGATGCCATCTCATTTTTAAATAGTTCTAATACAAGAATTGCTGCATGGAAAAACTATTGTCTTGCGTCATCTATTCAGCCTAGAAAATTTGGTCTAGATATGCCTATTAGGTGGAATTCCACCTATCTTATGTTGCAGCATATATTACCGTATAGACAGGTTTTTGAATTTTTTATTAACACTTAGTATCCAAGTCAAGATGGAACACCACTTTTGACCCCACAGGTTTGGCAAGTACTTACTCATTTAAATTCATTTCTTGAGATTTTTTATGAAGCTACCGTTAGTGCTTCTACTGTGTATGAGCCTACATCTTGTTCCATTATTATGTCCATTTATCACATTGCTAATCAATTAAAAATGTTTGAAAATGATCCTATTTTATTTGATGCAGTTAGCCATATGAAAGCTAAATATTTAAAATACTGGAGAGATGTTCCATTCTTATATTCTTTTGCTTTTATTTTAGACCCTAGAGCTAAACTTCCTGGATTAACTAATGCTCTAACACAACTTGGTGTTGCTACTGGAATTGATTATTCAAATTATTTTCTAGAAGTTAGTAGTAAACTTAATGATCTATATAGAAAATATGAAGAAAAGTATGCAGCAGTTCGTCCACCACGACCACCACCAGTTCAACAGACGGGGAGAAAGATGTCCTTTTGGAAGACTATCACGGGGAAGGACACTTCAAGTTCTTCGGGCGGTTCAACTCGCCCGACTGCACAAGCATCCCGCGGAGCTGTTGGCGAGCTTGCCTCCTATCTAGCAAAAGACGTTGTCGACTTTCAAGAAGAAGAGTTCAATATTCTTCTATGGTGGCAGCAGCATGGTGGAACATATCCGGTGCTATCCATACTAGCACGGGATGTGTTAACTGTTCCGGTCTCCACAGTTTCTTCCAAGTCCGCTTTTAGCCTCGCTGGGAGAATACTGGAGGAGAGACGGACTTCCCTCCATAGTGATATGGTCGAAATACTGCTGAGTACAAAGGATTGGGCATTAGCCGAAAGACGACAGGAAAACATCGTCGCCGAGAGACACAATGAAGAGTTGGCGGCTTCATTCGGGGGCTTAGAACTTGATGACTAATAGAAGGGCCCAATTTTTTTTTATTCTTGTATTGTAGAGCTTTAGGCTGTACTCTTTTTTCTTTACCAAGGTTTTCTCAAATTGAGTTTTTACTTGGTAAAGTTTTTAACGAGGCAGCCATGTAAATACACGTTAATAAAAAAGCTCTGCAATGCATTTTTTTATATTTCTCCATATATATTTCAAATTTTAAAATTACTTACATGAATTATGGTTCACATTTCTGAATTTTTTGAAATTTTACATGAAAAAGGCCCAACCGAGCCAACCGAACCCGGGCCGGCCCGGTTCGTTCGGTTCTCCCAGCGAACCGAACCTGGGCCGGACAGCCGGCCCGTTAGTTCGTTTAGCCCGGTTCGCATAGTTACCGGGCCGGAAACCAAACCGAGCCAAACGAACCGGGCCGCCCGAATCAACTGCGTTTAACCGGGCGGCCGTTGGCCGTGTCCGTTACCGCCAGCAATGAATTTGTTACGGGGTTATACACTAGAACCAAGCCAGATGGTAACACAAGACAGGGATTTATACAGGATCGGGCCCTCAACTCAGAGGTAATACCCTAGTGCTGTGCTCTAGGATTATGTTTCTACGTGAATTCGCAGATGATGGAGATGTCTATGCTGATGTAGCTATTCGATGATTCTATGCCCCTTACCCCTCCCTTTATATAGTGCAGGGCGGATGAGGTTACATGGCTCTATCCAATACATGGTACCAATTTCGATTATACCGGTACATGATATGCAAGTATGAATCTCCTAATTACATGGAGCTCGACTGTATCCTCGGGAGCATCCTTGGTGATCAAGCTATGCGTAACCCGAGTGATCTCTATCCCAATCCAGCCGGCTTGAGTCGCCCCCTATCTGCCTCCTCATGGGCCTTCTAGAGGATACCCGAGGCCCATGTAGTCCACAGTAACCCTCGAGTGCTTTACGATCGAGTCAGATGTTTGGCCGACTGGTCTTGTCAATGTCTCCTGTAATCTGAAAAGAGATTGTAAAGAACTCGAGAAATATCAAGTTTTTATGTTGAAAGCAACGCGTGGCTCGGCAATACCGAAATTTTAGCTTTTCGGCCCATTTGGCACATCACTTCAACGGACAAATTCAGCTACTTGGCACCCACTCTCGCATTGCAAAAGCAGCAATCGGCTCATCATGGAATGTGTCTTAAGCCACGCAACCACAACTTCCATCTTGCGGCATGCTATGAGTTATGCGTTTAAAGGACGTAAAGCATCAAACGTCTGGCCTTGACTTGCAAGAACCAGCACTCGGCCCTGCATGAGGCACGTCTTTCAGCTGAGTGGTACCTGTCCTGACCGGAGGAGGGATTAGCTGTCGACCTACTTAAAGGCGTATCGATTGGATACAGTTTAGCCAAGAGGTATTTGTATCCAGTTAGCGATATACAACTAGCGACCTTTAAAAAGGCATACCTTCGAAACAATACCCAAATTCCACCGACAACCAACCTTGAACATGTAAAGTCAGCTAGTGACCCTACATGGGGTATGCCGTGAAATATTTTTCAATGTGGCGCTTCCGGTCATATGCCCCCAAGGGTGTACGGAGAACGAATTAGGCTCGATGTTAACTTGTCACCACCATTGGTGGCGCACTGTTAAGAAAGCCTGTTAAGGGGTTGCCCTTTGCTTATTTGACCCAAGCCCATTTTAGGGAAGGCGAAGAGTTTTCGCACCCTTCTCACGCAGCCGAAGCGTCACGCGCTTTTGCCGGGAAACGTAACCGCACCCACTCCCGTCCCATCGCCATGATGGTTTTACTATGTTCAGAACGGATAGCGAGGCGCATCTGTTGATCTTCTTCGTGTATAAAAAATACCCAAATGCAGCGCATTACGCCTCATTTAGTCTTCAAGTTCTTTCTCCCCTTTTCCTCTTCAAGCTTCCCCCTTCTTCCTTCACAATTACAATGGAAGGTCACGGAGAGCCGATGGTGTATCGCGGCCACCGCCGAAGACGCCGCCGCTCAAGCTGCTTTTGATGCCCTTTGGAGGTAGTTCCACGAGGCCACTGCGGAAATCCGCGCTGAAGAATCCATTAGGGTTCTGATTCGCGGATTCCCGCAACTGTACCAAGTGCGTGTCCAACTCTGGGAAATGCTAGTTGCTACTCTGCTGACAGATGGATGGTTCTAGAGGTGCTTTCAAAAAGCGCCTCACCCTCCTCGCCAGGAGAGACGGTCTTCTTTTTTTTTTTTGTTTTGCTCTTCTCCGCGAGCCAGCAATGAGCCCTAGCTCATTGTGCTGCGCCGTGGAATATATGTAATCTGGCCTAAGAGCCGCAATGAAGAAGCCTTTTGGAGAAATTATGAAATTCCTCGTCTTGATCTTCTCATCCGATTGTTAGGCACTAAATTCCCGACTGATGTCGTCTTCATCCGAGTAGTTAGAACCACGCGTTTTCGGAACTGGCATCCAACGTCTCGGCGAACCTTTCTGGGAACATCGCTCGGCAATCCGAGTGGTTAACCAAGCTCCCTTAAAAAGGCCGCGTTCCAGCGTCAGGTAAAGCCCAGACTGAAATGCGCAATGTGGCCCTTTTACATTTGGGAACAGGGAAACGAATCGCTTCACCCTACCCATTTATCGCGCCAGCATTTTCATCCGCTCCAGCAAACTCCCGGCGCTAGAGTTTACCTTCTTCGCATTCTTCGCCGCCACCGCCGCCGATTCAGCAATGGATCCTCTATCTCCTGCCACCTCGAAAGCGGCCAAGAGCGCTAAGGAGTGGATGGAGTTCATCACCACGGACCGGCGGCTGCAAAGGCTCATATCCGTCGGTGTGCTCCTGTCGGAGGAGCTGATCCTCTTGGCGTGCCGTCGGTGGTGAGTCCTCCCCCACCCCTCGGTCCGACGAGGTAGTTGTCGATGTCTGGGAATCGCGCTCCTGAAGAGCAGCGGGTCCACGGACCGGCAGACGAGTTTGTAGTTGATGTGAGGCCCAACAACCACCCTTCTCAAGAGGCGAGCGGCGGCCAAACTGCGGGGAAATTTGAGGGTCATTGTCTTCCCGGACAAGGGCCTGGTGCGACTTGATGATTCGGGTACAGATCCTTCGTACAGTGGGAGGAAGGGAGAAAACAATACAAACTGTGAAGACACCAGCGATTTACCCTGGTTCGAGCCCCCACTGCCGGGTAAGAGCATCCCCAGCAGGGCCTTCAAATTTTCCTCTATCGCTACAAGAATCGCACTACAAGAATCTGCCATGAAGGCAAATTCCTCTCACATGCATCAAATTCCCTTCTACTGCATTTGAAAAATTTTGAAATAGAGGTGCATTTGGGGGGTGAGTTGGGGATGCTCTAATAGCTCTACTCCAGTCTTGTTGATTATATGGTGGGAATCAGTACAGAGGTGCCGAGACCGGGCTTGGGGGCACCGATCCCGAGCTTATAGTGGTGGCGACTAAGGACTAAAACTACTCGGTAAGGAAGCTTCGGACGCGGGTGTTGCTTGGGCTTGAGTCAGATGGAATCGGATCCGGTCCCTCGAATGTCCAGGAATCCTCCTTTTATCGGAGCGGTGAGCCGCCCGAAGCTGATGCGGAGGGCCCCGCGCCGGTCTTTGCTTTAGCAGCGAGGCTCTTGTCTCGTTCTAGGGTCCTATCGGGTCTCGAGCCTGCAGGGAGAAGCTGGTCAGGTTAGTACTGGGTACGTGCTTGTCTTAACATGCCGGTTCAGGGGAGAACGCTTCTTTAGGGGGAAAGCACTTTCCCTTTATCCCCCAATATAGCCTTGACTGGACCGAGTCAGCCCCGCGCCACCCGTTGGGGGCGTCGCGTAGCGTAACAACCATCTGCTGCCTGCCAAAGAGGGCAAACGACAAGACGGGCTGCCCGCGTGTTCTCCCCCGGGCTGCGGGTTTCTAGGGAGACACAGTTCTTTCCGGTCAAGGCCGGAGAAAATATGGTGGGACGCGACAGTTGTCGCCACTTGCCCGCGGGTAAGCGGATCACCCGAGGGACCTTCTCCCGGGCTAAGGATAGCCCGGGAGACACATGGCGCCGTAGGGTTTGACTTGGTCAAGCCCGGGGCAGCCGCTGGCGGGTTAAGCGCTTCCGTCAGTACGGCTGGGAACGGCCTCTTGGACCCTCTGTCTGTGCGATGGGCCGGTACGTAATCGGCCTAGGGCCCGTCCCAGGATGGGCCGTTTACCAATCACCAACAGTAGTGTTCTTCGAGTCCTTCCTTCGTAGCTTTGGCCTTACTTGCTCTTCCTTCTTTAGGGGTTAGTGCACTTCAACGAGATCGAATTGACTCATCTCAACCCAAATTCAATTTTTCAAATCGCGGTCTTTGTCCACATTTGCGAGGCGTATCTCAGGATCGTGCCTCATTTCGATCTTTTCAGATCCTTTTTCTTCTTAAGCCTTTTCCCAACAAACTTCCCCCAGGGCCGTAGGCGGCGCTGGCTTCCAGCTGCGGGAAGGAGCCAAGAAGTTCTATTTCGATCTTCCTGTCGGTACAATAAATACCGGGGTAGGAAGAGTCCAAAAGAAGACCGGGTGCCGGCGCGCGCCGGGCCCCTCTCTGCCAGGTGGGGCCCACGTGGCAGGGAGCATTCGAAGGAGTCTTGAGGCGAAGGCTCCTCTCTGGAAGACAAAGCGCATTCAATGCGACATTACGCGCGGATGGACAGTTGAAGAGATGATTACCGCCACAGTGACCTCTGCGAGTCTGTCCAACTGTCACTGTGGCGTAGCGGAATTGACCAGCAGAGAGAGTTCGCTATCGTCAGGGTGGCCGCCCGTGTCAGGAGGAGCAAGCTGGGTCCCACT
Organism: Raddia guianensis; assembly: GCA_036346415.1. Lineage (NCBI taxonomy): Eukaryota > Viridiplantae > Streptophyta > Magnoliopsida > Poales > Poaceae > Raddia > Raddia guianensis. The sequence continues at coordinate 11,807,583 of CM070543.1, read as the reverse complement.
CGTTCTCTCACCGGCGGGTTCGCACGAGTCAGAGGCCACTTGCGGAGTTTGCGTGGGCGGCGCCTCTCGGCAAGATGGCAAGACGTTTCGTCTCTCTGTCCGTCCCTCACGCCTTATCGGTGTCTTGAGAGTCTTTATTCACCTACCCTCGGCTCTCTCCGCCAGTTCGAGGCTTGTATAAAAGGGGAGGAGAGAGAAGCGAGAGGGGGTTCGAAACATTCTGTAATCGCATTCCACACAACCACAACACAAAAAAGAGCTAAGGCTCGGCAGGAGTAGGACTATTACCCGCAGGGGTCCAACTGGTATCGCTGCTGTGTCGCTCCTCGCCAAGGTCCGACGCCGAATCGAATCGAACTCGAGCTGATCGGCTAGCAAGATAGAAAATCTGACAGGGGTGTGATTCACCGTGGTTAAGCGAAGAACACGCCGTCAGTGGCGCGCCAGGTAGGGGGCGCTAGCATCAGTTCAGGTTCTTCGATATCTCTTCAGACGGCAATGGCGGATGAGCGATCCGATGGACCGACCAGAGAAGCCGCTGAAAGCGCGGCAAGGCCGGCCGCGGCAATGGCGGTGGATCAGCCGGCAAGAGCCGCCCGCCGAGGGTTGGCGCCTTACGGAGAGCAGCGGCCCCGGTCGCTAGGCGGCGCGCGTTTGGAGGAGTGCACTCAAGCATAAAACCTCCATGCGGCGTGGCCTCGCTGGACAACCCGCCGTTCGTAACTCGACTCTGGACTCTCCGGGCGCTGGTGGCCAGCTTGGCCCGCTACGTTGAAGCCGCCGCGGCGGTAGTGCAAGTTCTGGGGGGCGCGGGAGCTGGTGTTTCTGCTTCCTCCCGCTCTTTTATTTCTCCGCACATCTCCCGCGGATCTCCTAGCGGGAGGGAGCGGGGCCGGGACGACAGAAGCCAGGCGACTCCTACAGAGGATCGACCGGGCAGGCGTGCAGGTGGGCCGGATTTCCGGACCCACTTGGAGAACCGCCATCTCCGGCACAGAGAAGACCTACGCGACAAGCTCCGCTGGCGGCACGATTGAGAGCGCGACCGCACCATCGCTGCCGCCCGTGGGGACCAGGAGGGTTCCCGCGATGCTGCCTCCGCCGGAGAAGGCGGCGCCTCTTCGGCGCCACCCAGGCGGCGGGACGAAGGGCGCATCTAGGAGCAGGAGGCTCCAGACGTCGGCTACCGCGCCTTTTCGAAGGAGCTGCGCCGAGTGCAGTGGCCGGAGAGGTTCCGGCCCGCCGTCATCGAGAAGTACGATGGCTCCACCAACCCTGAGGAGTTTTTGCAGATCTACACTACGGTGATGCAGCCGACTGGAGGGTCGGGAAACGTTCTGGCAAACTACTTCCCCGCAGTCCTCACCGGCGGAGCCCGCTCGTGGCTCATGAATCTACCCCCAGAGTCAGTGGGGTCGTGGAAGGAGCTCTCTAAGATCTTCATCACCAACTTCCAGGGCACGTTTGAGAAGCCCGGAGTTGAAGACGATCTCCACAATGTGGAGCAGAAGAAGGGGGAGTCGCTGCGCGACTACATCCGGCGCTTCAGTCAGGTTCGCAACACCATCCCTGACATCTCCATTGACACCGTTGTCACGGCCTTCAGGAGGGGCGCCCGAGACCCCAAGGTCAAGGAGAAGATGGCCACCCGCAAGATCAAGACGACGGAGGAGCTCTTCACCCTGGCCCATAAGGCGCCCTACAAAGTGAGGCCCTGCCGCCCGCCGGAAGGGCGGGGCATTGGGGCACCGGGCCGGACATCCAAGAATCTGGCGGGAAGGACAAGAAGAAGCGCAAGGCTGCCGAGACCGGCAGGTCCGCCACGAAAGCACGACGACGACGACGGCTGACGGCATGTGGCGCGGGCGGGCGGAAGAAAGGAGGAGGTCGCGGCGGCGGTAGAAACGGTCCCGTGGTGGTGGCTATGACAACCGCCGCGCCGTGACGAGGGCGAGGGGCGTCGCCGGCGCGAGTGGGATGGGAGGACGATTGTCCCACCGCTGAACTCCCACGACTTGGCGGATTGCCGGTCGTCAAGAAGATAGTGGACAAGCGAGTCCACGAAAGCAAAGAAGCATCCGTAGCGGCACGGCAAGGAACCGGCGCTTGGCTTTTCAAAGAAGTGAGCCAGAAGTCGCCGTCATCCACGGCGGATCGCCACCAATCCGCCCCACGCCAGCTTTTAAGCGCGATGAGGGAGGTGTCGCCGCCGCGTTCGGGCGTGGGTCCGCTAGGCGTTGGTGTGGTCGGAGCGATCGATCACATTCATCAAAGCCGATCACCCCGCCAAGACCGCTGCCCGGCATCTCCCGATCGTGGTTGCGCCCACGGTCGGAACGCAAGCTCGGGCGGGTGCTGGTTGACGGAGGAAGTTCCATGAACCTCCGTCGCCCGAAGTCGCCAAAGCACTTCAGATCCGTGGAGTAGGAGCTCGGCGGCGCTTCCTTTCTTCGCATCACACTGGGCCGAGTCGATCCCTTCGACGCTGCGACCTCCGGTGACTTTCGGAGGCGCCGACAACTTCCGCACGGAGATGCTCGAGTTCGAGGTGGCGGACTTCGACCACCCGTACAACGCCATACTGGGTCGGCCGGCGCTGACCAAGTTCATGGCGGCCTGCCACTATGCTTTCATGGTGGTCAAGATCCCGGGCCTGCCGGCCCCATCGTCGTGAAGGTGGACCGCCCGGAGGCGCTCCGCTGCGACAAGGAAGCTCTCGCCTTAGCGGGGGCGATCGGCGCCCAGAAGGCTGAAGCCTCGACCATGGGAACTCCTCCGGCGAAGGTCCGTGCTTCCCCCGGCTCGTCCGAGGGGATTAAGACGGTCTCCCTAAGCGAGTCAGACCCGGTGAGGACCGTTCGGGTAGGCGCTTCTCTCGGCGCCAAATAGGAAGGCGCACTTGTCTCCTTCTCCAGTCTAACGCAGACGTGTTTGCTTGGCAACCGTCCGACATGACTGGGGTCCCCAGGGAGGTGATTGAGCATAAGTTGGCAACGTTCCCCGGCGCGTGACCGGTCTTCCAAAAGGTCCGGAAGCAGTCGGTAGAGCGCCAGGCCGTTATCCGCCAGGAGGTGGACAAGCTCTTAAGGGCGGGTCGCTCAAGCGCCGCCATCCTGTGGCTCACAAACCCCGTCCTCATCAAGATATCCAACGGGCGGTGGAGGATGTGCGTCGACTTCACCGATCTCAACAGGCGCGTCTGGCGATCCGTGACCGCGCCCGCGATCGACTTTCATCGCCGACTCCACAAAGGTGCGAGCAAACAGAAGCTACGGATGCGCACTGGTACCACCAGATTAGCATGGCGTAAGAAGATGAAGACAAGATAGCCTTTGTGACGCCCATTGGCGCTTCATCGCTACACGAGGATGGCGTTTGATCGAAGAATGCAGGCCCAACCTATCAGAGGGCCATGCACATCGCTCACCGCCCCCAGATCGGGCGGAACTTGGAGGTGTACGTCGACGACCTGGTAGTAAAATCCAAGAAGGCGGAGGAGTTGATCGGCGACCTGGAGGAAACCTTCGCCAACCTGAGAAAGTACTGCATTAAGCTCAACCCTGAGAAGTGTGTATGCGCTGCGCGTCGGGCAAGTCTTTGGGTTTTTTGTCTCCCGTGAGGGGGATTGGGGCGAACCCTGACAAGATCGCGGCGATCGAGAACATGAAGCCCCCGACGCGACTTCGGCAGATGCAATGCTTGGTGGGCTACTTGACTTCCCTGGGCCGCTTCATCGCTCGCCTGGGGGATAAGAGTCTCCCCCTGTTCAAGCTCCCGAAGAAGACCAATCAGTTCGAGTGGACCGTGTAGGCGCAGGAGGCGTTTGACGGTTTGAAGAAGTACCTCACTTCTCCACCCGTGCTGGTCGCCCCAAATCCGGGCGAGCCGCTGATCCTCTATGTCGCGGCGAACCCAGAGGTGGTCAGCGCGGTGTTGGTGGTGGAGAGAGAAGGAGTTCAGCGCCCGGTCTACTATATCAGCAAAGTCCTCCATGACGCCGAAACAAGGTATTCGCAAAGACTGTAAAATGTTGTATGTCAGGCTAACGGCATCCGTAGGTCGCGCCACTACTTCCAAGGGCTAGAAATTATTGTCTTGACCAAGTACTTTATGGAGATCCTCTTCAATCATGAGGCGACAGTCGCATTGCCAAGTGGGCTATGGAGCTTGTTTGCACAATAAATACCGGTATAAAGAGTCCTAAGGAAAACCAAAGTAGGGCCCCACACGCCGTGGGCGATCAGGCCCAGCTGTGGATTTAGCCCCTCACAGGCCACGGGCGAGGCCCCACGCGCTAGGCGGACACGGGCGAGCCCCGGCGCACCCTGAGGGCCCCACACGCCGTGGGCGACCAGCCTGGCGTGCAGGCGAGCCCTCAACAAGATCCAACGGGCCCCACACGCCAGCGGGCGACTGTGCCCCACAGGTGGGCGAGCCCTCAACAAGATCCGTGGGCCCCACACGCCAAAGCGGGCGACCGGCCCCAGCGTGTGGGCGAGCCTCGGCGACCTAGAGGGCTCCACGTCAAAGCGGGCGACAGACCCAGCGTGTGGGCGAGCCCTCGAAGACTAGGCGAGGCCCCACACGCCGCGGGCGATCGGGCCCAGCTGCGTGGGCGAGCCCCTCAAGACGCCAGAGGCCCCCACCGCCGAGCGACGGGCCCACATGGCGTGGAGCGACCAAGGGAGTCTTCGGGCTAAGGCTTCCCTCGCTGCGAAGGACGATCGCATTCAATGCGATGTAACGCACGGACGTAATGTAGAAGAAATGATTACCGCCACGATGACCTCTCGCAGCCCGATCAACCGCCAATGTGGCGCAGTGGAATTGACCGGCCGAGAGAGTTTGCAATCATCAAGCTCTGCCGCCTCAGATCGGAAGGAGCAAGCCGGGCCCCACCCAGCTCGTTGGCGCGTTCCCGCGGGTCAGAGGCCACTTGCGGGCAACGCGGCGGCGGCAGGCGGCGCAAGAGCAAAGACGCTTTCCTCTCCTGCGCGCTCTCCCATCGTGTCGCGGTACTAAGCGCATCAGATCGCCCACCTCGGTTCTCTCCGCCAGTTCGAGGCTTGTATAAAAGGGGCGGAGAGAGAAGGGAGGGGCGTTCGAAGCATTCTGTAACCACATTCCATACAACCACAACACGGAAAAGAGCTAAGGCTCGGCAGGAGTAGGACTATTACCCGCGAGGGGTCCGAACTGGGTAAACTCAGGTGTCGCTTCCTTGCCGGCCCCACGCCGAATCGAATCGAGCTCGGCCGATAGGCTAGCAAGATAGAAATCGACTAGGTGTGATCCGCAGTGGTTGAGCGGAGAACACGCCGCCGCTGGCGCGCCGTAGGGAGCGCTAGCATCGATTCTGCTCTTCGACTTCATCGATGGCGGATCGCCATCCGCGATGGATCCGTATACCGCCTGAGCTGGCGGCGGCCTCGGCGCGGCGATGGCGATAGATCAGCCGGGCGTAGCCACCGCCGTGGGTTGGAACCCTGGTGGAAAGCAGCCGTCCCAGTCAAGCTAGGCGACGCCTGGCCTTGGAGGAGTGTACCCCAAAGACAAAACCTCCATGCGGCTGTGGCCTGCTGACAACCCACCGGTGCGGTGACTCCGGACTCTCAACAAGCGCCGTGTGGGCGGTTTAGCCCGCTTCGTCGATGCCGCCGCAAGCGGTGGTACAAGTTTAGGGAGGTGCGGAACCGCGTTTCGCTTCTTCTCGCTCTTTCTTGCCCTCGCACCCTCTCGCAGATCTCTGGCGGAGGGTGCGGGTCGCGATGACAGAGCTGTGCGACTCCCACGGGGGATCGACCGGGCAGAAATGGTGGTGGACGGACCTCCGGTCCCATCTGGAGGACCGCCACCTCACTGCATGGAGAAGATCTACGCGACAAGCTCCGGCTGGCGGCGCTGACCGTCTTGTGATCACTGACGACATTGCCGCTCGCGGGACCAAGAAGACTCCGTGAGGCCGCCCCGGCCAGCGAAGGTGGCGCTTCTTCGGCGCCACCCAGGCGTCGAGGGCAGCGGGACGAGGACCGCGTCCAGGAGCAGGAGGCTCCCGACGTCGGGTGCCGCGCCTTTTCCAAGGAGCTGCGCCGCGTCCAGCGGCCGGAACGGTTTCGACCGGCCCCCATCGAGAAGTACGACAAGTTCTTGCAGATTTACACCACGGTGATGCAGCCGACTGGAGGGACGGGGAAGGTTCTGGCAAACTACTTCCCCGCAGTCCTCACCGGCGGAGCCCGCTCGTGGCTCATGAACCTACCCCCAGAGTCAGTGGGGTCATGGAAGGAGCTGTCCGAGCTCTTCATCACCAACTTCCAGGGCACCTTCAAGCAGCCCGGAGTTGAAGACGATCACCACAATGTGGAGCAGAAGAAGGGAGAGTCGCTGCGCGACTACATCCGGCGCTTCAGTCAGGTTCGCAACACCATCCCTGACATCTCCATCGACGCCGTTGTCACGGCCTTCAGGAGAGGCGCCCGAGACCCCAGGGTTAAGGAGAAGATGGCCACCCGCAAGATCAAGACGAGGGAAGAGCTTTTCACCCTGGCCCACAAGTGTGCCCTTTAGGCGGAGGCTCGCTTCCGCCCGGCCGCAAGGGCAGGGGCCGCTGGGGGCACCGAGACGGGGACCTCGAGAAACCTCGGCGGCAAGGACAAGAAGAAGCGTAAGGCGGCCGAGACCGGACAGGTCCTAGCCGCCGAGCGCGACGACGACGAAGACGGCGGCCGGCCGGCGGCGGCGCAGCGCCGCGGGCGTAAGAAAGGAGGAGGCGGCGGCGGCGGTGAACGGTTCATAGAGCGCGGCAGGCGACCGCCGTGTACACGGGCGGCCTTGCCGGCGACGACAGGCGAGACCGCCGCCCGTGAGTGGGACGGAAGGACTTATCGCCCCATTCACCGCAACAATTTTACGACGGCCGATTGCCATGTCGCCGCCAGTTGGTGGACAAAGCGCGTCCGCAGCAGCGAAGCGTCCGGCAGCGGCAAGGGCAAGGAAGCGGCAACGGCTTCTTCAAGTAGGGGCGTGGTCGCCGTCATCCACGGCGGATCGACCACCTATCCGGCCCCACGCTAGTTTTAAGCGCGGCGATGAGGGAGGTGTGCGCCGCCCGTGCCGGCATTGGGTCAGCAAAGGCGGATGGCGGGTCGAGCAACCGATCACGTTCGATGAGGCCGATCACCCCTTGATCATCACGCCCGGCATCTCCCGATCGTGGTTGCGCCCGCGGTCAGGAATGTCAAGCTTAGTGGCGCGTGGTCGACGGAGGAGCTCTCTCAACCTCCTATCCGCCCGAGTCGCCAAGGCGCTCTAGATCCAGCAGCAGGAGCTTCGACTCGCACTCCCGTTCTTCTGATCGCACGGGCCGAAGTCTGTCCTACCGGGCGTCGGCGTCCGGTGGCGCTCGGAGGCTCGGCAACTTCCGCACGGAGATGCTCGAGTTCGAGGTGGCGGACTTCGACCTCCCATACAACGCCATACTAGGTCGGCCGGCGCTGACCAAGTTCATGGCGGCTGACGGCGTGTTCTCCGCTCAACCACTGCGGATCACACCCCTAGTCAGATTTCTATCCTGCTAGCCGATCAGCCGTGCTCGGTTCGATTGAGCGGTGGACGCAGCAAGGAGCAACACACGGGGATTACCCAGGTTCGTACCCCCTCTGCGGGTAATAGTCCTACTCCTGCTAAGCCTTCGCTCTTCTCTTGTTGTGGTTGAATGGAATGTGGTTTAAAGGATGCTTGTGAACAGTGTGTCCAAACGCAACCAACCGTGCCTCCTTCCCTCTCTCTCCTCTCCTTTTATACAAGCCTCGAACCGACGGAGAGAGCCGAGGGGGTAGGCGAGACAAGACTTTCAAGACATTGACAAGACCACGATGAAGAGACGAAAATGTCGTTGTCAGACCGAGCGGGCGCTACTTCGCGTGCTTCGCAAGTGGCCTCTGGCCCGCCTGACCACGCCCGGTGAGATTGCGGGTGGGGCCACCGCCTGCTCCCGACGGCAGAGCGGCCGTCTTAAGCAAACCTTCTTCTTCCGGTCAATTCCTCCGTGCTACAAAGGATACCGCCGAATCGCAGGGTCACCGTAGCGGTAATCATCTCTTCACCGCTATCATCCGCGTGATGTCGTGACAATGCGCCGTCTTCGCAGCAGGGAGAGCTTTCGCCGTAAGACTCCTTCCGCAACGCTCTCGCCATGTGGGCCTCGCTGATGTGGAGGGCCTTACGCGGCCGAGGGGCTTCGCCGCCGCTTCGCCGGTGCGTGGGGCCCTCGCCCGCTGGCCGATGGGTTTCGCCACACGCCTGGCCTGGTCGCCCGCCGACGCTGGGGCCTCGCCGGGTCTTCTAAGGGTTTCGCCATCGCCGTGTTTTCGCCTACCGACGCTGCGGCCCGGCCTGGGCGCCGAGGGTTTCGCCCACGCCGGGCCTTTCGCCTACCGACGCGTGGGGCCCGCTTGATCTTCTCGGGACTCTTCACACTTCGGTATTTATTACACCGACAAGAGCCCCGGGTCCACCATGATACGCGAACCGTCGCATGTATTACTTTTTTCTGCTTTCAGCGGGAGGAATCGCGGGGGCCCACCTTCGCGGCCCGTCAGACGCTCGATTCTCCACCGCGACGATCTTCCTTGGGGAACCACGCCATGGCCGGAAATCAAACGCTGGGCAACGATAGCGCCGCTGCAGACGGAATCCAAACCGTCGCGACTTGCGCGCTTTGCTTATAAATACTTCCATTAGCGCCAACGGTTAATCCTTCCGCACGTTAAGTCCGCAAACCGCCTTTCACCTTCTTCGCCCGCCACGGAGCCTTCTTTGTCCCGCCACCTTCTTTTTTTCACCAACTCTCCTCGCGTTTTTCCATGGTGCCCAAACGCAAAGAAGGGTCGCCGCGGACGCGCCACCATCCGGGCTCGCTTTGCCCGCCTCTGCAGCCGACGAGGATGTGGGCGACGCTGCTCCAAGGGTTCGCAGGCTGCCGGCTCCGGCCCGGCCCGCGCCGCACCATAGTGCCAAGCCCCGCGACGGGAGATTGTGACCTTCACCTAGGCGTCTGTCAAGGGCTTGTCATTGCAGACTGAGTTCTTCTTGGCGTGCTGCTTTCCACGAGATCCAAAGCGACGACCTTCCCCAACTCTATCGTGGCGCCGACCATCTTCGCCCACCTCTCGCGAGATGTTCGGGGACGATGCCAAACCTCCCGCTCGGCGCCGCTCTTCGCGCCGACAATCGTCGCTACCGAAGGGCCATTGAAGTTGCTACTTCCCGCCATGACGCCGCCGCCTTCCTCGTCACGGTCAAGTCCAACTCGAAGGACTGGCACCGCCAATGGCTGTACGTGGAGGACTCCAGCGGCTGCGACGACCTTGACCTCCCCGAGGGTCCTGCGGAATCCCTTGCCAGCTGGGGGTCTCCGCCTGACGACTCAGCGGAGCTGGAGGAGATGATGGGCGCATCGCTGAGCTCCGCCGCAACGGGCTCACCGGAACCCACGCTATGGGCGGATTTTGACGCCGCCTCTACCGCCTCCGCATGAGGGTTCGCCTACCGGCAAGATTATGGCGACGACGATGGAGTCCGCCTTGTCCCCGGAGGTAAATGCTCCTTCAATCTTTTGGGTTTCTTGTCTTTTTGGAACGTCTCTTCTTTTGACACCTTATGACTTATGGCTTCTTCTTTTCTCTTACGCCAATCACAGGAACGTGTCGAGAACGCGTTCGCAAGCGATGGGCGGACTTTGACCGCGCCCACCGGCGATATCTCCTGCCGGAGACCATCCGCCCCTCTGCGGAGGGATCCACGGGAGCGCAACCAAGACTTGTATGGGCTGCCCCCATGGAGGTCTCTGTCCTGCGGTCCAAGTGGCCCGGGACCATCGCAGATCCGCTGAATCGCCTGCCGGTGGCCAAAGCTTCCGATGGCCGGGCCGCTTCCGGCGTGGCGGCCGACTCCGATCAAGGCCTCGGGAAGCGCCTACCATTCTCGGCGACGACGACGAGGAGGGAGAGGGAGCCAAAGGGAGCTCGCCCTCTAGTCCCGAAGCTTCCGCCGCTTCCTCCGCCCCCCTCCAAAGGGGGCCTGCTGCTTTGCCGCTTCCGCTTATCGGGCGAGAGCGGCGCGGTTTGCGGAACCGGCGCCGCGCCGCTTTTTCTCCTTCCGTGTTAACGCTTCACGCGCGGCGCCACCGACGCCCGCTCGGTGACGCTCCGCTGCTTGCCGCACCGGGCCACTTGCGCCGGCGCTGCTCCAACGGCGCTAACTGCGTGACGGCGCCGCTCATGGCCGCGTCAAGAACTAAGCATTTGACGCTGCCCCCTTCGACTTCGCTTTCGGCGCGCCGCGCCAGTAGTCAGACTTACGCACACTTTACGTTAGGGTTAGAATGTCGCATGTTTTTGCATACCGAACCTCGTTGCTTTATCTTCACGGGATAGAGCGATCTTCGGGCCTCAAGCTCCATCTCGCGCGACCGCTAGCCGCCAAATTTCACCGCCCGCTGCTCCTTCGACGGAGGCGAGGCCTCTCGCCACGGAGATCGCGCGGAGACAAGGCTGGAAGAACTCTTGCGTTGCCGCAATGACGCCAACGCCGGCGCCATTGCCGCCGACGCGGGCGCCTTCGCCGGCGCCTGCGCCTCGCCACACTGGGCAGACGGGAAGCGCTTTGGCTTTCGCGTCGTGGACCGTCGGGCGAAGCGGCAGCAAAGCTGGAGCGGGAGGTCGCCAGGGAGACGGCGGCGCGAGGTCGGGCGGCGAATCCGCCGCCGCCGCCACCAAAGCCGTCAAGACCTCGCTATGAGCACTCCAAGCGCTCTTCGGTCTCGCCGACATGTTGCGCTGGCGCCTACCATGCCTTCGTGGACGCCCTGCATCGCTGGCTTTACTTTTGTACTCTCCGTTGGAGGAGATCGCCGCTGATAGATTTGTGGCCGTAAGGCGCGCCGAGGCCTTTGCGCGATCTCCCGGTGGTGATGCGGGCGCTGGCGATGGAAGATGGTCGCCACGGCGCCTCGGCAAAGCGCGTTCGTTTTGGGCAATCGCCGCCTAAAACGCCGCTTGACCTCGACGCCGCCATCGGGGAACCTTTCGCCACCTGGACCGGATTGAGCGTCAAGGGTTGACACCGCCGCCAACCGTGTCTCAATGATGGGCAAGGCCAAGGCCGGGCAGAGAGGCGAGGAAGACGAAGACGAGGAGTAGACGAACTCCCTCATCTTCTTTTTATTTTTCCTGTACAAACCCTGTTAATGCAAACTTTTGCTTTTTGCCGTGAGTCTCGATCAAACTTCGCGCAAACTCTTATTTATGAAAAGAACTGGGCACCCAACGCATAAAAGCTTTAGACAGAGCGTTCTATTGAGAGTGAGCTTTTTCTTGGGCATCGTGTTACTTCAACCTCACGCCTCTCTCGCATCGATTTAAACGTTACGTATGGGAGCTTAGCTTCCGGAAGTGGTCTAGACGCTGCAAGTGCCTTGCTAGCGATTGCCTGCATCGAGCCGACACACCAGCTAGAACTCGCCTTCCGTCTCGCCTCGGCCCAACCGTAAGCTTAAGCGTTTGCCCTTGCAACTAAGGGGCCATCAGCCTTAAGTACTTTTTCGCTACCAGCTTTCAATAGAATGCTTTCTAACAGACTTTTTGAGGCTACGCAACTGATCGCCACAAGCTTTAGACGAATCGCTTCGCTACCAAATTTCTTCAATGTATCGCTTTCTAATGTACATTAGGCTAAAAAGAAACAGATACCCACAGAGAGACAGAACTTATCTTTTATTGAAGATGGCTTTGTACAATGCAGCCCCCGAGGCGTAGCAGGAAGGAGGAAGACCTCGCCGCTTCGCTCCAAAGGAAGGCCAAAAAGCTCTTGGAACAGCCTACCCACGGGTAGAACTTCCTCACCGCCGACGCTCCAAGTGTTCGCCAATTCATGACCATCCTCGGCGAGCCTCGACCGAGCTCGCGGGAGATCGAGACCACCTTGAAGGGGCCTCCCACCGGGAGACAAGAGGAAAGCGCCCACTGCAAGGCTTGATTTTGCGCAGAACGAGGTCGCCAACGCGCTGTCCTCTCACACACCTGCCTTGCTTGGTAATGGCGCGATTGCTCGCTGACACTGGCGTCTTGGACGCCTGCCTCTCGATCTCTTCCAGAGATTTACTTCATCCTCGATGCTTGCCGTGGTCTCCGTCTTGAACGCCGCCACCCTTGGGGACCCAAAGGCTAGCTCGATGGGAGCACCGCCCGAGCCATACACCAGAAGAAAGGGTCTCGCCGGTGGCTCCTGGGAGTTGTCCGCAAGCGCCCACAACACGGTGGGGATTCTTCCGCCAGCCGCTGTCAGCGCTTCTCCGTGACGGTCGAAAGCCCTTGTCTTGAGTCCTCGAGTACTTCTCAGATTTGCCCGCCCACTTGCCCATTGCTCTTCTGGATGTGCAACGAGGCGGCACAGCCTTGGTACCCAGCCTTCTTCGCATCGCCTTGGAAATCGGCGCTTGAACTCACGCTACCGCTGAAATGGAAGCCGATCCTGTTGGCTACGCCGAACCCACGAAGATGTTTTCAAGAATTTTATGGTCGCAGCTGACGGATCGCTGGACGGGCGATGCTTCCACCCACTTTGTGAACTTGTCGACGACGACGAAGAGATGTGTAACCTCC